>CM072801.1:147608214-150008214 GCA_037013495.1 Hippophae tibetana
TTATAAATTAACGTGTAATACTTTTGATTTTTTTTATGTAATAATATTTTATATCAGTTTGAACTTTTTACTTAACATTTTGTATTTTTAATTTATTTTATTATATTATATTTTAATTCTATTTATAAGAACTATGAGTGTTAATTATTTTCGTAGATAAAATATTTATTTGTAAATTTGTTTTAGGCCTGTTAACAAGTTTATCAAGAAAAGTCAAACAAATACTCAAGTTTCAGATAATTATACTTCAGGTATATGTTTGATAACTACGACACATAAGATTAGATTTATGCATTTAATAACATATGATTATAAATCTGAAATTATTTTTAGTGCTAAAATATGGAATAAGATATGCTAAAAGATATTAGATAAGATATACTCTAAAATAAGATATGCTTAAAGATATTATATAAGATATACTTTAAGGTCATGGTTGTGGTCTAGGTTGTTTCCACCTAAAAATATCGTGTGTTATTATTTTATTTCCGCACTTATTTTTACACACAATTGCATGTTTGACCGCTTTTTTTAGGTTATTAAATTATAAATTGGTAAAAATTAAAAATAACATATTCATCCCCCTTTAGGTTAATTACATCCATAATTTATAAATTTTCAATTGGTATCAGAGCCAACACTAGATACACTTAGTGTTAGTCCTACGGATTTTTATTATGAATCATTTTATTGAGGATTATAGCTCAGATAATGAAGAACTTGATTCTTCTTTTCTCTCTAAATATAATGTTAAAAGTTCTATATAATTAATTTGTAAATGTCTTAGAGCCATACAAGAGAATAATAGTTTAAATACAAAAATAGAAAAATTAAATGAGCAACTTGATGCGCAAGAAATGTTTTCTAATAAATTAAAAGAAGAGAATAATATTTTGTAAGAACAAAATAATGCTTTGAATTTGAGTCTTGTAGGTTTGAAAGAAGAAAATAATAAGTTTATTGAAGATAATAAAAAATAAGTGCAAGAGTTCAAAGAATCATGTGAATTGATGGATAGACTTACCATTTAAGCTCAATAATTAGATAAAATATTGAGCATTGGTAAGTCACATGGTGATACGGATGGTTTTGGTAATAAGGATGAGAGTTCTACACCTTCAACATCAAATACCACATTTGTAAGGTCCTTAAACTCTACTCCTACTATTACTACTTATGAACAAAGAACTATTATACTTATGATAGAAAAAGTTGTTAAGTTTATGCATGTCTGTCATCATTGTGGTAGGAAAGATCATATAAGACCAAAATGTAGATTTTTGAGGAATGCTCTTGAACTAAATCATTCTTTCCATGTTTCACATAGTAGGACCTATAAGCAGCATCCATTTATGCATGCTATATCATATCCAAGGATGAATGTAAATTATAATAACGTGTTCCAAAATTTTACAAAGAAGCATGAAATCTTAGATTCAAAGAGGCAAGTAAAATTCAACACTTTTAATGCTAGGATTCATTATCATCATCATACTATGCATACTGCATCTTCATTTGGGATGAATGAGAAAAATACAACTAAGTCCAAGAACACACCTATGAAACCTAAGTTTGTTGAGTCCCAACCCAACGATATAGAGAAACCAAAATGCAAGAAAATATGGGTTAGGAAAGGTTGTTTTTTTCTGGTCACTTGACCATCTTTTATTCCTTCATCTAGGTATTTTTGTTAGAGTGCTTAAATGAACCTAGGTGAGTAATATTTATTGTCTTTATTTTATTTATTAGTTAAACTTACAAAAAAAAGGAAAGAAGCAGAATCTTTATTTGGCCAACATGTTATTGAACTTATTCAACATTTAGAGACATATAACCTTATTTTTAATGACTTAACTAATTTTGATATTTATTATATAAATGAATCTACAATTTTGACTTATGCACACGTATATTCTTGAACATGTTATGATCAATGTTGACATAAACTTATTCACACACACACTCACGAACACACATATATTTTATGCTTGAAAGACTTTAGGATTTTAACTAATTTTGACTGTAAAATTATGTTGAGTTATATTTCTTTCTTGCTAAAACTTTACCATTTGGAGGCACCTAGTATTGAGAGGGCTACCTACTATAATGTGTGAAGCTACCACAGTGAGCGGAGAAAGCTACCTCACAATTAGTGTGAAAGCCATCATGCTAGGTTTATGGCTCGTGCAAAAAAAAAAGGAATGAAAGATTATGCAAAAAGATATTACTTATAAATCTTGTACATTGAATGACAAAAAGAAAGAGCCAATAGAGGTTAAAAAAATATCATTTACCTCATATATATAATAAAAATAAAATTAAGTCCTCTTTTAATAAATATATTTTATTTTGTGAGATTGAAGACTCAATTATAATTTTACATGATAGGTGATATTTTTGTTTTAAGTATTTCTTGATAGGTCGTACATAAATTAATTGACATATTTGTAGAGTTAAAATATATATATTATATTAAGTAAATGTCAATATATCACTATATGTGCAAATTTTGCTTTTGTAACTCTTCTACTTTACTTATTTATTTATATGATAAATAATCAAAATTGGAGTTAAAAAATGATTAGTTCACAATTGGTTGTGTGCTTGTTTGTAATTAAATGAGTTTAATACCTTATGTGGCTATTTATGTAAATTTAAAAATAAAAATAAATAATTTTTTTTCATTTACATCCTCTTTTCATTTATTACATTTTTAATTGGTTTCTAAGTTAGAGAGTCATAGAATTTAGGAGAAGTTTAAAGCACATTACACTTTTGCATTACTCTGATTTTACACTGTTATATCTTTAAGAGGTGCTTAGCTTCATTACTTCGTCTAATGTTTTGTCCTTCTCGTATGTCAAAAAGGGGGAGAGAATAATGTGTTTTACTTTCATGTTTTTATTTTGTTATACATATAGGGGGAGAATATATTTAATGAAGCTTTATTGATATGCACACTACATAATTATTCTTTACACTTCGTTTATTTTTATGTAAACTGAACTAATGTACAATGAGGCTTTCAAGCCAAGTTGTTGTTGTTTGCTTTATCTATGTCTTCTCAATTACTTATAAGCTTATCAAGTTGCAGCGAAGATGGATTCACCGGACAATAGGATAGTTCCACTATGGAGGCTATGAAATCATTGTATTTTATCTTATTCCTATAAGTGTGATGTAATGAGAGTAGGGTTTTGTCACATGAAAATACCAAAGGGGGAGTTTGTAAGGACTATGAGTGTTAGTTATTTTCGTGGACAAAATATTTATCTATAAATTTGCTTTTAGGCCTACTATCAAGTCTATCAAGAAAAGTCAAACAAATATTCGAGTTCCAGATAATTATACTTTAAATATATCTTTGATAACTACGACACATAGAATTACATTTATGCATTTTATAGCATATGCTTATAAATCTGAAATTATTTTTAGTGTTAAAATATGGAATAAGATATACTAAAAGTTATTAGATAAGATATACTCTAAAATAAGATATGTTCTAAGATAAGATATACTTTAAATTATATTTGAAATCCTTATCATAATAGATAACATAAAATCTATTTTTAAAAGATATTATATAAGATATACTCTAAATTATAGTTAAAATCTTTAGCATAAAATCTATTTTAAAAGATATTAGATAAAATATATTTTAAATTATAATTGAAATTTTTACCATAAAAGATAGCATAAAATCTATTTTAAAAGAAATATATTTTAAATAGGAGTTATCTTAATTAATGAGAATTACTAATCCTATTTGTAATAGAAAAAATATTTATCAATTACATAAGATTAAGAGTTTTAATTTTTCCTATAAATAAAACTCATTGCTCATTGTTTCAATTAACTACACAAGAGCATTATTTTAATCTTTTTAATTTTTCTATCTTGTTTTACAAATATAAGATCGTAATTCTTTAGGTTTCTTTATTTAGTTAATCTATCAAATATTGATGGTTATGTTTGATTGATTAATAAGCCTAATTATTTTATGATATTTTGATAATATGTTCTTATGGCTTCTTTTTTATTTTTGTTCTTAAATTGTTAGATCAAATAATTATTTTTTGTCATATCATAATTATTTGATTTGATTAGTAATCTTTAAAGAAGCTATTTTTATTGAAATTGTATTTGATATTTTTGCTCTAGGATTTGCTAGTTGATTTAATCTAAATGACATATGTTTTGAATGAACGATCTGATTTCCGGGGAGCTTATTAGAACGTTAGTCTGGAAACCACTCATGCTAATATTGGAAACTGTGAAACAGAGTAGAGGCTCGTAAGTAAAGTACAATGGGGCAGTATCCTAAAGAGAGTAGCATAAGACCAAGTTTGTACTTGAACATTTGATTTTCATAGTAGAAAGTTAGATGATCCGGTGAACTCGTGGTTTTCGTCTTAGATAATGGTTGTAACCTAGGTTGTTTCCACCTAAAAAAATCGTGTGCTATTATTTTATTTTCGTACTTATTTTTACACATGATTGCATGTTTGGCCGTTTTATTTAGGTTATTAAATTATAAATTGGTAAAAATTAAAAATAACCTATTCACCCCTAGCTTAATTATGTCCATAATTTATAAACTTTTACTATTATATCATTTGTTTTTTTTTTCTTTTTGCAATGTTCTAAGATAAAGTATTATACAAATTTTATAATTTGTAGATTTTATAAGTATCATATGATGCCAATCACAAATGTTAGCTCCAAATAAATGTAATGTTTAATGTTACCTATTGATATCATTTTTTTTAAACATAAGGTAGGATTATCTTCCAATGATATGAAAGATTGAATAAAACATTAAGATCTTGGTTCATTATGGGATTGGTCTTTAATCCTTCAATATTTAAATCATTAAAAAGACGATGAGAATTAAAGAAGATTTATGATCTTATTTTGTGATTAAGAGAAAATATCATGTTTGATTATAATATATATAAAAGTATATATAAAGTTAAAAATTTAACCTCATGAGCATTTTTTTTTGTTAGAATATGATTAATTTATAATATAATAGACATATATCTTTAATTATTTTTTTAAGATAATTAAGAAATATTTATTAAATATTTATCTTTTTATTTAGATTTAGCTTACACTTATACTTATATGATAATACAATGTTTATAGCCCATAAATTTTTTTGTTAATTAAGATCATTTATTACTTATTACAATGATATACGAAATTATACATAATATTATTTATAAATACTATTAATTATCAATGTGGACACTTTCAACCCATTCTTAAAAAAAAACCCAAGAATTTGGAAAATAATTACCGAATGCATAATATTGCTTAAGAAGATCATATAGAATCACATTAGAGTTTAAAATTAATATTTACTATGAGAATTTTCACATATATATCATATATATACATGTACATGGCGATTTTTTTTTTAGTATATATACGATTGGAGGGTTGGTATTGAGAATTGATCAGATGTATTTTATTTGATGGATTAGGAGACAGGTTAAATTTATAAAATTAGATAGATGATCCACTACTCCATTGAGGTTAGTTTTGCAAGTTGGATATTATAATAGCTAAGTAGTAACTTTATACCTGCAGAACCTAGTCACTATTAAAGAGAATACACGAGGGTGTGTTTGTTAATCATTTTATTTTCTTATTTATTTTTATTAATTTTTAAATATATTTGTTTGAATATGTTTAGTAACGATTTTTAATTTTAATTTTATTTAAAAAATACTTTTAAAATGTGGGATGCTTTATAAACAAAGATTTCTAAATTGAATATTTAATTTATGATTTTTTTAAAATCTTTTTAAAGAGTAAACTAAGTATCATGGGAAGAAAAAAAATTAAAAATATAAAAACCGTAAACAATGAAAATTTTGAATTATTTAAATTTGGGAAAAATCATAAATTAAAAGGCATTACATAACATCATTTAAATGATTTTTAATTTTTTTTCTTTCTTAAAAATCATTAAGTGAAATTAATTTTATATACCGGCAAATCTTACCTAAAAGGCAACAAGGAAGCACTGGGTCTTTATTGTAGGCAGAAACCATAGCAACTAACATTATAAAAATCCAGAAAATGATGCAACCTTTGTGCCCTCTTATGACTTGTGTCCTTGACATGTGATTTGTTTCTTTACTTTTTTACTTCAGTTCTTTATCAACATCAACCTAACTACCATCATGTAGCGGCAGCGAAAGAAAAAAAACACAACTACCATCACTCAACTACTAGCTGCTGTTAATTTTCTTCACCTACTAATGCTGATCATTCATTAGGAGGTTAGAAAAGTAGGTCTGAAACATTAGCATGGGCTATGGAACTTGCATGGAGTTCGTTAACACCGGGTATGAACTGACACGTTTTTTTTAGTTCAACCATTTTTTTATATTTTGGATCTGCACCTTTCAGATTTGACTAGACGTATCAAGACCTATTACACTATTAAGGTTTCAAGGAAAGTTTTTAGATATTAATATATATATTGGTCTCATCTAATATTTCTTACACCTTTTTTATTTTAGTAAAAATAAATAACCAACATAACATTTATCACCTCCATATTTTTGTAGGCGTAATTCTCTGCTCAAGAAGACACATAATAGCTAGAGACTAGAAAGTTCTCCATAACCCACGTGGTGAATCAGTTTGATAGATCAATTTTATCATAATACAAAGTGCTTAATAGAGCTTAATGTTAAGTTTAGTTAAAAATGTCCCTTAAAATACAAAAAAATGGTAGTTGCTTAAAAAATCTAGATTTTTCTACATGAGAAAGTTCTAGAGTGATTTAGAGATATCTATAAGAAGTTAGAGTTGGATGGACTCAACTCAAGCCTTGAAGATTCTAGAATATTGTAGAGTACGCTGGAAGGTGTTGGAATATTTTAGACCGTGTTGGATGATTCACGAAAGATGTAGAAGTCCCTAGAAGCTTACAGAACATCTTAGAACTTGCATGAATGAACTAGACAATCATAGAAGACTCTAGAGTTGGATAGAAGGTCCTAGAACCTTGTGGTATATTGTAGATAAAACTAGAACAATCTTGTACATTCTAGACTTAGAAGAATTTAGAAAGTTGTGACATAGTCCTAAGCTTGGTGTCACACTATAAATAGACCTATTGGTCTTCATTTGTATTCATCCTTGGAAAATTGTAAGATAATCTCTCTCTAGAGCAATACAAGGCATTCTTTACAAATTCTCTTGTGTTCTTACTTTTGCTCTTGAATCCTCTCAATCTCTAAGTCTCTTTCTAAGTCTTTTTCTAATCTCTTTGAAGATTTTCGTTCGGGTGAAAGGCAAGCTTAGTGCAACGTACCGTGTTAAGTGCCGCATGATCGTTATTTGAAATTTAAGGTCGTGACAGTTGGTATCAGAGCTTTAGGTTGAAACATTACTATCCTTGGCATAATGAAGAACAGTGCCCCAGGTACACCAAGTATGGATGTTCCACCAATGGAACGTGGGCGTGAGGAAGTTCGAAAACCACCAAAAGAGTCTCGAGCCAAGTCGAAAGACATGCTTTCTAGCTTAGAAAGTTCTCCATAACTTGGAGGAACATTGCAATGGCTTGGAGGCCGAGGATGTGGAGATCCATGCAATAGTCAATATGTCCCTCAACGAGCTAGATGATGGGTTAAAGCAAGAGATCGATGGATTAAAGGTTGAACTTGCCAAGGTACGAGATCTAATCCAAAGAGAAATTACTAATGTGTTACTTAGAGTGGAGGATATAGGTGATGACCTAGCTCTTTGTAAGCTGGCTATGGCAGTGAGAACTAGCACAACCACCATCATTGAGACCAAGAAGGTAGATGTTCCCAAGATAAAGACTTTCAACGGTGCTAGGAATTCTAGGGAAGTTGAGAACTTCCTATGGGGGCTTGAGCAATATTTTGAGGCTGTTGGCATAACAGACCATGCCAGCAAGATCCGAATTGATGTCATGTACTTGTATGACACTATTATGCTATGGTGGAGACAGAGACATGGTGATGTGCAATGAGGGGTATGCACAATTGAAACCTTTGATGATTTCAAAAGGGAGTTCAAAATCCAATTCTTCCCTGTAAATGTTGAAGAGGAAGCATAAGGGACTATGTGAAGGAGTTCACAACCTTGCTGCTAGAAGTCCCTGACACTTCAGACAATGACGCTTTATTCTTATTAGTGGATGGTCTTCAATCATGGGCTAACCTAGAACTCATCTTTGGTCATTGTGGTTGCAGAGAGCTTTATAGACTACTCCACAAACAAAGAAGGCTCAAAGGCCACAGATAGAAAGTTTGGTGGAGGAAAGAGTGAGGGAGGCCATGCCAAAAGTTAGGGTCCCAGAAATCATAAAGAAGGCTACTCATTTAAATCAAGAGAAAAGAGGAAGGAAATGGAGGATTGTGGTAACTTGAAGCCCCGTGTGATGTGCTTCATATGTGACAGACTGCATCGGGCACAAGAATGTGTAAAAAAAAGGCATTAAGTTCCTTAGTTGTTTCCATTCATGACCAAGATGGAGGCGAGACAGATGAAGGCGCAAAGATGGGTTCTTTGCGATTACTTGGTGTATTACAAAGTGCCCCAAAGACCCCCAAGGGCTTGATGTTCGTAGATGCAACCATTAATGGGAAGGTCGTCAAAACTTTGGTTGACACAGGTGCATCTCATAACTTTGTTTCATTAGAGCAAGCAAAGAGACTCAACCTTAAGGTTTTCAATAGATGAAGATATCTCAAAGTAGTTAACTCGGCAGCACTACCTCTCCAGGGAGTTTCTTATGGAGTTAAGGTCAGTCTTAGTGTTTGGACTGGCCAAGTGGACTTATCAGTGGCACCTATGGATGACTTTTCGGTAGTATTCGACATGGAGTTCTTGGACTAGGTTAGAGCTTTTCTTGTGCCTTGCTCAAACTCCATATGCATCATGGATGGATCAAAGGCTTGCGTGGTACCGACAGAGAGGACCACCAGACCTACTACCCAAGCTCTTGTAACACTTCAATTCAAGAAAGGGATTGAAGAGAGACGAAGAGAGTTACTTGACCATCTTAAAGGAATATGACGATGAGGAGGCGTCACCAAAGCCAAGCTTGCCGACGGAAGTGCAAATTGTCTAAGATAAGTTTCATGATGTGATGCCTGAGGTATTTTCCAAACGATTACCTTCAATAAGTGAGGTAGATCACGAAATTGAGTTGGAACACGACACTAGGCCACCAACAATGAGCCCATATCAAATGGAGAGCTCATAGTTGGCAGAACTGTGAAAGTAACTCAATGAATTGCTCAATGTTGGTTTCATAAGGCCTTCCAAAGCCTCATTTGGTTCCCCGGTGCTCTTTCAGAAGAAGAAGGATGGCTCGCTACGGATGTGCATTGATTATCGGGCTCTAAATAAGATAACAGTCAAAAACAAGTATCTCATCCCACTTATTACTGACTTGTTCGATCAATTAGGGAATGCCAGATACTTTACAAAATTGGACTTGCGGTCGAGATATTACTAGGTATGCATAGCCAAAGAGGATAAGCCCAAGACCATATGTGTGACCAGGTACGATGCCTATGAGTTTCTTGCTATGCCATTTGGTCTCACTAATGCACCTGTCACCATCTGCACTCTTATGAACAAGATTTTCCATCCCTACCTTGATCGGTTCGTGGTAGTATATCTTGATGATATTGTGATATATATCTAGACTTTGGAAGAACATCTAGAGCACTTGAAGAAGATGTTTGAGGTCTTAAGGGAAAATGAGTTATATGTTAAGAAGCAGAAATGTTCCTTTGCCTAAGATGAGGTGATGTTCTTAGGGCATAGGCTAAATGATGGGAAGCTTATGATGGATGGAGCCAAGGTGAAAGTCATCCAAGAATGAGAACCTCCTGCCAAGGTCCCCGAGTTATGCCCTTCCTACTATAAAATGTTTATTAAGTCATACTCAGCGAGAATAGCCCCACTAACTGACTTGCTCAAAAAGAATAAGTCTTAGGAATGGACAAGCGAATGCCAAGCCTCATTCAAAGACTTGAAGAAAGTCATCAGTGGAGAATCAGTGCTTTGCTTACCAGACCCCTCTAAGATGTACGAGCTGCATTCAGATGCTTCAGACTTTACCATTGATGGAGTGTTGATGCAGGAAGGGCATCTGATAGCTTATGAGAGTCGTAAGCTTAGTGACACCAAACGCCTCTATATGATGCAAGAAAGGGAAATGACAACTATCATTCATTGCCTAAGGGTGTGGCAACACTACTTATTAGGTTCTCATTTTGTTATCACGATAGACAATGTAGAAACCAGCTACTTCTAGACTCAAAAGAAGTTGAGTCCCAAGCAAGCTCAATGGCAAGACTTTTTGGCAGAGTTTGACTATAGGCTAGAGTATAAGTTCGATAAGGCCAACGTGGTGGCTAATGCACTAAGTCGAAAGGCAGAGTTAGCAGCCTTAAGTAGACCAAGTAGTCCCTTGCTAGAAAGGATCAAATAAGAGTTTGAGCATGATGCCTGATGACCAAATCCCCGGCAACGGCGCCAAAAACTTGATGACCAAATCCCCGGCAACGGCGCCAAAAACTTGATGAACAAATCCCCGGCAACGGCGCCAAAAACTTGATGACCAAATCCCCGACAACGGCGCCAAAAACTTGATGACCAAATCCCCAGCAACGGCGCCAAAAACTTGATGAGCGAAAACCGGCATCGCCGATTCTTGCCAATACTTTGGTTTTAATATTTATAAAACTCTCGCAAGTGCACGAATCATTTCGTAGAAAATGATAAGTATACTCCCAAGGTCGATCTAAGGAAGGAATGTGTGTGGTTTTTAATTTATTATTCAAACTTTTAAAAACGAAATTAAATCCTAAACATCCTGTCACGATATTTTGGGGTTTTGTGTTTTTAATCTACTTACATAAAAATAAACATAGATTCAATAAACATTTATGCAAATTTTATCATTTATAATGGCGGAGTATTTATGGATATAATAACTAAGTTAATTATGATTGCTCATATTATCTAGGTTATTAAAGATATGAATTGATATTTATTGATTCTCCCTTTTTTGTATGAATACCACCTTTGGTGGGGTTAGATATTCTTTGTTAACTAAACAAATCAATTAACACCTATGGGTGGGGTTGATAACTAATTTGCCTCATTAAATTAATTCCTTTTTCTAAGAGATTGAAAATGAACCATTTAAATGCCACCTTTGGTGGGGTTAGACAGTTTAAACTTTATTCAAGGTGTCCAAATTAAACCTAAGAATTTAGCTATCCGAGTACTAACTTTCAAGTTTTAAAACCACTACCGAAAACATGTTTTCAATACATTTTCAGATAATAATTCTTATAAAAACTTTTGAAATAGAGCTTCACTCTAACTACCGGGCGATTGTACCATCAAATAAAAGAGCACTACTCTAAATTAGACCGGATAACTAAACCTTAAAATCTAATTTTCAGGTTTAAGTTTGTAATGAAAAATAATATATTTTTCTCTAACATTCTTAATATAAAATCATGAATAAAAATAAAATCAATTCATTTTAGAGATTTTTACCTATTTAATATTTCGCAAGCATAACAACGTCATTATTACATCATGTTTACTAAACAGCCAGCACAGTTAAATTTAACCACAGACAAATTAAATATAACATGTAAGAATAAAGCATAAAAATAACTGTAAAGAAAATAAAATCCTTACAGAACTTCGACGTTATTCCCGTTGCTGGAAAAATTCCAAGCGGAATTTGCACTCCCATTTATTGAATCAAAAAGCTAAAATATTACAAAAACATAACTAGTTCTTCCCTAAAAAGGGAAAAACTCTAAAACTAAGAGAAATTAACTAAGAAAAGCTAAAAACTAAGAAAACATAAGAAAAACTAAAAATCTAAGAAAAGAGAGAAAGAAAGAGAGAAAAGAATGTATTTGGAGGTTTTGAAGGTGTGGTTTGAAGTGAAGGGAATGAGGGTATTTATAGGTCAGGATGAAGAGAAAAAATGAGTAAAAAAATGTTAAAAAAATGTAAAAACGCGTAATGGAAATGCTGAGGTCATTGATGACGTCAGCATGACGTCATTGGGTTACTGCACGTGAAAAATGGGTGTCGGTGCGCGCGGATGAACAGTACCCGCGCGCAGTTCTATGCGTATGAACAGTACCCGCGCGCGTAGTGCTACGCGCATGAAAAGTACCCGCATGCGCAGTGCTGCGCGGATGAACAGTGCTGCGCGCGCAGCTTAGGGCGGAGCTGGGCGCTGGGGCGCGGCGGCTGGGCGGCGCGTTTTTCTCCTTTTTGATATTTTTGTCCTTTTTGACCCATTTTGTCCAATTTTTCCATATTTGTTGACCTTTCCTCATTTATTTATTAATATATTTGTGATGTATTGCTTCCAGTATTCCTCTTTGAGTGTTTAAGTTGCCTTTTTAAGCCAAAATACATGAAAAACAATAAAAATACCTGTTATTCCGAAAAAGACAAATTTATATAAATATATGATAAAACATATAAATATATATATTTTTAATCAATTAATGTGCATAAAATCATGGTTATTTTAGTGCTTTTTGAGCACTCATCAATGCCCTGGCTCAAAACCTCTTTTCCCTCATCAAGGAAGGAAAGACAAGGCAATTTTGGCTAAGTGATGGACTACTCTACGCCAAGAAAAATCACGTTTTATGCCTAAGTGGGACAACTTAAGGAAGGAGCTTATCAAGGAGTGCAACGATTCACTATGGGCTAGACACCCATGAATGAGACGCACCCTTGCCTTAATCAAGTTAATTTACTACTGGTCTCAAGTACGGGATGATGTTGAAGCCTATATGAGGACTTATCTTGTGTGCCAATAGGACAAGATGGGTAGCATGTACTTGGAGGTTTGCTAGAGCCACTGCCTATTCCATAGAGACCATAGGAAAATGTCTCAATGGACTTCATCATTTGCTTGCCAAAATCAAAGGACTTTGGCAGCAATATTATAGTGATTGATCGCTTCAGCAAGTATGCAACATTCATACCTGCCTCAGCAGATTGTACTGCAGATGAGACGCCACATTTGTTCCTCAAGCACGTTGTGAAGCATTGGGGAATTTCATCCAACATTGTGAATGATCGAGACCCTCAATTTTCTAGGAAGTTTTGGACAAAATTGTCCAGGTTATTGGGATCAGACTTAAACTTCTCCACAAGCTTTCATCCATAAAGCGATGGACAAACGAAATGTGTCAATGCATTGTTGGAGCTTTACCTCAGGCACTTTTTTAATGTCAACCAACATGATTGGGTTAAGTTGCTGGATGTAGCCCAATTTTCTTATAACCTGTAAAGAAGCGAGTCCACAATGAAGAGTCCCTTCGAGGTCATAATGGGATAGCAACCTATGACCCCTCATGCTTTGGCTACAAGCTATGAAAGGAAGAGTCCTACTGCATTTAAATTTGCCAAGGCATGGCATGAACATGATGAGTTAGCCCGAGCCTATTTAAATAAAGCTTCTAAAAAGATGAAGAAGTGGGCTGATAAGAAAAGGAGGATGGTGGAATTTCATGAAGGAGGATGGTGGAATTTCATGAAGGAGATTTTGTCCTAGTTAATTTATTGCCCCAACAATTCAAATCTCTACGGAAGGTTCATAAGGAGTTGGTACAGAAGTATGGAAGGTCATTTCCAATCCTTAAGTGATTTGGTAAGGTGTCCTACAAACTACAACTCCCTCTAAAGCTTAAAATCTATCTAGTTTTTCATGTAATCATGTTAAAGCCTTATCATGGAGACAAAGAAGACACAAATCGGGGAGAATCAAAGAGTGTGCCCACCGCAGTAGTAACCTCTTTCGATAGAGGAGTGGACCCTATCTTGGCAGACCGCCTAATCCAACGTAGGGGTGTACCAAGTTATCAGGAATACTTGGTCAAGTGGAAGAATGCCCCGGAAATAGAGGCAAGTTAGGAACCTAAAGATTCTTTGTGGCAATTCAAAGATGACATAGAGAGGTTCAAGCTTGAAGGCGCGACGAGGGCGTCGCAAACTTGAGTGGGGGTTATGTCCCGCTCAAAATATTCCTTAAAATCCAAAGAAATTGTAGTTGTATAAAGGATCTAGACTTTTCTACATGGGAAAGTTCTAGAGTGGTCTAGAGATGTCTAGAAGAAGCTAGAGTTGGATGGACTCAACTCAAGCCTTGAAGACTCTAGAATATTCCAGAGTGTGCTGGAATGTGTTGGAATATTCTAGATCGTGCTGGATAGTTCATGAAAGATGTAGAAGTCCCTAGAAGCTTACGAAACATCCTAGAACTTGCATGAAGGAACTAGATAATCCTAGAATACTCTAGAGTTGGCTAAAAGGTCCTAAAATCTTGTGGTATATTGTAGATAAAACTAGAATGATCTTGTAAATTTTAGACTTAGAAAGATCTAGAAAGTTGTGACATAGTATTAAACTTGGTGTCATACTATAAATAGACCTATTGGTCTTCATTTGTATTCATTCTTGTGAAATTATAAGATAATCTCTCTCTAGAGTCATATAAGTCATTCTTTACAAATTCTCTTGTGTTCTTGTTTTTACTTTTGAATGTACCCAATCTCTAAGTCTCTTTCGAATCTCTTTGGAGAGTTTTGTTCGAGTGAAAGACAAATTTAATGCAACGGACCGTATTAAATAAGACATGATTGCTATTTGAAATTTAAAGTTGTGACATTAGTACCTAAACGCATATAGGTGTTCAATTCATATATGTCTCTAGGCTCTAATGGTTTTTATTTCAAGTCCTTATCAATGTTACAGAGGAAAAAGAGATCAAAATTCCCTTCTTCTCCTTTCTTTTTCTTTTTTTTAACTGCATTTGCTTCTTTATAAATAAAGATGCATTTTGCTGCAGAAATAATGTTAACTAGTTTGATAGTACTGCTTTGTTCTATCATTTTCTCTGAGAACATCGGCTGACTAAATGGACAAGTATACAGAACTATTATTGTTGCTGCATTAATATCATTGTCATCACTACTTGCGAAGACGTGTGGTCACAAATTACTTTACATCTAAGTAGATATATATTCATATTATTTAATGATAGGTTACTTTATACCAATAAAATAAAATAATAATATATATTTTTATAAATAAGTACAAATACTTAATACTTAATAAAAATAACAATGAGCATCTTAAATGGTGCCCTAAAAATCCCCACACTAAAGCACCAAATCTGGTACAAAATTAGATGCAAAGTTGCTCAAATTCAACAACAAATTTAATAATATGAATAATATTACTTTAAATTTAATATGATATTGTTTACCGTATGAATACCATTTTATTTTATTTTGAGAAAAAATTCTAATTTTTTTCTATTATATATAATTATATGATACACAATTAATAAAAAAAATTAAAAGAATATATTTTTTAGTGTAATATTTAATATTTTATGTTAAAAAGTAGTAAAAATTTGATATAATTTTTAATACAAATGATATAAAATTATCTTTTTAAGTATAAAGAATATACGCTAAATAGCATCTTATGTTTACTAATTCGGTGGAAGTGTTTACTTCAGCTTTATTAATATTATTATTAGAAAGCAAAGAGTGGGAGAATATTTGGGGATAGGAATAAGCATTTCTTTATAGTATACTTAATTGTAGTTTGGTGGGGATCAAGTGCCTTAATCAAACGAGAACTTTTTATGGAGGTGATAAAATATAAATGGTTTATAAAAATAGGCTCAATTTTATCAATTAATTAAATAATGTCATATTTAATCATAATTTAAAATTAAATAGTTGATCCACATTTTCAGTTCACCTTATGATATGATTTTGAAATTCATTACATCATTTCAAATCTTTTAATCATACGGAGTATTATATAATCTATAATAATTAAAAAAAAATCTTCTTTTCCTTTTTCTATCGACTTGATTCTCCTCAAAGTTCTAGGTTCTTACGACCAGCTAGCTGTCATTTAATTCATGTAAAAAAGAATCATGTTGAAATAGACACCCAACAAATTTTCTCTTTGCCCACATCCAAGTATTATAAAGAAAACACTTATTTCTCTCCTAACCCAAATATTAATTATACAAAAACAAATTAATCTCCACTTATAAATACTGACAAATAGAAGAAAATATTTCGAGGGCTGTATAATTCTTAGCTAATGTTGCGTATTTGGTAAGGCTAACTCATAGGTACTTATCAACTTTATCCTGTCATTTTTCACCTTATTTATATTTTTTTCTTTTCTTCTCCTTTCAATTTTTTTTGACCCATACATACTAACCTCAAACACTAAATTTAATGAGCTAAAATAGCAACTAAGCTACAAGAACCATGGCATATCAAAAACAGAGTTTGAGATTATTTATTAAAAACGGAGTTTGAGATTTATATATCAAGTTTTAATCAAGATATACGCTGCTTCTAGTTAGAATTAGAACTTAATTAAAACCACCGTTTAGAGGCCCATATCTCTCTCTCACTTCGCAACAAATGAGTTAGGGCCCTTTCCCCACCTAGTCTCACACAAGAAATCACACATCAAAGGAAAGTGGGACAAATTACAAGAAGAAATCTCTTCAACATATCAATAAGATGAACTCTCTTCTTACAATTTCCTTTGTGGTTCGATATGGTACTGAAAAACCAATATGGATGAATACTGAACTCAGAAGCCTTTTCTCATAACTAATTCATCGAACACCTTAGTTGAACAAATCAAAAGGGTACAAGAATCTGAGTTCATACTATGCCATCTTCAATTTCATCCATCGCAAGTACGACTCTTCCGTACCGTCCAAATCGCCTAGTACTTCTTGTTAAACAAGCAAGTACTCCATCGGCAGAAGACGGAACTAGGTCTCGTGAGTCGTACTCAAATGAAGCCAATTTTGATAGCAACATGGTGATTATCCTCGCAGCTCTGCTTTGTGCATTAATATGTGCATTGGGTTTAAATTCAATTGTTCGATGTGCACTTAGATTTAGCAGAAGGCTAGCCTTTGAGACCCCAGATGAAACAGCTGTACGTTTAGCAGCTACAGGGCTTAAAAAGAGGGCACTTCGTCAGATTCCAGTTGCTGTTTATGGGTCAGCTGACATTCATATTCCTTCAACTGATTGCCCAATTTGCCTTGGAGAATTTCAACATGGTGAGAAGTTAAGAATTCTACCCAAATGTAAACATGGGTTCCATGTACAATGTATTGATACTTGGTTGGTGTGTCACTCATCTTGTCCAACTTGCCGGCAATCATTGCTTGAACTACCCACCAGCTCAGATGGTGGAATTGCCGCCACATCAAGAGTACAAGCTGATGTTCCTATAACTGTGGATGAGGTTAGCTGATTGTGGTTTTGAAAATAGTAAAAATAAAGAATAGAATAGGGTTCTTTTTTATTTTATTTTAATCATGAGTCAAAGTTACCTTATTTATTTATATAATTATGCCTATGGACAGAAAGAGAGATCTTATTTTAGATATAATGGTTGCTTCTATATATGTCCAATTTATGAAGAAAATGATAGAAGATCGTTTCCAACATTCTTGTAGTTGGGAATTTATGTTAGAATTAAGGAGGAAAACCATCTTTATTTCTACATTTCACTAAGGTAGCAGAGTTTCATCCTCTGTACTGAAGCAGAGAATTAGACATTCTTCCATACAGTAACAGTGGTTTTACTATATCCATGGAGACATGGAATCAGTGTCTGATAGAAAAGACCAGCCATATTAATGGTCATGCTCTTCTTGTATAGTAATGAATGATATTTGAGTCAGACTGAACCACCACATTTCATCGATCATTTGAGAAGTTGGGTTTTGTCTCCTCGGTGATTTTGTCCCAAAAGGACTAAACCAGAGTTTCTGTAGCAGATGACCATAGCAATCTTGTAGTAGTGTTCTAAGCATCAATGCCTAAAGCTGCGTGGCAAATTTCAACAGGTCATATGAAAAGTTCTCAGCAACCGACTTAGAAACAGAATGGTGATATTTTTGGATTTAACAATGTGAGTCGGCATAAGTTACCATAATTCAATAGCTATCACTTTTAAATCAAGTGGTTTCTTTCTTGGCTTCATTGACTGATTATTATAGGAAATTTAAGATCAAAGAAAAAGAAAGCAAATGAGAATCCAATAGGCAGAGGCAACTTTAACTTCTATCTCTCTCTCTCTAACTAATCTGCTTTCCCCATTTTGATCTTGATGGGCATATCAGAAGAAGCATAAGGAAGGAATCATTTTTGTTGTTTATGTGCTTACCCAAAACTGTTTTAGCCTTCCCTTCTTCTGTCTTATCACTTTGTTGGGCCCACTTTGTGAAATATTCATTTGTATTGTATTAGTAGTACCTAGTAACTAGTAAGGATACCATGTTGTAAGATGAGGACATTGTTGTGGAGGCATAATTAATTATAATTGGACCACCTGTTTTTTTCTTTTTTATCTAATTGATTTTCATTCTAAACGAATTAAAGCAATTAACGTGTATATTCCGATTAATTATACCGAGAATAAATTTGATTTTATTAGTATATTACATATTTTTTTTTTAAATATTTGTAACAAACGAATATGCAATTGTTGAAGAATATCACACCATTATTACCCTAAAACTAAAATAATTTCTCTTCATTGGATTCGAAATATTGCATTTTTAGGCCAGTTGTGGAACAACTTCAAACCCCATAACTTGTTTGAGTATAATTTCAACAATTTTCTCCAATAGAATCCTCAGGTTTGGGTTTTTTTTTCTTTTAGGACCCTTAATTTTTATTTTAAGATTTTATTTATTTATTTTTGATCGATTTTAAGTTTTTAATTTGTTATAACCCCTTTTTTTTACACAATTTACTCTGCTATATACTTATATAACTATGCAGTTATATAGTGGTTTAAAAAATTGGCTGCAACAAGTTAATGTAATTTTGATATCTTGAAATATGAACGTCACCCGATTGAAATCCTAGAAGATACATAGATAAATTGACTACCATTTTTGGTACAGAATGGGTTTATTATGGCAAGCACTAGCAATGAAACTCATCATCAGACATTGCAATTCATCTACACGGAAGCCTATATATTTGACTAGATAAGTTTTCTCTATGCATGTTGAAACTATATTTTAAAATTATAAGAAAAAATAGATAAAAACAACCGCATTGGGTGGCTACATATGTCTTTTCCCTGTTCTCAAACAGTACATCAGTACACATAAGATTCCACATTGATGTACTCTACTACTAGTCTACTAATGATTTGATCATTAAAGTTAATTCGTAGAGAAAAAGGAAACAAGTTGTATTTAAAATACTTGATATCACTTAGGTTAAAAAATATTATTATTACTTTAATCAATAATTATATATTATATTAATTATAATATATTATATAAAGAAGTATTTATTTATAAATTTATATAATTAAGTAAGTATCAACAAAATATCCGATCAATCCGATCAAATCCGATCAAAATTAAGTGGTTTTTATCCGAAGTCGGATCAGATTCAAATTGGATTTTATCAATCCGCTCAGATTCGAATTCGAATTCGGATTAGAAATATTCAAATCTGTATAATTCGATCCGATCTGATCCGATATATTTAAATATATTATTTAAAAATATATATATAATAATTATTTAACCTAACTTATTAAAGCAGCTGTCGTATATCTAAATCTTAACCCAAACCCTAATATATTTTTCCAACTGTCTCAATTTCTCTCCCTGCTTATCTGCCTCTATTGTTAAGTGCTTCTCTTGTTTCTCTACTTCGCAGTTGTTTCTGCTTCTCTACTTCGCAACTGTTTCTACTTCTCTGCTTCACAGTTGCTTGTGCTTCTCTACTTCGCAGTTGCTTGTGCTTCTCTACTTCGCAGTTGCTTCTGCTTCTCTGCTTCGCAGTTGCTTCTGCTTCTCTGCTTTGCAGCTGCTTGTGCTTCTCTACTTGTGCTTCTCTGCTACTCGTGTTTCTCTGCTTCGTAGCTGCTTGTGCTTCTCTGCTCGCTCGCTGCTGCTCGTGCTTCTCTACTCGCTCGATGCTGCTGCTGTTCGCCACTACTGCTATTGCTGCCCGTTGTTCGTTGTTCTTCATCATCTTGAACAAGAAGGTTATATTTTTTGAACTTTTTTTTCTTTTTCTGAATTTTGATTTCAGATCTAAAATTAAAATGCTCTGTTATTGATAGTTATTGCTTTTGTTTCAAATAGATATGTGAAGCAATAAGCTATCTAAATTCTAGAACATATTGTGTGATTTACTATTTTCTTATAGTAATTTTCGAGAACTATGAGATGAAATTACGAGTCTGAATGAAAATGTGATTGTATTATAGAACAAAAATTAGATGACATTATAAGAAAACTTTGAACGGTCATAAATTTGTGTTGTGAGGTCTGTTTTGGACGAATTTTTTTATGATTCCATATAACTTTTCGATATCTAGGCACACCAAACTGTTAAAAGCGGTTTGTCCAGATTTTTCCCCCAAAAACGTTATTTTTCCCCAAGTTTTCATGCTTTAATTGAGCTACAATAATTTTTAAACTACTTTTAAAATATTGAGGTCTATCGTGGCTTGGTAGAACAAATGTAAGCATTGTAGTACTTCATGGTTATTTACATAATTATAAAAATCAATATCATAAAACATTATTTTATAAATGGTGCATGTTAATTGAACATTTCATTCGTATTATTAATTTTTTAGTTATATTATATATAAATGTTCAATACATATTTTAAATCACATGAAAGCAAACATGTCCAACATCACCCCACGTCTATGTGCACATTTTTACAATTATTTATTACAAATGTCTAATTTTTTTTTTTACAATTATACAGATGGTTTTAGATAAAGATAATGATACACTTTATGTGATTGAAGAAGTAAATAAAGATGAAAGTGCAACACAACCAACTCAAGAAGAAGATTCTGTAAGTACTCTAATTCCTGACCTATGCATTGCTTCTAAAGAAGAATGTAAAAAAAATTTCCTCTAGATCTAGTAGTGAAGCATGGGCTCATTTTACTATAGAAGGGGTAAGGCAACATCGCAAAGTTATATGCAAATATTGTAAGAAACAATATAAGTATGTGTCAAGCAAATATGGCACGTCAAATTTGCTTGCACACATTTCCATTGGATGTGATAAGTTCGCGGGAGAGTTCTTAAGAAACATAAAACTTTAGCTTTCCATAAGGAAGGAAGTCTTGTACCTCATAGTTTTAATGCTTAAAGATGTAGAGAAAAATTGGTAAGGATGATAATAAAAGATGAATTGTCATTTATTATCGTAGAAGGTGTAGGATTTAAGAAGTTTATTGAAGAGTTACAACCTTTGTTTAAAATCCCTTCTCGGTGGACTATTGTAAAAGATTGCTTGAATTTGTACGTTACTGAAAGAGTAAAATTAAAAGAGTTGTTGAATAGAATTAGTAAAAGAATATGTCTTACCACTGATACATGAACATCTTGTCAGAATTTATGTTATATGTGTTTAACTGCTCATTTTGTTGATAATGGTTGGAATTTACAAAAGAGAATCTTGAACTTTTGTCAAGTTCCAAATCATAGAGGTGATACACTTGGTAGAACGATTGAAGCATATTTGTTAGATTGGGGGATTGATAGGATATTATGTATTACAATTGATAATGCAAGTTCTAATGATAATGCACTTACTTATTTGAAAAAATGTGTTAATGGTTGGGGTAATGCAATTTTAGAATCAAAACATTTGCACATGCGATGTGGTGCACATATTATGAATTTAATTGTTGAGCAGGATTTGAAAGAGTATAACATATCAATAAATATGATTCGTGATGTTGTAAGATATGTGAAAGGATCACCAATTAGACTGCAAAAATTTAAGAGTGCTGCTGAAATGGAAAAACTCTCTACTCAAAAACTCGTTTGTTTAGATGTTACGACAAGGTGTAATTCAACTTATTTGATGTTGGATTTTGCAACTTATTTTCAAAAAAAATTTGAAAGGTTAGAGATCACTGATTTGGGATACTATCAAGAGTTTTGTCGAGGTGAAATTAAACAAGCTCCGACTATAATGGATTGGGATAATGCTAGACATTTTGTCCAATTTTTGAAAGTTTTTTATGAAGCTACATTAATGTTTTCTGGATCTTTATATGTGACTTCTAATTTCTTCTTGGATCGTATTTGTTTTATTCATGATCAACTTGATATGTGGAGTAAATGTGAGGATTATATTATGATGAAGATGACTAGTGATATGAAGGTAAAGTTTGACAAATATTAGGGAGGAATATCTAAAATGAATATGATGTTATTTGTGTCTATTTTACTTGATCCTAGGCATAAAGAGTGTTCTTTACATCTAAGTTTGCTAGAATTGTGTAATGGGGATGAGGTTGAGGCTTCAATGAGTTCAAAAAGGGTAAAAAAAAAACTTTGGAAGATATGTACGAAGAGTATCATAAAACGTATTTTCCCTCAAACATAGAAGAATCTTCGTGATACTCTATCTGTTAAGGTTAATAAATTAATTTAATTTTTTTATGTTTCTATTTTTGTAATTTATAAACTATTATTCTAATTCTTTTTATATATCCAACTAAACTAGGATTATAGAATTTTTTTTATCTTTGAACTTTTTCTTAAATATTCTTTTCTCATTCTTAGGTCTCAATATCTCTGATATCTTAGGTGTTTTTTTTTCTAATATTACGTCATGGACTAATGTTTTCATTACTTCAATTTTTTATTTTTGATATATAACATCTATTTATTTGTTAGAGGTTTTTACTTTAGGATCTATAGATGTAAAACTTGATACAATACTATTTTTTGCTATATTACTTTTTTCTGGTACTAGAGATTTTTATTTAACATTTAAGTTTCATTCTTTTCGTATATTTAAATTCTGTTAATATTTTTGGTTTTATTAGTTATTCAAATTCTTGAAAAGTTTTATATATTTTTATGAATTCATTTTGTCGATATATTGAACTATTATGATTGTTTGTTAATGAATGATTTATTAAATCTCATTTTTCAAATTCATAAGCTAAACTTAATACTTGATAAGTTTTTTTTTCATTTATGTTAATAGCAAACTTATGTTATGTTGTTAATTTTAATCTTTGGTATCTTAAATTTTCGTGTATCATAATAAAACATATTTCATATTTATTATTCTATTATATCAGAGTACTAATTTTATTGGTATATTTATTTATTCTCTAAAGTATATTTTTATTAATAATTGGATTACTCTTAAATAGATGTATCTAATATTTCTTTTATCCTTTTGAAAAGTTGTAGGTAATTTATTCATAATAGTTTTTTTTTCAATTAATCACATTTATTTTTGTATTAATGTTTATTTTTTTATTACTTATTTCATAATAAACTATATATATCTCATTTCTTGTTTAATCTTCTAATTTTAGAAAAATACTCGTTAGCTATTTTACTTATAACAAAGTGCTCATTAACTCTTTTATTTATAAAAAGAATGTACACACTAATTTTTTTACATATAATAAATAACCACAAAATATTTTGTTGATAAACAAAATTTAAACATATATTGATAAGGGATTTTTCATTTTTGGTCTCCACCCTATCAAACAAAAAAATTATAAACATAACTAGTGAAAATATTACCGCATTTTATCTAACTTTATAATTGAAATATCGGTGATAATTTTATTTATTTTTTAAATAAATTTGAAATTATTAAATATTTCTTTTAACTAATTTTATAAATAAATAGATTAAATATTATTTTTTAAAATTTAAAAATTAAATAACATGTTTACTTAAGTAAATAGATTAATGTTAACTCTCACCCTATAATTTATAAAAACAAAATGCTACCAGCCTGCATTGATTCTTATATGCACGTGACTCGTAATATGGTGTTATTGGGTTAAACTATTGTAATGTTAGTAGACATTACCTTGCACTCTAGAGGTGTAATATATTTTTTATAAATGTTTTGTACGTTAGGGCTTGACTTAACTAATTAAGCACTACACTGCCTACGTGTACGCTGCAGAGTGATGACGTGCGAACGAGAGCCATAGTCATTGGTCAGGCTTCACACGAAGCACGGGATTAGAACGTGGCCTAGTATGAATGTCATGCACTTTACACATTTGTCCACGCTCCACGAGATTCCAACGAACTCGTACCCACCAAATGGGAACAAGGTTTACATTTTTCAAAAATTCAAAACAAAATCTCAATTTAATATTTACTAACTCCAGTTAAAAAATCCCACTCGTTGGTGGTTGGAAAAAGTCATCCTTATATACGGTTTAGATTCAACTTCATCCTTCGTGTCAGAAATACGTTATTCACGTTCCCGCATATAGAGCTCGTGGAAAACCCGATAAAGACACGCTCTTAACATCGTTACACTCGTGCCGTTTCATTTATGTGGGATCACTTATCCACTGCAACCGATATTATTTTCTCAATAATCCACCTCCTCCAGAGTAGCCAATCAGCGTGAGGAAAAAAACAATTGAAGGCCTTATTGGTTTAAATCAGAGGTTCGCTCTGCAGATCTATAATATCTTAACGAAGATGTCTGCACACAATTATTAGTTCACAATAAGAATCCTTACTACCAAGAAATTCAAAGAAGGCCAACTTCGGAGTTATATCCCAATTCAAATTGATTTATGTGGATTAGATTAATAGCTTACATCTTACTCCATATCTTAATCGTTCAAGCCTTTTCCTATACTAGTAGGAAACTAATTTGATTATTATTTATTTAATCCAGTCTTCTCTTTGGATCCAATCATTTTCCTCTTCTTCGTCATATGAGTTTCTGTAGATGGCGTCTACGAGCATTCATTGTGGAAGCAATTGTAATTTTCCAGATAGCCTCTTCGGAAGTACTAATCCGAATGATCGGCCGTTCTGTTTGACAATGAGAAACCAAACCGGAACGTCTATCAACCAAAGAGGAAAGGTCTCGGCGATGGTGAAGACTCCGGCAATGACGAGTTTGGAGCCGGTAGTACCTGATATCTGTCGTCTTCAAGGAAGGGAAGAAACGGGTGTGTCCAGTGAGAAGTTGGACGAATGGATGATGCAATCAGTGCTTGAAATCGTCCGTAACCTTGGTGAAGCGCCGTTGTTGGTACACGTGTACGGTAAGGATAAAACGACGGGACTGCAGACGAAGAAGGCGGTGGGGCAATATGATTGGGCTATAGCAAGGGGAAAATGGAAGACTGGAAAAGCTCCAATGCCGGAAGGGATTATATTTGTAGAAGAATTGGTCGACGATCCGAGACGAGGAACACCAAAATTCAATGAAGACGATGGAGTTACAAAGATTTGGGGAATAGTGATTCAAGGAAAAGGTGTAGAGAGTGAGTCAATTTGTTATTTGTTGAAGACGACTAGTGTTAGAGCACGATTAGGGGGTGGGTGTGGAATGGGGTGTACTCATTTTTGTTTGATGAGGGTGAATGATTTTAGAGAGACAGCTGAATCGCAGCTCAAGAATTGTTACTTGGTTCAGGCTCACGGACATCAGGCTCGATGGTATTATTGATTGAATTACTGATTCAAATCCTCAATCGAGGTATTAATTGATCATTCAGTCTAACTGTATATTATCATTAGGATATGAAGAGAACACAAATTTAGTGTCCATTTTAACGATTTGGAATGCGATCCTAAGTTATTTTCTATACCCCGCCATTGTTTTATCAATTCAGCATCTTGACATACTTTATTCATTTTTGTCCTTAATAAACAGTCTTGGATCGCCATTTGTGTTTATTTCCTTATTGATTGGATACTCTTTTCCATTCTTTTTTTTTTCTTTTTAATTTGCTAGGAGTCTTTGAAATCTAATTGGCAAAACGTGTGTATAAGTTATTTTTATCATTTATATAGATTATAGAACGGCAATTTTTACACCGCAATTGATCGAATCCCTCCTTCAATTATTATAAATAAAATAAATAAAATACTAAAATACTCTTTGAGTTTGCCTATAAAATTTGGATGAATTATTAGTTGTTCTTTGGCCTCTCACATTGTCGAGGAATTATTTATTAGATTTCAATCAAATCAAATTATTAAGTATTTGAAAGAACTTGAATTTATTGATTGAGAAAAATATTTGTAATTATTTTATTTCCAAATTATTTAAATAATAATATTTTTAAATTTTGAATTGTTTTTAAAGTGTTTAAATAATAATATTTTCAATTTTTGAATTGTTTTTAAATTGTTTAAATAATAATATTTTCAATTTTTGAATTGTTTTTAAAGTGTAAGTTAAAAAAGTATGTATAGACTATATATAGTGATGGTCTCCTAGGCCACTTTACAAATTTTAAGTTGAAGGCAATTTACTTGTGTTGTTGAATTCAAAGTCATCAACCGGTCATAATGGGAAAACCGAAAATATATTTTCAACGTGAGCTTTATTTTTCAGAAAGATTGTGACGTATATAAGACCGTAACTCTTTGGATTTTATATAAGATATCAATTTTTTTAATAAATATTTTAATTCGATAATGTATAATAAGTAAGTTATTATTAATCTGTTATTATAAAAAATAAAAAATAAATATTGTAATATTTTCTATAAATTTTAATATGGATATACTTTTTTTTATGCTACCACTTATCAAATGTGTGATTATGAGTTGAAAAAATGTGAGCATGTAAAGAAAACTGATGCAATATAGAAGGATAATTATGAAATAAATAATTATTTATGAGATTTTATTTTAAATAAATACAGAATAAATATTATTTAGATAAATATTATTAAGATTTAGTTATGTTTTGAATTTTGAGATTTACCATTAATTAAGATTTAGTTAATATTCAATATTTATTTTTTAATTATTATAGTTAGAATTGTAATTGAAGCTTAGATTTAAATTATCGAATACAACATAACTTCTCCCCTTATTCTGTTATCTTTCTTGATTTGCATAAAAAAATTGTTTATAAATTAATTTCTTCAAATTTTTAATCATTTATTCTCCAAAAATGTTAGTTTGGTTTTATCTATTATTTAAAAAAAAAGTTTGAATGATTAGCATTTACATAAATGAACATGAATGTACCACATCTCTTTTGTAAAATATACTTTTATGCATCCATAATTCAAAGTAAGTTTTTTTAACTAGTAAATGGCGATAAGGAAAATAAATTGTTCTATCATTAACTTGTAAATTAAGTTTCTTCATAGCACGTTACCAAAAGTGAAGTGAAATGAACACAACAAATCTTATTGAGTGATGATGTGATATTCACATCAATTAGATCTAAAATTAATACAATTTAAAGAATATAAGTAATTAATTTTTGAAAAATAGATAAAATAATAAATATCATCTCTAGTAACAATGACAGCCATAAATCCTTACATGTAAACCATTTATATATGAAAAGTATACTTAGAGTAGGTTTGTGTATTAAACTTACTAATAAATTAAATATTCTTATTTATTTGTTCATTTAAATTTTAAGTAAAAAAATATCAATTACTTTAAACAAGAACACGTAGTCTTCATGAAATGAAGGAAAAAAATAACTATTTATTCATACTCAAAATTAGGATTATAATATATTTAAAAGAAACACAACATCTAAGCTATAATTTAATAATAATAACATCCTCGTTGTTAGATAGGGAGATTTTATAGAAAAAAGCTATAATAAAATTAATTAATTCATAGTAATTATTCTATCATAACTAGCTAACCGAAAGATACAAATAATTTTATATTTGTAATAACTAATTAAAACAAAATGGGTAAAAACACGTGAATTATTATATTTTTTATTTTTGTTTAATGTGTACAAACATATCTTAAATTTATTTGAAAAAATTATCCGATTAAATATAAGGATGATAATAATAAAATACACAATGAGATTCATATTTTATAATATAAGTTAGGATAAGAAATACTATTGTATTTGATGTAACATATAATATAACTATATAAATTTTTATATATTTAATTAGACTTAAATTTAAACTAATCATAAATAATATATTATACATTTAATATTTAAGTTATGTTTTTATTCTTTTAAAACATTGATAATTTTTTCTTTTATAAAAATTATTTAAATTTTAAAAATTTAAAATCTTATAATTATTTAATAATTTATTTTGATTATTTCAAACTAATTTATAATAAGATTATATCAATGTTATTTAGTATAAAAAAATTATGTATTTATTGTTATATGTATTTTATTTTTTTTACTTTCACATAAATATATTATAAAAAATTACTAAAAAAACCAAAAAACATATTTAAATTATCACTTGCATCGACGTTCCTTGTTCAGGAGAATTCTATTCTCTACTAGAGATTCCCAATATATCCCTTCAAAAATTTTAAGTAAGAATAATAGATAAATTCTAAATTGGCAACGAAAAAGAAGAAGTAGGTCTCCGATCCCTTCCTGTCCAACCCCATTGACAACCCTAGTCTATATCTATATGATAATAGGATTATAATATTCTTAATCTAATTTGCTTCAATTTTCATTAATGTTCTATCCAATTTCTCTCAACTCTTTCTGACCAAGTTTCTCTATGAAATATGTAAATATAAGATCAAATGTTTAATTTTTAGAGTATATAAATTGTGTAATTTTATTTTTAAAAAAAATCTCAATTCTAATCTTCATGATTAAACCTAGTAAAATTTGAATTATAAAATTATGAAAAAAAATCACAAAAATCCTTTAGATTATATCATTTGTGTTATTTAATCAATTATATTAGATATGATGTTATTTACTCTATTAATTATGAATCAATTATAAAATATATTATTTTAATAATTTTTATATTAAAATTATATTATTTATCAAATAACTAGACATAATTAAAACACACATATTTAACAATAGTATTAATTAATATAAAAAAAATACAAACATTCATTTGAATATTTTTTATTTTCCATTGTTTTATTGATTTTCTAAATTTTTATTAAAAATTATAATATATATTTAAATAACAATTTGTTTAAATATTATTACTGCTTATTTTTTAAAATAATTTTATATTAATTCATACTTTTTATCTTTATTAAATACTTATACTTTAATAACGTTTTAATCAAATTTAGATAACATAATAATATTTTAATAAAAAAATTAGTAAAATTATATATTTTTTCTTTAATTGATAATTTTTTATAATTAAATGATTAAATAATATAATTTTTAATATAAAGAACTATATAAAACAAATTACATAATCTAAAAAAAACATATATTATATCTCACCCTAAAATTAATAACAAGGCTTATATTGCATTTGATAGAACCTTGTCAAGTAAAATGATTGAGATTTGTTAGAGAAGTAATAATGAAATCAGTAATTAAACACGAAAATTATTAAATTTCTTAACGTATAATATGAGTAATTTATTCTTTTTAAAGAAATTGTATATAATAATGAGTTATTCTGGGCCCTTTCTTTCTGAGGCCTAATGCCATTGCCTCAGTCCTCAGCTGCCTAGAGGCAAAGTAGGTCCAGCTTGAACTTGAAGTTTTCTTGTTTCGAAATAAAACTCCGTTTTTTAGTTGTACTCAAATTCAATGTCTTTTATACGTATTTTTAGCGCAAATTAAAATCTATTAGTTGACGAACGAAAGAAGTCATGTTACCTAAAGTGTTTAGGATCTATCGTAACAAAATGCTGTCGTCTGAATCCTCTATCAGTAAAAAAAATAAGATAAAAGCAAAAAAGATGTGTCACACAGTTGTGGTGATAAAACGGTATTTGGAGGTAAAATAAAGTTTCTCAGACTGAAAGACGGCGGACGTTTCGAAGAAGTAGCAGAAGCAACAGCACCAAAACGAGAAACGACTAAGAAACAGAGACAAGGATAGACTGTAACATATTTTCCTCATTGACTTTGATTAAAGATATATATATATATATATATATTTAATTTCATTGATTGTTTTCGCTTCTTCACGATCCCCAATATCATTTCAAGATCAAGGTTAGCGTTTGATTGAAAAAAATATATAGAAAAAGAGAGAATGAGTCGGAATCCAATTGGATCTTTCCGGTTTTTGGTGTTAATATTTCTTGTTTCAATTATTGCCTCTGGATGTGATGCCTCGTTGTTCTTTAAGTCTCGGAAGTTAGGCATCGCCAACGAACCCATAAACAACAATGTTTCTCAACAGGTGAGAATTACCCTTCCCTTTTCTTTTGTTTATGAATCTGTATGTGTCAGATTCCAGATTGGTTTTCGTTTGTTCACTTTTTTGTATGTTTTGTTCCTCAGATCTCTCCTGCACCAAGTCCCGTTTCGCGTGTGGATCCGGTTCAGGGCACAGAGATAGTCAACGAGACCCAGAAAACTGCCATATCTCCAGCACCGAACCCAGCTGTTAAATTAGTTGAGAGATGCCCCTTGGGCTCATCCAAGATTTGCCAGTATCAGAATCATGTTATCATGAAGGCCTGCCTGCTCTTCTCTTCAAATGGTATGTAAAGTCTGTTACTCTGTTCATCTAATCTATCTATTTAGTGGATTGTTGATTTCTCTACTTTCATGTGTTAGTTTTATATCTTTATTTTGGGATTACACAGAAAAATAACTAGTCTAGGGCTAATGGAAATAGAGTACCTTGCTTTAAAAGAAATCTTGTGAATATAAAAGTTGTTAAATAAATATCATCTGACACGAAGATGTCTCACGAAATGCTGTGAAATATATAATAATGGTCTTTCAAGACCTGATTGCCACAAGGTCCTAAATTGCCTCCTTGAGTTTCACTTTGTCATTCTGCAATCCTTTGGCATAAGAATCATTAGAACAACTGAGGTCATTCCTTAACTTTAGTATAAAGAGAAACTCCACATTTTCCTGCCTTCAAGTTCCATAAATGCAGGGCAAAATCATAAGAATCATTAGAAAATGTTTGTGGCTTTCAGAGAATCCAAATGTTATTTTGTTATTGATTTCAGATGCTAACATTTAATCATGGGGAATTTTGTAAAATCTATTCTGACTATAAAGGGCTTCGTCTTCATATTATTTGGACCTTGTCACTGATGAAAGGACATTTGAACAACATTTCTTTGTTTAAAACTCAACGATTATTTTACATCTTCAGTTTATGCTGCTATTAAGTTATTTTGTCTTTGAGTATCATTGTTCCTGCTGTGAAATAGTTACACTTCAGGAATAATTTCATTCCAGATGTCTAAAATTTCCTCTAAAGGACAGAGATGTGGCATGTAAATTTTTTTCTCTTGATGGGATAAAGAAATCTGATGGGCATACGTTTGGTGATTATTACCAAAGATTACATGTTTATTTTGTTTGAAATCTATTGAGAAGCTGGTAATATATCAAACTCCATGTATACTGTGAAGTTTCCATATTACCTGGATATCAGTGGATCTGCATTCTCTGGGCTTATTTGTCTATCTTTGTATTTTAATATATAGCTAGCCTGGCATAATGCAATGTTAGTTTGTTCTTTCGATTGATCTCTGCTCTAGGTCTATGAAATGTAGTTTAGGATGTATATTGAATAGGGAGAGTTTTGATGTATGCATATCTATGTAGTCTTGCAGAGAAATGCAAAGAGAGTAAGAAGCAAGAACTCTATTGTGGAGTGTACATATTTCATTTCGTACAGTTTTTGCATATAAATTAATTCATCCCATGTTGTCAGATCAATAAACATTTTCTTGAACGTTTTCTTTATCTGGTATAGTATATTTTCTTTTCTTTTTGAATAGTTTTGATGTATATTCTCTTATGTAATTGCTTGTATTTTCAATAGACTATAGTATTACTAATTTAGTACCACAACTATATATCATATTATGTGATATTATTACCTTCTCTCTTTCATTTTTTTCTTCCTTTTATAGCCAACAGTGAACTGTTTCTTCTCATCCAAAATGGTGGAGAGAGTTCTCTCAGAGTGAATGTTACTATCTCTGATGTCAAGAGTACTTTTCAAGAGATTGAAATACCCAAACAAGATGTCAAAAAGGTGAGTTCAATGGTCTATTTATTTTCCAAGGTTTCTCTATTGATCTATTCTTACTAAGTAACAAAGTTTTTAGATAATAGATTTAAGTAGCAAATTGAATGGAGAGTTATTACTCTTAGGTTGTGTGTATGATAAGGATCCAATTGGAGTACAATATTTGACCCATAAGTTCTTGAGGATTTGGTTTGAACTTTAAAGGCATTGCCTAATTTTGATTAAGGAGCTTGTCCTTCTTGTTTCAGGTTCACGTCGCAGATGGAGGAAATCCGTCAATACTATTGAATGCTGACAATGGAAAGTGCATAGTCCAATTGGGGGTATCAAGTGTACCTAATACAAACTTCTTTATGCGCATTCCGTCCTATGCCACAAATTCAACTCCCAGACAGAAAGGAGCATCCTTGTTGGTTTTGACAGGCATCATTATTGGGGGAATATGGTTTTGTTTTATGTTGAGGAAAAGGAAGCAACAGGTTAATGAAGTCCCATATCAGGAGCTTGAAATGGCTCAGACTGACTCTCCCACAGCAAATCATGACATCGAAACAGCGGATGGTTGGGATGAAGAATGGGATGACGACTGGGATGGGACAAAGGCAGCGAAATTACCACAACAAAATGGAAATGCATCGTTGAATGGACATACTTCCAGGTCTTCTGTTACAAATGGATGGGAAAACAATTGGGATGATTAGTTTTCGGATAAATAGCTCTTAATTTCCCTCTCAAATGATTCTGGGAAAAACAAATAACAGAAAATACAAAGAGAATTTAGACTTAGGTAAATAGAGAGATTTTTTGGAGTAAAAAAAAAAACAGTATTTATTATTGCCAAGAATCAAGATGTTAGAACAAGAGGATTAGAGAACAGTTTTGGTTTGTAAAATTTCTTTATTACCTCTTCTTTCTCAAAATTTACAGTGTTGTTCATTCTTTCCTTTTGTTGTTCCTTTCTGGCGAGAATGATATACTTTCGTTTTTTTTCCCCTTAAAAAATAATTCTTGATCAGATTAACTGAAATGACGAAAATAATATCATAGTATTAAATTCTGACAAAAAATAGTATAAAGTATGAAATTGAAAGTTTTGCCTTAATATTGTAGAATAAAGAACTTTTGTCAAGCATCAAATCTTGCCATTTTATAAAGATGATTTACATATTTGGTGCATTTTGTAAAATTATAGTTGGAATTTTGAAAAAATTGGTAAGTATGATATCGGGAGTTGTAGATTTTGTATTTAAATTTTATTAGTCTCAATCGTTTATTCGTAAGTATTTAATTTAGTATATATAATCAATACTTGTAGACAGTTATATAATATAAAAATATAATTGGTATTTTTTTAATAATATGAATATTTGTATGAATTAGTTTTGTAATATTTTTTCATATTTTGAAACTATAAGGTGAGAATTATTAGCCACAGATGATCGACATACTATGTTTAGATAAATTGTTTTAAAACAAAATGCCACGATGAACATTAACTACTGGTGTAGACTATATTGGCAGTGCGATTACGGTCTTTTACAGTAATTTTTCATTAAAATCCCCTTTTGTCCAATGTAAATTGGATACGTGTAAGGAGATGAAAAACTCACAATTAAATGACAATTTATTATATTTTGCTAGAGATAATTACTTTCTAGTAAAATGATATATGATATCTGTAAGGCGTGTATTTAGTATATATATATATATAAGTGTGCAATTGTTATTTAAAAAATAATGATACTCCAAGAACTATAAGACTATATTGCAGGACCAGTTTATTCATCGGCCCATATTTGGAAGGCTTCCCACTTGTGCTTTGTTCCCTAAGCCCAATATATAGAGAATGGACTCCATAACTTAATGGGTTTTGAACATCAGAGCCCGAGAATCCGGAAAATAACTAAAACCCTATGAAAATTTCGTGTTCGAACTCTGAAGTGCGTGGTGGTAGTACATGCGAAGCGAAGCGGAGCAAAAACATCTGGTGAGATCGGTGGAAAGAAATGGCTGACAATGGTAGCACCAGTTTAAGTAAAAAGCAATTGATAGTATCAGCTCTCTGTAAACACTTGTCCTTAGATTGTGTGAGTTCTTCTTTCATTATAACCTTCTTTTTAAGGGTCTGTTGTATTCTTCTACTCTTCATTAAGGATGTTAATCTGGTATTTTTTGGGGTAAAGAAAGATGTAGACTTTATTGTAATAGAATCAACCATAGTAATGCAAATCCTAGCCCAAGGCTGTTAATCTTGAAGATGTTTTTGTTGCAGAATAAATTTTCTGGAGACGCCGTGGATAATGATCTGAAAAGCCTGTATAAAATATTGATATCAGCTGCAGATGGCGCCCCTACTCAAAACAACGATCAGGTAAGCATGAAGATGATTTTATTTTTAATTGCATGCAAAAATCTTTAATGCTTAATCGTGTTCATTCATAAAGCTTACTAGTTACTACCTTGCTCTATATTTCTAGTTATCATGTTAGTTTCTGGGTAGCTTTATTAATTAGTAACAATTGAGTTGTTAATTTCCAAATTCTGCTGTCATTATCGACACTGAACACGAAGTTACTGGGAGTTGTAATGATTCTTTTCCCGGTTACAAGTTGCATGGATATCAATAAGCTTTATTATATACAATTAACATTTAGTTTCTGGTTTTAGATGATGAAGTGGATAGCGTTTGCAGAGGGCTTCCCTGTTGATTATGAGGCAGCCTTAGGAGCTCTCAAAGCGTTAAATGAAGACTTGATTCAAATATCTGTACTCCTAGGAAATGGATTAAAACCATCTGCAGCTGATGTTATTGTATTTTCAGCCATACATTCTTTTGTGGTATGCAACTTACATCTTTTGCTACAAGCACTTCATCATGCTTAACACGTTTGCCAGAAGCTGATGTTATTGTATTCTCAATATTTTTTTTTGCCTCATTAAGTAAGCTAAAGTTCTCCCCTAGGCATCAGTATTTTCAACTGTTTCTATAGGGTGTTCTCTTAATACCGCTGAAGCAATCAATTCGTTTCTGTTGGATCCTATGGATATTTTGTCAGTTTGTCCCAAGTAAGCCAGTCCAGAGGCTGAGTCCATCAATCATTGTCTGCTTTCTTTGCCAGAGTTCAAATCCTGTCAAAGAGTTGTTCTTAATCTGTCCAATATAGTCTTTCTATTTTATTCTTTTACTGGAATGAATTTGTTTGGATGTTGGGTGGCCAATGTAACCTGTTATGACCCCTTTGCATTTTTGTAACTCTTTCTATAATACTAATGACTCTTCACGGTCACTTTTTTGCAGACTGGTCTTTCAGATTCACATAGGAAAAAATTGCTGCATGTTATGAGATGGATGGATTACATTCAGGTAAGGGTGTATTGGCACTTCTTAATTAGTTTCTGCATCCTAAATATGTTATTTACTTGTTACGATAACCTAGATGGAATTTACCCTATAAGCAATCCACTTTGTGTAATTATTTTTATTAAATGACCTTGTAATTTTGATGTGCAATTATGATGAGAAAATAGAAAATTGTTTGCTTGTATCTTCTTTCAGATTAGCTGTATTTGTACCTTGTAGTAATTCTGTTACTATCATTTGTTTTCTGTATCATAATATGGGGTTTGTATCACATTATAGATCTAGTTAAGTAAATAAATGCAGATTGACCTCATTCATTTTTTTACCTTTTCAGAACAAAGGGAATATTGGGGTTTTATTTGAAAATATATTGGTCGAGAAAAGAGTATATGAACCTCAGGTGAGTAAGATTTGCTTTGTTCTTCCTTGGTTTCATACATTTTTGATAATTCTATACAAACGGAATATATGGGGATTGACATAAAGTGAATGAAGTATGTGAGACCAAATGAAGCAATGTTATAATTATTAAGCTGAAGGTGTTTGATTTATTAACAAAGAAAGAAAGATCAAAATATAAGTGATTTCGAATAAATGTATATGTCCATGCTAATAACCAGTCCCTTGCAAGCATTAGTACTGCGGATATTTTAAGTGCTACAATTCCTCTCCTAGCAGCTTTGTTCTTGTATTTTGAGAATATGTCAGTGGTGCATTATGATATTGTGTCTTGATTCTAGTTGCAGGGACTGGGATTAAAACCTGTTGGAAAGGTGGAACTAGAATCAGATGCCAAAAAAACTGTGCAAAGTGGAAAAAGTGCAGATAAACAAGCAGAATTGAATTCAAAGAAAAGTGATAATACGGTAATTCCTTTTGTACTTTGATACTTCTTGGTTTGATGATCCTAAGATCTCCTGCTTTTTGCCTTTGAATCTTTAAGAGATTTTTGGACCAGGAGTTGCCAAAAGTATCAAATATCATGTACAAAGACAGGCATAAGACACATTGTAATCTTCTTCCAAAAAATTTCTGATTTAGGAAATAAGATATATTAGCTCAGCTTTATTTTGATTGGTGAAATTCAAAAAATATGCAGCTGTCATAAAAATTGACTTAAGAATACTGCTGCATTCAATTTTAGCATTTTGTGTGAAAATGTTATATTCTTTATAGAGAAATGCTAATATCACACAAATTTAGACCCACTTTTGCACCCACACATCTTATATCGTGCTATATATCAAAATTACTTTTAAAATTGAAAAAAATATTCATTTTTCTAGACAATACTGACATGTGTCATAGCATGAAAGATATGGGTGCAAAAGTAGGTGTAATTTTGTGTGTTCTTAGCATTCCTCCTCTTTCTATGGTTCCATCTCGTTTGGTATCTCCTCAAATCACTAATATTTATGAGGTTTCTCTTGTAATTTTCTTTGATTGTGAAAAGGACTTTCACTGTTTCACATGCAAATCATGATTATTTGAGCGCATTATTCTTTTTCTAGAATTTTATCCTGCTTTGCATATTGACATTTTATTTGATATCTTTTTTGTTTGTAATGTAAAGAAAAAAACTATAGAAATTAAGGCACCTACTCAGGAGAAGGAAAAAGCATCTGAAACCACAACAGTTGATAAAGAAAAAGAAGTTAGTGTCAGTTTGTTGAATATACAAGTTGGACTTATTCGAAAAGCATGGAAGCATCCATCTGCTGACAGGTTCGTTCAACCTCTTTCTTTCCTCATGAAGCCCTTCTTTTAAAATGAATTCATACTAAAATTTTGCTCACAGTTGCTTTAAGCAGAATTAATTAGTTGAGACTATTGGATGAACAATTGACAATAAATTATTTGTTTATTTAACATTCGAATACTAGCATTTACTAGTTCAGGAGTGGACTGCTTTATAATGCTTTATCCGAATAAAATTACAGTTTACTCATTGAGGAGATAGATACTGGTGATGCTAAATTACGACAAGTTGTCAGTGGCTTGGCCAAGTATTGCAACCCTGAGGATTTGATGGTATAATTAGTTTCTTGTTCAATTTATTGACTGGTTTATTCTTCTTTTTTCCCTACCTGAGTTTTGGGGTTTGCTTGTATTCACAGAACCGTCATGTTGTACTTATTACAAATGTAAAACCTGGGAAGCTACGCGATGTGGTGTCAGAAGGGCTGGTATTTTCCCCTGGCACTGTGATTGACTTGCACTCCTGTCTTTGTTGTCTGCTTTAAGTCTGATGCTGTTTGGTGTGCATGGTGTAATCAGGTATTATGTGCTTCAAGTGAAGATCACACAGTTGTAGAACCTTTGAGACCTCCTGAAGGGGCCAAAGCTGGGGAGCGCATTTCATTTGATGGGTGAGCTTCCCATGTTTATCTAGAGTTGTGTGCTTATCTGCATTGTGTGTGAAATTCAGTGGAGATCTATGAAAAATTACACTATGAAGGTAAAGTTAGGAATAATAGCTACCTCTACAAGTTTTTAAGTTTGTCCTGCAGATTGTGTCTTGTAATTTCATTACAAAGACCTTTTATTGAATTTAGTGGCATTATTGGTACAAAAAATTGCTAAGACTGGCATTTAATCAGTACATCAGATCAGAGTCGGTACCATAATTTAGTTTATGCAATTTGCAATATTACATCACTCCTTTGGCATTTTCTTGTCAATATTCAAATGAAGTATTTGCACGATATAGCTTGTCAAAGTTCACATGTACAGCATCACTTAGTAAAATGGAATAGGCTCATGTGCAGTTAAGCCAGTAAAAAGCTTTGAGCTGTCAGTGTAGCTTAGTTTTGGGGTAACTTTTTGCATTGCTTGCCTCTACCGCTGTTGTAAACATAAGTTTTATGTTATATATTTACTTCCTGATTCTTAATTTATTGGCTGCCAAGAATCCTATTCTGGTTCTGCATGTTATTTTCTCAAGGCTTTTAAAATTGATTGGTTTTCATCAGGATCGATGGGAAGCCGGAAGATGTCCTCAATCCAAAAAAGAAACAGCTGGATAAAATAACACCGGTAAGCTTTTATATATTGGAACAATAGAATTGCTTATGTATGGCAGGGTACAACTTGTTAGACGTTAGGAAAATGCTTTATATCACAACTTGATGCATGCATTTGTCAACTTGTTACGATATAGTTGGTCCCTTGTTAGTAAGTGATCCCACGATTATTTCAATATCTCATTTTCAATTGAACATCTAATTCAATACTGACACATCACTCTATACATAAAATAGCTTGATGCATATTGCGTTACTCTAGACATTAGCCTAGATGTACTGTGGCTGCATATCTATGTATTTCTATCACCTGCTGCAGATTTATTTAACAAAATCTATAAACTCAGACACCCTTTCCAAAGTTAGGTTGACTAATTTTTAGTCAGGCATTGGCTCCACTTCACATGAAATCTACTACATGGTAGTGGTATTATCACCAGTTGACTATTGAGATAGACTCAGAGAGGAATCTCCCTGCGAGATTCTTTTGTGTGATAGATGAAAACTGAAATGTGACCATGGTGCAATCCATTAATTTATTTTTCTAAACAGTAATGTGTTCATGTAGACAAATTAGCATTTGATTGGACAGTTGTTCTAAACTAGGGTGTGGTACCAAATCAAACTGGTCAAACTCTCTGTCCGTATTTCAGTTACTATCTATGCATTCTACAGGTTTGATTGTTGATGCAGAAAAAATACAGGATGCTGTAATTGTTTGGCATGTTATGTTGTGGACATCTACACACTACATACATGTAAACTCAGTTGCATAGGTGTGAAAATTCCCCGTGTGGCAACATAACATGCTTGAAGTTACATAAGTATATAGACTCCCTATCTGTCAGCATTACATCCCCAACTTAGGGGCTCATGCATTATATGAACTATTTCCTTTTCTTGGGGTGAATCTATGCTTTTTAAGTTTGGATTTACTGAATGTTTGGTTGGTGCAGCATCTTTATACTGACGAGAAGGGTGTAGCCACGTACAGGGGAATACCATTCATGACATCTGCAGGGCCATGTATATCATCCATTCCTAAGGCAAGCATCAAGTGATAATCATGTAATCTATTTTCTTATACAACAATTTACTGTTGGTCGTCAGCCAAATTATTTGCTACTTATTTACTGATAATGTACCTTATACATGTGCAATTTATTTTTGATTGTTCATTTTCTTTTTAGCTGCCATTACTATGTTGGCTTTTTTAACTGTTTCTCATACATGTGTCAAATGTGTTGAGTTAACAAGCTCACTTAAGTTCATTTTATTTTAGGTGAGTTATAGCTTAATTAAACTTATCTAAATTTTATATGGATCAAGTTTATTTCAACTTATTTTTAGATGAGTTGGATTGAGTAGTTTATGAATTGATCTATTTACACTTAAAAGTTAAAACAAAAATATTAGTATAAATATTACATTTTGATTATATATTTTTTAAACCAGAAAATTTAATTACTTTTTTAGTAATGATATTATTGTAATTATGAAATATTATTATTAACAAAAATATTTTCTTAAAGTAAGGTGTATATGTCATAAGAACTATCAGGGAGAAAAAAAAAGGCGTCCGGTGAATATGTTTATCGGTTTCCTCAGAGTTGATTAAATGGCTCTTCTCAGTTTCTTTGTCGAACCACGTTTTACAACAATTGGTTGGTTGACCGAATCAGATCCGGTTATAATTTATAACTCATCTTAATTTACTACCTCCCTCCTTTCCATTATATAAAGTTGCCTATACGTAGCCTAATTGAACACGTGTTTATAGTGAGTATGAAATCATGTTCTTGCCCAGTGCCTTAATGGAACTAAGTTTGTGGGTTTTTCACCAACTTGCTTCTTCACTTTTTGCCTAAGTTCCTAACTCGGCCCATTTTATTAGTTATTCAACGTGTTTAGGCCTGCATTATGCAACGATATCAATTTGCCTTACTTTATTTTATTCTTTGATATAAAAATATGAGAATTCATGGGGGTTTGTTTTAGAAGTCTGGTGTTAAAAGACTCAATTTATATATATATATATATAGTCTGGTGTTAAAAGAATCAAATCTTATATATATAAAAGAAGGATTTCTGCAGAAAGCATTCCAGAAGCTCTGTGAGTTAAGTTATTGGTACATTTAATTTAATTTTTATCCTATAAATTTTAGAGACAAATATGATTTTGGATAAAAATCAGACATGAGACGGGTATGATTATACTGATAATCGTATCCGTTTGTACTCAAAATTAATTATATTTATTTATATATATAATTAATAATTATAGTTTATTAAGACTTTTTTTAAAAAGTTAAGAAAAATGGTTTTTTTGGATATTTTTATAATTATCCCGAACCATTATCCGTGGTTAAAAAAATTGTTTAGAATTGTAACAATTTTAAATACAAATTTTATAATTTGATTAGAGAATAATTGTATTAATAATCTTTCACGTTGGTACCAGTGTTGATTGTTATAGAAATTGAATATAAAATGGAGATATAATAGGCTACTAAATATTACAAGGTAGTGTAAAAAATTATGCAGTCATATCTCTAAAATAAATGATTTATTTTCTGAATAACACAACTCAAAAATCAAAATAGTATCAATATCGGTAAATTCTCTCATTATAAAAATAATTAATAAAACTCTGGAAACTATCTTGTTAGTTGATTTAAAAATCCGCATTGATCTTGCATAAATTCCACTGGTAATATTATTTAATGAAAACGAGGGTACATTAGTAATTAAATTAAATATATACCTGATAGTACTATGAAGAAGGTAAAAATAAAAAAAGGCAAAAAGATAGAAAGAAAAAAAAGAAAGGATATTATGCATAAATAAAAAAGTTGTTATAATATTAGTATAATTAATTGATAGTTAATTATAAGTTAAAAAAAATAAGTAATGCACAAAAATAAAGAATCATTAGTCATTGAAAATGATACCATGTGATTACCCAAGGATTCTCTCTCTGAAATGAAATGCAACTGGGTATATGGAACTCATTGATTTGATTTTTGATTATTGAAGTCAAATTATTCCCATTTAATCTGCTAATAAATATGATTGTTCTAATTTAAGTATAATGTAATTATATTATTATTATTTTGGGACAAAATGAAACTATATTGAAAGAAATATATTAATTTCTAACCTAAAAGTCAAGCTTTTAGGTTTTTTTTTTTTCAAAACAATTGAAACTTACCTCCTATTAAGATTCAAACTTCACACATTTTATTTTTATTTTTATGCTGTTTAACTAAGTTACTCCTGAAGTTAAAAAATGTTTGATGGGATATGGATATGTGGTTTTAACATAATTATATTAGAAAGTTTAAACTGAGTTTTAAATATATTTTGGTGTCCTTGTACAATTAAAACAGTGTTATACACAAATTTTTGTAAAGAACATAAATATAAATATTTAATCCCTGTTCATATTTTATCAAAATTGTATATCTCTAACAACGAGGATAAGATAAGAAAAAATATATAAAGAAAAGAAAATAAAAAGGGTTGATTTCGTTGATTAAAAATAAAAAAAAATATTCATATATAAATTTTAATGTCACCAAGTCTAAAGAGGGGAAAATTTAAATAGAAGGATGGCATAATTATAATATAAATTTTGGTTCATTTTTCATCATTTAATAATAAAATTAAATATGTAACGTTTAACTAATTATATCGTGTATATTTAGAAAGTTATTTGTCAGTTATCTAAACACTTTTATTATTATTATTATTATTATTTAAATGCTGACATGTCACTATATAGGTGTTACATTGAGAAACACTTAAATAGGACAGAAGATAGAATTTGTTCCATTTGTAAATTGTTAATTTTATTTTTCTCGTGTAAAAAAAAGATTGGGACCAGTCTCACACACACCTCGTGTAAAAGATAGGGGAGTAGCTCTCTTAGGAAGAAGAAGCAGCAGCATTATTAATTAATATTGATATCGCAGATAGATACTGATGAGTACTCTCAGAATCCAGAGACGTGGAGCATAGTGAAATTATTTATTGTTTATAAAACATGATATGATATTTTAATTTAATAAAATTTAAGATAATTATAATTTTAAAAGAATAAAAATCTAATAATTGATAGATAAAAGAAAGAAAGAAAGAAAGAAAATAGAATATATTTTATTCATGTGATTGAAATAAACAGTATTTAATTTGCTGAAATAAAATCTCAAGAAGACCCAAGAATGATCACGTTTTGCTGAAATAAAATCTCTTCCTTTGGATTCTCTTTTTAATTCTTTCCAAGATTCCTAGACGGCCAACTACCTCTCACTTTCCTATTAATGTTGTTAATTTATTATTGTATATAATTACTTGTGTTTTTATAATAAATAGATTTTATTATTAATATATGTAAAAAAAATATTATTATTACATATAACATTACTTATATATATATATAGATATGATGAGTTGAAACTTATACCTTTCTAATATACATACATTACTGTGCTACAAGTGAACTGTTAATTGTAATTCATACATATCTTGTGAGCTTGTTTTGTTCTTATGTTTCGGTTTCTTTTTCTTTTCTTCTTCTTCTTTTCAGAGAGAAGCTTTTCTTTTCTCTTCTCCTTTATTAGCCACACTAGCTAGTCTCTATTTAATTCTCCGTAACGTGGCTTCGACTTCACACTGTTCCTTCCTTGTTTTAAACTTCTTTTTGACGAGGCGTTACTCCTTAATTAGTTAGTCTCTAAATCAAAATGGAGGGTGGTTTTGCTTCTTCTTCTTCTTCTTCTTCTTCAAGTGGGTTGTTAATGAATAATAATATTGAGGAAAAAGTAGCCCATGTTTTAGCTGTTGATGATAATCTCGTTGATCGCAAACTTGTTGAAAAACTACTTGAGAATTCTTCTTGCAAAGGTCTTCTTCTTCTTCTTTTATTTGTTTATTTATTTTAATAGCTATGGTTAATTTGTTCTCTATTTTCATGTTTTAATTTTCTTGAGTTAAGCGAGTCCTGTACTCTGGTGATCAAAATGCTGATCTTTTTACTTATTATCATTTATTATTTTGTATGAAAGTTGTTTAATTAAATAAAATATATCATGTACATTTGAAATAAAAAGATAGACAAATTAAATTAAACTAGCTAGCTAGTGTTGTTGTTCATTAATATCATCATATCTGTAAATCTTCTATTTAAAACATAAAATTAAACTTTTTTGTAAGAGAGATTACTATTATATATTACTTTATAAATACTAGTCTAAACACGAACCCATTAATATTATGGATCATGTTTCTGGTTAAATGGTAATTTGTAGTATTACTAACTGTTTATGGGCTGGCTAGTACAGTGACCACAGCAGAAAATGGGCTAAAGGCTTTGGAGTTTTTGGGCTTGGCAGATCATCAAAATGGCCCCTTACAACTACAACCCACTAATGTGAGATATTGACTTCAAGGAAACCTATCACTCTTAAACTTCACCTTCTTCTTCTTCTTCTTCTTCTTCTTCTTCTTTTTTCACTCTTTCAAAATATTTAATTAATTAATTAATTTATTATGTATTGCAGGTCTCAAAGGTGAATATGATAATAACAGATTATTGTATGCCAGGAATGACAGGTTATGAACTACTCAAGAAAGTCAAGGTATATTTATTTATATGTAATTAATGTTGTTAACTAGGAAGTTTAATTATTTTTGACATACAAAGATATTATGTAAGAACATATATATATATATTTATATAAAAGTAAAACCCATGCATGTTTTTAAATAAATTCCTTTTTTGGAAAGCAGGAATCATCAAGTATGAAGGATGTTCCTGTAGTGATTATGTCATCAGAGAATGTCCCAACGCGTATTAATAAGTAATTAATTTAAAACCCAATTAAGTTATTTTATTGATTTGTTGATTTCCTCTGATTAGAAAAGGTTTGTAACTATGGAGCAGGTGTTTAGAAGAAGGTGCACATATGTTCATGCTTAAGCCCCTAAAGCTATCAGACATTAAGAAATTGAGATGTTATCTTTCGTGAACTCCAAAACATAATATATTAAGCACTCATTAAGTACTCATTAAGCACTCATTAAGTATCTTCAATTAACGACTTTTGACTTATTAAGTTTAGAGAATCAAGTGGTCTTGTAAGGTGTATATATATAAATGTATTCCATGTTCTTTCTAGACTATCCTTACAATTTCATTATTATTATTTTTAAATAACACATTGCTCAGCTTACAGTTTTTAGTTACCTATAAACCAAGGATTAAAGTATAGTGATTTATAAAAACATCAAAACTTTAATTTTATGAAAATATTGAAAAATTATAGAATATATTATCAATTTCAAAATTTATAAAAATAAAAAATAATTATTAAAAATATAAACGAATATTTTGAGAATTTAATCATGCTAGAAACATGTGCAAATTTAAAAGAATTCAAATCACCTATATTTATTTTATGTATTATTAATAAATTAATAAATATATGCAACAAAATCTACATTTTAGATCACTTTTGCTTACACCGAAAGAGACAATAATTACAATTTGACTCAATTTAAAAATCTGGTTTTAGTAAATACATAATGAAATTTGATGTAGTATTACCAAAGGATGTAAAATGCTGCTGGAAGATACTTTAAAACAAAGGATTCCAGTTCTTCGTTCTTTGATTTGAAAGTAATTTATTCCTTTCCAAAATTAAAAGTTCGCAGCTCACAAGAAAAAAAAATTGTGATTGTTTAAACAAAAATAAAATAAAATACAAAATTCCCAAATTGCAAATTATCTTTACCGATTAATCAAGGCCCAATGGACCCGAGCTCAAAATCCAAATATTGAAAGTAGAAAAGACGCAATAACAATTGCATGTTTGTTATAACGAGAATATCTATGAGTAGTAATTGACAAATAAGTCAATAATTTATTTAAATCGAAAAATTTAATATAATTTATCAAATTTAAGTTAGATTTTATGATAAATTTTGAAACCAGATTAGATTTGGATTGAAAAACATACAATATTTTTGGATTCGGTTGATGGATTTTATAATCTAATCTATTGATATAGATTAAATTACTATTAAATTATAAATATATATATTTTATTTTATAACGTGATATTTAAGTATTATATATATTATAATTATATTAGATTATTATTTTAATTTTAATTTAAAAATAAATATAAAATATTTATAATAATTCAATAATTATACATGTATAATTCTTATTCTTTTAATTTTTTTTAATTTTAACTATGAATAATAAATTTTACTATAAATACATCAATTTAAAATTTAATTATTGTGTATGTCATATTTTATACATGATAATAATTTATAAATAAATTTTAATATCAATATAACCTTATCTGATCCAAAAAATTTGACATGTTCATATTCAAATTGATTGCATTATTAATCAAATTTATATTAAAAATATTTAAATCTATTTTAGATCAAATTAGATCAGATTTGTATTTATCAAAAATAGACAACTTTGATATGCCACTCATATCTTTTTATAGGACAAAGTCAACGAAAGTCCCTAACTTTTATAAAATGAATGCTTTGATTTCTTTATTTTAAATGGAACATTTTAGTCTTATATTCTTTTAAAAAACACCTGCATTTTGATCTTAAAATTTCAAATTTATAGGACTTATTGTACAATTTTTTAAAATTATATTACTAAAATACTACACTTAAAAGTTGACTAATGTGCTTTTTTATTTGAAGTTAAAGATTATTGGTGTTTTTCTCCATATTTATATAATTTTTGACTTTTTTTAGTTAATTTACGTGTAATAATTTATCTCAAAATTCATAGCTTCATATTTATATATATCAAAATATTCATACAATATTATTCAATGAAATAAAATATAACCTTATCTAATCCAAAAAAAATTGACCTATTCATATTCAAATTGATTGGATCATTAATCAAATTTATATTAAAAATATTTAAATCTAATTTAGATCGAATTAGATCATATTTTGATTGATAAAAAATAAACAACTTTGATATGTCACTCATATCTTTTTATAGGATAAAGTCATTTATAGGGTAAAGTCAACAAAAGTCCTTTAACTTTTATAAAAGGAATGCTTTTATTTCTTTATTTTAAATAGAACATTTTAGTCTTATATTCCTTTAAAAAAACACGTGCATTTTGTTCTTAAAATTTCAAATTTATAGGATTTATTGTAAAAAAATTTAAAATTATATAACTAAAACACTACACTTAAAAGTTGACTAATGTGTTTTTTTATTTGAAGTTAAGGATTATTGGTGTTTTTCTCCATATTTATATAATTTTTACTTTTTTTAGTCAATTTATGTGTAATAATTTATCTCAAAATTCATAGTTTCATATTTATATATATGAAAATATTCATACAATATTATTCAATGAAATAAAATATAACCTTATCCGATCCAAAAAATTTGACCTTTCATATTCAAATTGATTGCATCATTAATCAAAATTATATTAAAAATATTTAAATCTAATTTAGATTGAATTAGATCAGATTTAGATTGATCAAAATAAAAAACTTTGATATGCCATTCATATCTTTTTATAGGATAAAGTCAACGAAAGTCCCTAACTTTTATAAAAGGAATGCTTTGATTTCTTTATTTTAAATGGAACATTTTAGTCTTATATTCTTTTAAAAAAACACCTGCATTTTGATCTTAAAATTTCAAATTTATAGGATTTATTGTACAATTTTTTAAAATTATATAACTAAAATACTACACTTAAACGTTGACTAATGTGCTTTTTTATTTGAAGTTAAGGATTATTGGTTTTTTTTTTTCATATTTACATAATTTTTTTTTATGTGTAATAATTTATCTCAAAATCTATAACTTCATATTTATATATATCAAAATATTCATACAATATTATTCAATGAAATAAAATATAACCTTATCTCATCCAAAAAATTTGGCCTGTTCATATTCAAATTGATTGCATCGTTAATCAAATTTATATTAAAAATATTTAAATCTAATTTAGATCGAATTAGATCATTGATAAAAAATAAACAACTTTGATATGCCACTCATATTTTTTATAGGGTAAAGTCATTTATAGGATAAAGTCAACGAAAAGTCCCTAACTTTTATAAAAGGAATCTTTTATTTCTTTATTTTAAATGGAATATGTTAGTCTTATATTTTAGTCCTCGATTTTGGACCAAATTGCTTTTTATATGAAACCAAATTATTAATTTTTTTTATAGAAATAAGAAAATTTGACCAACGAGATCTAAAAAGATTACGACATACATTAAAATCTAAATTTTCAAATACAATAAAATTTCAATTGAAATGTCAAGATAACCCATCGACTTTAATATATGATATAGGAGATAATATAGTTTGTCTTATTTGTTCATTATGCATTCTTCTACATCTTAGTGTTTAATTGTGTAAATTGACATCAAGACTCTTCAAAAAAATATAAAATAGTAATAAACATTGTAATTCTTTGATATAATAAAACTACAATCTCAAATCTTTGATAATTTATTTAAATTAAAAATTATAGTATTAACTATATCTTTCTTATTAATATTAAAGTGTTTGGTAAAAGCACTTCAAAGTAAATAAACCTCACCCATCTAGAGGTTTCGTATTCATCATCATTTGCTTCATCTTTGGTGGTTTCCATAGAAGTTCCCTAAAAGTTTAGTTAGAGACTTTAATAAATAAATTAAAAGTAAAATTTTAAATTAAAGAAAAAAATTATAAATAAAAGTTAGGCATTAAACTTGAGAAAAAAGGAAAAAAATGATAGCAAACATTTTAAAATTAACTTATTAAAAGTCTTCTATGCAAGAATTTTTTTTAAGTATTTCTTCGAATTTTTTCTTATAAGAGAGAAGCTTTTTTTGAAAGCTACCAAAATTTGGCTAAAATGTGACAGATACACAATAATAGATTAAATAAATCAAATATGGGTGTAATTTTACAAGAAAATTATTATCAAATTAAAGCTTTTTGAAATAACAATGTTGACCTGAAATCTATAATTATTTCACATTAAAAAGAGAAATATAGTAATTGATTTGTATCCTACGTAAGAATTTCGACGCATTTCATTTCATTAGAAGGAAACCCACAAAAGATTTCTAAGGTCTCCACAAAATTTGACCTCTGACCTGTGACTTGTTCAGTTTGATCGCTCAAGCGAGGACAAAAACGCTACAATTCATTGCGTAGCCGTAGAGTAAGGGTGTACTACCTTTTTTTCAAAAATCAATTAATTAAATCAAGTTTATATATTTTTAAATTAATTAATTTAAAAAAAAAGTTAAAAAAATATTAAAATCGACCTTGGTAATTTATTAAAGTCTCTAACTCTTTGGTGTAAATTTTATTACACTAAATTTAACACGGTACTATTCATCGCATTAATATTGTTCACATTGCGCCATTTTATTTTAATTTTTAAAAAAAATATTATTAATTTTTTATTACATATAATAAATTAAAATGAAATATATAATAAAAAATAAAAAAAATTACTAATAACACATATAGCTAAAAATTTAATATCAATTAAAACAACAATTTAGAAAAAAATTAAAAATATCGTTAAATTTTTTATTACATATAATAAATTAAAATTAAATATATGATATAAAATGACAAACAAATTACTAATATAACATAGAATTAAAATATAATATAAATTAAAACAATATTTTTTAATCATATAATAAATATAATATTTTATTTGGTGAATTTTTAATTTTTTTAATAATATAATTTTTAAATTAATTATTCTTAAATAATTAAAGGAAATATATAATTGTTTATTTAGTTGAATATAATAATTGGTAAAAAAATAAAGGAAATATTATATTTTATAAATAATATACTTTTTAGTGTAATATTTAGTATTATATGGTTTAGAGGAGTAAAGATTTGGTGTAATTTTTTATATAAAATGATGAATAGGGTTGGAGATGCCATTGACAAAAAAATGTCATTTAGTTATTTATTTTTGTGTAAAAATTTAAAGAAGTACAAAAATTATTTTTCATTAATATTTTAAATAAAATAATATTAATTTTTTAATAATTTATTTTTTTGATAAATAAAAAAAATGATAAAAATAATTTTTTGTTATGGTATTTTATCATAAAAATTATTAAATGAATAGTTAACTTAATAGTAAAATTTGTATTTCTCTAATTCATTTTATAAAATATAATAGACTAAATAATACAATTTATAATATCTATTACAAATTAACTAAATCATTTAATATAATTGAACTTTATAGAGGCTTATATATTAATATATAATTTAATGTGTGAGCCTTTTAGTTTCGATATTGTAGCGGAACAATTTAATATGCTAGTTAGACCAATTTGAGATGGACACATGAATCATTGTATACATAATAAAACAATTACTTCATCTAATTATGATTAAATAATATTATCCATACTAATTTTAGTTTATTATTATATAACAAATTAAAATAATCATTACTACAATAAAGATCTTTTAAGTCAATTATTAATCGACTTAAATTGAGGTCATTTTAATTTTTAAGTCGATTAACCTTGTTAAATGATTTTTAATTTTTAAGTCGGTTAATCGTATCAATCGATTTTAAAATTTAAGTCAATTGACCCGATAAACCAACTTAAAATTAAGTCAATTTTTAGGTAAAAGTGACTTAAAAATGGTAACTCTTAAACATATTTGGGTTGTTTTCTAGTAGTCTCCTTCCACGTTTTAAATCAAATAATAGTAGAAAAAATCAAAATATATTTAAAAGAGTTTTTAAAACTTTTTATTCATTTAAAAATTAGATATTAATTAGTTTAAGAACTAAACTTTTAACAAAAAAAAACTTATATATATAATACATATATGTAATTTAACGTAATTTCAATATTACTAAATATTATAAGTAAATATACATGTGCATGGTATATTAGATATAAAATTAAATATATTTATTATTATATGTAATTTTACAAGATCGGTACATAATAATAATATATCTATGCTATTCGAATTTTCACTTCTTTTGTTTCATCTTGCGATTTTGTGTCTTTATTTAATTCTTTGAAAACTGGGTCACAATACCAAATATGATTACCATATAGATCAAGGATTATCAATATCCAATGATCTTGACCTTGTTCAAACTTTAATGGTTAATGGATTATCAACTTTTAATTTCTATGAAGTGTTAATATCTTATCATATAATTATTTTGCTCTTCTACTAACATCATGTTCTTGATGTTAATTTACATATAATGAATTATAAAACATCACTAAATGTGAGAGGTGATTAACTTCAAGTCGAAAATAACATGCACTATATAAAAAGAAATATATATATATATATATATAATTCAATAATATAAACATAATTATATGTTTTACATAAATAAAATTTATTTATTGATTGATGACTCATATTGTCCACACTTGAATTACACTTAAGTCGATCATTTGAAATTCAAATAATTGTAATATGCGCTCGATTAATATATAAGATTGTCTAATGTCTACTCTTGATATTTCTTTAAAAAGTGGCATAGTACACACATCATTCATGCTATTTTTACTCACTACAATAGTCATAAAAAATCAATATTTTTGCTAAAGTTTATAGCATATTCATAATTATACTTTTGTCATGGATTCTTCTTAAATGACTTGTGCGTGATAATTTTCCACTAGGTATAGATTTTTCATGAGATACTTTCATTTAATCTCTTAAATTTGTGACATAACCAGAGAGAAAGGTTGTATGTTACCATAATTACTGGCCAACAACTATATCTACTACTAAAAGAATTATATGGTAAGACAGAGATTGCATAGATCAGTTAGAAATTGAGAGGATAAATTATCTACTAGTTTCCAATTTGGAGAATTAGAAGGATGATGTATCATCCCATCATCAGATCGATTCTATGAATGCCACATCAACATTTTTAATGTTTCTTTACTTTTGAACAGCGTTTGAAAACAAGGCATGGGAGGAAATTCAAAAAGAACGTTTACGGAGACGCCTTTATTTGTTGTTGTTTCATTTTTAGCATATTTTTATCTCGATTTTTTACACAATAGACAATCATTTAATGTCTCATATTCTTTCCTATAAATAATGCCATCATTTTAAAAAACATGAACCTTATGATATTTTATGTCAAATTGACTAAGAGATTTTTTCAATTCATACATTGAAGATGTCAACTCATTACCCTTAAGAAACATATATATTAGTACATATAGTAATTCTGTTAATCCTTTGTCATAAAAATCATTTTTTCCTTCATATTATACAAATAAACAAATCACAACATTTTAATGTATTTCTTGCATTTTGGATATAATGACTTTTCGGCATCTTTAAAAAGTTTTTTAAAGGTTTTGGGATCATCATTATATAGTTCATCTTTCATAACATGAAACATATTTTTTGTCTTTACTTTATGTCTGGAGTTCTTATTCTGATAAAATATATATACTACACTCAAATCCTTATTTATCTCTTCCATGTGAGTATAATCAATATTTTTCAATGATAACACCAACAATTATAACTCAAAAGAATACCACTACGGATAAGATGATACTTAATCTCGTTAACATCATGAAATTTTTCATTTGTACATTTAACAAATGGGGATCGAATTATAATGATTTCATTATTACTATTTCTATGGGTGAATTCCAAGAAAGTTTTAACTCTAAAAATATAGTTTTGCTTAATTTTATCTATGATATCCAATATTTGTTCATTTTCTATCAATGACATTAAACATATTAAATATGTACCCAATAAAATATAATTATATTAATTATCAATATATTTCAAAATTTATTATATATGAAGTTTATAATTAAATTATTAGAATATCAATCAAAATATCATACAAAAATAAATATATAAAATTAAAACAATTAATGAATTCATTATAATATTGTGTAATACATATAATAATAAGTTAAAAAAAAGGATTTGAAAGAATAAAAATCTTTCAATTTATAAATTATAAATGTTACAAATGGGAGCCCGATCGTGTAAACAAGGTGCTTTATCTAACTAAATTATAACCCTTATTTTGATACATTTGCACAACCAAATATTCTATCTCTTTCATCCATTTGATTGGTGTGTGTATATATATATATAATATGATATATACATATAATACATGAATTTAGTTAAAATAAATAAATAAATAAAATCTCATTTTCTTTTAAGTTTGAATAAAAATAAACAACAAATATAAAACAAAAATATATACAAATAATTAATTACACATAATATACATAAAAAATAAAATAAAAATATAAAACATCAATAATAAGTGTAAAATAATTCATAAAAATGTATACAAGAATAAAACAAGTGAGAAAATAAAGAAAAAAATGAAAAAAAAATTGGTAAGAAAATGTTGAGTGTTATGATAAAAAAAAGAATGAATTTAGATAATAAAGATAAGAGGAACATAACCCAATGGTCAAAAATAGACAAAAAAGCTTGAAAATAACGCACAAGCGTGAGAGAAAATTAGGAGATAAAGGGAAAATTGTTAGACAAAAAAGCTTGGAAGTAACACACAAACGTGAGAGAAAATTAGGAGATAGAGGAAAAATTATTAGAATGAAGAGGGAAGGAAGAAGAAAGGGAAAAAAGGCACGTAGCGTCGATTAACGTGTACAACCGACGCACGTGACTTTGCATCAGTTGACACATAGAATCGATACTATGTGCCATATGTCGCATCGATTTACACGTAGAATCAACGCTACGTTCCATGTGTCGATTGATGTGCATCAATTATCGTATACAATCAACATTGCACATTAATCGATGCTACACGTAGTCTATTATCAGTTGACGTGATAACCGACATTATGTTTTTTACTTTTAATATTTTTTTAATTTTAAGTCTATTTAAATTCAATTTTTTATTTTAATTTATTTAAAAGGTTTTTTCTTAAAGGTAACTTTCAATCACAACTCAAACTCCTTTTATTATAATAATGAATTCTAATACATAATCTATATCCATGTCTATTAATGTGTTGAATATATGCATAATTTATGTTAATAGGTTATCGAAGATCTAAGTTTTTTTCTTTTTTGAAATAATTATAATTGAATAACGAATTTAATTTTTTTCGTATGCTTATACATACCAAACCATAATCTCATTGATATATTAATAAATTAAATTGAAAATATGTATTAACATATATCGAAAAGGTATGAAAAAACTTGAACATGAAACCATTCAAATAAAATAAGTGTTATGTAGCAAACGTAAGAAAATACGAGGAAAAAGAAGCACAATTTTTAAAATTGGTTATAGTTTCTAAATTCTAACCCAAGAAAGTTCTCCAAAATTATGAATTCCAATCAAAAGTTTTCAAAGGAAACAGTCTTCTTGTAGACCAAAGTGATAAAAAAGTTGAATCCTTTGAAGACCATGACCAAGTCCGTAGTAACTTAATTTGCTATTTTTACAATTGTTCAGTGTATTAAAGAAAAAAATTATACCTCTTGGACAAATTTTCCACATCTTTAATTAATTAATTAATTTTTTTGTACCATAAAAAATACATGCATACATACATATATATATATATATATATATAAACTTCTTCCAAAACAGAACAACGTTCAAATCCCACATGAGCTTAAGAGAGCACAAGAAGCAAAACAAAAACTATTCCGAAATTAATTAATTAAATCATGGAGGAGATCGTATCTTTGATTCTTCAAGGTTGTGAATTAGCTAAAGACCTTGAACTAAAACTCCCTGATTTAGCAAAACAACCAAGTACGCTCTTTTATTCTTGTGAAGAGATCATAAAGGCTTTTGGTAGTGCCAAAGAAAAGTTTTATAATGATCAGAACTTAGTGGTACAGCAGCAACATAATGTTAGCGATGCAACTTTACTAGAATGGCCTATGACATCATCGAACTGTTATTACCCATCACTGGTGTTAGATTTTCAACCCCAGATTTTAGGTGAAACTACTACTAGTCATGAATTAGTGCAGAGTAGTTCAGGTACTAGACAAGTTCAGGCAATGGATGTTTCGGTTTCTATAGGCAAGAGTACTACTCCAGCTGCTTCGTCGTCACAGCAAAGACCAAGGAAGAGGTACATCAATCTTTTGGATTAATTAGTTGTTTATGTGATTCATCGTTGTCTCTATATATTAGTTTCGTCATGTCTAATTTGTTAATTTACCACTTTTATGTGTCCATTGCTTGTGTTTTGCTTAAAGCGAAACTTTTTTTTTTACAATAAAAATAAAGTAGTTTTGTAACCATAAAAGTAATGATAAAAAAATTAAATTCAACATTAAAATTCATATAAGATGAATTATATTTGTTTAATTAGATCCCTCAAATGTTAAATCCAATTCAATTATATTTGATATTATTGTGATAATTTTTTTAATATTATAAATTTAGTTGCGTTAGTTTATAAAATTTCAAACTTATTTTCTCTACGTAAATAGCTCTTATGAGAATTAATTGTTTTTTAAATTATATTTTGACAATTGAATGTAATAAATTAATTGAAACAGCAAGAAAGAAAATAACCAATGATTGAGATAATTGTCCCTCTATCCGACATATACTATTTATAATTTTATATTATTTAGATTGAAATTTTTTATATATCATAATTATATCACAATTATAATTAATGTAAAAAAAATTTATTAGATATATTTTACTTACTAATAATATCATGACACATCAATTATGTTAAATAAATTTTTTTATTAACATGAAATTGGTATCTAGAGTTACCTTAGCTAATACATTAGTACTATTTATATGTTATTAAAAGATTTTTTTTTGTAACTCAATTCAAATATTGGTATCCTTTTAACCATTGTGAATAATGTTTTATTCATTTTTTTTTTTGGTCAAAATTGTATACATGTGTAATAAAGGGTATATTAGATAAGGGCATTTATCAAAATTGAAGTAAAAAATTACATTATATTTCACGCAATATAAAAAAAATTAATAGAATGAATTTTTTGTTTTAAATTTTTATGTTATTTTAGTAGATTTTTTAAATTTTGATTATTAATGATAATATTACTATAATGACACAAAAAAATTTAAATAATAAATTTAAATTATTTTAGTTATTATTATATCTATAGAATGGATCGGTGTTTTTCATGCCTTGTTATTAAATGTTACACTTTAATATCCTAATTTAATTATTAGTTCATCTTTTAACCATTTATTGATTTTTCCTTTTTCTTAAATTTTCACAAATGTACCGGATCCAATATAGCATGTATAACATATGTAGCAAACTTAAAAAAAAAAGAGTAATATTATTCAAAATGATTAAAATAGATACATTAATTTATTAAAATAAAGTATTTTAATAATATGAATTATAAATATCACTAATACATTAATTTGATTATATATAAGTTGCCGAATCTATTTACATGTGTCATCACATGTAAATTCCGGTGTGACACAATTAAGACAAAAAAAAAGGGACCTTGGTGCTAACATCCTTAGAGTAATTAGTTTGCATTATTCCAAATATTATGGGACCGACCGTTAGACCAGATTTCTGTTTTCCTATTAACATAGCATGTTGGGATATAATTGGTGGAAGTATGTACACATATATATAAAAATATATAAACATTATGTATTTTTCACATTGGTGTGCCTAGGGATATAATTAATAATTTAACTATTTATATATATATTTTAATAAACCTAAATTAATAGGAAGGATGATGGCACCGTTTTGACCCAAAAGATGGCAGCACCTGAGGTTGGAAATACGGAAATGCCACCGGAGGACGGCTATGCCTGGAAAAAATACGGCCAGAAGGAGATACTTGGCTCCAAGTTCCCAAGGTTCCTATATATTTAATATATTTATTTCTTAATTAATAACTATTTATCTACAAAAGGAGCACTTGTCAAAATTTATTTTTATATTTTTCAAATATTTAATAATATAAAAAATAGTGTTAAAATAATTAGGGTAACTCCTCATCTTATACGTGCCTAAAGTCTTTAAAAATATTATTAGCTAGTCTGAAAGAGAACCTCTAGCAGCCAGCTAGCGCATACGAGTCTACGGTAATTTGACCAAGCCCTTGCCTTTCACATTCACTTGACTTGAAGTCTCTTGAAGTATTTAAAGGGAAGTAACATGCGAATAGACAACAGTAAAGAGAGACTTATATCAAGTCAAATGATCAAACATTTGACTCAAAATCTAATTTATAACAGCATTCTTTGTATTTGTTTTTACAGCCTTATTTGTAGTAATCACAAATTTAAACATGTTATACTATTCTTAATTAAGTTGGGATCTCAAAATGGGCATGTAGCAAATTTTATTAAATTTATAAAGTATGAAACATTTATTAACCTGAATTATAATTATATTGTTACACATGATTTAAAATAAATGATATTAATTAATAGTATTTGGTTATATCTCTTAATATTTCAGGAGTTATTACAGATGTACCCACCAAAGGATGTATTCATGCCCAGCAAAGAAACAAGTACAGAGAGACAATGAAGAGCACAACATTTTTATAGTGACATATAGGGGAAATCACACATGTGTGATGTCAAACACAGTACCATCAGCTCTACCTGATCATCATCAGATTAGGATGAGCCAAGCTATGAACATCGGACCTCAAAGTAGCACGACTTTGTCGTCGGGTCTACCGTGGTTTTCTAAGGAAATGATTAGTCTTAGTGGAGGAGAAGAGAGTAGTAGTAAAGGAGTAGTTGATCATGACCTCCCAGTGGTAGATATTGCTGCTGCTATGTTTAATACTTCTGTGAGTAGCAGTACCAATAGCATGGAATTTTTGTTCCCTTCTGTTGATGATAATTATAAGTTGGGATCTGACAAGAAATCTGGATGAGTACTAGTTAACGCACTAGTAGAACTTGATGAGGGTTTTTCTTCTTCTTCTTTTGCAATTACTTATTATTAATTTAATTTGACTAGCTATAGCAAGCTAGTTACTAGTGAGTAGTGAGTGCATCGTGGGTTAATATATTATTAATGGTAACACTTAATTACATACACATCTCGTGTATATCTTGAGATATATAGATACCATCAATTTTAATTCTTGCTATTAGCTAATCCAGCAATTGGCAAGGGAAATTATCATATCATTAAGCTACCATTCTTTCTTGGATTGCTTAAATGTGACATCGGCAAGAGTATGTAGTATTGCAACAGTTTTAGCTTTTTTAAAAAAAAATAGTGATCAAATTGACATGCTATTAACCCAATATATGGTTGTTTTCTTAATCCTGTGGAAGAAATGTGGGCTTAGCTAATTTATTTGATCAAATTGGGGCTTTATCATGTTGGAGAAATTATAAGATTCCTCCGATTTTTATATTAATTAGGATATTTTTGATAATAATTTTGATTTATGGTATTTTTTTTCTTTAAGTGATTTTTTAATTAGATATACTTAATAACGATTTTTTTTTATTTTTATATTTTTAATGAATCACTATCAAAAAATATAATGTGATTTATAAATATATATATTCAAATTAGATTTTTTATTTTGTTTACTTTTATCGAAACATTTTTTTGGAAAGTAAATAAAATCTCATGATTTTTTTGTACGTATTAATATCGGAAGAAAATGATTAAAAACTTATTCTTTTTATAATAACAAAAAAAATTAATCTTTTAAGTTTTTGAAATATAAAATAAAAAAGAAAGCGTTATTAAAGAGATTTTTGGTTTTTCTTTAAAATTACCAAATAAAAACTATTATCAATTTGCGATTACCATGAATCAAAAAAATTGATTATTTATTCATAAATTACATATCAGAATCGTTATCAAACATTGCTTTAGTTATTTGTATGATTTAACTTTTTAACACCCTCTAAAAATACATAAATTTTTATTTATTTGTAAAAGAAAATTATGCTATATAATTAAAATAATTAAAATTACTATTTAAACATGATAGATCTCGTGGAGTATTATAAAATCTTGGGGAAAAAAGGTATTGAATCTTTTTAACCTTTGTTTCTTGCCATAATATCATGGCCATACTAAGGATATTGTAATGACACTGTCACCAAAATGTCAATAAATATTGTTAAATGTTATTTCTTATTAAAAAATACTTTAGATTTTTTTCCATTCTAAATATATATCTTTAAATTTATCTATTTATAATTTTTGCATATTTAAACAAAACATTATTTCTTTGAATTTGGGACATGATTTTAGGGTATTCTTTTATTTATGTCTAGTTATCATGGTTATTTTATTAGTCTTATTATATTTTTTATTTTTCATTCTTCAAATTATACTATGTACAATTTAGGTTTATAATATGAGTTATAAATATATTTAAAGTTATAATATGAAAATCATATAAGTTGATTTGAAGAGGATGAATGTGTAGTTTTATTTATTCTCTTCTCCATTACAGAACCATGAAACACATTTGAAATCATCTTTTACTTATAATTATATATTTAACTTTAATTAAATAATAATTTTATAATTATATTAATTAAATAATATTATTATATTTTAAATATATAATTTTTTTTCACTTTTGTCCTTTCTTGACTCTTATAAAAAGAAGACAAAAATAATTTGCTTTTTTTTTTATTCTAAAAAAAAATCTTATAGGATATTTACTACCCTTTTTCCTAAACTATGAGTTATAAATAAATGTTCATGTAATTGGAGCTAGGGTACGTACCTCTACTGATAGTAACAGATTTCCCTCTTACCAAAAATAAATAAATAAATAAATGTACATGATGTTATAATATATTATATTATACATCTCACTTAATTAGAATGTTTATTTCAATCTATATTAAGAATGATTTAATTGCACTTTCACACATATGACGATCGTTCTTAGACTAAAGTTGGTTTTGTTGTGGGAATAAGTTAAAAATATTTAAAAATCAAATCATTTTATTTTAAAAATAATACTTTTACTAAGGCGTTATTTTAATATTTACATGTTATTTAATTATAAAATCATTAATTATTTAATTTAAAGAGTCCTATAATACATGATATGATATGACAGGAAAAGGAGGCAGCAAGTACTCACCCTAATTCTTACAAAGATTATTAATTTAGATAACAATATAGACTAGATCTAGAGGAATTTATCAAGAGTGATCAAAACGAAAATCACTACCATTGATATTAGCAGGCTCAGCGGCAAAATCCATATTGCCCAAATTGTGATCAGACATCATCTTTGGGAATATTGACGGGAAGATTGTAGGTTCTGACAGCTCGAATGCAACTTCCAAATCGGACCAGCTGATATACTTATTATTAGTGTCGAATATTGAGCAGGAAAAGTTGTCTGATAAATTAGTACTTGGTGTTCTTTCTTGATCTTTAGTACTAATTGGCACGTCTTTTTTTATTATGTACTGGTCTGTATACGTTGATGATGAACTAACTAAATTTTTCTGATGATGAGAAGTAGTAGTACTAAATTTGTAGTTATTGTTTGGTTTCCAACCATTAATAGAAAGGTCGTCTTTTCTCATTTCGGGTAACACTGTCTTTACAAGCATGTTTCGGCAAGTGTGTTGACCAAAGTATGTGGTTTCGTACGTACACGGGTTGTCTTGTATTTGTTGTACTTGTTTTGTTGCTCTACAGTCTTTTTCAAATTTGCGAGTACATCTGTAATAAGCCCTGAAATTGAATAATCAAATGCAATATTAGTTATAATTAATTTGTATCATTATCACGTTAAAAATATATAAAGTATTAATTTTATTTGTAATAGTAATATTATTAACAAATTTCATTCTCACAATTCCGCTAATCTTGTTACTTACCACAATACTTTGACATGTGGTCATTTTTTTGATAGTTACACCAACATGATATTTTATTAATTTTACATGTTAAAAGTAGTTCACTCATATTATAATAATTAAATGTAATTATTTTATTATAAAATTTTATATATGTAAGGAAAGAGCTTATTCGCCTATATTATAAAGGTTTAATTTTAAGAAAATAATAGTAATAAATAATGTGATATATGTTATTTAGTATAATATTGCCTTAATGGCATTAATTTTTTTAAAATATATTAAAGTCCTGTAAATTGAGTGCGAATAAAAGTAATGTTATTTAGTTTAATTTCCATTTTGGATTTCTTTGGATAATAACATTTTTAATTTTCTTTAAGGTAGCGTTTCCTATTTGAATTATATTCTGTCTTCTTGAAATTTTAGATTTGCTGGTATATTTTATGTGTTATTAATTGTTGATAAATATATAAGAAAAAAGTAGTCAACTTTTATTCCAATAAAATATAGGATTTTTTTAATAAATAAATAAATAAAACACGTACGCTATAGAGAATTAAAATTATAATAAATCATTATTAGTAAGTTTTGTAAATAAAAATAAGGAAACGAAATTATAATTATAATTTTGAAGGCAGAAAACCTTGGATAAGGAGCATTGAGGATGTCCTTTTGGCCGTATTTTCGCCAAGCCTGACCATCGTCAATATTTGATGTGACCACTTTCCATGAATTTGAAGTCTTTCTGAGGAAAAAAAAGAAAGAAAGAAAAGAAAATAAGTAAACAGTAAAATTACTAGCCTTTTCATAGATTCAATACACCAAACTAATTATAATATAGGACGCCCGATTAGATAATTTATTGGTATATAGAATTATGGACAAACAAAAACAAAGTAAATAAGGTATAAGAAACAATGGACTTGGATTCTATTTTGTGAAACGACACGATAGCTACCTAATAGCTATCAACACCTGTAACGTTAATAAAAAAAGGGGAAAATTAATATCCTGTTATGTACATATCTTGATATTTTGTCAAAAATATCTTTTATATTTTTATTAAAATAGCCCCTTTTTATGAAAAAAAATCAAAATAAAATTTTGATTCCTATCTTACATAAAATATTTAATTGGATAAAATATTTAGAGTTAATCATTTTAAACCAATTAGGTTATTAATTTTGGTACAATCAAACAACCATTCATATATAGCTACAAATCTATTACTTCATAAACATATCAAAATATAGAGATTGATTATCAGTACGTGAAAAGATTTAAAAGGGAATTATTGTAACACCCTATATTCCAAAAAAGTAGTAAATTATTGATATCTTCGTAAAGCAATTACAAAAAACAATGTTTTATTATATCCTTAATTAGCAAGTTAGATGCAGCTGACATCCACGCTCTAATATATGGGAAAGTATTAGAAAATCTCGTACGTTAATTAGTATATTAGATTTATCATATTATAAAATCTCATCAATCATTATATTTGATTTTTCTTCGTTATAGGATTAGATTCTTTTAATAATGGAAAAAATAGTATGTTTAATTATTTACTTAAATTAGATTTTTTTGTATTGTATAAATGTTTGTATTATATTACATAAAATTAAGGTAGAGAATTTTTTTTTAATTATTTTTCCATCATCCTAAATTTAACAACTTTGATATATTTCAAATTCTAAAAAATCTATATATTTTAATAGATTTATAAAGATTTCAACATGTATCTTATTAAATTTTTAAAAACTTTAAATAAATTTGAATATATTTATAAGAATTTTTTATAGTCTTTCTTTGGGCTTTTATAAAATTTAGGATGAACTATACTTAAAGAAATTTTCAAATTTTTTTGTCCACTTGATCAAAATTTAAAAATTAGACTAAATTATACTATAACAATAAGAATTAGTATATTAAAAGTGTTTTTTTTAATTATTTATTTTCTTAACTTTTAAAATTTAATAAATGGAGTCCATTATCTCTAAGTTTATATTGAAATTATTAAATATGAGAAATAAGTGGAAATAAATTACTAAAATTTTATTAAGAGACTAAAATATTAAAAGTAATAAATTTAGTGAATGAAAAATATAATTCAACATAAAATTTAATATATTTAAATTTTTATTATAGATATATTTTTTTGACTATACTTTGATTATTTTATAATTTCATAATGAGTACTTTAAAATGGTCAAAAATACTCAATAAATTAATTATGTATTTTAATTAAAACAATTAAATTTATATTCTTCTTTACATTATGAAAATATCTAAAATTTTCATAAAATTAAAAAAATTATAATTAATTATAAATTAATTTATATTTTACGTATGTTAGATTTTTTAATAACTCTATGTTAAGTTATTAAAAGAAGAGTTTAACCTTGAATTAGTAATTTAGCTTAGTAAATATATATATAAAGAGAGACAAGAGTGAGGGAAAAAAGAGAAGAAGCGAGAGGGAGGAAATAGAATGAAAAAAAAGAAGTAAAAAGAATTAAAAAAAGTATACAAAAATCTTATAAAAGAATATTTTACTTGTAATAGATTTTATTTAAACATAAAAATAAATTCTCATAAGTCTCTAGTTAAATCAAGTTTTTAAAAATTATTGGTATTTTGAAAACCTAATACTTTTATAAAATTTTAAAAATTAATAATTAAATAAAACTAAATTTATATATATATTTATAAATTTTTAAAAGGTCTTTAAAAAATTTAATTGAACAAAACTAAAATTTTAAAAAATCTTAAATAAATATACTAAAATTTTATTTCAATACACCACCCTTATAAATTATTATTAAATTTGAAAAACTGGTCACCATGATCCTATAAACACTTATGGTTTCATACTTTACAAATTTTATATACGGTAATGAATTAAATTGTATAACTTGTGAAAATTAATTCACCAATTGAACCGAGTAATAAATTTGTGCTTATCTAGCATCTTTTAAATTAAATTTATTATTACCTTCTCTTGTAGCAACCCCTCCGATCATCGTTTAGACTCTCGCCAGAATCCTTACTGCTCCGTTCATCACATTGTAAATGATCTAAATGGGAAGGATCAGGGTTGATCTGAGAAAGCTTGTCACCACCAGATTGAGCATGAGGAGTAGTATTAGAATTCAACAAAAAAAGGCTCTCAGTAAAAGATGCGTAGATATTCACAGCTAGCTGACCCACTTGGGTTGAGACAGACTCATCGGCTTGATCTTCTACAAGCAAAAGGTGGGTTTTTTGAAGAAGAATAGTCTTAAGCTGGATTGCCCATTCCTTTCCTTCAACTAGCTTTTTGGTCAGTTGTCTTCTTTTAGACAGATTTTCTTCCAGGCACCAATTACCCATTTTTATTTTATTTTATTTATGTTTTCTTAATCTATTATATGCATAATAATTTATCTATTCCTCTTAATTAACACTGTTGATACCTGTGTGATGGGTTGGATATATATATAGGGAGAGAAGCAAATTGTAAGGCCTATGCGTTTTTAAGAAAAGGAAATGGAAATTACGAGAAAGAGGAAACCAATTTATAGGAGGATGGAAGGCAGGGGATAAATTATTGAGCAGCTTTTTACACGAAGCATAAATTCTTTATTAGATATAATTATCTAAATTTAATTATCTTTACTAATAATTTTGTAATAAGCAGTACTATATTTCAGTCAAAACCTATCTTTTTATTATTATATTTAGATTTTATTTTGAATCCTGTTTTGATTGATCTCTAAAAAAAAATCTTGGATCCATCCCCACTTGATTGTACAGTATCTTTAAAAAAAATTGAAACAAAAGATACATGATAAAATTAGGATAATTATTATATGAAATCTATTTAATATTAAATACATAAAAACATAATAATAGATCTTAGTAAATTTAAATTTATTAAAATAATAAATAAAAATTATTTTTAGTACGATTCATGTCTTAGAACGAAAGAAAATTCGTAATCTAATTTATCATGGACAAAAAAGTTATAAGTAATATAAGGAAAGTTTGATATTGATTAGATAAATTATGAAATAATATTAATATAATTAGAAAATAAATTATTAAGATTTTGATACCTAATTACTGTATAGTTAGAAAACACACGTTTTAAAATAATGATTAACAACTCAACGAACGATCAGGAAGGTCCGATCAAGATGAGAAGCAATTGTGCAATAATTTCTATGAAATTGCTTTTTAAAGGATAAAATGATGACGTTTGGGTGCTGATGGATGCTTATTACGTCACTTGTTTTGCTTTTAGTCTATCTCGCAGTTTGATTGGCAGTGTAATTTAATCATAATTTTTTATGTTTAATCATAATTTTTAACTTATAATTTTTAAAAATTACGTGAAATAAAAAATAAAAAATAAAAAATATTTAATACATATTTTCATTATTCTACAAATATTGAAAACAAAATTTCCCAAAAAACTGATAGTAACGGATACTCCCCAAGGGTCACTTTTCAACATTTCTTTTACCGATATATTATCAATTTCATTTTCTTTTTATTTTAATAAGTATTAATATTATTATAATATAAATTATTATTATTATAAAAATAATTTATTAATAACAATTTTATTTAATTATAATAATATTAAAATACAATTAATATTATAAATAAAATAAACATTACACACAATTTTAATATAACAAAAACAAAAATTATACCCATTTTAATTTAACATCCCTTTTAAAATCTTCAATTTTATCCTAAAGTTTGAACTAACACCCTCTTATTAAAACATTAATTTAACGATTTCAGTTATAGTGTTGTATGATATTTTATCTATTTTAAATATTATTTAATATTTTTAATTTATTGATAAATACTTAAAATTATAGTAAAAAATAATTACAGAAAAAGGGTATAATGTAAGATTTTAAAAAGAAATAATTGACACTTAAAATAATTATTAAGAATAATTTTACAAACACATATTAAAAAATATATTTTTATACTTTTTGTTTTTTAGAAAAGTTTTTAAAATATTGGAAAAATAATTTATTTCCTTTAAAAAATGACAAAAAAATTGTTATCTAGTAATAACTTAAAAATAATTTTTAAGAACTATTTTCATATTAAGCGAGAAACAAACCCTAAATTTTATTAAATATTTTTTAATAAAGGTATTTATTAATAGCATTTTATTTTTATTTGTTTTTGAAGATTAATATTTAATATCTTTTTTAAAGGGATTAATTGTCATCAATTTGATAATAATATATCTTTAAAATTGTTTTTTTCCAAAGAAATAATCTAAATGAAAAACTTTCTCATTAGACATAAATGACATATCCTGCCCAGATCATTGAAGATAGGTAGTCTTACTTAAACAAGAGTATTAATTATAGACTTGCAGTCGAGTTCAACTCGAAGGCATGCAGACAACAAACTTTGAATCGCATACATTCGAGTCTTCAAAAGTAATAATACCACTTACATTTAGTAAGTCTGGTTTCCCAACTCGGCTATCTCATAATTTAAAATTGTTAAATATTAGATAATGTTTATGCTTTTAAATGTATATATAAAACTAAAATGTTTTTAAAGATGTGTTCTAAATAGATATTTGTTACTTATTTTATCACTAATTTAAGCTTCATTTATATTAAAACTATTAAAACACTAACATAAACTTTTGAAGAGAATCTTAATAACTCTATCTTTGTTTTATTGTTGAGGATAAGTTATATTCTCTCATCGAAGTTGGATTTCTCTTTAAATATGTTTTATTATCTTTTTATTCCATTTAAATAAAATCAACCGTAACTTGTGGTATTTTTCTACTTAGATCTACATTTACTTTTTTTTCATTTTTATTGGAGTTAATAGATTTGTTATAGTTTGTACTAGTGAGAATTAGACACATGTTTGTAGTTAATTACTCTTACAAATTGATTGTGTCACGTTTGTTATATATAAGCATACTATATTCTTGTTAATTATAGTTAGTTTTTCATTCATGTAAAGGTTTCAATAATACAATGAGTTTCATATTTTTCCTGTTATTCTTAAAACTTATAATGGTATCAAAGCCATAAAGTTCTAAGCTTAATCATCTTCTTCATTCCTTCTTTTTGTTTACTTTTTGATTTTTAGTGAGCCTTTAGTTCTTATATGTTAGTTCTTTAGATTTATTGGTATTCAAATCTTTGAACATGTAGTTAGGGTTCTACATATAGCCTACACTAAACATCAGATTGATTTCTTTTATTTCTGTTGGATTACTTTTGTTTTAAGATGAGTTTTCTTATTCGTTGATGGATCTCTTGTGTTTTCTCCTTCTGTTCACTAGGGCTGCTCTTGTTCATCCACGGTACAATAATCATCATCCTTATCATTCATATCATTGTCATTTTCTTGAAAAATGTCTCAACCATCGAGCAACAATTTTAAAGGAATCATCAAATAGTTCCTGAATCCTCTTTTAAGGAGAAACACGAGATTGACGATAAGTGTCAAAAGCTTAAACCAATTGGAATGTCTACGTTTGTCTTTAATAATGATATGGCTAATCAATAGAGCATTTGTGCTTCAAATTGTTGTCACTGGTGAAGTTGGATTTGTTGAGTCATACCTTGTAGATTGTCTGATTGAGTATGGTGATAGCGTGCCTAATAGAAGATGGAATAAGGATTTGTTTTGGTTAGCTCAATTTTTTCATGATATTTTGTGTGATAGTATAGGCGCTTTAGGGTTTGGTGATGCCTTCCAACTTGTTTGGTTTTCATACCTTATAGCTTATTGTCTTTGGTGTGGTGGTAACCACAAGAAAGATGAAGCTTGGTGTCGATCGTTTAGGCTTTGGAATTTGGCCATTTGGGTTTTGTATAAGTCTTTGGTTTTGGAATGTTTTTCCTATACTTAGGTTTTTCTTATAGAATCTTCTGCTTAAGCTGATTGTATTGTACTTTCATTTTGCTTCCTCAATCACATAAAGTGTATTTATTGAAGATAAATTTAAGGAGTAATTTAAGGAGTGTCAACTCCTTAATTCAAAGAGTAAATCAAGAACCTTAATTCAAGGAGTAAATGAAGAACATTAATTCAAGAAATAAATTAAGGAGTAAATCAAGGATTTATCATCCTTAATTTAAGGATTAATTTAAGTAGAGCTATGATACCACGTTGAAAATTTGTGTTGAAAACGCCAAGGCCAAAGACCTTTTCAAATAAAACAAACTCTCTTAAAGTTGTATTTTTTCTTTTATATTTTAATTACAATTCTATAGCTATATATAAAGAGATTTACTTCTTGAATTACTCTTTGAATTAAACATTCCTTGAATTAAGGATTCCTTGTTTTACTCCTTGAATTTTCTTTTTTCTCCTTAAATTAATCTTTAAATTAAGAATGACAACTCCTTGATTTACTTCTTAAATTAAGGTTTTTGATTTATTCCTTGAATTAAGGAGTTGACACTCCTTAATTTTATCTCTAATAGTATTCTTATCTTTATCTAAAACCATATATATAGTTTTATAAAAAGTATTAGATATTAGTAATAAATAATATGGTTATTCAAATAAATAATAAAATACAGGGTAAGAAACATATTGAATAAAATGCAATTCATGAAGAATTCATTGCTTTGTTTACGCTAACTCTTCGGTTGTTGCAAATTTGTCGTCAAATGATACTAAAATATAAAAAACATATAATTCATTAAGATGTTAGGAAAAAATTGAATTCATAATCTAGAATCCGATTAAATTCACACATTCAAAATCATTGAAATTTTATAAGATTCATAGGTCAAATGTTATACAAATCATATTAAACAAGAAATTTGAGTTCTTTTTAGTTTAGAAATCAAAACCAAAATAGCATATTAAAATAGGATTAGGATTATAGAATTTAGGACACCAAGATAGACATGCAATTGAACAATTCCCTTGAACTTTTACGTCAATGTAGACTCTGTTACAAAATACTATTGTTGTGTTCCATCGCAATTGATTTTGGTTCAACTTCTTATACAAATTTTGGATAATTTTAACTCCAAATTGATTTTTTTCCTAAAAAAAATATATTTAGTTACTCTAAAATTGAATTTCAAAAATTTATCATCTATTATTTCAATTAATTTGGTATATAAAGAATAGATATAAAGGTAGTTAAACTTAAAATAGGCCATAAGAACACTTTTGGAATAGGTTCAATTTTTTTAATATGTAAAAAAATCAACCTATCAAACACTTATCCAAGAAGCATCCATAACTAAATAAAAACAATGTCAATTTTTTGGACATGTATACAAAGCTATATTAAAATAAACATGTATTTAAAATAAGTTGTTCATATGAACAACTTTTTCAAAGCTGGAACAATTTTGTATGTGCTCAAATTATGGTGGTGTTCAAAACTTGATATCATATAAACTACTATATCAAAAATAAACCATAAAATTGTAACCTAATAAGCGAGTTTGTGTCTATTTTTTCCAACAATATTAATCAAACTTGGTTATTCACCATTAAAAAGAAAGTTAGGGTTTTGAAAGTAGAGATAACATCTAACCGATAAAGAATAATGATTGGGTGTGGATGATGAACAATGACTTGGAAGGGAGTCAGGGATAATGAATAACTATCGGTAATAGAGTTAGGAACTATGAAGAGTGGTTGGGAAGGGAGTCAACCAATTACGATGAATAAAGCATACGATAGGAACGATGAACAAAACATGTAACGAGAAACACTAACGTGGCGAAATGGTGAAGAATGATTCAAGATTTGCAATTTTCATTTTAGATTTGAGTTTTGATAAAAATGGTTTTTTTGTTATATAAATTTTTAAAATGATTTAATATAGTATAAAATAGTATATAAATTGAAAAAAATAATATCACGATATATATATATAATTATATATGTTTACTTATATTATTACATACATATTTTAAATAATATTTAAATATATTAGATCGTATTAGATTATTCAAATTTGAATATTTTTATTATAAAAATAATAATAATTAATTCTTCGAACTCTATCAAGTAATGTTTTTCTTAGTATTTTTAAAATAGGAACTACTTTTTTTAAATTAGGAGGATTAATTAAGGATGAAAAAATTGTGATAATATCAATATTTCAAGATATTATAAAGATTTTAAACGTTTTAATACTGATACGTGATATCTATTTTTTTTATTAAAATGTTAAGAATATCTTAATAATGTTATAAAATATTGTTTGTTAAAAATATCATAATATATATTGTCGTAAAATTGTTGATATAATTTCGATAAATATTTATAAAATATTAATTTTGTAAAAAAATAGTTTTTATTTTTCGATTTTTGAATAATTTATAATTAATAAACTTATTTTGTAGTTTTTCTATTTTCAATAATTTTTTTTAAAATTCAGACAATATTTATACTTTTCATTGTCATATTTACAAATATAATCTTACATATACATTTTAATTTTTATAATTCAATATTTATTTATTCATTTATAATATTATTATAATTACAATATAAATAATTATTTCATATTTTAATTACTTATTTTTTTAATTTTTTGAACAATTAATTAACTTGTTGATCAAAATTAGCACTACAATGCTTAAAAATATATGTATTAAATAAAAATAATAATTTAAAGTATAAATAGTTAATTATTTTAATGTTTTATAATATTTTATGAAATCTTATTAAAAATTCTATAATTTTGATACCATCTCTGTAATGATTTTCAATTTTTGTAAAGTTTTCATCAACGTTATAATATATTCAATAGTTTTATAAAATTTAAATTAGATATTTTGATGAATATTAGTATTTTAAATTTTGATTAAAATTATAAGGTGTAATTTTTCACACGGAGATTGATCGGAAAGAGAAAGAGAACCAATTATTGAGGTTTTTTTTTTATGTCTTATAATCAATTTGTTTATTTGTTATTATAAAGTGGCTCCTTTAACGAAGATAGTGCCTTTCTACGTAGAAATTGTCTCTTTTTGATAATTATTTTTTTCATTTTTAATTTACTTTCACAAAATAACCGCAATTATAATATTTTTCATTTAAATTTTTAAATCTAAAGTAATATATATATTTCTCACGTAAAGTTAATCTAATGCAACTCAAGCATCTTTTTACTTTTGTTTTAACACAATTTTTATATACAGATATAATAGATCATTTAATTTATTTGTTGGTGATCATATTCTAACAATAGAATTTATTGACACGAATATATTTATTGAAACAATATAAGTAAAGTAAAGTTATTAATAAAATCAAATATTATTAGTGTTAATACAGAAATGATTTAAAAAGATATTTATTTTATAATATATTTATTTATTATATTTGATTGTATATTTGTGTTATTGTATGTTTTCAATTTAAATGAACAGATTAAAATTCAATTTTAAAAAAATTTATAAAGTGAAATGCACCAAAGAAAGGACCAATATAAACGCGACTATCCTATTTAACATGACTGCACTAACAACAACACGACTACACGACAATTTTGTCTGTTAACTAATTTATATAAAAAATAATAAAAAAGTTATTCTTCTTTTATAATTTAATTCAATCAATGACCAGCCATTTTATTACAAGGATTGGTGAGTAATTCAATTTTACCCTTTTTAAACTATTAAGTTATTAAAAAAAATTATCCCTATAAAATAAAAAATAATGAAAAATGGGATTCAATAATGAATACCACAAAATAAAGCTGCATACGCAACTTGCTAGTCTCTGTTCACACATTATTGTTCCCTTTTAAATTGTGGTCTAAGCAAGACAAGAAGTTTGTGCTTTAGAAACTGGAATCTTGCAAAAGACAGAGTCTTAGTGATTGCATTTGTAATTTGTTCTTCTATTGATACAAAACGCACATCCAGCTCTTGTTGAGTCACTTATCCCATATAAAATGAAAATTAACTTATATGTGCTTTGTATGAGAGCATGCATAACATGATTTTTTGTTAGATGATGTGTGCTTAGGTTATCATATGACATAATAGATTCTGTCATATGAGATACATAACTATTGTTACAAAAACTTAAGTCAAATTAACTCAATTAAAAATGAACCTAAAGCCCAAAATCCTTATATTATGACTCAATATTTGATTTGAAAATCACTTTTTGTTTGCCATAGCCATAACATTAGAGAATTATCTAAATAAACACAATAGATGCTTATACTATTCCTATCATCAACATTTCCAAGCCATCTGAATATCCAATGAGCCCAAAAAAATCAGATTTTTGTAACAAGAGTCCATGTGAATCACCTCAGGCCCCTTTTGACAATGAACCTATGGACATAAATGGTATTGGAGATTACTATAAAGCTTCTTAATTTAAAGAGTAAATTAAGGAGCAAAACATAGAATAATTCATGTACTAAAACAATGAGCTTAATTCAATGAGTAATTTAAGACACAATTAATTTAATTAGTAATATAAAGAGTAAATTTTCCTATAAATAGATGTGTAATTGTAATAAATTAATAATCCAAAGTGTTCATTCCAATTTAGAGAAAAAAATTTGTGAGAGAAAATTGAGAATAATTTTCTTGGGTGTAATTAGGTTTTGGGTTATGAGTTATGAGTGTTGTAAACACCTTGTGTAATATCTCTCATTTCAGTAAAAAGATCTGCAGTAGGTCCGGAGACGTAAGCAAGATTGATCGAACTTTGTTATCAAATTTGTGTTATTGTCTATTTTGTCTTTCTCATAAATTTAACTTATTGGAAATTTGCATAATTTCGTAACAACTGGTATCAAAGCTTTTGGTGGTGATTTTTGTCAATTTCCCACAAGGTTACTATTCATATGAATAGTGAATTTTGTCGACGATATTTGTTCGTTGACGGAGGTGTTCTAATAAATGGTGGTTTGCAGAAATAGTTAGAAACGATCCGGAGGAAGTCAGATTTGAGTGAGAGCAATGACCGCAAATGAAGGAAGGGTGAAACTCGAAAAATTCGATGGTATAGATTTTGGGTTTTGGAAAATGCAGATAGAGGATTATTTGTATCAAAGAAATCTATATCAACCTCTCTTAGGGAAAAAGCCAGAGGCTATGAAGGAAGAAAATTGGAATCTTCTAGACAGATAAGCCTTCAGAGTTATTCGACTGACGTTATCCCGCAATGTTGCTTTCAACATAGTAAAGGAAAAGATCACGGTGGGTCTTATGGCAGTTCCCTCCAATATGTATGATAAGCCATCGGCCTCAAACAAAGTACACTTGATGAGACGTTTGTTCAATTTGCGGATGACGAAAGGCACATCGGTAGCTCAACATCTCAATGAACTGAACACAATCACAACCCAACTGAGTTTAGTTGAAATTGAATTCGATGAAGAAGTACGAGCATTGATACTTTTGTTTTTTTTACCAGAAAACTGGAATGCTATTGTCACGGCTGTGAGTAGCTCGTCAGGAAGCAATAAGTTTGAATTTGACGATGTTAGTGATCTGGTTCTCAGTGAAGAGATCCAACGTAGAGAGTCGGGTGAATCGTCAACCTTTTCAGTTTTGCATACAGAGTCAAGAGGAAGAGATTCAACCAGAGGGAATGGACATGGTAGAATAGACTATCGTGGTAGATCTAAGGATAGGAGGTCTAAATCTATGAATCCCAATAATTCTCATAGCTCGAAGACTATCGAGTGTTGGAATTGTAGGAGAACTGAATACTACAAAAATCAGTGCAAGAGTGCACCGAAGAACAAACAAGTAAAGGTAGAGGTAAATGTTACTTCCACCTTAGGAGTAGATAGAGGAGATGATGCATTAATATGCTCTTTGGAGAGCAGCGAAGAAGCTTGGGTGTTAGATTCTAGAGCATCATTCCATGTTACTTCACATAAAGAATTATTCGATAAATATGTCCCCAGAAACCTTGGAAAGGTATATCTTGGTGATGATCAACTGTGTGCTATTATTGGCAAATGTGTAGTAAAGATTAAGTTGAACGATTCTATTTGGGAACTGAAGGATGTCAGACATATTCCTGACCTAAGAAAGAACTTAATCTTAGTAGGGCAATTGGCTAGTGAAGGCTACACTACGATCTTCCATGGTGATGATTGGAAGATTTCAAAAGGTGCAATAACGGTTGCTCGAGGCAAGAAGAGTGACACTCTTTACATGACAGCAGGGGCACGTTGTTCAATCGCAGTTGCAGTAGGTAATGATACACCAAATCTATGGCACCAGAGACTAGGCCATATGAGTGAGAAAAAGGATGAAGATTATGCACTCAATGGAAAAACTTCCAGGTCTAGAGTCAATGGAGATAGATATGTGTGAAGATTGCATACTTGGAAAGAAAAAGAGAGTAAGTTTTCAGACAAGTAGCAGAACCACAAAGAAGGAAAAATTAGAGCTTATCCACTATGATGTTTAGGGACCAACGACTGTCTCATCCATAGGTGGGAAACACTACTTCATGAGTTTCATTGATGATCACTCTCAGAAGGTATGTGTTTACTTTCTAAAGCATAAGTTTGAAGTATTTGAGGCTTTCAAAAGATGGAAAGCTATGGTGGTAAATGAGATAGGTTTGAAGATCAAAAAGCTCGGAACCGATAATGGTGGTGAATATGAAGACACTAGATTCAAAATTTTCTACTATAAGCACGAGATCATAATAGAAAGAATTGTGCATATGAACTGAACGTTGACAAAAGGATCCATAAGCATTCATATACAGTCAGGTCTATCGAAGCAGTTCTGGGCAGAAGCAGTCAACATGGCAGCTTATTTGATCAATCGTGGTCCATCTATTCCATTGAAGCATAGAATACTAGAGGAGGTATGAAGCAAAAAAAAGGTAAAACTATCACATCTAAAAGTTTTCGACTGTGTAGCATATTTGCATATTAGTGATCAAGGCAGGAATAAGCTTGATCCCAAATCTAAGAAATGCACCTTCATCGGCTATGGTGAGGATGAGTTTGGATATCGTATTTGGGATGATGAAAACAAGAAAGTGATATGTAGTAGAGATGTGATTTTCAATGAAAGAGTGATGTATAAGGACATGCATAAAATAGACACCAACGACTCAAAGCAGAATGAGTCAGTATTTGTAGATGCAGATGATGTCCCAGAAAATTCCATGAAGGAACCAATTGTAACAAGTCCTCAGCCAGAGGAACTCTTTGGATAGAGAAATGCACAACAGTCTGACACACCACAACCTCTTACTACAACTCTTGTTTTAAGAATGTCTTCTCGACCTCATGTGCCTAACAGGAGATACATGAACTATATGTTATTGACTAAGGGAGGAGAGCCTGAATGTTATGATGAAGCTTGTCAGACTCGAGTTGCCAGCAAGTGGGAGCTTGCCATGAAATTGAAGTTGTGTTCAACTTCAGTTGGTCTACTAGAGTAACAAGAGTAGAAAATTTGATGCATTGATCAAGGTGTGAAGACAGATTGAAATCAGTCTTCAAGTGGGAGATTGTTGAAGATTGCTATAAAGCTCATTAATTTAAGGAGTAAAACATTGAGCAAAACAAGTAGCAAAACATGGAGCAATTCATGGAGCAAAATACGAAGCTTAATTCAAGGAGCAACTTAATAAACCCTTAATTTAAGGAGTAATTTAACATAAATAGGTTTGTAATTGTAATGAATTAATAATCCAAAGTGTTCATTCTAACTGAGAGAAAAACTTTTATGAGAGAAAATTGAGAATAATTTTCTTGGGTGTAATTGGGTTGTGGGTTGTAAGTTATGAGTGTTGTAAACAACTTGTATAATTTCTCACATTTCGGTAAAAAGATCTGCATTAGGTTCAGAAACGTAAGTAAGATTGGTCGAAATTTGTTATCAAATTTGTGTGTTATTGTCTATTTTATCTTTCTCATAAATCTAACTTATCGAAAATTTGTGTAATTTTCTAACAAATAGGACTGACAAACAATTGAAATAGTTTATAAACTATATATCACTACTACAAAAAGAGATATATAAGTCGATACGTAAAATTGGTTTTTGAAACTTTTCCAAAGTGTTCTTTCTACCATTGATTTTGAACTTTTGCTAGGAAAAAAATATTAATTAATATAAGCTACTTCTCAAATTTGTTCAATTTAAGTTCTTATCGATAAACTTCAATGATATATGGTTCAAATAGCTTAATGGTAAGAAAAAGAAAAGGAGATCCAGTTGTCTATTTTTGTGTTTATGGTTGTAACGAATCTAAAATTATTTATTTATTAAATTTAAGTTATATATTTTTAATTTAAGATTAAAATATTATTTTTTATTAATAATTTTAAATCATCATATTCATTAAATATAAAATAAATAATTTACAATTTTTTAAATAAATATCTATCTTCATCCATGAATGTAATGGAGAGTGTTGACGGCTGTGCATGCATGGGATTTCTTTTTCTGATTTTTTTAGTTTTGGCTGCGAAACTGCCTTCTCCAACCATAAACGTAAAAGAATTAATTATAATTAAATAAATATAAAAAATTTATTGGATAAAATTGTATAATAATTTATTTTTTATATTAATTTACATTTAACTGTAAAAAAATTAATTATAACATTATCATAATATTTTACAAAAATAAAAAATAATATTATTCTAATAATTTTAATTAAAATTATATTAGATAATAATTATCCTAAATAAATAATTTTAAAATAAAAAATAAAAAATAAAATATATTATTGATTTTTAAATTTTAACTAAATTTACTCACAAATTTTTAAAATTTTAAAACGTATAATTTTATTATTAAATTTTTAAATCTTAAAATTTAGTTTTAAAATTTTATAAATAAATCTAACTTACTTGCCATATATTTTAAATTAAACTTAGACATTTATAAAATAAATTTAAACCACGAATGTAAAAGTTGGATCGGGTAAATTGGCACCGAACGCTCGGTAATATAATACACGCGCCAAATTAAAGCAAGAGTCCAGAAAGTTTCGGAACTACAAACCCTAAGACCGGTTCAAGGTCTCATTTTGATTCAGAAGATAAGATTGTCACAGTGACTAATACCGTAACCTAATCTATCCTCTCTACACGTGGGATAACCATCCACCGTCAGATCGTTTTTTTTATAAACGGAAGCCTTGAATTCCAAGGTTTTTCTCTCCTGCCAAATTCGCTGCCACATTACTATACTTGCCGGAAGACCGAAGCAAATTCGTATAAGAAAGGAGGGTTTGCAAAGTCGGTCCGTCGCGCTTTTGGGAAATAGATCTCTGTAAGTATCTCTCTTCAACTTCTGGATTTTTTTCAAGCTTATTAGACCTGTTAATCTATTTTATTCCCCTGTTTTAACTAAACTGTTTCGTCAAATTTTGATTTTATCGAAAAATTATATTTTTCCGTGTGATTTAATGGTCAATATTCATTTGATACATTTTTTCCTGTGTTAATTTAGGATCGGTGGTTGAATTAGGGTTGATTTTATGTTAAAAGGGCAAACTTAGGATTGGAAAATGGAGAGAGACTTGGTGGAATTGTTTGAGGCGGCGAAGAAAGCTGCAGATGCTGCAACTTTGGATGATGGAGGTGCCGAGGAAAGCCGGTGTATCGATGCGTTGGACCAGCTCAGGAATTTTCCGGTCTCTTATCAACTTCTTGTCTCCACTCAGGTACACAAATCCAATGTTTAATTGTTTTCTATAAATTTATTTTCTTTTATATGGCCTAAGATTATTAAGGCGTTTCTAGTGAGCACCATTGGGTTCTCGTAGTTGGTGATATGCTTTCAGAAAATTAGCCACCGGGTATAAACGAATTTTGGATCTAGGAACTATTACAAGGGGAAAAAAAGTTATTTTTGTTTACGTCTTCTTTTGGGATTCTTCGTTGTTTTTTGTTTTTATGTTCGATGAATTTTAGAATAAGATTTATCAGGATTAGAACAATGAAAAATAATACTTAAAAGAGAAAATCACACAACGTGTCTGGATTTTCTTTAGGAACTCTGCAACATTTGAATGGATAAGATAGAATAGATTCATAGACTATTAAATAGAAAGAAAATATTCAGAAACGAAAGCAACTTTTTGATTGACTGATTAACTTGATCATCTCATTTCTATTCTTGATTCATGTGGTGGAGATTGGTGTTTAATTAAACTAGGGCGAACAAGTGCCCTCCAACAATTATCAGTCTCGTTTCATTTTTTTATTTCTTTTGTTATTTCTTTTCGTATCAGTGTTTGATGAGGCCCTTACCTGCCTGCCTTGAACTACTGCACTTGCGCATACTTTTTCTTGCTTATGAAGCAGCGTCTTTAAATTCTCAAATATGTTGCATATAATAGTGTATTGAGATCAGGATTTGATGCATTGCATTTTCTTTGGTTTGATTTACTGCAAACTACAGCTATGAACTTTTGTTGATCTTTTTTCATATTGGAAGTTCGCATTATGTTTTTCTCTTACAATCTTTCAGGTTGGGAAGCGTCTTCGGCCTCTTACAAAACACCCCAGAAAGAAAATCCAGAGCTTTGCTTCCAACTTGATTGACATATGGAAAGACATTGTTATCAAGGAAACAAGCAAAGAAATAAACAATGGAAAATTGGAAGAAAAAAATTCCATTAAAGTTGGGACTCCAAAAGGTGAGTCTGCTAAGTCTGAGAAACTTCATAGGAGCTCATCTGTGAAGTTTGAAAAGGTTTCCCATGCGGAAAACGTAAAGGTGCAGAAAGTTGAGGAAACCCCAGCACAGAGTGTTAAGGTGGAAAAGGTTTCCAGGGAAGTGAAAAAACCAGGACATAATACATCAGGTCCACCAAAGCTAACATCTATGATAAAATGTAATGATACCTCAAGGGACAAAGTGCGAGATATGCTTTATGAAGCCTTGTCCAAAGTGTCTGGTGAGGCCAATGATGACATGATTGATGAAGTGAATGCATGTGACCCTGTTCGTGTTGCGGTAACCGTGGAATCTGTGCTGTTTGAGAATTGGGGTGGTGCTACTGGTGCTCAGAAGGTCAAGTATAGATCTTTGATGTTCAACCTTAAGGACCCAAAGAACCCTGATTTTCGCAGAAGAGTTCTTCTTGGACATGTTGAGGCAGAAGGGCTTGTAAACATGACCACAGCAGAAATGGCAAGTGACGAGAGGCGACAGGAGAACAAAAAGCTTGAAGAGAAAGCATTATTTGATTGCGAGAGGGGTGGTGCCCTAAAAGCTACAACAGATCAATTCAGGTGTGGTAGATGTGGGCATCGGAAAACAACTTACCATCAAATGCAGACGAGGAGTGCAGATGAACCTATGACTACGTATGTAACATGTGTAAACTGCAATAACCATTGGAAGTTCTGTTAGTGAGTTTCTTAAGGGCTGGCTCGTCTTGTTTGTAGCCAGTTGACACAGAGAGGTAAGTTCTTATGCTTTGTTATCTAGGTTTGTTGAGGATAATTCATTTGGAGTACGTATTTTTTTTTAGATGAACGATGATTTGAGCACTTTGTGTCTGACATTTCTTTTCCATTAATATCATAATCTTGTTTATTTGTCATGAATTTTACGTCTAATTTTCAAATCCACTGCAGATTGACTGAACTTTTCGCTCTAATCTATTATAAAGAGAATATGCTTTTGTAATTTTTTTTTTTGTAAGTGATCTAAAGAAGCATTTTATGCTGTCAGGAAGAACAAGATAGAGAAATTATGCCAGAAAGCAATCGTGAATTAAAAAGGAGCTTTGAGGCTTGGAAATTAGAATCATGTTGAAATTTGGGATATATAGCTTCAAACTTTGAACCAGCTGAGAGTTAATTCTCAAGTAGCTAACAAGTCCAGAATCTATGAACTAGGGCATTTTCATACTTTTTTATTTAATAAAGTAAGTCGTTAAACTTAACTGTAAAATATATAAAAATGAACAATAACAAAACTGAACATTGACTATATAGTGTGTATTAAGTTTGATGTTATAAGATCAACTAGAAAGTTCCTTAAGAGCTTGGAAAACTCTGGAACTCTTCTCAAATATCTGAGCCCTTCTGTTGTAATCATTAGGCTCTTTTCCTTGATCTTCCCCCATGATAGCTTCACGTTCCAAGCATTCAAGTGTTTCAACAAAATCTGTTTTCTCTCCCCACTTTTCTCTCAAAATTCCAGAACTCATCCATTGTGCTCTTTCTTCTGGGTTCATCTCATTCTTCAAAGTTCCTTCCAACTCAACAACGGGCCAAGAACCCAACTTTGTACGCTCTACTTTTACTCCGAATCCTCTTCTCTGTGACGATAAGCTCAACCCATGATTCAAACAAGGCCTTAGCTTCAATCTTTGACATTGAATTAATGGGCGGTGCCCCATAAATTGGGGCGGAGAGGAGCTAAAATTGCGTGTAATGGCTCGGTTTATTGCAGTATCCATGGTTATCTTGTTTATTAATGAATTTATTTATTTTTCGTAGAGTTTGCTCTTTATATAAAGATCATAAGGGATGAGGTAACGTGGCGTTAGAAAATTCAAAGTGTGCACGTGGGACGCAAAGGGCACGTGTAAAGCAGTGGAAGGAGCTTTCTAAATTGTGCAGGTTCGTCAGCAGTGAAACCCATCTGACAAAACATGCAAGGGCCACGTCTTTAGTACGCATTGTTGTTAAATTGTCTTAGTAGTAGGACATAGAGTTGGAATTTGTCACTTGTAATTAATATCATAAAAATTGTGTGCTAGTCCAGAGAAGAAAAATTACTTTAAATTTCTCTACTCTATTTTTTAAATTAGGATGGGTGGGGGGGGGGTGCTAACCCTATCTTTAAATTATGGTTGCCGTCGGATTTTAGAAGCTTATGAAAGTCAAAGTTTGACCTTAAAATAATTTAAGTATGTATATAGATAAAGTTTTTTCAAACTTTAAATTATAAAATAATATAATAAAAAGGTAAAAGGTAAATATAATTTATGAAATTTCAATTTAACATGCATTTCAGAACATATTTGAGTAGGATTCGTACAAATTTTATTAAGAATAGTATTTTTCTTCTTCCTTGTATTAGTTAGGTCATAAAGTACAGATAAAAGTTAATTTCATACAAGAAAATGTTATTTAAAGAAAAATGAATTTAAAAATTCATTTTAACACGTGCCAGACACGTGCCAGTCATTCTTTATTATTCATGTATGGTTACAAGTTAAAACAAAACAAAAAATATCTGTGCCTCTACATACAAATCGCTCCACTCATATTTTGTCGATATCAGCACTTCAAAGGCAAAGGAAAAGGCAATTTTTATTTGTATATAAGTATTAGTGAATTTTTATATATTAAAATTATAATTATTTTAATTTTTTATTAAATATAATCATATAAATTTAATTAATATTATATTATATTATTTATGATTTATAACGATGAATAAATTTTTTCTATGCTTTTGAAATTCTAACCACTACTTTTACGTCGACCTTATGTGGGCATGGATTTTCATACTTACATCGAGGAAGGGTGATTTGAAATGGAAATTACGAAATGACATAATCGATGACGCAATTAAAACTATAAAAGTTATTTATGAAAATTTCTTTTTTTTTTTTACATCTAATACAACGCAATTTAAATAATAATGTTAATAAGTCATCTATAATTATTTTATTATTTTAAATTCCAAGTTAACATTTTTCTTCTAATAAATTTTAAATTTACATTTAATAATAATTGAAAATGTATATAATATATATATCTATCCTTTTTTTACTTTTTTTTTTCAAGAAAAATCTCACAATGAATGACATATCATCTCTCTTAAATCATCTATAATTTGTAAGAAATTATTAACTCGTTTTATATAAAATCACGCGATAATTTGAGATTCAAACTAAGTACTTCAATATTATGAGATAATTTACATTCAATTCAAAACAATTGGATTGTTTTGTGATCTATTACTCTTTTGTTGTGATATAAATAAAAGAAAATGTTGCATTTTTTCTAAATAAACTGAAAAATTAGAGAATGTATTGGTTAAAGAATAGGTTCTTTGGGTAAGTGGGAGAAAGGAATAACGAACCCTGGATTAAAATACGTAGATTTATAGAAATATTATAACTTCCTATTTACAAAAATATCTTTAAAAAATCAAAATATCATTATATTGTAAGAATTATTTAAAAAAATTAGAAAAATTATTTAAAATATCAATTAATATTTTTTTTATATCAACACCCTTCCATAAGCAAATATATATAAAATTAACAACTCAATTAATCTTAATTTAATCTATCTCTTAATAAAATCAAAGGTGGTCATTTAAAAAAAATTATTTAAAAATATTAATATTAAGTTTTTTTTAAAATTCATTTTAACACATAGTAGTCGTTACTTAAGTGAATGTAACTTTTTATCTTTTTAGTATTCTTATATGGTTATAATTTTTTTTAAATCTTTTATTGTTCTACATAGGGGTGTCTATGTTCTGGTTTTTAGTGAAAAAATTAATCGGATTGGATTCGATTGCACCATTTAGATATTAAAATTTTTGTAACCAAACGATTTGATTCAATTAATAATACATAAATATTATACAATTTAAAAAAATACATAAATATAATAATATATAAAAAATATGCCGATTAAATTAATTTTTTAATATATTATCAAAATCGATGTGGTCCTACCGATTTAAAAATTAATATAACAGGAATCATTAAAAAAATGATTTTAATTAATATAAATCAAAATGTATTCTAGTTAGAATTCAATCGAATTATCCTTAATCATTATAATTAATATAATATATTTTTTAAATATAACTCTTTAAATATCTATTAATAATATTAAATTAATTTTTTTATCATAAATTTATAATAAATAAATATTTTTTAATTTATAATTAACTTATCTTTTTAAATGAAGCAATTATTACATCCAGCTTATATGAGCGTGGAGCTTCATACTTACATCGAAAAGGGTGATTTGAAAGAAAATTACGAAACGATATAATCAGTGACGCAACCAAAACTACAAAAGTTATCTTTGTTGAAAAAACCTTTTTTATTTATTTATCAATACTTAAAGCTAATATGACACAATTTAAATAATAATGTTAATAAGTAATTCATAATTATTTTATTATTTTAAATTTTAAATTTATATTTTTTCTAATAAATTTAAATTTACATTTACTAATAACCAATAATGTATATAATATTATACTTTTTTTTAAGAAAAACCTCGTTAAAATAAAAATAACATATTGAATCATCAATAATTTTTAAAAGATTATCAGTTATAAATTAGTAAAATAGAGTCACAAGACCCTTATGATTTAAACTTCGTGCCTTATAATCTTAAGAAATAACTTTTACATTCAACTCAAATCAATTGAAATATCATACCATCTATTGCTATTTAAATGTGATATAAATGAAAGAAAATGTTGCAGTTTTTTAAATAAACAATTGAAAAACTAGGGAATGTGTTGGTTTAAAATAGGTTCTTTAGGTAGGTGAGAGGAAGAATAAACTAATTCAAGATTAAAATATGATGATTCATAGAAATATTATAACTTCTAGTTTACAAAAACATCGTACAAAAATTAAAATCAAAATATCATTATATTTTTAGAATTATTTAAAATATTAAAATAATTATTTAAAATATCAATTAATATATATATATATATATATATATATATATTGATATCCTTCGTGAGTAAATATATAGTAAACATATCAAGAATTTTAACATGGGACCATAGGAGAACCCCTCCTTGAAACAAGAGAGTATTTTCTCAAACACAAACATGTAGATCCTCATGTGAACCCAACATCATTTTGAATAATTCAGTCAATTTAAATTCATTGCAATTGAACCAATGAGTATGAAAATAAAAAAGTTCAACTAACCTCTTTTTTAGTTCATTAGTTCAAATAAACTCTCACTTAACTCATAAATAGCTCGCAAGTTACTTCAAATATATTTGTTAATGATATCATATTCACAATTATAATTATATCATTATTAAAAATATTTATTTAAAATGTTATTTTTATTTTTTTCTTATTTTACAAAATATTATAAAAAGTAATACTTTCGTTTTTAAACAAAATTATATATCTTTCTATTTTATTTTTGGAAGGGTAAAGCTCAACTCACATAAAATTCACGAGTGAAGATAAAACTCACCCAAGTGGACTGAATAAACTCAGCGCATTTAACTTATTTTCATGATCTTAAGCTCTAAAGTCAAACGTATGATGCTACGAAATATTATATCTCAAAAGCGCCACTGCATATGTAGATTTTGCCTCGACATATGTGCACATAATATGTGACACATTCATCCCGTTTGTAATTACATTGATTTCAATTAGTCACTACATCAAATTAGCCACGAGAACTACATACATAGATGGTGAAGCATCATATATACAGAATAAATAAATACGGTAAAATATGGAAATGATGATACATAAACATGGTGAGAAAATCTAAAAGGATTTAAAAAAAAAGCCTTTTTCCATCTGCTACTCGCAACCCTGGTTCTAATGTGAATTTGCCTTATTGACTATTAAAGTGGATTATTAAATTTTGCTGGCTATGAAGACTGATTATGACCAACGCCCCTTCAAGGAGAGTCTTCTGTATGCATCCCGAGTCTCCTCTCAGCTGCTATAGCAGCAGCCCTAAAAGGTGGCAAATGCCTTAGGCTCTCAGTTGGCTTATCATCAGTTTCAGGTGCAGTGGATGGTGCCGCTGCAAATAAAGATTCAACATCTTTTAATGTCAAAAATGGCTCATCGAGATTCTTCGTGTTCCCGCTGATAACCGCTGTGGAACTCCGGCTTCTGTTGAGCTTGTATATACTCTCTTCAACTGTATCTTTAACCTGATAGCAAATAATAAATCAACTTAGAGAAGGTCAATCAAGTACCTTAATAAACCATGCTTATTGATCCAGTTCTGATGATGATATTTTATATAAATGGACGCAAGCATATATTAAAGTATTTCTGGGGTATTAATAAACCATGCCTAATGACGTATTTATGTTATTTGTTTTTAAGGGTTTCTAAAATTACTAATAACTGTCTTACAATTATAATGTCATGGTGATAAGTGACTGGTTCTACACGCAATATCCTGTAGTTTGTTTTGAAGGTTTTGTTAATCACATGCGGAGTTATAAAACAGAAATAAGACATACAATGAAACGATGAACCAGCGTTCTGTTTTTCTGCCCAATTCGATGTACCCGACTGATTGCTTGGGCTTCAACTGCTGGGTTAAGTAATGGCTCTACAAGAACAACATTCTGGGCTTCAAGAAGATTGAGGCCGTTGGCTCCATGTTGAATCAAAAGCAATAAAACTTGAATAGATTTTTGTTCTGGCTTATTGGCATATTTCTTGCTGGCCTGTTTCACAATACTTTTCTGTCCCCTAAATTCACTAATAGCAACATGTGATTTCCTGCAGTTTCAGAACCATAATTGTAAATCATAGGGCACAGACAAGCTCAATCAGTTAACAGATTCATTAGCATTGTGAACAGTGCTGTTACTTGTTCATGGTTCTTGTATGTATGTGTTCCTCCCTTTTATTTGAGAAAAGGATCGTGGACCCAAGATATTACTAAACTACAAAGCAATCACACAAGCTATGGCCTTTCACTTTTGTTTTTTTTTTTTTTTTTTGGGGGGGGGGGGAAGAGGATAGCCTTTTAGTTTTTAGTTACCTGCCTCCTTTCATCCGAATAAAGGTTATACCATTGGCAGCAAGGGCATGTTCCAATACGTCGAGAACATCATTCCAACTTGAAAAAACTAAAACTTTCTCATTCGGATCTTTAGACTTGATCCACAAGATTCTTCTTGTCACTGCTTCAATCTTCAAAATAACCATTGAAGAAAATGATAGTAAATTTTTAAACTTGCTATAAAAGATTGTTAGATAAGAACATAAGAAGCACTCTGATTTTCCAGAAGTGGATTGGATTGTAAAAATTGAAATAATTTGATGGAATATATGCAATCACAAATGCAACACACGCCTAGTCCTGCTGCCATACTCATGCAAAAATGAAAGACTGCAAAGGTGCAAAGGTATTAGGTGTGCGAGCAAGTCCCACATTCAAAAAATATGAATAACAAATTGAATATATAGTTGAGATAGTCTACTCTTCTTAATAGGCTAACCTTTTGAGTTGGAACCCCAGGCCCAATAATATGTGGGTACATACAAGTTGGATTTTCAAGGTGAAAGTGGACCCGTGTAGGCAGCGCAAGTGACCCAAGTCCAAACGAATGGTGGGTTTGTTGGATTGTGATGAGAATTACGTGATATTATTCTAAATTCATTTGGATTTTCGAGGTTTGATTAAATTGGCGTAGATTTTTTTGACTATTTCTCACCATGCGTGTGAACTTGATTGAGTATGGATACACATTTAAAGGATACGGCTAAATGATTGGTCCTTGGTGTTAGGACATGGTTGGAGTTTAAGGGGGTAATGTGTTCTCGTTCAAGGGGAATTACTAGGTGTGTAAACAAGTTCGACATTGAAAAAATATGAGTAACAAATTGGATACATAGTTTAGATGGGCTACTCCTCGTAAGAGGTTAACCTTTTGGGTTGGAAGCCCAATCTCCGGGACAATATAAAAAATAAGAATAATTGTTGAACGCAAAGAGAGGCTGAATACGAGGGAATCTTCTAAGCAGCTAAAAGAGGAAAAAACTTCATGAGGATTATTAGGAGGACCATCATAAAGTAACCAAGGATTTAAATGCCTGCATGTATGATAGCTATACATTTTAAGTTATGCCAAGAACTAAGAGGAGGACCTACCTTTGTTCCATATGAGCCTTGGACCGTGAGAGATGCTTCAGACTTTTCGCAAGCTTGATTTGTATTCTGTGAAGAATAATTACAAGATCCGCTTTGTCTATCATCAACGTAAGCAATATTCCCAACATCAGTGTGCTGTCGACATGTTGGGCACTTTACCCACTTTTCTTGAACCTTATTATCATCTACTTCTCTTCGTTCTGTTATTGCAAACAAGCCTAGAAAAAAGGGCAAACAAATTAAGAAAAAAAACATACATAAGTCACTCTAAATGATATTAACATAAAAGTAAAAAAGATTAAAAAAAGGAAAGGGAAGAGAAAATCTTCTTATTGTTATTTTTTTAATATATTGCGGAGGAGAATTTGAACCAAAGAACTCGTGAAAAAATGCCAAGCCTTTACCAACTATAATATACTAGAAGGCAGTTCGCTATGATATGTCACCAATATGCCAACTGGTTTCTTGTAAAATCCTCTTATTGCTATTTCTATTCAGAACTAACTAATGTTATCCAGAGATTTACTTAATAAAACTATATATAGAGGATTGCAATCCAACTGGGGCTTGAACTGGGAACAAAGTTACAAACTACTTAGGATGACATTTTTAATGAAAATAAGAACTTCTGCTGTCCGTTTCTGTAATTAAATTAAGACTATTGGAATGATCAACGTTATACGACTATCATGTGATGATGATGGGTCAAGGAAACTTACATTTACAGCATGTAATATGGCCACATTGAAAAACCATCTTTTGAGTGCTTAGCTTTTCTTGACAAATGGGGCATGTATCGTCCTCAGCTTCATTTACATGTTTGCCTTGCTCTTTAGTATAAGTTGATGTAGTTGCTGAGGCCACCTCCTCATTCAGCACCAAGCTATTCGTTCTTTCTAATGGCAACTTATGTTTTGCTTGCACCAACCCCTGGAAATTATTCAGAGTTAGTAACAGCAGAAAAAGAGGAGTACAAGTCAGAATAGGGATTCAAAACAAGAATAGGAAAATGCTTAAATTTTTAAATTATATGGCTGATGTACCATCACAATAGTTTAAATCAGGACTTTCCTACAAGATTGCAGTCATATTATGCATATGGTAGACCATAAACATCCATAGAGCACTTTAGACCTCAGTTTGGGTATTGCAGTAATTTCCAGCAATAAGTATGAAGAACAAGCAAAGAATCTTGTGCTTTACCTTTAAATAGCGGAGTTTCCCTTTTACACATGACAACAAACTCAAGGCCACAAACTTGTCATTAGTGTATTGCACACTAGCTGATAGTAATTCAGCTTTGCTTAAAGCATTCAAGGAACTGTCATCGTCATTTTCTCGCACTCTCAGTCTCATAGTTGCCATCTTAATTTCGTCATGGGCTTGCAGAACTTGAGCTTGAGTTATTGCCAGGGACCTTGCATGGGAAAACTCCTTCCGCATGCCCTTCAAGTAAAAATCTTTTAAAAAATTGGACTTCAAAAAATATGATAATTTTCATTGCGACAATAAAACATTTGGAGTTTGCCTAGCTTTTCTTCTTCAAATCATTCCATCACCAATATGAGACAGATAAGTTTCACTTATAAAATTGTAGGGTCAGTAAGGCCATACCTCAAGAATGTGCAAGTGCTTATTTGCTGCAGACATGCCCTCCCTCCCTAACTGAATTCTGCAGTGGTTCTTTATAACTCCAAGAACAACCTCCAATTCAGATGGCGATCTTGAAGCCTATTGTTCCATGTTGAACATAGGTGGAAAATGTTCAGATTTTTCCGCATAATTGTGGTTTAGCCATCATACTAATGGATAGAACTATTTTAACAGCACATATGAACTCTAACAAAATTTGGATGTGCACAGAAAAATAAATAAACAGATGATAAGGGCAAGCAGATATGCGATACATAATGTTAAAATTCCACGTGAAGCGATTATATGTGCTTGAAATGGTTGTAAACTCGAATAGTATCAAGCAAAGAATATGTTTTAGTCTGGCTAACTACAATCGTATAGCTCAACGAAGCAATTAAATTTGAGATCTGAAAATAAATATGAATTGATCGAAAAAATATAAGGTTATAAGGCAGAAAAGAAGCAAATAAGTATGCTTCAGACAGATATTTTAACCAAAATGATGTTGCCAGCTTATATCATGTTAAAAATCTGTGAGCTAAACATGCATGCAAGTGAGCCTCCACTGATCACACTGCAACAAAGTAACCTACCACAACTTTATCTCTAACATCTCTCTTTTTTAGTTCTTCATATTCAGTAGTAGTTGCACTTGAAGTTTTGTTTGGCTGGGATAAGTTCCAATAAAAACGATTTAGGGCAGAGTTCTTCTTTTGCAAATCAACAGCTTCTTCAGCAGATATTGTCCCTCCATGGACTTTATTGAGACGAAATAACCTTGCTTCATATTCCTAATGAAGACAAAATATAAACACTACTGTCACCAAATTATTAACTCCAATTGAAAGGGGACTATCAAAATCAGGCATTATGTGACGAACCTGAAATAACTCATCTAGTTCACACATGACACATGCTGGACCATCACCATTGATCTGACAATTTTGACAATTTCTCACACGTTTGATATCTTCCTCTCTTGGTTTCTCCATTGTCTGATCAATTTCTAGAAGTTGATCGAGTAAAACTTTCCGAGAAGTTTCTAGTGCATCCAAAGCAGTTTGGATGTGATATTTCAGTCCACTTATGGTTCGGAAACTAGATCAGAAGCATTATAATCAGTATATAATACAATACAGTGAAATGATTTTATAGTATTATCAATCGAATAATGAAAAATTCAGAACATGGATAATCACAATAACAAAAAGAAAAAAATAGTTAGATCACATAAGTTCTCCAATTAAAAAACTTAATCAGAAGCACAACGAATAAAATAATCACCCACCGAGATGTAATTCTTGATGACCTTGAAGTGTTTAAAGTTCCTGTGATGGCCTCTTCAATCTTTCTGACTAACTCAGTTGAGAAATCTTTGCTCTGCTCAGCATGAAGAAGTGCTTCCATCCACCAAGCACTATCTTGATTTTTTCTTTCACTAATTGCAGAAGAGACCTTCAAGTATTTTGTCTTTGAATTAAACAAAGGAAAGAATTCAAAAGGGCCAAAAAAGGAGAAAGAAAGAGAGAGGAGGAGGAGGAGGAGGAATCAAGGAAAAACAGACTACCATGAGGAGTCGGTGAATGATACTCAAAATAAAAGTGGGCATAAAATGATATTGCTAGGATAGCATATAGGTTTACTTGAATTGTAGTAAGTCTAATTCCTCATTTCTATGAATTAAAATAAGTATTATATACTTTTCAACTGTTATAAATTAATTTGTTAAAACATTTAGGCTATGTTTGAATCTTAGATTTGTATAGGGAAAAAAATCCCGAGGAAAATATTAGGAGTAAAACTTAAAAAGGAAAGAATGAAATAATGCAATGTATTGTTTAAGAGTTGATTACTATATGAATAACAGAGTTAAAAACAATTTTCTTGAAATTTTTTGAACTTGTATCCATTTTTTAACCTCTCATATTTTCCTCATCACTTTTTTTCCCATGCAAATATGAGATCCAAATATAGCCTTAGTCAGTTTGAAATTTCTGAACTTATATTGTTCAGAGAATATTTTTCCCACTTTGTTTGAAAAACCGTTCACTAATTCCCATCTAGATAGAAAAACAAATTTATTTCCAAGAACAATATGATAGAATATCAGAATACATACCTCTACAAACAAGTGTCTAAAATCTTCCTGAGCAGCTGATAGCTTTAATCTAAAAGCAGATAAATACTTCCCTTTCAGATTCTCACAGGTTGTTCGCAAAGATTCGTAACTGAAAGGATTAGTTGATGCTTTGGGGATATCAATTTTTTGGTCAACATTGAGAGTATTATCTCTCAAACCAGAAGCACAATTATATAGATTGGCAGCATCAATGTCAGTTTTTTCTTTCTTGCACACTTTTCGCCTCTTGAAAACATATTGAACACGCTTTCCATGGCTGTGCATCTTGGAGTTCTCCCCAAAGATTCCTGGGAGCTGTTGGTCATTTATATGGCACCCTTCCAAGCAGTTCGCCACTTGTGGGAGTATGTCCACAAGATTATGATGAATGTGAACATTCAACAAGGGGTCCAACCGAAATTCTTCAGAATGTTCTTCAGCTATTTCCAATGCTTCCTTGTACATTGACACTGCTTCAGTAAATTTCTTTTCAATTATGGCTATCCCAGCAAGGCCATTCAAAGCAAGAACTAACCTTCTGAGTGATTCCTCCCCTTCTACCTTGGTCTTACTTACAAGAACCTACAAAAGTACTATTTCTTTAAGGGAAAATCTATTGATGCAGTTCTAGAAATGTGAGAAAATTATTTTAAATAGGAGAACCACCATAAGTATTTCCCCCATAGTCATGGGAGACTGTTGCAAAGAACGCAGTCCAGAATTTCCTACTTGAGGATGGCAACAGGCTTGACGGAGCTTCAGGAGTGTATTCAAAAGCTTTCCCGCCTCGGCATGGGTAATAAAAGGACCAGACGAGGCATCAGATACTAAGCATCCTGTAGAGGGGAAAAAACAAACATGAAGCTTCTTTTTAAAAAAAGGTCTCTTCTGTTTGTACATTTGATACCTTGTACCAAAATGACTCTAAAATGAAATTGGGGAGAGGAAAGGGGGGAAATGAACTTATGAAAACCTGGGATTTTCCTTTTAAGTATATCAGTTTTCAAACTTTCAATCACTTCAAGGGCAACAGTAGCACATGCTTCATGCTGCCTCTGGTAAAAGTGCTCTTCAATTGGTGAAAAGGTAAGCCAAGAGACACACTCCTCCTGAGGCGGAAGCTGCAACTCATCTGCAACATGGACTTTTGACGAACGCCACATGATATGTTTAAAGAACTTGTGTGTATATTCCATAGCAGCTGTATCTTTCCTCTGCAAACAAAGGAACTTATACGATGACACAAACCTGAGGCTCAGCAGCCTGAGCTTCACTTGAACAAATTTGAGAATGCTAAACCGTAACCAAATTATGTATTAAGCTCTATCAAGAATGCTAAACCCTGGAAAAGTATGATAGACTTCCTACTAATGAGTGCTTAAAAGCACTAAATATAATGATTTTATGCACTTTAAATGTTAAAATAGATTTGTATTTGCATTATTTTCTCATCATTTTAGCAAATCAACTTTTTTGAAATTACGAGTAGGTTTTGTTGTTTTTTTAAGTATTTAAAGCTTCAAATTGATTCAACTGATAAACACTTCAAGAATAATACATGCAAACACTACATTGCAACCATGAAGCATAAAAGAATAATATAAAGGGTGTAAAATAAGAGGACTTCTAGAAGTACAGAAACATGCGGGCAGCGGCGATCTTTTATGTATGCTGTGGCACAAGACTTATGGATTGAGATTCAAACGCGTTCCAAATTTTCTCATTCCGCGGTGCCTCATCATATGATCCACATTTTTCTCTCTTTTTCAGCATTTTCTAAACCTATATAAACCCCTAAACCCCATTATAATCTTCATTCCAACAGCTCTCAAAACTCTCTTTTTTCTTAAGTTTTTCTTTTCTTAGTTTCAAAGTTCTTTTCTCTTTTCTCTTGAGAGTTGAAAAGGTTATATTTACGCAGTAAAAGTGCTTTCAATTTAATAAACAGTATTGGAAAAGTTGTTTAGAAGTTTTCCAAATATAAAAACAATACTGACATTTTGCACTTAGAAAAATACACTTGAGTTATAATTTATAAAAATATTAATGTAAGTAAAACATTTTTATAAAATAAATTGATGTTTATTTCTTCATTCTAGAATTCTAAAAATTTTATTACAAAAAAATATGATAATTACATATTTTTCATAGTAAACTTAAAATATAAAAATTACATTTATGATTTGATTATCTAAATCTTATTTAAAATAATATTCTTAGATGTTAGGTGCAATTATCTGGATCTGATTTAGAGTCATAGTCTATTTTAAAAAAAATTATAAGAAATACTATTTGAAAATATATTGACAACATATTTTTGTAGTAGATTTTAAAATCTGAAAGTTAGTTCCAAAATACTTTAATTTTAAATCTAACTTTGTGACACCTTGAATTAGAGTCTAAATTATTTAACTTTACCTAAAGTAGTAATTAGATGGTTTGCTATTTACTTAAAAATAAATCATAATTTAATAATTAATTAATTGGTAGAATTTGGGTCTCGTTTAAGAACATTTCTCACAGAAAAAGAAAAATCAATAATATCAATTTATATCATTAATAACTTAATTAATATTGAACAAGCATGATTAACTAATCAATCTATTCATAAATTCTCCATTAAATGATTAATGTTATTTGCCTGAAGTTTATTGAATCTATCTTTTATTTTATGTCATTAGTTTAGATATTTCAAAACCCAAACTGTCACAGAATATTTAGGTTTAATTTTCATTTTTAAGAATTATTTAAAAACCACATGATTTGTTTTTAGGCCAATTTTGAAATTATACTTATCATTTTTTACAAGGTGATTTGTGCACTTAAAAGCTAATTTAAAATTACAAAATTTGTATATCAAGTTTTTGTGCATCACCTACCTCATATGGGTCTCTAATAACATCAATCCACCATCTAGAAACGTCAAAAGGACTTGCTTTAAGAAACCGTAGAAGGCCATGTAGGTCGTCTAATTTGCGTTGAATAGGAGTCCCTGTGATGCACCAGCGATACTTGGCATGGAGTCTCAGAGCCATTTCTGTAGCTGCAGTGGCATTACTCTCAACCATTTGAGCTTCATCCAAACAAACTCTCCACCAGGATATTCTAGTTAAATAAGTTGGAATGACAGGATACCTGCAAAAATAATGCGCTGGTTACTATCTTGAAATTTCATATTCGTGATATACCTAATATAAAGAATGCAACGATGCTTAATCTATCCAAAAAAGTAAATGTATAAAAATGACTAAAATAAGTGCAAAAGAAAAGAAAAAGTTGAACACTTTTTTCTTTTATGATAGGAAGGGATGAGGAAGCAAACGAAGTCGACTAGTGAAATCCATAGCTCACCCATGAAAGGGTATTCTGACCCGTGTGTTCCCTGTGCAGTTACAAAAAATAAATGGAATTTATACAACTTGAGGGCTCCAATAATTCGCAGCACATGTGATATCTATGAAATAAGTTATTCTATAGTATAACGAGATTCACATAATCAAATTACAAAGATTCTTGCAATAGTTTAGCTATCCTAGCTATTTATGAATCATTTAATATCCAATGCAGAAGCACAATATTTGTGATGCTACTTTTGAGAAAAGACATGTAGAATAGGACAAAAAGATGAGAGAGAAAAAAGTGCTATGAACCTCTTCTGGAATCTCATCAAACGCCGATCACCTTCATGCCTATCTGAGTCATGGGACAGATCCTCCTTAAGGACATCATATGTTGTCAAAACAATGTCAGCACTGATAAGTTCACTGATATGAATGACAGCTTTATTGGAAATAGATGTTTCCCTCACGCCGTCATAGATACAAGTCTTTAAGGAACCTGGACGAGTATGGCTAAGATATAAAATAATAAATATGGTAAGTTGGCAGCAGATGCATCAAGAAAAATATAATAATAACATATCCTTAATCCATTGTGAAATAGATTAATACACACTGAATTGATGTTAAAAAATGAATAAAAAAATTGCACAATTTTGAAAATATTCAGAATAACGATATAGTCCATATATATAAAGGAACCAGGACAACTTCGCATTCTTCACATGTAAACATACACAATGATAGAAAGTAACACTTGTAAAAGCAGCACGAGACTGTTTATGAACTTTGATTTTTAACTTATTTCCTAAGTTTGAATCTCAATCGACTCTGAGCTGTTTGTCAATTATTTTTTTATTCATCAGTAAAAATGAGATTGGATCAAGTCATGTCAGCACGTTCACTCTGTCCATGCAGCCCAGGCATCAGAGACCTAACCGTATTGCCAACTACTTTTTTTTTAATGGTGAGTCATTTTTACTAAGAACATATGCTTGTAGTAAATGGCTAGTATTTCTCCCAATGCTTTGAAAAGAAATGTACTACTCATATTATATAAATATGCATTAAATCTATAGTTTGACAGGTTTTGAGATATAAGGTAAGTGTTTTCAACATGATTGTATAACTTCTGCTCAAACATATATGTTGCCATCAGTATAGTACAGCAGAGAGATGTTATTTGTCCTTTATTCAGGACCAAAAAAAAGTGCAGAGACATTATGTAAACCTAAACTAAACCACTTTAAGCAAATATATACTCTAATGACTCTTGAGAATGATGGGATTAGTAAGTAAATAAAGGATGGTTACAACAGATGAATTACCGCATGATTTCAGCATGCCATTGTGGTAATATGGGAGCTGGACAGACTATAAGAGTAGCACCAGTAGCTACAGGAGAGTCAGTAGCTTCTATCAATTCTGAACATAGCTGGCAAATATGTTCCCCATCTCTTACAACTATATTAGGCGCATTCTTCTTTCTGGTGCGATTTTGTTCTCTGGATTTAACAGGTTTTCTTTTAGATGAATAACCAACACAATCTGCATGTTGCCACGCATCACAGATGTCACATTGTACCCATAATCCTTTATATCTATAACTTTCACTCACAGCTCCACAAACACACTCAACACGCTCCCTTTTCAATCTCTTAAGGTTCACTTTAAACTCTCCTGCAGCTTGGAAATCAGCATCAGAAAATATTCTTCTTTCAAATGCTGGCTTGCGATGAACAAAAATACAAGCAAGCAGTTCAACAGTTTTTCCTAAGCCCATCTCATCTGCAACAATCATATATTATTATCATAAGAACAATAAGATTAGTCTTCAATTTAATTATAATTTTGATGTTTTCATAATAATAAGTGAGATCAATTTCTTTGAACTATTCTAGTATATGAAGAATGGCATACGTCATGTTAATATCAAGTTAGTTTCCTTTCACTAGGGCATACGTCATGTAAATATCAAGTTAGTTTCCTTTCAATATGGCTTTTGTATCCAAACTATTTGTCAAAGTAGCACTATCACATAACCAAGTACGCATATACCAACAATTCCTTAGTTATTTATGAGAAAAATAGAGATGGAAAATCTTAACATATTTAAAACATATCACTCATATAACTTTTATGAGAATCAAATTCTGCAACTGTCTTTCCTACCAGCTCCATAAGAAAGCAAGAATATTTTGATAAAAAAACTGCTAAAAAGTCAGTAAAAGGGGGGGGGGGGGGGGGAACTCTTCAAACTTTGATATTTAATGATATAAAGAACGGAAAAAGTTATTTCTTCAAAAGAGAGGGCAAGATGCAGGATAAATAAGAAAAGTGAGACTACCAGCAAGAATACCACCCAAAATATTTGATGGACAATGATCTGCGCACAACGAAACATTTCCACTGAAAAGAAAAAATTATCATCATTAATAGTTAGCATACATAGAGGCAAAGGGAGACAGAAAGGAATATAGCTTGCTTTAGGATAAAACCAGCATGGCTGAAAAAATACCTGAATGGATTGTAGAACATTTTTGAAGAGGAATCAAGAAATTCCAAAGGCAAACATAAAGGAGAGAAAAACTTGGCCAGATTCATTGAGTCTCCCTTTTCCCGATGTACCATCCAGTAAGCTGCACGGCACTGATATGGTCTTAACTCAGGAAGCAAATCAGACAAGTCTTCTTCAAGCATTGGTTCTGTTCTACACAGAAGATACACCAATTATTATTAGTGTAAATAGAAACAAACTAAAATGTGGATTAGCTAATGAATCATCATCATTTATCAAACTTATTCCTGACATCAGAAACATAAAGATACTCACTTTGACGGTTTAATGGCATCATAAAAGCCAGCAGCATCAAATCGTCCTTTCTTGGGGTTAAAGTTAGTCTCTTCTGTCTCTGTATGCAAATTAATATCCATTTCTGTTGAGTTACCAAATTTGTACATGAACTCTGAAGTCACAACTTCGGGACGTAACCATGCCATGACATTCATCATACTTTTTTTCCACACTTGCCTAGTACTATCCAAAAGCGACCCACAAGCATCAAAAGCACTCTTGAGCATCTCCACCCTCATCCTCAGGGATGTCATATCATTTGAAATTACAGCCCCAAGAATTGGTCTCAAAGTGATGAACTTCAAACTTACTAAATGAACAAAACAGGATATACCCTCATCTGGCCCATCAAAGCTCCCTGATAAAATCACTGAGCATGGAGCTGTATCCTCCATTCTGCAATTTTCAGTGAACTCCAAAGATATTTCGGCTGAAGATAACATAGGCCAATGGCCTAGCTTTATTCTATCAATGTACCCACTAACATTACACAAACGGAATCTCAATGAATATTTCTCATCCTTGTACGATTCTAAATTCAGTCTTTGACCAAAAAACTCTTCTCTCATATTCAAGTTGATCAAAACAACTTCAGAAATATCAAGGGGTTCATCTGAAACCCAACAAGACCGATCAACCTCCACAAAATATGGTTGATCTTCAGAAGATTCATTCTTTTGTGCTTCCTCTGCTCTTCGAGGTGTGTTATCCAATTCTGCCTGATTAACAGTGTCATGACTATCTAAAATTATGCCACCAGATCGATGCGGTCTACTTTGCTTCCTTCTACCCATTACTACAAATGAAACAACCAATTTAATACCCGCATAAGATTGCAAAATTACCACTATAACAACCTCTATGGATTATAAAGTTCAGCTACAATAGAGAAACGCAAGACTAAAGACCAGTACTTTTTCACCTAAAAAAAATGAATACTACGGTTGGAGCTACAATGCAGTCCTGAAAAATTCAATTAAACCATCTTCCATGATACGGAGTACCCAGTCTTTAATTAAAAAAAAGGAAGAACCCAAGAATTACCGTTTTAAGACTGAAATTAAGACTCTAAATAGAAGGAACAGGTAAAAAAATTAGTGGGTTGAAGAATGTCAGAGACAATCCTGCACTTTTGCAACAAGTTTACGATTTCAATCATTAGAGGTAGAAGATACATTCCTAAGAGAAAACATTTAGGAGTTTCATCATACGAACCTGAAAATTGAAACCAATTTTGTGAACAGGAATGGCCGACCTCTGGGGACTGAAACTCACGCGCAAAGTCGAGTTATCGCTGGTTGTAAGTTGAGAACTCGTAGCATAGACTTTAGGAAACTCGGGAGCTAATGCTATAGCTTATCTCGTGCCCCATGGTGCAAAGCAAAGCAAAACGGTCAAACGTATATATAAAAAGGTCAAGAATCATACGATTTCATTTGTCTGTCATATCTAAAGCCTCACAAACAGGTATCAATATACGCTAAAGTCGGTTTATTTGTTAATATTTAATGTGAAAGGCAAATTTGGTTGCTTTTTTATATAAAATATGCGGTGTACTTTCTTAAATTATAAATTGTGTGATCCAATTTTTTCATTTTAAAAAATATCAAAAGTACGTTCAATATTTTAAAATTATTTTAAATTATTAAGACTGCTCAATATTAGAGCATGTGATATATCTTGAAGTAACATGATAACTATATTTTGAGATTACTCTTGTTTAACTTAAAAAAAATTATATAAGAATTTTAATTTTTTTTTGACAAAGTCTCCCTTAATTATTGAACTATCATCCTTGTGACAAAATAACAACAATTTAAAAAAAAATCATTTTTCACAAACTATCAAACTTTATATAACTTTACACGTCCAAAAGTGACACAATGTCATATATAGCTACATCTTATAAGATACATACTATACACCTCCCTAGTTAAAACAAAACAACCAAAATACACTATACAATATGATAAGGAGATAAAAACAACCTAAAATAAACAACAAAAAATGGATCTTAAGCCTTATATGGGAGAGAAAAATAAATATAAAATGTGAGATATATAAAAAGATTAATGAGTGGATAGGTTTTATAAAATAACATAATATTCGTATGAAATGCTTATGAATTATCTTAAAATACATGTTGATAAAAATAACATGTATATAGCTTTTATGATAAAATAATGTACTTATAAATGCATAATATGAGTTTCATAAAATAACTATAATTTGATATATGTGAGCTGCAAATAATATGCTTATAATTTATAATGAAATAACATTATAATAAAGTTATTTGTCCATGATCTTTAAAATATAATAATGTGTAATGATTATTATACTAGTAAAATGTATAACCATAAGAAATATATTTTTATTACTAAGAGTACTGGGATCTATTTGTACAAGGAAGAGATATTTAGTATTAGTGTTAATTCTTGATTACACTTATAAAGAACTTGTTTTATATAGCTATTATAATGACTCAATTAACTCTACTGATATATGAGTTATTTGTGCACTAATTTAACTAAACTTATAACATCATATTGAGTTGGTAAACATTATAATGAGTTGAATTTTGATAAAATATATTTTTTATGATGTTTTTTCAAATCATTACATACCTAAATGTTGAATAGAACTATCATTAATATACGTGGAAAAGTACTCTAAGATTTAATGAACTTGCAATTTTGTATAAAAACTAGTATTCCTAATAAAATTAATTTAATATTAATTTGCTTACAAATTATCTTACATGTACTTGATTGATTCTAATAATGAAAATAAAACATATTCTTATAGTATATATGTTCTTGAAATGTATTGAAATTAATACATAAATGTTTCGTCCAATACCAATAAAAACGAATGCACTTTTCATAAACTTGTAACTTGTAAAATTTGGATTTACTTAACATGAATATAGTTCGGAACAATGCTATTAATGCTTTAGAAAATATATTAAGTACCCACTCAAAGTACTAAATTAATGTTGGTTTCTATTTCTAAATAATCATACTTATATTAGAATATGAATAATGTCATATCTTACTTATTTAATTCAAATTAAAAGGTACTCTAACACTTTTAAAATATGGGTTGTTAATAGTGAATTGTTCCATTTTAAATAGCATTAGGGTACTTCTATATCTATCATTATAATTTCAAATATAACTTTTTGTATAAATATCTAAATTTATTTTAGTAAAAAATACAAAAACAAGACATTTTAGTCTTTAAAATAAGGTATCATACACTCAAATATCATAAGGAAAAGGATTTCAACACAATTTCAATAGAATATAACTTTAGTTAATTTTTCTATAAATTTGTCTAAAAAATTCAAAATAATAAAACATAAAATTTATATTAAACTAGATATCTTAAGATTTAAAACAAGAGCGTAAATCATCCAATTCCAATTAATGAAACTTTTTCAAATAAAAAAATATTGATTGAATTTCAAACAGTTTTAATAGCACCAATCTTACATTACATATATTTGGTTAAACGTAAATAACTTTGTCTAGATAATTTGAAATTATAAATCATAAAATATTTTCAAAACTAGAGATATCAAGCTTTAAAACAAGATATAATTTAATCAATTCCAAATTGTATAATCATTTTAAATAGAAAAAATATCGAAAGTTATTTTAGCTTAATTTTCATAAAACAACCCCATTTAAATAGGTATAACTATTTGAAAAACTCTAAATTACAAATAATAAAATTCATGATAAACTAGACATTCATGTATTTTCAAAAATATAATTTCCAAATAATTTTTTATGAAACTTATAACATTATAAAAAACCTATTCTTGGATTATTTTTACGAACTTCGGCTAGTTTATTTGTGTTAAAAAAATGTTATTTAGATATAAAATAAAATTATAATCAAAGGGAAGGAAACGAAGAAAGCTTTCTGTACATATCAAAATCACTCGAAGAATAGCTTGAATTCTTATTAATATAAAATATTAAATAATACTTTTATTTAAACAAATGATAACCAAGGAAGTGAAGTATTTAGTTTCTACATTTTTCACATTTTCTCTTCCTCTGATCTTTGTTCCTTCATGTCTATTATCTTTCATTTCTTGTGTAGCAGCTCTTGAAGCTTTTCTGCACTCATAAAGCTTGCATAGTATCAAAGCATAGGACAGAAGCAAAAATCAATGGATGAATTGAATGTAGAAACAAATTGTGAAGTCATTGAGCCTAAGGATCAATCTGGCATCACAGATTTGATCAATTATCCACTAGCGATTTTTCAAAATCAAATCTTAGCTGTTAGACTTGATCGTATGAACTTTATGGTGTGGAAGAGACAAATACTCAGAGTTTTACGAAGCTATGAGTTGGAAGAGTTTATTCTGGGAGATGAACAATGTCCTCCTCGTCTCACCAGTCAAGGAAGAGTTAATCCAGAATATCGCTATTGCATCAGACAAAATCAAATGATCTGTTCATGTCTAATTACTTGCATGAATGATGAACTGATGAAAGAAGTGTCTGATGCTGATATTAGTGTTGAAATGTGGAAAATGTTGGAAGATTCTTTTGCTTCCCAGTCTAGAGCTAAGATTTTTCAATATAATTCTGAGCTGAGAAATTTGAGAAAAGGAGATCGCAGCATCACAGACTTTGTTACAAGAATCAAAGATATAGTAGACAATTGGCTGCTTGTGGTTACACAGTAAATGAAGAAGATCAAATTCATGCTATGTTGAATGTGTTGGCATGTGAGTAATAGGGCAGACAACATAGAAACAACAATGCAGAAATTGTGGTAGATAATCAAGAGACAAGAATAATAGTGAGAAATTAATATTGTTATAATTTGTTTACTTTTCGTTTTCTTTTGTATACAAATACTATACATTTGTACATAAAGATAAGGACAGAAAGAATATGAAATATAATGATAATTATCAGAGAATATTTTGACATGGTATCAGAGCAGGTTATTGGTGACTAATGAAACTACCTGCTGATTTCTGATGGAACTACCATTTTGATTTGTTGATTTGCTGATTTGCTGATTTGTTGATTTGTTGATTTGCTGATTTCTGATTCCTAAATTCTGATTTCTGATTTCTGGTGTGGCTGCTGATTGTAGCTGCTGTTTTCGTTTTTTGCTGAGTTCTGATCTCTGGTTTATATTTGTCCCGAAGTTGTTCTGGTTTCTGATTTCTTATTTCTGAAACCGATCAGTTGCAATACTGGAAAAAAAATATCAAGTAAAACAACAACATCAGTACAAAGAACATTGTTGTAAGGCGTAACAACAAAACCTGAGGGGATAGGTAGACAGTGCAGCCTCACCAGTGCTGCGACCATCTAGTATTCAGAGTCACCATTTCTGCTCAACGTCAATTCCGTCGTCGCAACCTCAATAGAACACTTCAGGGAGCCATACTGATCTAGCTGCTCATTCAAACCACTCGTGAAGCTGTCGCAGTTGGCCAACGTCTCTTACTAGCAACCATCGTGGAGAAACTTGGAACGAAGGAGAAGAAGAGTGCCGTTTCACAGAGATGGAGGACCATGTAGAGGGCTAACTCCGGCTGGATGCTTGTAGTCGGCTAGGGTTCTTCCATCAGAAGAAGAGAGGCGCCGCAGAGGGCAACGTGAAGAAGACGCTGCAGAGGGCAGCGTGAAGGCTGCGCGAGAGGAAAATGTGATTTAGGGTTACGAAGAGGGCTGCGAAAATGATTTAGGGTTACAATTTTTTCTCTATATAGTGTACGAAATTGTGATCAAACATGTATTAGCAACTAGTAGCCAAATGACTAACCTTACCACACAATTGGCACAAATGCCTTCCATTGTTGTTGAAATTTTTGCCTCCACGATCTTTAGGGCCTCTTCCACTAGAATTGTAATAATTCTGTCCAGAGTTGTAATTATCAGAATTAGCTTGACTCCGACTTTGTAAATTCTGTGAGTTACTTCCATAGAAAGCATGAGAATTATTGTTTCCACCAAATCCAGTATTGTTTTCTTGAAAGAACTGAGATCCACCAGCTCCAGATTGTTTGATCTGACCTTGAGCCATATTAGCACAAGGCAAGAGGCAACCATTGTTCATGTTTTCATGCTTCTCAAGTCACTTCTCATGACTAAGAAGCATAGCTAATACTTCTTTCACAGTAATTGTATCTGTTCTACTTGATACACTTGCATGAATTACATCATAGGTCTTGTCAATACCATTCTGTCAAAATATTCTCTGATAATTATCATTATATGTCATATTCTTTCTGTTCTAATCTTTATGTACAAATGTATAGTATTTGTATACAAAATAAAAAAGAAAGTAAACAGATTATAACAATATTAATTTCCCACTATTATTTTTGTCTGCTGATTATCTTCCATAATTCCTGCATTGTTGTTTTCATGTTGTCTGCCATATTACTCACATGCCAACACTCCTCCTCAAGGTGGTGCATATATGTCTCTTATGCCCAACTTTCCAAGTGAGTTGTAAAAGTTTTTTTGCAGACATAGATTTTGTGAGTATATCAACCAATTGATCTTCTGACTTCACAAATGGAAGCTTAATAATCTTTTCTTCAAGATTCTGTTTGATGAAGTTCCGATCCACTTCAACGTGCTTCGTGCGATCATGTTGAACTGGATTGCGAGAGATGGCAATGGCTGCTTTGTTATCACAAAATAAGTTCATTTCAGAGTTAGGAGCAACACCAATCTCAGTTAGAAGTTTTTTCAACCACAGGAGCTCACATATTCCCTTGACCATTCCTCGAAATTCAGCTTCAGCACTAGATAAGGCAACTACCTTTTGCTTCTTGCTCCTCCATGTAACAAGATTTCCCCCCACAAAAGTGAAGTACCCAGCAGTAGATTTCCTATCCTTCATATTCCCTGCCCAGTCTGAATCTGTATATCCAAGGACTTCCAATTGGCCATTCTTTGAAAACATAAGTCCTTTCCCAGGGGAGGACTTTAAATAACGAAGTATTCGCATGACCGCATCCATATGGTCTTCACTTGGGCAGTGCATGAACTAACTCACGACACTCACAGCATAAGTAATATCAGGTCGAATATGAGATAAATATATGAGTTTACCTACTAACCATTGATATCTCTGTTTATCTGCTGGTACTTGGTCCATATATTCTCCGAGTTTATGATTTTGAACCATTGGAATATCGACAGGTTTACAATCTAGTAGTTCTGCCTCTGCCAGTAGGTCCAGATTATATTTCCTTTGGGAAAGACATATGCCTTGTTTTGATCTTGTTACCTCAATACCTAAGAAGTATTTGAGCCCTCCCAAATTCTTCATTTCAAACTCATTTGACAGTTGTTCTTGAAGCTTAGAGATTTATTCTTTATCATCTCCTGTAATGATAATGTCATCTACATAGACTATAAGGGTTGTTATCTTCCCTAATCGATGTTTTAGGAAAAGAGTATGATCAGAGTTGCTTTGTTGGAACCCATATTTCTTCATTGCTGAACTCAACCTACCAAACCATGCTCGAGGTGATTGTTTTAGTCCATACAATGCTCGTTGTAATCTACGTGCAGTTTCTTTTCCTGTTGTAACAGTATATCATGGTGGGATATCCATATAAATCTCTTCCTCAAGATCACCATGAAGGAAGGCATTTTTTACGTCAAGTTGGTGCAATGGCCAATCTAAATTTGCCGCAAGAGATAACAAGACTCTAACGGTTTTTAGTTTAGCCACAGGTGAGAAGGTTTCTTGATAATCTATCCCGTGTTTCTGTGTATATCCTTTTGCTACAAGTCTTGTCTTGTATCGATCAACTAACCCATCTGCTTTATATTTAATGGAGAAAATCCACTTGCATCCTACCATCTTCCTCCCTTGAGGCAACTCGCTTAACACCCATGTGTTATTCTTCTACAATGCCTCAAATTCCTCTTTTATAGCTTGAGCCCATTTTGGATCAGATAAGGCTTCTTCAATGCTACTTGGAATTTGACACGAGGAGAGTGTTTGTGCAAATGCCCTGATAGGTTCTGATAACCTTTGAGTTGATACATAATTTGCTATTGGATACTTGGATTGTCATTCTTCTCTTTCTGGGGAGTATCGATTTGGAGGTTTGCTTCGATTGTGTCTGAAAGGTAAAACATAACCAACAGATGTATCTATAGCATTAGTTTATAAAGGTGTGATAGGATAGCTTACCTCAGGAGTATTCTCAACAGGAGGATCATTGGGTACTAGGGAGTGGAGGGGTACATCAACCACTTCATCTTCTGGAGATTCAATTACTACTTCAGCTTCAGTTCTTCGAAGTTCAAGCTCGGGTCTAGATACTGGCTCCTCCATATGATTGGTATGATCCGAGTATGTTGGACTAGTGTTTAATATTTCAACATCAAGCCAATTTCTTTCTTCACCATAACTCTCCTCCTGAAGAGTGGAATTGGATACCGGTGATGGGAAAAAACATTCTGATTCGAGGAAAGTGACATCCATGGTAATATAGGTTCTTTTAGTAATTGGATCATAGCATCGATAACCCTTTTTTGTACGCCATACCCCAAGAACATACAGCGGACAGCACATGGATCCAACTTAGTTCGTTGATTTTTATGGAGGTGGAAAAAAGCAACACATCCAAAAATTCGGGGCGGAAGCATCAAAATAGTAGGCAAGGGAAGATGATTAGATAACACCTTTAATGGAGTCTGAAATTGTAAGGTTTTTGTGGGCATACGATTTAGTAGATACACCGTTGTAGTAATAACATCACTCCAGTATTTATTAGGCATATGTGTACCGATTAGTAAGGCCCGAGCCGTTTCTAAAATATGTCGATTCCTCCTCTCCGCAGTCCCATTCTGTTGTGGGGTTTGTGAACACGAGGTTTCATGGAGAATACCATGGTTGTCCAAGTATGTCCGAAATTGTTGATTAACATACTCCCCTCCATTATCAGACCTAAGTATCTTAATTTTTTCAGAAAATTGTGTTTGAACCATGGTGTGAAACAGGTGAAATGTAGCAAATACTTCATCTTTATGTTTGAGAAGGTAAAGCCATGTCATTCGTGTACAATCATCAACAAAAATAACAAACCAACGATTACCCGATGACGTAATGACCGGAGAAGGTCCCCACACATCAGAATGTACTAAAGCAAAAAGAGTCACACTTTTATTCATGCTCATAGGATAAGACGCCCTATGACTTTTTGCTAGGATACAAGTATCACATTTGAAATCTGAATGTGTGATATTTGAAAATAAATTGGGGAGTAGGTGCTTTAAATACCCGAATGATGGATGCCCAAATCTACGATGACATAGCCAAATCTGTCGTTCCTTGTTACCAACAATGTTTTGCATATAATTGGCTCTTCCTGAACTGAGGTCATCCACATAATATAGCCCTCCTCTCCTAGTACCATGCCCAATGATCTCCTTGGTGAGAATATCCTGTAGAAGGCAAAAAGTAGAATACATCAGTACTACACAGTTAAGATCTAAAGTGACCTGACTTACAGACATTAGTCGGTTTGACAGAGAGGGTACAAGTAAAGTATTAGATAATGATAATGAAGGAGATAAGGTCACTGTTCCAGCTCCTGTAACTGGATAAGTGACCCCATTTGCATTGGCAACATGACTTCGTCTTGGCTGGGTTGTTTTTGAGAGATCGTTTGGGTCAAATGTCATATGATATGTAGCTCCAGAGTCCAGAATCCAATCCTCATTATCACTACGAGTAGAGATGTGAAATGCTTTACTTGAAATACCTGGATCCTGGGAAGATTCGGCCTGAGACGTAAGGGATAGTGAGGCATTATTGGTAGCCACAGCGGCTCGCCCAGTGGTATCCCGTTTCTTCCGTGCTTGAAGATCATTCCACCATTCTGGATACCCATGTAGTTTGAAGCAGTTTTCACGGGTGTGTTTGGAGTTTCCACAATGGCCACATTTCATATCAAGAGATGGTGGATTTTCCCGTGGATTTCTTGCTACCCAAGGAAGTTCCTGTTTTTGGTGGCATTAGGTTATGGTGTCCCTTGACCCCTTTAAAATCCATAACTGCTCCGGGTGTCGTATCTACACCTGTGATCATCACGGTCTGCCTGACCTCTTCCCTACGGACGAATCCATAGGCTTGTTCCACCGTAGGGAATGGTTTTATCTGAAGCACATCACTTCGAGTTTTATCCAATCTATCATCAAGTCCATCGAGGAAGGTATACACTCGATCTTCCTGTACGATGGAGTTGTATTTTTGTATATCAATCGCACACTCCATTGGATTAGGACGACGGAAATCAATTTCACACCACAACCCTTGAAGGTCATTGTAGTATTTTTCAATGGATCCACCCGCTTGCTTCGTAAGAGTAACTTGACGGCGAAGATCATACACCTGAGATGTGTCTGTCCCATCATAGTAAGTGGTAGCCACCGAATCCCAAACCTGTTTTGCAGTTGGGAATCAGATAAAATTTGCAATTAAGGAGGGGTCCATCGAATTGATCAACCATCCTTTGACAATGGCATTTTCAGTACGTCATCTCCTAAATAAGGGGTCGGTTTCAACAGGTTGAGGAAAGTCCCCATTAATATATCCCAGTTTATCTTTGCCAGAGATATACATCTCCACCACCTGGGACCATAAGACATAGTTGGATCCTCCCAACTTGATACTAATGGGAGCAGTCGACGCTTCAGTTGGCGGAGGTTGTGAGCTAATCTGAGCTCTAGTTAAAACTTCCGTCATTTTCGCCGTCAAATCTTCCAATATGAAATTGGTAGTTAAATCTCTAGATTCCGTCAATTTTTTTTTTTACAAAACAACCACTATATAAATGAAAAAAAAACAATTTGTAACCCTAAACCTAATTTCCCTTCTCGCAAGCGGCGCCTTTTCTCCTTCCTGCGCGATTTCAGCAGATGGTCGAGCAGTTTCCTCTGCGCAGCGTCTTCTTCGTTCCTTGGTGCAGCGGCGCCCTTTTTCTTCTGATTCCTTGTGCGAATCGATCAGCTTTCCTCTCCTATTAGATTCACTGAAAATGGTGCAGCCGGAGGTTCATAAAGTTTTACTCAGCGTTATGTTTCCCTGCGAGCTCTAGCCGAAAAACCTGAGTTGCATTCTGTTTCTTTTGCGAAATGATAGTTTTCTCTGGAAAACAGGTATTGTTGGATGCTCCTCTCTGTCTTTCCTTCTTCTTCTTTGTTCGTTTCTATTCAGATATCCAGAATATGAAAAACGCCTCTCTTTTTTTCCTTTTTTTTCAATATTGCAACTGATCGGTTTTTTTCCAACCTATACACAAAAAACATCGATTCACGTCAATGGCTTCTGGCCTAAAAAACGCTGACTTGAATTTTTTTTTCTTTCAGAACCATTTCTACGGCACAACACTGTTAATCAATCTCTGTGATTCATTTTTTCCTCGAGGAAATAGTATTGGTACAGTTTCACGAGTAAACCAGGATTGCCACACCAGAAATCAGAGATAAAAACGAAGGTAAGTGTAAACCAGAATGGTTACACCAGAAATCAAAAATCAAATTTTCTGAGAACAGAAAACAGCATAGTAGGTAATTCCATACCTTGCTCTGATACCATGTCAACTATTGTGTTTACTGATAATTATCAGATGTATTTTCATATTCTTTTCTGTTCTAATCTTTATTTACAAATGTATAGTATTTGTATACAAAATAAAACGGAAAGTAAACAGATTATAACAATATTTCTTTCCCACTATTATTTTTGTCTGCTGATTATCTGACATAATTTCTGCATTGTTGTTTTCATGTTATCTGCCATATTACTCACATGCTAACAATAACTTTAAACCATAAGCATATTATGGATATTAAATAAGATATGGGATAGGATAAGAAAATCTATTTTATATTTTTAAATTGCCCTATACATAACTCCTTTAATTCTAAGACTCTTACCTTCGGATTAATCTGTCTATGTTGTTAAGTTTCTTAATTTTTTTTCCTCTTTCTTTGTTTTGGACCTTTGGTTTATTTCTTTGTTGTTATTTGCTTAGAGTCTATGTTCGATGTTATTGATATATCGCTTGTTCATTGTTGCGCAGGGGATTTTTAATTTTGACAAGAAGGGATCTCTTCTTAGCAATGAATGTTAACTATGCTTGAGAATAGTAGTTTGGCTTTTACGCTAAGCATCTTGATATCTAAGGTGTGGTGAGTTGTAGTTGTGGGATCGACTTGCTGACTCAAGGATCTTATAGTTATTTCAGTTAATACATTGATATTTTAAATATTCCATTTTATTAAAAAACATTGTACTCAAATTCAAATACTGGTACCATTTTTATTCTTTTTAAATAGTATCTAATTTTTTACCCAAAATATCCCTTTTGGTATTTCTACTAAGTATTTTATTTCTTTTTGACAATTAACTAAACTTAAAAAAAATTAATTTTCATAAATGTTTTTTCTAATAGCATTAATAATACAAATATTTTCAGTTAATTATTTATAAAAAAATATTTTTATCGTTATCCTTATCAGTTAATCATGAAAGAAAAATAATTTTACCATGTGACTATAAAATTGTTGTAATATTATGATTTTTAATATTAATTTATATTATTTGTTTTTTAAAGAGAAATTTAATAATTTTTATTTTTTCTTAATTTTTAGTAGAAAATGTTGAACCTAACCTTTAAAAAAAATCATTTTTTCAACTCTAGATAATTTTCCTAAAAATTAAAAACCCTTCACTAAAAACAAAAGGGGTATTTTAATTAAAAAAAATTGGTTATTATTTAAAAATGATATTAAGGGTAATAATACTTAAATTGAGTTACTAAAATAATTTTTTTTAATAATATGAAACATTTAAAATATCAATGTATTAATTAGGTTAAGGTACCGATGCAATTTCACTATTGTAAAAAAAATCTTACTCGAGAGTAGAGTCAAATGAGAATTTCTCAAGAATGCCTGTATATGCTAAAGCGGATCACTTGAAATCTACAAGTATAATAAATCAAATTTCTACATCAAAAAATCAAGAGAAAGTGGAAGCAAGTTCCAGGAAAAACTTCTGCTATATCTAGTCACCAAGAGGCAATAGGTGCCTTGTAAATCAAATCAATCTTCTACATCTAAATTCTTACCTCACAAAAATATATATTTCATCCCGCTGCTCTGGGTTTTTTCGGATTTTTTAACTCTTCACTCTTCATGACTAAGAACACATTCCATTTCAGAAGCTATCCGGAATAATAGTTGTTACCATGCTGAGATACATCTTTCAGTGTCTTCAATCTTGCTTCTCCACAGACTCTGCAGTTGACTCTTGATCTGGCCTAGACACGTACAGCAGTTCGCTTGGTGAAGAATAGCCTAAGAGCCGATGAAGTGGTGAACTTGACCTCTGTGGCAGATCCTCAATTTCAGAAGATAATTTTTCTAATCTTGATGCATGCATGGAAGCCCCAGCTTTTTGGTATCTTAGCACTGACTGCCTATAAATGGATTGAGGTTGCCCAGAGAACAACTCTTTTCTATCTTTTGTAGGACGAAAAGAACTATATTGAACCTTTCTGTCATTAATACTACCTTGAAGATTATGAGAGGGTTTGAAAGAAGATGGATCTCCTCCTACTTTTGAACATCTTCTGTAGTATGTTTGATCGGAGTCACCAGAATCTACATGTGAGTAATCATTAGCTTCAGATGATGATGCTAAAATTCTCCTATCAGCTGCCTCATTATAATCCTCGACTCGATTCTTCGGAGGGTCAGTGGCTCTTAATGTGTAGGGAACAATATGATACCGGTTTTTAAATGAAAACTTAAGTACTTCAGAACAAGCACCACACCTCAAACTATGGATTTTCCTTTTAAAGAGTACAAAATCTGCAGGTAACTGAAGCAGATGGAAGCAGGTATAACAAGTTAGGAAAGGGGCTGCACCAGCTAAAGGCCGAAAATATTGCTTAGCCAAATTTCTCGTTTCCTGCCTTTTGCATCTCCTATCATTGAACTTTGTTTCACGTCTCCAATGGGGTAACTCAGGGTCCAAAAACTGTTGAGGACTTGAAGGACAAGAGCTAAAGGATGTGTAATAACTTTGATCAGGGTGGATTTTATATAATTTGTCATTTTTGCGAGGCACGTACAGAGGTAACTGAGCTGAGAATTTCCTGTCTTGGGGACAACAATGCAAACAAGAACTATACATTTGGTGACTTGTCTCACCTGAAAAAGGTATCTGCATATATCCAAGCTGCTCGGAGTAACTATTCCCAACTCCATGTCTTCCAGGATGCCTAGGATAATTTGGTGGAAGAAAAACTTCGTCCCCAAGAGCCTGATAGTTACGGTATCTAGGATTATGTCCTGCCTTTCTTGAGGGCCCTGGAACTCCATTATTTCCCTTTCCTTGCAGGAAGAGAGTTTTGTTAATTTGATCCTGCAGCTCAAAAACCATCCTCATCAGTTTCATTTGGTTCTCCTCAGAGTCCTCAGGCCAATTAGATGACTGATAGCTTGAATGGCGATGAAATCTATCATGCAATTGATTGGAAGGGCCACCACTTTCGTATTGAGATCTGGTACCCAGCGGACGGGAGGCCATTTGAGGTTGGTATTCATCTCTCTCTGAACCAGACCAATTTGGTTCAACATGGCTCCGTCTTGTGGGTTGTAGATATTCTGGATCCCATTTGCTTCTTTTCATTGAATAACTGCTCTTATCTGACCAGGAATTCTGTGGTTCATGTTGAATTTCAGAATCTGTACTCATTGAGCTCTTCATCAAGTATTTGTACCTTCTAGGCTTTTCATCTAAATGAACTGCATGCGTTACGTTATAAGCAGGAGCTCTTCTAGTTGTGGGAAACTCGGAACTAGGGTCAAATTCTGTACTTTCCCATTTCTCTATAGTCTTCACATGGCCAGAATCATGGATTACACTTTGAGTTTGCAGAATGGGGGAAGATACAAGAATATCAATTGTGGAAGACTTGTTCATATCTTTGACAGCATCACTGAGCTCAGAACTATGGTCAAGGTCTGAAGTTTCCAATGCCTCTACTGGCTGTACATTGCCAGAATCATGGTTTACACTTTGAGTTTGCAGCAGTTGTGTACTGGGAGAAGATACAAGAACATTCGTTGAGATGCTTTCCCTCACAAGCTTATGATCAGCAGAAGCAGTTGGATCAGTTGCTTCTGTAACCCCTAAGTTGACAGCACTTGAGGAGCTCCTGAAATCAGAATCACACTTTTCATTGATTTCTGTTGTACTTGTATCCGCTAATAGTGTGCTTTCATCATTCTCTGCTACTTCCAAACACTTTCCTTCAGAAGGTAACGATTCTTCATTCCCATTATCAGTTTCCTCGTTTGGATTAATTTCATTTTGATTAACATCTAATTTCTCATTCTTATCATAAGCAATCTCAGTTGATGAACAAGCTTCGTTGGTAACTTCAAGTCTCCAAGTCTCACAATCCGAGCAATTATTTTTTTGATCACCCCCATTGTCTAGGTCCCTCCTGGGTGAAACTATACCACCTAACTGCTCATCAGCATCAGTATCCTCAGAAGACGTATGCTGATATCCACCATTGCTTTCATGTAGAGAGCATTCTCTTTTGTTTGGAAGAGTGTCCTGGTTACTTGAACTTGTGGGTTCCTTCTCTACAGAAGCATGAACAGGTTGATTAATCTTGTCAGCATCCATGTCACTTAAACGAGACGCTCTTATTCTATCATCATTTACTCGTCTTTTTGCTGGATGCGGGAAAATAAAGTGTTAAAAGCTGTAAGTAATAGCAACAATCCATCTGTAAAAGCCATTTAAATTTCAAGAGCTCGACCGTGTAAGAGGTTTATAGTACAAATGGCAATGTAAACAAAGGACAGTATAATAATACAAAAGGGGTCTCCAAACTACTTGAGCAAAATACTCTTGAATTATTGGTGTAAACTTCAAACCATTGAAGAACCATAAATTATATATAGTAGTTAATTATCATTGACAAAAATAATGATAATAACACCATAAGAATGCTAATTGCACATATAGGCATAACACTCAAACTCAAGGACGGAGACAGAAAAAATTTCTACAGGGAGCTGAAGGTTAAATTTTTTTTAACTATCATATTACAGAATAAAATTTAGAGTTTTCATGTAAATATTTCATTATAACCTTTTTATAGAAACTATTTAAAATATAAAAAAGTAAAATACAATAAAATTTATATATAAACATATTAAATTAATTAATTAATACTACTTTAAAGCTAAAAATTCAAGAAACGTATTAAAGTCTAAAATACTAACATAATTTAGGTATTAAAGACAAAATATATTAACAGAAGATTTCAAATAAATTAAAAAATTATTAAAATAAAATTAGGTTTAAAATGTCGATGTCGATCTACATGTCGAGACTTAAATGTTATGAAAATGTCAAAGATATTAAAATCATAAAATTTATTTATAAAATATTAAATACCTATATTTTTAAACTAGTTTCTTATTTAATAAATATATTTATAAAAATTATGGTATTAAATGTGATCAATAAGTCAATTAATTAATCGAAATATTATATAATAACTAGTCAAAATTTGAAATAATTATTTAAATTACAATTTTTAATATTATTATAAATGCATAAACCTCATGTTACATAACATAATTTAAATTATGAAAATAATAATAATTATATAGATAAAACTAATAAACTAAATATAAAAATAAGGTATAAATAAAAAATATATATGAAAAGAAGTATATTGATTAAAAAAAATATAAATAAATAAATTTAAAGGTAAAAAATAAAAAAAATTAATATAAAACGATATTTTATCAATATTTGTCGACATTTTGTCAACAATTTCGCGACAATATTCATAGTATCTACAATATTTTGACAAAAAATAATTTTTTCTCGACATTTTAGCTAAAAAATATCAATATCATCGCATTTCGATGTCAAGATGTGCAAAAAAGCGACAATGTTGACGATATCATCAACATTTCCATCCTTGAATAAAATGTCAAATAATATTATAACATGATATATATTTATGAATAAAATATATGTATATAAAATTAAAAGTCAAAGATTATAAATATTATATGTCATTATTGGTAAGCATATTGATTTAGTATCACTTATTACACTTTTTTTATTAAACATAAATAGTTAGAATAAATGGTTATACTATATAATAATATATATACCGTGTTTCATGTAAGATTTTTTTTTAAATATGTGTGTAATTTATTTTGAATCAAATATTTTTTGTTTCATTTTTATTTATCATTCCACTTATAACTAATAATATTATAAGTAACATGAATACTTAAAAAATGAATAAAATGAAGTAAAAGTGACTTAAATTATAAATATATCATTAGAGTTTTATTGTTAACACATATAAAATAGCACACATAAAATAAAATGATGGGAACATTCAACTATTTTTTTGCTAAAAATTTGGGGTTACAGCCCGTGTAGCCCTTACTTAGCTCCGCCCCTGCTCAAACTAATAGGTGCATGACACAAGGCACTGCTACTCGGAGAATTGAGAAGCTAACTTTTAAGACCATGTTTCATGCAACAACTTGTTTGAGTGCAAATTTGTATGCAAAGTTACTGCACATAGCATCCTCTTAACACCACATACTAAGATTTTCAAGAATTAATATCATCCTCGGCCCACATTTAAAAGTTAAAAACTTCACTCAAAATAAATAAACAGGTACGTAACTGGCTTCTATAATTGTTGAAGATAATTTTCCACGTGGTTTATGCAAAGATTGGTACCTTGAAGGGTTGTGCCACATCCACCGCAATTGTATATATCAAGTTCAGGCCACTCAAGAAGAAGTCCCTGGCATTTAGGACATGTAACTGGTCGAACATTAGTAATAGATTCAGTTCCCATGATCTCCCAAATATATAGGTATCCTTTATCAACCTAAAAACTGCCTTCTTGCCACTGCCAATAATAATTATCACCATAAGAAATCACAAGACTCACAAAGATAAAAACTTATCTCATAAAAGGGAATCAGAGATTTGAAAAGGTAGAAATATGTATCCTGAGACATCCATATTCAAATGCTTTTTACTATTCCGGGGTGGGGAAAATAAATATATGTACTTGGTACAAGTGGTCCAAATATTTTATTTATCTCAATAAATCATGGCCAAGCAGAAGAATCCAGTGTTCAATGGCACCATGTAATCAATTAGGCTCTATAAAGGGAAATGAGAGAATAATATAAATAAATTTATCTACCATTAATTTTGTATTTGGACTCGGTACAATCTCCCAAACCAAAAATAGTACGTGCTCTGACGTTTATTGTTTGAAGCAAATCTAATCAAGCAACTATTACTTTAGAATTACTAATCAGGCAAAAAGTGGAATCAAGAGAAATGGGTCTAGTAATGTATGAGTATCAAAGAACATTGGAACATCACTCTCTTTAGAAAACTCAACTAATTAACATCGATGAGCTAAGAAATGTAAGTAAAATCATAACCAAAACCGCAAACAACTACATAAACAAAAGGGAAAAAGAAAATGGGCAATCAAGGCTAGGTTAGAGAACAAGAATATAAACGGGTCACTAAATGAGATGCACCTAAAATTCGCCGAATATACTTAAATCTCAATTAAGAGAGAGCTGAGAAATGCAATCCACATAAATGAAAACATAGATAATGTGAAAAGAAGACGATCGAAGGTTTTAAAATAGGAAATCGACCTGAGCTGAATACTAGTACGAAGGCATCAAATCACATCACATAATCACAGGAAAACATTTTTGATGAATTTTTACCATAACAAGCAACTTCGATTCCTTTTCTTCTTAATTTGTTCACACATGACAAAGCACGAGTCCTCTATGTCGTGTAAAGCAAGCAAAAGATCGCAAAATTAAATTTCTCTTCTCTCCGAAATTTCTCTTCTCTGTACGCTCATGACTCAATCTCTGCAATTGCAACTTTCTAGTCGCGCGGGACAAACAAAGAAAGAAGAAACACGGCAAGACAGAGAACGACTGAGAGAGAAAGAAGACGACTAAGAGACGCTGGGGTGCTAATTAAGACTATGTGATGACGTGTCATCCAACGTGTCATTAGTTCTGATTTCGTTGTTTCTCAGATCAACCGTTCTACAGCATATGTGATTCTTCGCTGTCCTTAATATGGAATTATGACCGTTGATTTAAGGGACTTTAACGCTACTGTGGGCAGATTGTAGAATATTTTCGTTTCCCTTAACCTGAGAGGCTGAGCCTGAGACTAAGAGCAACGATGAATCGAAATTCAAAGTTAACCCGGGAATTTTATGAGCTGCGACTCTCCGAGGAAACTACACGAGCTGTAAATAGACACGTGGCATTCCGTTTGTGACCGTCTTATTGCGTGTGTAATGTATTAGGTCTACGCGGCACCATATTTGTGAAGGAGGTTATGACTGTCTGGAATGGGGCCGGCCTAAGCGCGGGTTTTATTTGCCGTTATTTACAAATTCAAATACAATTTAAGTTGATTATGTTTTATAAAAATATTTATTTTTTTATAATTATATTATGAAATATGAAAAAAAAAATCTAAATATTAACTTACCGTTAAATTTTTTAACTATTGTCAGTTAATCGTTTTTAACTGGCGTATGGGGCAATCCTTTTTTTCTTTTTTTAAGAGCATTTATTCCTTGGCCAATTTTGACGCCAAAGTATCCTTTAATATGTTTTACGGCCTATAGACTTTATTTTATAAATATATCTTTAATAAAAATTACATATAATATATATTTTATTTTTATTACAATAAAGTAAATATTTTTACAAATTATCCCTATATGAATATAAAACTTAATTAATCCATTACAAATATAGATTAAACCATAGATATTCTATCAGTTGAATTTTTTATTTTTGATTTATTATTTAGTATAGTTAAACTTACTATATAATTATATCAAATAAAAAATTATCATATTAATTATGATTATGATATAATTATGATATATAAAAATATTTTAATTTTTATTATCGTAATAAAAATATATAAATGTTAATTATATTTTAATATTATTATTATATAAAATTATTTGTGATAACACAATCTATTTGTTATAATGCAGTCACTTATTATTTATTAATTATTGATGTATAATTTTAGGTGAAATAATATTATACGTGCTAAATAATATATTAAAATAATAAGTTAGCAACGGACTAATAAAAGTAAATTATATTTTAGATATACTTAATAAAAAACTTTTTTTTTCTCTCTCATCCGTTAAATTTAATATAATAACCATTCATAAACATGATAAAATTAATCAAAATTTGATATGTATAGAAAATACTGCGTCAACAAATAAAATAAAAAATGCATGCCAATTTGATTGAAATTCGTTTATATGCCCAATTTTAGTCAAAACTCATATCTTCTTCGTATCCCATCTTTTGCTTTTAATCCTTTTCTTTTGCTTTACTTCCTCAACTTTTTTTTCCCTTTATTATATGCTGACTGTGGGCTTCTTTATTTGGTACTTATCTAAGTCGCTAATATGCTCTATAATTCTGTAAAAGCACATAGGATGCACAATACCAATAGATAAAGACATGAAACACATAACATGCTAATAGTTTGGATAATTTGTGAATTGTTTTGTGCTTGTTTCATGTTTGAGATGACAATTATTTATTATAATAATAACAAAAAAATAATATATATGTTAAATTTATAAAATAATTAATGATAAATTATAATTATAATTATTTTTTATTATATCATAATCACATTCTTGTCATAATTGATATGAGAAAGAATAATGCTACAGACCACGATTTCAAGTCCAAAATTAGCCATAACTTGCTTTGTATACATTTTTTTTTTTAGTATTTAATGACTATTATCACGTGAGTGCCATGACATAATCTGGAATTAAACTCATATTATAGCATTATGCTACGAGAAATCCTTTATTTCATAAATTTGTGAAAATCTCAAATAACATGTAATTGATTCCTCGATTATTTAATACTAGTAAAAAGTAAAACTATATAAGTTACTGAATAAGAACCAATCAAATCTCTAACACATCATTTATGATTATTGCAAATTTATAATATATTATAATACTTAATTAATATTTAGAAAAATAATTGTCACAGTAAGGTAGATTAGATATCAAATGATTATTAATTATTTAAAATAAAAAATGTGTTTTTTTGTCCTTATATATTTAAGAATAAAGTTACGCTGTGCAAATAAAAAAAGGGATTAATAGAAAAAAAAAATAGTAGAACAAATGTCAAGACTTAGATTCATATCTCAAAGAACAATACAGGCGGGGATTCAAGAATCTTGGAAAACTCAAATGTCCGCCGGCCATTTTTTTCTTTTTTCTTTTTGTGAAGCAGAGAACAAATATTCATTAAAATCCAATACAAACCTAAACACATTTAAACTAAATAAAAATATAGTAAGACTGATGATATTTAGGGTGCAAGACCTGTAAAAGAATCATCTAATCTCGCATGAATTTAATCATTACCTCCATGTTTGATAATTGACACCCTATCACCAAGAGGATACAAACATCCACTACTATGTCGCTTATAGCATGTATATATCATTGATCATGTCCCAATAAAAAACTACTTTCATACGACCCAAACATATGATAACATGTCTAATGTGACACATTGGTAAAATTTAACCACACAGAGAGATATGAGGTGCAAAATAAAAGAGCAAATAGACCAACCTCCTACAAAACTGAAGCAAAATTAGGCAGCAACAACAGCTTTCCTTTTGTGTCCTATAATGGCTTTACTTAGTTCTTTATATCCACTCCTATAGTGCTCTATGGAAATACAAAGTTGCCTTATCACCTCCCTTTTATCCTCGGCAATCTCAGAGACTTCAACTCTCTGCCTATCCACCTCCTTCTGCAGCTTCTCTACTCTCAGTTTCAATTCATTTTCTAAATTATGTGCTGTCGCAAATTCAGCAATCAGTTCTTCATGCCTTTTGTGCAATTGATTGAATCGCTCTTCCATTTGCTGAATCCGAACATCTCGGGAGCTAACATTTTCCATGAGCATCTGAGCATTAGCACTCATCTCATCTTTCTCAGTCATAAGCAAGGCATATTTCAGTTTAAAACTGTCAAAACCTCTACTTAGAGTTTCCAAATGTTCTCTTCTTTCGGTAAGTTCTACCTTCAGCTGATTATTCTCACCTTGTAAAGCTGTCACCTGTTCAACATGCAAACTTCCCAGTTCCATTTTCTCAGCTTCATACAGCTGTACTTGATCTTCTAACTTCTTGCTTCTTAATTCCAACTCTTCAATTTTTACACTTAGGAGAAAGTTTTTCTCTGACAAACTTGACACATCAGAACACAGTCGTGCTTTCTCCTGAGTGTATTGTTCGTGGGCATTATATAATGCAACCCTCAATTCCCTGAACTCAAGATCACGGTCAAATGCATCAGCATTGTAGGCTTCAATCCTCTCCTGCAACTCCAACACTTGTCGTCTCTCCAAATCAAGCTGGGATTCCAAACTCACTATCTGTTCCAGCGCCACTTCAAGTTCACTTTGCAATTGAAGAACACCTTCAGATTTTCCATAACTAATTTCATGCCTCAACTTTTCAATCTCTTCCTCTGACCCCTGGAGACATTCTCTAGCCAATTTCAACTCTTCTGTCAACATTCCATTTTTGTATTCTGCATCTGAAACACGAGCTTCCAACTCAGCAACATCCTCTTGCAGCTCTAATACCCGTCTTTTCTCCATTTCAAGATCAGCATCTCTGGTCCAGAGCTTTTCTTCTAAAGTAGGAAGTTCAGTTTCAATCTCAACAACTTTCTGTTGCAGTACCTTGCCATCACTGTTATGAGGTGTACTGAATTGACTGTAAGCAGGGGTGTTGAAACATTCTGACTCAGAGTCTGATGAGGACAGGTCATTTCCTTCCTTTGAAGAAAGAGTAGAATTAGTAGTGTCACAATTAGGAGATGTATCTAAACCAGCAACCTCATAGCCAGGTTTGTGTATATCCAAATTTCCCTCAGGAGTTTGCAGAAAAGAGTCCTGGTCAGAGCTAAATTCAGAATTTTCAGGCCCCAGCACGTGTGTATCTGACATTGTACTCTTACAAGATTCTTTTGCCAAATGATTGTAGTACTTAGCTAAAGATAGATAGATTTCATAGAACTCCTCAATATTAGCAATTAGTTCTGGCTTTATCTGACTGTTATTGTCAGCACTGTTGGTCAAAGAATCACCATCTTCTTCAATCAGCCTGAGCATTCGCTTAACACTCTGATCCATCTCTGTCAGCCAAAACAAAACCTTTTAATTATTTCAGTTGTCAAAGATCAACATGCCGACAGATAAATAAAGCGAAACAATATTGGAAAGTGCAGTAAACCAGAACAATCATTTGCTGAATGCATAGGGCTAGCATAGGACGGTCCTCCTTTTAGAACAAGTAATTGCATATTTACATGGATAAAACAGAAAAAATCAAAGAAGCTAAAATGTAGCTGCTTACCCTGAAGATTCCTTTCCAACCATTGAGAACCATTTGGACCAATAAGACTATTTCCCTGAAATAAGCCTGAAGGGCTTGACTCCATCCTTGCCATATCAACTAACACCTGACTTCAACAATTGAAAACTGTAATAGGTATGTCCTCAATTGAGACCTGCAGAGTAAAAGTTCAGACTCATTTTGAAACCATATATCATTGATAACAAAAGGATTCTGACCAGAGAATCTAACCCAACATCAAAGCAATGGTAGAGATTATTAGGGAAACTCAAACCATTAAAACGAAATCAAATTAGATGAGTTGACCAAGGAAGAGCAAAAATACAAGGAAAGAATGCTAAGTTCATACAAATTTGTACACACTTTTGCACTCAAATTTATGATGTACCACATGCCACCATAATCTTAGAAAATAAAAAAGGTATTCAATTTTCTAGATTATGATAATAGGTGACGCACCTTGATTAGCATGAGTGAAAAGTATTTCTCAAATACAGAGTTGCTAACGTAAGATAGAAAACTTCCAATTGGAAAAGAAAATATAACACTGAACTAAACAATACTGCATACTTTTTCCAGCACAGTGCCACTTTATCACATAACCACCACCGTATAAACTGCTGATTGCACCATGTCATGTGTAGTCAATCTTTACTAACATTGGATACCCTTTTCATTCTAATAGCAATCAGAAAACATTCAAGCTATGGATCTTGGTATATCTAAGGTCTAACCATTCAAGGTACAGTTAAGATATATAAGATATTGTACCTTATTTCTGTACTATCAGAGAAGCACAATAATATACTCGTTACAACCCTATAAATAAAGTTCCCAGAACTAACCCGCGAACCAATAACCCCCGACCCAATTCAACAACTTTCCGGTCAGATTCAGGCTTGTTTTCGACTTCTCTTTCAATTTTTAAGAATATTTTTGACCTAACTCCATTATATTATTCCCTTACATTTCTTTTAAAATAGACCAAAATAATGTCCATAAACCAATCTCTACCACCCTTAATAATACTAACTACCTAGTTCTACCATCCTTAATAATACTAACTAACCTAGGCACACGTAATGAAGAGTTTCTTGAAAGGATGCAAGCTATGACGTCTCATAACTAGTAATATTTCTATACTCATAAAAGAAACTACTGAAATCGACTCTCTATTTACTGACCGTCTTGAAAACATTATTACCTGGTTCCACGACACCACTTTATCCTCAATCCATGGTGAATTTGGACGTTTTGACACTGCCAAGGAAGTTTGGAAATTCCTTGAGACTTAATTCACTATCACAGATCTAACCGATCAATATCAACTTTTGATGGATCTTCATACCAAACGTCAAAGGTCTGATATTGATTAACCAATTTCTCTCTGAGATGCATGCTATTTGGGATCAACTCGCTCTCTTAGAACCAACCTAGACAAACAAAATTGATGCTAAAATGTTTGTAACTTATCGTAATCGCCAACGTCTTGTTATTTTTCTCATAACTCTCCATAATCGGTTTGAACTTGTTTGAGTTTTCTTACTTCATCGCAATCATTTTTCACCCTTAAATATTGTTGTGACTGAGCTTCGTTCTAAAGAAACTTGGATTGAGACTTTTCATACTGTAGATTTTGTTCTTATCACTCTTTATCGCCCTAAAAGAGGTTCTAAAGAGGGCTCCAACAACAAGTCTGCACCTACTACCACAATACCAATCATGATCTCACATGTTATATTTGGTATGTAAATTATCATAAGAAAGGTCTAGGACATTTTCAAAAATATTGTTCTCAAAATCCTTATAAAAATACTTGAGATAAAACTAATAACTCATTTGTCATTGTTGTTGTTTCTAAGAGTAATCATGACAAATATCCCAAAATATGACATGACAAGAGATACGTATTCGTTGAGAGAGAGGGTCCCAACAACGATAGCCTGTGTTATATTTCATACCTTAAGAAACAACAAAGATGAACACAAGGTTCAAATTTATTGTGTTCACGAGAGTGAAAAAGAACAAAACAAGCACAATCAAACATTTTGAGCAGTTTATAAGACAGTAGTAATATTATAGAGACGTTCATAAGGGGATTGATTGTGAATAACAAGCATTGGAACATGATTGATGGGGATTGGAACATGATTACCCTCAGAAATAGCAATAGTGACAGATGAGTTACTAATTTTACCTGAAGCATTTTGATAAGGGTTTCGAGAACAATCCTTTTGAAAATATCTTGAACCCTTTTTGTGACAAAATTTACATACCCAAAGGTGACATATGAGAAGGTCATGATTGGTATTGTAATAGTAGGTGCAGTTTGGAGTCCTCTTTAGAACCTCCTTTAGGGTGATAAGAGGGAGTGACAAGAATAGAATCTATAATATGAACTTGGAAAACCTCAATCCAAGTTTCTTCAGAGCGAAGCTCAATCACAACAATATCTAAGGGTAGAAAAGGATTGCAATAAAATAAAGAAGCTCAAACAAGTTCAAACCAATTATGGAGAGCCATGAGAAAAATAACAAGATGCTAGCGATTACGATAAGTTGCAAACATCTCAGCATCAATTTTGTTTGTCCAAGTTGGTTCTAAGAGAGCGAGTTAATCTCAAATAACATGCATCTCATAGAGAAATTAGTTAATCGTTTGATCAAACCTCTGACATTTGATATGAAGATCTGTCAGAAGTTCATATCGATTGGCCAAATCTATGGTTGGATTAGTATAGATGATGTTTTGTGAGAGCTGAAGCTTTATGGTGATAGTGGTTTACTATGATGAACAGAGGCAAAATTTTGATAGAAATTGTAAAAGTATATGAGAAGCTCTGATACCATGTTAACAGCATAGAAAGATAATAAAAAAAGATTAATTTATTGTATTGATATTGTTGTAATTGTGTATTTAGAATGTACATGTATAACAAGTATATTATTGTACTTCTTTGATAGTATAGAAGTACAACAATACAAGTGAAGTACAATAGAAAGTACAAAAATACAGTAATATAGAAATAAATTACAATAACTTATATAATATATATCTTATATATCTTAACATCAACCTTGAAAATTTCAAAGTAAATTACTAGAGTATGCTAATAAAATAACTTTTTGCATTGATGAAGAAGGTAAAAGAAAACAGAGAAAAAGGTTCTACTTCTAGTAAGCAACCGTGTTGGAATATAAGAGACGGTAGAGACGCACCATCTTCACGTCTGAATCATCCATTTGATACTCAACAAGCAAGCTTCTGACACCAATCATACTTTCACAGTGGTACCATACTCCAGAATTACTGAATTAGCCGGCAAGTTTAACTTAGGGCTTTTACTTCAATGAAAAGCATGAGACTGATGGGTTTTCTACAATTTCTATTGATAGTATAACATCATAAAACGGGCTATACTGTTTCGAGGTACCGTCAGAACCGAGTTAGTGGTTGATGGATAAAGAAAAGCAAAAAAAAAAAATGTCGTTCCGTATCTCGGATTAACCCTTCCTTGGTATTGCTACAAAGAAAATTAATTATCGGTTTATCTAAAACCAACATGCCTTTTACTCGCAGCAGCTGCAACAAGTTTGTCTAAACCAGAAAAATAAATCATATAAAAACCAAAGTGATGTTAACCACAATCCTTATACATATTGCATAAACAAGCACAGAATTAGCCAAGGAACCAACTGAACATTCAACTTCTTTCCTCTCCTTTTCATTATCCATTAGGGTATCCCAACAAATTTACCAGACGATATCGTCAAATACAAACGACCCATAAAGATGTAATAAAATCACTGGAAAATATGGTAATCGAATGAACAAATCAAAACATGGGCTCGATCATTCATATGAATATGCAGAGCAAGTAGAGTGAACTAACCTTTGATAATGGGAATACTGCGACAGAATTCCCAACCAAATCCCGAAACGGAGAAAAATCAGGGGCTAATTAAAGCAAGTTGATAAAGTAGTTTTTTTCCGAGAGTAAGATATCCCCTTGAGACAACGAGAAAGTGCTGACCTTTGATAATGGAAATACTGCAACAGAATTCCCAACCAAATCCCGAAACGGAGAAAAATCAGAGGCTAATTAAAGCAAGTTGATAAAGTAGCTTTTTTTCCGAGACTAAGACCACCTAAAGACAACGAGAAAGGGCTGAGAAGTAGAGGGAATACTATGCGTCTTGCTTGCTTTATCCCTTTGCTTTGATTTTTGATAGTTTGATGAGTTTCTGGGGAGAGAGTGAGAGCGCCTTTTCTAATACTACAGCTAAGCTTTCACTGTTTTTCTAAATTGCATCACTCCGTTACTTTTTGAAAACTTTCATGCTTTTTCAAATTTTTATTTCACTTTTAATTTTAAATTTTCAAACATCGAACCAAAAAAATATCATCTAATTTTTATGTTATAACATTATATTTAAAACAATTTAAATAATTAAATGTAAAATTTATAACACTCATATAATACAATTAATTTTTAAATTATTTTAAATAACTTAATTATTTGATATAAGATATTGTTACATAAAAATTAATAAAATTATATAAATAAAACAAACATAATAAAAAATAATTTTTATATTAATAAAATAAATATAATAATCTAATAATTTTATTGAATTTTTAATTCCATTAACAAGTGTGAGTATAAAAATGAAGTTTACAAGATAGTTAGATTCATTTAATTATTTTAATATATTATCTTATTTAAGAATTAATATATCAATATATATAATAATCTAATGCATTCATGCATATATAATTTACTCATTATTTTTTTAATGGATAATATTTACATAATCAAAATTGTTACTATTTAAAATTTATTAATAATAATTTTATTTATTGATAATACTTTCAATTGATAATTAATAATAAAAATAAAAAATTCATTTCATACCTTATTTGTTATTTAATTGTAATAATATTATTATTTATTTTAAATTATAATATTTTCTTCTACTCCTTTTAACTTGTAATATTTTTCCTTATAGTTGTTGGCGCGTGGATTTATGCACATGAGGAATTGCCAGCCAAGAGACAACTAAACCTTGGGGCGGGAAACTACTGGACAGCTTCAACTCTTTTTTTAAATAATAAAAGGCTCAAACTTTTGAAAATGAAAAACAAAACTCATAAGCGTATTTAAATTTTAAAATAAATTATAACGTTACACTTTTCTCTCTCGTTCACTTGGCTCACAGTTGCATATCTCTTATCGTATTCTCTTGTCCTCAAGTTTACAACAATTATATATTATATATTATATATCTTAAAATAAATATTATTAATAGGTCAAAAATAAAATAAAAACTTTAAATTATAAATGTAAATTTAATTGAGTCAAAATAGTAGAAGCTTAAATTTTAGGTTTGCATTGTACTCATGCTTTTATATATTTTCAAGCCAATATGAAGTTTTTAAAATTAAATAAAAAAAATTAATTTTTTGCATTGATTTTTTAAAATTTTGATTTTATATAAGTGAGCGTATAAATTTATTAAATAATATAATAATTTATAAAACAATAACATAAGTTATTAATTATACGTATATTTTATAAATTTAAACTTGACTTGCATTTTAAGTTAGGTTTGAACCAAATCAAAATCCTTATTATAAATGTTTGATCTTAAATCTATTGTTAGAATAATTTGAGTAAAATCAATCTTGACTTATTTATGCATAATCGAACTTCGAGTTAAATCAATCGAGTTTTAAACATACTATACTAAATTTATATACCTAATTACCATACAATTATGATTGTGTTATGTTTACATGTTCATTGTTATCACAAAGACATGTATCAATCAAAACAAGACATATCTTTTACCATGATCCAAATAAGGCATAAATGAAATATCATCGCTTAAACATTATTTCGATACAAGCTTAAAGCAAACACTAATCTTGTTTCTCTACCTCTATTGATACATAAGTATTCCAAAATTTCTTCAAAATTCAACCTTAGATACCAAAATAAGTCCAAAAAATTAGGGGTGTCCATCGATTCGGTTTTGAAAAAAAAAATTAATCGGACCAAACCGTTTATATTACTCGGATCATATCGAATTGGACTGTATGAAACGATTTTAATTAATACAAATCGGACTAGACCGTTTGATTTATAAAATCGTTCGATCCAGTTCGGTTTTTGGTTTGGTTCAATTTTTGGACACATTTAATGAGAAATAATGTGAAAATTTTAATATATTCTTAAACCGGTCCGATCTAGTTCGATCGGTTTAAAAATTAATACAAATCGGACCGAACCGTTTGATGGGGTCTTGTTCAATCCAATTTTCCTATTTGGTCTGATTCGGACCGGTTTATGAACACCCCTAGTACAGGTGCAAGCATTGTTGGTAATGGATCTGCAAGCAATATAGGTTGTGCAAGTGTTATGGGTATTGTTGTTCATACAATAGTGTTAATGCTAGCAATATTGGTGTAAGTAAAGGTAGTAAAGATAATGCAAGTGTTAGGATTGTAAGTGCTAGTAAGGACAGTGTTATGTGTGCAAATGTAGCTGGTAAAGTGTACCCATGAAGATAGGCTGGAATGAGGCCAATGCAAATAACTTGGAATGAAGTGTACTACGTTTCTTGATGTAGTATGCAATTGTGATTGTTTAGATAGGTTGTTAGAAATATTGTGACTCATAGTCATGTAATGCTATAAAACAACCTTAATGATTTAGTATAAAATAATTATACAATGTAAACACTATTATTCAATTCAGTTACAATCAATAAAATACATCATTTATTTCATCTCTTTCATAACAAACTCTCATGTCTTATTGAACTCTATCAATGGTGATTAACCTTTTCTTCATGCATTCTTGAAATATATCATGGTATCAAAACAGAATTTGAGTGAAATCTAACAACAATCAAATTGCAACGACAAAAGCTTCATGCATGAGAAATCCTGAAGATCAAAACAATGGTGATTCAATACCAATATTGAATCAAGTTGATCAAGATATCTTTCATTTTCACAATTTACTAGTAGCAATCAAACTCAATTATACAAATTTTACAATCTGGAGGCATCAAGTGTTGAAAATCTTGAAAAGTTTAGAGTTTCTCCAAAATAATTGTTGTTAGATGGAACAATTAATCCATAATATAAATCCTAAAAGAAATAGGATGAGATGATAGGATGTTGGCTTATGATGTACATGTCAAATAAGATCTTGAAACTAGTTTATGGTTTTCATACATATAGAAAGGCTTAACTAAAATTGGAGAAGAGCTTTGCATCAAGATTAATCGGAAAAAATGATCCAGTTAAAGGAAGAGTTATAAAACATAAGAAATGAGGTATTAGGTAAGTGAATATGTCTTGAAAATCAAGACTCTTGGAAATGAACTGGAATCTATTAAATGTCTTATCACAGAAGAAAAGAAATTAAGTGGGCATGTAATTATAGATTATATGGAATCTTTTTTGTTAAACCATGAGAGCATACTAGAAAGCATAAGAGTCTTGAACATTTCTCTACTTCCTTTAGTGAATTTGAGTATCAAGAATCAAGCATCACCTTTTAATCCTAATGGATTTCATAGTATCTCTACACCTAGTAATAATCGGTTTGCATCCATTATCAATCATATAGGAAATATAAGTTTTGACAGTAACCAAAACTTTGGCTCACAATAAGAACCTCTCAATATTTAAGTAGGAATGGACAAAAAAATTGTGGGTTTGGTTATCCACGGTTATCCGAATCGACGATTTAATTTTTACCCAATAAATTTCTGAGATGAGTATGGTTTCGAGTAAAAACCAAACGTGAATGAACATGTACGGTTATACTAAAAATGATACCCAGTACTTAAAATTAATTATATTTAATTATTTAATTTATATATTTAATAAATTAAAATATATATCAGTATCACGAGTTAGGGTTTTTTCAATATCCCTAAACACTTTTGTTGTTTCTAGAATCGAAGCTCTCGGTCTTGCCTTTGTCACCCGCCTTCACCGCCCGCAATCTTTGGTCTCTCTATCATCTATCCTGTTGATCTCAACTCTCAACCTTCTTCCTTCTTCCTCAACCACTCTCAACTCTATGACGCTCAACTCTCCCCCTGATTAGTCCTCCTCGACTTCTTACCTTCTTCTTCTTCTTCTTCTTGATCTTATCAATTCCCTTAGTTATAACTCTCAGCTCTCTGATTCTGTGGTAGCAAGAGGTGGTGGGATTTTAGTGGTAGTAGTTAAGCTGTTGGTAAATCTCGTTGCAAATTTTCTTGAGGTGATTTCAGTGGTAACAGTCTAGTACTAGAAGTGATTTTAGTAAATAAGGTTAAGTGTTCGAGAAAATGTAACTTAAATATGGTTTTTAATAAGATATAATGCATTTGGATATTAGGATGGCACATTTTGTTGCCAAATTTGTAACAAAAGGAAGGGTAATGAGTTTTATGTATAGGATTGACACATTTTGTTGTTGATTTTGCAACTAATGGAAAGGTAATGAGTTTTATGTATATGATCATAATATTTTGTTATTGATTTTATTAACTGTGCTTAAAGTCTAAAATAGATAACATAATGAAACTAATAGCTTCATTCATAACTCTGCCTATTTCTTGTTAATTTTAATCCCATTTTTGCTTTACCCAATGTAATAGTTACAATGTGATGAACAATAAACCCAATATTTGGGATATAGTATAGATTTAAAGAAATCCCAATGCCATTAAAAACATTATAATTTGTAATACAAACAAGGAAATGTAATATAAAATATTTATTAATTTTTTTGATTTTTTTGGATTTTTTTAAATAACTATTTTGAATCTTTATCCGTGAATAAAAAATCATCTTCAAATTGTAATGATTTTTGGACGATTTCGAATACAGTTATTATAATTCAGTTCGAATATGATTATATCAAAAATCGTCTCCATTCATAACCCTAGTCATCTCTAATATTAAGGTAACCTTACAAATAGTGATAATTGACAACCCTATGCTATCCTATTAAGAAATAGGTGGAAATAATTGAGGTAAATGAAGATTTGCAAACAACGAAATATAATAATATCAACTTTGTGGTAAGCAAGTAGGAATGGTAAGTCAAAAACTATATATTAGGGTTATTATTTGATGTCAAATCAAAAAATAAATCAAATGAGTAAAAATTATCATATTTTTTATAAATTTTATCTATTATTATATTTTGTAAATATCAATATCAGAATTTTAATTATAACAGATTTTTTTTTGCTAATTAATTATAACGGACTTACAACCAAAAATATAACTTAACCATCATTCGGTGAAGAATGGGAACAAGTGGGGAATGCAATACACTCTGTCACGCACTCATGGAAACAACAAAACGTGGAGTCACCACCTCTTCCAGTACGCAGGAGTTCATATTCGATTAGATTGGAGAGAGAGAAATAAAATAAAAATAATATAAGGTGGATAATATATGTTTAAAATTATAAATTTATATTTTTTAATCAAGAATACAAGATTTAAGTATGGTGAGTATTTAAAAATATTTCCTATAAAAACAAATAACTTTAATAGTATAATGATCCCATTTCTCATTCATATCTCTCTCACACGTGTGTGTATATATATATATATATAATTAAGTTTTTTTAATGATTTTATTTCTATCCTCCAAAAATTGAAAGAAGGTAAAAACAAAATTAATAATATATATATATATATATATATATATATATATGTGTGTGTGTTTATACTAATTATATATATTTAATACATATTTTGAATTTTTTTAATTATATGATGTTAGGAAAAATTATCGTGTCGAAGGTAACACACAACTAAAGTTAAATTATGAATAATGAAAATAAAATGGACACAAATATTTTATGTAAAAAAATCCGCGAACAAATTGAGGTAAAAAACCACAGGCAAGTGTACGAGGATTTTACTATTGTAAAATAAGGATTGCAACACATTTTCTCTAGTTACAATGAGACAACAATTTTAATCTCTATTGTAATAAGAGAAATAACTCTCTTACAAAAATAGAAAAATATTACTTATAAAGAATGAATAAATTTTTCTTTCTAAGTAGCAACTCACATGATAACTCTCACAAAGATTTTTATTATCTTCTTATGTATGCTCTCTAATTCATTTACTCTTATATTTTGCACAAATAAAACAAGTTATTGATAAGTAACATCCTTAAAGAACTTGTGGTAGCAAATATTCCATATTCATCTCCACATTGAATAGACAAGAAATCAGTGCTTCACATTGAATGCACAAGAAATTAGTGCTCTAATAAATTTTTTAATTAAATATCTTTCATGTTTCATACTTCATCCATTAGCAAAATATAACATTAAACCAAGTAAGTGGTTTTACCACTAAACAAGGTAATCAATTATCACATTCTTCCACTTAAAGTCACTTGCGTAATCCTTCCATCCTTCCTCACTTGCCAAATCCATGCTTGCTTATGTTTCCGCTAGACCACATGAGGATCTATACCATTTAAACTTATCAGCGTTTATTGGCTTGGTCATAACATCTGCTAGGTTCTCGTCGGTGTGAATCTTTTGCATATCCACACTACCTTCTTCCACTCCTTCTCGAACAAAGTGATATTGAACCCTTATGTGCTTTATCCGTGAATGAAAAGCTAGATTCCTTGCAATATGCAAAGCACTCTGACTGTCACAAAACAGAACAATCTTTTCCTACTTGTACCCGAGCTCTTCCAATAACCTTTGTATCCAGACTGCTTCCTTGCAAGCTTGTGTAGTTACCATGTATTCTGCTTTCATTGTAGATAGAGCTACAATTGATTGCAGTTTAGATACCCAGCTTACAGCTCCTTGTGCAAACGTAAACACATAACCTATAGTAGACTTGCTTTTATTGAGATCCCTTGCAAAATCTAAATCAACATAGCCTCTAGAAATAAAATTTGATCCTCCGTAACATAATGCAGCATTTGAGGTTCCTCTGATGTATCTTAGAACTCTCTTCATAGTATTCCAATGCTCTCCTCCAGGATTTTCCATAAACCGACTAACTACTCCCACTGCTTGTGCAATGTCTAGTCTTGTACATATCATGGCAACACATTAAATTTCCCACTGCTAATGCATATGATACTCAAGATATCTCTCTCCTTTTCTGCTTCATTGTTAGGACACATACTTGAGGATAACTTGAAATTAATAGGAAGTGAGGTAGAAATTGGCTTTATTATCTTGCATGTTGAAGCGTAACAAGATCTTGTTGAAATAGTTCTTCTGAGAAAGCCAAATCTTCCTATTATTTCTATCTCGATGAATCTACATCCCTAGAATCTTGTTTGCTAGTCCTAAGTCCTTCATATCAAACTCCTTAGCCAACTGTGTCTTCAATTCTTGGATTTGATCTCTGTTAGGGCATGTTACCAACATGTGATCCACATACAACAACAAGATAATAAAATTATTATCTCTATCAAACCTTTTGAAGTATGTACAATGGTTTGAACTGAATCTATTGTATCCAAGGCTAATAATGAAGGAATCAAATCTCCTGTACCAACACCTCAGTGCATGTTTGAGACCGTATAGAGATTTCTTCAACCTACAAACCAAGTTCTCCTTTCTTGTTTTAGCAAAACCTTTTGGTTAGAGCATATAGATTTCTTCTTCAAGTTCTCCATGAAGAAATGCAGTTTTTACATCCAATTGCTCCAGATGTAAGTCAAACGTAGCACACATAGCCAAGACTATTCTGATTGTTGTAAGCTGAACTATCGAGGAAAATATCTCGTTGAAATCAATACCTTCTTTATGAGTGAAGCCTTTTACCACCAATCTTGCATGAAACCATTCCACTTGATCATTGTTATCTCGTTTGATCTTGTAGACCCATTTGTTACCTATGACTTTTCTCCCACGTGGCAATAGTACTAGTTCCCAAGTCTTATTCTTGTGTAGAGCTTAAATTTCTTCTTGCATTGCTGCCATCCATAAAGACAGTATGCAACATTGCTCTCTATAATATACTCTGAATGCTAAGATGGTGGCTTTCTCTCACGAGTTGACCAACGAACTTCTGAAGACTCGGACTCGACTGGTTCTTGTACCTCATGCTCTAGTGTTGCTTCAGTAGAAACTGCAGTTTCTTGTACCAGATTATTTTCCACCTGTATTGTTGTAGTCTCTGAAACCTCTTTCGATGTGCTATCATGTCCATTTTTTGTAGTAGTTGATCTTCTACAAAGATCACATCCCTGCTGACAATAACCTTGCGGGTAGTGGGATCCCACAGGTAATACCCATTCACTCCGTTAGCATACCCTAAGAATATACACCTCCTAGATTTTAGATTCAACTTTTTTCTTCCTTGGGCATTGTACATCACATACGCAAGACATCCAAAATAATGTAAAGTAGAGTAGTCTGCTGGCTTACCAGTCCATATCTTCATCGGTATCTTTAAATCAATTGATGTTAATGGTGACCAGTTTATCACATAACAAGCGGTTTGGGCTGTTTCTGCCTAAAAAGAATTAGATTGACCTACAGTCCTCAACATAACTCTTATCATTTCTGTAAAAGTTCTATTCATCCTCTCTACCACTCCATTTTGTTGAGGCGTGTATGTGACTGTGAACTATCATTTAATACCTTCCTGCTTGTAAAAAGAAAGAAACTCATCATCTGTGTATTCTCTTCCATTATTTGTCCTCAAGTACTTGATCTTTTTCCCAAATTCAAGTTCCGTGCTTTGAAGTCTTTGAATACCGAAAATACATCTCACCTCTTATTGATTGGATACACTTAGCATCTCTTGGAATAATCATCAATAAAAGACACAAAATACTTTGCTCCTCCTACGGACATTTCTGGTGACTCCCATACATCAGAATGAATCAAGTCTAGAATACATTTACTCTTGGCATCATATCTGTTAAACTTAAATCTATGCTACTTACTTGTAACACAATGCTCACAGAAAGGTAGATTTACCAATTTGAGCCCTGAAAGTAGCTTTCTATCGAAGAGAATCTTCAAACCTTGTTTTGACATGTGACCTAGTTTGAGATGTCACATCTTTGTCGACTCTTCTCCCTTGTTGATTGACGCGACACACACATAAGCTTCCTCCAGTGTTTCTCCTTTTAGCATGAATAGATTTGTCTCGATATTTTTTGCCTTCATAACCACAAGTGCACCTTTGACAATTTTCATGAGCCCATTTTCAATATGGGTCTTGCATCCAAAACTATCCATTTGACCTAAAGATAATAGATTCTTCCTCAGGCCTTTCACGTGTCATACTTTCGGAATAGTGTGAATTGTACCATCAAACATCTTTATCTAGAAATACCAATACCAGTGATCTCCAAAGCATGATCATCATCCATGTGTACAGAACCTCCTAAGATTGATTCATATTTATGAAACCATTCTCTCTAAGATGTCATGTGTCATGTTGCTCCTGAGTCTAATAACTAGATATCAATGAACTGCTTTCTGCCTCCAACTGTCGTTGTTACCTCGTTGTATAGAACTTCACCATCATTTGAGGCATTTGCCACATTCCCTTGAGCATTTGATGACTTAGGGACTTCACTCTTCCTTTTGAACCAACAATCCTTCTTGACATGCCCTTTCTTGCCACAATTGTAGCACTTGAAATTCTTCTTATTTCTTGATTTTGATCTACCATGATTTTGACTCCCATTGGGACCACGTTCCATTGATTTTCCTCTCATCATCGTCAAAGTTTCCGCTTGCTACAAACCTACCTGTCTGTCTTCCTTGTTTTTAAGCCTAATTTCTTCTTCCAAAATAGCGATAGTAATTTCGTCGAAGACTAGATAGTTCGTGAGGATGTTTTTCGTTAGGTTAATGATGAGTTGATCATACGAGTCATGTAGATTTTGTAATAGAAGCTCTGCACATTCAGATGTCTCTATTGTGTAACCCATTGATGTAAGTTCCAAAAATAGAGTATTCAAAATGTTGATGTGGTCGGTCACTGATGTGGATTCCGATATTTGAAGAGTGTACAATCTCCTATTTAAGAAGATCTTATTGTGTAGTGACTTGGCCTCGTACAGTCTTGTTAGAGTATCCCAAATCTCCTTTGTAGTCTTCTTTTTTGCCACGTTAGATATCACTCTGTTAAATTTGGGCCTAACTCCATCTCAAAACCCAGGTTATAAGATGGAGGACTGCCCTTGTTTATATGCGCAGCGTGGGCGCGATCCCCAGTCGATGTGGGACTTTAACACACTCCATTAGTTTGTTCTAATTTTATCCATGCACAAGAAATTAGTGTTCCACATTGAATGCACAAGAAATTAGCGTTCCAATAACATCCTTAATTAAATGTCTTACATGTTTCTTACTTCATATATTAACAAAATATAACATTAAACTAAGTGACTTTACTACTAAATAAGGTCATCAATTATCACATATAAATATGTTTTGAAAAAAATACTTTTATTATAAAATAAATACTTGATAACATTCATCGAACACATGTCTAAAATATTATAAATAAATATTTATATAACGTATATATAAATGTATTGAAAAATAAAATTATACTAATAAAGGGGTTATAATATATATTTCAATTATTTTTATAACTTGTTGTTTAGTAACTTTGTTATTAGAGTAAAAGTAAATGATAAAAAATAAGTTAACTTAAAAATAATATATAAATATTTAGATTATTTATTCCAATAAATTTTAACTTTTTGGATTTCAACCTTATAAAATTTACGAGAGATCAATTAATATGTTGGGTTTCTTCATATTAATATCAAAACAAGTTACCATGATTATCGATAATGCACGTGGGGCTACATGAGATTTATGTCGAGAGATGAACTTTATTTAGTAATTTCGAAGGAGGCATATAACAAACCTTTACGCGATAGTTACATCTAATCAAATGGATTAGCACCAAGTGAACTAAGAAAAGTGCCTCTACAAGGGGGATGCAAGTGGATTGACTAAAATTTGTAAGTGAACGTGAAATAACTCTTAATATTTGAGACATAACTGTTATGTAATAATTTTGGAGTGTGAGACTAAATATAACATCATAATCTTTGTTACATTGACAATAACAAAGTGTACTACAAAGAGTTCAAGAAAGATTCATACGTGAATTTGTTTGATGAAAGATTTATTAGAATAAAAGCAACAACAATTCAACGTTAAATAAATAACACTATCAACAAAAAATACATAAACATTTTGATTATTTCTCATAATTACAGTGATATTGTGGATTAAAATCTTGTAACATTTATAAAAATTATATTTAACTATTAGACTTTTAAACGAAGAAATGTCATACATAAATTAGCTTAACATTTTATTTATATAATTTAATAATAACTCAAATACTTAGCTAATGTACTGAGTCTATTGCTTAAACTTTCTTTCTCAACTTCAACCATTCGGTGAACTTTCTCTTCCTAGAACCACAAGATATTTAGCTTTTTACTATTTAACTATTCACCAAAAAGTACCTTTTTTCCGGTAATGCAAAAGAAGTTGTAATATGTTTATGTAAGAATTGGATTTATTGATGATGAATAAACGAATGTTTACAACCTATTTATACAAAAGAAAAGCAAAATTGTAATAATTAAAAATAAACACAATTATGGAGAGGCATGTTCTTGGACAGCCTATCCTTCCCCACCAACAGCTTGGTGGCTGCTTCCAGCTGGTGTGTTGATTGTCACCAGCTGGATATCATGTTCTTTAACATTCCCCCTCAAGTTAGAATATATGTTAATTATTCCTAACTTGTTAAGTAAGCTTGAGAACTGTGGAAAACTCAGGGATTTGGTAAATATATCTACTGGTTGCTCTAATGTAGAGATATGATAAGTTTTGATCATTCCAGCTTGAATCTTTTCTCTTACTAGATGACAATCGATCTCTATGTGTTTAGTTCGCTCATGAAACACTGGATTTGATGCAATGTGAAGAGCTGCTTGATTGTCACAATATAACTTGGTTGGTTGGGAGTGTTTGATACCCAAATCATCCAGAATATATCGTAACCAGGTTACTTCGCAATATGCTGCTACCATAGAGCGATATTCTGCTTCTGCACTTGATCGTGAAACTGTATTTTGTTTCTTAGTCTTCCAAGAAATTAGCGAGTTTCCAAGAAACATACAATATCCTGTGGTTGATCGTCTTGTATCTGTGCATTTTGCCCAATCTGCATCACAAAAAGCATTTAGTTGTAATGAACTAGTTGCTGAGAAAAAGAGACCTTGCCCTGGTGTGTTCTTGACATATCGTAGCACTCGTTGAGCTGCTTCCAAATGTGGTTGTCGTGGTTTATCCATATATTGACTGAGAATGTGCACGGCATACACTAAGTCGGGCCTTGTGATGGTCAAGTATATTAATCTCCCAACAAGTCTTCGATAGGATGTGGGATTACTGATGAATTCCCCTTCAACCTTGCTGAGGGATAAATTTTGTTCCATAGGTGAATTTGCAGATTTGGCACCAAGATAACCCATATCCTCCAATATTTCAAGTGCGTACTTGCGTTGTGACAGAACAATTCCCTTCCTGGAACGTGAAACTTCTATGCCCAAAAAATACTTTAATTCACCGAGATCTTTAAGCTTGAATTGACTCATGAGATGATTCTTAGTTTCTTCAATGTCTTGTATATTGTTTCCTGTTATGATTATATCATCTACATAGACAAGGAGAGCAGAGAAGGAATTACCACGGGTTCGGACGAACAGTGAGTGATCATACTTGGATTGGTTAAAAACCAGCTAGCTTAAGTGTTGTTGATAGTTTGATGAACCACTGTCGTGAGGCTTGTTTGAGTCCATACAAAGATTTATGTAGCTTACATACTCGTGTTTCCCCCTTTCGTTCGAATCCAGGTGGAAGGGACATGTAAACATCTTCATGAAGATCACCATAGAGAAAAGCATTGTTGACATCGAGTTGTCGAAGATGCCAATTTTGAATAGCAGCAACGGCAAGGAGAAGCCGAACAGTGACAAGTTTGGCTACTGGTGCAAAAGTTTCTTGGTAGTCAAAACCTTCAATCTGACTGTATCCTTTGGCCACTAACCGAGCCTTGTATCGTTCCACAGAACCATCAGGATTATACTTGATTTTGTAGACCCATTTACAACCAACTAGTTTCTTGTTTGGAGGAAGCTGTTGAAGCGTCCAAGTGCCATTAGTTTCAAGAGCATCCAGTTCTTGTTTCATGGCAAGCTGCCAATTTGGATCATTGAAAGCTTCAGCAAAAGTGGTTGGTTCCCTGAGAATGGAAATAGAAGTAGCAAAAGCACGATGTGCAGGTGATAATTGGTCATAGGTAAGTACATGAGATAAAGAATGAGAAGTACCTTTGTCTTTGGACGATGCTGAGTGAGACGAAGGGAAGGACCGAGAAGGTAGGGAAGCTTCTACATGATATTTTTGAAGGTAGCTAGGAACATTGGTGGATCGACGAAGCCTATGTGTTACTGGTGTTGGAGGAATTATGTGTGGTGGAGAAGTTGACGATGATGTTTCTGGAGATGAATTTTGAAGATGAAGAGTGTCTGAGCTGATTGTTGGAAGGACAGATGGTGTATGATCAAGTGATATATTTGGATTGGTTGATTGACGAATGTTGGGTAGGTCATCATAAATAGTATCTTCTGATGGAGGAAATAGAGTTGGAGTGTTGACAGCGGAAGTGAAATAAGGAAATACATGTTCATGAAAGATAACATCACGAGACACTAAAGTCTTGTTTGTTTCCAGATTGTAGACACGATAACCTTTGATCCCAGATGGATACCCAATGAATATGCATTTATGTGATCTAGCATCAAACTTGGTAAGTCGATCATGATGTGTAGAGACAAAGCAAAGGGAACCAAAAACACGAAGGTGTTCATACCTAGGAGTTTTGTGAAAAAGGACTTCAAATGGTGTTTTACCCTTGAGAACAGGTGTTGGAGTACGATTTATGAGGTATGTGGCTGTAAGAATGGCATCTCCCCAGAATTGTTTAGGAAGATTGGCTTGGAAGAGTAATGAACGAGCAACATTGAGAAGATGACGGTGTTTACGTTCAGCAACACCATTTTGTTGAGGGGTAGAGACACAACTAGTTTGATGAAGGATTCCTTTGGTAGAAAACAACTGGGTCATAGAAAATTCTGGTCCATTGTCACTACGAATGATTTTAACTCTGGATGAAAATTGTGTTTCAACAAGATTGATGAAGGTGGTAAGAAATGTACGTGTATCAGATTTAGTATGTAAGAGATAGACCCATGTGCATCTTGAGTAGTCATCAATAATAGTGAGAAAATAACGTGCTCCATTAAGTGCTGGAATGTGATAACCACCCCAAATATCAACATGAATCATTTCAAAAGGTGCTTTTGTATTGATGGAACTTAAAGGAAATGGATTACGTGTTTGCTTAGCTAATGGACAAATAGAACAATCACTAATGGAACAAAAAGGTGTGTTGATGGAAAGAGAAATTACACGCAAACTGTTATTAGATAAATGACCAAGTCGTTGATGCCATAGATGAGAGTTGGTGGAAGCAGTGTTTGAAACAGAGAAACATCCAGCCTTTTCAGAAATAGTCAAGTAGTAGAGTCCTGCTTTCTCAGTTCCCATCCCAATCGTCTTCCCTGAGCATTTGTCCTGAACAAAGCACATACTATTAGTGAAGGTGACATGGAAAAATGAGGTTTGAGTTAGTTTGGCTACTGAAACTAAGTTTAATTTGAAGGAGGGAACACACAAGACATTATGGAGTATAAAATTATTTGAGAAATGCACAGTGCCAATATGTGTGACACGGGCAAGAGAATGATCAGGTAAATGCACATGCCGATTAGTGACTGGAATGCTGGAGCTCATAAGGTTTTGGGAACAGACCATGTGATCAGTTACCCCTGTATCAAAAATCCAACGAGTTTCTGAATGGAAAACAGTTGCACATAATGTGTTACCTGAAGAAGTAGTCACTTGATTTGCCATGCTACCTGATTTGGATTGATTGAGAAGTGTAAGGAGCTCTTGATATTGGGCAGATGTAAGATTGTGGGATGGTGTCTTTGTGTCGGAGCAGCTTTCCTGAAAGTCAGTATGATGAGCTTTGGAAGGGAAGCCATAACTTGTGTTTCTCTTGTCTTGAATTACTCCTTTCTTCCGACACATGTTGATGTCATGTCCATTTAAACCACAGAAATTACATTTGAGACACTTTCGGCAGTTTTCAAAAATGTGTCCATTGAGACCACAAAAATCACATTTGAGGTGACTTCGGCAATTCTCAGAATTATGACCTATATTGTTGCATCTATTGCACTTGAGATGTGGGTTCCTTGGTGGGTAATTTTTCTGAGGATATTGTGGACGACTATCTCTGGCAACGAGTGCGGCAGCTTCTGGCATCCTTCCTATGCTTTGAGTGGAGACAGCTCTTTGCTTTTCATCTTGAACAATAAGTGAATATACCTTATTTACTGTAGGTAATGGTTCCATGAGCAAGATTTGTCCGCGTGCTGATGTGTAAACCGTATTAAGGCCCATGAGAAACTTTATGGTTCGCTGCTTTTGTTGATATTCTTGTAATTCTCTTCCAGCATTTCCTCCACAGTGTGGAAGAGGACATAGTGCATCACGACTATCCCATAAACTTTTCAATTTGGTATAGTATTCGCCAATGCTCACACCTTCTTGCATGCAATCATGGATCTCTTGTTCAATGTGGAATAGGTGCACGCTGTTGGTGTGCGAAAAGCGTTCCTTTAATTCTTCCCATAACTCATATGCAGTATCACTATACATGACACTTTCTGCAATTTTGGGTGATATGGTGTTGAGGATCCATCCTTTGACAAGAATATTGCAGCGAGTCCATTGTTTGATTTCTGCTTCAAGGTTTGTTGATGGCCTTTTGATTGTGCCGTCAATGAATCCTTCTTTGTTTTTGGTTATTAGAGCCATGAGCATTGCATGACTCCAAATGTGATAGTTTTCTTGGTTTAAGGATTGAGCTACAAGGACCATGCCTGGTTGGTCTGAGTGGTGTAAATATAAAGAATGACTAGGATCATCATACCATTTTGGTAAAGTAGGGTTGGTATTGGTAGTCATAGACATTTTTGGTTGAATAAATTTGAAAGAACGGGATGGGTTTAAGTGTGTTTTAGACAATAATGACTATTTATGAAATAAATAATGTACTGAAATATGCTCTATCTTATAGAAAATGAGTCAAGGATTACAGAACCGGAAATTTCAGCAGCAGAACCGGTCGGAAAAAGGGTGAACCGGCGTCTGGAGTGGCTGGAACGGCGGCTGCAACGGTGAAGCACTGAACCGGATGAAGACCGAACCGGACCGGACCAGACCGAGAAAACGACGCGTCGTTTATTTCAGCGCCGAACGAACGACGTGTCGTTTGTTTCAGCGGGCGAGCGACGACGTGTCGTTGGAGTCGTCTTCTTCAGCAGCTGGCGCGTGTTGGAGCGTGCGTCTCCGGTGAGGCGCGTGGAACTCCGGCGAGATTAAAAATGGAGCGTGTGAGCGCGTGGAGAGGTATTTTGGCTTGATTTTAATTGCAGATTGCTCGGATTTTTCTGAATAATATTCTGGGATGAAATTGAAATTATTTTGTGAATCAAAATTGGTTTTGAAAAAAAAACAGATTGAGGAAAAATTGGAAAAATTTCTATGAGCTGATTTTTTCTAGGAATTGTTTCCTAAGCTCTGATACCATGTAAGAATTGGATTTATTGATGATGAATAAACGAATGTTTACAACCTATTTATACAAAAGAAAAGCAAAATTGTAATAATTAAAAATAAATACAATTATGGAGAGGCATGTTCTTGGACAGCCTATCTTTCCCCACCAACAGCTTGGTGGCTGCTTCCAGCTGGTGTGTTGATTGTCACCAGCTGGATATCATGTTCTTTTAACAGTTTATGAATAATTGACACATTAATTTTAAAATTATCATTATTAGTTTTAATTCAATTTATTATAATTAACATATTAATAAGTGTCATATACCAGCCTAATTTTTTTGTCTAATTTTTGGTGTGCCAATATACATGTAACCAGACATTAATTGGGGTGCAAAAATGGTTAGTAATTTGGCGAGAGAGCTTCATTTCTTTTCTTTTTTTCCTTTCACATTTTCTTCAAAAGGTCGAGTTCAAAGGGTGAAAGTAAAAAAAAGAAAAAGAAGAAGCTTATGGCTGAATTAATTTTAAATTTAAATGTTATATTATTGTATTCTATTAATAATAATAATTTATAAATAAAATTTAAACAATACGGTTAAACCAATACTTAATTCTCGCTAACGTGTACAATTTTAAAAAAAATTCTTGCTAACATCGATTTAATTATTAGAAAAATGACCACGTGCGGGCTTGCCCTGCATTGTCACGTGGTCTAGTAAAGGCAAATATATAAATATTTTTACACGTAACTGAAAAGAGTCTACTTTACACGTTATATATATATATATTTATTTATATACTAGTCATATATAGATTAATTATTTCAGAATAGTTTATTTGAGCATTTACAATAGATAACCTCATTTTTTTAATAATAAATTAAAGGATTAAGTAAATACGGTGTAAGATTTGATAACTTTTTTTTATCGAATCTTCGAATTAATGCATAAAAGTGTTGCCTTTAGAAAACTTAAAATAATTTTGCACTGATAAATATTTTGGATTAAGATAATTATAAACTCCTCTTAACAATGAAATCAAAATCATTTTACTTATGACTATTAAAGATGACAAGTGTTAACAATATAAAGATAATAAAAAGATTAATTTATTATATTAATACGATTATAATTATATATTTAGAATATACATATAAAACCATATTTATATGATTATAACATGTGTACATTAATACAAGTGAAATATAATAGTACAAAAATGAAGTAGAATATCTTATATCTTATACATTTTAACATCTTCCTCAAACTCAAGGAGAAAGAGAAATAATCAACTTGAGTTTGTAAACTACGTCTTTAAATTTGCTTAATGATATTGATTTGAGATAAATAATGTATTGAAAAACATATTGACAAATAAAATGACAATTAATCTCGATATGTTTTGTTCCTTCATGAAATATATCATTATAAATAATATGAATAACACTCTGATTGTCACAATATAGAATATGTGAGATTGATTGGGGAACACTCATAACAGCAAGTAGCTAGCAGAGCCAAAGAAGTAGTGTCAGTAAGAGCGCGATATTCAATTTTAGTGTTGGATTGAGAAATGAGAGATTGTTTCTTGTTTAGTTAAGATATGAGAGAGTTTCCAAGAAAGAAATAGTATCCAATGGTAGAACGACGATCAGTAGGATCACCTACCCAGTCAACATCAGAGTAAACGGAGAGAAGAATATCAAACTTGTTGGAAAAGTGAAGGTCGTGAAACATTATGCCTTTGATGTAGCGGAGAATGTGATGAACAACAATATAATGGGTAGATCGTGGAGTAAACATTAACTGACTAATCAAATGAACAACATAGGCGACGTCAGGATGAATGACTGTGAGATAAACAAGACTGCCTACTTGTTGTTTGTATAATGTGGCATCTGAGAGAATAGTATCATCTAATAGAGTAAGTTTGACATTGATTTCTAGAGGTGTTGATGCAGTTTTGCAATCAGTAAGGCCAGTCCGATTAAGAATATCGGAAGAGTACTTTGCTTGAGAGAGATAATATCCTTGAGAATCAGATGAGATTTCTAGGCCCAAGAAGTAGTGGAGATGACCAAGGTCTTTCATTTCAAATTGATGGCTCAGAACTGTTTGAGATCAATAATGTCAATAGAGTCATTCCTTGTTATGATCATATCATCTACATAAAGGAGTAGAAGTGTAACACTAGTAGGGGTCTTCCGAATAAAGAGGTCGGAGTCATAAGAGCTAAAAGTGAAGCCAAAGTGAGTAAGTGTAGAGTTGAACTTGACAAACCAAGCCCGAGGAGCTTGTTTGAGGCCATAGAGAGCATGATGAAGTCTGCATATATACTTCCTCAGTTAGGTTTCCATTAAAGAAAGCATTTTTGACATCCATTTGAAACATTTTCTAGTTTCAAGAAGCAACAACAATAATGATATTGCGAATATAGGTGAGGCAAGCTACATGTGCAAAAGTTTCTTCGTAGTCGATACCATATTTCTATGTAAAACCTTTTGCAACCAAACAACTTTATATTGTTCCACATACCCATCCAAATTTGATTTTGAAAACCCACTTATAACCAATCAGATATATATCAGACAAAAGATCAATAAGATCCCATGTATGTGCTTTATCATACATCTATTTTGAAAAGCACATACATAGGATCTTATTGATCTTTTGTTAAAGCCTGTAATTCATCTATCATTGCTTGCTTCCAATGAGGGTTAGAACTAGCTTCTCAATAGTTTTGGAGTTCATGATGAGACAAAATAGTAATCATAAAAAGGAAAGGGGAGAGTACTTACGCGAGTAGAACGATGAAGTGATGAATCTACACAAGCAGGTGGTTGGTCTTTAGAAGATGTTGTAATGGTAGGATCAATAGAAGGAACAAATGCATCACGAAAGGTCGTAGTAGATGGAGAGGGTAATGTGGCAATGTTATGAGGAAATAGATTAATAGTTGGGTCATTAAAAAATGAGAGTGAGGTAGGAGATGAGATATGAAATTAGAAAAAAGAGGAAAACATTTTATGTTCCGAGAAGATGACATGAAGAGAGATGCGCAATCGTTGAGAGAGAGACTCTAAAAAATGATAGCCTTTGTGTTCTATTTCATACCCTAAGAAACAACAAAGACGAGCACGAGGTTCCAATTTATTGTGTTCGTGAGGGTAAGGAAGAACAAAACTGGCACAACCAAACACTTTGAGTAGTTCATAAGACGAATGAGTATTACAGAGATTCTCATAAGGGGATTGATTATGAATAATAGACATTAGAACACAATTGATGGTATAAACTGTCATAAAAGCTGCTTCACACCAAAAATGTTCAAGACAAGAACTAAAAATATGGAGAGTACGAACAATATTAAGAATATGTCTATGTTTTCGCTCAACTCTTCCATTTTGTTAAGATTTGTCAGGACAAGAATATTAAAAGAATGTGCCATTTTGTCGAATAAAATTTTAAAAAAATATTTCTTTATATTCTATAGCATTATCAGCTCTAAAAACTTTGATAGTTTGAGAAGATTAGGTTTTAACCATTTTGGAAAAATCATAACAAATTTTGGGTAATTTAGATCTATGTTTCATGAGAAAAATCTATGTGAATCTTGAATAATCATCAATAAAAATGACAAAATATACACATCCCTCCATAGTAGGATGTGAGGATGGACCCCAAACATTAGAATGAATTAAGTCAAAAGGGAAGATAAAAGTATAATCACTTTTATTAAAACATAAAATAAGTTGTTTTTCCAATTGACAAGGTAAAAAATTTACATTATCAAAAGTAGAAACATATCATAATTTACCAGAAGATGCTAAGGAACAAAGATGTCCTATAAACATATAACCTAGATGAAAATTCCATAAGTTAATAGGAGTAGTAGAAGTAATAACAAAAGGATGAAGAGAATTGGATAGATAAATGTTGATAAGTTCAAATAGTCATCAAACTTTACGGCTTATCCCAAGGGTTTGCCCTATCTGTGGATCCTGCACATGACAACCAAAAGAGGAAAAGGTAATAGTAAGACCAAGTTCACATAATTGATCAACAAATATAAGATTCAAAGTAAGGTTAGGAATATGAAAAGTATTAGAAAGTGATAAGGAAGGTGTGGAAACTTGACCTACATCATTAACATGCATATGTGAATCATTAGCAATTTGAATTAAAGGTTTAGAGATGGAAGATTGTGTGGAAGAGAAGATGTGAGTATTATGATTCATTTGGTTACAACAAGCAGAATCAAAATATCGTGGAGATTTACTTAATGTGAGAGATAAGGCAGAAGGGGAAGGATTACTAGATTTTGAAAAGACATGTTTAAGAAGACTTTAAAATTCTTGAGTAAAAAAGGTAAGTTTGTCATCAAATGAGTTACTAGTTTTACCCTCAGAAACAGTAGTAGTGACAAATGAGTTACTAGTTTTACATGAAACATTTTGATAGGGATTCCGAGAGCAATCTTTTTGAAAATGTCCTAGACCCTTCTTGTGACAAAATTTAGATACCTGAATGTGACATATTGGTATTGTGGCAATAGGTACAGACTTACTATTTAGAGCCCTTTTTAGAACCTTCTTTAGGGTAATAAGATGGAATGACAAGAACATAATCTATAGTAAGAACTTGGAAAACCTCAATCCGAGTTTCTTCAAAGCGAAGCTCAATCATAACAATATCTAAGGGCAGAAAAGGATTATGAGAAAGTAAGGAAGCCCAAACAAGTTCAAACCGATTATGGAGATCCATGAGAAAAAATAACAAGACGATGATGATTAAGATAAGTTGCAAACATCTTAACATCAATTTTGTTTGTCCAGGTTGGTTCTAAGAGAGCGAGTTCATCCCAAATAACATGCATCTTAGAGAGAAATTGGTTAATTGTTTTATTAGACCTCTAACATTTGGTATGAAGATCCGTCATAAGTTGATATTGATTGACCAGATATGTGGTAGTGAATTGAGCCTTAAGAAATTCTCAAACTTTCTTGGCAGTGTTAGAATGTCAAAATTCACCATGGATTGAGGGTAGAGTGGTGTTGCAAAATCAAGTGATGTTTACGTACTCTCCTAATCTCCAAGACGACCAACAAATAGAAAGTCGATTTCTATAGTTTCTTTTATGAGTATAAAGATATCATCGGTTATGAGACATCATAGCTTGCATCCTTTCAAGAAACTCTTCATTGTTTATGCCTAGGCTAGATTATTAGTGTCATTAAGGGTAGTAGATATTGGTTTGGAGACATCATTTTTATCCATTTAAAAAGAATAATAGATGAAATATAAGGGAACAATATAAATAAGTTTATATAGGTTAAAATAAAGCTTAAAATGGAAAGAGAAGTAAAAAACAAGCCTGGAATCAGTTTGAATCGATGGAGAACCAGTAGGAAAGGTGTTGAATCGAGTCTATGAACCAGGTCCGGTAGACTGGGTTAAGGTACGACTAGAGCGTGGGTCAAGGGCGAGTCAGGCGCTACTGGTTCGTGGGTTGGTCCTACCAATGGGTTGACACATGGATTCTAGAAACATATCCTTTAGACTGTGCGTGAGATGTTATTTTGGGGATTTTAGTATTATTTTGGCTTTGATTGGATTAGTATAATTGATGTTTTGTAAGAGCATAAGCTTTACGGTGATAATGGTTTACTTTGATAAACATAGACAAAATTTTGATATAAATTCTAAAGGTATATGAAAGATCGTGATACCATGTTAGTAGTACAGAGAGATAATAAAGAAAGATTGATTTATTGTAACTTGTATTTAGAATGTATATAAGAAACCCTATAACATATATAATATTATAATTCATTGATAATAAAAAAGTACAATAGTACAAATGAATTACAATATAAAATAAAAATAAAGAAATAGCCAAAAGTTTTTATAATTAAGATAATAAGGAACGATTTTTAAGATTTTTTTAATTAGTAATTACAATCAATATTAAGTACACTTGTAAAATTATATACAATAAAAAATTATAACATTAATTATGAATTTTAGAGAAATTAATATTTCATTTATAAAATGAACATACATTTAATAAAAAACATTTATAACACAATTTAAGTTTTTTATTTGACTATTTCAATTCTCTAAATATGTATTACGTTTTTCATTAATCAGATGACAAACTTTCAATTTAATTTGATCTTTTATATTTTAAAATATTTATGTTTTAAACTATAAAAATACTTCTTAAATCTAAATCTAAAAGCAAAACAAACTGAAAAATAAAAAAACATACTTAAATAAGTATTAAATTGAAATTTAGTTAAAAAATTCACGGTAAACTAAAATTTAGATACAATGTATAGATTATATATTTACGTTTATTATAAATTAAATAAAATTGAAAATCTATAACTATAGAAAACCCTTCCTCCAGTAATATTAGTTATATATATATATATATAATAGTGATATAATAATATTAGTTTATTTATTATACTAACTAATAAGTATGAACGAGAATGAGATATACTATGCTAATAACTAATTGGTAAGTGGTTGCCAGTTTTTCTTTCTCCTTGTACTTTTATATTATACGAGCTTTTATTTATTCTTTTTAGAATATTTTATTATTATTTAAAAGATATTTATATTTAATAATAAAAAATATAAATAACATATTCAATAATTAAAATACATAATTTAAAAAAATATATACATATATTAAAAAGATTAAAATAATTATAAATTTAATAATTTAGAATTTAGAATTTATGATTTATTATTGGTAAAATATTATTAATGAATTAATATTTTATTTTTAAAAAAATATGTTTTTAATTATTTATCCATATTTTTGTTATAAATAAAAACTAAACCAAATTATTTTCTCTTTTATCTTATATTTAGTATTTATATTTTAAAATATTATATTAATTTTAAAATATTATATTAATTTAAAGTATCATTTCAATATATTTTTAATAAAAAAAAAAATTCCTCCAACTTTACCAATTAGACCACAGTAGGTAAGAGGTCAAATTTTATTATTATCGTCGTCGTCGTTAAAATCTATGCTTAAAATTAATCTCTGGACTCTACAAGGACATTTTAGGCATTTATTTTATTTTTACTTTTTGGTTCCTATCATATAAGAAAATATTGTAAATCTTTTCAAAATAATAATAATATTTTTATTTAATTTTATTTCACATGTCCTTCAAAACTATTTATTTAAACCAATCCATCCTATTTGGAATCCATTAATTCAATAATAATATTAAATATATATATATATATATATATATATATATATATATATATATAGTTAACTTTTCTCCCACAATTATTATTATTTTATTTTTTAAAAATATATTATTATTTAAAAAAACTTATTATAATTAGAGATTAGACCAAGTAATCATCCTATTTGAAATCTATTAATTTTAATATTTTATCTAATTTTAAAAAGTGTATTATTATTTTTAAAAAATTATTATAATTAAATATTAGACCACGTAATCTTTGATAATTATAAGATTATGGATAGAGTGTTTTTAATATAATTACGGCTCAATTGAAAAAAATAAAAATAAAAATAAAAATTATTATGATTCAAATCACCGAATCCCTGTTAAAAACATAATACATACCGCATATATCCTATAACTATCACTTTTTCGGTCAAAAAAGTCTATTATTGTTAGGAGTAATTAGGAGTTGGGAGGAATTAATATGTGAAAGATTCCAAATTGCGTACAGGCTTAATCCCATTCAACAAGTTTTCTATTTCTGAAAGCAACAACTCACCTAAATTAAACCTCTTCCTCACCTTTTTTTTTTAAGAGATAACAAGTTTTGTTTTGGGTTCTACAAATTAAATACCATTTGGTTGGGGAAAAAAATTATCTTTTTAATAGCTGGTCATTACTCATTATTTAACTTAATTTAATAGATAAAAATAAACCAAAGGCTGCCTTACCAAAGTAAGCTATTGCAGACTTGCAGCCAGGCGCTCTTTATTCACAAATGGTTTACCTTTTCCGAACATGAAACAGTTCAGTCATGGCCCCTCATCCTTGGCTTTTCCCCATCTCATACGGTGATTTGTCCAAAGAAGAACTCCAGGTTCTTGGAAGCTTCCTTTCAATTTTAAATAACAAGGAGATAATTCATTTCAGATGGGTAACAAAATTCTTAAATGAGAGGGGCATAAGATAATAATTTTGATTTTTTTAATAAATTAATATCAAAATATGGTGTTATCCAAAAATTTAAAAAATAAATAAATAAAGTCTTACTATTTTTATATTTATAATTGTTCAAAGAAAATGATTAAAAACATAAAATTCATAAATAATAACTAATTTTTTTTATTTTTAAGTTTTCAAAAAAATAAAATATTACGAAACAATTTGTAAGTAATTTTTGATTTTTTTTTCTTAAAAATCACAAAGTATAAATTATTATCAAACATATTTTTCATTATTTTTACAAAATCAGAAAACCAATTATTTAATCATAAATTATAAATAAAAATTATTATAAATCAAGAACTAAAGTATTTTTGATTTTTTGATTTTTTAACCAGTTATTTTGTGTTATTCTATTTAAGTCCATTTATATATTAGGTCAATTAATTATCTAATTTCTCTCCAGTTGTATCTAATTCTTCCCCGACTTCTATCCTAAACCTTATATAGTTATATTTAGTTATTTTCTATGTGTCTCACCCAATTCTATCTCCTTTGTCTCTTCCCATTCTATGTGAAGAACTGAGTGGAATACATAATATCTCCTTGTCATAGAAAAAAGGACAAGAGGAATCAATTGTCTGATTTTAATGGATTTCCAATTAGGATAGAAATTAAAATGTCAATATTAATTGTTGGCCTGCAATGTACTCATAAACAAAGAAAGAAAAAAATGCATAATTTAATAAATTTTTAAAAACCATTAAATTAATAAATGAAGAAGCTAAGCCAGCTAAAACAGAAGAACAAAAACTCAATTTCCAAAGATATCTTTTTGTTACAAATGCTAAATTGTTTAATAGGAAGTGTCCAACATATGATTGCAGTACACGGAATTTCATATGCCAAGTGTGATTTTGTCTAACCTCAGAAGTCAGAACTAGTATGATTCATTGATTATATGGCTTAGACTCATTCAAAGAAGGCTACGTTTACCTTTCTTATAATAGCAAAATTATAAAAAATGATACATTTATATATATTTAACTATACTTATCCATAAAATTGTACCTTATCATTTGAAATATACATAGACTTTTCCTTCTTATAATAAAGGATTCAATTTTCTTATGATTAACATGAAACCCATTTGGAAATTATTCTTGAGTATTTCAAAAATGATTATATTAAAAGCTAAAATCATGACTCACCGAGGCTATTCCAAATTTTCAACTGCATATATATATATATATATATAGATATAGATAGATAAGTGGTGAAGAAAAAGGAAAACAGATCTCAGGATAGAGAGAGAAAGAGAGAGAAGCAATTATGGTGAAACCACACTTTGTACTTGTTCATGGCATAGGTGGAGGAAGTTGGTGTTGGTACAAAGTCAGATGCCTTGTTGAGAATTTTGGTTACAAGGTTTCTTGTATTGACCTTAAAGGCTCTGGAATTGATCAATCTGATTCTAATTCAATTCTTTCTTTTGATGATTACAACAAACCTCTCTTGAACTTCATGTCTGCTTTGCCTGAAACAGAACAGGTTTTAATTTTTAATTTCTATCTTCTTATAAGAATAATAATAGGACCATGCAAAAAGGGTAGTTTCATAATCTTTATTATGATGCTGTTAACAGGTAATAATAGTGGGTCACAGTGCAGGAGGGCTCAGTGTAACTCAAGCCACTCTTAAATTTGCAAAGAAAATCAGCTTTGTAGTTTATGTAGCAGCAACAATGCTAAAACTTGGAATGCAGACAGATCAAGATATCAAAGATGTAACTTTTTTACAATTTTAATTTCTCTTACTTTTATGTTATTATGAATTTATTATTTGGTTTATTTCATTTTTCAGATTTTATATGTGTGATGTTTTAAGCATAAATGCTTAAAATGATTTGACTGAGAGATTCTTCAAGTTGAGTGGCAGGAGTAGTATGACCACAATGTTGGTCATGTTTTACTGATTTATCATTGGAAAAAGACAATCATGATTAATTTCATTATTTTGAAGCAGGGAGTACCTGATTTATCTGAATTTGGTGACATATATGAGTTAGGGTTTGGTTTAGGACCTGATCAACCTCCAACAAGTGCTATAATCAAGAAAGAATTCCAACGCAAAATCATCTACCAAATGAGCCCTCAAGAGGTAACTTTATCACAATGTTGGGCAACCAACCTTTTGCTCATTATCCTTTTCCACTATTTGCTTCTCTTCTGCAGTTCGGGCCTTAAATAGTACATTTTTGGATATTTGACCTAAAATATTCCAAAATTGCAGATTTAACTTGCGTACAAAATGTACATAGTTGTACCAATTTTTGCCTAAACTTTAAAACAATAGTTATTTTAGGGCCCCAATACTTTAAAACAAACGCAGTTGTTATAAATGTGTTTTTGCTGTTAGTTTTGTGAAGTAGTTTTGCATCTTTTGGCATATAAATGGCTACTGAAGTTACATGTGATGACTTAATAACATATAGTTGGTTTTCCATAGGATTCAACTTTAGCTGCCATGCTTCTAAGGCCAGGACCAATCACAGCACTTACAACAGCCCGATTTGCGGAGGAGTCTGAAGTGGAGAAGGTGCCTCGTATTTACATCAAGACATTGCATGACAGAGTGATCAAACCAGAACAACAAGATGCAATGTTAAAGAGATGGCCTCCTTCTGATGTATATGTTATGGACACTGATCACAGCCCATTTTTCTCAAACCCATTTCTACTCTCTGGTTTGCTCGTAAAAGCTGCAGCCTCTTTTGGATTTAACAAGACTAGCTAGGAAATCTATAATTTGTTATTGATTCATCGAGCTTGATTAATTTGTTTCATTGAAACAGATATAATAAATGTTCAATCCCCATTGTTGGAAATAGCAGTAAATGTTGCACATTGCATTTGCAGTTTCTGTTTTGGCTGTTTGCGTTTGTTTTTTACACTTTGTAATAGCACTTTTGATGGCAATAAAATTTCGTTTTTGTGCGAAACAAAAATACCAAAAGCATAATAATATCTTATATATAAAATTTCATTTTTGTGAGAAACAAAAGTATTTTTTGACCTATAAAGCACATTTTTTGCTCGTTGATCGAAACATAAATGATGCATTTTTTTTCTTGAAGCCATTTTTATCAAAAGCACAGTAACATCTTATATATAATTGAATCCAATGTGTATGCACAAGAAATTTATGTGCAAGTTGCTAATTTTTCTGCATGAAGCAAAGTGTCTGATTATTCAAACTGTAAATCAAGCAACACCTTATTCTTCATTTATAATTCTATATTCGCATCAGAAATTGAATAAGTATTTGCACTCTCAAAGTAACAAAACATAGTACAACATTTATTTGCTTATACTTAGTATTGTTCTTAGTCAAATAATTTATTAGACACAATGACACAAACTAATTATCAATAGTCAATCAAAAACATATGGTTTTAATTTTTATACCAAGACTACAACATCTTCTTAGGGTTTGTCTCAGGCACCAAGAAAGTGAAAAAGAATCCAAACATATTCACCACAGAAAGTACTACTATTGCTTTTTGAATCTTTTTGCTGGCCTGAGTAAAACTTTGAACCACAAATGCACCAAATATAGCACCTACTTTTCCTGCTGCTGCTGATATGCCATGACATAATGAACGAACCCTCGAGGGAAAAATCTCAGCAGGCACTATGAAAGTTGTTGCATTGGGTCCAAAGTTTGCAGAAAACAAGGTAAGTCCTAATAGAATGGTAAACAAAACAGAATTACCACCACAAAAATCTCTAGTTGAATTTGTGCTGCAAAGATCTTTCTCTCCACTTAGTTTTCCATATTTAATTCCAAGAATTTCCATAAAAATAGACATAAGAAAAAACCCAACAAGCTGGATTTTAAATCTTCCAATCTTATCAATGAAAAATACTGTAAACCAGTAGCCAGGGAAAGTTGCTACTAGTGCTATTAAGAACATTGCTTTAGAGAGTTTAAAGACTTCTTCTATTGCATTCATTGTTGATGCCTTTTTCTAATAGACCACTAGCTGGGCAAATATCCTTCTGTTCCAGTTAAAGACCATAAAAAGTAATGTCTAATAATAGCCAAGTACAAGTTGTTCCTAGAAGGTGATGTCCGTGTCTCCTAGCAAACTCTCTCGAAAAGAGACCATATGAAGACTTGTTAGAATCATTTGGAAGCTTGGTACCGGATTCTTCTTCTTCTTCTTTTGTAGGTATGTTATGATCAAGTACTTTTGCCATATCAGCAGCAGCCTTCTTGTGGTCATCTTCTACCAAGGCAGTATATCGTGCAGTTTCGGGCATTTTCAATCTCCAATAGTAAGTTAGAGCTGCAGGAACAACACCAAACATGAGCACAATTCTCCAAAAAAAATCCCCTTGTGGTTGAGAAGACAGCAAATTACTTTCTTCAAAATCACTAGCTGAGAAAGCTACCAAGAATAGCTTAGAGACGCTCATTGCTACAAGTCCTGCAACCAAAATTCAGACTCCTTGCATAGCAAAAAACAGCAGCAATAAACCCACCTCTAGTCTTTTGATTAGCATATGCAGACATTATAACAGCAGAGAGGGGGTAGTCCCCTCCAATGCAAATCAGAGCCAAAATTGGAAGAAGCATAGAGTTGTGATAACATTTTGAGGTTTAGAACCAAAGGAAAGACCAGAAGCTAAAGCACAACCTACCATAGTGACTAAGGTGGTTCCATAAACTTTTTTTCTGCCAAGTTTATCTCCAAGCCAGCCAAAGAAGAGTTGCCCCGCCAGGGTTCCACATAAAGCAACCCCAGTTATGGCATTGTTAACATTTTTAGGAAGAGCACTGGGATCTTTTGTGAAAGGGTAGTGGAGGCAACCAATGAGCTTTGTGACTGCTGTGATGCAAAACAGGTCATAAGCATCTATCAAGAATCCCACACCAGCAATCACAATGGCCTTGAAATGGTATGATTGTGTCTTTGCATTGTCAAGAGCTGAAAATACAGCTTTACTTCTTCCACTTTGCTTGTTCAGGCCGGGAAGTTGAAGATGAAAAAGCTGCTAGCATTTATAAGCAGATTGATTTGAGCATATGTGAAAAATTACAGGTTCCTCTGATTGGAACCTGGAATATTAAGTTAGTATACAAGAAATTCCCATTGCTGATAACGACTTTTTAAAAAAGCCGATGGTCACAAGATTGCTCTAATATCTAGTTTGTCTTTTATTAGTTCACCTTCTCAAAATGTGTTTGTTCGTGATCTTTAGGAGTTTAATCAATTGTCCAAGCCGAACTAAGCTGTACAATCTATTTAGTTATGTATGAGGAAACCCAACATGTAAATGGATCTCCTATTATTACTATGGGATTCCAAATAAAAAGGTCGACCCAATTGACCCAACCTTAGGGCCCACACTCATAGATCACTACATGATGGATTAGTTCATATGACTCCAACATCTTGATCCTAATTCACTTAATCTTTCCCTTTAGACTCCTTATCCAATTCATTTAAACCCACTTTGTTTGATTAAGCCTATAATTATCATGTAAATATTCATCGCATATTGGAAATGTATTTACAATCTTAAAATACAATGAACTAATACATGTTTAAATACAGGAAATAAGAATCTGCTTTTTGGAAAAGTGCTTTTAGGAAAAGTATATTAGTTGCATACAACTAATATACAACTGATAAAGTATATTAGTTGCATACAACTAATATACCATTAAGGAATTATTAACACTCCCCCTCAAGTTGGCGCGTAGATATCGATAATGCCCAACTTGCTTAGTGAACCGTATAATGCCTTCTTGGAAACTCCTTTGGTAAGTATATCTGCAAGCTGCTCTTCTGTGGAAACAAAAGGAAAACTAATAAGTTTGGCATCTAACTTTTCTTTTATAAAGTGACGATCAACCTCTACATGCTTAGTGCGATCATGTTGTACTGGATTTTGTGATATATCAATGGCTGCCCGATTGTCACAATACATCTGCATAGTATTTTTGAGTTCGAAACCCAAATCCAATAACAAAGTTCTTATCCACAGCAATTCGCAAACCCCATGAGCCATACCTCTATACTCGGCCTCAGCACTAGATCGTGCCACCACTTTCTGCTTCTTACTTTTCCATGTAACCAAATTTCCTCCCACAAAGGTGAAATAACCCGATGTTGACTTTCTATCTGTAATACTTCCTGCCCAATCTGCATCTGTGAATCCACAGACTTCAAGAGGATTGTTGTGTTTAGAGAACATTACTCCCCTTCCTGGAGCCGATTTCAAATACCTTAAAATTCTCAAGACAGCATTCATATGGTTCTCACTTGGATTATGCATGACCTGACTCACCACACTTACTGCATATGCAACATCTGGTCTAGTATGAGCTAAGTAAATCAAACGTCCAACCAATCTCTGATAGCGAGCTCGATCAGTTGGTATCTGATCTGGATACTCTGCTAAACAATGGTTTTGCTCAATAGGAGTGTCAATAGGTTTGCAATCCAACATACCTGTCTCTGTTAGCAGATCAATAATGTATTTCCTCTGACACAGATATATTCCTTCTCTACCTCTGGCTACCTCAATTCCTAAGAAGTATTTTAGTTCACCTAAGTCCTTCATCTCGAATTCAGAGGCTAGCTGTCTTTGTAATTTATCTATCTCAATAGTATCATCACCAGTGATTACCATATCATCAACATAAATGATTAGGGATGTTACCTTCCCTTGTTGATGTTTGAGAAATAGAGTGTGGTCTGAATTACTCTGTTTGTAACCAACCTTTTGCATGAACTGTGAAAACCTTCCAAACTAGGCTCGAGGGGATTTCTTGAGGCCATACAAAGACTTCCTCAATTTGCATACAAAACTACCAGGAGAATCAACTACATACCCAGGTGGAAGACTCATGTACACCTCCTCGGCTAATTCTCCATGAAGAAACGCATTCTTGACATCAAACTGTCGAAGTGGCCAGTTTAGGTTAGCAGCAAGTGAGAGCAGAACCCGAATCGTGTTCATTTTGGCAACAGGAGCAAAAGTCTCATCGTAGTCTACACCATACGTTTGAGTAAACCCTTTTGCTACAAGACGAGCCTTATACCGATTTACGGATCCATCACCATTATGTTTTATAGTAAATACCCATCGACAACCAACTGCCTTTTTTCCTTGTGGTGGTGACACAAGTTGCCAAGTATCGTTCTTCTTTAATGCATCCATCTCTTCATCCATTGCCTTCCTCCATATTGGATCTCCCAACGCATCCTGCACTTTGTTAGGTACTGATACACCAGATATTTGATTCACAAATGATTTGTATGACTTAGATAATCTTTTAGTGGACATGAAATTGGCTACTGGGTATTTTGATTTTGCATGAATATTTGGTTCATACCTTTTGGCTGGTTGACCTCGAGTAGACCTATTTGGTAACACATACTGTCCAACATTAGACTCGATGTTATTAGTATCAGTAGGTGTACATACCTCAGATGAGTGACCTTCAGTACCAAGGAGTTGTTGATCAAGGGTAGGAGTAATGCCTGAGGGTACAGTTCTGTCTTCAATGTCATTTGCTGTAAGTGAATTTGGTGCTTGAATACTTGAAGCATCTGTTTCTACAATGACTGGATTCAATGAATTAGAAGTCTCATCTAGTCTCATTGAAACATCAGTTGGTGACTCACCTAATGCCTCCCCCTCACCATGATACAGTTCTTCGAAATATGTATTCTCCCCCTGACGAGCAGTATCAGGTGAGAAAAAATAACTCATGTCCTCAAAGAAGGTAACATCCATAGTAACATAATACTTTCTGGTTGGTGGATGGAAGCACTTGTACCCTTTCTGATAACTTCCATAACCAACAAACACACATTTAATTGCCCGGGCATCTAATTTAGATCTTTGATTTTTAGGAACATGCACAAAAGCAACACAACCAAATACACGGGTAGGAAGATTATGAAAGGATGATAAGGAGACATAAGATGCGAGAATTTGGAATGAGATTTTGCCGTTAAGGACACTAGATGGGAGACGATTGATGAGATGGGCGGAAGCTTGTACAGCATCACCCCAAAGGTATTTTGGCATATAAACACTAAATAATAGTGCACGGGCCATATCAAGTAAATGATGATTTTTTCTTTCAGACACTCCATTTTGTTTCGGTGTTTGCGGACAAGTAGTTTGGTGAATAATCCCATGTGTTTTGAAATTTTTTTGAAAAACATGATTAACATATTCCCCCCCATTGTCAGAACGGAGGATCCGAATGATGCCATTATATTGTGTTTGAACAAAGGTATGAAAATTTTGAAAAATTGAAAAAACTTCATCTTTTGTTCTAAGAAGAGAAATCCACGATAACCTTGTACAGTCATCGATAAATGAAACAAAATATCTCATATCCGATATAGTGGGCTCTTTAGATGGTCCCCAAACATTAGAATGAATTAATTCAAAAGGAATAATACTTTTATTAAAAATACTAGGAGAATAAGTAACACGATGGCTCTTGGCCAAAACACAAGTCTCACAATGCAACACAGTCTCACTAACACCAATAAATAAAGTAGGCATGGTTTTTTTCATAAGACTAAAAGACGGATGCCCTAAGCGGCGATGCCACAACCAAATTTCACTTAGCTTATCGGAACTAGAAGTCAATGCAGTGCTTGCCCGTGCTCCTGGTTTCTCCCCTCCGTAGTTCTGATCCAAGCGGAACAATCTTCCCCTCAGATACCCTCGACCAATTATTTCCCTGGTAAAAAGATCCTGAAAAATCACATACATAGGATAAAAGGTTACAAAGCATTTAGACTCAATATTCAACTGTGGGACAAATATTAAGTGATGAGATAAGTCAGGTACATATAAAACATTATGGAGCTGTAAAGATGGAGTGATATGAACTGACCCCTGTCCTAAGACAGGAAAGGCCTCACCATTAGCATTTGTAACATAAGACACTGGTGGGAGAGATAACTCATTAAAATAGGATTTATCATAAGTCATATGATCAGATGCACCAGAATCAATAATCCAAGTATTAGACCCAACAGAGTGAGAAACATTTAAGGTCATACCAATCTTACCACGACCAACTATTGAAGCTATAGGGATACCTCCACATTCCAAAGGATGATTCTGTCCATAGTAGTCTGGTTCTTGGACAATTTGCACGGTAGCTGTTTTTGCTTTAGAACGATACCCATTTTGTCGTTTTGCCGCATAGTAGTCTGCTTTTGGTTTCAAGTGTGGATGTAGTTTCCAACAAGTCTCACGAAGATGCCCCTGTTCATTGCAATAAGAGCAGGGAGAACGAGGGCGATTGTTAAAACCCGGTGGAGGTCCCTGCTGATGAAGTGGAATTGAATTTTGCTACTGGAGGAAGGGTGCCTTTGATTTGGCTTGAATGGCTAGGCTTGATACCTCAATATGTGCCTGATGAAGACTCTCTTGCTGAGATTCGTCTTTACGGATGTATGTAAAAGCAGTAGTCAAGCTCGGAGGGTCTGACATTCGAAGCAATTCGCCTTTAGCACTATTATGTTTTGTATCAAGACCTCTTAAAAAGGCATGTACGCGTTCAAGCTCCTTCTCCTTCTGGTACCACAGAAGGTCTTCTGAATTTTTAATTTTACACGGGCGTTTCTGGTCAATTTCAGCCCATACATTTTTCAGCTTGGTAAAAAAAAGAGATACTGGTTGCCCATTTTGCTGCATGCCGGCAGCTTTGCACATGAGTTCATGAGCTTGAATAAAGTCAGACTCATTTGTATAGAGATCGCTTAAGGTATTCCATATGGCCTCAGCAGTTTCACATTCCTCCACCATTTGTAATATATCATCAGTGATGGCTCAAAATAGAATTGACATGACAAAGTCATCATCATCTTCCCACCTAGTATAGGCTTCTATATCATCTTGACTAGGAGCCCGAATTGATCCAGATACATGTCCCATCTTATGCATCCCACGAAGATAAACAGACATAACTTTTTTTTCATGTTCGAAAATTTGTACCATTAAGTTTAGTACCCCTGAAAGAACCAATTTCTGAACTCTTAACAGAAACTTCAAAATTTGGAACCTCATGAATTCTGGAAACTTGATGATGTCTTGAATCTTCCATTGAAATAATAATAATAATATATCTATATATTGTGCAGCAGATTGTTTTTTTTTTTTGGCTGGGGTGGGCTGAAAAATGGGCTAAAAAGTGGGCTGATGGGCAAAACTTAAAACTGATGGGCTGATGGGCTTGGGCTGATGGGCTGAACTTAAAAACTGATGGGCCAAGGCTGTTTTAGGGCTGATTAGGGCAGAACTTAAAACTGAAAAAAGGGAAACAAAATTTCCAAAAAAATTGAGCAGCTCAGTGTGCGGACTCACAGAAAATGCAGGGAGAAGCTGGACGGCGCGCAGGAGAAGCTGGACAACGCGCAGGGCTACGCGAGCTGAACGGCACAGGGTGCGCGAGCTGGACGGAGCGCAGGGCTGCGCGAGCTGCTGCACAGGGTTGGTGCGCAGGGAAAGACGGCGCAGGGCTGTTGCGCAGGGCAAGACGACGCAGGGGCTGAACGGCACGCAGGGGCTGAACGGCGCGGGCTGGACCTCGCGAACTGGACAGCGCGGATTGGACCTCGCGAATCTGCAACTGCGACGCGAACTGAACAGTGCGAGAAGATTAACGACACTGCATAAAAAATGGCGGCGGCGCTAGGCGGCGCTGCTTGCTCAGAAGTCGGTAAAAAAAAAATTTCTTTTTTTTTCTCTGCTCTGATACCAAATTGAATATATTGGAAATGTATTTACAATCTTAAAATACAATGAACTAATACATGTTTAAATACAGGAAATAAGAATCTGCTTTTTGAAAAAGTGCTTTTAGGAAAAGTATATTAGTTGCATACAACTAATATACAGCTGATAAAGTATATTAGTTGCATACAACTAATATACCATTAAGGAATTATTAACAATCACTACATGATGGATTAGTTCATATGACTCCAACATCTTGATCCTAATTCACTTAATCTTTCCCTTTAGACTCCTTATCCAATTCATTTAAACCCACTTTGTTTGATTAAGCCTATAATTATCATGTAAATATTCATCGCATATCTCCCTAAGAATTACCAAAGAAAGTCTATCTTTTTACATAAGCCTACACAAGTATAGTTACATATGTTTGACAACCATCCAACTATTAGCTTTAATATTAATATATAGAAACTCAATAGGTTAATAGATCTCTAGTAAATGTTATGAGATTCTAACTTAAACAATCAACCTTATTAAGAGGAATACCATTCACTTATAAACTCATTTAGATTGTCATATAATTTCTATGTATACTCTTGTTTGTCTTTTAACTTACAATGTAAAACAGAGATTGTTTGATTGTCTTTTAGCTTACAATGTAAAACAGAGATTGTTTGATTTATTTTATCGTACCTCATTTTTTCACTAATCTTAATCTTTGAGGGATACCATATATTTTCTTGGACATAATCGTATCTTGATCTTTTTCTCTGATATAATATGCACGTGTGTTTTGTTACCATTGAAAAAACCAACCAAAGAAAGAACACATAGTTATGTAAAACAAGTTTTTTTTTTGTTCTTCATTTAGGTGATATTTCTAATAACATTGAAATGATATCCAATCTCAACGGTGAACTCAATGTAATGTGATCAAATATAAGAAACGGTAAACTCAATGTCATTTGATCAAATATAGGAAGAGCGTTCTTATATTATGAATTTAAAGCTTACTCATCGTCGATACTTTAATTACAATTCCTTTATGATGAACTCTGAGGACTTGTACCTCAACACATAAAGAGTTTTCTATTTCTTGTCTACCTAAACATAAAAGTTGCAATAAACATTCATATCCATCCAAGTCCACTGCATGTTAACAATCCTAATTACCAGCCACAGCTAGAGTTTTATGACCGACTGGACTTTGCATACAACCAAACTCCTTTTTCATCCATGAACTAGAAGAAGCCAAGGTTCATTGGAGCCACGTCCTCTAGAGTTTTAAGATCGAGAGGGCAATGTGGAATTTGAGGCTTTAGCCAATGTCCAACTTGGAAGTTGTTCATGGACCACAGTCAGCTACATGACTTGTTTTCAAATCAGCCACTGCAGCTGTTTTTTTCAATAGTTCTGGCTTGTTTCCTCCCACTAGTTTGTCAACTTGTCGTCCATCTTTTAGGAAACAAAATGTTGGAGTGGCTTTGATATCCCATGAAGTACTCAATTCCTACAACTCACAAAAAAATTTACCTCATTTATCCCCACGTACTTTTCAATGTAAAAGTTCAGCATGACAATCAATCTACAAAAATTGGTTTGAAGAAAAGTGATTTTAAGAGTAGTAATTAGATGTTTGCATGAAAATGTTAGAAATGGTTGTTTTAATTGGCACTTTAGTAATTATTTAGGAATGAAACATATTTCAAAAGCTACTTTTACGTGGTGCTTTATGACACAGTTGAAACCACATTCAACCCAAAGGAAAAGCAGTTCCAGATAAACCCTTTGTTTATCAATTCTAAGGTAGCATTTAAAGACAAAAGGCGATGTTGACTGGTGAGGAGGCAGGAAAGTAAACTTTAAGTAGAATTCATAGTCCTGCAGTCCTTTTGTTCAATAGAGTACGTAGAGAGCCGAAAACTAAACAAGAAATCTTTCTTACTTACAGCAAGCTCGTCAACATCCACCGTTAGAAATAAGATGGAAGGATATTTATCAGCAATATCACAGTACACCGGTGCTATTGTTCTACAAGGACCACACCATAATGCACTGAAATTTACTACAACCTGTTTGAAACAATCAAAAGAAACTAATGTAAGAAAGAAATTCAACTTGAACTCTCTCTAGAGTTTTAAAAAGCTTAAAAGGTCTATTATCAGCTAGGACAAAACATCCGATTATATGCAACAAATTTCTCAACTTAAGAGCTTTAGTAAGTTTTCTGATCATCAATCAATCTCAATTTTTTATGCATCTTATTCAAGATGTAACTTCTCCTTTAATGGAAGCCTATAGTATCCCAATTTTCCAAATTTTCTTTAACAAGTAGTCTTTTATCTCAAGTTATTGCACGTTTACAAGTTACAACCCATGTGGCAAAATATCACAGTTGGACCCCTTCTAAACATATAGTCATAATCTGACACGTGTTGTGAATATGCAACAACTTGAGTTGAACAGGATCACTCTTCCTTGAATGCTCACATTAACCATACCGATCAAAATTGTAAAAATTTGCCTTTGTATTTAATATACACAAACGCTACCGGATACATGAACAAAATTACAACAGTAGCACAGAGAATTGATTTCTCCTTCCAGATAAACAAAATAACAACTCACAATTTTTTCTTCTTGATTTGCTTGTGATAACTTTTGCTCCCAAGTTTCCATGGTAGTTATGAGATGCACATTTCCGCTAGCAAGTTGTACCTCGCAATGACAGTCATCATTTTGCTTCCTGATGTACTGTAACAATCATACACTACATTAATTGATATAGCAATAGTTGGGTCATGATATTAATTCTTAAAAATAGTAAGAGATTAATTTCATTCTTTAACTTGTATGGAAAACTTACCCTCCCCCAACAATTTCCCATTGAATTTGCGTAGCTGAAATGTAGTGATAGGCTAATTAAAGTTCCCTGGAAAGTTTGTGATCAAATCGATGTCTTTGATTCGCAGAAATATGTTATAACATCAACTTTTCAGCACAAAGATGTCAGAGAAATCCAATTAGGTTTTGAAAATGAAGAGAATGACAGTAGTATTCCAAAGCTACCACTCCCGTTAAAATGGAGACAAAGGTTTTGAATGAGTGTTAAAAAAAATGATGTTAAATGTTTATCCATTTATACCAAAATACCAAACCAATCAAGGCGACAAACATTATTATGATGTTGGGTCTTATTAATCAAAACATATATTCTTTGAAATGATATGTATTTCTCAAGTTAATTGTATAATTTAGATCAACATAGAAAATCAGAGATATAAGATTGAAAAATCCAGAAGTCAAGAAATTCGGTTTCTTTTCAAAGAAAAAAAAACAGAATGAAGAAAAAACAAAAAAAGTACGGCTATTAATCACAACAGAGATCAAAGATTCAAAATCGCCACCTTTGTTATGCAAATCAAGAAGATGGATTTGAAATAGAATGATATATTCACCTCAGGTATGCACATATCTGATATCTTCTACTTCCCATCCTTGGAATTAAAACCTTCCAATCATCCCAGAAAAAACAAATCCTCTAAAGGAAGGAGATGAAATTGAAATTCTGAAAGAAGAGAAAATATCGGGAAAATCAATGGAATTTGATTTGGTTAAAGGAAAAAAAATGAGAAACCTCCTCGCTCCTGCTAACGAGGGAATGAACACTAAAAAATAATCAGAAAGAGAAAATTGCATATAATTAGCAAGAGTTCTAATTATTTACATAAAAGATATTTTTTGGGAAATAATTCCAACGAAGAGTTAAATTTACAAACCACATGTATGAAATTTCCTTTTGCTAACAGAAAAAAACGTCTTTTATGAATTGTCTCGTTGATAATTCCTAATAAATCATAATCCAGATACATGTCATCTTCCTAGGAATTATGAAAAGTAGGTGACTAACTGACTATGACCACGCAAGTCACTTATGTCCTGCACTAATTTTTAGGATATTTTATTTAAAAATGATCTCACAATAATAAATAATTATGAGTCCAATAATTGAATAACATTTTTTTAATAAATACTATTATATATCACAAATACATCAATAATTTATTATTAGTTATAATTATGTAGATTTAATTGTATTTACCAATAATACTGTTACACATCATTTGATATGTAAACTTTTCTTTTGCAAATTACTACCTAGTCTTTACCACCACTACAAAATCCCAAAATTAATTTCTAAACATCCCAACAGACCTCCAAACTTCCACAAGCAAGTGCATTGTTCCAACAAGGTGAAAAGAATTAGAAACAACAGAACAAAATGTTATCTCATGAATGTTAATTTGTAATGTAAGCTTTATTCTAATAGGCCCTCTTGACTTGAAGTATCCAAAGATTGACTATTTTGTAGCATAAGATAAGTAATATTTGCAAAGACGATCTGATACAGATGTAAATTATCAACCCAAATTTCATATGCAAACTCCCGTTAAAAAAAGGGGAAATAAAAAAAAAGTCGGAAAGATGAATGTGGGAAACAATCACTGATGATCACTTTTCTCAACTTCTTCATGGTGTTTTCTCTCTGCCTCTTTGCTGTTCTCTCTCAGCTTCTTCACATTGATCAAGATCACCAAATTCCTCGGTTGCTGTCATTGCTTTCAGTACAGGATATATCAGCTGATATATCAATCCACCACCTACTTTATATTCTTCTTCGTCCCCAATCATAAACAACCGATGGTCAGGTCCTGATGCCATGGGAATGTCAACAGCCAGTAGCTTCATATCGTGCTGCCAACATTAAGATGAGACAGATTGCTCAACCGAGAAAAGAAGATAATTCAAGTAGTGCTCTAATGAGTGCAACTTCTTCCTAATATTACATTTACACATTTTATTTCCATAATCTTGCTCCCTGATTCTCTTTCCTTAATCCAAGGAGTTTCAATGGACCCATTATCCCTGTCTGTAAATATCATGCAAGTTATCAACTATCTACTCATGAACCAAGGCATTGGCTTCTAATAAACCACAAGTAGCATGCTTTCAATTTTCCCCACTTTTCTCAAAGTTTCGGGATCATAACAAAACAAGGGCAAGATTAGTATAAAAAGGCACGTGGCCCTTTTTTCCTTTTTACTTCAACACTAACTAGTCCCTTTCTCTCAGCACCTCGTATAGGGAAGATGAGAAAACACCGCTTGCTCCTTACAATAGACTTGAAGTTCTTCAGTGTGAGCCCACCTTCTGATATCATGTACGCTCTATGATCTGACCCTGCAAGAGGGGCACCCATAATAACCTCAAGAATCCCAGCAGATGTTCTAAGCTTCCTCATGGTCATTCTATAAACTTTATCAGGATTAATCGTGAATCTGGAGTGGATATAGAGGCCCTAATAATAATCAGAAAGTGCATTTTTTTCAACTTCAAATGGATGATGCAAAGCAGGACTCTCCAAAATCATCAATCCACTTGAACACTATTGAGAAAGAAAAAAAAATAGTACTCTGTAACTCATACCAGAGTTGTGAGACATCTTGATACTTAAAAAAAATATACAAATAAATGAGGAAAAAGGGAACAACAACATAAAATGTGACTGAACATTGATTAAGAAAGCAGGATATATAATGTTTGATCATGGATGGATCATCAGGATGTTACCAATCAAAGTCAAGCCTTTTACTGCAAGCATATGATAAATGCTTCATGATAAAACCACTTTAGGCAGTATAGTTCCCAATGAATAAAATTTTCCTTAAAAAATGAAAAAATCCCATTATCACGTATAAAACTAAATTCATGAATCAGTTTTAACGCCTAGGATTTATCAATTTTTTTTTAAAAAAGATATTCATACTTAACTCAGCATGATAATTTAAAACCAGAACCAAATTCTGCTTCTCCAAGCTGTATAAAATAACAACGGTGCCTAAATTCCCTTAATAAGCATTACAAAAGATAACAGCAAGTGGTGGAAAACTCAAAGGAAATGAAGCTGAGCAAGCTAGTGAAATGGGAGGCAACTGAGCAAAACAAAAGTAGTGATATCATGAACACTGGATATGAATTGGGATTAATTTTACTCCTATCAACATTTCTTAACCTAGTTTGGAGTAAAGCAGAAAGTGCCTTTGCATTGTATTTTTATACGGTATCCCTATTGAAATTTGAAACAACTAAACTAACAAGTGCCATATCCTACTGCACGAAAACGGAAGCAAAACAATTCCAAAGTGACTTGTAAATAGACAAATAGAAGAACGGAACTTACAGTACAAGCAACAATGGCATAGGAAAGGGCGAGAAAGCCACACTTAGCCATTCCTTCAGAAAGCTCAATAAAGATATTGGCCACCCCAAACATGAATCTCCGTATCAAAGAACACAGAAGAACCCCTCCAGCCCCCAAAAGGAAAAGATAGTTTCTCTTACAGAAAGCTTCAATCTGCAATCTAATGGCCTCTCGATAGCGCGAGAAAGCGGAAGAGATAGCCTATGTGGGCTTATGGAATAGGACCTTCTTGGCGAAATTCCCATTGGCGGCTTTACCAAAATCTGAAGACTTGAAGGAGAAGAACCTGAGGCCGATGCCAAATCTATAATCTGAGGAATTACCACCTAATTTGGGGAAAGGCGCGTGGGAGGAAACGGGAATCCGAAATTATAACCCATTCGAAGGAGGCGGTGGACAAGTGGAATGATAGGTTTCTGTTAGTGAATCACGAAAGAAGAGGTTGGTTTTGGGGTTTGATAGTAATGGAATCCGAGCATACCTTGAAGGACTCTGGTTAAGGCTTTTGACATTTGATTTCAATTAGTGCAGTGTAGTGTAGTGGAAGAAAGTTAGATTTGCGACGCACAAACTCGGGTTAATTGCGGGTAAAAGAATTGCAAGACAAGGATGTGATAGTTGTGGGAATTGAGATGTTGGTGAAATTTCTGATCCTGAGAAACTGAAAAGCTGGGTTTCGCAATTAAGCTTCTTAAGCACTGTATCTCAAGTGTAGTATTTGGGGGGAAGGAAAGAAAGAAAAAAAAAAAGCACTATGGCATATCGTAGTTCTATCTTCTACCTATGGTTATGAAGTAGCCCCCATGCCTGGATCATTATTCATTAGTGCCTAAAGTCCTGAAGCGAATCATAAATATCAAAACCCAAGACAAGATTGGAGCTAGGGCTCCAGTACAAGGTCAACTGTCAATCCAGATTAGCAATTCGGCCATTTTTAATTCAATAGATTCATCGTTCCACGCAGATGTTGGGACGGCTAATAGATTTAATCCACAGCCTACAAGACCATTGTGATCTACGATGGTCACGTTTCTCTGTTCCCGTAAGGGCCCTTTGGATGTTCTTTTATTAGGCGCTGTTTAAGACTATTGACTTAAAATGAATTTATTTGGGAAGTAATTTTATGAAAAATATTTAAATATTTGGATGTAAATATTAAAAGTAATTTTAAGTATTATTTAAAAACGAAAGTTTATATTAAAATTATTTTTAATAAAAATATATTAATTATTATTTTTAAGTAGTGTATTACTTTTTTAAATAAAATTATATTTTATCATAAATATGGGTTGGAAACGGAACCTAAAATTCTAGAATTTTTTTTCATAGTAAACAGAGGAATTGGCTTGTTTGAGTACTCCTTTTTTTTAACATTTATTCTACTTTTAAGCACCCATATTCGGATTATTAGTAATCATTTTGATTAAATTTAACAAAAAATAATAATAAATTAAAGTCATTTAGAAGTATCATTATTTTTAAAATTGATCAAAATAAATACTAAATAATGATACTCTAAAAATATAAGTATTTAGACGAGCAATTCATTCAGTAGAGCATATAAAATGGCGCAAACAATTAAGCTAACAATACCCTTGATCATTTGGGGGAGGGGATTTTATATACTGAATCTCAGGAAATTCATGAAAATCAAAAACTAGCTAATGACGGGGAGCACAAGGGGCAACAAATATAGCTTATTCAGAGGCTGGCATCCAATCAGCACGCTATAACCAAGAAAATAGAAGATAATGCAAACAAACTTAAAAGGACTTTCATGACGTTGATCATTTGACTCATCTATTTACACTAAACGGAAAACTTAATATTGGAAATCAACAAATGAAAGATCAATACATATAACAGAGATGAATAACTCATGTTTATAAGAAAAAAACAAGTCATACCTTCTAGAAAACAAACGAAAAAAAACATTGAAATTCATAGATTGTCCTGCTTAAAAGTCTAGAAACCAAAATACTATTTCTTTAAGCAATTGTCTCAGATAGAAAAGCTCTCCCAGCTTGACGATTAGCCAACGGTCCATGACATCCAAGAAGCTGCGTAATCAAAAAGTTGTAATCAAATATTAGCTTCATTCATGGTAAGAACGTTTTTTATAAACAATTTGAGTTGAATATTGGTGCAACTGAATTTGATTCTATTCAAAAACAAACTTCAAATTAGATGGATGATAAAAGAAATTGGGCAAACTACATAAGACTATATTATGGTTATATTAAGCAGTTTTCATAAAAATTAGTACCTTGGCGTTGACACCATCTGGAACAATCCTGTTCTCTGACCGATACTTCAAGTAATCAGCACGAGTGAACTTGGTGAAACCCCTGAAAGGAAGGACAAGTTAGTGATACCAAAGTTCCTAAAACAAATGGTGACACACATTGTTATATTTAATAACCCAAAACAAATGCCAATACTAATTCAAAACATCCAACTTACAAGAGTCTTGTATCATAACAACATAATTGTTCATGCCAAAACACACCAAAGGTAAAAGATCACCACTAAAACTTTGTTAATTCTCCACAAGATATAACACTAATTAACCATATCCACAACCATTACCAATTGAACGGTTTGAAAAAAATTGGGATAAGAACAAATTAGCAAAGTCTACAATAACAAGACACAGATTCCAAGTTAAATGTGCACACAAAGACTTCACGTTTAAAAGTTTAAACTCAAAACCAGAAAACCACTTACCATTTCCTGCTAATAATGATCTTTTGACGACCAGGGAACTTGAACTTAGCACGACGAAGAGCCTCTTGAGCATGGTGGCTGTTATTGTCCTTGCAACGAACAGAAAGGAGAACCTGGCCAATAGCCACTCTAGCACAAGTGCCTAGAGGTTTGCCAAAGGCACCCCTCATTCCAGTTTGGAGTCTATCAGCTCCGGCACATGAAAGCATCTTGTTGATGCGGAGGACATGGAAAGGATGCACCCTCACTCTCAAGTGGAAAGCATCCTTACCAGCAAACTTGGACATGTATTTGTTGCAGGCAATACGAGCAGCTTCCAATGCTTCACTAGAAACATTTTCTTTCTCCCAACTCACGAGATGAACACAGAATGGGAACTCATCAACGCCTTTCTTTTTCATCCCAACATCATAGATCCTGATCTTTGGATCAGGAACACCACGGCAAAACCTTGATTTTGGGTAAGGCTTGTTCTTAATCTGACGGTAACACCTTGCAGGTCCTATTACCCAGACAATTACAAAAATAAAATACAATATATCATAACCAAAACTTCACTGAATTCATCTATTTATAAAAAAAATTATAGTATCCCTCAAATTTTATCAACTTTAGCCCCTCAAAAGATTATCTCATAGTTTTTTTTCTTACTTTACTTAAAAAGTGAAGTAAATAAAAAAATTTATAAGAAGCATATGTTTATAGTAGAACAGATCCAAATTTCCCAAAATTCTTACACATATTCAAGGAAAAATACAGAAATAGAAACATGTACAAATACAACAATTGAATCAATCTACGGATTTCATATTCAAAAATATCATATCCAGAACCAAGAAGCCATATCGATATCATCCACGAATTTGATTGCAAAAGAAATAAGATGTTGAAAACGAATAAAAGGCATAAGAACTCACTCCTCCCCATGGTGATTTTTAGGACTCTGCGGCTGCTCCTTCGTAGTCCAGAGAATGGAACGAACTTTGCAATCACTAAAGCGATGTATACTGCCAGTACCCAAATCGGAAAATGACTACTTTAAAACCCTAGCAAAATCGCTGAAAGCCCACTTGGCAAATGCGTATTATAGCAGTGTCATGGGCCGAGCCGATCCAAACCAAATATATCCGCAAAAAAAACAGTATCTTAAAAATTTATAACTAGTAAATATCATTTTATGTATTTTTATTATAAAAAAATTTAGATTAAATATTATCAACTTAAATCCGTTTAAATTAAATTAAAGTTATTTATTTAAATAATATTTAATTTAAACTCATTCAGTATTATTATATATTGATTATCAATAGTTATTGGGACTTATATTTTTTCCTAACTTAAATATTTTATTGTTAAAGAGTAATACTGTTTTTATTATTTTTAACTCTACTATTTTTTTTAGAATTTCTCACATATTTAATGGTCTTGTATCGTATTTTCGTTTAAATTATTGCGTGGTAGGTAGAGACTACATGAAACTTCCAGATTTTCATGGGGAGATACCTCATTAATAAAAAAAATAGAAAAAAATTTGTATGTGAAATAGATAAATTTATATGAATTATCATGTTTCGCATTTTATTAATACAATAAAATTAAATTTAAAACTAAATTATTTATTTTATTAATTTAATATTAATATTAATAATTTTATTTTTTATGCATGTTATATAATATTTTATAATGAATTATTAATTTATATATAAATATTATTCTTTATCAAAATTCAATAAAATAAAAGTATACGTATTCTCGTTATTTTTACATGAATATTTTATTAATAATAATTTTATTTAAAAATAATGATTAATAGTTATGTATTTTTATCGTGATAATAATACAAATTAATGTAATATTTCAATTTGTCTCTAATGTTTCAAATCTAAATTGTTCATTTTAACTCTTTATTGTCAAATTTACAACAAAATTGTATGAAACGAATTATAATCTTATTGTCAGGTTAAATGTTATTGGTGGAACCTTTGACCTCTCCGTTGCAGAGCACTTATGAAATGAAAAATCAGAAAATTGCATGATGTATGGGTTAAGAGATCTAGCGACCAAAAAGGAACCTCTATTGGGAAGAGAGAGATGATCATTTTTTAATAAATATAATTTTAAATATATTATTAAGTTTAAATTCTTTAACTCAAATCATATTATTTATGTTTTAATATATTTATTTTAGTTTAGTTTTTAATATTTATACACGCGTGATGAGATTAATACTTATTAAATTATTATATTTTTATTATAAATTATAATGTTATAATTATATATCTCTTTTATAAGATAATGTTAAAATTTATATTTAATTGAGAAGTGATTAATTAAGATAAGAAAATAATGAATAAATAATTAAAATTTTAAAAATATAAATTACTTGTTGGGAAAAGTGGGTAGATAAAAAATTATTAATTTTATTATTTAATTTAAAAAACTGATCAAATTCATAATATATTATATTATTATTTTTAAATCTAAATCAATCTAATTAGAATAAAAAACAATATATAAGTTAGACCGGGTCAGAGTCGATTGTATCATTATAGTGTTAACACCCGTAATTTACCATTTCACGCTTTGGGCATGTAGAGATTTTAATAATATTTTCTCCCTTGGTGTCCATAGAAAACGTAAGCTAATAAAGTAAGTAAGCTAATAAAGTAATAATGGCTGCTTGAGAGGGAAAAAAAAAGGAGAGGAAGAAAGATATACGCTTGAGATAGAAGCATGTGAAGTCAATATTAAAAAAAAAAAATTGTGGAATAACTAGAGGATTCTTGCATATAATTATATTTTACATGATGTAATAGATTAATTTTGATTATTTATTTTATAAAAAAATATAAAATATATGAATGACATCAATAATTGAAGAATTTGGACAAATCGTCTTTAAAATGCTACCTAGGCCGAATTATTATCTTCGTGAAAAAAATATAATTATTTCTTAAATATTAATATAAACAATAGTTAGGCATTTTTCTTTAAGTTCATCATGAATAATAATATATAGGATGGAAAATTAGTCGCTTTTTCTAAGAAACATGGTTTGAATGTAGGGATGTAAATTTAAAGGGACGGCGGTGGAAAAATTCTCCCATCAAACGTTCATCAATTTTTTGGATTTTTTTAGAATAACTTTATTTTTTATCCATGAAAACACTTAATATCAATATATATTGAATATTCAAAATTAATATAAATTTTCAATTAAATATGTTTATTATGTAATTAAATATAATAAATTTTAAATTTTAAATACAAAATAATAATTATACTCAGATTATTATTTTATTTTATCGATTATTAAAATAATTAATACTTCATATATTATTATTTTGTATTTTTATAATTAAAATACTGATTTAGTGATAGAAATAATATTTTTTAATAAAATTATTAAATTTAATTATAATTTTATATAAATATGTGAATTTTACAACCTTTTTCGTCGTTGGTGCGCGCCAGAGTTTATTGACATTTCTACATTGGACAGTCGCTCGCATGCCATTGCCTTCTCCTCTTCTTCTTTGTATGAGATTAATTCTAATGTAAACAACCAGTGTCCTGAGGGATGAGACCAAGCCTAAATTATTTTATTTAAAAAAGAAAAGAAAAAGAAAACTGTTTCTTTCTTATATCAATAAATCTTTAGCTTCCATTTCAATTATCGCACTGTCCCTGAAATTAGTTGATCATAAAAAGCTATCTCTCTTCCAAAATTGTCGCTTTCCGTTCTTTTATTACTCTGATCAAATTACCAAGAAACCAAGAGAGTTAGGGTTTTTGCGCTTTTTGAGGTGAGAACATCGATGGAGACTTCAGTTAACGCTTCTGAGTCTGACCTGTACGCAAATCCTTCTTCGTCAGAGAGTTCAATTAGTAATATTACTAATTTTGGTAATGAAAACAATTCAAGGCGTTTTGGAATGTTGCGATTTCCAGCCCTCAATTTCTTTCAGTCGCCTCTTTCGTTTGTTTTGGATTACTCTGGAATTCTCCGATCAGAGTCCCGCCAAAGTGAAATCGAGGCTATCTCAGCAGTCAACGGCCGTGAGTTGAATTCCGGTTCGCGGGTACAGTCACACTCTGCCTCTTGCGTTGGAACTAGTGGAAGTATCAATTCCCACGAGGTTTCAATTCGCATAAGCGACTCTGGAGAATCAGAAGAGCACTCTGTTCGTTCTCAACGGCGAGAGCTTGATAGAGATGATGATCTCAACGAGAATGTAGGGTCGATAGGCCGTGGCGGTGGAATGCAAGCACTGGATGATCAGCTTAGTGATCACGGTGATGTCGGTGGTGCAGGCGAGGGAGCCTCTTTGGTGCCCTCTTCGCCTTCATCGGCTACTCGTCGCGGGAGCGAGCGAGCGAGTGATGGTAATTCGGATTCTTCTTATCGATCATATGATAGTCAACAGGTTGCCAGATGGATTGAACAACTCCTTCCATTTTCGTTGCTTCTTTTGGCAGTGCTCATTCGTCAACATTTGCAAGGTATGTGAGTGTATTTTGTTCTTTACTTTTCATTTTTAGTTATGTTCAGTTTGTTCTTCTAGTTGTTGGTGATGATTGCAGAATTTATATTCCATGTCCCTTGAAGGACTTCATTAAGTTTTCTCAAATTGCGCTTTTGTGGTCTACTGTTGTTGGGCAACTAATGCTTTCCGAGATTGTGATAGAGCTAATGTAGGCTTAATCACGTTGTTATTTGAAAGTTGGTCCGCCATAGACGAATAAGTTATTTTTAAATTTTAATAATTTATAATTTAATAACTTATACAAAACAACTAAACATATAATCATGGATAAATAGTAAAGTGCAAAAATTTAAATAATAATATATAATATTTTTAGGTGAGTACAACTTAAATAACAAACATGACCTAAGAGTAAAAACACTGATTTATCATATCACTTAATTTTTCATTATAAAAACCAAATGTTTAAGTATAAACTCGATCTTATACTACTTTTTTTATCATACTGTCTCAATGTACCTAATTTACGAACCCCTGCTTTGTTTTCATAGTTTTCAAGATTAACGTGAGCGGTATCCAGATCAATGTTCTAATAAGCTCCTTGTCAATCAGACATGTTCACGGAACAACTGCAACTAGGAATAGCATAAAAAAACACAAGTTTTCGTGTGTGTTATAAAATAGATTTAATAATGAATAATCATAATTAGATGATTCAAAGCATATATGAATTAAATCAAATCAACTAGTAATCCTATAGTAAGTAGATTAAGCACAAATTCAATAAAAATAGTTTCTTTAAAATTTAATAATTAAATCAAAATAATCACGATTATTCATAAAATTACTTGATTTAAATATGTAAGATCCTAATCAAGAAGAAATTATATAAACATAAAAAAATATGAAACAAATAGGCTCATACTAGCATAATCATATATAAATATATGAAGAGATGAAATTCAACATAATTAAAGAGGAGCAAGAAGAAGAAAAACCTAACTGTTGAACCTTGTGTTTCTAAAAATTTGCTATGTAATTGTGTGTATAATTATGAGACAAGAGTGACGTATATATAGAAAACTTAAAAATACAAAACGTCACACATCCGATATGGCACAATTTTATAAGTAGTTGGTTGTTGACTGTTATTAGAAAACGAATCAGAGTAGACGAAATACATTAGTTCCCAATAACGGGATCGATCCCTCCCAAAAATAAGTTACGTCTACTTATTATGCGGGATCGATTCATCTACATTGATCCATTTATGTATGAAAATGTGCCCAGTTTTTTATGCAGATAGAAAAAGATCGAAGTGTGTTCGATTACAGATCGATTCGTCTACTAGGAGAATCGATCTCTTTATCTTCAAAGGTTAATATCTATCATAATTGATCCAATTAAGAGCCTATACGAAATGCACTTAAACATATGTGCAATTATATGTGTCATAGTTATAAAATACATACTTGAATTATGATTATCCAAAATTTGAGCGTTTTTTCGATTTTTCATAAGAGACTTGATATTCTTGATGGACTTGATAACGAGTTTAAAGATAAGATTATAAATAATTTTTTTGTTTACGAAAATAATCAACACTTATAACTTTACATTCATAAATTTGATAATTGCGGAGTGTAGACTGGGAGGACTTTGAAATATGAGTTGAATGATTTACTGTTTCCTTGTGTTAAGTGACATTGTTTTAAATGCAAAAGAAACCTTATGTATGGATTGTAGTTTCTTGTATAAATTCTAGTATAGTAATAGCTTGTAATTTAATATGGTTATCAAGTGTAAGAGTTTGTGGACTGAACTTGGCATACATGTTGTTGAAGCTGCCCATTTTATTGAGATAAAATTGAGAGTATAGAATAGATAAAATTGAGAGTATAGAATAGAGGATGAAATAGATAGTATAGAATAGAGGAATTGCTAATTCATTTACCTAAAGTCATTTGTTGGTTTTGTGTTATTAATGGTGAGGACTATATAAAATTTAAGGGAAACAGACTAATGGGTGGATTTTAAGATCTTAAGAAGATTCTTCCTCAAAAAAGATGGTCTTATATCTATTCCTATAAAATCTTTACCTTTTATAGAAGTTGTGTCATTTCCATGAACAAAAATGAATAAAATCAAAGGAACTTTCTGGTAGTTTGTTGCAGCCTTGCTCTAAGCATTTGCTTAGTTGGATGTTGACCTGATTGTACTCTATAGATGGAATTGTGATGTTTATGCATATGCACTAAAACAATATTCTCTTATATCTTATTATAACTATCTGAAGAAAATATTGAGAGAGATGGTGGAGAAAATTTGAAATATTATTCTATATCTTTTTCTCTGTTTTTTAATGTATATACAACACTATAAATAGGAATAAAAAGATAGACAAATGACCATTGACTGTTTCTTACTTCGTCAAGTTACAAGATTTTCCTATACGAATGTATAATATCCAGTGGTAGATCTGCGATCCACTATAGATCCTGCTCAGTCAGCATCTGCAAAACTTCATTTTTCTGGTGAGATTCTTACTGAAATATAATTTTTTTCCTGGTGTCATCTTAAGATACCTGAGTATATGATAGACCGATTCCATGTGTTCTTTAGTGGGACTGTTCATAAATTGACTTACAACACTCATTGAAAAACCAATAACTGGTCTAATATGAGATAGGTAAATGAGTTTTCCTACTAATCTTTGATAATGGCCTTTGTCCACAGGTGTATTATTTTCTTTGATTTTGAGTTTTACTGTAGAGTCCATCGGAGTTTCTATCGGTTTACATCCCATTATTCCAGTTTCCTTAAGAAGATCAAATATATATTTTCTTTAAGATATAGATATGCCCTTTTTTGTTCGTGTTACTTCCATTCTTAGGAAATATTTTAGATTGTCTAGATCTTTGATCTCAAATTCCTTGGCTAAGAATTCTTTGAGTTTATTCGTCTCAATTGTAGAATACCTGTTAGAACAATATCATCTACGTACACAATTAGGATAACTATTCTATCATTGAAGAAGTGTTTGACGAATAGTGTGTGATCTGATTGACATTGATTGTACTCATATCTCTTCAGAACTTTAGAGAACCTATCAAACCAGGCACGTGGAGACTGTTTCAATCCATATAAAGATTTCTTAAGTTTGCAAACTCTATTGATTGGAACAGGAGATTCAATTCCAGTAGGAATGTTCATGTAGACTTCTTTTTCAAGATCACCATTGAGGAATGTATTCTTGACATCTAATTGATAGAGAGGTCAATCCAAGTTAGATGCTAGGGAGAGAAGAACACGAATAGTGTTGAGCTTTGCTACAGGTGCAAAAGTCTCCTGATAGTCAATCTCATATGTCTGAATGAATCCCCTAGTCACAAGGCATGCTTTGAACCTTTCTACACTGTCGTTTGCTTTGTCTTTGATTATAAAGATCCATTTACACCCAATAACTTGTTTTCCCGGTAGTAGTTCTGTGATCTCTCAAGTCTTGTTTTTCTCTAAGGCACTGAGTTCTTCAAGAATAATTGTCTTCCATTTAAGTACCTAAAAGGCTTCATGAACGGAATTTGTAACCTATATCAGATCAAGGTTGCTGATAAATGCCTTATAACCTAGTGAGAGACTTTTATAGGAAACAAAGTTGTAGATGTGGTGGTTTGTGCAAGATCTTACACCTTTCTTTATAGCAATTGACAAATTCAAATCATTAGGAGGTAACTCAATAATAGGAGATTCAGTGATGTTATCTTGTGAATTGTTGGAGTGACTCAAGATATGCTCGGTTCTTCGCTCTTTCTTGAGTTATTTTCCTCCTAGAGTAGACAAGAAGATCATTGTTTGGGACAGAAAAGTTTGGATCTGTTGGTAGAAAAGTTGAGGGTTCATTGGGATTATTAAGAGTATTTGTTTGAGATATTGATTCACTCTCTAGAATTTGCAGGATAGGATTTATGGGAGACTGAGTGGTTATGTTATTCCAAAGTTGGTATTCATTGTCAATGTTCTCCTCCTGAATGTCAGGTTTGGAATAGTACGGATATTGTTCAAAGAATGTGATATCTGTTGTATTATAGAACCGTTTTGTGATAGGAGAGAAGTACTTGTATCCTTTTTGGTACGATAAATACCCTAGGAATATGCATTTGATGGCTCGGGGATCAAGTTTACATCTATGATGTACATAGACATAAGCAGAACATCTGAAAATTTTAAAAGGAATGTGAGACACGATTTTGGTGTGTGGGTATGACTCAAGTAGAGTGTTGATAAGTGTTTTAAACATGAGGGCACGAGAGGGTATCCTATTGATAAGATAGGTAGTTGTAAAGACAGCTTCTTCCCAGAAATGTTAAGGGACATGAGTTGTGAACATGAGGGATCTAGTTACCTCGAGAAAATGCCTATTTTTCCTTTTAGTCACCCCGTTTTGTTGAGGTGTGTCAACACAAGAGTTTAGATGGACAATCCCTTGACTTAACAAATAATCGCTAAGGGTGGAAGCAAAGTATTCTTTAGCATTGTCAGATTTCAATACTTGAATTTTTGTTTGAAATTGGGTTTGAATCATGGTATTAAATTTTTAAAAAATTTGACCTATTTTAGATTTTTCTTTCATAGAAATAACCAAGTGATTTGAGTATGATCATCTACAAATGAAATGAACCAACATGTCCCTGTGATGTTTTTGATTCGAGAAGGTTTCCAAATATCAGCATTAATTAATGAGAAAGGATGTGATTTTTTATATGGAAGATGAGGATATGAATTTTTAACATGCTTTGAAAATTGACATATTTCACATTGAAAATCCTTTGAATTTGTATTTTTAAATGATGAAGGGGAAAGTTTTTTTAAATACATGAAATTAGGATGACCTAAGCGATAGTGATTCAACATGATTTCACCATCATTATTGGACTTAAGATTTAACAAAGTTTTATTCTGATAAGAAACCTCGGATACAGTTTGGAGGGCTTGTCTTGTTGGAGGGTCTTCACTTTTGAGGAGATAGTCTCGAGCACTCTTTAGCATTACCAATCATCTTCCCCGAATTCAAGTCCTGAAATTCACATAGATTATGAACAAATTTAGCCATACAATTTTTATCACTGATGAGTTTAGTAATTGATACAAGATTATAATCAAGTGTGAGAACAAGAAGGACATAATCTAGAATAAAGGAGTGCTGAACCAATTCCTATTACTTTGGATACTAAACCATCGACAATTTTGATAGTGTGTCCATCTTGGTAGGTTTTAATATTCATTAAAAGAGAAGCATCACCTGGCATGTGGTCTGAAGCACATGAATCAACAATCCATGGTCTCATAACCTGTTTCACACTAAGAACGTTGAGGGTGTTACCTGATTGAGCTATAGTGGTAGATGATGTGGTCAAGGACTGTCCAAATATTTTATGGAGAAGATCAATTTGTTCCTTGCTAAACAAAATAGATTCAGGTGACATAGTTCCATGGGATTTGGAGATAGTTTTTCCATTACTTTCTTTATTGATGTGTTGTATGGAGGGTGGCTTCCAATCAGTTGGTTTTCCATGAATTTTCCAACAGGTTTTCTTAGTGTGACCAGGTATTCCTCTTCGGGCACGGTTGTCTACATTATGAGATTGCTGGTATCCTTTAATAGCAAGTGCAGATCCTTCTCCAGTCACATAAATGGTAGATTGAGGACCCATTATCACCTTTTTTTGACTCTTCTCTTGATGAACTTCAGAGAAGGCTTCACGAATGCTTGGTAAGGATTTTGTTCCTAGAATTCTGCCTCACAAATCATCAAGATCCTTATGGAGCCCTATTAAAAAATTGAAAACCTGTTTCTTGTCAATAATCTGTTTGGACAAGATGTTGTCTGCTGGACATGTCCATTCGTGAACCTCAAAGAGGTCTAATTGTTTCCAACATCGAGTGAGAGAGTTAAAGTATTGGTTAACTGATAACTCTCTTTGACGAAGATAATGGAGGATGCTTTCGATCTCAAAGAGTTCGGACATATTATTAGAACTGGAATAAGTATCTCTGGCGGCATCCCATATTCCTTTGGCACTTTTGTAGAGAAGAAAGTTCTCTCTAATCTCATTTGTCATGGAATTTATCAATGAAGACATCACCATATTGTTCTCAAATTTCCATGTTTTGTATTGCGGATCGTCTTTGTTCGGGGCTGCTGCATCTCCAGTGAGGTGATCATCTTTCATCTTTCCGCATATAAACATCATAACGGATTGGAACCATTGAAGATAATTGTGCCCATTTAATATGTGGGCTGATTTTGGGCTGATTGGGCCTACTAATTTGTTTATTGGGCTGGGCTGGGCTAATATAAGCAAATTCAGGGCTTACTATTTAGATGCTGAAATAGAATGCAAACGCATACTGAACCAGATGGCGATTGATTGGCGACGACAATGAACCAGATGGTTGATGGTGCCCGAGTTTCGTGAGATTTAATGACTGATGCTCGAGAGCAGTGGGAAATGGCTCGCAATTAGTTCGCGATAGGAAACTGATGACTGGTCTGAGTATAGATGAACGACGATGCACGATAGTCGATCGTTTCTTAGACGAATGACGACTTCGGCTGAAACAGAGAATCACTAGGATTGACGTCGAAGAACAACGCCTGAAATATTGGATTTTAGAAAATCTTTCTCGGACAGGATTGGTGAAAAAAATTGAATTTTAGAAATGAAAATATTGAGAGAGATAGTGGAGAAAATCTGAACTATTATTCTATATCTTTTTCTATGTTTTTTTAATGTATATACAATACTATAAATAGAAATAAAAAGGTAGACAAATGGTCACTAATTTAAGAATAATTCAACTGGTATCAACAACTAAATTTCAACTTGTTTTACACTAATTTACGGCCTATACAACACTAATACAACTTAATATTCTCGGAAAGTCTACACTATCTAATTTATAGTTATGTTATTGATTTCTATAATTTTATTATTTCTTTTGTATTTTATGTGTGCTTGTTATGAACTTTTGGATAACTTTTCAGGTTTCTTCATCATCATTTGGATCTCAGCTGTCATGTTTAAGTCAAACGATATTGTTCGGAAGCAAACAGCGCTTAAGGTGTGTATAAATGGCTTTAGACCTTCGGTTGAGACTTCATGCACCTTAAATGCTACTCAAAGCATAGAAAACTGAAATACATCACTTATACTGCAGGGAGAGAGGAAAGTCTATGTTCTTGGTGCAAGTTCCATTGCTTTTATGCTCCAAGTAGTTGGTAGTTACTGGTGGTGTCAAAATGATGATCTTTTATACCCCTTGTTTATGCTTCCTCCAAAAGAGATACCTTCTTTTTGGGACTCTATATTCATCATTTTGGTAAATGGTATGGATTTTATCAGTCCTTATTTATAATTATATTGCCGGAGAGTAGTGTTACATCAACCTTCTATAAATGTGTGGTTTCTATTATAAGTCATATACAAGAATATAATAGTTCACTAGTCTGGCAGAACTCCTAACTACATCTGCACAATTATATTGTAGTTCTGCATGAGTAATATAGGAACTAGCAATTTTGTTACATGGTTGTAGTTTCAGATTTATGCATCTGCCCATGATTTTGCCTTTTATGTACTTGGCTGATCATGAATTTTCCTATGTAATTGTTCCTTATTTCAGATACACTGATGAGGCAGTTAGCAATGGCTTTCAAGTGTTTTCTCCTTATATATTACAAGAATGGGAGAGGCCATAATTTCCGCCAACAGGTGGTATTTACATTGAGCATAAGCAAATTATGTAAAGTTATGTGCAAGTAGGTCCTAATTTCCAATAAGTAGCTGACAGCTATGTCTCATTTTGAAGGGTCGAATGTTAACTTTGGTGGAACATACACTTCTGTTGTACCGTGCTTTATTACCAACTCCAGTCTGGTACCGGTTCTTTCTGAACAATGATTATGGGAGCCTTTTCTCATCACTGACAACTGGGTTATATTTGACGTTTAAGCTAATGTTTACTATTGAGAAGGTACTGTTTCCGAGCTATGATATTATGGCTTCCTTTACTATTAGTTGTTAAAGACAGTCATATACAAAACGACTTATGCTAACTTTTAACTTTTGCCTTGATGTTCAGGTCCAATGTTTCTTTGCTGCCATAAGGGCATTATCCCGAAAGGAAGTTCATTATGGATCTTATGCCACATTGGAACAGGTAAGATAAATACTCTCTTTATATTTCAGTGGGTTTAACACAGACAAAATTGAGTTCGTTTTCTTGAGTTAAGATATGTTTCATAGTGATCTCTCGGCCACATAATACCTACCCAACTTGTTTTATTTTTAAATTTATTTTTCTTGCTCCTCTACTTTATTAGAGTATACTTGGATTAGTCAGTTTTGAAATTTTGAATCGTGATTCATGGCTTCTTCTTTCCTTCTGTTAGTTCAGAAATATCTTTTAAAAGATTGCCAAGTTCTCAGTACATTTTAGTGCTTATTCTGTTCGCTGAAGTGCTTGTTTCTAGACAAGCTTTCGTAGCTGAAAAGTGAACGTTTGTTATTCTGTACAACTTAGCTATTTAGCATTGCAAACTGGTAATTATCTGAAAAGACCATGCTTGATACTATGATAGTAGATCTTTGCAAACCATCTGGTTGGACACAGAAAAGCATTACAAGGGTGGGAAATTTTTTTAAAAATCTTTTACTTGAAAAATGATAATAACTTTTGGCGATTTCACTGTTTTGACCATACTATTTTTACTCTTTTTTTATTCCAACTGGGGCTTAAAATTTTAAAAATGAAACTCGAAGTTTATCTGTTGATTTTTCTCGGAGCTTATTAAGTATTGCTTGTTCTCGTTTCTTGTATATCCTTTAAGTTTAGTTACAAGGCTATGAATTGGAACGGTCTTATTGGCAGGATGACAAGCAGAATTTCTTAATGGATAACCATCACTTACATTTGTCTCTGGTCTTTCTCTTTGATTTGTACTTTGAAGTTTGAACTACTCCATTATATCAAATTTTCTTGATCAAACCCTGTAACTTCGAAAGAATTATGTAGTCTTACTCTAAAATTCTAGTGTCTGTGTCTATTGGCTCTGTGTAGTTTGAAAGCCCAGAACTTCCCTTAAATATTTATACGGTTAATAATGTTGGTTCTTTGGAATTATTAATGCATTCTAAAGATTTAAGCACTCCAATGTAGGTAAATGCTTCCGGAGACCTTTGTGCTATTTGCCAGGAGAAGATGCTTGCTCCAATAGTGCTGTGCTGTGAACACATATTCTGTGATGACTGCGTTTCAGAGTGGTTAGTCTATTCTTATATACCAGTATTGCAGTGTTTCCTGTTCATGATTATATAATCAAAGACAACATGTTCTTGTCTGTGAAAGGTTGAACTTTGTATATGGTTATTTCTTTAGTTACCGTTGCTAATGATAAATTTGTAACCTTTGGAGTTATAAAACAAATATTCAAGTTTATTAATTTCATACAAAAGAAAAGGGAACCTTCCATGACAAATTGTTACAACACATTCCATGACTCCAGTGCCCTTTATAATATCTAGTTTACGGTAGGTGGTAGGCAGTGTTACTGTCATGCATTCTGATTATTGATTATGTCTTTTTCATATTTACTTGGTAGATCCTTTTCTTCTTTATGAGGAACAGGAGATATTGGACAAGATTGAGTTCCTTGTTTCATTTAGCATGTATTCTATGGTATGTTCATTCCTTTCTTACCCAATTGCCAGAAGCATTGGTCTAGGGTCAGGTATATTCACTTTTGGGATAAAAAAAATCCTACTAGTATTGCTTAAGAACCATCGTATTTGATGTACTGTATATGATTGTATTTTTTTTAGCTTCTGAATAGCTGACAATTACTTGTTTTTTAGGTTTGAAAGAGAAAGAACTTGCCCTTTATGCAGGGTGTTGGTTAAACCGGCAGATCTACCAACATTTGGGCATGGATCAACCAGTCTGTTCTTTCAGCTGTTCTGATCCGGTGGGTCTCTGTTTGCTAGCACAAGCAGGATTCTAGTAAAGGTGACATTTTGTTTCATACATAGTTGTTGGAATGTAGTTTGGTTTCTTAAATTAAGATTTCTCCAAAAAAATCAATGAAAGATTAGATACCTCAAGAGTCTTAATGCAAATGAGAATTTTGAGCTCCTCCAACTATAGTGTTTTGTTATTCGTCACATACTTTGCAAACAGATCAATTCATGCATCTTAAAGTGCCGATCGACTAACATGTCCAAACTGGAGGATTTTGATTTAAATATAGATGTGTATGGTGAAGATAATAGAGAAAATTTCCTGTTGAGTTTGCTTTTGTCTCGGCATATATTGATGATGTATAGTACTGACACGAACTATTGAACAATTTACTCCTGAATCATAATTGTACACCCATTTGTGAATGTTTTATTATGGAATTAATAATTAATAAATAAGCTGGAGGGAAATTCGTTGCCAAGTTTTGGAATTAATATTCTAATATTAGAAAGAATGAAAAAAATGCAAACTGCTCTCTCTGATATTTTATGCTTGTTTCTACTTTCTCCGTGGCTTAGTTACGAAATATGTAACTCATTTTTTTTTCCCGAAAGAGACAATTTTGTTTTGATAATATTATCACAGTAATTTTTATTATTGTCATAATAAAAATGTATAAAATATTTATTTTATTTTTAATATTAATTATATTTAATGTTACTAATTATTCTTGTAACAATGAAAAAATATATTAAGGTAATATTGGTACCTTTTATTTTCTACCGTTTTTGTTATGCTTGTATGGCTTATGGCTCCGTATAGTATAATTTCTCTTTGTAGTTTTGTTTGTTTTGAAAAATAACAAATTTGCATCCCATATAACTAGTAACAAGAAAGTAGCACATTTAATAGTAATTTATACACATCAACGAGTTTGACGTTATGCTCACTTATAAGTGTTTGATTACTATAATTATTTAAAAAATATTAATTTAAAGATAATGTTATTTTTATTGTTTTGTTTGTAATATGTTTGGGGTAAGTCATTTTCATTTTTTTTTCCAAGAATCGTCTATTATTTTCTCTAATTTTGTTTTTGACATAAAAAGATTTATAGCCTTCTCCGTTTTTTCCCACCAAAATTAGTAGCTATCTACACTTGGGAAGGGAATTACTTCAAATCTTAAAATGATATATCAGTCTATGTAACCACTGATGATTAGTTTAATAAAAAAAACTTTTTTTTATCATAATTTGATATATATACATCAATTTATATGGTATTGTTTAATTGAATTTTATTAATAAATGACTCTACAGTAATTTAATTATTTCACGTAATTAATTTTACATTTAATTAATAATTGATAGTTACTTAATGCATAATAATTTATGTATATAGTACGTACTATTCTTACTTTAATAGGTCACTTACTCTTATTTTTAATTGCATCATTCTTCAAGTGATATATGTATATTTACTTCTTTTAAGACTCCTTCAACGTTTAAAAAAAATTGATGTATAAAAGAAAATAAAGTTTATATATATCAATTAAAAAATAATACAAATAAAAATGAGTATAATTAAAAATACTATACATAATAGTCAAGAAAATAAATAACTAAAAAGATATATTTGTAAATTAAGGTATCAAATAAGCTAGTAAGACATAACCCATCCATTAAGCATTCGATCTGTTGGTCCATCATGTCAAAATATTGTGTTTCTCTGATAATTATCATGTATATTTTATATTATTTCTGTTTTGGTTTCTATACAAGAGTTTAACTATATGTATACAATGAAAACGAAAATTAAACAATAACCATGATTCCTGTACATCCATGTGTTTATGGCTCCATTAATATTATTGTCTGCTCCATGTTTTGCTCCACTGAGCATTGGTGTATGTCACTGTTGCAGCATGCACCACAACACACACCAACACTCCCCCTCAAGTTGGTGCATATATGTCTCTTATACCCAACTTGTCATATGAGTTGTAAAAGTTCCTTGCAGACACAGATTTTGTGAGTATATCAGCCAATTGATCTTCTGATTTAACAAATGGAAGCTTAATAATCTTTTCTTCAAGATTCTGTTTGATGAAATTCCGATCCACTTCAACGTGCTTCGTGCAATCATGTTGAACTGGATTATGAGAGATGGCAATGGCTGCTTTGTTATCACAAAATAAGTTCATTTCAGAGTTAGGAGCAACACCAATCTCAGTTAGAAGTTTTTTCAACCAAAGGAGCTCACATATTCCCTTGACCATTCCTCGAAATTCAGCTTCAGCACTAGATAAGGCAACTACCTTTTGCTTCTTGCTCCTCCATGTAACAAGATTGCCCCTACAAAAGTAAAGTACCCAGCAGTAGATTTCCTATCCTTCATATTCCCTGCCCAGTCTGAATCTGTATATCCAAGGACTTTCAATTGACCATTCTTTGAAAACATAAGTTCTTTCCCAGGGGAGGATTTTAAATAACGAAGTATTCGCATAACCGCATCCATATGGTCTTCACTTGGGCAGTGCATGAACTAACTCACGACACTCACAGCATAAGCAATATCAGGTCGAGTATGAGATAAATATATGAGTTTACCTACTAACTGTTGATATCTCTGTTTATCTGATGGTACTTGGTCCACATATTCGACGAGTTTATGATTTTGAACCATTGGAATATCGACAGGTTTACAATCTAGTAGTTCTGCCTCTGCCAGTAGGTCCAGAGTATATTTCCTTTGGGAAAGACATATGTCTTGTTTTGATCTTGTTACCTCAATACCTAAGAAGTATTTAAGCCCTCCCAAATTCTTCATTTCAAACTCATTTGACAATTGTTCTTGAAGCTTAGAGATTTCTTCTTTATCATCCCTTGTAATGATCATGTCGTCTACATAGACTATAAGGGCTGTTATCTTCCCTAATCGATGTTTTAGGAAAAGAGTATGATCAGAGTTGCTTTGTTGAAACCCATATTTCTTCATTGCTGAACTCAACCTACCAAACCATGCTAAAGGTGATTGTTTTAGTCCATACAATGCTCGTTGTAATCTACATGCAGTTTCTTTTCTTGATGTAACATTATATCCTGGTGGGATATCCATGTAAATCTCTTCTTCAATATCACCATGAAGGAAGACATTTTTTACGTCAAGTTGGTGCAATGGCCAATCTAAATTTGCCGCAAGAGATAACAAGACTAATAGTTTTTAGTTTAGCCACTGGTGAGAAGGTTTCTTGATAATCTATCCCGTGTTTCTGTGTATATCCTTTTGCTACAAGCCTCGCCTTGTATCGATCAACTAACCCATCTGCTTTATACTTAATGGAGAAAATCCACCTGCATCCTACCATCTTCCTTCCTTGAGGAAACTCGCTTAACACCCATGTGTTATTCTTCTGCAATGCCTCAAATTCCTCTTTTATAGCTTGAGCCCATTTTGGATCAGATAAGGCTTCTTCGATGCTACTTGGAATTTGACACGAGGAGAGTGTTTGTGCAAATGCCCTGATAGGTTCTGATAACCTTTGAGTAGATACATAATTTGCTATTGGATACTTGGATTTTCGTTCTTCTCTTTCTAGGGAGTATCGATTTGGAGGTTTGCCTCGATTGTGTCTGAAAGGTAAAACATAACCAACAGATGTATCTATAGCATTAGTTTGTAAAGGTGTGATAGGATAGCTTACCTCAGGAGTATTCTCAGCAGGAGGATCATTGGGTATTAGAGAGTGGAGAGGTACATCAACCACTTCATCTTCTAGAGATTCAATTACTACTTCAGCTTCAGTTCTTGGAAGTTCAAGCTCAGGTCTAGACATTGGCTCTTCCATATTATTGGTACGATCTGAGTATGTTGGACTAGTGTCTAATATTTCAACATCAAGCCAATTTCGTTCTTCACCATAACTCTCCTCCTGAAGAGTGGAATTGGATACCGGTGATGGGAAAAAACATTCTGATTCGAGGAAAGTGACATTCATGGTAATATAGGTTCTTTTAGTAATTGGATCATAGCATCAGTAACCCTTTTTTTGTACGTCATACCCTAAGAATACACATCGGACAGCACATGGATCCAACTTAGTTCGTTGATTTTTATGGAGGTGGACAAAAGCAACACATCCAAAAATTCGGGGGGGAAGCATCAAAATAGTAGGCAAGGGTAGATGATCAGATAGCACCTTTAATGGAGTCTAGAATTGTAAGGTTTTTATGGGCATACGATTCAGTAGATACACAGTTGTAGTAACAGCATCAGTTCAGTATTTATTAGGCATATGTGCCCCGATTAGTAAGGCCCGAGCCGTTTCTAAAATATGTCGATTCTTCCTCTCCGTAATCCCATTCTGTTGTGGGGTTTGTGAACACGAGGTTTCATGGAGAATACCATGGTTGTCCAAGTATGTCCGAAATTGTTGATTAACATACTCCCCTCCATTATTAGACCTAAGTATCTTAATTTTTTCAGAAAATTGTGTCTGAACCATGGTGTGAAACAGGTGAAATGTAGAAAATACTTCATCTTTATGTTTGAGAAGGTAAAGTCATGTCATTCGTGTACAATCATCAACAAAAATAACAAACCAACGATGACCCGATGACGTAATGACCGGGGAAGGTCCCCAAACATCAGAATGTACCAAAGCAAAAAGAGTCATACTTTTATTCATGCTCATAGGATAAGACATCCTATGACTTTTTGCTAGGATACAAGTATCACATTTGAAATCTGAATGTGTGATATTTGAAAATAAACTAGGGAGTAGGTGCTTTAAATACCCGAATGATGGATGCCCAAATCTACGATGACATAGCCAAATCTGTCGTTCCCTGTTACCAACAATGTGTTGCATGTGATTGGCTCTTCCTGAACTGAGGTCATCCACATAATATAGCCCTCATCTCCTAGTACCACGCCCAATGATCTCATTGGTGAGAATATCCTGTAGAAGGCAAAAAGTAGAATACATCAACACTACACAGTTAAGATCTGAAGTGACTTGACTTACAGACATCAGTCGGTTTGAAAGAGAGGGTACAAGTAAAGTATTAGATAATGATAATGATAATGAAGGAGATAAGGTCATTGTTCCAGCTCCTGTAACTGGATAAGTGACTCCATTTTCATTGGCAACACGACTCCGTCTTGGCTGGGTTGTATTGGAGAGATCTTTTGGGTCAAATGTCATGTGATCTGTAGCTCCAGAGTCCAGAATCCAATCCTCATTATCACTACGAGTAGAGATGTGAAATGCTTTACTTGAAATACCTGGATCCTGGGAAGATTCGGCCTGAGGAGTAAGGGATAGTGAGGCATTATTGGTAGCCACAGCGGCTCGCCCAGTGGTGTCCCGTTTCTTCCGTGCTTGAAGATCATTCCACCATTCTAGATACCCATGGAGTTTGAAGCAGTTTTCACGGGTGTGTTTAGAGTTTCCGTAATGGCCACATTTCATGTCAAGAGATGGTGGATTTCCTAAGGATTTCTTGCTACCCAAAGAGGTTCCTGTTTTTGGTGGCATCAAATTATGGTGTCCCTTGACCCCTTTAAAAGCCATAACTGCTCCGGGTGTCGTATTTATACCCGTGATCATCACGATCTGCAGGACTTCTTCCCTACGTATGAATCCATAGGCTTGTTCCACTGTAGAGAATGGTTTGATTTGAAGCACATCACTTCGAGTTTTGTCGAGTCTGTCATCAAGTCCATCAAGGAAGGTATACACTCGATCTTCCTGTACGATGGAGTTGTATTTTTGTATGTCATTTGCACACTCCATTGGATTAGGACGACGAAAATCAATTTCTCGCCACAACCCTTGAAGGGCATTGTAGTATTTTTCAATGGATTCACCTGCCTGCTTCATACGAGTAACTCGACGGCGAAGATCATACACTTGAGACGTGTCTGTCCCATCATAGAAGGTGGTAGCAGCAGAATCCCAAACTTGTTTCGCAGTTGGGAATAGAATAAAATTTGCAATCAAGGAGGGGTCCATCGAATTGATCAACCATCCTTTAACAATGACATTTTCAGTGCGTCATCTCCTGAATGAGAGGTCGGTTTCAGCAGGTTGAGGAAAATCCCCATTAATATATCCCAGTTTGTCTTTGCCAGAGATATACATCTCCACCACCTGGGACCACAACGCATAGTTGGATCCTCCCAACTTGATACTAATGGGGGCAGTCGACGCTTCAGTTAGCGGAGGTTGTGAGATGGTCTGAGCTCTAGTTAGAACTTCCGTCATTTTCGTCGTCAAATCTTCCAATATGAAATTGGTGGTTAAATCTCTAGATTCTGCCATGAAATCTAAATTTTTTTTACACTTCGTACACTATATATAGAAAATTTTCGTAACCCTAAACCTTCTTTTTCATATTCGCGCAGCTTCTTCTGCTAACCCTAAATTTTTTTCCCCCAAATTTGCGCAGCTTCTTCTTCTTCCTCAGCGCAGCTTCTTCTACTGTGGCTTCACGCAACCTCTGTGCAGTTCCTTCTCGTTCCACACAGTATGGTTACCCACAGTACGGCTCGTGCCCATAACTGCAGATAGACCACAAAATATATGTTGATGCGTAGAGAAACTGCGATAATTCCACATCAACGAGCAATCAGTGCCTGTTATCGTTGCGTTCTGTTTCTTTTTCAGACAAGAAACTGATGGTGGAACCGGCCACACTGTGAGGCAACCAGCGTTGGAGCCAACCAATTAGACCGGTACGGTTTCAATGAGTAAGTCAGAACCACCACATAGATCGAACCAGTGTCGAGAAAACTGTAAACCAAAATGGCCACCCTAGAAATCAGATTCAGAGGGTAAGTGTAAACCAGAAATCAGAAATCAGTAGAAATCAGAAATCAGTAGCAAAAAACAGAAATCAGTAGCAAAAAACAGAAATCAGTAGCAAAAAACAGAAATCAGCAGAAATCAGAAATCAGCAACAGGAAACAGAAATCAGCAGAAATCAGAAATCTGCAGCAGAAAACAGAAATCAGCAGCTACAATCAACAGGTAGTTCCATTAGTCAGCACTAACTTGCTCTGATACCATGTCAAAATATTGTGTTTCTCTGATAATTATTATGTATATTTCATATTATTTTTGTTCTGGTTTCTATACAAGAGTTTAACTATATGTATACAATGAAAACGAAAATTAAACAATAACCATGATTCCTACACATCCATGTTTTATGGCTCCACTAATATTATTGTCTGCTCCATGTTTTGCTCCACTGAGCATTAGTGTATGTCACTGTTGCAGCATGCACCACAACACACACCAACACATCGAACCAATATAACAAAGCTCGTTAAATATTCGACATTATAGGGTACAATATGCAAGTAAAAAAAAATATTACACGACTCGTGGATCAATGCCCATAAGGGGTTAAGATGTGTCGAGGCACTAATCTAAAACTAAATTTTAAATAAATATATTTATATATTATCAAATATAATCATAATTTAATTAATAGAATAAGATTATAAATTAAGAATAAAATTACAACATAATACATATAAAGATTACGTGTTAATACGGTATTAACGAACTGAATTGTATCCTATCATACAGAACTTTAATTCGGCACGAAAGAATTTGCTTTGACCGAATTATGAAAAAGTGGTGCAGGCAAGAAGGGATCTAGTTAGGATATAGCTAGGGCCTAGGCGGATAACAATTATGAGGGAGTAGCCAAGTGCAGTGATAGATAGGGTTAGTTATGGTTGTTTGTTGCTTTCTGTTCGCTGAATCGTTGTTCCCATTGTTAATGAGTTGATCTGCCTACACCAATATCGTCCTTGTAATGTGCATGTTCGGTTAGTGCTCCAATGCAATGTGAATTCGGTTTTAGTAGGGAATGTTAATCCTATTGGATTAATAGTGAATTATAGTGTTTTAGTATTAATTATATTTTATTTATATGTTAGTTAATATATAAAAAAATTAATTTTTTATTTCTAATAATAATAAAAATACTTTTATTCGTGTTCTCTATTTACATAGAAAAATATTATCAATTAATTTGAACAAAATTTTTTATTTGTGTAGAGTTGGTATTCTATTATTTTATTGTTAAATAATTTCATCCCTCCTTTTAAGTATTAATTTTACTTCAGTAATACAATTTACCTTAATTTTTAAATGTAAAATTATTTATTATTACCCTTGAGATAAACTAAACTTTGTTTTTAATTAATAATTAATATTGGCCTATTTTAAAAGAGTGTTTTTTTATAATGAAACAATTAATTGAAATAAAATTTATTATATCATAAATATTCAAATTATTTTAATATTTTTTAAGTATTATTTTAAATAATTATTTTAAACATAGACTACATATTTTATAATCTTTTAAACTATTGATTAAAAATAATATGAAATGCATTTATATTTATTGTACTAGATAAGAAAAAGTTGTATAGAAAATAATTAAATATTTTTTAAAATGTATTAAAGTTTAGATAATTTTATTAGTCTATTAATTTAGGAAATTTTTATAAAACTTAATTCGCCAACAATATATTTTCAGTATATGTTAAAATATAATGAGCTATGTTATAATGGGCGACATTCCCACCGTTACAAAGAGCGAAAAGATACATTACTTCTTACTTCTTATTTCTTATCCCATGTTTGGTTGGAAGGAATGGAATTGAATCAGAATTGATTCTTTCCATTTTGTGTATTTGGTTGGACGGAATGGAGGGCGGAATGGAATCTGATTATTAAGAGAGAAGAAATCACAATTTCTTCTACCACCTTTGGTAATCATTATTCCATTCTCATCTAAACTTTTTTTTTCAATTTTACCCTCACCTAAAATATAACCTTAAATTCAAATTCCAAATTCTCAAACCTAAAATTCCAAATCCCTAAACCCTAAATCCAAAATTTCAAAACCCTAAATCCAAAATTCTCAAACCCAAAATTCCAAAACCCTAAACCCTAAACCCAAAATTTCAAAACCCTAAATCAAAATCTTAAAATCCCAAAACCTTAAACCCTAAACCTCAAATCCCTAAACCCTAAACCTTAAAACATAAATCCCAAAACCCTAAAACATAAATCCCAAAACCCTAAAACATAAATCCCAAATCCCTAAACCCTAAACCCTAAACCCTAAATCCCAAATTCCAAATCCTAAAACCCCAAATCCCTAAACCCTAAATCCCTAAACCCCAAATCCCTAAACCATAAACCCCAAATCCCAAATCCCTAAACCCTAAACCCTAAAACCCTAAACCTTAAAACATAAATCCCAAAACCCGAAACCCTAAAACATAAATCCCAAAACCCTAAACCCTAAACCCCAAATTCCAAATCCTAAAACCGTAAACCCCAAATCCCTAAACCCTAAACCTTAAACCCTAAAACCCTAAACCCCAAATCTCCAAATCTCTAAACCCTAAACCCTAAACCCTAAACCTTAAAACATAAATCCCAAAACCCTAAAACCCTAAACCCTAAATCCAAAATTCTAAAACCCTAAACTATTTTTAGAAAAATAATAATTTTAACCCTAAACCTTATCCTACAAATAAAACCCAAATCCTAAATCCCTAAACCCTAAATCACACATCCCAAACCTCAAACCAAACACTATAATCCTGATTCTGAGCTTGATTCCAGTGGTCAAACCAAACAAAATTGTTTCCTTTCCATTTCATTCCATTCCGATTCCGATTTCATTCTACGAACCAAACGTCACCTTACTTCTTAGGGTAGTCTTATTTGTTGGAGAGAGTAATGTCAAATTTTGACTTGCACCAAGAAATCATTATAAAGATATTAAACCCTCCAACTACATGACATATACTAATTACATGTTATTATTCGTACTAGTTAGATTAATCAATTTAAATTAAATTTAAGATAATAAAAATAAGTCCAAAATTTAAATTAAACATAAATAGATTAATTTAAATTATTAATTACATGTTTTTTATAAATTAAAAAAAATATGTTTAATGATTAAAACTCATTAACTCAAATAATATTACATAAAATAAGAAAAATAATATTATAACAACTAAACTTTAAAATAAACGATAAATTAATACTAAATGAATAAGTCATATATATAACAAAGTTCACAATAATAATAAGAGGAAACTAAAGTTTTATTTCAAAAATTTATTAAATTAAATAATTAAAAACTTACCTTTCAAATTTATACACGGAAAGATTTAGATAATATACAATAAAATCAATTTTTCCCTTAACTATTCAATGGGAAAAAAGCACTCATGTTTTATTCATATATTTATGTTTTGATTGAATTTTTAATTATTTATTTGAAGTTTTTCATAAGTTTTATACTTATTTATGTCACAAATTTGCATTCAATTTTGTATACAATTTTTTAAAAAAAATAGATTTAATTATTTTATTAGTTTCTAAATTTTGAATAAAATAATATGTGATTAAAATTTTAAATAATATGATTTAATCTTACATTTTTAAAATTTACAAATAAATTATAACTTTGTTATTATAATAAAAATTTATAATTCAAAATATTGGGACATATATGTAAAATTTTAGATTAAATTATATAATTTAAAATTCTAAAATTTACTTATAAAAATTTAAGTATTACAAGAGTTACATTTAAAACTACATCATTTAGCCGAAAAAATAATTACTTGTTTATACACGATATAAATGGTGTATACAAAGCTGTGAGTAATTAGCGTTTCACATGAAAGTAATCTTATCCTCAATTCGCTAGGCTCGTCCATTTGCTCTCTTTTACAGAAGCAGGGACTGAAGGCGCCAAAATCAGTTAGGTTTTTTAGCTTGCCGCAGAACAACACATGAAGTGCATATTAGGGGTGGGGGTGTTCCAGCAGTTCCTTTCACTTGCCTCTCCAGATATCTCTTACTCCAACTTCAAGAAGTTCACAAGATATCGAAGCAACAGAATCACATTTCCTTCAACATTTGACCTAGATACTAAAAACCATGTCTTTCTTCACTCTTCCGAAATTGCTTCTGCTTCTTCTGCCTCAATCAGTGGCTCTAGCGCTGATTACCCAGGTAATAAAAAAATATCTCCTTTTGATTTTCCTCTAATCCTCGTGTTGTTCTTTATGCAAAACAATTAAATGGGTTCAAGTACTCAATTGGCATCTCACAGAACAATTGCTGGATGCCCAAAGAAAAAAGAAGAGGAGTATAGCTGGGATTGATCAAGATGAGCTTAAGGACCCTACAAACTTAGCTGACCCAGATAGCTGTTTTTGTGAGTTTAGAGGTGTGAATATCCACCATAAGGTATACGATGTAATTGAATCAAAGGCAGAGGAGGCTGTCTCATCCCAGACTAAGAAGATTGGTTTTCCTATGATTTTACTTCACGGATTTGGGGCCTCCGTTTTTTCATGGAACAAAGTGATGAAACCTTTGGCAGAAGTGTCTGGTTCCAAGGTTCTTGCTTTTGATAGACCTGCTTTTGGGTTGACATCAAGATTAAACCCTTTTGACCATTCAGCTTCTTCTGGAAATGGGGATGCAAAACCTTTGAATCTGTACTCCATGGCATTTTCAGTGCTTGCTACTTTGTATTTCATTGACCATTTGGTCGCTGAAAAGGCAATTCTTGTTGGGTATGTGGCTTTTCTTAATTTTGTCTTTGGTTGAGTTTTTTTTCCTCTTCTTAGCGGATTGCCGATTCATGCTCTTTTTTAGAGAACTTGCAACTTTTGTATTACGTGGTAAGTTATATTTGATATTGTAATTTACTTATACTTCATTTGTACTACATTTCTACTATTTCATTTGTACTATACTTGTTACAACCTTATAAATAGGGTTCTTTATGTACATTTTAAAACACACTAATACAATATTAAATTATTATTTCTTCTTATCTCTCTATACTCTTCACATGTTATCAGAACCTCTTATATATCTCTAAAATTTCTATCAAAATTTAGTCTCTCTTCATCACAGCCAACCCAGCTCACTCCAAACCTGGCTCACCTCAACTCGGTTCACTCCAAACCCGGCTCACCTCAACCCAGTTCCAAGCTTGTTTTCAGCTCCTCTTTTCATTTTTAAGGACATCTCCTTTATACTGTTTCTATATATTTGTTTTATATTTCCTTCATTATTTCGTTAAAATAGACTGAAATGACGTCCCAAAACCAATCTCTAAAAGGACGCAAGTTATGGCATTTCATAACTAGTGATATTTCTATATTCATCCAAGAAATCACTGAAAACAACTCCTTATTTGTTGACCGCCTTGAAGACTGGGAGAGTAAACATCATCAAATTATTACCTGGTTCCATAACACCACCTTACTCTCCATCCATGGTGAATTTGGGCATTTGGACACTGCCAAAGAAGTTTGGGAATTTCTCGAGGCTCACTTCACTACAACAAATTTGGCCAACCAATATCAACTTCTAACAACTCTTCATACCAAACGTCAAAGGGTTGATCAAACCATTAACCAATTTCTCTCTGAAATACATACTATTTGGGATCAATTCTCTCTCTCTGAACCAACTTGGAGGAACAAGATTGATGTTGAGATGTTTGCAACTTACTGTAATCACCAGCGTCTTGTTATTTTTCTCATGGCTCTCCATGATCGATTTGAACCTGTTCGGACTTCCTTACTCCATCAGTCCTTTTCCATCAGAGTCTTTTTCCATCCTTAGATACTACTGTGACCAAGCTTCACTCTGAAGAAACTCGGATGGAGGTTTTCAAAGTTCATCATACATATTATGTTCTTGCCACCTTCTTTTATCGCCCTAAAGGAGGTTCTAAAGAGGACTTCAAACATCAAGGTTGCACCTACTGTCACAACCCCAATCATGAGCTTCTTACATGTCCCATTTGGATATGTATATATTGTCACAAGAAGGGTCCAAGACACAGGTAAAAATAGTAACTCATCTATCACTACTACTGTTTCTGAGGATAATCATGACAAATTTACCTTCTCTACTCAAGAACTTGAAGGTCTTCTTAAACATGTCCTCTCACAATCTAGTAATCCTCCTTATACTGCCTTGTCTCTCACACCAGGTAAATCTTTATGGTATTTTGATTCTGCTTGTTGTAACCATATGACTCATGATACTCACATCTTCTCTCCCACACAATCTTTCATCTCTAAACCTTTAATTCAAACTGCCAATGGTTCACATATGAATGTTAATGTTGTGGGACAAGTTTCCACATCTTCTATATCACTTTCTAACACCTTTCATATTCCCAACCTTACTCTAAATCTTATCTCTGTTGGTCAATTACGTGAACTTGGTCTTACTATTATTTTTTCCTCTTTTGGTTGTCATGTGCAGGATCCACAGACAAGACAAATCCTTAGGATAGGCCGTAAGGTTGGACGATTATTTGAACTTATCAACCTTCATTTATCCAATTCTCTTCATACTTCCGTTGTTGCTTCTACTACTCCTATCAACCTATGGTATGCTCATCTAGGCCATACGTCTATAGGACGTCTTCGTCCCTTAGCATCTACTGGTAAATTAGGATCTGTTTCTATTTCTGATAATGTAAATTGTTTGCCTTGTCAAGTGGGAAAACAACCTGTTTTATGTTTTAATAAAAGTGATTCTACTTCTGTCTTCCCTTTTGACTTAATTCATTCTGATGTTTGAGGTCCATCTGCACATCCTACTATGGAAGGATGTGTTTACTTTGTCATTTTTATTGATGATTATTCAAGATTCATATGGATTTTTCTCATGAAACATAGATCTGAATTACCCAAAATTTATTATGATTTTGCCCAAATAGTTAAAACCCAATTTTCTCAAAATATCAAAGTACTTAGAGCTAATAATGTTATGGAATATAAAGAAACAAATTTTTTAAATTTTCTTCGACAAAATGGACTCTTTCTCAATATTCTTGTCCTGGCACATCTCAACAAAATGGAAGAGTTGAGCGAAAACACAGACATATTCTTAATACTGTTCGCACTCTCCTCATTTCTAGTTCTTGTCCTGAACGCTTTTGGGGTGAAGTAGCTCTTACGGCTGTTTATACCATCAATCGTGTTCCTATGCCTATTATTCACAATCAATCCCCTTATGAGCGTCTCTATAGTACTTCTCCATCTTATGAACTGCTCAAAGTGTTTGGTTGTGTCTGTTTTGTTCTTCTTCACCCTCATGAACGCAATAAATTAGAACCTCGTGCTCGTTTTTGTTGTTTCTTAGGGTATGGAATAGAACACAAAGGCTATCGTTGTTGGGACTCTATCTCTAAACGATTGCGCATCTCTCGTCATGTCATCTTTGGGAACATAAAATGTTTTCCTCTATTTCCTCATTTCATGTCTCATCTCCTACCTCACTCTCATTTTTTAATGACCCAACTATTGATTTATTTCCTCCTGACATTGCTCCATTACCCTCACCATCGTCTACTACGGCTTCTCCTGATGTGTCTACTCCTTCTACTGATCCTACCATAACAATATCTTCTGAAGACTAACTACCTGATTGTTCAGAGTCATCACTTCGTCGTTCTACTCGTGTAAGTAATCTTTCTTTTCATCTTCGTGATTACCAATGTTTCTCTACTATTTTGTCTCATTATGAACCCCAAAACTATAGAGAAACTAGTTCTAACCCTCATTAGTAGCAAGCTATGACAGTTGAATTACAGGCATTAACAAAAGCACATACATAGGATCTTGTTGATCTTCCATCTAATAAATCTCTGATTGGTTGTAAGTGGATTTTCAAAATCAAAACTCATTCAGATGGGTCTGTGGAATGATATAAAGCTCGTCTGGTTGCAAAGGGTTTTACACAGGAATATGGAATCGACTATGAAGAAACTTTTGCACCTGTAGCTCGCCTCACCTCTGTTCGAAGTATCATTGTTGTTGTTGCTGCCCGAAATTGGAACATGTTTCAAATGGATGTCAAAAATGTTTTTCTCAATGGAGACATAACTGAGGAAGTTTATATGAAACCTCCTCCTGGATACACTCATTCACCTCATCAATTATGCAGACTTCGTCGTGCTCTCTATGGCCTCAAACAAGCTCCTTGAGCTTGGTTTGCCAAATTCAGTTGTACACTTACTGACTTTGGCTTTACTTCCAGTTCTTATGACTTCGATCTCTTTATTCGAAAGACTCCCACTGGTGTAACACTTCTACTCCTTTATGTAGATGATATGATCATAACAGGGAATGACTCTAATGGAATTATTGATCTCAAGTAGTTTCTGAGTCATCAATTTGAAATGAAAGACATTGGTCGTCTCCACTACTTCTTGGACCTAAAAATCTCATCTGAATCTCAAGGATATTATCTCTCTCAAGCAAAGTACTCTTCCGATATTCTTAATCGGACTGGCCTTACTGATTGCAAAACTGCATCAACACCTCTAGAAATCAATGTCAAACTTACTCTATTAGATGATACTATTCTCTCAGATGCCACATTATACAAACAACAAGTAGGCAGTCTTGTTTATCTCACAGTCACTCGTCCTGACATTGCCTATGTTGTTCATCTGGTTAGTAAATTCATGTCTACTCCACGGTCTACCCATTATATTGCGATTCTTTGCATTCTCCGCTACATCAAAGGCACCATGTTTCACGGTCTCTACTTCTCTAACAAGTCTAATCTTCTTCTTTCCGCCTACTCTGATGCTGATTGGGCAGGTGACCCAACTGATCGTCGCTCTACTACTGGATATTGTTTCTTTCTTGGAAACTCTCTCATATCTTGGCGAAGCAAGAAACAATCCCTCACTTCTCGATCCAGCACTGAAGTTGAATATCGTGCTTTTGTTGACACCACTCAAGAACTTCTTTAGCTCCGTTGGTTACTTGCTGATATGGGTGTTCTCCAATCAACTCCAACTATCCTATATTGTGACAATCAGAGTGCTATTCAGATTGCTTACAATAATGTATTTCATGAACGAACAAAACATATCGAGAATTTCATCTACCAGGCAGATTTCAAGAATTAGTTTCCAAACTCAAGTTGATTGTTTCTCTTCCTCCTTGAGTTTGAGGGAGGATGTTAAGTTATATTTGATATTGTAATTTACTTATATTTCACTTGTATTACATTTGTATTATTTCACTTGTATTACATTTGTATTATTTCACTTGTACTACATTTGTATTATTTCACTTGTACTACACTTCTAATATTTCACTTGTACTACACTTACTATTTCACTTGTATTATACTTGTTAGAACCCTATAAATAGGGTTCTCTATGTACATTCTAAAAAACACCAATATAACATTAAATCATTCTTTCTTCTTATCTCTCTATACTCTTCACATTACTCTTCACATTACGGATGAGACTAAGGAAAGCTTCTCTTTGAATGTAATACTCTTCACATTACGGATGAGATTAAGGAAAGCTTCTCATTAAATCATTCTTTCTTCTTATCTGTTGGTTTGTGCAGTCATCTCATATCTAGCAAATGAATAAAGACATCACTTTGGCATTCTGTTATCTTTTAATTATTTAGCAGATTAAAAAGTTCCTGTTTGAATGTAATACTTAATGTTAGAAGTTGTTGGTCACCAACTCTCTTATAAGCTTAGCATTACTTTTATACAATTATCACTTTCCTACGAGTATTGACTCTATGCATTATGTAGACCAAATACTTGTAACTCAACAATTGAGATTACTAGTTTGAACATACAAACTCTATCTCTGTTCCTAATACCATGTTAGAAGTTATTAGAAAATCTCAAAGGCTTAGTAAAACAGGAGAATTCCTTAAATAGAAAGTATACGTCCATGATCTTCTTGCTATCTTGTTTTGTCCTGTTTAATTATACAGATTCTATATCAATACTAATGTTAACTATTTTTCTTGTATGAAACCAATGTTTTCTGATACTAGTATGAAAGTTGATCCCTCAGGCATTCAGCTGGTTGCCTTGTAGCTGTTGATACATATTTTGAAGCCCCAGAACGTGTTGCAGCTCTGATACTTATTGCCCCAGCAATTTTGGCCCCTCGCGCTATGAGTAAAGTTGGTAAAGGAAACCAATCGAGAAGTGAGAACCAAATTGAAGAAAAAAGCTCAAGCTCAAGCTCAAATGGCCAAGGGAATCCACTTATCCAGTTACTCAAAATTTTCTCCAAGTTCAGTAAAATGATTACAAATGCATTCTTTCAAATGGTGAAGGGAATGACTAATATGCTCAACTCCCTGTATAAGAAACTACTGTCAACTATCCTTCGTTCTGCCTTCGCTGTAATGCTAGTAAGCTTTCCTTTGTATGATTTCATACCCAACTTGGTTCGTGTGCATACTTTTTATGTCTTTTTCAATGAACCCACTTTATCTGCTAAGTCTAAGTATACTATGGCTTGACGCTTTTACAAATTGCAAGCCATGTTACGCCACATAATGTTTCTGCAGAAATATTTTCCAACCCAATAGCTCATTAAAGCCATATCCTGTTGGGTTGGGATTCACCAACCCATTTTTTTTCTTATCATTTCCATGAATATACAACACTTAAGGGTTTAAATGCATGTGGACCAATACCCAAAAATAGATATGATTATAGTCTAGCTTGGTTGCTAATTTTAATAGAGTACGTTCAATATGCAATTTTTACATGATAGCTGTTCTGTTCCTGATATTTTGGTATGTCCTTGTATATCTTCTCCATATTTGATGGTGTTTTTACAAAATGTTTATTAGGTAAGGATGGTAATTGAAAAATTTGGAATTACTGCTATCAAGAATGCATGGTATGATCCAAATAAAGTCACCGAACACGTCTTAGATGGTTATACAAAGGTGGTTTCTTTGATTTCTGTCTTTAATTTTATTTTTGGAAAGGAGATGCTGATCACTCAATGTTAGTATCACCATTGACATAAATGCAGCCATTAAGGACTAAGGGTTGGGACAAGGCACTAGCAGAGTACACTGCAGCAATGCTTGCAGATACTGCTGCTGAATCTAAGCCACCACTTGCAAAACGACTCCATGAGATCTCATGCCCTGGTAATTATTCTTCTGCTTTTAATTTAATCTCCTTACTTAAAACTTACTATGACCCACCAGTCCAATACTGATCTTCAACTCTCTCTTGCGGTTCCAGTTCTGATCATTACGGGTGATAATGATCGACTTGTCCCTTCTTGGAATGCTGAGAGACTTTCAAAAGCCATACCTGGTTCTTCCTTTGAAATAATTAAGCATTGTGGTCACTTACCACATGAAGAAAAGGTGGATGCGTTCGTCTCAATAGTTCAGAAATTTTTACAAAGAGCTTTTGGTCTTTCAGAGGAGCAATATATGCAAGCTATAGCATGAAGTTTGTTATTTCCGATATCCTATTTGCTCATGTTACCAAACAAACCAAGAAGCAGGCTATTTGGTGGCTTTGTTAAAGCCAGAGCCAGAGTTCTTATTGAACTTTGCTCTAGAAAATCGGTGACAAGAATTTGCAGGTGCTAGAAATGAGGACTATAAGGACTCGTTAAGACCAATTTGATTATGATCGTTCTTGTCTTTCATTGATATATGCAATTGTTGTAAATGAGTGCATGACATTTTGTTGATAATTATTTTTCCTAGGCAATATTGTGTACTGTAATACAATAAAACAAAATTTGTTATGTTTTGAACCACTGATTTACATACTAATATGAATCAAATATAGACTTAAATCTTTCAATAAAGGATTTGAACAATTGGGGATAATCAAATTAAGTCTTGTCGTAGCCAAAAAAAGATTGCTCTCATGCTGCATTTACAGAAGCTAGTTAGAGCATTATCAGAAAGGAGGATCCAATGATACAACAATATTGGGATCTTGAAAGCCCGAAGGAACATCAAATCCTGACATAAAATCATCCCCGAACATCACAGCACCTGCTGCCAATGCTCCAGCACCCACTCCCATTCCAAACCCAGATCCCCCACCACGGCCACGACCACGGCCTGCACCAGAAGGTGGCATGTTAATGTAAGTCTCTGAGTTTTGAAGAAAAGCTGGCACATAGCCAACATTAGATCGTAGAGGAGGAGGTGGAGGAGTTCGAGGTGGGTGATAGCTGGGTCCATATGCTGGTGGATAGCTTGGTCCGATTGCAGAAGGATTGGAATAGTTTGTGGGAAATGGCATTGGATGTGCATAAGGGGAATTAGGTTGTGTTTGATTTTGTGGCCTACGGAATGTAGCTAGAGGCAGTTGTGCTGGATAGTCTTGGGCAGACCCATCTCTCGTAGCCAAAGTTATAGTACTGCTTAAATCCATCATTTCTTCACCATTTCCTACAAAAAGGCTTGATGTTAATCATCCCTTAGAAGTTTAACACAAAGACAGCAATTGTATCAAAAACCTTATTTCCATCATTTGGAGAAAGAAAAACAATGAAAATTAGGACTTGTGTGGAATTGCTTCTTATTTTGATTTATTGTGTTGAAATGGGTCAAATCACTTACAACAGTATAGCATAATAAATTATCAGTGAGAAGTTGAATTTAATGGTAAAATTTAATCGGTTAGAATATTGCATGATATGAATTTTTGAAGTGATCATTTTATTTTTGATCATATGTTTAAATACTTTTTTACTTTTATATATACATCTAGCAAATTTGGTGACAAATTATTGCTAAATGACCGGAACATCATGCGACACCTCAAAACATAAGTGTTGGAATACGAACATTACTCCTGAATTAGTGTTCAAATGAGATTTGTTTTTTAAATTCAGATTATAGTGTGAAAAATGGAAAGCATTGTGCAAGAGGATAAACAACTAAAATTGCTATTGTTTAAGAATACAATACAATGGAATATCAACGAATACCTAAATATGAAGTTGGTTCTTCTCTGTCCTGTGAAATCCGTATTGAAACATCAATAAATCCCTGAGGCTTGTTGGAATTTCTTTTCCTCAACTGGTAACTACCAACTTCTTCAGTACCTGACCTTGAAACTCCAGAATTATTCTTAAATTTAGCTAGAAATTCTTTCAAGATGATAGTGGCTGTACCCTGTAGCTTTTCTCTGAGGAATATTGGGTCTCTGCTGTAAACTTCAACATGTAGTTCTAAATCATTGATTTTGGATTCTAAATCATCAATGCAAGTAGCAAACTTGGTGTTCCAAACTGGATTTGCGTTACCAGAAGCATCAATATTTGTACAATACTTGTCTTTCGGATCAATCCACCCCACACCATACCATTGGAGCTTCCACAAAGATGAAGATCTCCGGAGTCCTCTAGCAGATATCAGGCAAACTTCAATCCAGATTTTTCCCATCACAAGTAAAGTGTTGAAAATAGAGATGTTGAGATCTCTCTCCCTCTCTCTCCTCTGTCAGGATCTAATTTTCATAAAGTTGAAATGGAGTCAAAAGTAGAATGATATTTTGCATTATCAAAGGTACTTTACTTTGGTGCTTGGATAAAACAAATGTTAAATCACCATTTGTGGGGTACTCATATATATTGATGGAATCCAACTTACGTTTAGAATAATTATATATTGTTTTTGAAATAAGTTGATATGGTAATGTAGATCCATAAAGATAACGCAATGTAAAACGATATATTTTTCACCCTTTGTAACTCTTACTGCTCTTTATTATCATTTACACAATGCATTTCGTTGGGGTAATCTTACCTTTAATGTGGCCTTTTCTTCCTGCGAAAAAATGGGGGCATCCGATGGAAATAATCCACGTAATATCAGAAAACATATAATACAGTGTTAATGTGACTTTTTAAAAGGAAAAATAAAAATTCTGTTTAACAACTCATATTATATATTTAATTATAAGTTAAAAAAAAATGAATGTAACTATTTTAACTAATCATTATTTATAATATGGTTATCATAATTTATTAAGTACATAAATATTATATAAAAAAAATGATGAAATGTTAAATATCTTTGACTTTTTGTGCCACATTCACACTAGAACTATCTCTGATCATGTGCTCCTCAATCAATATATGAATTTATTAAACTGTGTTCACACTGAGAGCACCCAAGATTCTTTTCATCTCTATGTCCCAATGCTTTGGCTAAAGGCTTAGACAGTATGGTTTTCAAACAAGACAAATGTAATAAATGTTATTTATTTATACATAAAACGACATCAATTTTATGTTTTCTTCAACTAAATTAAACAAATGTTCTTATGCTAAATAATTTACAGATTGGAACGATGACTATTACTATTAATTACACAGATTGGAATAAACATTACAATCTATTACTAATCAAGATGAACTTCAGTCACGTATTTCACTTTGATTTTCATTGAATTCATAACTCATAACTATTGGAGAAAGAATTACGAGCAATTTCGTGATTGATTTTTGACTGATTCGTTTAATTTTATTAATTTTGTTCAAATCTTTGAATGACAATATGTACGCCATGTCCAGGCTCTACAATCATTCTATAAGCAGGAGAGTGACGATACTTTGTAGACAAAGAGAAAACAAACTTGGAGATTATAAGAGATATAACAACCTTCATTTCAACCATTGCAAAGTTTCTGCCTAGACATAACCTAGCACCCAATCCAAATGGAATATAAGCTTGAGGATATTTGCAAGCTTTAGAAACACCATCACTGAACCTCTCTGGCTTAAATTCATTTGCATCTTGTCCCCAAATATCAGGATCTCTATGCAATGTTGGGATCAAAGTCCAGACGCATACTCCTTTAGGAACATTTATATTTCCAATTTGAGTCTCTTCAAGTGCCTCTCTTGACACAAAAGCTGCTGGAGGATATAGTCGTAGAGCCTCTTGAATCACCATAGTCACCTGTAATAAGTTTTGCACATAAAACATCTTGTTACTTGGAATAGAAATGGGTTTTCATCATTGTCCATGGTACAATTTGTAATTAGTTAGTGTGCGATGTGTATGGCTATAAGAAGAATTAGGGAATTTTCTAAAGACAAATAAGAGACTGCATGTGTAGTTCTGGTTTAAAGTAGCTCAAGTTCTTAATAATCCATAAATCACCCGAGCAATGTGGTGTTTTGTTTGCACATTCCCAACATGTAAGAATTGATTCGTATAAATCTTACCGTCTTCAATTGTGTGAGAGAATTAGCATCTAGCAGACCATCAGGGAACACTTGAGCCAACTCGGCCCTAATACGAGCCTGCCATTCTGGATGCAAAGCAAGAAGCATCAAACACCATGAAATGGCAACACCTGTGGATTCATGCCCTGCAAAGTAGATGTTCTTGCAGTTATCGATGATGAAGCTTTTAGATGCCTCTTTACTAAGACCATGATCATTGTTAGCTCCTTGTAGTATCAAGTGCAATAAATTCTTTTCATACAATGGAGATTTCTGTGAACTTCCTTCTTCACTTTCTTTTATGGTCTCCCAAATTAATGACTCTATCTCTTTTTCCAAATTGCTTATTTCATTGTGCTTTTTCATTCTTATAAACCTGTCACCATATTTGTTAGTATAAATAAAGATCAATTATTGGTATAGACCAAGATTAAAGAAGAGGAGATAAATACAATATGTTGTTTAGGTCTTAGAAATGGTTAAAGTTAAAGAGTTTTTGTTTGTACAGTACCCAAAATTAGTAACTCCAAATAAGAAGCCATGGTGAGCTATAGTTTCTTGAAGACTTCTGAGCTTTGAGAAAATTTCTTTGCCTTTAAAATAAGAGCTTCCAAAATAAGCCCTTGAGATAACATCTGCTGAGAAACCCCTCAAATCTTCATCCACTTGAACCTCTGCTGTTTTACCGCCTTGGATTTCAATGCAGTTCTCCCATTTTTTAAGCAATGGTTGTGCTGACTCCACTATTAATCCTACCATGCCCTGCCATATAGCACATAACAAGTGTTAGACATGGTATCAATTCTTAAACTGGTGATTAACATAGTTTAACATGGTAATAAAAAGGATCCAAGGCAAAGTCCATTAAATATTCATAAATAAATTATAGTTCAATCAAAGATTCAAAAGAAATTGAGAGTCAATTTACCTTGACTTTTTCCATGAAGAATTCAGGTGCCACAATTTTCCTTTGTTGTGCCCAAAAGATGCCATTAGACCTTAAAATTCCATTACCAAGCATAGGTGCAAGCTTCTTGGTAATATAAGTAGGCTTGCCCAAATCCAAAGTAATACATTGGTTCATTTCTTTCACTAACTCTGGCTGATTTATGTACAAGTGTTGCCTCATCCCAGTTGAATATGTATATATCAGTCCTGCAGTACAAAATTGACGCCTATGATTTATTAAGTCATTTTAATCACAAAATGAAAATAACCAAGCATTTCATCTATCACATCAGGTGCACTACAAGAACTTTACAAATAATATATATATATATATATATATATATATATTAAATTAAATGATATTTAATATGTTTTTAACTTAAAACGAGAGAAGTTTTATCCTTCAAGACATGAACAAAAAAAGATTTTATATTGGATAACATAAAGTAATAAACATTGAAATGCATTAATATAACCCTGTAAAAGTCCTCCTAATTATAAGATTTTTTCGTCAATCAAAATTTTAGACACATAAACCACCTATATGTAAAACATAATACAATTATATATTGATTTATCACTGGTGTTGAAGATATCATTCATTCGGATAGTACTTGGTCTAGTTATAAATTTAAATCTAAAGATTGAACAACTTAACATTAAGATTATTTTTCTTCCTGCTGATCAAGATGAAAGATATATATAGCAACTAGAAGGATTCAAAATCAATATAAAGGAAGATTTAGTATGTCAATTGAAGAATAGTCTTTATAGACTTAAGTAGGCACTACAACAATAATACAACAAGTTTGGTTTCTTCGTGATTAAGCATGAATATTGAATGATAACTTCTAATTAATATGTATTTGTTAAAAGATTCAGTGGTGACAAATTTCTAATACTTATTTTTTTATGTAAAGGAAGATTTAGCATGGCAATTAACTTTTAATCGTTATGTATTTGTGAAAAGATTTAGTGATAGTGAATTTATCATTAATATTTTTTATAGAAAGAAAGATTTATTATGTTAGTTGAAGAATAGTATTTATGGATTTAAGTAGAACCACGACAAGGATATAAGAAATTTGATTCCTTCATGATTAAGCATGAATATCTAAAGATAATTTTTGATAATTATGTATTTGTGAAAAAATTAAGTGGTAGATAATTTATTATACATTATATGTAGGGTGAATGGTGATAAGATTGATAAGTTGAAAAAAAACTCAATAATTTTTTTCCATCAAAGACTTGGGATCTACTAGATTGTCGATATGACAATCTCTCGTGATCGAAAGAAAGAAAAATCGTGGTTATTATAATAAAAATATATTGAGAAGATATTATCACGATTTAACATAAATAAAACAAAGTCATTTGATACCTCACTTACTAGTCACTTTATATTGAACTTAAAGAAAAGTTTTACATGTGAGAAAGAAAAAAAATGGTTATTGTGCTATATTCCTCATCAGTTAGTAGTTTAATGTATACTATAGTATGTATTAGACCTAACATAACACAAGCAATTAGTATTATTAGTAGAATATAGTTTGGTGAATTTTGAAATACTTTCAAAATGAGTTTATGCTTTAAAAGTTGAAGACTTGAATTGATTTTTTATAAAAGTGCATATATGGTTGGAAATATTGATTCTATAAAATCTACTTTTACTTTTTTAAAGGTAATTGTCTTATGTCAATCAAAAACTATAAAAGTGTTTTGTTTTGTCAACTACAAAAATAGAATTTATTATATTTATCAAAACTTATAAAAAAATATTCTGGATGAAAATATTCTTACAAAAACTGGAACAATAATAATAAAAATACATTTTACATTATCATAATCAAAGTGCGGTCTATTTTAACAAGGATATGAGTTTTTACTCGAAGCCCAAGTACATTAATATTAGATATCACTAAATATGTGATATGTTATAATTCAAATAGGTATAACTTGAGCAAGTACTTATCTAAATATACGTGTCTACTATATAGAAAACAACAAACATAGTGCTTCTCTGCATGCAAGTCAAGAGGGGGAAATTAATAAGTAATCCCTTCTTTAGTGGAGGTGATGAGAGAAAAAGGAAAAAAGAGTTTAAAAATAGAAGTATAAAGAAAGTGTATAAAGGTGAAGAATAAGGAATTTAATGGAAGAGAAAAACATCGTATCTTTACATTTACAACAATGGTAAATGTTATATTGTAAAAAGTGATATAATCTCCTTTTATAATCATCCATCCAAGAAAACAATATATGTATATATTTTTGGAAAAGAAAATTGAAGTCATGCTTGAGATAAAAAAAATCCTCATCGTACATGAAAGAAATATCTTGTTAAAATAATAATTCAAGAGAGTGTTAGGCTATAATTTTTATTAGACTATTTTGTATTTCCGTTAATTTGTCAATATATATTTTATTAACCCATTTTAATTACACAAAAGTTAAAAATTTAGATAAAAAAACTGCTGCAATTTTTCTATTTAATTCTTATTATTTTATTTGTTATATTTCAACACTAATCACAAATTGAAAATAACCAAGCATTTCATCAAGGTACACTACAAGAACTTAAAAAATAAAAAAAATATTATATATATCTAACTTTATCAAATGTTATCCATTTTTAAATAAAGACAATATAATCATATATATGTATTTTTAATTGTAGTTAAATATTTTTATTGATTTTAAGAATCATTAATTAATTTAAAATTTTATGTTTATTAACACCTATACATTTAAATAATTTTATCAAAATATCACTAAAATTTGTAAATATTATTTATCTAAATCATATGCCCTCAAAAAAATGTATATATATATATATAATGAAATTTGTTGTGCTTTGAATTTAAAACAAGAGATGTTATATCGGCCAAAACATGAAGAAGAAAAAAACAGAAGGAAAAAAAGAAAGAAGAAGAAGAAGAAGGTGGTATTCTATATTGGATAGCATAAACATTGAAATGCATTAATATAACCGATAAAAATTACTTCTAATTATTAAGATTTTGTCGTTGTTAATTGAGAATCATAGAGTATTTAGAGACAGAGAGCATCTGTAGTGCAAGAAATAATATATAATTATATATTAATTTCTCTCCTTTTAAAAGGAATGGGCCATGAGTGAGTCAGAATTTTGGAATTAGCCTATCTACTTGGCCCAATTATTGCCATCACAAAATAAGACATTTTTTAAAAGAAAACAATTATCTTATTTAAATAAGCTAAATATAGGTTAAAATATCGCGTTTTTTAATATATTGCTTTAAAACTATTATTTTGAACCAGTCAACGTCAACATTATATATTTCATGTTGAATATTAAAATCATAAATCCACTCTCATAATTTTTGTTAATATTAAAAAATAAACACATCTAGATTGATTGTTTTTTTTATAAAATAATGTTATATTTTTTAATAATCAAAATATATAAATTTAAAATAAAAGATCTTATTTCTATAACTGCAAATTTTAGATATGATATTTTTATTATTTTCTTAATTTTATTTTTTTTTAGAAAAACATAAAGAATTGTACTATTTTTAGTTATTTTAAGTTTTAATTTCGACAATTTTTTTAGTTAATGTCCAAATTACCCCTGTATTCGTGCTGAATCTATTAAATTTGCGTTGAAATCGAATCCAGGTTTCCCGATTGAGATTTTCGTTGTTCCAAACACCCAAAAGTCAAAAGTAAATTAGCTGTCTCCTTGAACTGCACTTAAATCTACGAGTCAGAAATTATTAAACTAAATTTTAAATTATTATAATTTTTTTAAATTAAATACACTATAAAAAATACAGAAAAAAATCTGATTAACTAACAACATATTTTAAAAATAATAAATAATAATTTTATAAATATATCATAATATAAAATCTATTATGGTTAATTATATTTATTATCATATTAAATTTATAATACATAACATATTTCTAAATCTATAATCCCAGCAAACTTACCAGCTAACACAAATATAATAGATTTGAATCCAAATCTTCTACGTTTCTTTTAACTTCCAAAACAAGTAGCATGCAATCTCTTGTAAAATTCTTCTTCTTCGTCAATGTTTTCTAGCTAGCCTGTTATTCTTAGTCATGATTTTCAGGGTTGGTTTTATTTTGAATAAAAAAAAGGTAGATATCCGACCTCAATACTTAATAAAAAAAATTAACTATAATATCTATAAAATTAGTAAGTGAATCAAACAAAACTATATCTACGTAAATTTAATATTTTTTTAAAAAAATTAATAATTTAAACATAAATTTTTATATATAAATTTTTTTTAATTAAAAATAAGTAACACTATTTTTTTTAATGTATATATATAATCACATTTATTGGATAAAAATCCTAAATTTACTATTTGTCATTTTTGCGCATTAATTTTGAGACGATGGCTTAGTTTTCTTTGCTGCCGTGTAAAGAAGTATACGATATATGCACAAGTACAAATGCGTATAAACATGTTCTCGTGTTAGACATAATGTATATATTATGTTATCTTGGCATACATAAGTATGATAAAATTCTTATAGGTATGTACGTACGTAAGTTGGTTGGATAATGTACATAACATACACGACGTCGTTGGACAATAGATCATGATTGTTGTGTACGTATGAAAATTAATCGTGTACGTACGTACCGTATTGTTTTCTCCACCTTTCGAAGTACGGAAAAAGGGAGGAAGTATAATCGTGGGCAACAAATTGATCAATATTGCAGCTATGATCTTCTTCTCCGTTCATAGCTTGGAGTTGAATTTTCTGCATCTCAGGAAGATTGCCATATAATAACGAAGGTGAAGGTCCTTTGATACCTTGCTTTTTTAGTTTCCTCCTGATCCCTTCAGATTTTAGCCACACACTGTTGTAAATATGAAGTAGAAATCCAAGCACTAGTATAATACCTAGAGAAGCAACAACTTTTATGAGTATAAGAAGATAAACTTCCATCTTTTTTTCCCCCTCTGATCTCACTCTTTAACTACCCTTTAATTTCTTTATTTCCCTCAATGACTAAATATTATTGACACAGGATTTGCTAGCTTCCTCTATATATAAGGAAAATAATAAGTATTTCAAATTCATATAATATTATTAAGTTTTAATGACATTTCATAACTTAATACTCATTTTTAAGCATTTTTATTTTTAATTATTTCGTATATATAATTTTATTTTTAATATTCTTCAATAAAAAAGTGTTTTTTACTACATTAAAAACATATATTTATTTATATTATTAAAAAAATTAACATAATTTTTTTATAAAATTAAAAATAAAAGTGTATTAATAAAAGAAAAGTTATTGCATATTTTATTACAAGTGATATATCATATCAGTTCATAACTTGCAAATAACAATAAGTTAATTTTTTTTAAGGAAGTATTGTAAATTTGAAATATATTCATTAAGTAAAACTTTTATATAGAGTAAAATTACTTATATTAATAATTTTTATTAAAATGAAATAAAAATGTTAAATTTGTAATATGTAAATGATGTTAGAAAATTATAAAAATAATTGTAATAATAAAAATAATATATAAAAATATTTAATGATATTTAATTGAATCATATTTAATATTTAATAAATTTAAATAATTATAATTTAATTTAAATGAAATTTAAAATATATTGATGTTTTAATTTTTTTTTTTACAATTGATATATAAATAAAAATAAATTTTAAATATTATTTTTATAATTATAAACTTTAAATATTATTTTTTGTTAGAGTTTTTAATGATAAGATGATGACGCTGGAAAGTATTGCCCATATATATTATATATATAAAAGAAGGAGACAATAATGAAAGTTTGAGGAGGAGTGGACCCATGCAAGAACACCGATGGGATATGGCTAAGGTTGTGAGAGAGTGAGAATAACCCATTAGATCTTAGAAAAGAATACAGACATCAATTTTGACATACATTCACATGAACTCATTAATTAGTTATTTTATTCAATCTTTATTTATTAGTGCCGATTGTTGAAGATGATTGGACGCACTCACTGACTGGGGATGTTGATTAGCCGATAGAGACGTATGCAATTAAATATGATAGGAAGTAGGAACAAGCATCTTTTCTATAATTTTCCTAAAATATTATCAAATATAATAAAAATAAAATAGTTTATATTATAGCAATAATTGATGCTAATTTATACCTAACAATATAATGAATTTAAAAATCATCATTTAATTATTATATTTATATTATTAAATTATTTTTTATGATGACTTAATTAATTAAAAAATTATTTATATTATTAATTGATATAAAATAATTCAAATAATTAAATCGTATATTTATAATAATAATTTATAATTTTATTTATGATATGGTTAGATAAAGATTAATATAACTATATAAATAATATTTTTTTATAAATTAGATGATATAAATAAAATAATTTAATAGTATTTATAAATTCATTCAAATTTTAACTAATATTTAATTAGAGTGTTAATCCTGCTTATTAGGCAATTTTTTATATAATAAAATATTTTAATTTAGTTATTTATTCATAATAATAAGAAAAATTAATATTGATTAAATTTGTTAGATTATATGTAATTGTTATTGGAAATTTAGGTGTCTACAAAACCGTTTCGAGGATATAATAGAATAATTGAGCTTATTTTGATTATATATCTAATTAAAGTTTAAGATGATAATGTTAAGTTAAATATCAATATTTAAATTCTATAAAAGTATCAAAAGTATTATTATTATAGATGAAAATTTAAAATTTTAAAAAAAATTATAAAAATTCTATCAAAATTATAAAATTTAGTTATAAAATAAAAATACAATCAATTATTTATATTTTAAAATTACTTTTTTATTTCATACATATATTTATAAAAGTTACGATATTTAATTTGAAAAATAAATCAATAAATTAATCAAAATATTACAAAATAATTAGTTAAAATATAAAATAATTGTTAGATTGTAATTTTATTATTATTATAAATAGATAAATATCGATAATATATAATAAAATTTAAATTATAAAAAAAATTATTTAAATAAAACTAGTAAATTAAATATAAAATTAAGAGTTTTTCATAAGGAAAAAAATTATAAACCATTTGGAAGAAAATAAGAGTTTTTATAAGTAAATTTATGTTAAATCATAAATTATATATTATAATATTATAATATTATTGATAATTATAATTAAATTTACGTAAATATATTTAATAAAAACTTATATTAATTATATTACAATATAATTATGATATATATAAAATTACTATTTTAATAATTATAAAACTTGAATGATTACTGTGTTTAACACTTTTGAAATGAAAACTTTGTTAAACACTATTAAATTAAAGAGTTGACGTGGAATAAGAAGTGAAGCACGATGGAAAAATAAATGGAAAATTCTTAGACTAATTAAAGTTAGGAATATTTAAACGAATAAAAATTAAAAAGAGACTGATAATTAAGGTGTAAAAAGCATTCGATTCATATCTCAATATTTAAAATTAATAATTATTAGTGATTCATTTAATGATTTTGTGATAAATTCATACTTATTTACTTTAATATAATATTTTAAACAAAAAATTTGGAACTCCTTTTATAAAAAAAAATTAAATAAATGTTACAAAAAATAAAGTAAAAATTAAAAATATAATAAAATAAGTTAAAAATATAAAGTTATAAATTTTGTAAATAAACATGATTCTTATTCATTTTATTATCAATAGTTTCTTCAAGAAATGTTCGTGCAAAAGTAAAAATGATTAATCCTAAAATATAATAAAATAAATTAAAAATATAAATTAATAGAACTTTCATTATATTAAGATCTATAATTTGAAAAAAATTAAAAATAACATGTTTATTAAGTATAATATTATGTTAAAGTTTAAGAATATAGTAATAAAAAAAATATAAAAATATAATTATAATTAAATAGTAGTGTAAAAAATATAAAAATTAAAATTTATATGTAAGTATGATAAATTTTTTATTGAAATATAATTATAATTAAATATTTTTTTTTTATAATTTTATTGAAGTATAATTAAATATATATATATATATATTAATTTTATTAGCCATATATAAAGAATAATTTATTTATTTTCAACTAGCAATACTACAAAAAGGAGCATTAAAATCGGTTAAAAACCGACTTTAAATTAAATGACTTAAAGTTTAAAGTCGGTTCAAGGCGTGAATCGACTTTAAATTTTTTTTTAAATTTATTCATTTTTAACCTGTATTCGAGCAGGAAAAAAAACCAAAAACAGTTTAACAAATAGTTTAAATAATACAAATATTTGAAAAATAAAATATTAATTAATAACAGAAAAATTACCATAGTTTTGTTCTATTTTATTCAAGATCGTCATATTCTTCTCCTTATGTTATAATACAAACCTACATATATAATACAAAAATTTATACACATAAATAATAACACATAATAACAGAAAAAAATATGAATAATATGGGATCTAAAAGATTAGTTAGAAATGGTAGTCGTAGGTGGCCGGAAAATGAGAAAGAGTGGAGGAGAAGTGGAGGAGGAGGTTTTCGGTTTTTTAGAGTTCTACAACGTTGAAAATAATTTTTGTCTGAGAAGAAAGAAGAGAAAAGATTTATCCACGTGTGTAGCGTCGATTGACGTGTCAAACCGACGCTATGTTACGTGGATAGCGTCGGTTGATACCTAGAACCGATGCTACGTCCACGCATAGCGTCGGTTCGACACGTCAACTGACGCTACATCCTACGTGGATAGCGTCAGTTCTATACCGAACCGACTTTAAACCAATTTAAAGTCGGTTTTTTTCCAAAAACCGACTTTATGTATCGACTTAAATACCCATTTTTGTAGTAGTGTATACAGACAATGATATAATAAAAATAAATTGTGATATTGATTATGTGAAATGTTAAGTTATGCATGTAGTAGAAAAATAGCATGAAAGATTAAAAAAATATTGAAGTGTTCACAAAAAAAGCAAAATTTATATGATAAGTTGTTTTATTTTTATTTACTTTCATATAAAAATGAATAATTTTATTACGATTGGAAAATTAAATGTCTATTTCATTCATATAAAATATTTAAAATTGAAAAAATAATTACATATATAAAAAGCTATGAAAGGGAGGCACCACAACACACCCAATCACTCCTTAATTTAATGGTATTTAGCGAGTAAGTAACTTGATCGACTTCCAAATGGATAAATGGGTTTTGGAATACTAGCTGGATAAGTCAGTTTTTAATGGTTTTGATTAGGTGTGTCCAATGGTCCGGTTCGGTTTTAGTTATAAAAAAATTAATCGGATCGGACCGTTTATATTACTCGGACCGAATCGTTTTAAACAGTTTTAATTAATACAAATCGGATCAGATCGTTTGATTTATAAAACGTCTCGGTATGGTTTGGTTCGATTTTTTTATACATTTAATAAAAAAATGTGAAATTTTTAATATATTATTAAACTGGTCCGATCCGATTCGAATGGTTTAAAATTAGTACAAACTAGACCGGACTATTTGATTTGTAAAACCGTTCGATCCGATTTGGTTCATTCCGGTTTTACAGTTTGGTTCGGTCTGGTTCAATTTATAAACACCCTTAATTTTGACGCGAAAATGATCTTAAAAATCTTACTTTAACCAATAATGGGAATGAATAAGCTAGTTTGCCATTTTACATCATACGGGAGCTATTTAGTTAGTTTAACCTAGCTATGAGGTTGCTTGTGATGTATTGAGGAAACCATGAAGAAGATCTAGCAATGTTACTCATCCGTACAAGTTAATCTAGAAATCCATAAGAAAGTTTAAATCGTGCATCTTTTCATTTAGTGCTCTCTACATAATGTCTTAGCTATATAGAACACTTTTATTGTCAAATGTTATGACAATCTCATACTTGTTATTAGGATATTATAATGTTAACTCTATCTTAACTACCATACATTAATTATTCATTTTTTTTTAAGTTTAATAGTGGCTCTTTCTGGGAGTTATTTTAATATTTTCACCGTTGAACAATTTCTAGATGTCAAAATCCTTACAGATTAGAAATATTCTAATCATAGAAAGTTAACCTAATCGGTGGAGATATTTTAATATCTATTTTACTTTATATATATATATATATATATATATATATATATTAAAATAAATATTTTTTTAATTAATAAAAATATTTATATAATATTTATAAATAATATATAATTTATATTTTTTTAATTTTAATTTTTTAAGATTAAATATCTTAAATTATTTATACACTACATAAATTTTATATAGTATTAAAATTTTGATCAATTAATAGATAAAAAATTAATAAATATTAGATATTATAAACATATGTACCTTGAAAAAAAACTAATGATCTAAATAAAATAAAAATAAAAATATTAAAAATATAAAGTATTCATGTTATGATTTGTTCTCATTCTTAAAAATGTTAAAAGTATAAAAAAATATATCATATCTTAATTAATAAATATATTAATTTAATATTTATAAATAATATAAAATTTATTCAATTTTAAAATTTTATGTAATACTTTGGACCACTCTATTGGTCATTTATTAGTCTAATATGTTAGAAAGGATTGTGGGTGTTTATCTGTGTCTAAAGTGTCAGGGATATCACATGTTGGACAGTGTTATTGTATACATCATTTATAGGGGGGCTTACCAACTCTGTATTCCAATGCTAATTAATTTCCATTATCTTTCATCAACTTGTCTTCTTCTTTTTTTCAAATTAAAAATAAATATATTTTTACTATACTTCTCAACTAAATAGATGACAAATTACTATTGATTTAACATTTTAAAATTTGGAATTTATTTGTTGAAAGTGACAACTCCTTTACAACAATTATATTTTGTTACGTGAATTTAGAATGTTTTAAAAATTAAAATTTAGCCTCAAAAGTCAATTTAACACTACATTATTTTTAAAAAAATTCTATCAATTTTGTACTTTTATTATAAAAAAAAATTTAAACAATTTTTTTAAATCGAAAAATATTGTTGCACGTTATATGCACTTGGATTATGAATAGAAATTTTATTTCTGCATCTTTATAGTTATAAAATATATATATGATTTTTTGTGAAAGTAATTGATTAGGTATAAGTATGGATGATTATTTTAATTTTAAAATTATAATCGATTTAATTAAATATATATTAATATTATATTTTTAATACATAACTTAGTAAAAAATGATTATAACATTAAATACATAAATATTTTAAATAATTATGATGAATTTATATATATATATATATATATTACTTAAAACATATATTAAATAATTAAATAATGTAAATATTTTAGATAATTATGTAGAATAAGTATTAGGTTAATTTTTTAAATTTTTTAATCTAATATTTTTAATAAAAATAATGGTTAAATGTGAGAAAATTACTATCCAATCCATCTCAAGGTTAGAGATGAACTAACGAAAATAATTTGGATGAATGTCATATGTAAACATGTGCGGTAAAATTCTCTAATTTTAATTTTGTCGAACAAATCAATCTAAAATGATGATTTAAACTATTTTTATGAATTAAAATACATTACTTTCAAATAAATAAAAATCGAGTTAATTATATTTTATTATTATAATATACATTATTAATTATAAATATATCTAAAATATTTATTTAATTGTAATTATCTTCTATGTATCAATATAAAAATATGTTTAATATCGAATATGTTTAAAATTCATAATTATGTTAAAAAAAATTAGATAACAATAAAAATATATTTAAAATTAAATAATTTTTAGATATATTTTTATCATTATTTATATATTATTAATATAATTATAATTAAATAAATATTTTAAATATATTTATAATTAATCTTGTATATTTAATTAAAAAAATTCTATTAAAATTAATCTAAGAAAATTGATGGCTTCAAGACTGAAGATAAAAACTGTGAAGTTGTTAAAGAACATGAGATCCAGTTGATGACAACCAACACACCAGTTAGAAGCAGTCACTAACAGCTTGGTGGGGAAGGATAGGTTGTCCAAAAACATGTCTATCTATAATTGTATTTATTTTTAATTATTACAATTTTGCTTTTCTTTTGTATAAATAGGTTGTAAACATTCGTTTATTCATCATCAAAAATCCATTTCTTACATGGTATCAGAGCTTAGGAAACAATTCCCAGAAAAATCAGCTCATAGAATATTTTTCCCATTTTTCCTCAATCTGTTTTTTTTTCAAAACCAATCTCGATTCACAAAATAATTTCAATTTCATCCCATCATATTATTCAGAAAAATCCGAGCAATCTGCAATTAAAATCAAGCCAAAATACCTCTCCACGCGCTCACACGAGCCTCGTTTAAACTCGCTGGCGTTCCACGTCCCTCGCCGGAGCCACATGCGCCAGCTGCTGAAGAAGACGACTCCAACGACACGTCGTTCGCTTGGCGCTGAAACAAACGACGCGTCGTTCACCCAGTTTGGTCCTCGGTCCGGTCTGGTTCGGTCTTCATCCGGTTCAGTGCTTCACCGTTGCAGCCGTCGTTCCAGCCACTCCAGACGCCGGTTCACCCACTTTCCGACCGGTTCTGTGGCTGAAATTTCTAATTCTGTAATCCTTGACTCATTTTCTATAAGATAAAGCATATTTCAGTCTATTATTTATTTCATAAATAGTCATTATTTTCTAAAATACACTTAAACCTATCCCGTTCTTTCAAATTTATTCAACCAAAAATGTCTATGACTACCAATACCAACAATATTTTAGCAAAATGGTATGATGACCCTAGTCATTCATTATATCTACACCACTCAGACCAACCAGGCATGGTTCTCGTAGCTCAATCCTTAAACCAAGAAAACTATCACATTTGGAGTCATGCAATGCTCATGGCTCTAATTACCAAAAACAAAGAAGGATTCATTGACAGCACAATCAAAAGGCCATCAACAAACCTTGAAGCAGAAATCAAACAATGGACTCGCTGCAACATTCTTGTCAAAGGATGGATCCTTAACACCATATCACCCAAAATTGCAAAAAGTGTCATGTATAGTGATACTGCATATGAGCTATGGGAAGAATTAAAGGAACGTTTTTCCAACACCAACAGCGTGCACCTATTCCACATTGAACAAGAGATCCATAATTGCATGCAAAAAGGTGTAAGCATTGAAGAATACTATACCAAATTGAAAAGTTTATGGGATAGTCGTGATGCACTATGTCCTCTTCCACACTGTAGAGGAAATGCCGGAAGGGAATTACAAGAATATCAACAAAAGCAGCGAACCATAAAGTTTCTCATGGGCCTTAACACGGTTTACACATCAGCACGCGGACAAATCTTGCTCATGGAACCATTACCTATAGTAAATAAGGTATATTCACTTATTGTTCAAGATGAAAAGCAAAGAGCTGTCTCCACTCAAAGCATAGGAAGGATGCCAGAAGCTGTCGCACTTGTTGCCAGAGATAGACGTCCACAATATCCTCAGAAAAATTACCCACCAAGGAACCCACATCTCAAGTGCAATAGATGCAACAATATAGGCCATAATTTTGAGAATTGCTGAAGTCACCTCGAATGTGATTTTTGTGGTCTCAATGGACACATTTTTGAAAACTGTCGAAAGTGTCTCAAATGTAATTTCTGTGGTTTGAATGGACATGACATCAACATATGTCGGAAGAAAGGAGTAATTCAAGATAAGAGAAACACAAGTTATGGCTTCCCTTCCAAAGCTCATTATACTGACTTTCAAGAAAGCTGCTCTGACACAAAGACATCATCCCATAATCTTACATCTGCCCAATATCAAGAGCTCCTTACACTTCTCAATCAATCCAAATCATGTAGCATGGAAAATCAAGTGACTACTTCTTCAGGTAACACATTGTGTGCAACTGTTTTCCATTCAGAAACTCGTTGGATTTTTTATACAGGGGTAACTGATCACATGGTTTGTTCTCAAAACCTTATGAGCTCTAGCATTCCAGTCACTAATCGGCATGTGCATTTACCTGATCATTCTCTTGCCCATGTCACACATATTGGCACTGTACATTTCTCAAATAATTTCACACTCCATAATGTCTTGTGTGTTCCCTCCTTAAAATTAAACTTAGTTTCAGTAGTCAAACGAACTCAAACCTCATTTTTCCATGTCACCTTCACTAATAGTATGTGCTTTGTTCAGGACAAATGCTCAGGGAAGACGATTGGGATGGGAACTGAGAAAGCAGGACTCTACTACCTGATTATTTCTGAAAAGGCTAGATTTTTCTCCGTTTCAAACACTGCTTCCACCAACTCTCATCTATGGCATAAACGACTTGGTCATTTATCTAATAACAGTTTACGTGTAATTTCTCTTTCCATCAACACACATTTTTGTTCCATTAGTGATTGTTCTATTTGTCCATTAGCTAAGCAAACACGTAATCCATTTCCTTTAAGTTTCATCAATATAAAAGCACATTTTGAAATGATTCATGTTGATATTTGGGGTGGTTATCATATTCCAGCACTTAATGGAGCACGTTATTTTCTCACTATTGTTGATGACTACTCAAGATGCACATGGGTCTATCTCTTACATACTAAATCTTATACATGCATATTTCTTACCACCTTCATCAATCTTGTTGAAACACAATTTTCATCCAGAGTTAAAATCATTCGTAGTGACAATGGACCAGAATTCTCTATGATCCAGTTGTTTTCTACCAAGGGAATCCTTCATCAAACTAGTTGTGTCTCTACCCCTCAACAAAATGGTGTTGTTGAACGTAAACATCGTCATCTTCTCAATGTCGCTCGTTCATTGCTCTTCCAAGCCAATCTTCCTAAACAATTTCTGGGGAGATGCCATTCTTACAGCCACATACCTCATAAATCGTACTCCAACATTTGTTCTCAAGGGTAAAACACCATTTGAAGTCATTTTTCACAAAACTCCTAGGTATGAACACCTTCGTGTTTTGGGTTCCCTTTGTTTTGTGTCTACACATCATGATCGACTTACCAAGTTTGATGCTAGGTCACATAAATGCATATTCATTGGGTATCCATCTGGGATCAAAGGTTATCGTGTCTACAATCTTGAAACAAACAAGACTTTAGTGTCTCGTGATGTTATCTTTCATGAACATGTATTTCCTTATTTCACTTCCGCTGTCAACACTCCAACTCTATTTCCTCCATCAGAAGATATTATTTATGATGACCTACCCAACATTCGTCAATCAACCAATCCAAATATATCACTTGATCATACATCATCTGTCCTTCCAACAATCAACTCAGACACTCTTCATCTTCAAAATTCATCTCCAGAAACATCATCGTCAACTTCTCCACCACACATAACTCCTCCAACACCAGTCACACATAGGCTTCGTCGATCCACCAATGTTCCTAGCTACCTTAAAAAATATCATGTAGAAGTTTCCTTACCTTCGTCTCACTCAGCATCGTCCAAAGACAAAGGTACTTCTCATTCTTTATCTCATGTACTTACCTATGACCAATTATCACCTACACATCGTGCTTTTGCTACTTCTATTTCCATTCTCAGGGAACCAACCACCTTTGTTGAAGCTTTCAATGATCCAAAATGGCGGTTTGCCATGAAACAAGAACTGGATGCTCTTGAAACTAATGGCACTTGGACGCTTCAACAGCTTCCTCCAAACAAGAAACCAGTTGGTTGTAAATGGGTCTACAAAATCAAGTATAATCTTGATGGTTTTGTGGAACGATACAAGGCTCGGTTAGTGGCCAAAGGATATAGTCACATTGAAGGTTTTGACTACCAAGAAACTTTTGCACCAGTAGCCAAACTTGTCACTGTTCGGTTTCTCCTTGCCGTTGCTGCTATTCAAAATTGGCATCTTCGACAACTCGATGTCAACAATGTTTTTCTCTATGGTGATCTTCATGAAGATGTCTACATGTCCCTTCTACCTAGATTCGGACGAAAGGGGGAAACACGAGTATGTAAGCTACATAAATCTTTGTATGGACTCAAACAAGCCTCACAACAGTGGTTCATCAAGCTATCAATAACACTTAAGCTAGCTGGTTTTAACCAATCCAAGTATGATCACTCATTGTTCGTCCGAACCCGTGATAATTCCTTCTCTGCTCTTCTTGTCTATGTAGATGATATAATCATAAGAGGAAACAATATACAAGACATTGAAGAAACTAAGAATCATCTCATGAGATAATTCAAGCTTAAAGATCTTGGCGAATTAAAGTATTTTTTAGGCATAGAAGTTTCACGTTCCAGGAAGGGAATTGTTTTGTCACAATGCAAGTACGCACTTGAAATATTGGAGGACATGGATTATCTTGGTGCCAAATCTGCCAATTCACCTATGGAACAAAATTTATCACTCAGCAAGGTTGAAGGAAAATTCATCAGTAATCCCACATCCTATCGAAGACTTGTTGGGAGATTAATATACTTGACCATCACAAGGCCCGACTTAGTGTATGTCGTGCACATTCTCAGTCAATATATGGATAAACCACGACAACCACATTTGGAAGCAGTTCAACGAGTGCTACGATATGTCAAGAACACACCAGGGCAAGGTCTCTTTTTCTCAACAACTAGTTCATTACAACTAAATGCTTTTTGTGATACAGATTGGGCAAAATGCACAGATACACGACGATCAACCACAGGATATTGTATGTTTCTTGGAAACTTGCTAATTTCTTGGAAGACTAAGAAACAAAATATAGTCTCACGATTAAGTACAGAAGCAGAATATCACTCTATGACAGTAGCATGTTGCGAAGTAACCTGGTTACGATATATTTTGGATGATTTGGGTATCAAACACTCCCAACCAACCAAGTTATATTGTGACAATCAAACAGCTCTTCACATTGCATCAAATCCAGTGTTCTATGAGCGAACCAAACACATAGAGATCGATTGCCATCTAGTAAGAGAAAATATTCAAGCTAGAATGATCAAAACTTATCATATCTCTACATTAGAGCAACCAGCATATATATTTACTAATTTTTTGAGTTTTCCACGATTCTTAAGTTTACTTAACAAGTTAGAAATAATTAACATATATTCTAACTTGATAGGGAATGTTAAAGAACATGAGATCCAGTTGGTGACAACTAACACACCAGTTGGTGACAACTAACACACCAGTTGGAAGCAGCCACCAACAGCTTGGTGGGAAAGGATAGATTGTCCAAAAATATATTTCTACATAATTGTGTTTATTTTTAATTATTATAATTTTATTTTATTTTATAAATAAATTATAAACATTCGTTTATTTATTATCAAAATTACATTTCTAATTCAACCTAAGAATGAAAGTGAAATTAACCCAATCGTACTCGTACTATTGAAATAGCGATTGAAGCAGTCAGAATCGCGATCGTCCACTTGGCGAGAATGACGTGAGCTACCTTATGGACAGTCAGCTCTTTTCTTCTCGGTTGAAGCTAGAAAGGGTTGTTGCTTGTTTCTGCAAACTAAAGCCGCCGTAGGGACGACTGTCCCAGACCAGATACTGAGTAATGAAACGTGGCTTGTTAAGAATAATGTTAATGTCTCAAATCTCAATGACTGATATGATATGTGAGCTTTCAAAGTCGAAGACAAGTACTAACTAGGACCCTCCACTTACATTTACATTTATTAAAAATATTATTATTAATTTATTTTTTAAAAATTTAAATTTTCATTTCATCGTTACTTAAAAATAAATTAAATATTTTATTAATTATTATAAATTTTATTTAATTTTAAAAACAGATGATATTTATAATAATTAATAAAAGAATTACAATCTTATTATGTACGTGTAATTCTACCCATTAATTTGACACTTATATCCTGTCATAATAATTATAAAATTATAAAATAATTAAATTTATTATTTATTATTAATATATATTAAAATTTAAATAATATAAATATAAATTTATCTATCAATCAAATTGACACATAAATTTCCAACATCAGCCCGCAACTAGGCTGTCCACAGACTCCAGCCTTTCGCCAGCTACCTACCACTTTAAGTGAAATGTAAAATTACTAAAATTATTTTATTAAATAATATGAATAATTAATATTTAATGAAAAATCAAGTAATATAATTAATAAAAAATATCATTGATTTTAAAATAATAAATATACTCTTTATTATTATTTTTTAATTTTTTTTTAAAAATTATATCTAATAAAATTAATAAAAAATTTAAATTTTAAAAAATATATTATAATAAAAAAAATATTTACTAATATTTTATACTTAAATTGTTTTTTATCTATTAGTTTTATATAACAAAGAGAGTTGTGAATGATAATTATTTCATAAGTTTATAATAATAAAAATAATAATTTAAGAATATTAACGTAATAAAATTAAGTATTAAATGAATATAAATAATAGTTTAATTTAAATAGTATTTAATTGAATAATATTTTATATAAAATAATATTTTATATTTTTTTAATAACAAAAATATTATTTTAATGATTATAAATTTTTAAAATGAAAAAATGGTTAAGAAAAAATTACTATGATGTATAAAAAATTATTAAACACTTCATTTATTCAAAAAAAAAATAACAACACTTTAATTTTTTTAATACATATATTTTTCTTCTTTGTAATTTAGAAAAACATGGTTAAAGCATTAAAATATGGTTACAAACATTTCATTGAGCAACTAATTAAGCAAGAAGGAAGACTAAAAATAATATTACATTAAAGGTATATATTATTTACGATATAGTCAAGATCTTACTTTAAACTTTAAAAATAAAATTTTTAATCAATTTTATTTAAAAAAATATATATATTAACTATATTTTGTAAAACATAATTATTATAAACATAAAAAAAATATTAACATCTTATAAATTTATAATTAATTTTAAATACACAATTTTTTTATCATATCATATATTAAAAATTAAAAAATAATTTATTTACAATAAAATAAATATAAATGTATACATATATTGAAAATTATATGCTAAATATTTTAATAATTCATAAATAATATAATACATTCTTCTTCTTATTATTATTAAATATAATTATAATTATATTTAATAATTAATTATAATATTAATTATAATTATGATATAAAAATAATATTCATAAAAATAATTAAATTATTAAAAAAAATTGCGAAACCTCTATATCTATTTTTTACAAGATACAATACAAATATAGAACATTATATCACAAATTTTGTAAGAAAATATTATATAATATAATATTATTATAATTATTTTTATTATTAATATAATAAAATATATAAATTATATTGAATTAATTATATTTTAATACTTAAATATAATTATTGTTAATAAATATTTGTTATCTTAGTAATAATTAAAATTATAATAATATTAGAGATATTTGTTAAAAAATAATATATTTTTTAATTTTTTTAATCTTAAATAATTTATTTTTAAAAAATGTCAATAATTTTTCATAAAAATTATTGTAATTATTTAGTAAAGTTTTTAATAATTTAAAATTTTATAATTTATTATTATTATTTTTAAATTATTTTATAATAAAATTTTGATAAGTTATTTGTTATAAAAAAAGTATATATATTTTATTATATAAATATAAATTATTTTATTATTTTTTATTTATAATAAAAATAAATTATTATTTATTAAAAGTTAGTGAATGATTATATTTTAAGAAAATGAGGTATTGAGAATTAGGAAAAGAGAGAGAAAAAAGGACAAAAATGTTTTTTTATTATAAAAATGGGATTTATGGAATAAGTGGAATGGAGAGTTAAAAAAGGATCAAAAAAATGATCAAAAAATTGTTTAATGGGTTATGATTTGTATTTTTAAACTAAAACCTAATACAACATTTTTTTAAAGCATTAAACGAGATAGGACTATTATAGACAAAAACTTGTTATATAATAATTTGTGGCTTTGTGTTCCCTTCTAATGTCTCTTCTCTCTAATATTCTCATTTTACCGTTAACTACTATTAATTTCATTCAAGTGCATACCAAATAGATTCTAAAGAAAGGTATTGTTTTCTCCTTTTGTTATAAATTTTAAATTCTTATAGTTTCTTTGTAAGTGAGACTTAGTTCAACTTTATTCCTTGCTAAGTTTACTTCAGTCTAACATCGGTCAAAAATTCAACAACAATTCTGGTTATAATTTTTTACAATTTTTAATTTAATAAGATTTTATTAGATTGAGTTAGACTTAGTTTTTAAGATGATATCAAAGTTGGATCTCGCTTGATCGGTGACTTAAACTTTATCTTTAACAGGTTCACTGTGTTTTTATGAGACAACCTCTCTCCGTGTGAAATAAAACTATTAAGTTTTATTTAATCTCACATCGATTAAGAATTCAATAGCCTTATAAATTTAGATAATCTTTAATTGAATAAGATTTTATTTGATTGAATTAAACCTAAATTTGTAACATTATTCGATCTTTTTTTTGCAACTAATCTAAATGATACAATTTATACTTATTAATCGATAATTTCTACTAATTGTTATATTTTATTATTTTATCCCTTTTATCATTAAATTTTATCATTTTCAATATTTGATTTAAACATTTTGGCATACAATTAATGAAAAAAATTATGTATTAATTTGAAGATTATTTGTTTATTTATTCATTGACTTAAAAATATTTATGTAATTTAATAATATATTAAATTTAATCATTATATAACATAAATTATAATAATTATATATTATATGATTAATTTAAAACTTTGATGTTTGTGTTAACAACTTAACTTTGTATCAAGTAAATTATCTAAAATGATACACGTACCTTAGACATCACCAAAACTAGTAAGTTTAAAAAATCTCAAAAGATCGTATAATAATTTCCCCAAATGAAAAATACCTCACCACTTTAGCGCTTCCGTTTTTCGATGATTCTTGTCGGTGACACGATGTCACATTAATAGTGGAAGTTTGGAATCCAACTATAACGTATAAGTAGGTTTTGCGATGATTCTTGTTGGTGACACGATGTCACATTAATAATGGAAATTTGGAATACAACTATAACGTATAAGTAGATTGTACGAGTAAATTTTGGAAGTCGGGTCTTTTAATATTCAAAATGGATTTTTTAATTAAAAAATATAGTAATTTAAATTTAATTTTTTAAAAATATAAAATAAAAATTATATATTTTATTAATAAAAAAAATTAAAAAATACAATCTTATTTTTTCTCCTTATTTTTCTCTCATTTTTTACTCTTTAAATCTATTTTTCTCTTCCTCTTCTTTTCTCTCCTGTTTATTATCTCTGCTATTTATTATTTATATCGTTCAATTTTATTTTTTATTAATAACAATGATTAGAGAAAAAAATAGAGAGGAAAAGAGTAAACTTATTAAAAATTACTCAAATCAAACTATCCCAATTAATTTTTAAAATGGATGAAAATTTAGCATATATATATATTCACAATATGAGTACAGGAATACCAAAATTATGTGCAAGACATTCTTACGTATGTATTAATTTTTATTTATTTATTTTTAAATTATTTATATTTTCTTCGATTTAAAAATTCAAATCTTAACATATCTTAAGGTTTTTTTTCTTGTAATTATATTAAAATTAATATAGGTGTATAAATTACATTTAAAATTTATAACTATCTAATTTATACATTAATTATTATGATATTATATATAACTTAACTTTCGTAAATCAAATTTATTTTCAATGAATAAAAAATTATAATTACAATCTACAAAGAAAAATAAAAATATCAAAACCTTACAAAAACAATTCAAATTTTTTGATTTGTTTTGGGTTTGTTTTATACTTTTAATTAATTTAGTTCATTTTTTATTTTTTAACAATCGATTAGATTAAATCGGTTCAAATTTTAGTTCAAAAATTAACCAATTAACTTTGCATACCCGGGAGAGGGAGAGACAAAACGAGAGGAATGAAGAGGTTCTTTTATTTATTTTTTATTTTTTTTAATTTTATTCTTTAAAATCTCAATTTTTAATTTTTTTTATTTAATTAATCATATTTTTAAATTATAAAATTAATATAACTTAATTGAAAAATTAAACGATTAAATATATAAATCACATAATTATGGAATTAAATGACCACGTATAATATAGATTCACGATAAATTTGAAAATCATTAATGATAAAATAATTGTAAAATCATTTATTAATAAAAATTAAATTATATCATGTAAAATAAGTGAAGAAATGTATTTTTTATTATAATTTATAAATTTGTGATTATTGATAACAGAAAAAAAAAATTTATTACAAGCATATATTAATTTGGAGAGTTTTTCTTTTTTCTTTTTAATAAAATACCCAAAATTGAAAATAATTTATTTTTGATTCAAAATAACAACAGTTAGAAAGAGAGAAAACATAATATCATTTTTTATAGAACAAAATATGATTTTGGTAGTTGTTAGTGAAATAAAAGGTTAGGTAGGTACGTTTTTGTTTGGATTATTTTTTTTTCTTTTTTTTTCATCAAAGTCAAACCTAAACTAACATATAAGTTTTAAAAATAAGATTTTTAATGGCAAATATTTAGTTTTTTACCCTATATGTTACATGGGTTTTATGTTTTGCTAAAAGCTCATGGTATAAACTTTTCACATTTTATATTTTTATTTCTTTATTTTATTGTAGTTAATTTATTTTTAAAAAAAATATTTACACTTTTACTTTTTATTATAATTTGATAACTTTAATTTTTTACTTTTTCACATTTTAGTCCACACAATTTTTAAAATATTATTGTGTAAACTAAATAATGTATTAAAGTGGATTAAATTTGTGAACAATTAAAATGGAAAATACACCAAACCATAAAAAGTAAAGAGATGGAATTATGAAGTTAAAAGTAAAGATATCAAGTCATTAAAAAAAGAAAAAAACTTTTTATACTAAAAAGTTCATTTAATACTATTTTTATTTTTTATGTTATAATTTTTAATTTAGTTTGATAGTAAGTAATGATAAAAGAGATTTGAGTGATTTTAAATTTAATAAATATATAGTAATATTAATTAAATAATAATTTTAATTTTAATTTTAAGATTATTTATTTAAAAAATAATAATATTTTTTTTAAATATAATATAATATTTTAAGTTACTTTTAATTATAACAAAGATAGCATTGATTTTTAAATTTCAAAAAAGGTTTTCAAACTAATCTTAATAGATACATTTAATTAATTTGTTATTTTAATAAATAATAAATACATAACAATAATTATTATATTAATAAATAGTTCTTAAATTAATTGATTTAAAAATATGTATATAATAATATTTTTTTATAAGCAATAGATGTGACACTTAATGACTACTACATAATCTAAATATTAGTAATATTTCATTTAATAAATAAATCAAATATAATAGGATAACACGATAGATAATACTTGATCGAAGGTAATAAATACTTTTTTGAACATTTTTTTGTCTAAACATAATGTATGTTAATTGATGTTAGATATAACATAATCTTAATACATACAAAATGATTAATTCAAAATGATTATGACCTTAAAATATTAATTCAAAGTTCATAATATAAAATTAAAGTAAGTAAAATTATAATATCTTGAAATTTATTAGTATCCAAAGGAGAAAAAAGAATAAGATAAAAGTTAAAGCTTACAAAAAAAATGATTAAAATATACAATTAATTAATTTATTATTTTAATGAAGAATAAATATATAACTATAATTATTTTATTAATAAATAATTAATTTATTTATTATTGTAATGAAAAATATATACACAATAATAATTATTTTATAAATGGTATGAATATCACAAATTTAATAAGGGAGTGATATTTTATTTAACAAATAAGTTAAATATAACACGACAATATTTATGAACTTGACACGATAGATAAAATTTTATTGAAATTAATACTCATTTTTATAAACATTTTTTTAATGTGATATATGTTAGTTGATTATTTTTTTAATTGATTTTGAATAAAACATAATCTTAATATGAAAAAATATGTTACAATTTTTAAAATAATAATTCAAGATTCATGTTATAAAGTAAATATCAATAAAATTACTAAATGTAAATTAAATAATTATAATTTATTATAAACATTCTTTAATGTTTATTAATGTTTAAAAGGAAAAAAAGTAAAGTTAATTTTTTTTTATAAATGAATTAAGTAGAAAGGAAGAATAAGCCAAAAAGAAGAAGAATAAGAAGAAACAATCTTTCACTATGATGAAATTTAAAGGATTTTTACTTATAAGGATAAGAGTTGTTTGGGTAGATTACATAATTCAAAAAATGGATCAAAATGATTCTAATTAAATCAAAATATTGAATTGAATAAAAAAATTTATAAATCAAATAGTACGATTTGGTTTGTATTAATTAAAATCATTTTTCAAACGGTATAATGTGATTCAGTTATATTCATTTTTAAATCGATTGATCAGATTGAACCGATTTTAATAATATATTAAATTCTCCCTATCACTTCTTATAAATCATTTTAATTTTTTTTTATATTTTAATCAAAAATATATAATTAGATGTATTATATTTATGTATTATTAACCAAATCAAACCGTTAAATTATAATATTTTTAATAATTAAACAATCCTGTTCAATTTGGTTAATTTTTTATAGTAAAAATAAGACCTTAGATACCCTTAGTAGACTTTGAAATTTAAATATTCAACTAAAAAGTATAACTTATTAAAACAAAATTATTTATTAAATAACATTAAATTTAACTTTTTATCGTCAAAACAATACAAACAATATTTTTAAAATTTATAACTATAAAAATAATTTTTTATATTAATCTCATATATTTTTAAAATTAAAAAAATTAAATTATATTTTTTACATTTTACATTATATAATTAGATATTATTTGTATAAAAGTATAACTATTTAGATATATTTATTGTTAAGTTATATTAAATTCAAGATTATTTATTATTATTATGGTATTTTATAGATTGTTATAAATTTTTTTAAAAAAATTAATTGTTTTTTTTACAAAATTACTTAAATTTTAAGTTGGTAATATGGGTTAAACTTACAACCCATATATCCCGCACCCCTGAAGTATAATATGGAATATGTATTTATAGTTTGAAATTAAAAACAATATTCAGGAACTCTATATACATCTTATAAAATTTTCAAATATATATCTTATTATCTAAAATTATTAGAGATATATACTTTAATGGTATGTATTTAATGAATTTTGTGGGATGTAAAAAGAATTTCCAAAACATTACACGTTACACCTTTCAACCATTTTATTAATGATAAGCCCAGGTTTGGAAGCTGGATCTAAAATAGTTCGGAAGGCCCATTCGAATTTTAGAAGGCCATAAATGAACTCTGGCCGAGATCTGCCGACTGCCGTCATATTTCAAATTTGTATTTGAAAATGGATCGGACACACTCGTTTGAATAATCTGAGACAATCTCTCTTCCGCTTTCCATCCTTCACTGTTCTGCACACAGAAATGAAGATAGATAAAGAGAGCGAGAGAGAGATAGAGACTACAAGTTGCTGATCCATAAAGGTGTATCCTGTATATGTGGGAAAAAATAAATAAAATTTAAAAAACCCTAGATTGACTCCATCGTCTTTTTATGCTTTGGGAGAACTAGGGTTTATGTAATGGAAAGAAGCTTATAAATTACGTTGGTTTAGTTTTGAAGTGAGTGTTGTGGGCGAAAAATACAGAGCAGAGAAAGAAAGAAAGATCGAGTAATGGAAGGTGGAGTGAGGAGGATATCAGCGAGTCCTCGACCCTGCAGTGGTAGGCGAGTTGTGGCCAAGAAGAGGCCTAGAGCTGTGGGGATTGATGGGTTTGTAAACAGCGTTAATAAGCTTCAACGGCGGGAAATTAGTTCCAAGCGCGACCGTGCTTTCACTATGTGCGATGCCCAGGAAAGGTTTCGCAATATTCGTCTCCAGGTTCATTTCGTTTCTTTCTCGGAAATATTTTTTATTTGATTCTTTATGTATATTGCTTGGAAACTTAACTATATGCTTTGTTTTGAACTTTTATGGTTTGGGAACCTGAAAGTTAGCAATTAGGGTTTGAGATCCTTTTTAATTGTTGGTCATATAGACCGCTTAGAGGGACGTATTGGTTCTGAAATATATTTGTTCTTCTGATAATTTGTACTGACTAGTAAGCAAGAAAACCACATTAGTAGTCACCTTGATTTATTATATTGTCAAAATTCGTGATTAATTGATAGACTAATTTTATCCTATAGGGTAGGCTAAGTTTCTTACCAGTGTTAATATCTGTAGTCCATCTATGGTCGTGGGGCTCCAGGATATACTAGTATTAGCAAACATATGGTTTCTTCTATGCATTAGTCATTCATGTATTGCCCTTTGTCGTATTATGGATAAACTTTATAAATATGTCATATAATGAGCATTCTTTGCATTATACTTAGTCTGCCTATTTTGTTTTTTCTGATTTTTGCATCAATAAAAATATAAAATATTGCATCATGATCATTCCTTCCATTTTAGTTATTACTTGTGAAAAGGAAATTTCTCTGAAGTCTTACTGTTGCTAGCAACTTAACTAGTTTGGATTTTATTTCTCTTGAACAATCTTCTGATGATATTGGAAAAAAAATTCATAGGAGGAATATGACACTCACGATCCAAAAGGTCATTGTTACATGGTACTGCCTTTTCTGCGTAAGAGGTCAAAAATCATTGAGATTGTTGCAGCACGTGATATTGTGTTTGCTCTTGCACAGTCTGGTGTTTGTGCAGCATTTAACCGTGGTAAGCACGAATCTTAGGTTTACTATTTTGTAATCTTAGGTTTACTATTTTGTATTTCATATGCTGTTATATTCTGTTTGCTTGTGTAAGGTGAGGATTTTAAGAAATCCCTCTTATTGTATGCAGAGTCTAACCAGAGGATATGCTTCCTGAATGTCAGTCCAGATGAGGTCATAAGAAGCTTGTTTTACAATAAAAACAATGATTCCCTTATCACAGTTTCAGTTTATGCATTGGATAATTTCAGTTCTTTGAAATGCAGAAGCACAAGGATTGAGTATGTTACTCCTCTTTTGTCCACTACCCCATTAAGGAGAAAAATAATGATTTTTAGAAACGAACAGCCTGGATATAATGTTTTATCATTTTTTTTAACTGTTTTTCCTGCTATTTTGATTTTATTATTCAGATACATACGAAGGGGTAAACCGGACGCAGGTTTTGCTCTTTTTGAATCTGAGTCGCTGAAATGGCCTGGTTTTGTAGAGTTTGATGATGTAAATGGGAAGGTTCTGACATACTCAGCACAAGACAGGTAAATATTCTTCGTATTGTTATTTGTTTCTCTTGAGACATTACACTCAAATATTGTTTGAGTTTGATGAGCCTTGATTTATCTTTTATTGCAGTATATACAAGGTGTTTGACCTGAAAAACTATACAATGCTCTACTCCATATCAGATAAACACGTTCAAGAGATTAAGATTAGGTAAGGTTTCTTCACATGCTTCGTCTTTGGACCCTGGCAGGGTGGCATTGGTTCATGTAACTCTTGGATAGCCGACTCTATTCACTACATTTTTCCTTCCTTTAGATGCTTTAGCATTTATGTTTGCAGGTTTTTTACTCTCCTGCTCTGATTATAGATGCTTATTTTGCTCTTTGGTGTTTCTTTTGTTTCTCTATTTTCTCCTGCCGCTTCATGAGCAGTCCAGGTATAATGTTGTTGATTTTTACCAAGGCCAGTGGCCATGTTCCTCTGAAGATTCTTTCTATTGAGGATGGCACTGTTCTCAAATCATTCAATCATTTGCTTCACCGGAATAAGAAGGTGGATTTCATTGAACAATTCAATGAAAAGCTTCTTGTCAAGCAAGAAAATGAGAATCTCCAGATTTTGGATGTAAGCATTGTTCTTGCCTTTCGCACTTGTGTTACTGTTTGTTCTATTGCTGATTGGTGCCATTTATAGGTTCGAAATTTTGAGCTAACAGAAGTTAGCAGAATTGAATTCATGACGCCTTCAGCCTTTATATTTCTGTATGAGAACCAGCTGTTCTTGACATTCAGAAATCGTACTGTGGCTGTTTGGAACTTCCGAGGGGAGCTTGTAACTTCTTTTGAAGACCACCTTCTGTGGCATCCAGACTGCAACACTAATAACATATATATAACAAGTGATCAGGATCTCATCATTTCATACTGCAAGGCTGATTCTGATGATCAGGTATCTGAAGGGAGTGGTAAGTTTTTAACCATCTGTCTTTTGTTCTATTTCTAAATCAGTTTGATTAGAAAGAAGCTTCTAGGATATCCTATTCAACATGTTGAGAAATGCCTTTTCTTGGGGGGTTGTAAAGTAAGGTTGATAATGCAGAGGAGTCTTCAGGATGCTCAGTTTTTGTAGGACAATGGTGATCTGTGATGATTATCCCTTGCATAGGTCATTAATCTGTATACCTCTAACAAATCTTTCTGTTCGGTCCAATCTTAGTATTAAGAACAAGACTGTGACTATATAATTCGCTGGCAATTTTTTTTGGTGGATGTGTGGATCCTGGCTTTAGAAAGTCGTGGTTGGTTCACACATGATTTATCTTTGTTAGTGGCTGAATGGTATGCTACTGTACAAGTAATTTATGTTTGATGTGCATTAGGGTTCATACATTCTAATAATTGTATGAGGCGAGATTTAGAGAGTTTACTGACAATGTATTTGAACTGTTATCTTTTTTGTTATCCTTTTTCTATTTGTGTATCCTGTATTAATTTGGTTGTCTGGTTCCACCTCCTTCTGTGTTTAAGTGTCTTTTAATCTTTGGTTACTTACATTAAAGTTGCATCATTTTTTGTAATGATGGATTTTATAATGGGGTTTGCATCTGTATTGCAGCAGGGTCCATCAACATCAGCAATATTCTGACAGGGAAGTGTCTTGCCAAGATTAGAGCAAGTAACAGCATCATAAAAGATGAGTGCTGTTGCAGTGGTAAATGTTCTGGTACTTGTCATTCAAAGAAGCCAAACAACTCAATAATTACGAGCACAGCAGCTGAAGCCTTAGAAGATATTACTGCCCTTTTCTATGACGAAGAGCGGAATGAGATCTATACGGGGAATAGAAATGGGCTTGTTCATGTATGGTCTAACTAATGCTTTCATTAATTTAGTGTCCGTTATATTAGCTTTTACTCATCTTCATGATTTGATTGATCATGTTGCTGCTCTGGACTGTGTCATTAATTTGATCTGTTGCCACTTACCAAGTCATGTATTCCTATCGTCACTCAATTCTGCTATTCCTTCTTTGCCTGTGTAGCTGAAACTATTTATTCGGTGTCTTGCCGTGGAAATGATTTCAGAAGTTTAATATTCCTTGTAATCAAGTGCTCTCACAATGATATTAATCTTTTACTTTTGTTTGTAATGAACTGTACTCTTGTTCTATCTAGATTTTGAAATAGGGGTTTCTCTCACTGTTGGTGCTCCACAATAACGGTTTGTCTTAAACCTATTAGCTAAAGGTGTACTCTGCTCTCCTCATCTTCTGTTTTATTATAAAAGCACAAGACATGTACTCGCAGTCTAACTTCGTAATGACGTTTTAATTTTGTATCTGTACCCCATGAAGATAATGGAACTATCAACCCTGTTTGGGCTTTTTTTTTTAAATGAAGGAATATGCTGAGCTGTGTATGTGATGAGTCATTAACACAGTTTTGTAGTTGTGTATCCATTTTCCTCTTTTTAATTAAAGTAACTTTGAAAACTCATACATTATTTTGTAGTGACGATCATATAAACATTATAATTGGGGCCTCACACTTAGAGGCAGTAAGTTCTACAACTGTTTCTACCCTTATTTGTGGGTATATATTCAGATGCCTGAATTTGCGAATTGGTTTTCCATGGCATTGTTGAGAGTTGGATCTTTGCTTCCTTTTTAGCTAGTGCTTCTGTCTAGTTCAATGAGGTACATTTACTCAATGTGGGAAGCACTTTGGGAATGTTTTTTTCTTTGGTTTTTCTCATGCCAATTTGAATTGGAATTAAGTGTCTAAGTCATTTATAACATAACCGTTAGTCAAAACATTCGTTTTAATCAAATTGTTCTATTGTAGAAGTTATGTCTTGATTCGTGTCAGGATGACATTTCTCTTGCATGATTAGAGTTTTGAAAAATTTGAACATCTAAGAGATAAAAAGGCATTAACTTATGGAACAAACCATACTTTTTCTTATACATCATGAGTTCATTGATGAAAAGTGACTAGGGAATCATAAAAAAGGCCTCGTTATGCATAAAAGACTATTTTATTAATACAGATGTGATAGAAGGGTACATTCAATCCTTGTTTGCCTATTGGTTTCTAATTATTCTCTTCATTGCGGGATAAAATAGCTTGGTAGTTTACAAGGCTCATAGCCTTTAGGTCATAGGTTCAAATCTCGTCTCAATTCATAATTTGACACGTACAGAATGAAAACAACATTCTTAATTCTACAAGAATTTTTATGAAAGCCTTTCATTTGTAACTCTTCGATAAATTTTTATTTTCCTAGAAGTCAAAATTGTTAGTAATTATCAATCAACCATACGACAATGAATTCGTTTTAGAACCTTGTACACATCGTCTGTCACACTATGGGAACTGGCCATGTGATAAGCCACAGAGAACTTATCACCATGTCCCAAGACATTACCTTAACTGCAAGGAAAGGGTGTATGTTTTGCTATGCTACTTATACTTGTATTTGCTCTGTTATTCTATCCTAACCTGGTAGAATAATGAGGTGTAAAACAAAAAAAAAGATAATTTAAGCTAGGTATACTATAGTTCATTTGATCACAATTAGCAATCAATAACAAGAAGAAAAAAGAGAGTAAGGTCATTCTATTTCGACCAAATACCTACGCCTAAATTCTATAGCTTGGGGTTCGTAATCCTGATCATTATTTTCCTAACCCCATAATTTTGAATTAATTAATCTCCTCAAGTAGGATTTGAACCTACGATCAGTCAATTAACAACCTAGCTTTCTTTCACTGAGCTACTCAGAAACAACATGAGATCATATCTCATTGAGTTCAATTCCCATTCTAAATCTATGACAAATATGAGTTTGAAGTTTCCTTTGTTACTCCGAAACTTCTTCATAATGGTTCCGTTTCATCCCTCGTTTCATAGGGAACCTCAAAGTGGATCTATTTCATTATATTCATTCATTTAACATCCATTTTGTGTCATTGAGATAAGATATGTTGTTTCTAGTCTATCTCTTTCTATTTCTATTATATTTCTATATATATGAAAAGTTTAAAAATTATCATATAATAATCTTGAAATTGTAATAGAAAAGAAAAAAAGGAAGATTTGTGATGGTTTTTAAATCTTTTATACTAGGTAATCTAGTATAGTTATGCATGAAGATAATCAATTAGGTCATTATGGTCGGACTCTATTATGAATTTTTGACCACATTTTTCATAAGGCCATCTTATCTCTTCCTTCTATGAGCTCGCGTTATGGAAGAAGGAACGGAGAAGAAAATATCAACAACAATCAGTTTTATTATGAGTATTGTCTCTTTTGGAGAACATAAAACGTGCAAGTATACACGGTCACAAGTAATAAAATTTGATAAGTAAGTTATCGTTCCCACATAGATTTGTTACTATAGTTTGTTGAGTACTAAAATTATCTCTCTTTGATTTTATCCAAAACGATCTTTGATTGGAACAAATTTAAGAAAAAAAGTTTAATAACAAAATAAAAGAAATCTAGGATTGTAATTTTTCACCAAATTAATCAACTCAAATCATGTTATTTTCTTTTGATTTATATTTTTTTAGTACATTTAATTTGTCAACCGAAAAATTCTAATTTTATTTATACATCTCTTCCGAGCTCCGTATAAACACACCTCGTTAAATTAATTCACTATTTTCCTATGAAAATTAAATTCACCGAGAATCATTAAGTTCTAAGTTCTCAAATGGTCACACATACAATTAGGGTATATTCCTATCCTTTATCATACATGTCACTCTATCTATGAGCAATATACACAAAAATGTCTCATCCAAGTTTATTTATGTGCCACAGATCATTTGATAAAATTCGTAAATATTCAAAAGCATTAAGCACAAAATAGAATAAACAACTCAAACGTCTTATAAATCATTCAAAAATAATTAAAATAAAAGCTTCATAAATTTAGATCAAATGCAACCCTAGAAAAATTAAATTACTTCATAAATTTAAAATAAAAATTACAGCAGTTTAAGAAAAATGAGATGAAGAAAACAGAAAATCAAAACATCTTTTAGCACAAATATTTGGCACACGCAGAACACAACAGAAGCCAAAAATAGTTTCTCTATGTTCCACAGTCCAGAACCGAACAATACAAAAAATTCTCAAAAACTAAACTCCCCAAAACTTTTTTACTCTCTCATACTATCCCCTATTTATAACATCAAATTTATAAAATATATATATATTTTTAATACACGCGGAGGGGACAAATATGTGTGGGAAAAATAATTAAATATTAAGCGTGAGGGACAAAATTATATCGAAAACGCAAACTGGTATCATGGACGGCGTTGATTCTTATTTTTAAATCCCGCTGCCACGTGTCACGATGTGATTCAATGAAAGTTAGAGTGGGACATGTGGCAGAACCTCATTGGTTACAGGGAACGGGGGCACGATAGATTGTCACACGGGATTGGGGCACATGAAACGTGGGGGGGCAGCGGTTGGATGCGTCAGACACGTGGGTCCCACCTACACGCCAGCATGCGCGACAGGTGGACCCTACTCGGCACCGAGCGGCGTGAAAAACAGAAACCTGCACCCATGCGAGTTGGTCGGGTGTGATAGAGACGCGCGCATCATAGCCATTTCTTCTCTGATATGACGGTCCACGTTGCGCGCGTAAACTTCTTCTCTTCTGCGCGAAAATTAAACTTTAATTAATTACATTTTGACACACAAATTTAATTCAAATTAAATTTAAAACTTTCTTTAATTACAGTTAAACCCTTTTCTAATTTAAATTAAATTTTAAACTTTTAATAATTAAAATTAAGCCCGATTTTGATTTAAATTATATGTTCGATTTTTATAAATTGCATTTAAAAACTCTATTATTTGAAATTATATTTTTGGACATAAATTTGCAATTAAGTAAGTTTTCGATACAAATTATTTAATTTTCTTAAAATATAAAAAAACAGTAAATACTAATTTATTAAACTAAAATTAACTAAAAATATGAAGAAAATAGCAATTATAATTAATAAAATAGATGAAAATAACTATATAAAATACAGTTATCAACGGGATAAGTCATTATGTTCATATTGATCTATTATGTGCCTCTGCGTCTAGTTGGGTAAAACTCGTAGAATAATCATCCTAAACTCTATCATATCTTTTGTTTAATTTCTTTTGGAATAATTACAACCACTTTTTTGATTATGGATATACTGTAAAAATTTAATGTAATCTTAACATTCAATGCATATTTCTTAATAATCTATTTTTTCAATTAATCAATCATTTCATTTTACCAAGTTTAATGTTAGATTAGTCAATATTTATTTATTTCGATGCAACAATAAGATCTTATTTGTAACAAGTAGTTTTGTTGGTCGGTTAACTGGTCACATTTTATACATGAAATAGGTTGGATTGGTATTAATGTGGATACATAAAAATCATTTTATTAGATCTAATAAGTATCTTGTGTCACAATTGAGAAATTATATGACTCAAATATTTAATATTCTCATATTTATTACACGTGTCTACTATTTAGGCATAATACCACTACCTATTATTGTTAGAAGATCGAAAAAATGTCAAAAATGGAAGAAAAAGAGGGAAAGTAAGGAAGAAACAGATGTAGAAATAAAAACAACTTTAAAAAAACGAATGAGACTAAATAGGAACAAGAGGGATTTACTAAATAAGATCATTCTCCTTCCTTTTTATGGAAAAAAAGGAGGATCCGAACAAAATCGATGAAATTAAAGAGATTTGAGTGAATGGAAAGGAAAAAAAATAAAGGATGAATTACACTTTAAAGACATACTCTATCAAAAGAAATTCGTTTATGAAACTTATTATCTAGATGTGGATAGGAATCAAGAAAATTTAAAGTCATAAATATTTCAAGCAAAAAAGGATATTCTTTGGTTTGAAAAACCTCTTGTGATTATTCTTTTTGACAATAAACAATGGAATTGACCATTATGGTAAATAAAAAACAATCAATTTTAAAATGCTGTTAGAAATGAAATATCACAATATTTTTTTTATATATGTCAAAGTGATGGAATAAAAAAAATTACTAAAAACTAAAAAAATGAATACATAAAATACACATATTAAGAGATATGAGGATATTCTACCAACCCTACGTATGTAATACCCTCTCCCATGTAAAAGAATAAAATACATGCCCATTAGTAATTTCATCAATTACTTAGTTCAACCAATATTTTAAATTAAAGATTCGTTATAACCTTATAACAAAACAACTTTATTTATAACATTATCTTTGAATATTTTTTTTTTCTATAAATCAATAAGTGATATACATATTTAGCTATAATACAAAACATGATGTACAAATTTCTAATAGACTAGGTAAAATCTCAAAGCAACGTATAATTTAGCATATTGTTTCAGTATATTATTCATTAAATACATATATTTTTTATTTTTACTTTTTAGTCATTTCATTCATGAGTAGTTGGATAAGAAGAAACTCTAATGTCCGGTTCTGTAGTAGAGATGTAAAATTTTATATGGATTTGATGTACTTTTATCTTCAACGAATGGTCTGGAGTTCAATGAAGATCGAAATATATGGTTGCTAAGTTGGTTAAATGTTGTTAATGAGAATAGTAATTCATTATTCTTAATAATAGGACCTATAGAGTTCAAGATCGCTCTTACTAATTGGAATCAAAGAATTAGTATATTTGTTATGTCCAAAATAGAAATAGACGTGGTTATGAACTTATAATCTATAATATGATGATCGAGTTGATTCCATGGTTATAAATTCATTCCATACCAAATTATTCCTGAATAAAGTTATATACATTCGAATTATGAGAATAAGTCTAGCATATCTAAATAAATACTATGTTTCATATGTATCCTTACATTATTACATTTCATTGAGGATTAAGAATAGTAATGAGACCTACATAGCAGTTATAGTGCTATGCCTTCAACCACTCAGCCATCTTTCTTACAGAATGATTATAGTTCAAAAATCAAGTGAATAATGAATTATTTATATTAGATTTTTGATTAGGTATGTATACCTTATTTTAACTAAATAAAAGTAGAAATACTTCTGAGTAAAGATAAACCTTCCCTCAAGGCTATAAGATAAAAAGTTTCTTTTGTATCATTGATTGTAAAAAAAATGTTAAAAACAATAAATAAAGATATATTTATTCATGTTTGCCAAAATGACACTCATGACCCTTTCTTTTCTACCAAATTAAATCACTAACGAATACACAGATTGATCTATTTTTTATACTATGTTTAATGGATACATTTTGATTTTATTATGATTTTTTAAAAAATATTATTCTATTTTCATAAAAGTTCAAAAATTTCTTTTCGATTTTAGATCTTTCAACAACAAACCTTTACGTCACTCCACAGGTTCAAGTTTATTCCAAATTCGTGAAACGCTTGGAGTTTTTTTTATATTAGATTATACGACATATACTTATTATATACATAACACAAAATAGACATTTATTCATTCCATCATAGAATGGTTATTCGATTCTTTTTCATTTTTGGATTATGATTCAATTAAAACCTTTTGAATTATCCAAATTTGTTTAAGAGAAATTCTTTGATTCTTCATGTGTGATGGAATTGGAGATATGAATATGTTAGGTTGCATCGTGTCAATTTAAAGTTCAAAAGAAGGGTTCTATAAGAAAAAAAGGTCTATTAAGCACCCCACGACTATGTCATAATAGTTCCGAATACTTCCCCAGATCAATTTCCATATCATAATTGTTCTATGAATAACTAAAGAAAATAGATAAAAGATAAAAAAATTAAAGCATGAAAAAAAACTCGAATAGTATAATCCCTCTGTCACCCCAAAAAGAAATGGATAATCTCTCAATTCTTAGTCTATGAAGATATGTTGTTAGGTGCTTTGTTTTATTTTCCCATTGAGGTCAGAGATAACTATCCATATATTGAAAAAAGGACGTATGGATTCTCGAGACCAGAGGAGTCATGGTGGTCCCTCCTACATTACCCAGATCCCACGAATGAATAGAAAGTTGGATCTATATTGGATCTCATCTGAATCGTCCCATCTATCCTCCCGAGGAGAAGTTTGGTTTCACAGCCTAGGCACAACGATGCAATTGTCAGAAGCACGCTCTATTATTGAGCTAATAACCTGTCGTGCAGGCCTCCCATTAGGGACTGCTATGCCAAAAGCGAGAGAAACCCCTTCACTTTCCTTTTCTATGTCCCTATGTCTCTTTCCTCTTTTACACTTACGATCTCTTCCACTAAGCCCTGCGGTAATTATTCCTTTGGCATTAGAACCTTTACCACAACAATGTTGTCTATATATCAAATTATTTTGTGGATTTTTTTTCATTTGATTATCTACGACTCTTTTCTTTTTTTATTTTTTCATTAAAAGATAAATTATAAAATCTTTTAACGAAATAAATATTTTGGTCTATAGAGGTATTTTAGTGATAGATTTTATAGAAACTGGACAATCCTATTTGGTTAAATACTGAGTGAAAAACTTTTATGTTTCTTTCGTTACAATATTTATGAACAATTTCTTGGATAACAAGAGTTTTCTTATTGATAATAATAACAACATTTTGATAATAGTGAAGGTTACCATTGGATGGGTGACTTTTTGTTGGCATTGGAAACACATCACATTATGGTAGGATAACATTTTAAAATTTAATAGTCTCTCTTATTTGATGGGATGATTAAGAGATTTCACAACTTATCCATGGATACAACCTTTTAAGCAATGACAATTACCCTATAAAGACTAGCTTTCGCGAAAAGGGGAGAAAGAAACACAAATTAAAGTAATGCAGTAAATTCTTGGCGTGATGAAAGGTGAAATAGCCAAGAATGTCAACGAAGGTGATAAAAAAGATGCCTTATCTAAGCTCCAAAATTCACTTATTAAATCATCTCAACCTGCAAACCCCAATTCGAAAGCTACTGCTAAGAAGAAGATTTCACCTAGACCATCACCTTTGCCTCTTACACGTAAGTCATGGCTCTTCTGATGCTCCCATGGAATTGGAAGCTCCAGTTAATAGCCAACATCCATTTAGTGAGACAGAGAACTTTGATTCAGTTGGTTCTGACCATGACAATGACTTAAATAATGTTGTGGACTCATCATTTGAAATTCAAGCTGAAGAAGAACCAAGCATCTCCCCATCAGCTTGGGTGGAAGCAGAGTAGCAGCAGGCCATGCCTTCAAGTAATGAGGGCACATTTCAACTTAAGTCTTCTGACAATATTGAACCTGTTTGTCAAGTCCACATGTCCATCATTCTTTGTCTCAAATGATACAAGAAGAGAGTAACGAACCAGATACTATCGACTTAGGAAATGCTGAAAATGGTCCTTCAATAGTCTACCAAAAAGATGCACCAAAAGGATTGAAGAGGCTGCAGTTAAAGTTTGCTCGGAAGAGCAAGGGAGATTTATTTTCTGAAGGAGAGGAGGATACTGATAATCTACTGAAAGAAGACATGTAACTTTCAATCATTAACTGAGGATCATTTTGTAACTACTGTGGGTTTGTTAATGAAGTGCAAGCAAATGTTTGTAGATTTGATATGCAGCGTTCTTTGCCTAAGTCGAACCAATCGCGATTCTGCAGCACTACTTGCAGCTAAAGGTTGTTTCACATATGATCTAGATTATTCTACTTTTGATTTTTAGCTTTATTTTTCAGCATTTATCCCGTCCCATGTTTTATTAAATTAAGTCGAAGCTTGATTGTACTCAATTTGGTAGGGATAGTTGTAAAGTAGGTTTCACTAAAATATCGGAGGCACTATCAAAGTGTCTGGTTCCATCCATAGACTATTCAAGTTTGCTCATCGTTGACATAGTTGGTGGTATACAGTGCTGGAGGATTACGATAATAAGGTCCTCCATATTCTTCTCTTTTTACACTTGTTTGGGACGTTATGGCGAGTGGAATAGGTAAGAGGGCTGTATATTCAATTTGCCCTCGGTCTCTGTTTTCTCTGGACACAACCACGCTTCCGTGTTTCAATTGATTGATCGTAGTTCGTTTTTCTTATTCAAAAACAGGATCCTTATTATGAAAAAAGTCATATTGAAGAAAAAATAGCGTGAGTAAGAGCTTAATGGTTTTCAATGGATTAAATTTAATCTTCTTTTTTTTTTTGAAAATTTAACAAGTAAATAAGCCGATTAATGAAAAATAATTTTATTTTAATAATTTTTATTTAAAAAAATATCAACTAACTAAAACACTAGCTATTAGATAACAATGAAATTATTTGAAAAAATTAACAATAATAATATTATAACAGAAATTTTTTTAAAGACATTTTTATTTTTTAAAAGAAATAAAAATAAAACATTAACAATTAGTAAAATATTAAAACAAATATTTTGAAAAAAAAATCATATTAACTAACACTTTATCATTATTAAAATAAGTGTTATTTTCAAAACAAATAATTTATTTTTAAAAATATATATTTTTAATAATATAAACTTTACTCTATTGCTATGAAAATAGAACTAAAAATAATATTATTTATTTCTGATTTCTCTTTTCTCATAGTGAAAATGTACACTAGGACTCAATTTAAGGACACTTTCTCAATCTCATATGTAACTTAAGTGCTAGGGATCAGTGAAATCCTTGATTTGGGGCTTGAGCCAACTCAAATGCTAACCAGGAAATTACAAGATGGAAGTCTGAAATAGTACTGCACTACTGCTTAAAAGCTCCAGACAGATCTCATTCTCACAGGATGTGGAGGACCTCCCCCGAGACAAACTAAATCCATCCCATCCCATCCCATCCCATCCCATAGCATAACCAACGGCTGTCTCCAATTTCAAAGCCCATAGTCATACTTGACTTCACAACAACAATACTTAGTCACTGCAGCTACTGGCATTCCATTACTCGAGTTTGGAGATGCTACTTCACTAAACCAACTTGCCGAGCTTCTCTACTAAGATATTGAAGATTGGGAAATATCAGGTCGGCATGAGATCCATAATAACATGAAAAAATTTCACTAAGTCGATTTATGTTGTCTACAGAAGTACAATCCCCCAATGATAGCTGAATGGATGCAAGCTTCACTAGTTCATGCCCAATCACTATGTGATTAGGAGGGTAGAGCTTTTCCAGGATCTGTTCATTGTCAATAAAAAAATAAAAAATAAAACCCATTAAAATGCCACTCAATTAATAGATAAATATATCAAAGCAGTGAATGGTGTATTGGAAGTGCATTTATGTAACTACTTGTACTAAATTATGTAATAATTGCAGTTAACTACAAATTTATCGAAGGTTGGGGAACAACCAGCAAATATATCAATGCAGTATTAATTTATCCAGTTAATCTAATGCGTCATGTTGCCAACAACATCATGGAAGTGCTCTAGTACGAACTTTGTTATACTATCTAACAATATCATTGGTTCATTTGGCAATATAATCGTCTCAACCCTTCTCTATCTCTGCTATATAAATCTTGTTATAAGTCAAAAGAATTGTTGAAGAGGATTGGTGATTGGTAATATGGTATCAGAATAGGTCCTGCCTAATCTTGTGTTTAAATCTATAACCCCGTAATATTTGAGTTGAGTTTAGCCTACAATTTTATATGTTTAAAAAAGTTGTTGACACATCTCCCAAGGCAACACACTAACACATAAATTAATAATATTTTTGTCCTTGTACTAGTCCAATGTCCAAACCACAGCAATGATACTAAATTATAAAGATTCAATGGTTCTACCTGTAATGATAAGTAAATATTTTACCTCAATTGATGCTTTACAGTGGTCCAATGCAGGTCCAAACTCTCCTACAGAACAAAACGCTTGCGCTAGGATGTCTTCTGCCTGGAAACATCAAATACTTATATTTGTGTCATCAAGGAATCTAACCTCTTCAAATTTGGGGCAATAAGATAATACACTTTGCTAAGGTGAAACATAGGAATCTTCATGCTAAGTGCATTGTGATCCACAGCTAGAATACTTTACAGGGTCAAATTATATAAAGAAAAATTAAACTTCATTCCTGACGACCAGAAAACATTAAGTGTACATTTAACGACTTTGATGAAAAAGAAAGAAGCCACTAGAGTGCCTTGATCAATAATAAGAAGATAAATATATGGAAAAATCAATAAATAAAAGTGTGATGAAGAAAAATCAGCAAAAATTACATTAAACAGGCATGGCAAATATAAAAGGGAGGGAGCCTAAAACTCACTTCAGCAATTCTCCTATTATATGGATGCAGAGTTGACCTTAGCAACTTGAGAGATCTTAAGGCATCTGAAAGTATCATGTTAGAGACTTCTTCTGACACGATCCTCTCCTGTAACCTACAAAAGAATTTAATTCAGTAAACCGACAGCAGTTGAAAGTTATATCCTTGTTTGTAGCAAAACATAACTTCTTCCCCCTCCTTTTTTTCTCAGAAGCAACTTTATTTAGTAATCTACCTTTTCATATGTGTCCAACCTTTATTTACTACTCCATTCGATGATTCTATATTGCGATATGAACCACATTTGAAACAATATCCAGGGTTTACATTAAATGATGCCTTGCTTTGCAGGAAAGCATCCTGGACCATTTTAAAGATGTCATCACCTTTGACATTGTCAACCTGTAAGCTACTCATGTTCTTTTAGGAATAACAAATTTCATATATAAAGAAATACACCAATCAGTTATACATAAATATAAAATAATATATAAGGAAGAACTGCATGATCAAACTTCTCGGACATCTGATGTTAAATCAAAACATGTCAGAAGAAACATAAAATACCTCACTATGAGACCCCAAGCTACTAGTGCCAGTGATTCTGGTGCGGTGCTTCATTTTCTGCTTTTCACAGTTGAAAACACAGCTGTCCAAGACTATGCCCGAGCATTTTGGTTCAACACATCGAAAAGCATTTAGAACAAGATCAGATAGATTTATGTTTGAGCAACAACAGCACTGGCATTGAAAAGAGTATTCGTCCTCCAGAAACTTAATTCGATCTTTACAGTCCCACTGTCCAACCTGTATAAAAATGATATTTCTTGAATATAAAGTTTGTGCATCAAAATGATTTCTTTAAAATAGGGAGTCAACAGGCATAAAAGGAGTACTCTTATAGATATAAAGTGGGCTGTCTCATCTCATTTAATGTCTCTAATGGATTCATAGTGCAATATTATCTCATTTTATTTAGATACCATCTCATCTCATTTAGATTGTAGTCCTAATGACCTAACTTTAAACATATGTTGTATCATTTTTTTTATTAACCTTACATTATAAATTATTATTTATCATATTTTCTATTTTAAGCCCATTAAAAACGAATGAGATATCTCAATTAGTGTCGTTTCATTATCATCTTATCTCACAAAAAATTAAATGAAACAAGATGAGATAGATTTTGAAAATTAATGAATTGTCTAATGAATCTCGTTACTATTTCATCTCAATTTACACCTCTAAATATTACTAACTAAAAATACCAATCAGGAGGATACTTTTTTAGAGCTGTACCTGTGGCCCATAGGACAACTCCAGGGGACATCCTGTCGCAACAAATTCTGTAGTTCGGATGAACAGAGTACGGGATAGGAAATATGCATGGACATTTGGCTGGCAGGAATGGTTAAACAAACTGCCAAATTTATATATTGCTTGACCTGCTTTAACCTAGAAAAACAAAAATATTTAACATAAATTTGAAGGTAAATCTACCTCAATAATTTCGAATTCCCATCAACAAGAAGCCCATTTTAAGAAAACTACCAAAGGTGTTGAAGTTAAGAAAAATTGCACAACTACAAAACTTTTACATAAGAGTCCAAAAGAGAATGATTACTTGATCATAAAAATGAAAAAGGAAAAAAAGGCATATAAATACTAACCTGTTTCATATTACTGGTTAAAGCTCCAAATGACAAATTTTCAAACTGAGATACTTGCTCATGACTATCCAAGGATTTCATACGAACAATAGTCATAGAATTCACCCTAATTTGGGAAACAATTATGACAATCTGAACCATAGCATTAAAAAGGAATATTATATTAGATGATCGTCCCCATGAAAATGCCAAAACTGAGGATAATGCTGATTGTCAAATGTTCAGAGATATAAGTGCATATTGTCATGCATTATAATATCATTAAATTAATGTAAATAGTAAAATATCACCAACGTTAAACTTGTGTCCTTTCTATTCACATGGACGTTTGAAATTGATGCTAGTAGCAAAATAAGAAAAAAGTCCATTCTCATTGACCTTGTTGAAGAGATAAAAATCATTGAAAGAGCTCTTGATGTAATATCTTGGTTTCAATTCTTACATGTATATTTGTTTTTCCATCAAATTAAATCATAGTAAGAAAATTTTGTATACTTCAATGAGAAATTGTTTGCTTACTTTTTCAGTTACATGTTTGAATAACACAGATGTTAAGACAGTTAGTCTTCCATATGCGTGCAATCATGCACTATTGCATGAGTAAGGCTGGAACTTCAATTCGAGGTGAATGCAGGTAACAGATAGAAGGGTTTTGACTTTCTTATATTGATCATTCATCCTATGTTTAGTACTGTAAATGTGTCGTACAAAGAGAGAGAATCAATGAACCTGTGCTATGGATTCTCCATTCATCTGAATTTCAAGGCTACCAGAATGCTGGAGACAAAACAATAATATAGTAGAATATATATGTAGTTCCAATTTGCTTTCCGTAGACATTTTTGAATAATGGTGACAAAGTTCCTACAAGAAAGCAATATAAGCCGTGAGCTGCCAATGCATCTTTAACAATGTGTCCTGATCCACCAAACTAATATATTGATACCATAGAATTCAGTCTCAAGATATACCAACATTTCCCCAGTATTGACAACATCTGAGCAGCCTCTTTTCATTACAGACTTGATTAATACTCGCCCTGCCAAAACTATCTCAGGTGGCAGTATTGCAGGCCAGTTTACTCCTTGACATTCATGAATATGTTCATACATATGATCAGTGTCTACTTCACAATCAGAACCTAAAGAGATTTCTTCAACATACTTTTCAAGTCTGCGGGACAAATTTTCACATCCATAATTCTTTTGGTGCATCTGCAACAGCTTTCCCCCTGCTCTTAATTGACACTGCTGAGAGCAATACCAAGGTCTTGAGCAGGATATACAGGTGATTCTATCAGGTGGCAGTTCATTCAAACAGTAATGACAATGAGTTTCCCGGCATTGCTTTAATATTATCTGCCAAACAGCAAACCAAGTTAGTCCTCTATTTCTTATCAGAAAAAAACATACGTTTGCAAACAGACACTTGATGCTATATCTTATTAACAAAGAATGCAATGGACTTAACTTGAAACTAGAACAAAAAAAACAATAAGATAAATAATAACTTTCTTGAGCAAGTATACCAATCAAGATTTGGATGGTATAGTGGCCTATCTCTTCTTTCTCATATTTTGCCGTGTAGCAACAAATCACACATACTCTGGCATCTTTCACAAAAGAGATGCATGGAGAACATGAAATAATCAGTAAGGCTTTCAACACGCTGCTAAAAAGAGGAAAAAGTATAATGAACTATAAATGCATCTATTCGTCTCTTTAAAATATTGCTTGAAGGGTGGCCAAGTTAATCTATAGATATCAGTATTGAAACAAACGATTACTTGCGGGTACTCTGCACAACTCTCCACCAAAAGATTTGGCTTCTAAAAATGGAGAAACTTATTGCAGACCACTAAAGCAATCCCTCTTAGCTGAATTTACAAAGAATTAATTAAGTCAAACTTCTCGTCCTCGACAAGATTTACGGCAATCGGCATATATTACATCAATTAGGAAGCCCTACTATCTGGGTTCCACTATAAATTTGATATAAATTGAAAAACTAAAGATGCTTGTGATGCCACCAAAAAAAAGGTTGTCTGTCCATACCATTGCAAAAGGTTGTTCCGCATGTATCAGTGAGGAACAAGGAATATCAACAGTCGAGACAACGCCCTTTCCTTTACGTGGTACATTGACAGCTTGTAGGTTTATTTCTTGTAGTTGACCTGTCAAAGATTTTCCATGTCAGTTTGTTTTCCAAACTAAGAAAGGTCATCCTCACTTGCAACCAAGTTAAAAAATGAACTAGAATACTCACAATAGCCAATTATATCAAGCATGCACAAAAAACTGGGAAAGTAAAACAATTTTGTTGAGGTGATGAACTTATTCCGGGTGCAAATAGTGAGTACAAAAATGTATTAAAAAAAATGTATTCTGAAAATGAAGAAATCCCTTTATAATTTGTTTATATTCGAACGTAATATGAGATTTTACAACAATTCTTTTCTCATATTCTTCAATTCTAAATTAGTTTAAGCAAATTATGAAATAATATCAAATTGGAAAACCAAAGACAGTGACATAAAGCAGAGGTATTTAGAGTACATCAACATTTAATGGCATAGGATACATGTGGAGAAACCAAATAAACAAGAACATCCAAAATGAGAAGATTCACATAGAACAATCAAAACCATCTTACCCAAAATGTTCGACTTGTTTACAGTTTGTTGTATAGGTGGACTTATAATACTGTTATACTCATTTGAAATTAATTTCTGCTCACTTTCTATTTGTTGTTTTCCACCTAATGATGGCTCCATAGCTTTAGCAACATCTAGATCATGACTTACATCTTCATATTTTCCTAAAGCAGCATTCACCTTACCTCTCCTGTACCACGCCTGCAGAGAAGGTGATTGATTATATCAATATGACTTGAAACTATAATTAAAAAGGAGGAGGAAAAGAAGCAGGTTTTCATAGAACGTTGACTTCCAATGAAATATATGACAAGCACTCCCAACTCTGGTCACTTTCTATACTATTTTACCTTAACCTGAAAAAGAAACTAAAGAATATTTATAGCACACAATAGCATGGTAGATACTCAAACTAGCACTTCAACAGGAACTTCACCTTTGCATAGCTTGGAGAAATTTGAAGAGCACGGTTGCAGTCGCGTAAGGACTCTGTAAGAAGATTCATTTTCTGTACAGGAACATTAATATTTAAAGAGTGAGGTCATAGTAGTCACTTGTCATTAGTATCAATTGGTCCTATACATTAAAAGTGGTATCACTTAGTTCTATTGCTTTAAACAAAGGAATAGGACAAAATATATTATTTTAATGATTTTTTTATAAAAATATTATTTTAATATAAAAAACATTAAAAAAATGTAATTTGTTTTTAATCAACAACTAAATGATAATGGTTATAATCTAAGTGATTAAATGTCACAAATAACCTAATCTAAGTAACACTTAGAAACTTTTCTCTAAAATTTATTAAAAAAATTACAAATCAATGAAATCTGCTGAGGAAAGTACAATAATTATTCCGCAATAAAAATGAGACTCACGTGTAAAGTAGAAGCCCGATTGACAAACAAAGTAGCAACCAGATTTTTATCCATGTCGTCAGCGTCTAAAGGAGCAAGCCGCAATGCCTGATATGCATAGAAAATTACAATTCTTATATTTTATAATGGGCAAATCCAGAGAATATGAAAATTGCAACAGCAGATATTTAAAAGGAATTAAAATAATGATGAAGCTAGATAACCGAAATTGAACTCATGTCAATGCTTTTAGCTAGAGAATAGGCGATTCATTTTAAAAGCGTTTAAATTTGGTCCACATATTCCACAAACATTCAAATTAGAAGCACTAACCTAGTCAAAATAAAAAGAAATTGATAATTGAGTTCAGGATATAAGAATATAATATATTGTTTCAGTTGCAATCCTATTAGAAAACAACGAGAAAGATAAGAAGTGAAAGAAGGATTGATAGACCTGGGAATAAGAATCCAAAGCATTGGAAAAATCGCCGCTAGAGAAGCAGCGATTACCTTTCTGCTTCCATTGCAAAGCAACGTCCTTGCTCTTGACACACAAAGCTCTATCTGGCTCCACTAAGTCTTTCACCATCTGAGATTTGAGAATTGAGACCAATTTTCAGTTAAAAATAATAAACAATAATATTTTTTTGAAGAGAATTAGAGAAGAACACATACCTGGTGAAAGGGCTGAAAATGAAGAAGAAAATGAAGAAGAGAAGAACAAGTGAGAGGAAGATCATCGGTGTGACTATCCCCAATATTACGCTTTAGGCTTTCAGGTATTGCCGTTTTCACCTTCTCCATTTCCGCTTCCTGTCTTTTTCTTTCTTCTCTGCTGGTTAAGTCGGCGGGAAATACCACCGGCTCATTTTTTCTTCCTTAGTACTTCATTTCTCTTTTTTGCCCCCTTACCTTGCATTTATTTTCCTTTGCTTGGGGTTGACGAGTTTTCTCTAAGATTACAAAAATACTAAGGAATTATTAAGTTTAATTATTTCATATCACTAAAAAAAATTATTTATTTATTTATATCATTTTATTAATCTTATTAAATAATAGCATTAATAATCATTATATAAATTATGATTTCAAATTTAATTTTAAATTTATTACTAACTTATCATACAATTAGAAAAAGACTAAAGAAATTGTAAGAATTTAACTTTTTATTAGTTAAATAGGATGAAAATAGTATCATAAAATAAATATAATAATTTAATATTATTGTTATATGTTTACTCTTTTCTTTTTCTAATTTAATTTTTATTTTTTTAATTAGTGGTGATTAAGAATATAAATTCTAATAAGTTAGGATAGTCCAAGCCTAAAACTTTGGGTTTCGAATATACTCGAACTAGATATTATCAGACTATGCATATTTTTAGATAAGGTAAAATTGTTAAATTAAATACAAATTTAAAATCTAGCGTTAAAATATTGATGATTTTATGAAAGTAGAGTTATTAGCACATATTTTTATTTAATATTTACTTATTTTATTCAATAAATAATATTTTTGGGGCTAAAAATATTTTTAAAAAATTAGGAAAGAGGGATGAAAATAAAATTTATGAATTTTTTAATTTTTTTTGAATTTTTAACAGAGGACCAATTAAAAGTTTCCATGCGAACAGAGAAGTTGATTGGACAAGCCATACAGACACTACACAAGTTGGAACAATAAATCGTAAATCGTCGCGTATGAGGAGAAATGCAATGTATGACATGTGTCAACACGACGCACAATCTGAGTTTGGAGTGCGATCAAACAACACTCACACATATTGTTACGCGATTGCTCCTTACGATCCATTAGTGTGCCACGTCACTTGCATCCGTGAATCACAATGTGTCGCATGGTGCTGACTCAACATGTATTGATCCCGACCGATCTCCCTTGTCACACGTGGTGTTCTGATTTGCCCAGTAAATTTTGTGTGCTACGTGTCACACTGTGATTGGTTGTCATTGTTAAGTTTGCTTATTTTGATCTCAACCTTTGAACTAAAGTTGATATGACAGTCCAAATTGCACCTGAGATATATTTAAATTCATAATTAAAAGTTTATAAAATATGGACCTGATTAAACTAGAGGGAGTGAATATGTTATTTTTAATTTTTATCAATTTATAATTTAATAACCTAAATAAAACAGCGAGACATGCAATCGTGTGTAAGAGTAAAGTGCGAAAATAAAATAATAACACGCGATATTTTTATGTGGAAACAACTTAGATCATAACCATAACCTAAGAGAAAAACCAACGGTCCATCAGACCACTTAACTTTTCACTATGAAAATCAAATGTTCAAGTACAAACTCGGTTTTATGCTACCCTAAATAGGATATTTCCCCAATGTATTTTACTTATAAGCCTCTACTCTATTTTCACAATTTCTAATATTAACGTGAGCGGTTTACAAACCAACGTTCCAATAAGTTTTCCGCCAATCAGATACGTTCTCGAATTAACTGCAAAATAGTTAGTACAAAAAAATACAAGTGTCCATATGTGTTTTAGAACAGATTTAATAATGAATAATCCTAACTAGATGATTCAAAACATATGTTACTTAAATCAAATCAACTATTAAATCTTAGAGCAAAAAGATCAAGCACAAGTTCAATAAAAGTAATTTCTTTAAAGATTAATAATTAAATCAAATAACTATGATATGATAAAAATAATTATTTGATCTAACAATTTAAGAACAAAAATAAAAAAGAAGTCATAAGAACATATTATCAAAATATCATAAAATAATTAGGCTTATTAATCAATCAAACATAACCATCAATATTTGATAGATTAACTAAATAAAGAAGCCTAAAGAATTATGATCTTATATTTATAAAATAAGAGAGATAAATTAAGAAGATTAAAATAATGCTCTTGTATGGTTGATTAAAACAATGAGCAATGAGTTTTATTTATAGGAAAAATTAAAACCCTTAATCTTATGTAATTAATAAATATATTTTCTATTATAAATAAGATTAGTAATACTCATTAATTAAGATAACTCATATATGATTGATAAATATCTTTTCTATTACAAATAATATTAATAATACTCACTAATTAAGAAGACTTCTATTTAAAATAGATTTTATGCTAAAGATTTCATATATAATTTAGAGTATATCTTATCTAATATCTCTTAAAATGGATTTTATGCTATCTTTTATATTAAAGATTTCAACTATAATTTAAAATATATTTTATCTAATATTTTTTAGCATGTCTTATTTTATAATATATCTTATCTAATATCTTTTAGCATATCTTATTTTATAATATATCTTATCTAATATTTTTTAGCATATCTTATTTCATACTTTAGTACTAAAAATAATTTCAGATTTATAAGTATGTGATATTAAATGCATAAATGTAATCCTATGTGTCGTAGTTATCAAAGATATACTTGAAGTACGGTTATCTGAAACTCGAACATTTATTTGACTTTTTTTCATAGACTTGATAGCATGCTTAAAAACAAATTTACAGATAAATATTTTATCCACGAAAATAGCCAACACTCATAATCCTTACAATAATCATCCCATAAACCCTAAGGATCCACTACTAGCATAATTTTGATAAGTTTTTAGAGCTAAAAAAGGAGAAAAATACAGAAAATTTCAAAATGAGATACAATTTTGATGAATATTCAAAAGAAAATTAGTACTAAAATTCAAGAGATTGACTGTATTTCTTCAACTATTTTCTTTATCAATTTTTATGTCTTTTTTTTAATGAAAAATATGAGTTTTATGAATAAAATTATATCTAGTTAATTTATTAATCTATGAATCTTATGAATCTAATTTTCACCATGTGATGATCTAATATTTTACCTTAATTATAATAATAATGTAATTATATTATTTAATCTAATTTTTATGTTATTAGTTGTTTGGCCAATAATTTATCTATAAATACAATTAAATAATTATCTTAAATCTATTTAATTGTTTATTTTGATTAAATAACATGCATAGTTTCTAGGCAGAGATGTATGATTCTTATGTATATGATATATATTTGATGAACTTAATAAGTAGTATGCAATTTAATTGATATGAAATTGTGATTAAATTAATTACTATATGATGTGTAATTTATTTGAGAGATTAATATATGTTAAGTTAGATTCAATTGATAATTATATTGAGAGATTTTAGTTATTAACATATTTAGAAAATTAGGAGATTAAGTATTTTTAGATATTTTCTTATATATATTTTTATTTACCAAATCTAATTTAATTAATTATTGTTTTTTATTTTTAGTTATTTTAATTTTATTTTCTTAAAATATAAAAACATAATTTTTTTTAGTTTTAAAAATTAATTTTTAATAAAATAATATTTGTGTAAATAATATTTTATTATTATTATATTGTTTGTTGTAATACGTATACTTGTGTATTTATTATATACATAATTTATATAATGATCAAATTTTCATATATATTCATTCATTATTTTTTGAAATTTGAATTGATTTAAATTAATATACGAGTATAAAATTTTCAATAAATTGTAAAATAATGCTATAAAATATTTAAAATTTAAATATATATATATATATATATATTATAAATTTTAAACTCAATTAACATTTTAAGTAGATTAGTCAGATAAGACGAATCTTGCGCGCACAAAACCCCAAATCTTGGTTGGCAAAAGGCAAGTACTTTTTTCCTTTCCCTTTTATAAATTAACTTGTTTGCCCTTACGATAACCCATTCTACCTCCCAAGGAGACAACCCAATTCAAATAGACGTGTTGCTTTTCCTTCGTATGGTCCATATGATAATGGTAACAAATCATGTATGTTTGATTATTTCGTATTTAGATTAACCTTGTGTTATATTATTGGATATTATTATAAATTATCAACCCTACTTAACCTAAATGTTTTTCACATGTTCACAGCTCAATTCCCACATTTTGGTTTGATTTCGCTTTGTTTCTAGAAAAATCTTCGCCTATTTCATCCTCAGCGCTACTCATCTATTACTGTTATATCAAATTTAAGTTAATTTACTTATATCTTTAAAAATTATGATTATTATACATTTATACTATTTTGTGTTTTTTTATTTATATTATTTTTTTAATCTTTAATTGCATTTCCTTTCTCTTAGTTTGGAATCAAATTATAGAATTTGCTTTGTTGTGAATATATAATTCCTTCTAGACTATTCTAGATACGGAACTGATTGGAAAGAGTTTTCTTATAGAAGTATTAATTTTTAATTTCTTATTTTTTCCTTCTTAATCTACCGTTCTCTCCTCTTATTCATAATTTTCTTGTATTTCATTATTTTTTAAACCAATCTTTCAAAATCCATTTTCTTCTTTCCTAGTTTTTTTTTGTTTCTTTTCTTCTATTTTCTCGATGGAAAAAAATTATATTTGAAACTCACCCATTTAGGAAGATGGAGATGATAAACAAGTTAACCTATCTTTATCTCTATTTTCACATTTATTTTGTTTCATTAAAAGTGATTTAAATAATTTTTGAAGTCCCAACCTCCAATGTCTTTTCGTTTTGAGAATTATATATTGTTTAGTTCCCTTTTCGTTTTGAGAAATATACTTAATGATGATTCCCTTTTGATGTTAGAGTAATCCATGTGAATGAAGTTTTGTTTGAATGGATAGATTGTGAGTTAAGTAGTTACTTCTCTCTTACAACATTTTTTGCACTTTATCTTTAATGGTTATTATTAGTCATTTTTAATTAATTTTTTTAAATTCAAATTTTTGTAGTTTATGAACATAGATACCAACGAAAATGATTTTTGATATAATTATTTCCAAATTAAATTATAAATTCTGTAACCAAAGTCGTCCAAAAATCGTTACGATTTTTTACCGATGGATAATAGTTCGAACGGTTATTAAAAAATATCCAGAAAAAATGTTTTTCCAAACTTTTTTAAAAAATAATCAATAAATCATAATTATTAATTAATATATAATTAAATTTAATAAATATATAAATAAATAAAATTAATTTTAGATACGGTCATACTAATAACAGTATCCATTGTTTCATATTCGATTTTTATCTAAAATTATATCCGTTTTTAAAATTTATCGGATAAAAACAGAATCGACGGTACGAATAACTAAATCTACATTTTTTTTTTCTCATTTTTAATTACATTTTAAAATTCAAATTGTTGATTGTATTTTTAATGGTTATTTATAATAATACTAATTATTATTACTATTAAAATTAAAAATTTATTGCCAAAAAATCCTCAAAAACTTAATTCTCAATATTATTATCTGCTAATAATTATTTATTATTATTTATCATATATACTTTTAATATTTAATACTTATCAATAACTCTTTATTATTATTCAATAGACAACAAACTCTTTTTAATAACTGTTTATGGTTTATATAATTATTTTTAATATAGATATTGTTAATAACTACCCAGTGACGAAGATATATCTAATAACGCATGTGTAAGTGCCGTTCACATGGAACCTTTCCCCCTTTCAGCCTTCAAAGTTCTCATTTGAATATTTGCTACTACCATCAAGATATGTACTGATGGTTGCTCCGCTCGGGCTCACGCCCCAGGTTTTGCAACGACCACCACGCCCTCATACTCATCGAGGCCTGGCGCTTGCCCCGATGGTCGGGTATAGGTCATGCGCTTAAGCGTCATCCATTTTCAGGGCTAGTTGATTCGGCAGGTGAGTTGTTACACACTCCTTAGCGGATTTCAACTTCCATGACCACTGTTCTACTATCTTAATCGACCAACACCCTTTGTGGGTTCTAGGTTAGTGCGTAGTTGGGCACCGTAACTCGGCTTTCGGTTCATCCTGCATCTCCAATTCTGCTTACAAAAAATGGCCCACTTGGAGCTCTCGATTCCGTGGCGTGGCTCAACAAAGCAACCACGTCGTTCTACCTATTTAAAGTTTGAGAATAGGTCGAGGGCGTTGCACCCCCGATGCCTCTAATCATTGGCTTTACCCGATAGAACTCGTTTGCGAGCTCCAACTATCCTGAGGGAAACTTCGGAGGGAACCAGCTACTAGACGATTCGATTAGTTTTTTCACCCCTATACCCAAGTCAGACGAACGATTTGCACGTCAATATCACTGCGGGCCTCCACCAGAGTTTCCTCTGGCTTTGCCCCGCTCAGGCATAGTTCACCATCTTTCGGGTCCCGACAGGCATGTTCTCACTCGAACCCTTCTCAAAAGATCAAGGTCGGTCGGCGGTGCAACCCATAAAGGGATCCCGCCAGTCAGCCTCCTTACGCCTTACGGGTTTACTGGCCCGTTGACTCGCACACATGTCAGACTCCTTGGTCCGTGTTTCAAGACGTGCCGAATGGGGAGCCCACAGGCCGATACCTGGAGCACGCAGTTGCCGAAGCATGTCAGGTTGGGCCGCCGTCACAATCCGCATCGGTCTACGCCTCAAGTCGATCGGTGGACCGGCTCATCACTGCTCCACATCCGACCGAGGCACATCACCGGCCCCCATCCGCTTCACTCCCGACAATTTCAAGCACTCTTTGACTCTCTTTTCAAAGTCTTTTTCATCTTTCCCTCGCAGTACTTGTTTTTTATCGGTCTCTCGCCCGTATTTAGCTTTGGACAGAATTTACAGCCCGATTTAGGCTGCATTTCCAAACAACCCAACTCGCCGACAGCGCCTCGTGGTGCGACAGGGTCCGTGCACGACAGAGCTCTCACCCTCTCCGACGCCCCCTTCCAGGGGACTTGAGCCCGATAACTTGCATAACTTTCATTAATTATCTATTATTGAAATTCGATAACTAATTTTAAAGCTTAATTAACATTTTATACCATTCTTTTTTTTTAAATAATTTTTAATTACTTTCTAACCACTCAAAATAAACGCTTGTTAATATAAGGAAGAACTTTTTCATTTATATAATTAATGATATTACTAACTCATATTGTAGTTATTTATTTTTTAATTTTTTTATTGAATTTAACATTAATCGTTATCTTAAATCTTTATCAATAGCTACCTAATTATCTCATTTATTGAGATTTAATATTACCCATTATTATTATTATTATTATTATTATTATTTTAAATTATTTTATTTTTTAACATGTGACGAGTACTTAGTATAATGATAATTATCTAATCTATTTCTTCACTTAAGAAAATGTTTACAAGATTTTCTGAATGAACAAATATATGTTAAATAAAGTTGTTAACGTGATAGGGTGAGGTCGGAACCTTTTTCCCGTTTTTTATCCACTATTTAGAATTTATTTTTCATGTTTACTTAAAATCTTTGCAGAAATATATTAATTTTTTTTTAATAAAAAACGGGGCTCTCAAATTGAGAACGTTGATCCATGTAATATTTTAAATATATTTTTTTTATTTTTTAAGATTTTTAATTTTTATTATAAAAGAAAAAATATAATAAAAATAAATAATAAATAATCTGTAATAAGAAAAATAAAATTTAGAGTAAATAAAAAATAAACAATATTTATGTGAAAGGGAGAAAAATAAAATATATGTAACAATAAATATATAATCTTTTTATATTAAAAAATATTAATAAAATTTTTATAAACTAGTTTGAAATAATAACAATAAATTATAAAATAATTATAAGATTTTAGAGTTTAAATAATTTTTATAAAAGAATTTTTTTTTATGTTTTATAAAATAAAATATAATTTAAAGATAAAATATAAAATATATAATGATTATTTATGATTATTTTGAATTTAAATCTAATTAAATTTATAAAAATATTTTTTTATATATATTTATTAAAATATAGTATATAAATTTAAATAACACAGTGGAGAGTACAATCTACATCCTTATCATGCCTCATCCTATGAAATAAGGATTTTTGTTTCTCATTTCTCATTATATTGTGTCTATTTTCTTGCAATAAGATAATTACAGTAATGATTTATCCCCTCGGACAAAATTTACAACACTAATGTTAAGTATGGTGTCAATAATGTGATAGATTGGATTGCATCTCAAAGACTAGGTGAATTTCGCTTTATCAACTTGGTTCTTTAACTTACATTTCTCTTATAATAGATAATACATTTCCATGTATTATTTATAAATTATATTTGTGTTTAGACATCTCCTTATCATCAATGAGAGCATTTTTCTCAAACCATATCAATTATTTTAATTTTTTATAATAAAACTCAAAGATTTTATTTAATTATAAACTAGTATGATACAAAGTTTAATTTTTCAGATACATCAAAGTTACAATTAAAAAATAAAAATTAATAATTAGTTGTACTATATCATCTACAAGTGAATACTATTGAACCTTATTTGTTCTATTTGCATTCTCCTTCATTTTATTACTTATATTATAATTCTCTAATTATTTATGATCAAAGTTATTTCTTTGTTATGTTTACCTTCATCACCATAATCGATACTAAAAGTAGATTGTCTTAGACTTTGAAAGCTTCTTCTATCAAGAGTTTTCATTATCTTCCTAAACAAAATCATTTTATGAGTTTTACATCAACTATTTCCACCAGATTTACAAAAAAATGAGATAATCTATTAACTATTTATTTTAATAAACTCAAGTCTAAATAAGAGATATATTTTTTATTTCAATTGAAATATAAAAAACAGAGCAATGCATATGATAGAAAGGAAAATATTAAACATGAAACTAAAAATGAAAGCAAAATTAAGAAGATGAAAGAACCTCGGAATGGAAAAAAAAAATTAAGAAAAAGAGAGAATTTTCTGTTTCGGACCACACCAATTATTTTATTAACTAAAAGAATCTCTCGCACTCTCAAAGCACGCATTTCGTTTACACGGGTTGTATGTGAAGCACACATGTAGTTGCTCATTTTACTACACTTCCACACAGTTCCATTATTAGTATTCCCAAGTGTCTTGTGATCTGCTGTCTGCTTGCAGATCTGGAACCATGACTTCTTTTGGGAGTCTATGAAAACCAGGTTGAGGTACGTGGTGTAGGAAAGCCATTTGGGTGAACTTCTACAATTGATTGAAAAACAAAATCTGGAATTAGACGAAGATATATTAACAATTAAACGTTAATTTTTATGAACTATGTGCAAGGTTGTCACAAAAAGTGGTTAGCTTTCTTCTAGAAAACTCTACGTTATACTCTTCATGATGTCAGATAATAATGTGTTACTTGAATATGACAAGTGGGTCACAAATTGTTATAAGAAATAATTAGTATTTTTTTTTATAAATTAATTGTTTTTGCGTCTATAATACAAAGTTAAGGATGTATTTGATAACGATTTTAATTTATAATTTATTATTTTTTTAAGTAATTTTTTAATTAAATATGTTTGATAATAATTTTTAATTTTGATTTTTATATTTTTAAGGGATCACTATCAAAATATGGAGTTATTTATAGATATTTAAAAATATATTTTTAAATAAGATTTCAAATTTTAGATTTTTTTATTTTCATTAAATATTTTTTTATAGAATAAATAAATTCTTATGGCTTTTGTTTGTATAAATATGAGAAAAAAATCATTAAAAACTAATTTTTTTTATATAATAACAAAAAATAGTATATTTTTTAGGATTTTGAAAAAAATATAAAACAAAAATGGTTATGAAATAATTTATAAGTGATTTTTATTTTTATTTTTAAATTCAAGGTTATTTTTATAAAAAAAAAATCAAAAAATTACAATATCAAATATTTAATAAAAAATAAAAAATGTCAAACTAGAAATGTGAGTTTGAATTGATATCAAGTTGGTGAGCCAGGAAGAAGGGCTAGCATGAGAGAAAAGAGCCTGTGAGCCTAGCCAAGGAGACTGCCTGATCTAATAAGATTTCTAAACATGATATTAGTATTAATCGTATTGGAAATCTCTGGATTCTTGGAGGACCAGGCAAGTCATCCTTGGCTACCAAACTATGACTATTTTCTTCATGCAAGAAACCCTTTCCTCCCTCATTAATAAATCATGATGAATTACTAAAATTCATGTTGAAGGTACTACTTGCTCACTCTGGAAGAAGAGAAGGCCTAACATGAGAGAGAAGAGCCTGTCAATTAGCCTAGGTGACTGCCCGTGACCCAAAACATACAAGATTATAAATTCTGATGATCATTTCTAAGTACATTAATTAATATTAAATTAATTAAGCCTCTTAATTTGAAGGCACAGGCAAGTCATCCTTGGCTACCAAACAAGACTCTTTTCTTCATCTTAGAACTCTCTTCCTCTGTTATTATTGTTTTTGTGTATGGATTTGGATGATGAAATATTTGAGTTTGCTACTCTATATTTATAGTCAATACCAAGGAATAAAGATAAGATTTGCAAGGCCACATGTATACTCTGACTTTATGTTATTTCAATTTGCCAAATTTATATCTTCCCACTGTATATAGTCATTTTCATTTTGCATTATATGGAAGCACCATAATGAATGGAATATATTCTCTATCTCTACGAACAAAGAAAGCTCATGATCAAGACTGAAATCATGCAAATTGGTCAGTACTCGACTTTCTCTGAAAACATAGTTAATCCGGTCTAGAAAACACTAATGAGTTTCTTAGTCCTTCTAACAACTTGTTTCATAATTATTTTAATTTATGATTTATGATTTTTTGTAGTAATAATTTTTATTCAATGATTTTCAAAAAAAAAAAGTCAAAAATTAGTTATAAGTTTGATAATATTTTATGTTTTATGTTTTTTTTGAAAAACTTAAAAAATAAAGAATTATTTTTATTATTTACAAATTTTTTATTTTTTATTATTTATAAATATGAAAGTAGTAAAACTTGATTTATTCTCTGAAAAAATATTCAGTGAAAATGATAAAAATCAAAAATAAAAAATTTAATTCAAAAATCTTATTTTTAATGAATCATCTCATATTATGACATTGATTCCTTTAAAAAATGATGAAAATTATAAATCGTTACCAATATATCTGATTAAAAAATCACTTGAAAAAAATTTAAAAATTAAGAATCAAAATCGTTATCAAACAAACACTTAATTTATATCTTTCATTTTTAATTGTTAAGTTAATATTACAATATGTACTCATATATATTATATAGTTAATGTAAATTTATATAAACCCTTCAATTACTTTATTTTTATAAATTAGATAAATTGATATTTTATTTAAATTAATATATTTTAATCATTTTATTATTACATTTATACACTCAAATAATTTAAAATAAATTTTAATGATTTTAATCACTTTATTTTCAACATTTTTTCTTCTCTTTTTTAAATATTTTATTCTTCAAACATCTATTAACTTCTCACTAATAAGATTCAATTCAATCTAACTTAATTTTTCAAAGAAAAAAAAACTCAAAATTAACAAAAATTGATTAAAATATCCAAAAATATAATAGAAAAGTGATTAAAGTGTATAAATTTTAATAAATGTGACTAATATTTTAATTTATAAAAACAAGATGACCAAAATTTCATGTTTATACTTTCTTTTAACATTTTAGTTCCTCCTTTTTTTAGATTGGGAATTCAAATTAAGATATAAATGACATAAATGTGCATATAATACATTTTCATTTTTAGCCAAAATAAAAATAAAATTACGTAATTATTTGTTTGGCAAAAAAAAGTTTACATATTCACATGCATTCATCTATACTGTCACGTTCGAACTTCATTAAAAAAAATATCCACCGATTTTATAAAATCAATATTTTAGTTTTTATATGACTAAGTATTCAACTAGTTTTTTTTAATCTTTTAAAAACATATATTTCTACGTTATAACAAATATATACATGTATCATACTCATAAATATACATAAATTATATGTTTTTTATATTGCAAAAAAATATGTGTATTATGACATGTATCAATTAAACCAAAAATTAATTAAAAATACTCAATTTAAAATGTAAGAGATTTAAACACAAATTTTACTAGGTTTTTTGCCTTTTCCTCTTTAATTGAAATATTCCTACCCAAAACCACGTTTTTAAGTACAAAATTTTGATCAAGTTGACATTTCTAAAAGAGATATATAATCATAATCTCAAACCCATCAATATATTACTACACTACTTACTTTTCACTCTTACATTTTTTTCTTCTCCCTATATATCTCTTTCTAAAGAGTAAATACTTCCTGATTATATAAAAAAAATTATTCGCAAGTAGAGTGTGTATTAACTTGGAGGTATATACATATATATCTGCCTTCCTTTAACAATTTTTTAACCAAAAATAATAACAATATTTTTGATTAAATATATAATAACTTATCTAATATAACTAGCTGTGATATTAGTTAGTGTTAAATTAATATTGTAATAGAACATTTCTATTTCCAATACTCAGTTACTTTAACTTCGACATAATCGGCTACAAAATAATGAAATAACATCTACAAAAATTATAAAAATAAAAAATAATAATATATTTAATTTATCCACGTTTAATATTAATTAACAAATCTTAATTAATTGTAATTCAATTTTAACAACGTTAAATTTAATGATATTCGTTATTAAACTTTTATACCAGATTTTTTATAATAAAAATATATGAATTAAAATAAATGGTATTATTTTATAGTTATAAATTTTAAAATATGTTATAAATATTATTTTCTATAATATACTCATAATTAGGAAAGAAAGCAGAAAAATCTGATTTACGTTTTAATAAAATTTGGTGATTTTTTGAGAATTACCTTTGCTTAGTCGAATCCAATTCAAGAATAGTAGAAATGTAGAATCTGGAAAAAGTTATTAAAAAAAAAGTGATGTTTGCTAGTAGAACAAATTCAAAGTCAATGCCTTTGCCACCGGCGAAAGTCTAATTTATTTGTTCCAATTGACTTTGTTCTTTCGTGCTCCGTTGTTATCTATTCGGTTTTTCTTTCCTCTATTATTTATTAAAATTTAAAATACATAAATTTAATTTTATTAATATTAAATTTAAATAAATAAACAAACTATTTATATTATACATATAATAAAAGATATTATAACATTTTTGAAATACAACTCACAAATTAAAGATATATACAAACACTCAACTAACACTCAAATTAAAAATACAAAAACTTATTTTTTTTATAGTATGATTAAACAAAATACAAGTTAGACTATTTATAAAATCTACACCACACAATTTATTTTTCTATAATAACTCAGATTTATTTTCATACATCTTTAAATCACTCAATTTATTGAGTTAATATTAATTTTCAACATATATATATCATTCTAACTACTCGTGTGAGATGGTTTTCATTTAACATTTAAATACTTATACATGTTCATATATAGACATTAAATAATATGTTAAGTTTAACTTAACTCATTTAAAGTTAATTTATTGAAATTATAAATTAAAAAAATCCAATTTATTTAACTCATAAACTTAAATGATTAATTTACATAAACTCATTAACTCATTTAACAAATACATTGTTAAATTAAAAACTAACAATTAAGTGAGAAAATTACGACAAAGTTGACAAAAATACTAATAATAGTCAAATTAATAAAAAAAAGTAATAACTAATTTGTTGAAAATAAAATACAAGATAAAATTAAATCTATATTAGAATATTTCAATAAATATAGAATTTTAAGACAAATAGTATAAAAAACATACACAATATAATTATTGTTAAAGAAATGATCATTGACTTATTTTTTAAAATTTAAATTGTATTATTTTACAATAATTTATAATTAAATCCATATATCATTAAAAATATCAAATAATATATTTTATAAGAAATACTACATTTTAAAATTTTGAGTTTTTTAGAGAAATTTTGCTCATTTTATTGAATATTATTCAAATTCTATTAATGTTTTTTGAAATATAAAATGTACTAATTCACAAAATATTGTGATTTATTTTATATATCATTAAAAACTTCTAAAATTCTAGTTTCTAACATTTAGCTTTGAAACTTGAAAATTAGGAATTAATTAACAAACAGGTAATATCTAATTTTTAAAATTAAAATTAAAATTGGTTATTAAATAACGTTTTTGTTTCAAAATATTTTAAAATTGAAAATTTAATTCTAAAAATTAAAAATTAAAATGGTAATCAAACATGTCCTAAATTTTTAAAAATAATTTAAATGAATTCAATAAAAAAATTAAAAAAGTTGTCAACTCAGGTCACATATAAATGAATTGAGCTCAACTCAATATTTAAAAATTAGATGAATTAAGTTTAAACAAGATGAACAAACTCAACTTTTTTGATATCTCTAAGTTCATTAAGGCTAAGTATTCTTGCATATATTGCAGCCTACTTGTATTTCATACTAAGTGATTTACTTATTGTAAATTTGTAAGCTGGTCTTGGCTATTGTTGTCATCTATTTATTATGGAAAGATTCATAAGCGGATTATTCGGTTTGAAGTAAGGATAAGATGTGATAAAATGAAGAATGAATAATAAAAAATGAGGATTTATAAATTTATTTATATATTTGAAATTTTTAAAATTTTTAGATTGGTTGAAACTTAAACTATTCCTATATTTAACATATATTATATATTATATGTAATGTAAAATGGAGATGGGAATGAGAAACAAGATACTATTTTATTATATAAGGTGGGATAAGAATGGTCATCATATTTTTGTTTTCTTTTTTAAAATTATATATTTTATTTTAATAAATATATAAATTTATTTATATATAAATATATATTTTAATAATTAGGTTGAAACTCAACGTAGAATATATAATATATTTGTTTTTAAATAATTTTTGTTTTATAAAAATTAACTATTTATTTAAATTTTAAAACTTTAAAATTGTATAAATATTTATAACTTTTTCTTTTAATTTCAAACTAGTTTGTAATGATATTTAATTAAAATTATTAAATATAAAAAAGATTATGTAATTATTATTATATTTATTTTGTTTTTTCTTATTATAAAAATATTGTTTATTTTTTGTTTTTTTATTGACTTTAAGTTTTTTTCATTCTTCTCATAAATATTTACCATTCACTTATTTTTTATATAATTTTTTTATAATATAATAAAAAAATATTTAAAATATGATGTATATTTCATCTGTTATTAGATTTCTTATTATTGAATTAGGATTGTTGGTATATTCTTGAATTTTTATGTAAAAGATGAAGAATATATTTTAAATTAAAAATGGAAAATAAAGAGAGCTCACATTTGGAGTGTCTATAAACTGGATCGAATTGAAAAATCGAATTAGATCGAACGATTTTATAAATTAAATGGTTCGGTTCAATTAAATTAATTTTTAAACTAATTAGACCAGTTTAATAATATATTAAAATTTTCATATTATTTTTCATTAAAAATATCCAAAAACCGTATCAAATCGAAAAATCGGACCAGACCGAATGATTTTATAAACCAAAGGGTCTGATCCGAATAATATAAACGATTCGATTCGATTCGTTTTTTTTCTTTCTAAAATAGGATCAAACTGGACCAGTGGACACCCTTAACTCTAACCACTAGATTGACAACCCTAATATTCCCGCGTGAACATAGTTCAAGTTCCAGTATAAATACACAAGAAAAAAATTGTTAATTTAATAAGATTCACTTTTTAATATGTGAGACATTTATTTTTTACTCTCAATACAAAAACATTTTTTTCTCTATCTTTATGAATTTTTGAGTTCAATAATTCTATTCGCTTTCTACTTAGTTTCCATAAATTGGGACAAATCCTTACGAAAATTATTTAATTAGATGTAAAGAGGAAGATAATAAAAAAAATATAGAATAAATAATAAGAACCCGTATTTTATAACATAAATTAAAATAAAATTGGAGATCATATTTTCAGACCATTTTTGAAATTATATATCATAATTTAATAAATATATAAAAAAATAATATTTTTAATTTTATATAAATTTAATTTCATTTAAACTCAAATTAATTATAAGTAATACAATATTATTTTATATTTTTTTATTTTTTTATTCTATTAAAACATTAATGTTTTTTCTTTTATAAAAATCATCCAAAATATTTATTTAATTCTAAAAATATAAAATCTTATAATTATTTTATAATTTGTTTTTATTATTTTAAATTATTTTGTAACAAAAATATTATTATTGTTATTTAATATAAAATGATTATGTATTTTTTGTTATATATATTTTATTTTTTTCCTTTTGCATAAATAATATTTCTTTTTATTATTTATTGGCTCAAAATTTTAAAATATTTATTATTAGCTTATTGTTTTTATAAATTTTTATTTATAATAAAAATTTAAAATTTAAAATATTATTTGAATTCACATTTCTCATTTAAAGATCTCCTATATATCCTAATTAATGATTTTAAGTATGAATTGTAGTTAATTCCTAATTTGTGAACGTAAATGGGGAGGGTATCGGGATATGGCCGTCATGGTGACAACTCTAATTTCTGCTCAATTCAATTTAGTCATAACATTTACACTTGGTTGAGCACTTGAGCCTCTATCCTCTCTTATAATTTTTAATAGATAAGAATATTATCACAATTATATTTGATGATTTCACAATTTATTAATTATTAATTTTAAAATTTACAGTTATATCCTTATAAAGAATGTGAATAATCAAAATAAAGAAATTGAGACATAAGGTTATATTTATCACCTTTTAAATTAGTCATTAATATGCCCTAAAACCTTTAAATACAACTATAACAATATCTATCACTTTTTAACATGTATTAATATTCATAATTTTATTCTCATCCTATAAACTTGCAAGTTCTTATAAAATCAACAAACATCAAAATTAATGCAACGGTATATTGAATACAAATTATTGAGTATATATTATCAACATATATTCAGCCTGTTTTATATTTAGATATTCATTTGTCTTTTAAATTCTTGATAATCATTTTACTTGTCCACTCAATAAAATGCTCATTTATTTTAGTCTAAAACTCCCACAAGAACAAAAACAATTTCCAAACAATCTGTCACTAGAAAGTACCCCCATGCACATGCAAAAAGAAAATAAAACATATAGCAAGTTATTGCAAATAAATCAGGCAAAATTAGTAACAACGTACGATTTGAAAAATAACTAACAAACAAGAAAAGATTGTAGATATATAAAACTACATTAACCATACCATCTCACCAAAAATAAAAAATAAAAAAAAATAGAACCTTTAAGTATACAATAATATTTTTCTGAAATACTTTTAAAGCTTTATTACAGCATATCTCTGCTATAATCTCATATAATATGTAATCATCATCAGCAGCAGCAGCAGCATCTTCTTCTGCTACCATAATTCCTTTTCAAATTTTACTCTCTCACTACTGATAGTATAATAAATTTCAATCAGAAAACAAAGGTATGAGATATGAAACGTTGATACAGATTGGAAATCTATAGCCGGAGAAGAGAAACGTCCTTAATTGAGTTATGGATTAGATTAAACGAATTATCAATGGATAAAGAGTTTTGGGATTCAATTTTATATCTACTTAATTACAATATTATATTTTTATAATTACTAAATACCTATTAAATATGATATATGTTTTAACAAAGAATTATAAATTCATGAGTATCAATTATATTATATGTTTTATTATTATAATATAATATAAGATGGAAAATTAATTTGAATTATTTACTTATATAAAATGTATCATTTAAAATATGACATTAGTCATTTTTGTTTTAAAAGAAGTAACCAAAAAAACATTTAATTATTTAAAAATTATTAAGAATATTCCTCATCATTTTACTCTTTATTATGTAAAATTATTTAATTAATTATTTTAAAAAAGATATTAATAAAATATTCATTAATATTATTAAAAAAATTACGTGAATATATTTTATAAATAAAAGAACTAATAAATATATTTTTTTAAATAAAATAATTCATAAATATTTTTTTAATTTAAAAAATTAAATAATATTTATACTAAAAAAATAATTTTTAAGATATTTATCTTTATAATATAATATAATATGATATGATTTATTAGCAGAAAAAAAGTAAAAAAAGAAAAGAAACATCTACAAGTTTAGCGTAAAATGGACTAACGCAGTAATAGGAACGGGGAGAAGTGAAAATGAAAGAATTACTATACATTATATATATAATTTTAATTTTTTAATGTTTCAAAATTTGTATTATTTTATTTTCTTACTAGTTAAACGTGCACTTATGATTAAAATAAGACTTAATTAATATTAATGCTAACTTTAAATAAACAATTATACAAAATTTTGATATTTAAGTAAATCTCAGGAAGTTTTGTGATATTTACTTTTCAAAATAAAGTTAAACAAAAAGTACAGTGGGAATATTTTATCAAAATTTGTTTAAATTTTTTTTATTTTATAAAATATATAAAAATTAAATTAAAATACTTTTGTTCATAAATAAATTTTAGTTTTATTATATTTATACATATTAATTAATATATTTATCATTTTTTATAAATTATAATATCAAAAATTTAATCATGTGACTGAAAAGTAAACATTTTTTTTCTCGGTGGGATGAGGAGACAAATATTTTTTAACAATTGTTTTAGTAGGTATGTGTGGTTTATTTCTTATTTGTTTACAAATTCAAAACGTTTTGATAATATTTGTTATCGTTTTTCATTTTATATTGATTTGAGATATATTATACATTTTAAAGTATTTTTTAGATAATTTTAAACATTATTAAATAGCAATATTCAAGAAAAATATATAATGTAAATAACTCTTATTATTTCTAAGCTATGAATTTGTAAAAAAATATTTAATAAAAAATTGTACTTATAAAACCATCAAATTAACTAATGACATTATATATAAGTCAACTTTAAATTTGATTTTTGAGAGGAGCACCGTACATAAATTTAAAACAATAATGAATAATTTTGAATCAATTTGAATTATTATAATAAAATTTAAGAATTTTTCAATTGAGTTATTATAAATAATATGAAAAAAAATCATTATTGATGTTTCAAAATTTTATGAATTTTAATATTTTTGAATACACCACAAGTGTTATAGGTAAAATGTGTATTTTTATCTAATTAAAATAAAAACTCAAAACTACGTAAATTAAGTTATAATAATATCTATCTAACATAACTTAATATCTATACAGATAGATAAAAAAATAAAAGAAATTAAATAACATATATTATAATAAACATGTAAAAAAATAAAGTATATGAAAGAATATATATAAGATTAATATTCATATAATTATGTGTGGTGTATCACAAAAATGGTCAAATAATATGTATGACTAATAACTGTATTTTATATAGTTATTTTCACCTATTTTATTAATTATAATTGCTATATTCTTAATGTTTTTAGTTAATTTTCGATGAATAAATTAGTATTTATTGTTTTTTATATTTTTTTACGAAAAGTAAATAATTTGTATAAAAAACGTGTTTAATTGCAAATTTGTGTCCAAAAATATAATTTCAAATAAAAGAGTGTTTAATTGCAATTTATAAAAGTCAAAAATATAATTTAAATTTAAATCGGGCTTAATTATTAAAAGTTTAAAAATTTAATTTAAATTAGAAAATGGTTAAACTGTAATTAAAGAAAGTTGAAAATGTAATTTGAAATAAATTTGTGGGTCAAAATGCAATTAAGAAATTTTAATTTTCTCCGCAGATGAGAAGAACCACGCGCCAAACGTGTACCGTCCGATCAAAGAAGAAACGACTACGATTCGCGTAGGGCAGCGTGCAGGTGGGACCCACATGTCTGACGCGTCCAGCCGCTGTCCCCCACGTATGCGAGCCTCTGATCCCGTACGTTGGTCTCTACGTGCAACCGGATTTTCAGCGAATTAAATTCAGCCACGTGTCCGTCTGGATCCTTTCCGCGAATTAGAAAATGCCACGTGTTCCACTTTTTTTAAGCCAATCATGTTATGACACGTGTCATGTTATGATGAGTGTGAAAGCGCAGGATCACGCCCGCGTGCAGCCGTTGTCCCCCGCACGACAATTCATCGTGTGCCCGTTTTCCGTAGCCAATCAGAAGCTGCCACGTGTCTGCATTAATTTCTTTCAGCGAATGAGACACTGACACGTGGTATGCATAATGAATTAAAAAAATGCAGAATCGGCGCCCTGTCTCACGCGTGATTTAATTAATATTTTCGATATCGAATTTCGATACACGTGATTTTATTTTTCGATACAAAATTATTACGCGTTTTTATAAAAAAATAAAATAAAAAATGTATTATTTTAGATGTATTATTTTTAGCTATAAATAGGAGATAAGATGATAATTTTAACCAGTTTTGGAGTTTTGGGTAGAGTTTAGTTTTCTTGTGTTGCTCGGTTTTGGACGGCAGAACACGTAGAAGCCATATTTTGGCTTTTGTTGTGTTCTGCGTGTGCCAAATATTTGTTCTAAGTATTGTTTTAATTTTCCTTCTTTTTCATCTTATTTTTCTGTATCTGTTGTAATTTTAATTTTAATTTTATGAAGTAATTTAATTTTTCTAGGGTTGCATTTGATCTAAATTTATGAAGCTTTTATTTTAATTATTTTTGATAGATTTATAAGACGTTCGATTTGTTCATTCTATTTTGTGTTTAATGCTTTTTGATTATTTACGAATCTTATCAAAACGATCCGTGGCATATAAATAAACTTGGAAGAGGCATTTGTGTGTATATTGCTCATAAATAGAACGACATGTATGATGAAGGATAGGAATATACCCTAATTGTATGTGTGTCCATTTGAAAACTTAAAACCTAATGAATTTCGGTGAATTTAATTCTCATAGAGATATAGTGAATTAATTTAACGAGGTGTGTTTGTACGGAGCTCGGAAGAGATGTATGAATAAAATTAGAAGTTTTCGGTTGACAAATTAAATGTACTAAAAAAATATAAATCAAAAGAAAATAAAATGATTTGAGTTGATTAATTTGGTAAAAAATTGTAATTCTAGATTTCTTTTATTTTGTTTTTAGACTCTTTTCTTACATTTGTTACAATCAACGAACGTTTTGAATAAAATCAGAGAGAGATAATTTTAGTACTCAACAAATTATAGTAATAAATCTCCGTGGGAACGATAACTTACTTATCAAATATTATTACTTGTGACCGTATATGCTTGCACGTTTTTGTGTGTTGTAAAAACTAACAACAATGACAAAATGTATTATTCTTTCATAAAATGATAGGAAAACTAATCTAATCATATTTATAGAAAGCAACAAAATTATACATTTAGAATTTATAATCATAAAAATAACATATTTTATATTCAATTTATATATTATTATTATTAAAAAAAGTCTGATCCATGATTTCACATTGAAAATCGTTAAAATTGAATTATAATTATTTAAACTTATTCAATTAAATCCATTTAATATTATTTAGTATTATTTTTATAATCATATATAAGTTTTAGGCGTTATTTAAAATATTTTTCTTAAAATTTATGAAAAAATGTTAAATATTTATTATTTTATTAGAATTCAAATAATAATAAAAAAAATATAATAATAGAGTAAAGTGAAAAATATATGAGAACATAAATGAATACCTTATATAATAAAAAGAAAAAAATAATATTTAAATAATAAATTTAAAAAATAAATTTAAAAAATAATATTTAAATAATAAATTAAAAAAAAATATTGTTATGTATTTTTGTAAAATAAATATATATATTTTTAATTATAATGAATTTTTTTTTATCAAAAAATTAAAGTAGATACGTACTCGCTTTCACTTGGACGTGGCTTCCTCTATATTTATAGATATTTGGTTTTTTTAAAACTATTAAGAAAATATCCTATTATAAAATAAATTAAAAACCTAACAAATTATTCCATACGTTCTTACACATAAGGGATGAAAAAAATAAAACTAAACTAAACTAACTAAACCAAAACGAAATGAATGAATAAGTAGGAGTGAAATGCCAAAACTAACCTATAATTTCAGTCATTTCATTTCAAGGGTTATACTTTTAAGTCTTCAACTGACGGATATACCCTCGAGCAGAAAGACCTTCGGAAACCTAATCCAAATTCCTCCTCAAATTGTTCATAATCAGAGAGCAAAGACCAGATTATAGAGAGAAAGATATACATGGATGAGCAAGAACACGAGGTCTTTGGCGGAGAGATTCCCGCCGAAGACGGAGACATGGAAGCTGACTTCGATGGCATGTCGTCTAGACACGAAGATGACCAAGGCTGCGACGATCAGAACTCCAAGGCACCGCCTCCATTTCACTTCGTTTTTTTCTCTTTAGATTTTTCTTAATCTGCATTGGATCCATTATTGAGTGTGCTTAGTTTGATGTCGTTTGGCTTTGGTTTGGAAGGAATTGGATGACATGAAGAAGAGGCTCAAGGAAATTGAGGAAGAGGCTGGAGCACTCGGCGAAATGCAGGCCAAGGTGGAGAAGGAGATGGGCGCTGTTCAAGGTCTTTACCCTTCTTTAGCTACCAGCCTACTATACTTTAATTGTTTATTTTTTTTAATGTTTCGTAGTGTGTGTTTAAGTACTTTGTAACATGGAATTTTGATGGTTAGTTGTCTGTGATTTGAGCCTTGTGTTTGTTGTTTATTGACTTTTATATTTTGGTTCCTTATCGTGGTTACATGGTATCCACTTTGCCGTCCCTGAAATGGTATCTGAATCTTTAATACTGATTCACTTATATGATCCTATATGTCTCAATTAGGATGGGATGTCCAATTAGCCCATTGTTCAACCCATAAATTTTGTTTGCCTATCTCATCGTGTTCCACTTATGTTTTTGGTAGGTTGGGATGGTATTACAATGGGATATCCTATTTGTTCCAAATGGGCCTAAATGATGAGTAAAATTACAAAAAAAAATGAAACATGATTATCTATAATAACTATGAGCATATTAGGGACAATTTTAAATGGGATGGGATGAGATTTAAATGAGATGAGACATTGTTAATAGTTTCCCTCATTCCTGGAGACATGATTACAAATGTTTGATATGTGGGACTTTTAATCAGGATTTGTTTGAATTGGGAGGATTATTTTATTGCTCTGGTGTTTCCCAATTTTCTCCTTGAGTTTCATTTACTTTTTGCTAAAGCTTCTAGTGTTTAATAACATGCACTGATACAATTTCGACACATTCTCACAAGTCACAACTCATCCAAAATGTCCAATGTACTTAATGATATATAATGTGCAACCCTATTACTTCTCTTGGTTATAGTGTAGTAAGCTAGGTATGATTGTTCGATTAGTTTCAAACTTTATTCCTGAGATTTTGGTATTACTTACAAGGGGTTCATTTTTGAAATTCTCTAACTTTACTAATTGTCTTAGTGTTGGTAGATTTTGAATTGTTTTATTTACCAAACAGTTTTTATGTACCCAAAACATTTAACAATCAGCAGTTGGCAAAAAACATAGAACTTTATGAAAGATATTTATAGTAACTGCTTTACTTGACAATCCTTGTTTTCATTGAGCAGTGGCTTATGAGTGCCCTGTTGCATGCATGTGCATGCCTGGGCTTTCTAATGTGTGATCTTGAGTCAGATTAGTGCTGATATGTCCTTGTATCTTCTCTGTTCACGCTTGTTTTTACTTACCATTTGTGGGTCATTAAGACAAGTATGCAAGATATGAATCATATGATTATGACTGCCTTTATAAACTCTTAGTGCTTCTATCATGAAACATGGCTCAAGTATTTGCTTTTGAATTTAATAAAGTTTTGGCGTGGTTCCTTAATAGTTTAATCAGTATTCTTTTTCTATTCATTTTGACTGTGAAGATTCCTCTAGTACGTCAGCAACTCAAGCTGAAAAGGAGGAGGTCGATTCCCGCTCTATATACGTTGGTAATGTGAGTACACAGCGCACTATCCTTTCTTTATTCGTCGCCAAATTGGAATTTTGTTATTATGTTTTTCATTTGTCATTTTCCTGGGCATTTTTGCATGAAAGTTAGTTTGGTGGTAATTTAATTTACATGGGTCTTTTTTCCCCTTCTCTCGATACATTTGCTTGGTCACTGGTCTTTATTATGTTTGTTGAATGGCTGCATCATGCGTCACCAAGTATTTTGTAATGTTTTCCATTAGTCACCATGTAGTTGAATGCAATGTGAGCCTATTTCCAATCAGTATTCCTTGAAATTTAAGGAATTTTTATGCTCCGTGTTCAGATTGTTTCTATTGATTAAGCACCTCTTCTGCCTCCTACATTCTTTGTCAATTCTATCTTGCCTAGTGTTTATAAGGCTCTTGAATTCAATTAAAACCAGTCATGGGCACTAAATTAAGTTTACATGCTTCCCAATTTCAGGTTGATTATGCATGTACGCCTGAGGAAGTCCAGCAACATTTTCAATCTTGTGGAACAGTGAACAGAGTTACAATTTTGACTGACAAATTTGGTCAACCGAAAGGATTTGCTTATGTGGAGTTTATTGAATTTGATGCTGTTCAGAATGCTGTTCTATTAAATGAAACAGAGTTGCATGGTCGTCAATTGAAGGTTGTTGAACTTTTTATGGTGTTTATAATTCTCTCTAGGTACATTAGTTGATTATAGTGGTTCATTTGGTTTATTTATAGGTCTCTGCAAAGAGGACAAACGTTCCTGGAATGAAACAGTATCGAGGAAGACGGCCTAGCCCGTATTTCAGATCAAGAAGGCCCTTCATGCCTGCTCCCACTTTCTGTCCTCCATATGGTTATGGGTAAGAGCTTGTGTAGCTGTATGTAGTCTCCTATGTTTCTCATGAGATATTTAATTTTTTTGAAAATATAGATTCTTACTATTTTCCCGTAGAAATGTGGATACTATACTACTGTTTCATTTTCATGCTATTTTATGTTCTAATCTGGCGTGGCGTATTTTGTACTTAACAATCCAGTTTTTCAATGCATATTTTTTCATTTCTGTAACTTAAGAAAATTGTAACTTTAAAATTGGTGAATTTGTTAAAACTAATATGAGATATTAATGTTAAGGGGTTGATTTGTCTGGAAAGGATATCAAAATTCAAGTATCGGTGATTCATTTTCAAACTTGTGATGTCTAGAGATATTTTCGTACTTGATTCATGTTATACTCTTTGGTTTTATATTTATATAAATGTAAGTACTCAAGTCAGTCAAGTAATTGAGTTCCTTTTGATTTAGTCTATGGATGCTGGTAAAATTCAAAAATAATACATCACATCTGATTCTTTTGGTAGGATAGAAATATGAAACTTCAAAGAATATTGTGCCCTATGTTTCTCAAGCAATGTGTGCAACCAGTTGTCTAATCACGCTGCCTGCAACATGGCTCTTATATCACATTCTCTATGTTATTTCAAATGAAGTTATGAACTGCATATCAATCTCTCTCTCTCTCTTACTTTGCTACTTCAATATGTCGGTGATGCAAGATTTATCTCTGCATGCAGGCGGGCACCAAGGTTCAGGCGGCCAATGCAATACAGACCTTATTGAATTACTGATTAAGAATCTTACATCATAGAGGAAGTCACAGTTATGAGAGACCATTAACATAATTGTTCTATTAATGGAATCTTCAGTTATGAGTCACTGATTATGAATATTCAGTTGTGTAGTCTGGATAAAGAAATTTGTATCATCATTTGCATGAAACAGGCGAACTTGATTCTTTCTCAAATTTATAGCATCCACAGGGAGGACATGTTTGGTGGTATCATACTCTTACCAAGGATGACCAGATATTTGAAGAGGCAATACCTGCTTTGGGGAGGATAAAAAGAGGCAAATATGTAATCTATGTATTGTAGTTTCAATCCCTATGTTAGATGTTTGCTTTTAAGTCGAGTGAATGAATGTTTATTTTTTTTCTTTTATTTTTAAAGGATTCATTTTGACGATGGTAGTTTTAGCATTTATTTTCAAAAAAAGAAAAAAAAAGTCAGAATGATACCGTTGGAAAGGGTGTTTGAGAAATTAGATGGTTTCAAGGCGTATTTAGGGTTTTTTCAGAGGATGAGGGAAAAATAAAAAAGAGGAAAAGGAATGACGTGACACTGTTAGGGTATGGATGGAGATAATTGGGTTTCCTGATCGGATTGTTATAATGTTTTTCTATATTCAGTTTTTGTTTTTTGATATAGAAATGTGCTGAAACTTTTATAGCTTTTCTGTACAATGCACTCACTATTAATGTACAATTACAAACATATCCTCCAACCGCAATAGTAGTTTAGAAACTAATTCAAGAGCTCTTGAGGTGAGATCGTCAGGTCACTAGTTCAAGTTTTTAACGTCAAGCTGATTCAGGTCCATGGCATCTCCTAGACCTTTGAAACTGACTCTGTTTGTGTTTATGATTACCATAATTAATTACTATTAAAATATTAATGAAATAAAAAGTACAGCTTGCTAGAGATTACCCATGTCAACATAACGTGGCGAACCTACTATGCAGTATTCATTTTTTCAAATAATAACACGACATGCTGTGATATATTTTCGTCAAGATAAGGCAAACATGGTATGATATATCTACGTCCAAATAGGTAAGTTGCTAGGTTAATTACTACCAATATTGATCGATAATCAAATTTCTGTTTAATTTTTGAGCTAGTTAGTGTAATGTTTCAATATCTGGAAGACAAAATAAAAAGCATTTAATCTATGTTATCCAAAAAGGGTAAGACATAGGAAAGTGTGCTTGTGTTGCGTGTAATGATTTATAATTTATATATAAAACTGCGTAATTTTATGGATGTGTTTTTCTTCTTTTAAATTAAGATCAAATTGTTAATAATAAAGTAGTCTTAATTATTTTGATTATTATATAAAGTACGTAAAACTGAATATCACGTGTGAAAAAATAAAAATAAAAATAAGAGATTGCACTTTCAACCAAAGTCAAACTAAAAAGGTTGAGTGCTTGATCCACCGCTTTAAATGTGAGACTTCCAATCCAAAGCACTTGAATAAACAAATATAAATTATGAAAAATTAAATTTAAGTAATGATATTAAATTATTGTTATAGTAAAAATATTAATGATAATTTATAGAATAATAATAATAAGGTATAATTAATATTAAAAAAAATAGATATTTAATATATTTTTATTAAAAAAAATTAAAAAAATTATTATTATGATAATATTATTCTTTTTAATTTATGCAATTAGATTGAACTGTAAAATTAAAAGATAAATTAACCAAATTATAAAACAACAATAACACATTTGGATCGAAAAGGGTATTAACATAATTTGGAATTATGTTGGCGCTTTCAGCTTGCGCCAATTTGGAAAGTTATAGAAGTTGTCTCACTCGCCTAATTACCTCACTTCCCATTTACGAGCTTCTCTTTATTTTGTTTCTATATATACTGATCGATCCAATCACAATTCATCTTCGTCGACCATTCAACCTGCATTCTTCGTTTCGGTCTCTCTCTCGTTTATTTCTTTCAACCTTTCAAATCATCTCTGCACTTTTTTTTTCAACCATTCACCATGAATGCCCTTACCGCAACAAGCCGTAACTTCCGTAACGCGGCACGTCTTCTTGGTCTTGACTCTAAGATTGAGAAGAGTCTTTTGATTCCTTTCAGAGAGATCAAGGTTTTTATTCTTTTTCTTTCTTTCTTGGTTAAGTTTGTTTATTGGGAAAGTATTGAGAACTTTGTCTTATCATGGTTTTGTGATGGATCAGGTGGAGTGCACGATCCCCAGAGATGATGGGAGCCTGGTTTCTTACGTTGGATTCAGAGTACAACATGATAATGCGCGTGGTCCAATGAAAGGAGGAATCAGATATCACCCTGAGGTTAAAATTGGTTTTATTTCTGTTCAGATTTTGTCCTTTTTTGATCCTGTTTCATAATTTGTTTTTGTCTTTTACAAAATGGTACTGGGCTATTGGTCTTCTAGGTTGGGGAATTTGGGTAATTTCTGATTTAATTTAGGGCTTTTTAAAAATATTTAAAATATTCCATTTAGTGCCTGTATGCGTTTGGTTTTCCCGCTTAGCTTATGCTTTTCTTTTTGTTCAACTTTGGTTCCAACTTCGTAGATTGAGCAGTCATTTTAAGCACTTCTATCATACTCAGTGTGATACTCTGATAAGTGATACCCCTGAAAGATACTCAAAGGACTAGTTATTTTCACATTTTACGGTTTCAAACAGTGGCTTATTTAAACTGACATCTGAATTGCATGAGTTTTTTCGTCTATTTGTAGAGGGATCCACAAAGTAGTTTTTGGTAAAACTTGGTGTTTGTAGCATTTGGTCAATGATTTGCTTCTAATTATTGCCTTATATTGGCTCAGAAAGTGCCAATTGCTATTCATATAATCACAATTGTAGTTTCTTTAGGAAGTACTACAAATGCTGCGAACACCTCGTTTTGAGTGTCCAAGTACATACAGTACAAATTTAATTTATCAACGTGCATTCACAAATTACTTTGTAAACCCTCTTTTAGAATTTCTTATAGATCAGAAGAATCTGGTTCTTGTATAATAAAAGCTGTCTGATTATTAATGTATTGAAGTAGTCAATAATGGTTTGTGCAAGTGTTCTGTATTTAATAGAACTTTTATTTGTTTGATCTTTTGGATTAAAAAAAGCTGACTCACTTTTTTTATCCTTACTAAGTGCTGAATATTTTTAGATTTCTTTCTTTGTTTGGCATTACAAGGAAAAGTTTCTCATAAGCTAAGCAATATTTGAAATTTAATGTGAAGTTATACTAAAATGCTTTGCTATTTATGGTGGAAGGTCGACCCTGATGAAGTGAATGCCTTGGCTCAACTTATGACCTGGAAGACTGCCGTGGCAGACATACCATATGGGGGAGCAAAGGGTGGAATTGGATGTTCACCAAGGGATCTAAGTAAGAGTGAATTGGAGCGTCTCACTCGCGTGTTTACTCAAAAAATCCACGATCTTATTGGAATCCATACTGATGTTCCAGCACCAGATATGGGCACAAATGCTCAGGTTAATGAAAATTTATTGGCTGATAACTGTATTTCATTCAAGTTTCTCAAATCATATTAATCTGATTTCCTATAATTCAACGAAATTTTGTAGACTATGGCATGGATTTTGGATGAGTACTCTAAATTTCATGGTTACTCCCCTGCTGTTGTGACAGGAAAGCCCCTTGTAAGTAAAGACACTGAAAGATTCATTTTTAATTAAAGCTCTCTCTGTCTCCCATTTATAGATTCGATTGTAGGATCTTGGAGGATCACTTGGTAGGGAGGCTGCAACTGGACGTGGTGTTGTTTTTGCTGCAGAAGCTTTGCTTGCTGAGTATGGGAAGTCAATTAAGGATTTGACATTTGTCATCCAGGTATCATTGACATGATATACAAATGCATCGTGATGCACTAAACATATATGCTTTAAAGACCTTGGTACATAAATGAGTGTTTTCTTTTCGAACTTCTCTAGGGGTTTGGAAATGTGGGTTCTTGGGCTGCCAGGCTCATTCATGAACGTGGTGGTAAAGTTATTGCAGTAAGTGACATTACTGGTGCAATAACAAACCCAGATGGGATTGACATACCAGCTTTGCTGAAGCATAAGGAAGACACCCGCAGTCTATTAAATTTCACTGGAGGAGATGCTATGGATCCCACTGAACTGCTTGTACATGAATGTGATGTTCTAATTCCCTGCGCTTTAGGTGGAGTTCTAAACAGGTACTGATAATTTCCAATAAACTCATTATTACCCTCTTTTTTTTCCTTTTTCTTTTCTTTTGTAGATGGTCATCTCCTCTTGCAACCTATTACTTCACAGGCCATTCTTCTCTTTTTTATTCATTATATTTACCTTTATTTTTGCTCAATTTCCTTCTGTTTTCTGCAACTTCTTTTTCGGTAATATATTTATTTACCACGAGGAGACCTCCTTATGTCATCTTGTAGTTAGATCTCCAGTTTGATCAATCAAGGCTAACTTCAGTTTTTTTTATTTGAGTTTGACTCGGGCTTTGTATTTCTGTACGGATTTATGATTTTCATGATGTAATAAATATTGAGTTAATGCATGAACTTAGGGTGGCAGTCATTTACCGAGAAAGTTTACAAGTAACATGAGGCTCTTTGTTTTTTCAGCTAATCTAGTTTAAACTTATTCATGTTAGATTGATTTTATTCATTTCTTTTCTGAAGGGAAAATGCTTCATCTGTTAAGGCTAAGTTTATAATAGAGGCTGCAAACCACCCGACTGATCCAGAAGCAGATGAGGTATATATTCCTTGCACATTTTTTATGGACTGGCACTGGCCACTGAAAATATAATTTTATTTAAATTATTGAGTTCAAATTGTTGCAGATTCTATCAAAGAAAGGAGTTATAATACTTCCTGATATATATGCAAATGCTGGCGGTGTGACTGTTAGCTACTTTGAGTGGGTTCAGGTAATAAAATGCCCCAAATCCATTTTTAATGTGGAAATTGATATAAGAATATGAAAAATTCTTTCATAATGTGTATTACAAAAAGTATAATCTACCCATGACTTTTATCATATTTGAGTTCGTGGATAGTCTATAACTCACCTGTGGCAATTTTAATCCATTTTGCAGAACATTCAAGGCTTTATGTGGGATGAAGAGAAGGTGAATAATGAGCTTCGGAAATATATGATGAGAGCATTTCATAACATCAAGGGCATGTGCAAGACACATGATTGTAACCTCAGAATGGGTGCCTTTACGTTGGGAGTGAACCGTGTAGCTCGTGCTACTGTCCTAAGGGGTTGGGAAGCTTAAACAAATCATTTCACTGGACTCTTTTTATTTGCCTTCTGACGTACTCATGGTTATAGACGAACAAAACTGCTTATGAGAAACTCTTATCACCAGAGATACTGTTTCTCTTACACATTCAAACAGATGTATTCATTTCACAATTGTAAACGAATCTCAGTTTATGTTTTTAGTTCTGTTATCATTCTTTGTTAATCTCAGTTTATGTTATGTGACATGTAGCATTATACTTTTCAGAAAGCATTGATTTTCGTTATTTTGTTTTCTAATCATTATTATTTTTAAACCAAAAAGCAGTGGGTTACCTTTTATCCGGCTAGAGTAATTTTAATATGAGATATTTTTTTGGTAAAATAATAAATTCTTCACTAAAATTAAAAATATAAAGACAATTTAATTACATAACGGGGTCATTTTGGTATTAGTATTGATGATATTTATTTTATTTGTTTATATTACTATAAAAAGTGTATCAATGTCTTTAATCGTTTGAAAAATTGGATATATTTTTCCTATTTTAAGTAGTTACTATTTATTTATGATTTAAATAAATAAAACTCAAACTAACTATATAAAATAATGTTATTGCTATTGAAAATATAATGTTAAAATAAACTAAAACAGATATTAAGTAAAATTATTAAAGCAGAAAAATAAAAACACCAAAAATTTAACGAGCTTCAATATAAATGTTATTTATGTCATCGGACGTCGTTGATCATTTTCACTATCTCCAAATAGATGAACTCCAAAATTACAACTAATTGGACAAAATTGAACTAATCAAGTATCCTTACAAAAGAGAATTTTTTTTTACAAATTTTAGGATGTCTTAGAAGTAAAGAAGAAAACTTTATTTATAGCTCAAAATATAACACCCATCTTCATTCCTAAACAATGTAGGCCTTTTTCAATTTGCCCACTATTAAGCTATACAACAAATCTCCATCTTAGTGACTTAGTGATTCTTAAATGATTTTTTCAATCTCTAGATCAACAATGTTATTGCCAATTCAAATTTGTAGGATGTTAATCAAGTCCAGACAATGTTTGAACTTGATTGTCGTTACCACCTTCTTTAATAATCTCTTGCACAAAATAGTAACGAACATCAATGTGTTTTGTACGTGCATGGTAAACTTGGTTCTTTACTAAATGAATAGCACTCTGATTGTCATAAAACACCTTAATATATTTTTGACCAACTCCCAAGTCTTCAAGCAAATCTCGTAACCAAATAGCTTTCTTCACAACCTCTGTAATTTCCATATACTCTGCCTCTATAATAGACAAAGCAACTGTGGACTGTAAGGTAGACTTCCAACTGAATGGTGTTCTAGCAAGAGTAAATACATAATCAGTAGTTGACCGACGCTTATCTAAATCTCCTACATAGTCAGAATCACAGTATCTGACTGCACATTGACCAACATTATTATCTTGTTCAAATACTAAACCAACATTTATAGTATTTAAAATATACCATAGAATCCATTTCACAACCAACCAATTTCCTTTACCAGGATCATGCATATACCTGCTTACAACACCAACCACATGTGAAATGTCAGGTCTCGTACACACCATTATATACATCAAGCTACCAACCACATTTGCATACAATACCTTTGCATTGTATTCTCATTCTACATCATTCTTAGGAGATAATTGAGCACTAAGCTTGAAGTGAGGAGCAAGCAGAGTACTTACAGATTTTGTCTGTTTAATCATACAAATACATTGTAATACTTTTTTCAAATATTGACTCTGGGTCAAACTAAGCTTTCCCTTCTTCCTGCCTCTGCTTATTTCCATACCGAGAATCTTTTTGGCTTCTCTCAGATCTTTCATCTCGAACTCCTAACTTAGCTAAGCCTTCAACTTCTCAATTTCTCCTTGGCTCTTTGATGCAATCAACATATCCTTAACATACAATAGAAGATAGATGCAAGACTCATCTTGTAGCTTGCAAAAATACACACAATGATCATATGTACTTCTAGTATACTTCTACTACAACATAAAACGATCAAATCGTTTGTACCACTACCTCAGAGATTGCTTCAATCCATACAACGATTTATTCAGCAGGAAAACTCAATTCTCTTTACCATCAATATTAAACCCTTATGGATGAGACATATAGATTTTCTCTTCCAAGTCACCGTGTAAAAACACAATTTTCACATCAAGTCATAACTAGTTCCAAATCCAAATGTGCTACCAAGGCTAACAAAATTCTAATGGAGGAATTTTTTACAACTGAAGAAAATACCTTATTATAATCAATTTTCTCATTCTGAGTGTAGCCTTTAGCCACCAACCTTGCCCTGTAGTGAACACCATTTTTGTTAGGAAATCCCTATTTCTTTGTATACACCCATTTTTAGCCAATTACCTTCTTGCTCTTAGGTAGTTGTGTCAATTTCCATGCCTTACTCTTCTGAAGGGACATAAGTTCTTCTTCTATGGCTTCCTTCCATCTTTTAACTTCAGGGCTTCTGATTACTTCTTTATATATGGAAGGAACATCATCATGCACAACTGAAAGTGCACATGCCATTGTATTCTTAAAATGAGCAAGTAGATCTTCAAAATCTTTGTATCGAGTAGGCACCTTGACATTTTTTCATTGTGGTCTATCAATTGCAGTTTCTTCTTATTATTGTGGAGTTTCTTGGGTTAAAACCTCTTCTTCATCTGATTCATCTTTTATCAATGGAGGATCAACTTCTGTCTTATCTCCACCAACTGGATTAACAATTATGCTTTCAAACTCCATCTACTTTGCAGTTTGCTCCATCTGTTGCAAAGTGCCATCAATCTTCTCAGTTACCTTTCTCAACAATGTAGATTCATCAAAGGTAACATCTCTGTTGAATATTATCTTTTTCATTTCAAGGCACCATAATCGATATCCCTTAGAACTAGAGGGGATCCCCAAAAAATAGCTTTCTTGGCTCTTGGATCCAACTTTTATTCTGTTACATGGTAGTATGCAATAGAACCAAACACATGTAAGAAATTGTAATCTCTAGCAGGTTTTCCAAACTATATCTCTATAGGCGTTTTACCTTTAAGAGTAGACGATGGTAGACGGTTGACAAGATGACATGCATACATCATAGCCTTAACCCAATATTGTTTTCCTAACCCAATATTTGACAACATACATCGAACCTTCTCCAGCAAAGTCCAGTTCATACATTCTACAACTTCATTTTGTTATGGTGTTTTTCGAATAGTGAAGTATTAGATTATTCCTTCTTTTCACAAACTTTCATAAATGGATCATTTGTGTACTCAGTGTCATTATCAAACCTCAGACGCTTGATCTCTCTACTAGTCTGAGTCTCGATCATCTACTTTCACTTGAGAAAAATTCTCAACACTTCGTCCTTCTTCTTCATGAAATACACCAAAAATTTTCTGGATAAGTTATCAACAAAAGTGACATAATAATGTTTGCCACTCATGGATGGATTTTTTGGTATCCCTCATACATTAGTATGGATGTAATCCAAAATAATTTTTGTACTATGGAGTGCAGTGCCAAAGTTTACTCTTTTTTGCTTTCCCAATACACAATGCTTACAAAATTCCAACTTGTCGGTTCTCGCACCTTTTAACAGGCCTTGCTTTACAAGAATCTATAAAAAAAATTCACTAGCATATCCCAAACGCTTATGCTATAGCTTGGTAGTTTTTGAATCTTTTTCTTCCTCCAAAAATGTTGTTGATGCTGTCCCAATAACCGTACTACCAAGGTAGTAGCACAGATTATATTTCCAAACACTTTTCATCGCCACAAGTGCTCTAGAAGTAACCTGGAATGCTCCATTTTGCATGGTCATAGTGAAGCCTTTTGATTCTAAGAGTCCCACATCAATGAGATTCTTTTTCATATCTGGGACATAATGAATATCTTTCAAGACTCTGGTTGAACCATCTTAATTCTTCAAACGAATTGTACCGATACCCAAAACTTTGCATAAATAATCATTACCCATGAAAACAACTCCACCGTCTAGTTCTTCAAAGTTAAAGAACCATTCCTTATTAGGAGACATATGGAAGGTATATGCTAAATCAAAAATCTAATCACCAGGATGAGATTATGTTGACGAACCAACCATTGCAAAATCTGAATTCACATGCATGAGAAGGCACAACTTTTTCTTTCTTCTGCAGCTTCAGACAGTTTTTCTTCCAATGACTTTTTTTTATGACAAAAGGCTCATTCATCTTTACCAAGCCTTCCTTTGCGTGAGATCTGCCTCTCCTTCCTTTATGTTGAGTTTACGGACACTCTCTTACAGAAAGTGCCTCTGCTGCTTCATTCTTACTTCCTGCTTTCTTTTTTATCTCTTTTTTCTTTCTAATTTCATAACTATACAAAGCACTATACAAAGCGGTGCAAACTTCCTCAAAAGACACTTTATCTTTCTCAATGAGTAAGCTCATAATAAGGTGATCAAAATCATCAGGAAGGGAGGCTAACAACATCAAGGCTAAATCTTCATCTTTAAAAGTTTCATCCATATTTAACAAGTCTGTTACTAATCAATTAAAAGCAGTAATGTGATCGTTTATTGTGGTACCTGGAATGTATTCAAAACAGAACAATTTCTTCTTCAAATAGAGTCAATTTTGTTTGTTCTTCTTCATGAACTTGTTCTCCAACGCCTTCCACAGCTTACTTGCAGATGTCTACTTCATGAATGTGTACTTTTGTTATCTTGAGAGACACAAATAGATTATACCACATGCCAATCGATTGATATTTTTCCACTCAACTTCATCTGATTCATCTAGTTTCTCTTCTTCAATGTATATGTCTAAACCTTGTTGAAATATAGCATCTAAAACTTCGCTTTACCACATGCTAAAATAATCGATTCCATCAAACTTCTCCACCTCAAACCTTGCATTCATAACCATTATTCTGACTGACGTAGATGGTTAGTCTTTGTTTGAGGTAGACTTTTCTTTCGTCATTTCTTCATATTACAACAAACAGAATACAAAAAAAATACTTAGGTAGAAACTTACTCTGATACCAATTGTTGGGAAAATTGAGTTTATTTTCTCTCTTCTAAGTAGTTACTATTTATTTATGATTTAAATGAATAGAACTCAAACTAACCCAACAAAATAATGCTATTGAAAATATAATACTAAAATAAATTAAAACAGATATTAAGCAAAAATATTAAAAACATAAATTTAATTTGGTTCGATATAAATGTTACCTATGTTTTCGGGCGTCGTTGATCATTTCCACTTTCTCCAAATAGATGAATTCAAAAATTACAACTAATTAGACAAAATTGAACTAATCAATTACCTATACAAAAATAGATAAATATTTACAAATTTTAAAATGTCTTTAAAGTGTAAAATAAGACTTTATTTATAACCAAAGATATAACACACAACTTCATTCCTAAAAAATGTGTAATTTTTTTAATTTACTCGCTATACAACATTAATAATCTATAAATTTAGTTTCTAAAATAACACATCTCTAACAAATAAAATAATATATCACCATGTTAGATTCAAATAAAAAAAATTGAGTAAATTTATATCTACTAAAAAAAATTGGTTGGTTTTATTTAATTAAAATAAAAAATTATTAAATTGCATATAAAATGGTAAGTATTAATAATATATATTTTTTAAAATTATGAAGGTATAAGATGCATTTGGCCGATAGAAAAGTTTTTCCTCCCGCCAATTGCAGGTACTGGCAAACTGCAGATGCCAAATTCCCAAGTATCGTTCATGATTGCAGTTCGCTAAGCACCATCGCCGTCATTCTCTCTTGCCGTTATCCATCTCCCTCTTCGACTGTTATATGTAAGATACCTCTTGCTCTCTCTCACTCGGTTTGTGATTCGTTACTGGTCGTCCAGTAATTTCTTCTTTGTTAGGTTTAATGAATATTTGCAAGTAAAAAAAAATCTATATACATTTTATTTAGATTAATGTTATATTTGGGTCATCAGCTTGTAATTTTTGATGTTCTGCTTGGTAATCTAATGGTTGGCTCTCAAGGAAAATGTAAGCAAGATATGGAAATATCACTTTTTTCGACTATCCTTCTATTGGGTACCGAGTATTTTTGGGGGAAAAAAAATACTTTGTTTCAATTTTTGGAACATTTCTCCGTGCCTTTTGAATCAGTTTCTCATCAGTTCACTCCCAAAAAGGAAAAAAAGAAAAAAAAAACATCTGTCATATTCCTGTATTCCATTTTTTTGGTGCCTTTTTTTAATATATGTAAACTGTCGATATACTTCAATAATTCATTATTTTTATTTATTTATTTATCATTTTTAAATCCTCTATTTTATATTTTATATTTTATATACTTCATTTTGTATGTTTATTTCCAAAAAAAATCATTTTGTTTTATGTTTTTATTACTAAAAAAAAGTGGGTATATTATTAGAATTTATCTCTCGAGAATGAAAAATTCCACTATTTAATTTTATGTTGTAATTGTTGCATTGACAACATAATCAATGTATGAATGATAATGTACGAGGAAAAACCTTTCAATTTTTATACTTGGGGAGATTACTAAATTCAATATCATACTTATCGATTTTGACTGGATTTGATATTTTTCCTTGTTTTGAATCTTTGGCAATAATTGCTTTACTTAAGACCTAACTGCCTCATATAAGGAGGTCTGTCTCATCTTTTGAAGCCTATGTACTCTTAACTTGCATTATTGTCTTTTATTATTATTATTATTATTATTATAAAATTAATTTTTTTTTTTTTGATATGTGATGGTCCTAGTCTCATGGAATTGTCAAATCCTATTCTCAATTTTGGAGAGGATTTTAGGATTTCCCAAATATACAAATACATGTTAGGTGAAATGTCACTAGTATGACAGATTTTATTGTTTGCATCTCAAAAACAAGGTTGTTGTCGCTTGATTTGTTCCAACCAACCTTCCTAACTTATATTTCTCTTACTATAGATAATACATTTTCACATATTATTTGTAAATTGTACTTATATTTGGACCTCGTCTTATGACTAATGAAAGTATTCCGTACTGTGCGAAAAGAAAACCTCAAACACTCACTTTCTTTTTTGTAGATGAGAGGCAGCATACCACAATCTACATTATAGTTGGGTGCACTTTGGTGGACATACGCTACAGTTAAACGGTTTAACTTAAACCTTAAGCAATTTGTATCCTTATATATTTTCCTATGTTGTACCACTAGCGATGCATATTCTAACATTGAGCTAAATTTTTTTATTGCTTTTAAGCTACCTTTATCCTTATGTTGGACTATGTTTCATACTTAGCTGCTTTAGCATTTCTACTTTGTTTTTGCCAGGGATGTGAGTCTCTTTTTTTTTTCTTTATGTTAATCATGGTTGTTAGGTTTCTAACTTATCTGCTATGATGTTCATTAATTTAATGCTCTTCTAGTTCATGGATTTCCCTTCCCTTACCTGTTTGGTGGCCCTGAAAGATGCTATACACTCAAACAACGTTTGTCTGCTTTTGTCGGTATCTTTCAGGTAGTTGGTAGTTCATGCTTTGTGATAATTTCTCTTTGAATATCATTAGGTGTAATCATAAGTCTGTCTTGGTGATACTAGGGGGGTGATATGTTTGCATAGAAAAGTTGCATCAAAAAGACCACAAGCTCCTATATTGGATTGCTGGTGGAATATCTGCACTTTCAGTTATACTAGAGAAGAAATTAGATGCAGTGAGCTTGCTCTATATGTTCTTCCACGAGCAGGAGATTCTCTCTGTTGCATCCTAGTGAACTGTCACTTAGTTCCACTAAATTACTAAAATTTTGCGACATTATGAAAATAGAGTCATCAGTACACTTATTTACTTAATATTTGCATTTTATTCAATAAGTAATATTTTTTGGGATTATTAAAATATGAATCTTTTTGTAAAAAATTGTGAAAATATAATTTTTGAATTTTTTTAATGAATGATTAATCAGATCGAAGTTGTCACGTAAGAAGCAAAGTTGACGAAAAAAGCCACGTAGATGTCACACAATCGAAGAAGGTGAATCACGAAAAACCGTGTGTACAGAGTAACTCATCGCTTTGACACATGTTAGCATTGTGTTCCTTTCAAGTTTGTCGCGCGATCAACTTCTCTCCACATGTCGTCACGCTACTCGTCTACTCCTTCCAACTGTGTGCCATTCAAGTCATAACTGCAAATCACATATCGTCGTGTGGCGATGATACGACACTATTGATTGAGACTAGTTTGCCTTTCCATGTTTCGTTCGTTGATTCGCCCAGTGAATATTATGTGCCACGTGTTGTGTCCTTATTGGATGACAGTATTAATTTTTTTTTTATCTACAGCTTATTTGATAGTCTAGATTCCACTTGAACTTAATTTAACCCTTTAATTATCTCATAAACTTTTATGAGTTAAAATTAACATATTTTTTGTCAGAATTTAGAGCTAAGAAGAGAGAAAAATATAAAAAATTCAAAATGAAATACAATTTTGATAGAGATTTAAGAAGAGATTGTTACTATAATTCAAGAGATTAATTGTATTTCATTCTTCTTTTTTTTATCAATTTTTATGTATTTCTTTATGAAAAATATGAGTTTTATGAATAAAATTATACCTATTTAATTTATTAATTTGTGTATTATAAACTCAATTTTCAAAATGTGATGATCTAATATTTTATCTCAATTATGATTTTAATTTAATTATATTATTTAATCTAATTTTTATGCTATTAATTGTTTGATCAACAATTTATCTATAGAGACAATTAAATATATTTGAGAAAATTATTTAATTGTTTGTATTGATTAAATAATATGCATAGTTTTTAGGCAGAGATGTATGATTTATGTATATATATATAATCCATAATTGATGAACTTAATAAATAATATGCAATTTAATTGATATAAGAGTGTGATTAGATTAATTATTATATGATATGTAATTTAATTGGGAGAGAAATAAATGATAGGTTAAATTTAATTGATAATTATATTGGAAGGATTTTAATGATTCAAATGTTTAGAAAATTAGAGGATTAAATATTCTTGTATATTTACTCATATATCTTTTTAGTTGTTAATTCTGATTTAATTAATTATTGTTATTTATTTTAGTTTTCTTAATTTTACTTCCTTAAAATATAAAAACATAAAAAATTGGTTTTTATTTTTTTTAGTTTTAAAATTAATTTATAATAACATAATCTCTATAGTAATCTTTTCTTGTTATCATATCATTTGTTAATGTATGTATACTTTGTGAATTCATTTAATACAATTCTTGTAGTATCATTTGAAGAGAGGCTAAATCTAAAAGTCTTAGAATTTTTATTTGTAACTTGAATATTCTAAACTCAGATTAAATAATTCTTTTTTTTTATAAATAAATTAATTGTAATATCTACGAATGAAAGTCAACTTCATACACTTAAAATAAACCTATTAATCAAATTCTACTTCATCGTCTAATATCATCCACGATCCCTTAAATTCTTATAAACCATCATTTCCCTAAAAAGTCAACGAAGTATTTAGATTTAGAAAAATGGATAGGAGGCTTTTCGAGGCTGCAAAAAGAGGAGATATTATGTTCTTACACCAGCTGATTGCAGAAAATCCTCTGTTACTAGAAACCCTTTCATTCACTTCTGCTGAGAATCCTTTACACATAACTTCCATATTCGGCCATGTCAGTTTTGCTAAGGAAATACTGAAGCTTAAACCAAGCTTTGCCCAAGAAACTAATCAAGATGGTTTTAGTCCTTTACATATGGCATCTTCAAGTGGGCATTTGGAGATTGTCAAAGAAATTCTTAGAGTTGACTCAAAACTATGTCGGCTACAAGGAAGAAATAGATTGACGTCTCTTCATTGTGCAGCTAGCAGAGGAAGGGTTGAGATTGTTAGAGAAATACTTTTGGCTTGTCCTGAGAGCATTGAAAATGTGACTTTGCTTAAAGAGACTGCTTTGCATCTTTCAATAAAGAACAGTCAATTTGAAGCCGTTGATTTTATGGTGAAATGGGTCAGAGAAGCGGACAAAGATGAGATACTTAATATGACGGATGAACTTGGCAATTCCATTCTTCATCTAGCAACTTGGAGAAAAGATCGCCAGGAAAGTTGATTCTGATGATCTTTTTTTTAAAAAAAATTTCCTTTCAATGGGTTTGATGAAGAGTTCAATCTTTGAAGATGTTCTCCTAATTAGATACGATTTCATCCTGGATTAACTTTTTAGCAATAAGCTGGCTCTCTATTACCTCTATCAAGAGAGGAAAAGATGTTCATAATAACAACAATTATAATAGTTGAAATCATAACTCATTGACTCTAAATTTTTTTGACTAAGATTCTATTGGACTATAAATGATATGGAGTCCATTTTTTTTAACAAATTTATCTTTTAATAGCTTAATTTTTTGGAAGAATTAGTGACCAGTATCTAAATTCTTGCGTTCAAAAGTTTACAACTTGATGAATTAGTGATTAATACAATTCTAAATTCTTATGTTCAAAAGTTTGCAACTTGGTGAATTAGTGATCAATACAATTCATGGTATCAAAACTCTTGTGACCAAACCTATTGGGCACAGATTCTAAAAGAAAACATATTGCAGGTCGTAGAATGTCTTCTTGGCCTTGGAACTTCTGCATCCAGTGCACCAGAACTGAATGCGGTAAACCAGAACGGCCTCACAGCGCTTGACCTACTTGTAATTTTCCCAAGTGAAGCAGGCGATAGAGAAATCGAAGAAATCATTCGGAACGCTGGAGGCCGAAGAGCAAAAGATTTAGTCCAAGTATCACCTCTATCATCTTTTGAAACTGACAATCACACCCCAGTAAATTGTCACACATCGGATATTGAATCAAATGATTTAGTGGAGTACTTCAAATTCAAAAGAGGCAGAGATTCACCAAGTGATGCTAGAAGTGCACTACTAGTTATAGCTGTATTAGTGGCAACTGCAACTTTTCAAGTAGGGATTAACCCACCAGGAGGTATTTGGCAGGATACTGACTTAAAAGGGACAAACCAAAATCCACCGCATATAGCAGGAAGATCAATTTTGGGATCGTATAGTTCAGTCGCATTTCTACTATTTGTGGTCTTCAATTCAATTGGGTTTTCAGTATCTCTTTTCATGATCAACATGTTGGCAAGCAATTTCCCTTTTCTCATTGAGCTTCAAATCTGCTTAATTTCTCTATATTTTACCTACAACACTGCGATGACTACAATTGCATCGGAGGACACCAAGGTCTTTATCATTGTATTCACATCAATTTTGCCTAGTTTAGTACCTTTTGTAGCCAAACTTCTTAGGCAACTAATCAAAAGGGTCATTAGATGTATTGCAGATCTTGTGAACTGATTTATTTCAACTTTGTTGTGAGAAAATTTTATGTTGCAAATGTTAATGTGAGTAATTTATATATATTAATTTTAGTACATTAAATGCACATATATCTTGATTGCAACCTGAAAGATCCAATTAAAGGGTAGCTAATTAATATCTGTTTTACTGATTCTTTGAGGGTTATGAAGATATGTTGAGGTTTAAGGTTGAATTAATAGTTTGGATTTAAAAAATAATAATTTACTAATTAAGGTTTTGAACATACATATAAATAATAAGAAACTATTTTATTTTTATTTTTAAGTTCCCTCAATAAGTAACCTTTGGATGTAAAGAATAGAATGAGATCACTAACATTCGATGTTGCTATTTATAACTTAAGAGGAATCGTCCGATAAATATCTTAATTAGTATAAGATATGATAATTGAATATACTGAAAATATATTTATTAATCTTAAATATAATGAATGATAATACAAATATAAATACAAGAAAATAAGAATATGTTTTTTAGGAAAAGTGCTTTTAAGAAAAGTATATTAGTTGTTTGCAATTAATATACAGTTGATAAAGTATATTAGTTGTACACAACTAATATACAACTAACAATGATTTATTAACACTCTCGCTCAAGTTGGCGCATAGATATCGATCATGCCTAACTTGCTTAGTGAACTTTATAATGCTTTCTTGGAAACTCTTTTGGTAAGCATATTTGCAAGTTGCTCTTCAGTGGGAACAAAAAGAAAGCTAATCAGTTTGGCATCTAGCTTTTCTTTTATAAAGTGACGATCAACCTTTACATGCTTAGTGCGATCATGTTGTACTGGATTTTGTGATATATCAATGATTGCCCGATTGTCGCAATACAATTGCATAGTATTTTTGAGTTCGAAACCCAAATCAAATAACAAAGTTCTTATCCATAGTAATTCACAAACCCCATGAGCCATACCTCTATACTCGGCCTCAACACTAGATCTCGCCACCACTTTCTGTTTCTTACTTTTCCATGTAACCAAATTTCCTCCCACAAAGGTGAAATTACCCGATGTTGACTTTCTATCTGTAATACTTCCTGCCTAATCTGCATCTATAAAGCCACAGACTTCAAGAGGATTGTTGTGTTTAAAGAACATTACTCCCATTCCTGGAGCCGATTTCAAATACCTTAAAATTCTCAAAACAACATTCATGTGGTTATAACTTGGGTTATGCATGAACTGACTCACCACACTTACTGCATATGCAACATCTGGTCTAGTATGAGCCAAGTAAATCAAACGCCTAACCAATCTCTGATAGCAAGCTCGATCAGTTGTTATCTGATCTAGATACTCTGCTAAACAATGGTTTTGCTCAATATGAGTGTCAATAGGTTTGCAATCTAACATACCTATCTCTGTTAACAGATCAATAATGTACTTCCTATGACACAGATATATTCCTTCTCTTCCCCTAGCTACCTCAATTCCTAAGAAGTACTTTAGTTCACCTAAGTCCTTCATCTCGAATTCAGAGGCTAGTTGTCTTTGTAATTTATCCATCTCAACAGTATCATCACCAGTGATTACCATATCATCTACATAAATGATTAGGGTTGTTACCTTCCCTCATTGATGTTTTAGAAATAGAGTGTGGTCTGAATTACTCTATCTATAACCAACCTTTTGCATGAACTGTGAAAACCTTCCAAACCAAGCTCGAGAGGATTGCTTAAGACCATACAAAGACTTCCTCAATTTGCATACAAAATTACCAGGAGAATCAACTACATACCCAGGTGAAAGACTCATGTACACCTCCACGGCTAGTTCTCCATGAAGAAACACACTCTTGACATCAAACTGTCGAAGTGACCAGTTTAGATTAGCGGCAAGTGAGAGCAAAACCCGAATAATGTTTATTTTGGCAACAGGAGCAAAAGTCTCATCGTAGTCTACACCATACGTTTGAGTAAACCCTTTTGCTACAAGACGAGCTTTATACCGATTTACAGATCCATCACCATTATGTTTTATAGTAAACACCCATCGACAACCAACTGCATTTTTTCCTTGTGGTGGTGGCACCAGTTGCCAAGTATCGTTCTTCTGTAACGCCTTCATCTCTTCAGCCATTGCCTTTCTCCATATTGGATCTCTCAATGCATCCTGCACTTTGTTAGGTACTGATACACCATATATTTGATTCACAAATGATTCATATGACTTAGATAATCTTTTAGTGGACATGTAATTGGCTACTGGGTATTTTGATTTTGCATGAATATTTGGTTCATACCTTTTGGCTGGTTGACCTCGAGTAGACCTTTTTGGTAACACATACTGTCCAACATTAGACTCAATGCTATTAGTATCAATGGGTGTACATACCTCAGATGAGTGACCTTCAGTACCGGGGAGTTGTTGATCAGGGGTAGGAGTAATGCCTGAGGGAACAATTGTGTCTTCCACTTCATTTGCTGAAAGCGAATTTGGTGCTTGAATACTTGGAGCATCTGCTTCTACAATGACTGGTGATTCTTCTAATGCCTCCCCCTCATCATGATACAGTTCTTCAAAATATGCATTCTTCCCCTGACGAGCAGTATCAAGTGAGGAAAAATAACTCATGTCCTCAAAGAAGGTAACATCCACAGTGACATAATACTTTCTGGTCGGTGGATGGAAGCACTTGTACCCTTTCTAATAACTTCCATAACCAACAAATACACATTTAATTGCCCGGGCATCTAATTTAGACCTTTGATTTTTAGAAACATGCACAAAAGCAACACAACCAAATACACAGGTAGAAAGATTATGGAAGGATGATAAGGAGACGTAAGATGCGAGAATTTGGAATGAGATTTTTCTGTTAAGGACACTAGACGGGAGACGATTGATGAGATGGGCGGAAGCTTGTACAACATCACCCCAAAGGTATTTTGGCATATAAGCACTAAATAAGAGTGCACGAGCCATATCAAGTAAATGTCGATTTTTTCTTTCAGACACTCCATTTTATTCCGGTGTTTGTGGACAAGTAATTTGGTGAATAATCCCACATGTTTTGAAAAATTCTTGAAAAACATGATTAACATATTCCCCCAATTGTCAGAACGGAGGATCCGAATGATGCCATTGTATTGTGTTTGAATGAAGGTATGAAAATTTTGAAAAACTAAAAAGACTTCATCTTTTGTTCTAAGAAGAGAAATCCATGATAACCTTGTACAGTCATCGATAAATGAAACAAAATATCTCATACCCGATATAGTGGGCTCTTTAGATGGTCCCCAAACATCAGAATGAATTATTTCAAAAGGAATAGTACTTTTATTAGAAATACTAGGAGAATAAGTAATACGATGGCTCTTGGCCAAAACACAAGTCTCACAATGTAAAACAGTTTCACTAACACCAATAAATAAAGTGGGCATGGTTTTTTTTCATAAGACTAAAAGACGGATGCCCTAAACGGCGATGCCACAACCAAATTTCACTTAGCTTAACGGAACTAGAAGTCAATGCAGTGCGTGCTCGTGCTCCTGGTTTCTCCCCTCCATAGTTCTGATCCAAACAGAACAATCTGCCCCTCATATACCCTCGACAAATTATTTCCTTGGTAAGAAGATCCTGAAAAATTACATACATATGATAAAAGGTTACAGAACATTTAGACTCAATATTTAACTGTGGGACAAATATTAAGTGATGAGATAAGTTAGATACATATAAAACATTATGAAGCTGTATAGATGGAGTGATATGAACTGACCCCTTTCCTAAGACAGGAAAAGCCTCACCATTAGCATTCGTAACATAAGACACTGATGGTGAAGATAACTCATTAAAATAAGATTTATCATAAGTCATATGATCAGATGCACCAGAATCAATAATCCAAGTATTGGACCCAACAGAGTGAGAAACATTTAAGGTCATATCAATCTTACCACGACCAGCTATTGAAGCTGTAGGGATGCCTCCACATTCCATAGAATGATCATGTTCATAGTAGTCTGGTTCTTGGATAATTTGCACTGTAGCTGCCTTTGCTTTAGAATGATGATGTTGTCATTTTGTTCCATAGTTTGGTTTCAAGTGTGGATACAATTTCCAACAAGTCTCACGAAGATGCCCATTTTCATTGTAATAAGAGCAGTGAGAATGATGACGATTGGTAAAGCCTGGTAGAGGTTCCTGCTGATGAAGTTGAATTGGATTTTGCTGCTGGAGGAAAGGTGCCTTTGATTTGGCTCGAATGGCTAGACTTGATACCTCAACTTGTGCCTGGTGAAGACTTTATTGCTGAGATTCATCTTTACAGATGTATGTAAAGCTAGTAGTCAAGCTCGGAGGGTCTGACATTCGAAGCAATTCGCCTTTAGCACTATTATGTTTTGTATCAAGGCCTCTTAAAAAGGCATGTACTCGTTCAAGCTCCTTCTCCTTCTGGTACCACATGAGGTCTTCTTGATTTTTAATTTTGCACGGGCATTTTTGGTCAATTTCAGCCCATACATTTTTCAGCTTGGTAAAAAATAGAGATACTAGTTGCCCATTTTGCTGCATGCCAGTAGCTTTGCACATGAGTTCATGAACTTGAATAAAGTCAGACTCATTTGTATAAAGATCGCTTAAGGTATTTCATATGGCTTCAGCAGTTTCACATTCCTCCACCATTTGTAATATATCATCAGTGATGACTCTAAATAGAATTGACATTACAAAGCCATCATCATCTTCCCACCTAGTATAGGCTTCTATATCATCTTGACTAGGAGCCCTGATTGATCCAGATACATGTCCCATATTATGTATCCCACGAAGATAAACAGACATAACTTTTTTCCATGTTCGAAAATTTGTACCATTAAGTTTGGTACCCCCGAAAGAACCAATTTTTGAACTCTTAACAGAAACTTCAAATTTTGGAACTTCATTAATTCTAGAAACTTGATGTTGTCTCGAATCTTCCATTGAAATAATAATAAAATATATTGTGCAACGAAATAAAGATTTTTTTTGGGACGGGTTGGACTAAGACAGATGGGTAAGTGAGTTGATGGGCCAACTGATGGGCTTGGACTAAGACAGATGGGCCGACTGATGGGAGGATTAGGGCAGATATGAAAACTAAAAAATTAAAAACTAAAAAGAGAGCACTACAGATTCACAAAAGAACACAGAGCAGTGCAGGAGCTGGACGACGCAGGATTGGAGTTGCTGTGCAAGCTGGACGACGCAGGACTGGAGTTGCTGCGCGAGCTGGACGATGCAGGACTGGAGCTGTTGTGCAAGCTGGAAGGCGTAGGACTGGAGCTGCTGTGCAAGCTGGACGGCGTAGGATTAGAGCTGTTGTGCGAGCTGGACGGTGCAAGATTGGAGCTGCTGCGCGAGCTGGGTGGCGCAGGACTGGAGCTACTGCGCGAGCTGGACGACGCAGGACTAGAGCTGTTGCGCGAGCTGGACGGTGTAAGGTTGGACGGTACGAACTGGACAACGCGGACTGGTAGCACAGGCTAGACGATGGCACTGACACTGACGGCGACGCTCCTGTATAGGCGGCACTGCTCAGAAACTCAGAAACCGGTAAATTTTTTTTCTTTTCTTTCCTGCTCTGATACCAAATTGAATATACTGAAAATATATTTATTAATCTTAAATATAATGAATGATAATACAAGTATAAATACAGGAAAATAAAAATCTGCTTTTTAGGAAAAATGTTTTTAAGAAAAGTATATTAATTGTACTAATATATAGCTGATAAAGTATATTAGTTGTAAACAACTAATATAACACTAACAATGATTTTTTAGAATAAAGGTTTATAATCTATCTAATTTTTTTAAAATCCAGATAACAATTTGTTCTCGTATAAATAATCATTATATGTTTTTTCACCACGAAGAGGCAAATAATTTAAGTAACTGGGATACCAAGTGATTCAAGGGACTATCATTTTAACAATTAATTAGTAAATCTTGGTGTGGCTTTTTTATTTATATGTTAATCTAGCTAGCTCGATTAAACTTATTAATTAATTAATTTAATATTTGGAAGAGACATTAATTAACATATAAAATAGCTAGTCTTTTTTATTGTAGCAAAAGGTTATAGATTATGTACAACGAAATTGAAATTATTTTAACCTTAGATTTGTGAACGGTACAAAATTCAATATTTGAAATATGTTGGTATTTAGACAAATATTGGGAGATTTGTTTTAGTGCAAAATTAAGTGTATTTAGATTATTATTTTTAAGATGAATGCTTTATTTAGTAAATTTGTTATAATATCAAGTGAAACGTGGATTGTGGTTAGTTTATTAAATATTTAATATTGATAAATAAGAGAATCATGTCCATATTTCTATATAATAATCACTCAAAATTTTAATACACCAATATAAGATGAGAGTTGATGCATTGAGTACGATAGGTCGATCAAACTTTAATTGTACCTCGATATATGAATTTTTATCCAATTTGTGATACCTAGTTTTAATAGTTTAATGATCGAGTTCATAAAATTTCTCAAAAATGACGACAATGAGCACTAGATTTAACCTAATAAGACTTGGAACTAAATGTCCATTTTGATAAATAAATTTTTAGGCATGTATAAGCACAATTTGTGCCCTAAAATCATTGAGAGGACATTTAAGCATTAGTTAGAGAGATTAGAGAAGTGAGTAAAAGAGTTTTCAACTATTATTGAATGTAAAAGCTTATAAGATTTTTTAGTGTTATTTTCTATAATGAGTATCTTTTTAAGGTTTTTTCCTATATATTGTATTTGTACTCCAATATTTATTGAGTTAAAGAAGTGAAGTAGACGTACCATATTTATTGAGTTGAATCAGTATAAACTTGGCATGTTCTTTCCTTTATTATCTTTATCTTTTATTTCATTATCATTGATATCCATTTCTAGAACTTGATAGCTTGTTTTGTTGAAATATATTCATTGAGTGTTTGCTTGGATTGTTCAATATTTGCAATTATTTTTGAGGGATCATTTTCATAACAATTAGCTCAATTATAAAGAAAGATATAAATGAGTAAGCCAACAAGCTACAACTTCTTTACGAGAATATTACCTTTATATGATATATTTTTCATTTCAATAGCATTTTTTAAAACTAGCAAAAACAAATCAAATCTCATAATTTCATACATATAAATACCAAAATATCCTTATTATATAAATTTAATAAAATGAAAATAAGATTAGATCTCACAAGATCATAGGTGACCTACTAAAGTTTTGATGACCCTTATCGACAACCCACTTGAGTTTCGACGACCTTCACCAACGACCTACTAAATATACACACGTATTTTTGTGTGTAACCTATTATAATTACATGTTACATTCACATGTATGTTTGTATGTAATATGTTACATCCACCTTTATAAGTTGGTCAATTTAATTTCACTCTGTAATTTATAAATACAACTCTACCTTTGTATATAACATGTTACATCTACCTCTATATTTGGATGTAATATCCAAATTTATCTTTAGATATAACATGTTACATCTATCTTCCTTATCATTTTTTCCCTTTCTCACTCTACTACATCATTTTTAGGGTGATAAATTATAATTTTGACCCTTGTTAATATCTAGGTTCTTCTAGTCATTATTCTTATTTTTGTTGTCTGTGTTGTCGTCACTCTATCTTGTTAAACTTGACGTCATTCTCTCTTTCCTAAATCATTATCCATTAATGAAGCGGAAAATGAAAACATTGAAGACCAATTCTTTACTAGTTAATCCAAACACGTTAATGAAGTTGAAAATGTGTTTGTTGAACATGAAACTTGTAAGTTGATATTAAGTCATTCTTGTTTAAATATAATTTCTTGTTTATATGGTATGTTGTTTTTGGTAAGAGATTAATTATGGATACAATAAGATCAATGTGTTTTGAGTGGGTTTTTTAATTAATTTGTTGACAAAAAATGAATCTTTTGATGTGAATCTTAGTAACTAATATATGTAACTATATTGATTATTACTAAAGTATTTAATTATCTTTATCTCTTTTTATTGCCAAGTTCCTATTATGTATTTGAATAAATAATTGAGTGAGTACATGTTAAGAATTTTGAATATGTGTATCATTGAAAATTATCAACGAAGTTACATAATATGTAATATGTTACATTTATATGTATCTTTATATATAATTTGTTATATCAACAACAATTTCAATAACCCAATGCATGTTATCTCTACATGTACCTCTATATGTAATTTATTACATCAACTTGTATATCTATATCTATTTTGTATATAATATTTTACATATACTTCAAAATTAATTTCACTTTGACATCAGTTAATTTGATTATAATATAAAAAAATTGGCACTTTAGTAGTGGAGTTGTAATGTTATTTGAAATTATGTTATTCATTTTAAGAATTTTAGTTAGACATGAAGGTTATAAGAAATTACAATTGTCAAAGAAATTTATGGTTTAAAGTTTCATAGAATACACCAATTTAAAGTTTCATATTTGTATATAATGTATTATATTTACCTCTATTTTTTAATGTAATAAATTACATCATCCACATCTTTGTATGTATAATGCTCAATTTTTTAATGTAACTTTAATTTTATCAATTTTGTGATATATTACATCTAAAATATTATTTTCATCTCTATCTTTGTTTCAATACATTAAATGTACTTGTATTTATCTATTTAATGAGTTATATTCACTTTTATTTTTGTATATAATATATTACATTCATTTATATCGTTTGACCTGTATCTTTGGATGTAACCTATTACATTCACCTATGTCTTTGTATGTAACATGTTATATATATTTTTATTTTTGTATGTAACATGTTATATTTACTTTTATTTTTATATGTAACATATTACATACAACATAGCTCTAATAAGATTGTCCAATGGGTGATGGTAATGGTTATGAGAGAAATGGTGAGTCTTACCTTTATCATATTTTATTGAAGTTATAAAATAAGAATATATTATTATATTTGTCTAGTAGTTGATTTAAAATTGTGAATTTTTTGAGAAATTATTATTAATAATGAAAATGGATCAATTTATCAAAATTGATGTTGTTTAGACTAAAAGCTCCTCCATTACTAACATTTTTGGGTTAAATTCCCATTAATTCATCACTCATTCCTTTTAATGGTTTTTTTATACAATACAAATTCATGTATATGTAATTAGGACTCAAGCTTTAGAACTTTTATAAATTTAAGTGGGGTTCATGGTCATAGCTCGTTAATTATTCTTTTTAATAATTAAGAGCTCATTTTGTAACGTGATGTATTTGTTATTAATTTATATTTAAAATATAAATTTTGAATTTGGTGTAATTTATAACTAATTTTTATTTTTATTTTAATTAAAATTAAATATTTTAAACCTAATTTTAAAACTTAGAAAAAATTTAAAACTCTCGTAACTAAATTTCAAATCATAAATTCTGTTAATATGCTTGTAAAAGCTTAGCGAGTTCTTCGGTTAGTATCTTAGCAATTTGATATATATAATAATATAAATTTCATAATTTAATTGATTTATTGTTAGTAAATGGTCTTCCAACTACTTTAGTATGTCATATCTAATTTTACATTCTAACTAACTCGTTATTTGATACATACTGCGTATGCTATTAAAAAAAACATCTATAATACTCTAAATTTGTAATCATTAAAATAACATTTATTATATCAAATTTATACTACAACAATAAAAAACACTATCTCAAAAACTTTACATTTAATCATATTTAATTAAATATCATTTAAATTAAATTATGATAAATTAAACTAAATTATGTTTAACTTAGATTAATTAGAACATATTCAATGATATTAAGTTATTTATAAATATTTACGGTGTTATTTTTTTATAATTTATTAAAATAATTCAAATCTTACCATTCAAAAGGGAATTATAATGTCTCATAATCCCTTTTACTAATTTATTTTAAGACATTCTAATTGTATTTTTTAGACACGTAGGGTTACATTAGAATAAGAATAATAAAAAGAGGTTAACTTCTCTTATTTTACAAGTTATATTTTATGAACCAACTTATTTAATAAAAAATATAATAATAGTTTAATTTTAAAAAATAATTTAATTTATAAAATAATTTATTATTTTAATTTTAATATGATAATATCTTGTCACGTTGACAAATCGTCCATTTCTATTATCATCGTATCAAGTATCAAACCAAGAAAAAAGAAATAATGTACATTACTTTTCACCTAAATATGTATATCACACATTCCCAAATAACTAATACTATACATATCAATCCGAATAAATTTATCTTCTTTAATCACGTAGTAATATAGAGAGAGTGGTTATTTTTCAAGAAAGAGAATGATTAAAATACTCTAAGCCCACCAGTATTGTTGCATGGTTCTATTTTTCTAACTCTTTCTCAAATTTAATTTCAATATATCTCTTTTTTTAGATATATCTACTCAACACACAGATATAAAAAAAAATCTACAACTTCATATATTACAAGTGATGTGTTACAATTTTATTAACTATATTGAGATTATTAGATGTTTTGTAAGACTACTTAATTTTAAGTACTAATAAACTTTATCCATTTGATATCAAGTTGAGATAAAATCATTTCCCTTTAGAAATACTAAAAGGTGGTTGGTAAATAAGTGTTCATAAAAAAATTCACATCTAATATTCATTAGTTAATGTTTAATAACAACTTTCAATATTCAATTTATGATAGGTGTATGAATCATTGTTCACATATTAATATATTGACTACTCTTTGGCTTATGGGTTACAAATTAAGATCGAGTTTTAATGCTTTTTTATTGGGTTTTTGACCATATATTTGTTTTTGGTCGAAACGATAAAGGAAACAGTATTTTTTAATTAATTTATTTGTTTTTGCAAGAGAAAGTTCTTAGTTGTGTATATTTATAAACTTTTGTGCTATTTTTTTTTATTTCATGTCTATATTGCATATTTTGTATTGTACATTAGCCCCTACATACATACAAGATAAGCTTTTTATTTATATCAAGAATATCAGTTTACTTCTTTTTTTTATTGTCTTTTACCATAAACAATTATAACTATAAAATTGATTAAAATATTAAAATTTTATATCATTTTTCTTATATTATTATTTTTCATAACAAAAGAACTAAAATATTACAAAAAATAATAAAATAACTAAATTACTCTAACTAACATATTTAAAGATATTGGATTAATTTATCTCTTATTCATAAATTTTACATTAATATTATACTTAAATAATATGTAATATTTTTTTTTTAATATCTTCTCTCAAAGTGAACTGATATTAGTTTTTTGAAAATTTATTCAAATTGAAATACGATAATTTAGGCACATTTATTATTAAATGTTGTTATAAATTTTAAGAGTTATTTTTTATAATTTTTTAAAATATTTTAATAATATAAATAGTTTTTTTAAATAAAAAAAATTAAAAGTAATAAATTAATTTTTTTAGATTACATTAAAAACTAAATAAATGTTGTCAAAAATATAAATAAATGACAACCTGTCATTTGAAGGAAAGGCTTTCTTGGAACAAAATTAAACGACGCAATTGGAGGGTATATCAAAATTAAACCACACGCCACCTCTAATATGATATTATTGTTGAGAAATCAATTATTTCAAAAAACAATTATGTACTTTTATAATCTAAAAGAGCTATTGATAGTTCTTTACAAAAGTTATTTCATAAATTAAAAATAATAATAATATTATTAAAATTTATAATTAAATAAACGCTTTGGTTCTAATACATTTTAGAAAAAAAATTATGTTCCTTCTACTCACGTTTTACTATCAATCTATTACAATATGTTCACATGAAATATGTTAAAATTGAATGGCATTTCTTTCTCGATAAAGTAAATGTTAGTATTCTTAAAGTACATTATATTAATTCAGAGGATCAGTTTACTTTAGTGTAAGCCTTACATATAACGATTTTTTAGTTAGTTATTAAGCAACAATTAGCTCATGACTAGGAATGTACACGGTACGAGCGGAGACATTTTTTTTTTTTGATATAATCATCTCTTAATTAAATTATAAAACTTATATTCAAAATTTCCCAAAAATTATTACGTTTTGAAGACGAGTTTTTACCCGCGGGTAACGGTTCGGAGTGGTTATAAAAAAAAAATATAATTTAATTTATTAAATATATAAATAAATTAATTAAATATAATTAATTTCGGGTACGAACGAGTACGATTTTTAGTATAATCGTAACTAAATTGTACTCGTTGTTTCATATTCGGTTTTTACCCGAAATCGTCACCGTCTTCGAAATTTACCGATTAAAAATCGAACCGTCGGTTTTTTTGCTCATCTCTACTCATAACCTCTCTAAATAGTGCTCTCTTTAACTGTGGGGTGGGAGATTAATCAGTTCATATGAAATTTTAAAATTATTACATGCTTTGGAGTTTATGTTATATTTTCTTCACTAATCATCTCAAAAGCATAGGTTAATATTACAATATGAGACAACATTAATTTTACTAGCTTTTTATATTTTCTAAGAATTGTTGATTAGACACCAAATGATGAGTGAGATGAAAAAGTAAATGAAAAATAAATATAATTTTTAAAATAGTATTAAATTATTATAAAAAATAAATATAAGATTTAAGTGTCATTTTTAAAAAGATAATTACAAGATTTAAGTATAATTTTTAGAATAAATATATATATATAATTTATAATCCCATTCTTTTATATTAATTGGACTAAACAAAAGGAAAATAATAATAATAATACAAATATTTTTGTTATTGTCGTGAGAGGAGGGTATGAAATATTATTATTAATTATTTATTAGTGTTATTATAATTAAAAAAAATTATTAGTAAATTATTATTATTATTGTAATAATAATTTTAATTGTGATAAAATTACTACTAAAAAAAGTTGCATAAGAAAATTGGTGTTGATCAGCCGGATAAAAAGAAAAATGTAATCTTATGTTCAGATGTAGGGGTGTCTAAAAATCGGGTCGGACCGGTTTAAACCGAAAAACCGGTTCAAACTGGACCGAACCGAGCAGTTTTGTAAATGAAACGGTCTGGTCCGGTCTGTATTAAATAAAACCAATTTTAAAACGCTCCTGTCCGGTTATAAAATATTATAAACCGGCCGGACCGGATCGGACCAGTTTTATTAAATAAATAATTTCTATTATTTAAAATATTATAAATCGGGGTATATATATATATTTTGTTTTCGAGTTTAGGGTTAAGCCGTAACTCGTTAACGCTTAACCCTAACCCTAGAAATCACTCTCATTTCCTCTGTGCTCGCCTTCGTCGTCTACGCTCTGCTTTCGCCACTTCTTCGTCTACGCTCTGGGTTTGGCCATCGTCGCTTCCACCAGTAACTAGCCATCGTTCCTCGTGTTGATTCCACCAGCAGCTAGTCACCGTTCCTCGCGTTGCTTCCACCAACAGCTAGCCATTGTTCCACACGTTACTTCAACCAGAAACTAGCCACCTCTCCTCGCGTCGCTTCCACCAACAACTAACGATCTCTCCTCGCGTCGCGTCGTGTCATGACAACAATGGACGAAAATCACGAAATAGGTATGTGGTCTAATACTACTGAAGTACTGGTAGTCTGGTAGTAGTTTTTTCCTGAATAAACTGAATAGTAAGTCTGAAGTGTGAACTCTGAAATCTGAAATCTGAAGGGTATATTGTTTTTTTGTTAGTCTGAAATCTGAATGGTATGTCGTTTTTTTGTTAGCCTGAACTCTGAAATCTGAATAGTATGTCATTTTTTTGTTAGTCTGAACTCTGAAATATGAATGATATGTCGTTTTTTTGTTAGCCTGAAGACTCTGAATTGTGAACTCTGAAGTTTGAACAATTTTTTCTCACAGAGTTCATTTTTTTAAAATGGTGGAAAGTGGAAACTAATTGATACTGTTAGAACTTATAACTTCAGTTAAATTGTTCGCATGTTGCCATTCTTTTAAAGCTTAATTATTTTGATTAAGTTCTCTTTATAGATTAAATATATATAGTTTATTTTATTAATGTTTGATCATTATGAATTTCAAGAGGTATAGGTCTACCCCAGAGAATGAAAAATCTATGTCATCAAGAATATGTACATCTACATAATTCATTTTTCAGTTTAAGCTAATTATAATCATCAGTATGCATTCCACCTTTCTTATACCCATCATGATCTTCTGTTAGAAGAAAGAGTTATTTTTTGCCTGATGGATCTGATTTCAATTCCCATCAAATTGTTATCAGTATTTGTTTGATCTAGAAAGTTAATTAAACTTGGAGCTCAAATTCATGTACTGATAGTCTGGTAGTAGTTTTTTCCAGAATAAACTGAATGGTAAGTCTGAAGTCTGAATTCTAAAATCTGAATGGTATGTCGTTTTTTTGTTAGTCTGAAGACTCTAAACTGTGAACTCTAAAGTTTGAACAATTTTTTTCTCACAGAGTTCATTTTTTTTAAATGGTGGAAAGTGGAAACTAATTAATACTGTTAGAACTTATAACTTCAGTTAGATTGTTCATATGTTGCCCCTCTTTTAAAGCTTAATTATTTTGATTAAGTTCTCTTTGTAGATTAAATATATATAGTTTGTTTTATTAATGTTTGATCATTATGAATTTCAAGAGGTACAGGTCTACCCCCGAGAATAAAAAATATATGTCATCAAGAATATGTACATCTACATAACTCATTTTTCAGTTTAAGCTAATTATAATCATCAGGATGCATTTCACCTTTCTTATACCCAACATGATCTTCTGTTAGAAGGTAGAGTTATTTTTGCCTGTTGGATCTGATTCCAATTCCCATCAAATTGTTATCAGTATTTGTTTGATCTAGAAAGTTAATTAAACTTGGAGCTTAAAATCATGTACTGGTAGTCTGATAGTAGTTTTTTCTAGAATAAACTGAATGGTAAGTCTGAAGTCTGAATTCTAAAATTTGAATGATATGTCATTATTTTGTTAGTCTGAACTCTAAAATTTGAATGGTATGTCATTTTTTTATTAGTGTGAAATCTGATCTTTACAAATTGCCTTAGTATAATCACAGTTCACAGAATACATTGATCTTTACAATTAAATGTGTTTTTTTATTAACATGATTTGTTAATATAAATTTTTATATATGATTTATATATAATCTCTATTTTTGTCATAAAATGTACATAAATTGTGGTGTTTTTGTTTTATAGGTTCTTATTAAATCATATTAGTTCTTAATTTTTAAAATATGCATAAACAATGTTTAAATTAATATTGTTATAGATTGCATAAAGTTTATGAATACCAAACTGTATTATTAATTCATTAACGCCTGATATCATATATGCAGGTAATGCAACTATAAACTAAATATTTATGCATATAATTATATTTTAAATGTAACTAATCCACAAAGTTAATAAATAATAAAAAACATTTTTTATTAGCATTCAATTGTACAAAATTACCATCTTTGTAATGTAGTGGCACCAAACATTTTGTGAAGCCCTCAAATTCAAGGTAATGTCCTAGATTGTTGTCCTATGCTAGAATGTTACACTTTGGTGACTGATATTATGTTAGTTTTGAAATGATTTTTGATTAAGTACAAAAAGTAATATTTTAATATATTAAGAATATGTACTAATCTATATTCTATATATAGGTGATGATGTACATGAGTTTATTGGACCAAGTCAATTTACAGACTTTACTATGTCTATGATTGAAGACATTGAACCTGAAATTCATATGAATGAAATGAAAAATCCACCACAGAATTTAAATGACTCATCTTCAAAAGGGAAATAGAAGTAAGTAATGTTCACCCCGATAATGAATCTGATATGAAGAAACCAAAAAATTTTAGGTCAGAAATATGGAATCATTTTTCATATATTTTACCCTATGATGTGGAAAATCCTAGAGCTACATGTCATTATTGTAAAAAAGTTATGCTGCTCATCCCACAAGGAATGAAACTACTTCAATGATACATCACTTCAAAAATTTATGTAAGAAGATTCCTATAGAAGTAGATAAAGGACAAAAGATGTTAAGCTTTCAAACACAAAAAAGAGAGGATGATAGAACAACTCATAAATTAGTTGTTGTATCATTTGATACAAAACGTGCTAGAGTTGCTTTGGCAAAAATGATTATTATTGATGAATTGTCTTTTAGGTTTGTTGAGGGTGAGGGATTTAAAGATTTTATATCTGAAATTTGTCCTAAGTTTCATGTACCATCTCGGCAAACAATTTCTAGAGATGTGTTTCAACTTTATTTAGATGAGAAAAAAAGTTTGAAGAACTTTTTCATAAGTGAAAAGCAAAGAGTTTGTCTTACTAGTGATTGTTGGACTTCAATTCAAAATATTAATTATATTTGTCTAACCACTCATTATATTGACAAAGATTGGAAATTACAAAAGAGAATTATAAAATTTTGTCAAGTTGAGAATCATAAAGGTGATACAATTGGGAGAGTGATAGAACAGAGTTTGCATGATTGAGGTATATGTAAGGTATTCACCATAACACTTGATAATGCTTCCTCAAATGATACTCTGTGTCATACTTGAAAAGGAAGCTAAAAAATTGGAATGATGGACTTGTTATGAGTGGAGAGTTCTTTCATGTGCGATGTTGTGCTCACATTTTGAATTTGATTGTAAGAAAAGGACTTAAAGATCTTCATAGTACTATTATGAGTATTCGTTGCGCTGTGAGATATGTTAGATCCTCTCCTTTGAGATTACAAAAGTTTAAAATGTGTTCTATTAAAGAAAATATTGAGTCCAAAGGAAGTGTCGTGCTAGACATGCCTACAAGATGGAACTCCACATATCTAATGTTAAAATCTTCTTTAGATTTTCAAAAAGCATTTGATCGTCTTGAAGAAGAGGAAGGAACAAACTTTATTTCTTATTTTCATGAGGAGCGATCAAATGTTGGGCCGCCAACATTAGATGATTGGAAGAATGCTGGTGTTTTTGTCAAGTTTTTGAAAACGTTTCATGACTCTACTTTAGCATTCAATGCATCTTTATGCACCACTTCAAATTTATATTTTACAAAACTACATAACATTCAATCTCAAATACTTACATGGTGTGGTTCTGATGACTTGTTGAAAAATATGGCTATTAGCATGAAAACAAAATTTGAGAAGTATTGGGGAAATGTAGACAAGAGTAATAAGATGTTGTATGTTGCATTTGTACTTGATCCAAGGTACAAATTAGAGTATTTGGACCTTTCATATGATAATTTATTTTATATTACTTCCTTTGGACTATTTAGGAAAAATAAAAGAAAAAAAATCAACAAAGTCGAGTTTTTGTGATAAATGGTTTACTGATCATGAAACCTTTTCCCTTCATTTGTAATTTAAGAACTTCTATTAAAGTATTTGAGTCCTCACAGCTACAATCTAATTCATATTATTATAATTATTTTTGTTATTATTATAACAAGGATTATCTATTGCATCCCTATATTTCATCGTCATTACTATTGAATTTTTTATCATTAATAAATAATTATTATAAAAATAATAATTTAAAATATTACAATATCATGACCTTTGTATATATTAATTAATTAGTGACACAAATTAACCTTCTCTCTTTGGTTTTTTTATAATATACAACAGTGATTTAGTGTTAAATTGATATATAATTTTCAGTTATATTGTAGTGTAAAATTAAAACAAGTGGGTTATATTGTGTGTTTATAATTGTTTATTTTTAAAATAAAATAAAATAGATTTAGCCTAATTTTCCTAAATTTACATCCTTGATTTTTTTAGAATGACAACTATGATAAACGAAAACCTTAATTAGAAAGCTAAAATTGAAACTAAGAGGAAGGGAAGTAACAATGCATGAGTAATTTATCAAATTAGTAGTACATATAAGTTATATTTTATTTTTTTACCATAATTACTCCGAAGATAAGAGTTACTGCAATTTTAACAACACATTGTTTTATTATAATAAGTTTTATCACAACAATAAATACTATTGATAATCTTTTTCTGAATGAATGTTTTCCCACCTCAAACTAATATCTTATCACAAATTTTATTTGTTTACAAAAATCGCTTCTGAGGTAAAGGTTATTACTATTATGATAAAACATTATCTTAACGTAGTAAACTTTCACGACATTGTATGCTAGTAATAAGTTTTCTCACATTAGACAAATGTCTTTCATATTAAACTAATGTTTTATCACAGATTTCATTTTTTGCTAAAATTAATGAGTTAAGACTCAGCGCTATTACGATAAACCTTATCTCTTAGTAATATTAATTAAAAAATAAAATATTATCTAAAATCAAGTGATTTTTGATAATTTTTTTCATAAGGTACATTATTATTCCATATTAAAGCCCGTTAGAGTATGCACTGTCAAAATTTTAATAAACATGCTATAAACTCAAACAAGATCAATCCCTAAACACTATAATGTAAACTAGGAAAGCTTGGTTAATGCATTCACTTAAAAACTAGATATACAATTTTAATGTATATACATTTTCTTTTTTTATTTAACCGTTGTAGTCATCATTGGATTTTGGTTGAGTATGACTCATATTTTCATATATAATATTATATGGATTTTTTGAAAATCACTTGTATAAAAGATGTTCACAATATTTTATAGAAAAGTTTAATTGATTATATATTATAATAATCTTAAAATCTTAAATCAATATACATATTTATTAATATTACATTAAAATTGTACAAGTTTGATAGAATTTGGTGTGCCAAAATTAAAAATGTTAAAAGATAAAGCATTAGAATGGATGTACTCATGAAGGTAAGTTAATAATTGCAAGCTTTATTATTTAAATTTATAGATTCAAATTTAAATTTGTTATTAATTTGTGTGGTTTTAGGTAAGAAAATTAGTGACTGAAATCATACATAATCTATTAAAACCTATTATGGAATTACATGTAAGTTTTCTAACTTTAATTTAATTAATTTTATTTTAATAATATAATTTACAAATTACATCAACTATTTAATATTGATTATTTCTTATTTGTAATAGAAAAAAGTAAATGCTTCATATAAGATCTATCTTTAGATGAACTATAAGAAACATGGTCAAAATGCATGTTACTTTTCATTATTGATGTTGATTACGAAGATGATGAAGAATAAGTATACATGAATTTTTTTTTTATATTATTTAAAAATTATATATTGTTAATTACTTTTATATATATGTGTAAGAATATTTTATACCTTTTGTAACTTGTTTTTAACTTATTAATGAAATGTAATCTAGTTTTTTAAATTCATGTATATTACACATATATGTATTATGTACTGTTGAATTGAGAAATTTGTAGATATTATATAATGTAAATTACATAGTTTTAGGAATAGGTTATGGAAAATTTATGTCAGTTATTGTAAAAAAACTTATACACATTTACATCAATTTTTGAAAAGAGTCTATGCAAATTTGCTTTGATTTTTTACAAGAATTGACGAAAAAATCTGTGACATTGCCATTTGTATCACTTTTTCAAACTAGTGCAAAAATATGTTTTTTAGGATTGAAAAATCGATACAAATACTCACTTTAGTGCGGTGATTAAATTTTGGGAGTTAATGTATGTTTTCAATAATTTACTTAAAAAAATGTTCTAAAATTTTTAAAAATAGAAATATTAGTATAATATTATAACAAGAATTATATTTAAGCTTTCATTTTTATATGATATAGTTATTTATATAATTTCACTTTTAATTATTTTTTTTAAAAAATTTATTATTTACATTATAAAATATATATATATAAACTATATTTTTAAATATGAGAAAACATATATTTTTTTAAAATTATATGAAAAACTATATATATGAAAAAAGTGAAGGGGAGATAAAAATAAAACTTTATAGAGGTTATGCAGTTAAATCTAAAATTATGTGTATGTTTTATTATCACACCTCTTTATATTATACATTTGACGCTACATTTAATATTGATTTTAAAAATTGATAAAAGTACTTTTAAAAGTATTTTTTTTAATTTAATGTCTTTAAGAGACAAATTTGTTGATACCATTAAAATTAATTTTAATTGACAAAAAATAAAAATATTAAAGAAAAAAAATATTTATTAATTTAGAAAATTATTATTAAATATGCTATGAAAATATTGTTTAATTTTCAAGAAAATTTTGCTACTTACTACAACATAATTAGTGTGAGTACAAAGATATAATTCTCATAAATACGAAACTAAATTAAAATATATCGTAAGACTTTATGTATAACATAACTTTTATTCACACATGAATATTCATTTTTAACCTTTGAAATTATGAGTGTATATATTTTTATAACGTAAAAAATATTTTTTTTTTTTGCATACTTAAAAATAAGTTATACATTTTTTTCATAACATATATATTAGAAAAATTATAAATAAAATAAATAATTAATTAATTCATATAAAAACATATATATTTTTTTAAAAACAAGTATATGATTATCAATAGAATATATATATTAATAAAAGAAATAAAATTACATAAAGTACGTACATCGAGTAAAGGATTAAAGCAATGATTTTAAATTAATTAATTCGATCCATACATGCAATCAGTATATTCCATTGCATAGCACATATTATGTTCCTTGCTATTGGGGCTATGTTCTTCAGCACAAGTACGAAAAGCATAGCCTGCACAAAATTTAATTTGTTTTTTTACTTTTTGAGGTTTTTCTAATTTCTCCATAAAACTTCCCCAACCTCGACGTATTCCAGATCTAGCTTGGAGCCATAAGGATAGCTTCCTAATCCTCAAATTAGTATAAATGTCAACATGATCATGACTCTCATCATCAATATTGGCAATATGATCAAAGAGTAGTGATGATGAAGCTGCAGAGTAACTATTAGGTGGATGATCTGCCTCAACAACATAATCATCTAATGTTAACATCACAACTGTAATTGACATTATCATAATAACCATCTTTGTAAATCCTCCTCTCATTTTATTGATCAATATATACAATCCCAAATATTTGGAATTTCTATACCAAAATAAAGAAATTCAACAAGGGAGCTTAATCATATGAGGCAAGCATTGCATTTATATTAGAGTAAAGACGGAAGTTACAGTTAGTAGTCAATTTTTTAGGTATATACGTACTTTAGAAGAGCCAAGAGCCACTAAATGTAAATATTATGTAACAAACTAAAATAACTTTTATCTATTCTTATAAGTTAAAGTGTATTGAATTCATACTCCCTATAATTTTTTTTTTTAATTTTACATTTTTATTTCTTTATTATTTTATCTGATGATTTAGTTCCTTTATGCTTTAATTTTAACAAATTTAACCCTAAAATTAAAAACTTAAAATTAAATGTAATAGATCAAAATGGATCACGTGTTAGTCACGTGGGATTAAATTAATCTAAGTTAAATAGTTTGATTTTTCTATATTCTTGATTTATTAAAAAAAATAAGTTTAATTTTATTTATTGGGCATTAAAATAAAATAAAAACAATAAATATATAATCAAAATATCTAACTTAGTTTAATTTAACATGATCAGCACATTGATCAATTTAGACCCATGATATTTAATTTTGAGTTAATTTTATTTGTATAAAAAAAATTAAGTCTCTTTGTAGTTTATCCAACGTAACGTTTCTCACGTATAATTAATATTAGAAACCTAGACTTAAATTTAATCTAATAAGATTTCATTGAATTAAGGGTTGCCTAGGTTTATAAGTAGTTTTACTGCCTTACTCCTAGTCGATATGGAACAAGGAATCCTCCTCCACACGACGAACAAAGGTGGACATAAATGACACGATGGGACTGTGGTAAGGTTCAAACACATAGAGATCAAGAGCAAAACTCTGATACCAATAAGATCTTATTGAGTTAAGGGTTGTCTAGGTTTATAAGTATCTTTGATGCCTTACTCCTAACCGATGTGAGACAAAGATACTTAACAACCATATTCTACACGACAAACAAAGGTGAACATAAGTGCCACGATGAGATTGTAGTAGAGCACAGGGTCCAAATATGTAGAGACCAAGAACAGAGCTCAAATATCATATTAAAAACCTATATCTAAACTCAACTTAATAAGATCTTATTGAATTAAAAGTTATTTAGGTTTATAAGCAGTTTTGATGTCTTATTCTAACCGACGTAGAATAATGATACTTAATAATTAATAGCACTCCTCATTTACCAAATTAGTCCCGATGAACACTTTAAACGATTTTCTATAAATCTGACAAAATTAATATTCGTAAATCATAACAGAAGGGAATCTTAATTTTAAAATTTCTAGTGTTATTAGCATAGTTAATTGTTACTATACCCTTGATACAAACTCCTCTGTCTATTAGCATTTTGCTACAGAATCGGTTAATAGTCTATCTAGGCATATTATAAATTTATTTAATGTAAATAATTGATTTTATTTTAAAATAATATTTACTAAGGTAATGATATCTAAGCAATAAAAATAAAAATTTATTTTATTCATAATATTAATTATCATTTAATACTACATATTATTATTTAATAAATTATAATTAATAAAATATTTTTATGATAATAATAATTTATTATAATTGAATAACATCCTTTCCTAAAATAAAATTGGATCATCTCGTAATTCATTGCTTCTGTTTTTTAAATTGGCATTATAATCCAACGATGGATATTAACTGAGTTACTCTTATTGTGGTTAAGGAGAAGGTAACACAAAAATGTATAAAATAATCATTCATGAAAAGCCCATAAGAATCGGCATTCGTACCGTAAATCCAGATTGTGTCGTAAATTCGGATTTTAGCCGATGTGGAAGGGGGATGTTAAGTCCCACATTGGTCAAGTGTATAAGCAACACACGGTCTCCACTTCTCCAACAAGTCTAATCTTCTTCTTTCTGCCTACTCTGATGCTAATTGCGCAGATGATCCAACTAGTCGTCGCTCTACCACTGGATATTGTTTCTTTTTTGGAAACTCTTTCATATCTTGGCGAAGCAAGAAACAATCCCTCACTTCTCGATCCAACACTGAAGCTGAATATCGTGCCCTTGCTGACACCACTCAAGAACTTCTTTGGCTGTGTTGGTTACTTGCTGATATGAGTGTTCTCCAATCAACTGCAACTATCTTATATTGTGACAATCAGAGTATTATTCAGATTGTTCACAATAATGTATTTCATGAACGGACAAAACATATCGAGATTGATTGTCATTTTGTTCGTCAACATGTTCTTCAAGACACTGTTTGTCTCAAATCAATATTCTCTACAGATCAAACAACTGACATCTTCACCAAATCTCATCTACTAGGTAGATTTCAAGAATTAGTTTCCAAACTCAAGTTGATTGTTTCTCTTCCTCCTTGAGTTTAAGGGGGGATGTTAAGTTATATTTGATATTGTAATTTACTTATACTTCACTTGTACTACACTTGTATTATTTCACTTGTACTATACATCCACTATTTCACTTGTATTACACTTGTTACAATCCTATAAATAGGGTTCTCTATGTACATTCCAAAACACACCAGTACAACATTAAATCATTCTTTCTTCTTAAAAAAATGTAAATCTGAACTTTAGCTGATGTGGAGAGGGATGTTAAGTCCCACATTGGCCAAGTATAAAGCAGCATTGTTGCCTTACACTTGGCCAATATGGGACTTAACATCTCCCTTCCACATCAGCTAGAGTCCAGATTTACGGCACGAGGGTCGATGGAGGGTGAAGAAACCAAAATTTTAGCTTTGATACCAACTTAGAAACTCAAGCTTAATTCTGAACCCAAAAGTCAGCTTGTGAGTTAGATGGTTGCCCAAAATTATAAGTAACACTGCTGCCTTACACTTTGACAATGTGAGTTTTGAGGTGGAGTTAGGTTCAAGTCGAACATGGTATCAGAGCTGATTCCATGGTCCCTCATCGACCCTCGTGCCGTAAATTTGGAATGTGCCATAAATCCGGACTCTAGCTGATGTGGAGGGGAGATGTTAAGTCTCACATTGGCTAAGGACACTTCTTCCGTTGCACATATAAGTTTGGATAATCTTTCACCTTATAACTTAAGTTTTGAGGTAGAGTTAAGCTCAAATCTAACAAGTAAGATAGTAATTTGTACGTGATACAACAAATCATACGGACACGACAAAAATACAAATGATACTATAAAAATAACTCATAATAACAAAACTATACCTAACAATGAATAATTAGTAAAATTACCAACTTATTATTATTTAACACAATAATCGACATAAAAATAACACTACATGAAAGTATCTTATAACTAATTTTTTACTTCAACTAATATATTTTCATTAACTACTTTTTAAGCTGAAAATTTTAAGGAGCAAATTAAGGAGCAAAATATGGAGCAAAACAAAGAGCTTAATTCAAGGAGCCATTAATTTAAGTAGAAACTCAAGGAGTGAATTTTCCTATAAATAGATGTGTAATTGTAATGAATTGATCATCCAAAGTGTTCATTCCAATTGAGAGAAAAGCTTTTGTGAGAAAAAAATTGAGAGTAATTTTCTTGGGTGCAATTGGGTTATGGGTTGTGAGTGTTGTAAACACCTTGTGTAATTTCTCTTCTTTCAGCAAAAAGATCTACAGCAGGTCCGGAGACGTAAGCAAGATTGACCGAACTCCGTTATCAAATTTGTGTGTTATTTTTATTCTTATTTTCTCATAAATATGGCTTATCGAGAATTTGTGTAATTTCCCAACAACTGATATCAGAGCTATTGGTGGTGATTTCTGTCAATTTTCTACAAGGTTACTAATTATGTAAATAGTGAAATTTTGACGACGATATTTGTTCGTTGACGGAGGTGTTCTAATACACAGTGGTTTGCAGAAATATTCAGAAACGATCCGTAGGAAGTCAGATTTGAGTGAGAGCAATGGCCGTAGATGAAGGAAGGGTGAAACTCGAGAAATTTGATGGTATAGATTTTGGGTTTTGGAAAATGCAGATAGAGGATTATTTGTATCAAAGAAATCTATATCAACCTCTCTCAGGGAAGAAGCCAAAGGCTATGTAGGAAGAAGATTGGAATCTTCTAGACAGACAAGCCTTCAGAGTTATTCGATTGATGCTATCCCGTAATGTTGCTTTCAACATAGCAAAGGAAAAGACCACGACGGGTCTTATGGCAGCTCTCTCCAATATGTATGAGAAGCCATCAGCCTCAAACAAAGTGCACTTGATGAGGCATTTTTTCAATTTGTGGATGAATGAAGGCGCATCGGTAGCTCAACATCTCAATGAACTTAACACAGTCACAACCCAGTCGAGTTCAGTGGAAATTGAATTCGATGAAGAAGTACGAGCATTGATACTTTTGTCTTCTTTACCAGAAAGTTGGAATGCTACTGTCACGATTGTGAGTATTTCGTCAGGAAGCAATAAGTTGAAATTTGACGATATTCGTGATCTGGTTCTCAGTGAAGAGATCCGACGTAGAGAGTCGGGCGAATCGTCAACCTCTTCAGTATTGCATACAGAGTCAATAGGAAGAGATTCAACCAAAGAGAATAGACGTGGCAGAACAGACTACCAAGGTAGATCAAAGGACAGGAGGTCCAAATCCAGGAATCCTAATAATTCCCATAGCTCGAAGACTATCGAGTGTTGGAATTGTGGGAGAATCGAGCACTACAAAAATCAGTGCAAGAGTACACCAAAGGACAAACAAGTGAAGGCAGAGGCAAATGTTACTTCCACCTCAGGAGAAGATGGATGAGATGATGCATTGATATGCTCTTTGGAAAGCAACGAAGAATCTTGGGTGTTAAACTCTAGAGCATCGTTAAATGTTACTTCACAGAAAGAATTCTTCGAAAAATATGTCCCCGGAAACCTTGGAAAGGTATATCTTGGTGATAATCAACTATGTGCTATTATTGACAAATGTGTAGTGAAGATTAAGTTGAACGGGTATGTTTGGGAGCTGAAGGATGTCAGGCATATTCCCGACCTAAGAAAGAACTTAATCTCAGTAGGACAATTGGCTAGTGAAGGCTACACTACGATCTTTCATGGTGATGATTGGAAGATTTCAAAGGGTGCAATGACAGTTGCTCGAGGTAAGAAGAGTGGCACTCTTTACATGACAGCAGGGGCACGCTGTTCAATCGCAGTTGCAGCAGGCAATGAAACACCAAATTTGTGGCACCAGAGACTAGGCCACATGAGTGAGAAGGGGATGGAGATTATGAACTCAAAGGGAAAACTTCCAGGTCTACAGTCTACGGAGATAGACATGTGCGAAGATTGCATACTTGGAAAGCAAAAGAGAGTCAGTTTTCAGACAAGTTACAGAATCCCAAAGAAGGAAAGGCTAGAGTTTATTCACTCTGATGTTTGGGGACCAACGACTGTCTCATCCATTGGTGGGAAACACTACTTCGTGACTTTCATTGATGATCACTCTCAGAAGGTATGAGTTTACTTTCTAAAGCATAAGTCTGAAGTATTTGAGGCTTTCAAAAGATGGAAAGCTATGGTGGAAAATGAGACCGGTTTGAAGATCAAAAAAACTCAGAACAGATAATGGTGGTGAATATGAAGACACCAGATTCAAAAATTTCTGCTATGAGCATAGGATTAGAATGGAAAGAACTATGACTGACACACCTCAACACAATGGTGTAGCTGAGCATATGAACCGAACGTTGACGGAAAGAGCTAGAAATATTCGTATACAGTCAGCTCTACTGAAGTAGTTCTGGGCAGAATCAGTCAACACGGCAGCTTACTTGATTAACCGAGGCCCATCTATTCCATTGGAGCACAAAATACCAGAGGAGGTATAGAGAAAAAAGGAGGTGAAACTATCACATCTAAAAGTTTTCAGTTGTGTAGCATTTGTGCATATAAGTAATCAAGGCAGGAATAAGCTTGATCCTAAATCCAAGAAATGCACATTCATCGGTTATGATGAGGATGAGTTTGGCTACCGCATTTGGGATGACGAAAACAAGAAAGTGATCCGTAGTAGAGATGTGATTTTCAATGAAAGAGTGATGTATAAGGACATGCATAAAACAAACACCAACGACTCAAAGCAGAATGAGTCTGTATTTGTAGATGCAGATGATGTCCCAGATAGTTGCGTGAAGGAACTAATTATAGCAAGTCCTCAGCCAGAGGTTGGACAGAGCAGTGCGCAATAGTCTAACACATCACAGCCTCCTACTACAACTCCTGTATTGAGAAGGTTTTCTCGACCTCATGTGTCTAACAAGATATACATGAACTATATGTTGCTGACGGATGAAGGAGAGCCTAAATGCTCTGATGGAACTTGTCAAACTCGAGATGCCAACAAGTGGGAGTTTGCCATGAAATTGAAGTTGTGCTCAACTTCAGTTGATCTGTTAGAGTAACAAGATTAAAGAAGCTACTGCATTGATCAAGGTGTGAAGACAGATTGAATTCAGTCTTCAAGTGGGAGATTGTTGAAGATTGCTATAAAACTCCTTAATTTAAGGAGCAAATTAAGGAGCAAAACAATGAGCTTAATTCAAGGAGCAATTTAAGGAACCATTAATTTAAGGAGAAATTCAAGGAGTGAATTTTCCTATAAATAGATGTGTAATTGTAATGAATTGATCATCCAAAGTGTTCATTCCAATTGAGAAAAAAGCTTAGAGAGAAAAGCTTTTGTGAGAGAAAATTGAGAGTAATTTTCTTGGGTGCAATTGGGTTGTGGGTTGTGAGTTGTGAGTGTTGTAAATACCTTGTGTAATTTCTCCTCTTTCAATAAAAAGATCTACAGTAGGTCCGGAGACGTAAACAAGATTGACCGAACTCCGTTATCAAATTTGTGTGTTATTTTTATTATTGTTTTCTCATAAATTTGGCTTATCGGGAATTTGTGTAATTTCCCAACATCTTTCACCTTATAACTTAAGTTTTGAGGTGAAGTTAAACTCAAATCTAACAAGTAAAATGGTAATTTGTATGTGATACAACAAACCATACGAACACGACAAAAATACAAATGATACTATAAAAATAACTCATAATAATAAACTATACCTAACAATGAATAATTAGTAAAATTACCAACTTATTATTATTTAACACAATAACCGACATAAAAATAACACTACATGAAAGTATCTTATAACTAATTTTTTACTTCAACTAATATATTTTCATTAACTACTTTTTATGCTGAAAATAACTGAATAGATAATATGTCAAATACAAATTTAACCAACTCATGAATAAGTTGTTAACCGACACGATTTATCACCACTAATATTATTGATATTAAAGATATCCAAAACTGCATTCCCAAAACTTTCTTAAACAACACTTGTAATGATCCCTGCTACCATGCCTATGATCCTTGGAGCAATAAACCAAGGCATTCTTACTACAAGCATCATATAATTCTGCATATTCATTTGCTTTGTTTAGATTCTCTTTATATTTTCCCCAAGCTTTGCGCATCCCCCATCTAGCTCGTAACCAAAAGGATAGCTTCCTGGTAATCCTCTTTCTATTATAATTACTACTATCACTATCATTTTCAAAACGACGACCCTTACCTATTATATTTGCACTATCAGAAAACAGAGAGGTTGAAGCTCAGGTTGATTATTAGCATGTATAACATGATCATTTAATATTAACATTGTAAGTATAATTAACACCATCATAATTATAATCACCCTAGCAAATTCCCCCTTTCTTGATCTATGATCAAGTGAACAATATCCCAATTCACACTGTATTTATAATATAAATACATCCTCAGTACATTATTAATTAATTATTGTTGCGTACTTAGTTTATTTAATATAAGGGAATTTAATATAATTAATGACCCTAGCTATCATTGAATCAAAGTAATGTCTTTTTAGAAACTTGATTAGAGGGTGGTAATTAACCCGAATATACCTTTCGGACATCTTAAAGGATACAATAAATAAAGTTTAAGTACAGTTTCCGCTATCATTTTTACTTATCAATTTAAGTGACACTAATAAATCATAAATAAATGAGTAAAAATAATTAAACAAGTGTGTTCTTGTTATATGTTTTATGATTATTGATGTTATATAAAGTCATAAATTAAAAGTGAGATGTGTGAATTATTTTCAAAAAGTTTATCTTCTCTCATTAATAAACGAATAAAAATAATTCTTGAATATATCTATATATTTTATGATTATTGGTCACTTAGAAAATAATACACATAAAATAAGATGAGACAAGATAGTTAAATTAATTCCATAAATTTACCTTTTATAATTTACTATCATAGATTAATAAATAAGTACGTATTGGTAACCACTTAAGCATATTGGTTTCGATGGTTTCGACTTTTGGTGAATTTAGTAACCGGTTAAGTCCATTAGGAGATTCAAAACATTAGGCATTAGGCAATAGGCATCTAGCATAAATTAGGCCTTCTTCATTTTTATTTAGCTAAACTCTTATTAAGATACCAAAATTTTCAATTTGATTCATTAAAGGGCCAAAATTTAAAAAAAAAATTAAATTTATAACTATAAAAATAGTAATTATATATACCTCATATATTTTTACTATAAAAAAATTTATACATTATTTTATTTTGATCACCCATCAAATTAAATTACGATTATTTAAACTCATTCAATATTAAAAACCGTATAATTAAACAGGTTTAATATTATCGAGATATTATTTTTATTATTATAAATTTTGAAAATATTATTTTTTATAATTTTATAATTTCTTTTAAGATACAAGTTCAAAACAATTTAAAAAATACCTTTATGATATCTCATTATCTTTATAAATAAATTTTATCAACCTCATCCATATATAATTCCAATGTATAAATATAGTGATCGACCTAGGCTTGCAAATTATAATAATCTAATATTTACGTTACTGTTATGATGTTGATAATTATCATTGCCATCACAATTATACTCATTACTTTTTTTTTCTTTTTCTTTTTTTTTCAAAAGAAGAAATTTTTCTTATTTAATTTGTCATGAGTAAGGTATATGAATCATTCCTCTTTTTTTTTATATAATTTGACATACTGAGAAATTTATTAACAAACTTTTCGTGAATCAGTGTCTATCAATCTGTTAGGGTTTTAACCTTTTACATTCTTCTTTGCCTTTGTTGCCACCATTTTCTTCTCTTTCATTTCATCAACCCATTTTCCACCCCCTTATCTCATCTTTCTTGGTTTTTGCATTTGAAAAAATAAGGCTTTAGCGCCCTTGCGATCTTCTTTTTGTGTCAGTTTTACCAATTCCTTCAAAGTCGTTGGAATCTTTAGTTCATGTCATCGTTCGATGGTTCAAGGTGATGGCATGGGTTTAACTCTTTGACATTGTCCCCTCAATGCTGGTTTGATCTTGTTTCGATTGCTCTATTTTGTCTCCTTGATAGTTTTCAATAATTGTTGGTAGTTGTCATCTCTAGTGTCAGTGGCCTTCGTCTTGTTCGGGCCCGGGTGGGTTTCTCTCGGTATTTTTGGCTAGTCTTTCCTCGCAATCAATGTTGGTGAGTTTTGTTAGTTGTTTCGGCTGGGTGGGTGGTTGTTTCAATTGGTTTGGATTTTTTTGTGTTTATTGTCGGGTACTTTTTAGTTTTTTTTTATAAACTTGTAAGTATTTTAGTTTTTTGTGGTTAGAAATATATTATTTATTATTTTATTTATCATTTGTAGTTAAAATATTTGTTAAAATAACTATAAAATTTTTTTTGTTATATATTATGAATCATTTCAATCACTGTTATCGAAAAATTTCTATCTAGATTACTACAATTAAACATTAAGATAAGTTGTAATATAGAGATTTTGTTAAATAATCATATATATTTACTCACATATATACTGATGCTATAACATTTTATTGATTTTAATTTCATCTCTAGATATATAATGTATTTTTAATATTAAACATTACATCATATGTTTTAAACGTGGAAGTTAAATCTTACCACACATGAATTACAATGAAATTTTACATACATATATGGGAATTAAAAAAATAGTTAAATGTTTATGTAAGTTAGATTCTTAATATTTAATTAAAACAGCCTTTTCTTCTAATCCAATGGAAAAGCCAGCCGGATTAATGTTAAAATTATAATGACCTTACGGTTATTAAATATTAATCTAGGTATGAAAGTCCTTTATTCGGAGTTTTTTTAATTATTATTATTTAAGAAAAATGTTATGTATAATTACTTTTAGAATAGTATTCAATATCACTATTTTGTCTTGACCGTGAATTTTATTATTTAATTTATTTTTAACTTTTTCTTTAATAATTTTAATAATTTTGATACAATAATGATACAGAACATAGCTTCCACTACTACAAAAAGGGGTATATAAGTCGATGTGTAAAGTCGGTTTTTGTGAATAGTATTCAATATCACTATTTTGTCTTGACCGTGAATTTTATTATTTAATTTATTTTTAACTTTTTCTTTAATAATTTTAATAATTTTGATACAATAATGATACAGAACATAGCTTCCACTACTACAAAAAGGGGTATATAAGTCGATGTGTAAAGTCGGTTTTTTACAAAAACCGACTTTTAATGAATTTAAAGTCGGTTGTTTAAAGTCGGTTAAAAACCGACTTTTATACCCTTTTTGTAGTAGTGTTTCAAGCATTATTTTTGTTAAACCTTTTACAGGTATAGGTGTAATGTAATACTCATTATGTAAACTTGCTTTTGGCTCTACCTAAAATGTTTTTTACCATATAACCACAACGTGACAAAACTCCAAAATTGTGTCTTTGCATGTATTCGTAAATACAATTAGGTATAGGGACGAGCATCTTGTTATAAGTTTCTTTATTTATGTTTCAAACATTTGTTGAGAGTAATTTATTTAGAATAATTGTTATTAAGTTTTTTTAAAATTATAGACAATAATAAAATTAATTTTTTTATTAAATAAAGAAATAATATATATATATATAAATTTTTATATTTTTGATAAATATATATTTGATTAAGTAATTTTTAATTAAAAAGTTAATCAAATTTTTAACAACTTATTTTGATTAAACTTAAATAAAAAATTTATCATCTAATGTATTACTTTATGCATTAGAGAATGAAAATTTGTTTAAATTTTATTTAAATTTTTGTTAAATTGTGAAAGAATTTTTTTAAAAAAATATTAATAATATTTTAAATTAAATTTTATATTTTTAACATATATATACCTAATAAAAAATATAAATATACATGTAAAATATGTTATATTTTATTATATTTAATGAGAAATAATATATATATATTAATAAGTTATGCTTGAAAAATGCATTCAAAAAACTTTTTGATACAACACTTGTTATGATCCCTGCTACGTCTATGATCCTTGGAGCAAAAAACGAAGGCAATCTTACCAGAAGCATCATATAAATCTGCATTTTCATTTGCTTTATTTAGCTTCTCTTTATATTTTCCCCAAACTTTGTGTATTCCGGATCCAGCTCGGAACCAAAAGGATAGCTTCCTGATTATTCTCTTTCTATTATAATTACCACTATCACTATCAATTTCAAAATGACGATCCTTGCCAATTATATTGGCACTTTTCAGGTTGATTATAATTAGCATGTATAACATAATCATTTAATATTAACATTGCAAATTGCAAGTATAATTAACACCATCATAATTATAATCACCTAGCAAATTCTACTTTCCTTGATATATGTGTTTAATTTAATAAATACTGCAACTCATTCAACAAATACTGCACCGACATCAAACGTCTCTCAATATACACAATATTTACCAAACAATTGTAAACCATATAATTCAATCATGATTGTTGTTGAAATATTAATTAATATTTGTTTATATAAACAATATATATGCTCGATACAAATTAAGAAAAAATATATCGAAGAAAACGTTTATTTCTTCTTCTAATTATTTCCTCAAATATTGATTTCTTCATGGTATCAAAATCATGTTGTTGTTTTATACAAATTTAAAACCCTTATTCTCTAAAACGGAGATTTTTTTCTCCTGAAAATATTTGTTCTCATAGAAAAAATCTCATTCAAACACCCATACAAATATTAATTATAAATATCATTTTTGAAGCAGTATTTATCCCACCTGATTTTACCAGATTACTCTAAACATAATTCTGAACATTTTGGTAAAAATAGGGTAGAAGAAAAGAACTACACGAGCCGCCTGAAGGAAAGACAACATTTCACGCGCCTCCACGCTCTGTCACGTGCCATCTAGAGGTTGAAGACGATGACATGGAATGCGGCTCGACTCAGCTTGGCTCGAGGACGTAGCCAGCCCGTACCTCGGTTCGGCTCGCGTATGTAGCCGACCCGCACCTCGGTTCGGCTCGTGGATGTAGCCGCATCTCGGTTCGGCTCACGAACATATCCGACCTACATCTCGGTTTGACTCAGGTTTGGTTCGGTTCAACCAACGGTTCGGTCTGAACCCGATTTTCTTGATTTTTCACAGTTTTCCCAAATTTGGCATGTTCGGTCCGTTTTAAAGGTCTAAACCCAATTTTTTTTATGGTTCTGTCTTTTTAAAACCGGTTTGGTCCAGTTTTCAAGGTTGTTAAACCAATTTTTACTCAGTTTTGTGTTTTTTATCCGGTTTAGTCCATTTCTTCTTTTAAAAAAAATATCGGTTCAATATTCTTTATACTAGTTCTTGCAGTTTTATTTCCAGTTTTGAATTTATTACACCATTTTTTTAGTTAGTTTACCATAAAATCACAACAGAGGGCACAATTTCATTACCTGTGGAGCAAGCAACTGCAATTATTGTACAATTTATCCATTCTTAAGGTGTTTTTAATGCTGAAATTATTCTTATTGAGACTAATTATGATGTTTGGTCTCAAATAATAGAAATGTATATTGCAGAGAGAGAGAAACTCTCTTATATTCATAACAAAAATTTGCAACCAGAAAAAACATCAGAAAATTATAACAAGTGGTATGTAGAAAATCAAAAGTGAAGAGATGGCTGCTTATGTCAATGAGTCCAGAAATCATGAAGTGTTATTTACGCATACCTACTGCTCTTGAAATTTGGGGTGTTTTGGCAAAAGCATTCTATGATGGAAGTGACAAATTACAAGTATTTGTCTTAAACCAAAAAACCTTTACTTCCAGACAAAATGAAAAATCACTTTCAAAGTATTATAGAGAGTTGACTGAAAATTTTCAAGGGCTAGACCATCGTGATAAGGTGGTCATGAAAGACCCTCATGATCTAATATCATATCAGGAGTCTGTTGAAAGACTAAGGGTATATATTTTTCTTGTTGGATTAGATGATGAATTTGAGCAGGTTTGTGGAGAAGTTTTGCGAATAGAAACCATCCCAGATTTAGAAGGTTGTTATTCCTTGATTCGACGAGAGGTAGTACGTCGAATCTCATTGAAGGAAAAATCTGAAGACGTTGATGTTTCCACCATGATATCTAAAAATCATTCCTTTTTCAATGAGTAAGAACTAAGGGTGGTTGATAAATCATCTTTTAAATGTACCCATTGTCATAAAAAAAGTCATACAAAAGAATGATGTTTTGAACGTGTGGGATATCCTGACTGGTAGGATCACAACCATGACTCTCGGAAGAAAAATCCATTACAGATGTCTACTGTCACCATTGCTGAAACAACAAAGGATCATGTTGCAAACTTCTCAACAAATGTTGGTAAGATGCTTAAAAAATTTCTCCTATTTTTAATAATACATGGATAATTGATTCAGGTGAAACTGATCATATAACATTCGATTCTAGACAAATATCAAACCCATCTTCACACAACTGTTTGCACTGCCAATGGTAACACAAGCTCAATTATTGGGGAAAGATTTTTGTCTCTCACTAGTACTTTGAATTTAGATTCAGTACTAGTTGTTCCCTCTTTAGAGCATAACTTTATATCTATTTCTCAAATAACCACTACTTTATCTTGTTTTGTTATTTTTTGGCCTGACTTTTGTGTGTTCAAGGACATCCAAACAAAGCAAACGATTGGTCGTGATGTTAGGCAAGGAAACATGTATTATTTGGACTTGGATTCAACAAATCATGCACTGGTAGCAACTAGATCTAAAAAGGATGAATCAAATATATGGTTGTGGCATAAAAGATTGGGTCATGCTTCTTTTGGATATTTATAGTAATTATTTCCAAGTTGATTTTTGAGCTTAGATCTTTCTACTTTAAAGTGTGATGTCTGTGAACTAGCAAAAATTCATCGTTCCTCATTTCCTATAACCTTAAATAAAAATCCATTTCCATTTATGGTTATACATTATGATGTATGGGGTCCTTCCAAAGTCTCTACTTTGGGAGGATCACGTTGGTTTGTTACATTTATTGATGATTTTAGTAGAATGACTTGGGTCTTTTTAATGAAATCTAAAAGTGAGGTAAACGTATTATTTAGAAAATTTCATAAAATGGTTTGTAATCAGTATAAAATATATATTCAAGTTCTACGTAGTGACAATAGAGGAGAATATAAAAGTTCTGAGCTTAAAGAATATCTTAAATCAGAAAGGGATTAGTCATCAAACTACTTATGTTGATACACCTCAGCAAAATGGAATTGCAGAAAGAAAAAATCGATACTTGTTGGAAGTTATCCGTGAATCATTGATCGAAGCTCATATGTCATTATCTTATTGAGGAGAAGCACTTATTTTTGATGCATATTTGATTAATCGGATACCTTCTAGTTCAATTAACTTCCAAACACCACTACAAGCCATCACTGAAGCAATTTTTGCACTAAGTGTACCCAACTTACCTCTTCATGTCCTTGGTTGTGTGGCATTTGTACACCTACATAAATAACAAAGTAGCAAGTTGGATCCACGAGCAATACAATGTGTGTTTTATGGGATATGTCACACAACAAAAAGGGTATCATTGTTATCATCCTCCTACAAAAAAAATGATTACCACCATGGATGTTATTTTTCATGAAGATACAATGTATTTCTCTTCTACACCTGAATTTCATGGGGAGTACAACTATGCTGAAATTCAAACCCTTACATATAAATTGTTTCATTATGAAGAAAGACAAATTATATGTGAGGAAAATAAAAATAACTTGAATTCAGATGGTAATAACTCCCAAGAGAAGACTCAAGGGAAATGAAATCAAATCCTCATCAACTTCATGATCATCAAGAAAGTTCATTACTACCACTAAGTGAGTACGAGTTTCTTTCTCCACAAGTTGTTGATATACCTAACCAATCGTTTGTAGAGGATGCTCCAACTATTGAACCAACCAGAAAAATACTTCCACCACGTCCTAACAGAGGTATTCCTAAAGCCATGTATGAACCTGTGATTTCTAGTAAAGTCAAATATCCCATGAGTAACAATATGTCTAAACATCGTTTGTCAAAATCAAACGTGTCATTTATGAATCAATTATCTACTGTATCTATTCCTAATAGTGTACAGGAAGCTTTAGCTGACCAAAAATGGAAAGATGCTATGAATGAAGAACTAAGATTCTTAGAAATAAATAGAACTTTAGAACTTGTCGATCGTCCACCAACAAAGAAAATTGTTGGATGTCGATGGATTTTTTTAGTAAAGTATCAAGCAGATGGTATGATTGAACTCTATAAAGCAAGATTGGTGGCAAAATGATACACCCAGACATATGGGATCGACTATACAGAAACATTTGTACCTGTAGCCAAAATTAACATTGTTTGAGTCTTGGTATCTCTAGCTACAAATTTAGATTGGCCATTATATCAGTTCGATGTAAAAAATGTCTTTCTACATGGAGATTGAATTGAAAAAGTTTACATGGATTTACCACCAGGAATCAAGAAATCCAAAATCCATGATGAAAAGGTGTGTAAATTAAAAAAATTACTATATGGATTGAAACAATCCCCAAGAGCATGGTTTGGCAGGTTCACAAAGTCAATGAAGACATTTGGCTACAAGCAAAGCACTTCATACCATACTTTATTTCTGGAAAAAAAGGTATGGTAAGATCAGTGAACTTATTGTATATGTTGATGATATGATAGTAACAGGAAATGATCTTGAAGAAAGGAAAGTTCTACAAAGTTATTTGTCCAAGGAATTTGAAATGAAAGAACTTGGTTCCTTAAAATATTTTCTTGGGATTGAGGTTTCTCGATCAAAAGAAGGAATCTTCTTATCTCAAAGAAAGTATGTCTTAAATTTATTAAAAGAAACTGGTATGTCGGCATGTCAACCAGCTAATACACCAGTAGAGGAAAGATTAAAATTATGTATCAAGGTTGATCAAGTTCCAACAAATAAAGAAAGATACCAAAGGCTTGTTGGTGTTTTTGGCACACACAAGACCAGATCTTGCCTATGCTTTAAGTATTGTCAGCCAATTTATGCATAATCCTGGAGAACAACATATGAATGCAGTTGTTCGTATTTTGAGATATTTAAAGTCTGCTCTTGGAAAAAGAGTATTGTTCACTAAAAACTCAAAGTTTCAAAGAATAGTAGTATATACTGATGTTGATTGGGCTGGATCAATAAATGATAGATGATCTACATCAGGCTACTTCACTTTTGTAGGGGGAAACCTTGTAACATGGATAAGTAAGAAACAACATATTGTTGCCCCTTCAAGCGCAGAGACTGAATACGAAGGCATATCACTTGAGCTTTGTGAGGCCTTGTGGTTACAATATCTCTTGAAAGATTTGAGATATCTTGCTAAACAATCAATTAAGTTATTTTGTGACAATAAAGTAGCATGTGACATTGCTCATAATTCAGTTCAACACAATCGTACAAAACATGTTGAAGTTGACATATAGAAAAAAAATCATTGGAATTACCAAAAATTAAGTTAGAAGATCAATTGATTGACACCCTCACTAAAGCAATCTCATATCGAGTATTCACAAAATTTTCAGCCAAGTTGGACATGAAAGACATCTATGCACCAACTTGAGGGGGAGTGTTGAATTCAACAAATACTGCAACCCATTAAACAAATACTGCATCGATGCCAAACACCTCTCAATATACACGGCGCATACTAAGCAGCTGTAAAACATGTAATTCAATCATGGTGGTTGTTCAAATAATAATTAATATTTGTCTATACACTACTACAAAAAGGAGCATTAAAGTCGAGTTTTAACCGACTTTAAACTAATTTAAAGTCGGTTCGCTGAACCGACTTTAAATTAAATGACTTAAAGTGTAAAGTCGGTTCAAGGTGTGAACCGACTTTACGTTTAAAGTCGGTTCACGGGATGAACCGACTTTACGTTTAAAGTCGGTTCACGCGATGAACCGACTTTACGTTTAAAGTCGGTTCACGCGATGAACCGACTTTACGTTTAAAGTCGGTTCACGCGGTGAACCGACTTTAACTTCTTTTTTTTAAAATTTATTCATATTCAACCTGTATTCGAGCAGAAAAAAAAACCAATATCAGTTTAGCAAATAGTTCAAATAATACAAATATTTGAAAAATAAAATATTAATTAATAACAGAAAAATTACCATGGTTTTGTTCTATTTTATTCAAGATCGTCATATTCTTCTCCTTATGTTATAATAGAAACCTACATATATAATACAACAATCTATACATATAAATAATAACACATAATAACAGAAAAAAATATGAATAATAGGGGATCTAAAAGATTAGTTAAAGAGGAAGAAAACTCACTAACCGATATTGGAAATGGTAGTCGTAGGTGGCCGAAAAATGAGAAAGAGTGGAGGAGAAATGGAGGAGGAGGTTTTCGATTTTTTAGAGTTCTGGAACGCTGAAAATAGTTTCTGTCTGGGAAGAAAGAAGAGAAAATATTTATCCACGTGTGTAGCGTCGGTTGACGTGTCGAACCGACGCTATGTTACGTGGATAGCGTCGGTTCCAGGTGTCAACCGACGCTATCCACGTAGGATAGCGTAGCGTCGGTTAACACCTAGAACCGACGCTACGTCCACGCATAGCGTCGGTTTGACACATCAACCGACGCTACGTCCTACGTGGATAGCGTCGGTTCGACATCAAACCGACTTTAAACTAATTTAAAGTCGGTTTTTTTTTAAACGACTTTACGTATCGACTTATATACCCAGTTTTGTAGTAGTGATATAAACAATGTACATGTCCGATACAAATTAAGAAAAAATATATCGAAGAAAACGTTTATAATAATTTCTTCACTATGATCATGTGAATAATATCCCAATTCACACTGTATTTATAGTAAATACATCCTCAATACTATTAATTAATCATTGTTTCGTACTTAATTATTTAATAAGGGAATTAACAGAATGAACCTAGCTATCATAGTCATAGAAACATAGTAATGCCTTTTTAGAAACTTAGAGGGTTGGTAATTAACCATGATATAACTCTCACGTAGTAAAAGATGCAATAAATAAATTTACCTTCTACATTATACATATTATACGTATCTTTATAAATGAGTTGAGTTTATTTAGTTCTCATCACACTTTAAGTAAATTATAATTCAACTGAATTTATCTTAATTTAAGTGACTTAAGTTTAACTAGTATTCTTTTAAATGAGTTGTATTATACAGCTAATAAGCAAGCTTATTTATTATTCTAAAAACTAAACTAAAAATTAAAATATATTTATAATTTTATCTATAAATAAAAATATTATATTTTTATCATATATTTTTATAAAACAAGAAAATGATAAAAATATTATCTTTTAATTGTAATATTTCATAATAACATTATTATAATTATAAAAACATTTAATTAAGTAATCACGTTTTTCATGAATCAGGTGAGTCAGTTCATTGATTTCATGAACTAATTAAATAAGTTAAGTTTTTTAAACTTCATTAAATAATGCATGTCTTGAACCTAGAAGACTAAATTATCATTAGATTATAAGATTAATCACACATTAATTATAAAAATGAATTAAAAAATTAGTTAAATGTTTAAATAGGTCAAATTTTTAAAATTTAACAAAAACAACGTTATCTTCTAATCTAATGGAAAGGATAATCAGGTTAATATTAAAACTAATAATTATTTTACTATTATTATTACTCTAGGTACGAAAGTTCATTAGTCTTTAAAGGGAGTTTTTTAAAGGATAAAAGATAATACACATTTGTTACATTTAATAAAAATATATTTTATTATGTTAGTTATTAGGTATAGTAGTAAAAAGTCTGCAATTTCATTTGAAAGGTTCAATGAAATTAGAGAGAACAATTTGACCTGATGGGATAGGGCCTATGGATACTCAACTCGTTCGATTCAAATCAAGACGGGATAGATTGAGGTTAAAAATGGGTCGAGTCATTATTAATTTTATTATAAACAGTACGCGGCAAAAAGAATCGAGGCAAAAACCAAGTCAATTTTGGGCACCATTCGATCTAAAATACTTCAATTCAAACTTAATTACAAGTTAGCTCAATTCGGGTCGGATCTAATCCAAACCGACCTATTGCAATCTCTTATTGAAGTTCATCCGAAAGATTTGGCCTAGATTGAAATCTAAATTTTACATTTTGTAAATTTTTATTTTTTTATTAAAAATAAAAAAAATATTTAAAAAAAATTAATAATTTATTATTTAAAATATAAGTAAATAATAAATTAAATATTAAAAAATATTATTGAGATTATTCATTATTTATAAGAATGTGTAATACATGTAATTGTAAATAAAAATAATTTAAATATTTATTTTCGTTATTTTTTAAATAAAATATTTTTTTATAAAATACCAATTTTTTTCTGATCTAAATCTTACATATAGATTTTAAGGACTATTTTAAAATAGATAACAAATTTGTTATACACTAACGGATAATTATCGAATTAAAATATAATTTTATTAAAAATAATATATTTTCGTACAAATATTCTTTATTTTTATTTTTATTTTTTTATACATTTAAGAAAGTGATGTAATTTACAAAAGTATTACTCATTACGTAAACTTGCTTTTGGCTCTACCTAAAATGCTTTTGAATATATCCACACAAAGTGACAAAAGAAATTGTGCCTTTGCATGTAACCGCAAAGATCATTGGATTGTACGAAAGGAAGAAAGTGTGTCCAAATTGCCAGCTTTATAAATAGGTATATAGTTATACAATTGTGTATATAGATATAAAAAAAATACATACAAAATAAAGGGAAATAATTCCACTTATTGTATTTTAATATATTGTCATTAATAATTGTAAAATATATTGACCTAAGATTCTTTTTTTGCAAGGAAAGCAAACGTTTTCAAACATTTTTTACTATAAATTTTACATATATTAATAACACATAAACCAATTGTTAGAGAATTATAATTTAAATGAAAAATCCAATTAATTTATAAATTTATAGTTTATTATCTAAAAAGTATAGAAAAATTATAAAAATTAACGTTAATAAAAATTATACTCAAATAATAAACGAGATTTAATTGAATGATATTTAACATTAATGAATTTAAATAATCATAATTTAATTTAAACACATTACTTATTCAAATATTTTAAATAAGGTTTCCTTTTATTTTTGAGTACTCTTTACATGGGTTTCACTTTTGGCCCTGGCTTTATTTATTAGTATGTAGTGTAAACATTGATTTATATATTTACAATATTTTTGTACATATTTATAATAGTGTTGCATATAGTTATATACATATACCACAATGTCATAATAGTATTGTATGGGAAGAGATAGAAAGAACCCAGAGAAAGTTTAGACTATAAAGATTAAGAATAGATGAGAGATTCTGGGTAAAGAAAAAGTAAAAATAAAAGAATATATAAATAGAAAAAAGGTTAAAATGTGAGGTTATAAATGATATTCAATAGCAAATTAAAGCATACTAAACCGTTAAATAATATGGAAATGTGTACGTACGTGTAGTAATTTCATTTTACATAGATTCAGGTTGGATTTTTTATTTATTTGAAATAATTACATTATTTATACATATATAATTAAAATTCGAAATATTTCAAACATTATAAATACATAAATGAATTACATTTTATTAAATCATAATCTTGTTGGCTAATAAAATTAATTATGATAATAATCTTTAACTTCGAAGAGAAGTCCTTGCATGCATCGGTTATATACATATGAATAGCATATAAAGTGATCATTAGTACCGGGTGTATATTTTTTGGTGCAAATATCGTAGGATTTTTGACTGCAATCTACATCGTTTACTGAAGGATGATGCTGCTTGTTTAGTTTGATCTGTTTCTCCTTACTTCTTCCCCAAACTCGCCGTATTCTCCATCCTGTCCGGAACCAAAAGTACAGCTGCCTACTAGTACTACTACTCATGATATTTCCCTTATAATTATAAACCTCATTAGCCTGACCAACACGAACAGTACTATTTGCATACAAGGAGTACGAGATGGCCTGCACAGCATAACCCTGTAACGTAATTAGCATACTACTTATAATTAATATTCTTATAATAGTGATCAACCTTGTCAATTCTTCTTTCATACTTTATTTCTGTTTCTCTCTTTACTTTAATTGTTCTCTTTGTTTAATTATTTTGTTCTGGTGTATTTATATATATGACGAACCCACACTACATTTATATATGCATTTATGTTGCTATCACAAATGAATTCTTCGATATTTTAATATTAGTATACAATGCATGTGTAAGAACTAAAATGCATGTTTTGATGTAAAAGTCCTTAAAAACTTAACTAAAATTAAAATTTCATCATATATATAAAAGAGTAATGATTAAATTATGCTTGTTAGAAATACTTAATGATTGTATTCTATTCTGTGAATAAATGAATATACATGGTGCCTTTATATAGGAGTTACAAGTAAATTAGATATGTCTAAAGTAACTAACTAAAGATATGCCAGAAATAAAGAGATATACATTAGAGATATACATTAGCAGATATATATATAAATATATATATTAATATATTATTAGATATACATTAACAGTTCCCCTCAAACTCAAGGTGGATGTGAGACCAACTTGAGGTTGTCAACCAAATTACGAGTGCGTCCTTTGGGAAGTGCCTTAGTGAAAATATCTGCAAGTTGATCGTTGGAGGAAACAGGAAAAAGCTTGAGAGCACCATGGATAAGATGAGAGCGAATAAAGTGACAATCAATCTCGATGTGTTTAGTCCGTTCATGGAAGACATCGTTGTGAGCAATATGCATGGCACTCTGATTATCACAATAAAGAGGAGTTGCAGAAGATGTGGACACACCCAAATCCTTAAGGAGCCATCGTAGCCAAAGGAGCTCAGATGTGGTATCAGCAAGAGCACGATATTCTGCTTCAGTACTGGAGCGGGCCACAAAGGTTTGTTTCTTACTTCGCCAAGAAATCAAAGAAGTACCAAGGAGAAAGCAATAACCTGTAGTGGACCTGCGATCAGTAGAATCTCCTGCCCAATCAGCATCAGAGAATGCACGAAGTACTAAAGGAGACTGAACTGAGTAGAAAAGACCATGAAAGATAGTGCCTTTCAAGTATCGTAGAATACGCAGAACAGCAGCATAATGAGTCGATCGTGGAGCAGACAGATACTGGCTCACCTGATGAACAACATAAGAGATGTCTGGACGAGTAACTGTAAGATAAACTAGACTGCCAACCAATCGTCTATAAAGAGAGGGATTAGACAATGGTTGCCCCTCTGATGGTGTCAGATGCGTATTAAGTTCAACTGGAGTGTCAACAGTCTTATTATCAGTGAGTCCAGCTTGAGATATGAGGTCAGATGCATACTTTGCTTGAGTAATGTAAAGACCATCTGTGGAACGAGTGATCTCAAGACCCAAGAAATAGCTTAAATGTCCAAGGTCTTTCATCTCAAACTGCTGACTAAGAAAATCCTTGAGTTCTTGAATGCCACTGAGGTCATCACCAGTTATGATCATATCATCCACATATAGAAGAAGCAAAATGGTGCCTTTATCATTGCGACGAAGAAATAGGGCAGAATCATAAGGACTGGCAGTGTAACCCAAGCGAAGAATGGTGGAACTGAATTTGGCAAACCATGCTCGTGGAGCTTGTTTAAGGCCATAAATTGCACGTCGAAGGCGACAAACCTTATTTGTTTCAACAGAAAGACCAGGAGGAGGTTGCATATAGACTTCTTCATGCAGATCCCCATTAAGGAATGCATTTTTAACATCCATCTGAAAAAGGTCCCATTTACTAGCAGCGGCAACAACTAAGAGGGTACGAACAGAGGAAATACGGGCAACTGGAGCAAAAGTCTCTTCATAATCAATCCCATACTCTTGTGTAAAACCTCTTGCTACAAGACGAGCCTTATAGCGATCGATAGACCCATCAGAGCGAGTCTTGATCTTATAGATCCACTTACTACCAACCACAGATTGACCAGGAGGGAGAGTAACAAGATCCCAAGTATGGTTTTTGGTTAATGCATCAATTTCTTCTTTCATTGCAATCTGCCAAGAAGAGTTAGTAGATGCCTCACGATAGGTGTGAGGCTCATGGAGTGTAGCAAGGGCAGTGTAACAATGATAGTCAAGTAAATGTGTAGGAATGGATCTTACCCGGGTTGAGTGGCGAGGTGGAATGTTTTGTTGAGGATCTTCAGGCGGAGCAGGAGCAAGGGACCTATGTTCAAGGTGAGGTAGCTCATTATCAACCTGTTCTTCTACGACCTGTCTAGGAGAATCATCAAAAATATCTGAAGATTGAATAGTGACGTCCAAAGATGGATTAGAAGTATCTGTAGAAGGAACAAGAGACTCATTTGGAAAAATTTCTAAAACATTGGAATTAGTTAGGGAAGAACGAAAGTGAGAAAGTTCAACAAATAAGCGGTGTTCCCAAAAGACAACATTACGGGAAACACGGAGACGATGTGAGACAGGATCATAGCATCGATACCCTTTTTGAGTTTCACCATAACCAAGAAAACAACAAAGTCTAGACCGAGGCTCAAGTTTGTTGTGTTCATGAGGCTGAAGAAGAACGAAACAAGCAGATCCGAATGAGCGAAGGTAATGATAGTTAGGAGATGATCCAAAAAGGCGCTCATACGGAGTCTGATTATGAATGACAGCGCTTGGAATGCGATTAATGGCATAAACAGCATGAAGAGCAGCTTCACCCCAAAATGGGGCAGGAACTTTGGCAGAGAGAAGAAGAGCACGAACAGTGTCAAGAATATGACGAAGTTTTCTTTCGGCTCGACCATTTTGTTGAGAGGTTCCTGGACAGGTTAGATGATGTACAGTGCCATAGGAGTGTAATAGAGTTTGAAAATCATTTTGAGTATATTCAAGAGCATTATCAGATCGAAAAGTTTTGATATGTTTGGAGAATTGTGTTTCAACCATTTTTGCAAAGTTACTGTATATTGATAAAATTTCAGAACGAGATTTCATTGGAAAGATCCAACTATAACGAGAATAATCATCAATGAAAACAACAAAATATCGAGATCCACCAATACTAGTAACAGGAGAAGGTCCCCAAACATCAGAATGAATTAACTCAAAAATACTATTAGAGATAGATGTACTATTATTGAAAGGTAAAGCTGGTTGTTTTCCTAACTGACATGAAGTACAATCAAAATTATCTTTGGACATAGAGCCCAATAGACCTTTAGAAGCTAACTGTTGTACCCGAGAGGATGAGGCATGACCAAGACGAGAATGCCAAAGTGCGAGAGAAGGTAAGGAAGAAACTGCAGCAGTTGCAGCAGCAACAGAGGCAGGAGCAACAGGTGGAAGATGAAGACTGTTTACGGGAAACATACGCCCGACCCTAGGACCGGTCCCAAGCTCTTGTCCCGTCCTCGGATCCTGCACAATACACCCAGAATAGTAAAAAATAATACGATATCCTAGTTCAGCTAATTGTCCCACAGAGCATAAATTATAGGATAGGTCAGGTACATGAAAAACCCCAGGAACAGAGAGGGTAGAGGTCGAAACAAAACCTAGACTATTCCCATGAATGGTGGAACCATCAGCTATATGAATATTAAGGGGATGTGGTGCAGGGTCAAGTTTGGAGAATAAAGATGAGTGAGGAGTCATGTGATTGCAACATGCAGAGTCAAAAAGCCAATTTTGAGACTTACCGGGCAAAACTGAGAGGGTAGTGGAAAGAGATGCATTACCAGCCATTTGAACAGCCTGAGTTATGATCTTCTGTAGTTCAATGGAAGAGAGGTTGATAGTGGATTCAGAAGACTGGGACTCTGCTGAAATAGAAGGCATCAACGAAGTAGGCTCAGTATTAGCAACAGCAGCAGTAGATTTGTTACGACGGTAACAAGTCTCAATGGTGTGGCCATGACGCTTGCAATAATTGCAGAACCTTTTATTGCTCTGCCTGCGACGATTGTAAAAGCCAGATGAATCACCTGATTGCTGAGGTTGTTCAATGGCAGGAGCAGGAGGAGTAATAGCCAAAACATTGAGCTTATTTTGGGCTTGAAGGGTTGCAAGTCGAGCTTCTTCTCTAACCAACTCATTTACAGCAGTATCAAGAGAGGGAGGAGGACTACGATTAAGAAGCTGACCTCGGATTGGCTCAAAGTCCTTGTGGAGTGACATCAAGAACTCATAGAGACGAAATTCATCCTTAATTGTAGCATATTGCTAAGCATCTGTTGAGCATGACCAAATTGGATCACAAAGGTCAATTTGGTCCCAAAGGAAGCGAAGTTGATCAAAGTAGTCATTGATGGATTGCCCTGGTCCCTGTTGCAGTTTATGCAATTCAACTATTAGTTGATATTTCATGGATCCGTGAGTAATGGAGTACCTTTTAGTCAACATATCCCATGCTGATTTGGCATCTTCAAAACTGCCTAACAGATTGGAGATAGATGGAATAGAAGTATTCCGAATCCATGTGAGAATCATGTGGTTGTGACTATCCCATTCAATCATGCGACGAAGAAAGATAGCATCTTCTTCACTTGCTCCTTTATCAGGAATAATAATTGCACCAGTACAATAATGCCAGAGCATACGACCCTTAAGAAAACTTCGCATAGCTTGAGACCATGACAAATAATTCTTAGTCCCCTCCAATATAGTATTTATAGGGCAAGAAACAAAATTATCCTTTTTATCCATTTCAAAACACAATTTGTAAAAACAGACTGCAAAAACGAGATCTACGCGAAAAACTGGGCAGGGTGAACCTGTAATGCAAAAATCCGGTCAGCGGTCAACGGTCAGCGGTCAACGGTCAGAGGTCACAGGCAGCGGGCGGTCACGGGCAGCGGAAAGCCCGGTCAGGATTGGTTCGCTGACGTCAGCTGCAGGTACTGATGACGTCAGCTCTACGTAGATACTGATGACGTCACGAGAATGGCGCGGCTGCTTGGCGCGTGGATCTGACGCGCCGTTGATGTTGGAGGCGCGTGAGGGCGCGTATGGAGTCTGATGACAGTGATACTTACACGGTTGTGTAGATCCGGTTGAGACGATCACAGTGGTATCTGTTGATAGTTCGTCAGGTTAAGATTCACGGCGGCGGCGGCGGCGCGTGGACGACGTGCAGAGTGGTTGTGCGGCGCGTGATGGAGCGTGCGGTGTCCGATGGTTGCGATATTTCCACGGTTGTGTAGATCCGGTTGAGACGGTCACAGTGGTATATCAGAAAAAATTTCGGAACAATATGCACGGCGGCGGCGGTGGTTGCAGTTGTTTTTGTGGACGGAACTCCTTAACAACAGCCACTGTAATTCCGGAACCTAAGGACAACGACTGAAAGACGTCGGAGGTTAAACGGTGAATGATTCCAACGGCTATTGTGACAGCGAAAGCTATAAGGGTTAAATAATCACCAAAAAGAAAAACTGCTAGAAAGACAAGAATAGTGGCTCTGATACCATGTTAGAAATACTTAATGATTGTATTCTATTTTGTGAATAAATGAATATACATGGTGCTTTTATATAGGAGTTACAAATAAATTAGATATATCTAAAGTAACTAACTAAAGATATGCCAGAAATAAAAAGATATACATTAGAGATATACATTAGCAGATATATATATAAATATATATATTAATATATTATTAGATATACATTAACAATACTTAAATATTATTAGCTAAAAAATAAATTTATAAAGCTGAGACGGACACATGCTTCTCCTAAATTTGACTTGCTTAATCAAAAATATTTTTTGTTTGACATATATGTACATATATACATGCTCAACTTACTAAAATGATTAGCCAATTATTTAATTTAATTAGTGTACGTTAGAAATTGAAATTTACAGTAAACTCTAGATGTTATATCCTTCACAAGACACAAGAGACCTGAAAAATTGAACTTTTCTGTTATACTAGTTTTGGACTGAGTTTGTATGATGGGTTATCAAGCAATAATTGTAATTGTTTTGAAATTCTTAATTTTAGAAAATAATAGAAAAAATAAAATCTTTAAATATTTTTTTTTGTTTTTATTATAACAATGTGAAACATTGAATTAATTTTTTTTTAAATGTTTGCAATAATATTTTTTAAATAATTAATTAATTAGTTTGTTATTTTAGTAAAAAATAAATATATAATAATTATTATTTTATGAGTAATAAGTGTGATAATTTGTGACAGTATTTAATAATTGAAAATGGGTTCAAGAGATCACTTAACTTTTATAAAAAGAGCATGTTAGTCACATAATTTCGAAAGATGTCCACTTTAGTCATAAAACTTCGTAACTATATAATTTATGTACACACTTCATAGGACTAGAGTGCAATCTTTTAAGACTAAAATGCAGTTTTTTCAAAATGATAAGAATAAATTGTTACAGTTGAAAGATATTGAATTAATGTGTTCATTTTCTTAAAACTACATGACTAGTGGTACTCTTCTCTATTAATAAATAAGTCATATATAACATAACAATACATATAAATTTATTTAATAATTATTTTTATTATTATTTAAGAAATTAATTTGACATAAATATGATAAACATGATTTGGTCGAACTTAATTAATAAGCATTTTTATCAATATTTTTTATTAAAAATCGTTGAAAATTAACTTTTCTAAAAACTTAAGTTATTAGAAAAATAATTAACATTATTTTTATATATATATTACCCTTTACAAGTATTGATTTTATGTACCACACAAACCAATTATTTGTAATTCATCAATTGAAATTGAAGTTGTTAGGCTTTGAACATACCATGCCTTTCAAATCTTATACCCGCTCTCTCGAAGCCTCAATTTAGTAGAAAACTAATAATAGCTCAACAACTAAGCTATTTGGAGAAGTGTTAGCTTGATTTTATACATATATTATTTTTTATCTAAAATAAAATAAAGTATATTAATTGATTACTTTTTAATTGATATGAAATATGAACTAATCTCAACACGAAAATAATTAGTTTTATTATAATATGATTTTTTCATAAATAAATTATGCACACCAATATGTTCATTATATGTAAGTATGAATTGCATGCATTTTCACTCTTAAAAATTAAAACAATTATCCAAAAATAATAATATAAATCTAATACAAATAAAACTATTAAAATAATTATTCATAAAAAAATATTTATTTTAAAAACATTTTGATATTAATTAATACATAAAAAAAAGGAAACGTACAGGGCTCAAAACAAAATTATTGCACCTCTATACATATTTATATGTAAAGAAAACAAGGGTATTTATTAAAAATAAAAAATAAAAAAAGAAAGTTTGGGGCCTTTTAGATTTTTTTTTTTACTTTCCAAATTTTGTAAGTTTAATTGTTGTAATGTTCGTATTTATAAAATTTCTTTTATATTTTATAGTGTGTCTCAACATTTATTCTCTATTAGGGTGATAAATGTCAATTAACGTGTGTATCGTATTATTGTGCCAATGTACCATGTTTGTTGTCAAATTAATTAATGTTTTATATATTATTATTACAACCTTTCATTTAATGGAGGGCTTACCAGTCATTTTTTTTCTTACAAAAGATAAAATATTAGGTTTAATTGTATATTTTTTAACTCTTTTCATTTTTTATTACAATGATAATATATATATATATATAATGAAAATATTAAGTCATCTAAAGGAAAACATTACTCGTTGCAAGTAAAAAAACAAATCAACCAAAAACATTGTGATATTGATTTTAAGTAAATTTTGAATGTATTATTGATAATTTTTTAAAATAGTAAAATTTATATTACATTAAGAAAAGTTACACTTAAAAAATATAAAAAGAAAGTTCATATATTGTTGTAATATTCAAACTTATTACTTGTAAGATAAAAAGGTTTATGTTTTTCTATTATTAAAATAATCATATATAAGCAAACAACTTTTACAAAACAAACAGAGAAAGGGCAAATTAACAAAACATTAGTAGCTTCTAAAAATCAAATATATTTGAAAAAGACATCCTAATTAAAGCTTTATCTAAAACTTCCATGATTTCAATATTATCCAAGATTTGACATTATAATTTTTACTTTTAAAAATATACAATAAAAATAAGAGGTTCAAGTGTCAAAAATATTCCACCAATTTTGAAAAAAAATATATCCTTTAATTCACTAGTTATAGATATACATATTTTAGTAATATAGAATTCAAAAATAAGTCTTTTAGTAAACAAAAAAAAAAAAAAAGGTTTGTTTCGTCCCCTAAGATTAAGATATCAAACCTTTTTCCCAATTCTAAAAGGACTAAATAACTTACTTTTCAATTTTATGAGAACTAAAGTAGCCATTCTTTAATTCTAATAAAAGAACAAAACAACATTTATCAAAAATAAAATGACTAATTGATCACTACTTTTCTTAAATGAATGGATTTTTAGAAACCTTATCCTAAAAATTAACTATAATTATGAATCTTTTAGACAATTTTTTTATTCTACATCATTAATTAATTATTAATAAAGTTGTTGCTATTATATATTTTATACATCAAACAATATAAAATATAATTCAAATTTATAATTTAAAACTTAGATAAATAGCAAAAATAAACACTCAAAACTTAAACTCAATAAGTAACATCCTAACTAAATCCTCCAAAATACCTCAAATTACATTAATGTTATGTTTGATTTACTGGAATTTATATCTTCTAACTTACATACTAAAATTTTGAGACTTACAATAAAAAATTGCATAACAAAACTACCATCAAATCACTAATATGTTGTGTTTCATGCACTGGAATATTGAAAATGGTAAAGGAGATTTGGACTCGTCAGAATTTTCCTATTAACACGTTCATGTTGAGACAAAGGTATTAAAAAAATTAGGTTGATCCTAAATTAACGTGTTGTGTTAACCCATGTCCGTTTGTTAATGGGTAATGTTGCTCCGTGGTCCGTACACGACATGATTTGCGATTCATTTAATCTATCATCTAGTAAAAATAATAACGTAACAAGATTAAATCTATATATTTGATTACTTTCAATATATATATATATATATATATATGATGTAATAACGTTAAGTCTATATACTTGACTACTTTCAATATATATATATATATATATAATTTAATTTTGAAGTAGTTAATAGGTCCAATCCAAGTTGTTACTGCCTGCTTTTGTTTTTCCTCCTATCATGTCGTGTCGACACATTGACGAGTGTCGACACCCATATATATATATATATATGAGATATTTGTTACTTCACCATTTTATATGGTTTCTAAACGATAATTTTATAAATCAATAAAAAATTGTTTCTTGTGTTTGCCGTTGTTAAGATTAAATATTGTAAGTCATTATTATTATTATTATTATTATTATCTTCTAATAGGTGCACATAAAGTTTTATTTAGCTTCCTAGACGAGTGCGAGCGATATTTATCACACTTCAGTTTAATGATCACACTTACTCTTTTAAATTGTTAGTTAAATTACAGACTGCTTATGGTTTAATAAAAAAATTACATAAATGTCATATGATAGTATTGTAAATAATGAATGGAATAATATATTTTGTTATTCTTGATTCTCTAAGAAACACTTTCCACTATAAGATTAGCTGAAAAGTCACTATTAAATTTAAAATTATAATAAGTTCACTCTTCAAGTAAATGGATGTTGATATTGTTATATCAATTTTCTTATATTACAATGATATATTCTAATTATGTATATTGAGAGGATGTGGGTTTGAACCCTTCATTTTGTAAATGCTTGTGTAAGTGTTTTTTTTTAATTGATATCATTATATTTTATAATATATTTCCTTAATATTTTTTTATAAGTTTACAAAACCCAAAAAAGCCATATATATTAACCATACTTTAACAAATTAAACAAAGAGAAGAGGAATGAAAATTAAAGAAATGAAATGAGAGTACTTGTGGTAGTGTGGATGTTAATCACAATCATATCAACAATTTCAAAATTCGATTACATTCAGCCTAAAACGCAAGCTTTTACCCCTCTATTAATTTCTCATGTGGTACGTGACAATTGTATGAATTATGATATAACTTGTACAAATAAGAAAAGATCGGTGAGGAAGATAGATAGTTGGTCTCGTTTTGTGTCCAAAATATGAAGAACTTTAAGAAGGAAAAAGGTACAAGATGAAAGAGTGATTCATTGCAGAGATTGGGCAGCATTTATTTGCAAGAGAATATTTAAGATCGAGGAAGCACAACTATAAGATTTGTGTTGGCATAAATTATCATCGATGTCGCAGATTTACATGAACTAAAAGACTAAAGAAATGGTGTGATATTAGTATTTTTCTATGTAGCAAATAACTTGTAATTTCATAACTTCAAATCAAGAAAAGGACTATGAGCATTGTTTTGATGTAAATTATTGTTAATATCTACAACACTTGAAGTAAAGAATTTAATATTTTTTGCATATATACAATGCGGAATTTCATACAACAAGCCTTCTAGCTATTCAAATAAATTGCATTTACCTAGTTATATATGTAATATAATTAATGTTGGACATTTTATCTATTAATAATACTTATGATTTGTTTAGAAAAGAAAAAAATATTCAAATAAAATTGTGATTTTTTAGAGCTGTAAGAGCTATTATTCATGCCGGCAATAAAATGGGTTCTAAAACTCATGAACTGTGTATTAAGATGGTAGACATGGTTACATACTTATCAACAATAAGTTGGGCAAACAAGGCCCAAATGTTTGTTAAAAAAAAAAGAAATAGGCCCGAATGGTGTGGCTATGAAATGATATGTAACAAGGGAAGTAACATACATTGTGCATAACAATTTCACATGATAAACTTAGACTTGAAAAGTTCAGAGATATCTAATGTACCCTGAACAACATCTAGCAGCATGAAGCCAAACATACATGAATCATTACAAGCTGCCTACACCTAGAAAATCATTTAAAGATTCAAACACAAGAAATTAAAGGAAAATACCTTGAACAGACAAAAGAACTAGACAAGAACCACAAATGCTAACTATCTCAAGTACTTAAAAAACCATCATTATGTTGCTAGGCAATGTTAAAGATCAAATGGAACCAAATCTATCATTTTTATGAACTTTTTAAATACAAACGCACCGAAAACACACACTCGATCACCATATAGATGCACAAGTCTTCAACGCATAATAGAGTACAAATCACTCCAAATCAAACGAGCAACTCCCACAAAGTGTAGCGTTACAAACATATCAAATGTGGAGTAACAACTCAAAATGTAACTTAACAAAAAACATCACTACCATTGAAAAAAAAGAAAAAAAGAGTACGTAATCCATTGAGTGGGAGTTTATCTTGTACTTGACTACTTACATATGATGAATTTGGGTTGATTTTTCTGTCCAATGATCGTAACTTGTTCAAATAAAATTTTATTTTAAATTAGATTTGATTTAATTATAATTTATTTTAGTTAAAAGGGAGTTATTATGTTGTTGTTTTTCACTCAAAATACAAAGATAGTATGAGAATTAAGTGATTATAATCATTGTTATTATCACAATTACATTTCATGAATTAGAGTTGGAGTAATGTTTTTTTTAATAATTACTTTACTAAATTGTTATGAACTCCGACTAGAATTACACAAAATGTCACTTCACTACTTGTAAATTACCTTTTGAATAATAGGTAACCTTATGTAAAAACCATAGTTAAACTATATTTTGACAAATATTATCATTTTTGTTAATTATCAATTATTTCATATATTTCTAATTTTATTTTCTGTACAAGAGTTTAGGTATATGTATACAAGGAAAACGAAAACTAAACAATAACCCTAGTTGTTGCACATCTATGTTTTATGGTTCCACTACTATTATTGTCTGCTCCATGTTTTGTTCCACTAAACATTGGTGTCTGTCATTGTTGCAGCATGCACCACAACACACACCAACATTCCCCCTCAAGTTGGTGCATATATGTCTCTTATGCCTAACTTGTCAAGTGAGTTGTAGAAGTTCTTTGCAGACACAGATTTTGTATCTATATCAGCCAATTGATCTTCTGATTTAACAAATGGAAGCTGAATAATCTTTTCTTCAAGATTCTGTTTGATGAAGTTTCGATCCACTTCAACGTGCTTCGTGCGATCATGTTGAACGGGATTGTGAGAGATGACAATGGCTACTTTGTTATCACAAAATAAGTTTGTTTCAGAGTTAGGAGCAACACCAATCTCAGTTAGAAGTTTTTTCAACCACAGGAGCTCACATATTCCCTTGACCATTCCTCGAAATTCAGCTTCAGCACTAGATAAGGCAACTACATTTTGCTTCTTGCTCCTCCATGTAACAAGATTGCCCCCCATAAAAGTAAAGTACCCAGTAGTAGATTTCCTATCCTTCATATTCCCTGCCCAGTCTAAATCTGTATATCCAACGACTTCCAATTGATCATTCTTTGAAAACATAAGTCTTTTCCCAGGGGAGGATTTTAAATAACGAAGTATTCGCATGACGGCATCCATATGGTCTTCACTTGGGTAGTGCATAAACTGACTCACGACACTCACAACATAAGCAATATCAGGTCGAGTATGAGATAAGTATATGAGTTTACCTACTAACCGTTGATATCTCTATTTATCTACTGGTACTTGGTCCACATATTCTCCAAGTTTATGATTTTGGACCATCGGAATATCGATAGGTTTACAATCTAGTAATCATGCCTCTGCGAGTAGGTCTAGAGTATATTTCCTTTGGAAAAGACATATACCTTGTTTTGATCTTATTACCTCAATGCCTAAGAAGTATTTTAGCCCTCCCAAGTCCTTCATTTCAAACTCATTTGACAGTTGTTCTTGAAGCCTATAGATTTCTTCTTTATCATTGATAACTGTATTTTATATAGTTATTTTTATCTATTTTATTAATTATAATTGCTATGTTCTTGACATTTTTAGTTAATTTTAGCGTAATAAATTAATATTTACTGTTCATTTGTTAAGTAATATATTTTTAAGAAAATTAAAGAATTTGAATCGAAAACGTACTTAATTGCAAATATATGCCTAAAAATATAATTTGAAATAAAAGAGTACTTAATTACAATTAATAAAAGTCTAAAATATAATTTCAATTAAAATCAGGCTTAAATTTAATTAACAAAAGTTTAAAAGTTAATTTAAATTAATAAAAGGCTTAATTGTAATTAAAGAAAGTTTAAAAGTTAACCATTCGATCAAGAAACGAACGACTACGATGAGACGCGCGAGACCAGACATGACAAAAGATATTGGACGTGGGAATTCAGGTGCACGTTCTCGGTGCTGAGTGGGGTCCACCTAACGCGTAGGCCGACGTGTAGGGTGGGACCCATATGTCTGTTACGCGTCTGCCAAAAGGCGTGATCCAATCCAACGTTGTCTACATAATCTTCGTGTGCCTATCCATCCAACAAATGATTCAATGCCACATGTCGCCAATATTTCTGTAGCTAATGAGAAGCGGACACATGGCATGTATTAGGTAAACCAAAAGAACGGAAAGGACACAAGTTTCCAGCCACGCTTTTGTCTGCCACATGTCTCGCGTGCCATGATTTCGTGCGACGCAATCACATGCAACTGTTTCCCTCCCCCAATGAAATGTTGTCACATGTTTATATTAATTCTTTCAACTAATCATATGCTAACACGTGGCACGCAGATTAAATAAAAAAATCAGAAACGACACCCTCTATTTTTATGTCTTCCACGCGTATGTTAAAATAACAATTTCGATATCCTCATTTTCATACGTGTGGCTACATAATTAAAGAACTCAATCTGCCAAACCATGCTCGAGATGATTGTTTTAGTCCATACAATGCTCGTTGCAATCTACATGTGGTTTCTTTTCCTGATGTAACAATATATCTTGGTGGGATATCCATGTAAATCTCTTCTTTAAGGTCACCATGAAGGAAGACATTCTTCACGTCAATTTGGTGCAATGGCCAATCTAAATTTGCTACAAGAGATAACAAAACTCTCATAGTTTTTAGTTTAGCCACAGGTGAAAATGTTTCTTGATAATCTATACCATGTTTCTGTGTATACCCTTTTGCTACTAGTCTCGCCTTATATCGATCAATTGACCCATCTGCTTTATACTTAATGGAGAAAATCTATTTGCATCCTACCATCTTCCTCCCTTGAGGCAACTTGCTTAACACCCATGTGTTGTTCTTCTATAGTGCCTCAAATTCTTCTTTTATATCGCCTTCAACGTTGCTTGGAACTTGACATGAGGAAAATGTTTGTGCAAAAGTCCTGATAGGTTCTGATAACCCTTGAGTAGATACATAATTGGCTATTGGATACTTGGATTGTCGTTCCTCTCTGTTTGGAGAGTATCGATTCGGAGGTTTGCCTCGATTGTGTCTGAAAGATAGAACATAACCAACAGATGTATCTATAGCATTAGTTTGTAAAGGTGTGATAGGAGAACTTACCTAAGGAGTATTCTTAGCAGAAGGATCATTGGGTACTAAAGAGTGAAGGAGTGCATCAACCACTGCATCTTCTGGAGATTCAATCACTAGTTCAATTCAGTTCTTAGAAGTTCAAGTTTGAGTCTAGATACTGGCTCATCCATATTGTTGGCATTATATGAGTATGTCGGATTCAACATCAGGCCAATTCCGTTCTTCACCATAACTCTCCCCTGAAGAGGGTAATTGGATACTCATTATGGAAAAAACCATTCAGATTCTAGAAAGTGACATCCATGGTAATGTAGGTTCTTTTAGTAAATGGATCGTAGCATCGGTATCCCTTTTTTTGTACGTCATACCCCAAGAATACACATCGGGCAACACATGGATCCAACTTAGTTCGTTGATTTTTATAGAGGTAGACAAAAGCAACACATCCAAAAATTTGGGGCAGAAGTATCAAAATAGTTGGCAAGGGAACATGATCAGATAGCACCTTTAATGGAGTTTGAAATTGTAAGATTTTTGTGGACATACGGTTTAGTAGATACACAGTTGTAGTAACAACATCACTCCAGTATCTACTAAGCATATGTGCACCAATTAGTAAGGCCCAAGCAGTTTCTAAAATATGTCTATTCTTCCTCTCTACAGTCTCATTCTGTTGTAGGGTTTGTGAACACGAGGTTTCATGAAGAATACCATGGTTGTCCAAGTATGTCCAAAATTTTTGATTAACATACTCCCCTCCATTATCAGACCTAAGAATCTTAATTTTCTCAGAAAATTGTGTCTGAACATGGTGTGAAACAAGTGAAATGTAGAAAATACTTCATTTTTATATTTGAGAAGGTAAAGCCATATCATTTGTGTACAATTAGCAATAAAAATTACAAACCAACGATGACCCGAGGACGTAGTGACCGGGGAAGGTCCCCAAACATCAGAATATACTAAAGCAAAATGAGTCGTACTTTTATGCATGCTCATAAGATAAGAAGCCCTATGACTTTTTGCTAAGATACAAGTATCACATTTGAAATCCGAGTGTGTGATATTTGAAAATAAATTAGGGAGTAGGTGCTTTAAATACCCAAATGATGGATGCCCAAATCGACGATGACATAGCCAAAATGTAGAAAATAAACTGAATGGTAAGTCTGAAGTCTGAATTCTAAAATTTGAATGATATGTCATTTTTTTGTTAGTTTGAACTCTGAAATTTGAATGGTATGTTATTTTTTTGTTAGTCTTAAATCTGATCTTTACAAATTGCCTTAGTATAATCACAGTTCACAGAATACATTGATCTTTACAATTAAATGTGTTTTTTATTAACATGATTTGTTAATATAAATTTTTATATATGATTTATATATAATATGTATTTTTGTCATAAAATGTACATAAATTGTGGTGTTTTGTTTTATAGGTTCTTATTAAATCATATTAGTTCTTAATTTTTAAAATGTACATAAACAATGTTTAAATTAATATTGTTATAGATTGCATAATGTTTCTGAATACCAAACTGTATTATTAATTCATTAACGCCAGATATCATATATGTAGGTAATGCAGCTATAAACTAAATATTTATGCAGATAATTATATTTTAAATGTAACTAATCCACAAAGTTAATAAATAATAAAAAACAGTTTTTATTAGCATTCAATTGTACAAAATTATCATCTTTGTAATGTAGTGGCACCAAACATTTTGTGAAGCCCTCAAATTCAAGGTAATGTCCTAGATTGTTGTCCTATGCTAGAATGTTACACTTTGGTGACTGATATTATGTTAGTTTTGAAATGATTTTTGATTAAGTACAAAAAGTAATATTTTAATATATTAAGAATATGTACTAATCTATATTTTATATATAGGTGATGATGTACATGAGTTTATTGGACCAAGTCAATTTACAGATTTTACTATGTCTATAATTGAAGACATTGAACCTGAAATTCATCTGAATGAAATAAAAAATACACCACAGAATTTAAATGACTCATCTTCAAAAAGGGGAATGGAAGTAAGTAATGTTCACCCCGATAATGAACCTGATATGAAAAAACAAAAAACTTTTAGGTCAGAAATATGGAATCATTTTTCATATATTTTACCCTATGATGTGGAAAATCCTAGAGCTACATGTCATTATTGTAAAAAAAGTTATGCTGCTCATCCCACGAGGAATGGAACTACTTCAATGATACATCATTTCAAAAATTTATGTAAGAAGATTCCTATAGAAGTAGATAAAGGACAAAATATGTTAAGTTTTCAAATACAAAAAAGAGAGGATGATAGGACACCTCATAAATTAGTTGCTGTATCATTTGATACAAAACGTGCTAGAGTTGCTTTGGAAAAAATGATTATTATTGATGAATTGTCTTTTAGGTTTGTTGAGGGTGAGAGATTTAAAAAATTTATATCTGAAATTTGTCCTAAGTTTCATGTGCCATCTCGGCAAACAATTTCTAGAGATGTGTTTCAACTTTATTTAGATGAGAAAAAAAGTTTGAAGAACTTTTTCATAAGTGAAAAGCAAAGAGTTTGTCTTACTAGTGATTTTTGGACTTCAATTCAAAATATTAATTATATTTGTCTAACCACTCATTATATTGACAAAGATTGGAAATTACAAAAGAGAATTATAAAATTTTGTCAAGTTGAGAATCATAAAGGTGATACAATTGGGAGAGTGATAGAACAGAGTTTGCATGATTGGGGTATATGTAAGGTATTCACCATAACACTTGATAATGCTTCCTCAAATGATACTGATGTGTCATACTTGAAAAGGAAGCTAAAAAATTGGAATGATGGACTTGTTATGAGTGGATAGTTCTTTCATGTGCGATGTTGTGCTCACATTTTGAATTTGATTGTAAAAGAAGGACTTAAAGATCTTCATAGTACTATTATGAGTATTCGTTGCGCTGTGAGATATGTTAGATGCTCTCCTTTGAGATTACAAAAGTTTAAAATGTGTTCTATTAAAGAAAATATTGAGTGCAAAGGAAGTGTCGTGCTAGACGTGCCTACAAGATGGAACTCCATATATCTAATGTTAAAATCTTCTTTAAATTTTCAAAAAGCATTTGATCATCTTGAAGAAGAGGAAGGAACAAACTTTATTTCTTATTTTCATGAGGAGCGATCAAATGTTGGGCCGCCAACATTAGATGATTGGAAGAATCTGGTGTTTTTGTCAAGTTTTTGAAAACTTTTTATGACTCTACTTTAGCATTCAGTGTATCTTTATGTACCACTTCAAATTTATATTTTACAGAACTACATAACATTCAATCTCAAATACTTACATGGTGTGGTTCTGATGACTTGTTGTTGAAAAATATGACTATTAGCATGAAAACAAAATTTGAGAAGTATTGGGGAAATGTAGACAAGAGTAATAAGATGTTGTATGTTGCATTTGTACTTGATCCAAGGTACAAATTAGAGTATTTGGAATTCTTATTTGAAGAGATTTATGATTTAGAAATTGTTGAGAGATAATGTCAAAAATACTTTTATGGATCTGTTCAAAGCTTACTATATGTTAGTGCATGGAAAAGATTTTCAATCTAATGTGACTCAATCACAAGATGTAATAGGAAGGATTCCTTCATCTGAGGAAGCAAGAAAGTTGAAGTTTCTTAAACGATTAGAGGAGAAAAATAGTTTGGAGTTGAAAACCAAGGTTGAGAAATATTTGAACACCCTATGTGAAAATGTCATGTTGGATAAGTTTGATATATTAAAATGGTGGAGGGAAAATTCTTTTAGGTTTCCTATCATCTCTCTCATTGCATGTGATGTGTTAGCAATTCAAGTTTCAACTGTTGTATCAGAATCAGCTTTTAGCACATGAGGGAGCATTCTTGATCCATTAAGGAGTTCTTTGAATCCTAAAATGGTAGAAACATTAGTATGTAGTCAAAATTGGTTTTGTTTTTCCATTAATAATGATAATGTCCTCTTACCAGAATACAATGATGACCTAGACATTTATGAAGATGTTGATTTTGTTTTATTGTAAAGTTCATTAAAGACACTATAATGATCGTTGATGATTAATAATAGGTAAATTTTAAATATTATTATCTAATGATGTATTGTTGTTGATTGTGAGTTTTGATGTTTGTATATGTTTAAGAATTCTTTGTAAATGAGATATTTAGAATTCATTTCTTTATGTCTAATCTTTTTTTTATTTTAGATTTTGATAACATCTTATTTATGTATTTATATATTTAACAATAATATCTATCTATGTATGATTATAAATGAGTATTATATTTGATTGCATCCTATTAAATTATATCATATTAAACTTAATCATTTTAGATAGCAGAATGGTTCGGTCCGATCCGGTTTCAACTATATGAACGGTCCAGTTTGATTAAAAAAAATTTAGGCAAAATCGGACCGGACCGAACCATGTACACCCTATTTAGATGCAAACATGTTCTAAACAGTACTTCTTGAACCTCTATGAATATTGCAAATAAAGATGGAAGAGAAAAGAGAATTTTTTTTTTCTGGGGTATTGAATGTGTTGTGTAAAATACTCTAATATTTTACCATAATGAAAAAGATCTACAACAACTTCGTGTAATTTTTTGTATTGTTTTCATGCTCATGGATCATGCTTTACTTATTATTTTATTCCCGGTATATTAATCGTAAAAAATGCAAATTTTTCTTCTCTCGGTAGTAGGAAAAGGTAAATTTCTTTAGAAAAGACCTTCATGAAGACGATCTCCAAAATATGGTAATTAACAGATTCGAATTAGACACTTAAGAATAAGTTTTGTCTAATATAATATTATTATACAGGGAAATGACCTGTAATTCGTATTTATGAACTCTATTTGAAAGATATACGCAATCAACGTGAGACTTTCTCTTTAATTTTAACCTCTAAGAGATCAAAAAACACAAATTAAAATTTCAGTACTCTGTTTTCCTGAGGAAAGTTTGTGAAATAAATTGATAGCCATGCAAAAAGCTTTTGCGGAACCTGAATTCATATTATGTAGTAACCAAAAGACTGAAACATACCCGATATATATATAAGAAATGATATTTAAAATAGATAAAATAAAATACTTGTTTTTATGAAAAAAAAAAAAAGTAGAATAAGAACGAGAGAAAGTAGAATTACATTAGATAAAAATATATAAAAATTTATTATTTTTTGATGTATTATTATAAGTACATTATTTATAAAAAAAATATACAAAAAGTTTAAAATAAAATAAAAAAATCAAACATGTAAATACACATATGCGTTTTTTTAGTTATCATATATTTATAAATCAATTGTTATATGTATTATAATTAATTCATAAAATATATAGTAATTAAAAAATAGGTATATATTTACGTGTTTTATTTATAATATTTTTAAAATTTTAAATTTTTAATATTAGTGTACTTATAGCATCCAATCAAAAAGTTAATGAAATTCTATATAATAATTTTTTTCATAATTAATGTAATTTTGAAATCGTTTATCCAGTAAAATAATATACTAAACATGAAAGAGTAAAGCTATAGAATTTTATTAAGGAATTCCATGCATTCATTAAACTTTTTCATATAGCATATGGTATGCTTGGTTTTACCCACAGGTACATCATCGCTGCAAGCAATTCTGCCATAATTTGCGCAAATTTGGCGTTCTTCTTTTAATGACCTTGGATGAGCTGCCTTATATTTTGTCCAAGCAATGTGCACTTTCGATTCAGCTCCTAACCAAAATGATAGCTTCCTCTCAATAATCCTCAACTTACTATAATTATTACTCAAAATATCAAACTCATTATAATTACCTTCCCTAACATGAGCACTATGAACAAAGATACTGGAAAACACAGGAGGATTATTGGTGTAAACAACATAATCATTGTATAGTATTAACATGATAATTGTAACTAGCACTCTAATAATAATCATCTTTGCAAACCCTTCTCCCCCTTTTCGTTTCCCAAAATTTCCAACACTTCTTTTTATTATATTTATAGGAAACCATTTTTCAGAAAAATAATAATTTATAGTTTTTTATGGGATCCAATTATTCGCAATTTTAAAAAAATTAGTTTTTTACGTGATATAAAAAATATGTGAATGTTAAAAAATAAAATTCTATTAATAAAACAGAATTATATTATATAATTAAATCAAAATATTATAAATTAATTTTTAATTAACTAATCATTTCATCATTTTCAATGGTGCATGTGTCTCTTTATTAAACTTAAGATTTTTCTTTATTTTACTAATCATTAATTAATTTAAAATTTTAAAAAGCGTAATTATTTATATTTAAAAAAAAAATAATTACACTTTCACACCTTCGTACACATGTATAATGATAATATTTGAATTCAAGTTATTTGAATATATGTCATTCCATTACATTGAGGCAACCATTGCTATATAATAAAGGTGTTAATTAAGATAATATGTTATATTATTTTATAGTATAATTTATGAATTTTTTAAACCTATGATATTTTATTCAAAAAATTTTTTAATGAATTAGAATGATAATGATATTGTACATAATAATATATCTTATTTAATACAAATAGTTATAAATGAAATAAGTAAAAATATATAAAAAAAAAACACCATTATCTATAATAATTGTGAGCTAGTTATGATCAATTTTAAATAGGATGAGATAACATAATTTTAATCTATAAATTCATTAAAAACATTAAATAAAATAGGATAGAAAAACTCTTTTTACATCTATACTTTTAAATAAAATTTATTTAATTAATGATTAAGATCATTTATTAGTATCATTTGTGACAAGTATATTTGTTATTACATTTTTACTACTCGTCTACACGTTTCATAAATTGTTTAGAAATAATTCAAATATTCTTAAAATATGTTAGAATTTATAAGTGAAGTGATTAGTGTTAGTCAATCTTTCAACAATTTAATTTTTTTTGTATGATTGATAACCTACAACATTTTACTGCTCTCACTCCAATTGTTATATTTCTTAGCTGGACCTACATTTTTTTTTAGAGTCTACAACAACTGAGAGAAGTGTTAGCATATATATGCGAATTTCAAGCTCCTCATAATCTTAATTGTTGAATTTCAAGATTGAGATACATGGTATATAGAGCACACTGACCACACTTAACAGAAATTGTTAGAATGTATAAGTCGATTCCCAGATGATTCAAGAACAACTTCTAACATAATAAATAATGATGAAATAATTACTTTTTTCGTACTTACATATTATACATTCAATTTAATATGTAGTTTAATGATATGATCCTATCATTCAATCATAAGGGTTTGTAGTAAGTTAGTAGTATTTTTTTTTTTCAGACTTAGTAGTGAATTTTGAAGTGTCCTTTCCTAGGGAAGAAAAAACAATTTGAAGTATATCCTTCAAAATAGTAAAGAGACAGAAATAATTTTTTTTATATATTCCATGTTGTTACAAAATGAATATTACTTATTGAAATATTATTTTGATTTAATTACATAATACATTCTTTATATATATAAATATAGATTGATGAAGTAGATCTGAGAAATTTCGGAATTGATTATCCGATTGTGATGAATCTGATTGCTCGAATCAGATTCTAGAGAGAAAATTAGCAGAAAAGAAATGAGGTTGTTGATGAAGTAGATCTGAGAAATTTTAGAATTGATTCTCCGGTTGTGATGAATCTGATTGCTCGAATCAGATTCTAGAGAGAAAATTAGCAGAAAAGAAATGAGGTTGCGAGACTCAATAGTTTTCGTTAGGGTAAAAAAAATGATATCCCCTTTTTTTCTTTCATTCAGCTATCAAATAGCAAACATAAAGCAAATAACAAAAATAAAGCAATTTGGCTACAGAAAAAAAGGCAAAATACCAAAACAGAAAAGAAAAGAAAATAACAAAAGGATAAATCTGTACTACATCAATTCCCCCCAGCTTGGAAAGAACTCGTCTCAGAGTTTTCAGTAATGGTAGGGGCATCATCAGGAGGGAAATACTCATAGAGATCAGAGATATTGAAAGTGGATAAAATCTGCAAATCTGGAGAAAGATCGATCACATAAGCATTGTCACTAATCTTGTACTTGATGCAAAAAGGACCCAACTTCTTAGCCTTCAACTTGTTATATGTTCAAGTAGGAAACCTTTCTTTGCGAAGGTGAATCATAACCAGATCACCCTCAGCAAAAGCCTTTGTGCGTCGATGAACATTAGCGGTAACCTTATAGTTGGCGTTGGCCTTCTCTAGGCGTTGTTTAACCTCGTGATGCACCTGGACTATTTGATCAGCAAGAGCAGCAGCTGTCTGACTTTGTGTCTTTGGGAGGGTGATGAGGTCGAGGGAGTGAGTCGGCACCTTAGTATAAACTACAGCAAATGGAGCCTTTCCGGTTGAACGATTGACCATGCTATTAAAAGCAAATTCAGCCTGAGGAAGAGCTAAATCCCATTGCTTGGGTCGGTCTCCAGCAATACAATGAATTATTGTACCCATAGTCCTGTTAACTACCTCTGTTTGACCATCGGTCTATGGATGATAGGCGCTACTAAACTGAAGGGAAGTGTCAAAACGTTTCCACAAAACTTTCCAAAAATGACTGACAAACTTTACATCCCGATCAGAGGTAATGGTGCGTGGAATGCCATGAAGTTTAACTACCTCTCTAAAGAATAGGTTGGCCACGTTGCTTGCATCTACTGTCCGTTTACAAGGAATGAAATGGGTCATCTTAGAGAACCTGTCAACAACTACAAACACAGAATCCACATGGCGTTGAGTTATGGGAAGGCCGAGAACAAAATCCATCGACAAATCTTCCCATATGTTTGCAGGCACTGGCAGAGGAGTATACAAACCAGTATTCTGGGACTTTCCTTTGGCAGATTGACACACACCACAACGTTCCACAAAACTTCCAACTTCTCTCTTAAGATGAGGCCAAAAGAATCGTTCTTCAATGACCAAAATGGTCTTGTCCCTGCCCGTATGTGCTGCTAAACCACTAGCATGGGCTTTACAAACTATAAGTTCACGTAAGGAGGTGCGAGGTATGCAAAGCCGATTTGCATAAAAAAGGAATCCTTGGTGAATATGGTAATTGCCCATGGGTTCACAGTTCAAGTACTTCTTCCATATCACCCTAAAATCATCATCTTCAGCATACAATTCTTTGAGATTGTCAAAACCAATCACTTATGTCCGTAAGGTTGTTAGCAAGCATCCTCGTCTGCTAAGAGCACACTACTACAAAAAAGGGTATAAAAGTCGGTTCTCTGAACCGAATTTAAATTCAGAGACTTAAATTGTAAAGTCGGTTCACGGAATGAACCGACTTTACGTGTAGAGTCGGTTCAGGGCATGAACCGACTTTACGTGTAGAGTCCGTTCACGGCATGAACCGACTCTACATTTTATTTGTTTTAATTTTTAATTTTATTTTTCGTATAACAGTATATATAAATAACATAAAAACACTAAAATATAAATAATAATATAACAAATAATTAACAATATAAAAATATTTAATTACTTAATAATTAAATTTATTACAAAAACAAATAATGCATATAAATAACTTCAATTACAAATAAAATAATGTCATCAAATTATGCCATCGAGTAAGCTCGGTTGGCTTAGAATCTTGATTGGCCTTCACAAGCATTATGGCAAAAAAAAAGCTGATCCATATAACAAATATTCTCCTATATACATGAGCACGTAAAACAACCATCAAAAAAGTAGTTTAAACTTCAGACGTACGAATGATGAAATTAAATCATTATAAATATTACCATAAAAAAGAGATTAGCACGTACAACGACATTCGATGAACTCATATTAGCATTATTAACCATTTGTCTATATATGAAGTTATCTGGAATCTCTACTACTATTTTTTAATGCTATATATAATGAACTCTAAATATGAAATCAATTGCATGTAACTTCGATTTCTTGGCTAAGCTTGTGTGAGTTTTGGTGCTCTTAAACATATGGAACACGTTCATATGCACCAAAACTCATACAAACCAAGAAACAAATCGGACCGACGTACACCTGATTTGTACATTTAGAACTCATTATATCATTAAAAATACTAGCAGAGATTCCAGATAAATTCATATTTATAAACAATGCATTCCACTAAATACATGAGCATATATATGATTAATCATCATCAACCAAGTGATTTCAGACACAAGAATAGAGATAGAAGGCCAAATCATTAAAAAATTTACTGTTATGTTGTCATATGCTATTCAAGATCATCAGAATCTTCTCCTGATTCTTCTTGCGATGATATAATTTGAACTATGTGTTCTGCCCATTCCTCTCGTAAATCATCAAAAATTTGCTGGTCGTAACCCGTCTTGTTCCAACCAAAGAACTATATGTATTCAAAATCAAAATAAGAATATGATTTCATTTATTTACAAAAACAAACTCAAATATGTTAAAACTTGTATGTATATGGGTAAAATATATTACCACATCATCAATTGGAATTTTGATATTTGTGATGATTTCGCTCATAAACTTCATGACATAATAACCACACATGACTCCATTATTTTGTTGTGGAACCTACAAAAAAAAGTGCATGTATACATGAATTTTCATATTCGAACATCCTTATTATTTAATTGTAAAATTAATAAAATTATTAATATTGAATTGTACATACCATAACTTTTGTCCATATAAGCTTATGAGATTTTTTAAGGACAATGCCCCTAAACTTGTTCCATAACTTCCATGCCCTATCAAAAAATATAACTCTTATATTTCAACAACTACTTTTGTATCTTTACTCAGTTCTATGGAAGCTGAGTCACAGTACCAAGCATGATTATTGAACATATCAATGATTACCAACATCCAATGATCTTGGCCTTGTTCAAACCTTAATGGCCAAGGGATTATCAACTTTTGATTTCTGCTAAGCGTTAATGCTCTATCACATAATTGTTTAGCTCTGATGCTAACATCCTTCTCTTGATATTGATTGACATATGAAGAATCATAGAACATTGCTAAATATGATGAGTGATTATGTTGAAGTCGATAATAGCAAGCCCTATATATGTATATATATAATTAGATAATATAAATATAATTATATATGTTCTGCATAAATAAAAGAAAACTAACTAGATTGAGGACTCACCTTGTCCACACTTGAATTATACTTAAATCGATCATTTGATATTCAAATATTTGCAACAAGCACTCGATCGATATATACGTTTGGCCGATGTCTACACCAGAAATTTCAATAGGAAGTGGCACAGTCCATCCATCATTTATGCTAGATGCCCTCCCAACAATAGTCATCAAAGTGCCAAGATTTCTATTGAACTGTAACGCATAAGTATGACTATACTTTTTCCAAGGCTTCTTCTTGAATGACTTGGTGCACGATGATTGGCCACTAGTCATAGATTTAGCACGAGATACTTGCTTGGTATCTCTTAAATGTGCCACATTTAAGAGTTCTGGTATAATAGACTACCAAAAAAGTATCATATATGTATTTTTAGTAACAATAAGATCACATTAAAAAATAGTAGTAAACAAGTGTTATTTTTTGAGTTAAAAAATAGTACCATGTCAAAATTTAGAACAACTTGAATCGACGGCCAAGCCACATACTGTCCAACCGCCTCTTGGACTGTGGTAGCATCAGAAGGCACAGGTAGTGGACAATCATGAAACAATGATTGATCAATTACTATTCGCCAATGATTAGGCAAATATTGATTATGAATCATCTGATCATCGCTTAATTGTTGTACCGTTCCAATAGCAACATAGTCCGTTGACGAAGGATGTTTCAACAAACATTTCATATTCTGTAAAAGTTTTAAGTGTTATATATAAAAAATAAAACATATAATAAGACTAGGATGCTCGCGTCCGATTGCATGATATAAAGCATCTCTCCCAGGCTCTTCGATTATTTCACCCCTGTATATTTTTTCTTGAACAACTCTCTACAAATAATAAAACACACAAACATATCATTCATTATTACATCAATTATTAAGTATCAGACAGACTTTTTATCAAACGAAATTACTAACTAACTTATTTAATTGTTCTTCTCCTCGTTGACTCATCGGTCTTGCATTCTTCGTTTTGGGAGTCTTTGTTTCTATGTACAATTCCATTCGGGTAACAGGTCTACCCAATTCAGCTTCCTACATAAATTAGGAAAATTTTATTAACAATGACATGAAATTAAATTGAGAAAAATTAATATAAAAATATTTATAAAATTAAGACAAATTAATAATACCATTCGAAATCTAACTTCAGGATTTGAAGACCTCCCAGTACGGTTAGGAAAAATGTTATGCATTTGGACATTCTGATGATCTTCTCTAATAATTTGAAATTCTTCTGAACGTCTATAATCCACAAAGTCTTTCCAAACTTGAGGTGTAATCCAGGGGTGTCCTTCAGGAATTTTGTATATCACATTCTCATCAAGTGTTTCCAAATATGGAAACACATAATTTTTCGCCAATCTAGAAGTCTTGTATTCCTTCCACGCCTTATTTGCAATCTTATAACACTTGCCCTGCCAATTGTCATCGACTTTGTAACGATTCTGTAAAAACACAGTACAAAAGATTAGATATAATACACCTAATATAATATATATATTGATTATAAAATATAAGAGACTTACATAAATGGTTATCCATATTTTGAACTTTTCTGCATCGACAACCTCAGACCAATGATTTATATTGATTGGTATACTGGACTTTGCCAGTCGACCAATAGAAGATTTCAATTGTTGACCATTTTCCCCTAGTGGATTACCAGTAGCATCAAATTTAACTGGTATTCTATCATCTGGGTTAAGTGGAGCATCAGGTATATTCGCCCAACCCCTTCTTTTCAAATACCCCAATGGATCATTTGGATCTACAAGCTGAATATCCATGAAATATTTGCAAAAAGTGGAGAAATATAAATTAATTGACAATTTTAGGAACACACATATATACAAGAGTTATTACAACAATATAGAACATACATTATGTTTAATTAGGTTGTTGATCGTATACATATATTCCTTCACAATCAATACGAGTCCATGTCGAAGAATCATCATCATCAATTAGATCATCACGTACATTAGGCAATTTATTTGAGAAATTACTAATATTGGTTAATGTATCAAGCATAGAGTCATCATCTTCTACAACATCACAATGGTAAAACTCTTTTTGTGGAGGCGTTAACACAACAGACCATATTGGATCAATTTGATCGCTCACGTAAAATACTTGCTTTGCATGAAGTGCTAACGTGAAAGGATCATCTGTGTGACTTATCCTGGATAAATTTACAAGGGTAAATCCAAAATCATCTATTTTATATCCAACATTGATAACATCTTCGACCCAATCACACAAGAATACTGTCTCATGGAAGACCTCATAATCCAATTCCCAAATCTCTTGTATTATACCATAATATGTTCTATCAGAAAGGACAGGATTAGCATCTTTTGAACTGGAAAATTGCATAGTTTGTGCAACCATCTTCACCCCACTATTTTGATTTACTCGGACTTTGTCCCTAGCTTGAGTCGTAAACCTCGATCCATTTATTGTGAAACTATGAAATGATTTGACATCGAATTTTGGGCCATATGCAAGCCATTGTAAACTTTCTGATATTTTATGATTGGGTTTCTTGAGTTCACCTCGAATCTATGTATACAAAAACACGAAATGTGTTTAGAGCAAAGTTTTAAAACATTGAATATATATAGGAAGATACATGCATGATTTTTTGTTTGTGACACTTACGTGGTTGCGAAACCAATTAATAAGCTCTCGCTTATGTTCATCATACAACCATTTTTCTCCTTCTTTTTTTTATAACGAGGATCGATCTTCAATAAGTTTAAATGAATCCTGTAACGTTATTAAATATATATTAAGTTATATATCATCATTAATAGTTAAATAAAAGATGAAACAATGAACATCACTTACTCTATGTACGGTTGTGCCTCGTTATTATTTACCAAAATGATTCGGTGTGTTTTTTCCCATCGAGTGCGATCAATAAATAATTTCTTACTTCCACCAAGCATAGGGTTACCTACTTGGATCATGTGACGTTCTAAGAATAACTTGTGCGTAGGATTCCCAATTTCAGTGCAACCACTAAAGTATTCAGAATAAAACTCAATGGCCTCTTCAGCAATGTAGCATTCCACCATGCATCCTTCAGGTCTATATCTATTATTTACATATCCTTTAAGGACTTGCATATATCTTTCAAAAGGATACATCCACCTTAAGTAAGTAGGACCACATAATTGAACCTCTCGAACTAAATGAACACATAAGTGAATCATTATATCGAAGAAAGAAGGAGGAAAATATTTTTCAATTAGACACAAAGTTTCTACAATTTCTTTCTGTAAAGAATTTAACTCGCCAATTGATATAGATTTCTTGCATATTGTATTGAAGAATGAACAAAGCCGAATTATTGATATTCGAACATGTTTTGGAAGAATTGATCTAATAGCAACTGGTAATAACTGTTGCATTAAGATATGACAGTCATGTGATTTCAATCCATACAGTCTCTTATCGGTGATAGACACAAAATTTCTTAAGTTGGATGAGTAACCATCAAGAACTTTCACACCTTCCAAACATTTACAAAACACATCCTTCTCTTTTGTTGACATTGTATATGATGCTGGTGGCAAGTATGTTCGATTCTTATCATTTTCCACCCTTGGTTCCAATTCAGGTCGTATGCCTAGTTTCTTTAAATCCAATCTTGCTTTAATGCCATCCTTTGTTTTTCCAGGTATATTAAGTAAAGTGACAATCAAGCTTTCACATACATTCTTCTCAATGTGCATGACATCTAAGATGTGATGAATGTGTAGGTCTTTCCAATTAGGCAATTCCCAAAATATTGATTTTTTTCCAACAACCATTCGGTTCAAAATCTTTTTCATTTTCACCAATTTCATTAGTTGACCTCCTTCGTTTCCCAGACTTGGTGAGTTTTTTTTTTCATCTTTCCATATCGTTTGAATGTCATCCCATTCAATTGCCTTAATATCTCAATACCTCGCAAAGGTCGAGTTGCATGATCATGATCTTCTTCACCATCGAACGGTTTCTTTTGGTATCTAAACTTGTGTCCAGATGACAAAAATCTCCTATGTCTTCTATAAGACATCTTTCGTCCGTGAACAAGATAATTTGCAGAAGTTCCATCACTACATATAGGACATCCCTTGTAACCTTTTGTTGCATGTCCTGATAAGTTTCCATAGGCAGGAAAATCATTAATTGTCCATAAAAGGACCCCCTTCAAGTTAAAGTATTCTTCTTTATATGCATCGTAAACATTTACACTATCATTCCACAACGTCTTTAAATCATCTATCAGAGGCTCCAAATATACATCAATATCAACACCGGGTTGTTTCGGTCCTGAGATCAATAATGTTAACATCATGAATTTTCTTTTCATACACAACCAGGGAGGAAGGTTGTATGTTACCATAATTACTGGCCAACAACTATATCTACTACTGAGGGAACTATATGGATTAATTCCATCAGCAGCAAAGGCAAGACTCAGATTGCGCGGATCAGATGAAAATTGAGGAGATAAATTATCTACTACTTTCCAATTTGGAGAATCACAAGGATGACGTAGCACCCCATCATCAGATCGATTATCTGAATGTCAAGTCAACATCTTTGATGTATATTTACTATTGAACAACCTTTGAAAGCGAGGGATCGGAGGAAAGTACCAAAGAACCTTTGCAGGCACGCCTTTATTATGTGTTGTACTCTCATTTGTACCATGTTTCCATCTCGATTCTTTACACATAGGACAATCATGTAATGTCTCATATTCTTTTCTATAAAGAATGCAATCATTAGGACAAGCGTGAATCTTATGATATTCCATGCCAAATCGACTAAGAGATTTCTTCACTTCATACATTGAAGATGGCAATTCAATACCCTCAGGAAACATATCGACTAGTAGATTTAGTAATTCTATGAATCCCTTGTCAGAAAAACCATGTTTTGCCTTGACATTGTACAAATGAACCAATCCTGACATCTTAGTGTATTTTTTGCATTTTGGATACAACGGTTTTTCGACATCTTCTATAAGTTTATTAAAGGTTTCGGGATCATCCTCACGTAATTCATCTGCAACACCACGAAACATATTTTCTGTCTGTATATTATGATATGATGTATGTAATCCACCCACATTTTATTATACTTTTCTCCATGAGTATTATCAATATTTTCTCCATGATAATACCAACATTTATAGCTCAATAGAATACCATTACGGATAAGGTGATACTTAACCTCATCAAATTCATGAAATCGCTCATTTTTACATTTAACGCATGGGCATCGAATCATACTACTTCCAGTATTACTAGTTCTACAAGCAAATTCCATGAAACTTTCAACTCCAGAAATATAGTCTTTCTCAATTCTAATTTCTAAGCATGTTACTATATCATAATTACAAAGTAATATTAATTATACGTATAAATAAATTTATCCACGCAAACCCACAAAACATTTCACATATTATTGAATACATACAAGTAATAATTCAAACATTATTATTACAAGCAAACAAAAAAACATAACTAAATCAAAAATTTATACAAAATATGAAACAAATTGATCGAATAATAAGCTAGCTACATGCATTCTGCATAAACTAAGTCAAACATATTTTTTAGGTGTGGTCAAATAAAGTGGCAGATAATAGACTTACTTTTGTTTTTCAGCAATCTAAATTGTAAATGTATCTTAAGTTGATATATATTTACAGAAGTGCTCTCTGAATGAACTTTTAACAAAAGTGTTTGTGGAACCGCATGCGTTGGATATAAAACCAAAAGATATATAATACATTTGAAGTAGTTAATTCAAGTTATTTAACCACACAAAGAAACTGCCCAAGAAAAACCCAAATCGAGATGTTAGGTTTTTAATTAACGAATAAAAATAAGTTGTTCCTAATTAATGAATTACATTTACACGCTGATAAAATTAGCACAGATTCGGATTGATTTTGGATAAGCAATAACCAAAAATACCCATAAACAGATTTTAACATTTTGCTAAAAAAAAAAGAACTGACAGATAATGTGAGAAGAGAAATATAACTTACAAACGTCCGTTCAAATGGTGGTTGGAAGTGGTTGGGAATGTAGAACGAAGGTGGCGCACGGTTAAGATTTTGGGAGAAAATGGGAGTGAGGAAAGGAGAGAGTAAGAAGAAAACTGGAAATTTGTGTACAAAATGAGACGAGAGGGCATATATTACGTGGATAGCGTCGGTTAACCACGTCAACCGACGCTACGTTACGTGGATAGCGTCGGTTAACCACGTCAACCGATGCTACGTTACGTGGATAGCGTCGGTTAACCACGTCAACCGACGCTACGTTACGTGGATAGCGTCGGTTGACGTGGACAACCGATGCTACGTTACGTGGATAACGTCGGTTGACGTGGACAACCGACGCTATCCACGTAACGTAGCATCGGTTGACATGGACAACCGACTTTAAATTCATTAAAAGTCGGTTTTTGGAAAAAACCGACTTTACACATCGACTTATATACCCCTTTTTGTAGTAGTGGCATCAGCTACCCTGTTTTGGAATCCTGCTCAGTGTTTAAAAACAAAAGTGAATCGTTGTAAGAATAATACCCATCGAGCATGCATCCTACTAAGAGTTTTCTGCGCGTTAACATACTTCAATGCTTGGTGATCACAGTGGAGTACAAACTCGTTATGGATCAAATAATGTTCCCAATGTTGAAATGCTCTTATGACAGCATAAAATTTCTGCTCATAGGTTGTCCATTTCTGTCGTGCATCATTGAGTTTCTCACTGAAAAATTCTAGTGGTCGACCTTCTTGAATAAGCACAGCTCCAATACCCAACATAGATGCATCTGTCTCTACTTAAAACACTTTATGGAAGTTCGGTAATGCCAAAACTGGAGTAGTGGTTAAACGCCCTTTGATGTCGTCGAAACTGTCTTGCTGCTCTTGATTCTAACGGAACCTTCCCTGTTTCATACACTCAGTAAGGGGTGCCACAATAGTACTGAATTTCCTAATAAAACGTCGATAAAACGTAGCCAAACCATGGAAAATTCGCACATCATGGACTGATTTGGGAGTGGGCCACTCACGAATGGCTTGAACTTTCCTTTCATCAACCTGAATACCATCAGATCCCACAACAAAACCAAGAAATAGCACCTAGCTACTCAAAAATTCACACTTCTTAAGATTAAGATACAATTGGTTCTCCTGCAAGACCTGCAAAATTGAACTCAAATGTTGTAAGTGAGACTTGATATCCTTGTTGTATATAAGGATGTCATCAAAATAAACGACAGTAAATTGTCCAATATACGGCTTGAGGACTTCATTCATGAGGCGCATGAAAGTACTAGGTGCGTTGCTAAGTCCAAATGGCATCACCATCCATTTATATAGCCCCTCTCGTGTTTTAAAAGATGTTTTCCATTCGTCCCCATGTCTGATTCTGATTTGATGGTAACCACTCCGTAAATCCATACGGGAAAAGATCTTAGCTCCCTCTAATTTATCTAACATATCCTCCAAACGAGGGATAAGAAAGCGATACTTCATTGTGATTTTGTTTATTGCCCGACTATCCACACACATCCTCCACGAACCATCCTTCTTTGGAACCAATAATGCAGGCACAACACACGGGCTCAAACTAACACGAATGAGTTGTTTCTGTAACAAGTCATCTACTTGGGCTTGCAAAATGGCTTATTCTCTTGGACTCATTCGGTAGTGTGGTAAGTTAGGTAGGCTTGCACCAGGGATGAGGTCGATACAATGCTGGATGTGTCGCATAGGATGTAGGTGGTTTGGAAGCTCATCAGGGACAACATCTTTGAACTCAACTAGCAGTTTTTGAATTGATCCTGGGATTGTTTTGCCTAGTTTGCTTGTTCTTGCAATACCACCATCAACAACATCTTAGTTTTTTTGACTTCCTGCTCAAATTGGCATCCATTCATAGTGAGAAGTGTAGTGGTTGATCCCTGCTCAACATTATACTTTTGAGATTTAGAACATGAAGGCAGCAGTACATTCTTTCTCCCTTGCCAGCGAAAAGAATGAGTGTTTGCCTCACCATCATGGGTTACTTTCCGATCAAACTGCCATGGTCGTCCAAATAGCACATGACACGCATCCATGTCTACTACATCACATAGTAACTCATCCTTATAGTGCTTACCAATGGAAAAGGACAGCTCACATACTTTAGTTACTTTTGACTCCAAACCCTTCTTAATCCATCCAATTCGGTAAGGATTAGAGTGAGGTTTAGTGGGTAGGGTTAGAGCCTTTACCAGAGATTTGGATACAATGTTCTCCATACTCCCACTATCAATAATGATATCACACACCCTTTTGTTCACAGTACATCTTGAAGGGAATAAGGCATTTCTTTGAGTCGAAGAGGTTGTTTTGGGGGAGAGCAGTACCCGTTGAATGATACAAACTGCTAAGTCTCCTTCGTCTCCCGAAACCAGCTCTGTTTCATCTTCCTCCTCTCCACATTCCTCTACTGTATACCCAGCTCCTGCCTCAGTGAATTCCTCCACTAGATTGGTCTGCTGAACACGCTGAGGACATTCATTAGAGCGATGTCCCGGTTGGTTGCATCGATATCAGTGTCCTGGCAAAGGTTTCGCATAAGGGTTGTTCTTGTGTTGGATTGAAGGGAGCTTTGATGTATTCCTCTGCCCTACTTGTGTAACCTCTGGTTGTTGTCTAGTTTGAGTGCTGGGACCAACACCTTTCCTGTTGAGTCCTTCCTCAATATGACCCTCTTACTGAAACCTTCCTGCTGGAAAATTCCTAGGACGTTTCATGAAACTAGTTTCCAATTTCAAAGCTAGATTCACAGCTTGATTGAGACTCCAAATGGGTTGAAGATTGAGATGAGTTTGGTACCTTTCTTGTAAACCACCCAGGAACCGAGCTACTAGTACACTGTCAGGCTCTTTTAAATCTACCCGAGAGTTTAATCGGTAAAACTCTTCAACATATTCCGAAATGCTCCGTCCATTCTGTCGACATTGTTGGTACTGCTGAAACAACATTTGTTCATAATCCTCAGGAAGAAATCTAGCCCTAAGCAACTGTTTCATCCTAACCCAAGTACGAATGGGTTGTTTTCCTTCTCTGTGCCTATGATTTTGTAGTTGTTCCCACCAAGAAGAGGCTCTTCCCCTCAGTTTTTAGGAAACTACCTTAACTTGCTTCTCTTCAGGTACTTCCATACCATCAAAATAATTCTCCACAGAACGAATCCAGTCAATAAAATCTTCAATATGAAGATGGCCATCAAAAGGGGAAAAATCAAGATTCAGCTTGAAATTATAACCTTCGTTACCTCTCTGATTCTGCTGAAATTGTGGACCACCAAATACCCAATTCACAGCTTCCTCTTCGCTATCTGATTCCAATTGGTGGCATCGATGTTGTTCTCAGCCAACTCCCAAACGATTGCGAGCTACATCTCGCCCATCGATTTGGTTTAGGTTAGGAAGTTCTACCTCAGGGACACCCCGTAAAGCTTGGTGAATCTCCACCGTAAGAGTGTCAAAACGTGCCTCCAAGTTACCGACTGTCGCCCGTAGAGCCTTCATACCACGATCATCGTCGTCGGCGTGGTGACCTTCTCCATCTCTAGCCATTCGAAACCAAAGGGAAATCTGGGACATGTGGCTTTGATACCAGTTGATGAAGCAGATCTGAGAAATTCTGGAATTGATTCTCCGATTGTGATGAATTTGATTGCTCGAATCAGATTCTAGAGAGAAAATTAACAGAAAAGAAATGAGGGTGCGAGACTCAATAGTTTTCGTTAGGGTAAAAAAAATAATATCCCTTTTTTTTCTTTCGTTCAGCTATCAAATAGCAAACATAAAACAAATAACAAAAATAAAGCAATTTGATTACAGAAAAAATAAAATACCAAAACAGAAAAGAAAAGAAAATAACAAAAAGGTAAATCCGTACTACATCATAAATGAAGTTATATTTTTAATACTTGTTACATATAATATATGTGGGTATATATATATTATAATATAAAAAAATAAATGACATTTTAGAAGAGTTAAAAATAAAATTTTAATTATATAAAAATCGATTATTTTCCTAAAAATATTAAATATTACTTGACATGGTTGTAGATAAGGCTGTACACCTAGCGGATTGAATCTCTCCAATTTTACTTAACTTGTAATTCTTTACTGTCTTATCGTTACTATATATGAATTTTATAATCCATAATCAATCTATATATTGTAATCATTTGATTTAATCCTATACATTGTATGTTTGTATTGATTGAGATTAATTTGACAATATATTAAATTACATTTTCATGGTCACAATTTTTTTTAACAATTTTTTTTGCAAATTACAAATACACAACTTAAAATTTAAAACTATAATTTGATATACTTGATCAATAAAATGATTAATTAACTTTAGAAAAGAATTAATAACTTTTGGAAAGAAAAAAGAAAAAAATCGTTCTAATAATTTCATTCAAAAGATTATAAAAATTGAAAATAATAGACATATTTGATTATTGTGTGTATTAGAACGTAAATTTTAATTAAATATAGTAAAAATATTGAGAAAAATTTATAAAATCTATAGATAAATATAAAAATATATACAAATATAATCGAATTTATGCATATTTAAAAATGCTAATCGTTACCTAATCCACACCTTAACGATTTTAAAAATATCTATCAAATCTAATCCGAACATTTGAAAGAAACCATAAACAATTCTTCGGATGAGTATGAATTTTGCGGATATTTTGTATCTTTAATTATAGAAACCAAACTTAATTATTAGGTGGTTTTTAGGGACGAAGATGGTGGGATATTACTGTTCAGGAGAACATGGCGTGAAATTAAGACAACCAAAACGATCTCACTTCCGATGGTGTCTAAGTAGGACAAAGATAGACGCAAAGATGAAGATGAGGCGAAAAGGAAAAGTCTCAAAATCAATAGAAGATAAATAGTTCAAATAGAAAACATTTTAGGGCAACAAGATGAGGATGTAGTGGGTCCAGTATATTCCAAAACAACAAGCTAGTTTCACACTCTCTAGTTTAAATTAGCATGAATTTCTATCCACGAATAAGTTATGTTATACATTTAATGCACGAATTAATTGCATTGCCAATATTTATTTTTCCTAAAAAAAAATGAACATATTGTCGATCATATTAATTTTCCACTTACAATTTAAATCAATTTCGAATAAAATTGAGCTAAAGAAATATCAAGTTCTTTACCGACAGTAATAAAAATACATTTATATGAAAAAGAAGTTAAGTTTATACGAACAGTAGTGAATGTACGTATTAATTAAGGTACTCTATGCATCTAGTAAATCTTCTTATAAAGCATTTCATATTCTTGTTGCTGTCGTGGGTATGCTTGGCGCAACGAGCATTGGCAAACTGAGAGCACATTTCAACGTTTCTTGGTAATGGCTTTGGACCCTCCTTATATTTTATCCACACATTGCGTAATTTTGAACCCACTCGTAACCAAAATGATAGCTTCCTCCTTATCCTCAGCTTATTATAAGTATTGTTGTAAATATCAATTTCATGATGAGCTTGACCAATATAGGCACTATGAACAAAGAGAGTGCAAGGGACATGTTCAAGATTATTAGTAGTGTTCGTAATATAATCGTTATTTAATATTAACATGATAATTATAATTAGCACTCTCGTAATAATCACATTTGCAAATCCTCCTCCCATTCTTTCTAGTGAATATCCACAAATAATAATGTCCTGCACTTTTTTCATTTTATATATTCTTCGTTCTAATTTTGTTTTTTTAATGTAAAGAGATATTATATGGTATTATCAAACAACTAGGTGAATGATACACATATATATAATCCTTATCCATGCATAGAAGTTGAATTAACTATTTAAAATTTTAAGATTAAAATAATAATTATAAAGAAATTAACGTGATTATTCACCGATCGAGTGAAATATATTAAACAGCCTTTCATTAAAAGTAACAGTTATATAGTTTTTTTTTTAAATAAAAAAATAAAACAGTTATATATATAGTTAGAAACTTAACTTAATTAATAATTAGCAGTGACTTTTCACGTATCCGTCAGTCATCAGAATTCTAAATAGACAAGGAAAATAATCTTACCTTTCATATGATAATTTATTTTATATTACTTCCTTTGGACTATTTAGGAAAAATAAAAGAAAAAAAAATCAACAAAGTCTGAGTTTTTGTGATAAATGGTTTACTGATCATGAAACCTTTTCCCTTCATTTGTAATTTAAGAACTTCTATTAAAGTATTTGAGTCCTCATACCTACAATCTAACTCATATTATTATAATTATTTTTGTTATTATTATAACAAGGATTATCTATTACATCCCTATATTTCAGCGTTATTATTGTTGAAATTTTTTATCATTAATAAATAATTATTATAAAAATAAAAATTTAAAATATTACAATATCATCACCTTTGTATATATTAATTAATTAGTGACACAAATTAACCTTCTCTCTTTGTTTTTTTTATAATATAGAGTACAGTGATTTAGTGTTAAATTGACATATAATTTTCAGTTATATTGTAGTGTAAAATTAAAACAAGTGGGTTATATTGTGTGTTTATAATTGTTTATTTTTAAAATAAAATAAAATAGATTTAGCCTAATTTTCCTAAATTTACATCCTTGATTTTTTTAGAATGACAACTAAGATAAACGGAAACCTTAATTAGAAATCTAAAATTGAAACTAAGAGGAAGGGAAGTAATAATGCATGAGTAATTTATCAAATTAGTAGTACATATAAGTTATATTTTATTTTTTTACCATAATTACTTCGAAGATAAGAGTTACTACTATTTTAATAACACATTGTTTTATTATAATAAGTCTTATCACAACAATAAATACCATTGATAATCATTTTCTGAATGAATGTTTTCCCACCTCAAATTAATGTCTTATCACAAATTTTATTTGTTTACAAAAATCGCTTCTTAGGTAAAGATTATCACTATTATGATAAAACATTATCTTAACGTAATAAGTTTTCACGACATTGTATGCTAGTAGTAATTTTTCTCACATTAGACAAATGTCTTTCATATTAAACTAATGTTTTATCACGGATTTCACTTTTTGCTAAAATTAATGAGTCAAGACTCAGCGCTATTACGATAAACCTTATCTCTTAGTAATATTAATTAAAAAATAAAATATTATCTAAAATCAAGTGATTTTTGATAATTTTTTTCATAAGGTACATTATTATTCCATATTAAAGCCCGTTAGAGTATGCACTGTCAAAATTTTAATAAGCATGCTATAAACTCAAACAAGATCAATCCCTAAACACTATAATGTAAACTAGGAAAGCTTGGTTAATGCATTCACTTAAAAACTAGATATACAATTTTAATGTATATACATTTTCTTTTTTTATTTAACTGTTGTAGTCATCATTGGATTTTGGTTGAGTATGACTCATATTTTCATATATAATATTATATGGATTTTTTGAAAATCACTTGTATAAAAGATGTTCACAATATTTTATAGAAAAGTTTAATTGATTATATATTATAATTATCTTAAAATCTTAAATCAATATACATATTTATTAATATTACATTAAAATTGTATAAGTTTGATAGAATTTGGTGTGCCAAAATTAAAAATGTTAAAAGATAAAGCATTAGTATGGATGTACTCATGAAGGTAAGTTAATAATTGCAAGCTTTAATATTATTTAAATTTATAGATTCAAATTTAAATTTGTTATTAATTTGTGTGGTTTTAGGTAAGAAAATTAGTGACTGAAATCATAGATAATCTATTAAAACCTATTATGGAATTACATGTAAGTTTTTTAACTTTAATTTAGTTAATTTTATTTTAATAATATAATTTACAAATTACATCAACAATTTAATATTGATTATTTCTCATTTGTAATAGAAAAAAATAAATGCTTCATATAAGATCTATCTTTAGATAAACTATAAGAAACATGGTCAAAATGCATGTTACCTCTCATGATTGACGTTGATTACGAAGATGATGAAGAATAAATATACATGAATTTTTTCTTGTATTATTTAAAAATTATATATTATTAATTACTTTTATATATATATGTAAGAATATTTTATACCTTTTGTAACTTGTTTTGAACTCATTAATGAAATGTAATCTAGTTTTTTAAATTCATGTATATTACACATATATGCATTATTAACTGTTGAATTGAGAAATTTTTAGATATTATATAATGTAAATTAGATAGTTTTAGGAATAGGTTATGGAAAATTTATGTCAGTTATTGTAAAAAAAACTTATACAAATTTACATCAATTTTTGAAAAGAATCTATGCAAATTTGCATTTAAATCTAAAATTATGCAATTAAATCTAAAATTATGTGTATGTTTTATTGTCACACCTCTTTATATTATACATTTGACGCTACATTTAATATTGATTTTAAAAATTGATAAAAGTACCTTTAAAAGTATTTTTTTTAATTTAATGTCTTTAAGCGACAAATTTGTTGATACCATTAAAAGTAATTTTAATTGACAAAAAATAAAAATATTAAAGAAAAAAAATATTTATTAATTTAGAAAATTATTATTAAATATGCTATGAAAATATTGTTTAATTTTCAAGAAAATTTTGCTACTTACTACAACATAATTAGTGTGAGTACAAAGATATAATTCTCATAAATACGAAACTAAATTAAAATATATCGTAAGACTTTATGTATAACATAACTTTTATTCACACATGAATATTCATTTTTAACCTTTGAAATTATGAGTGTATATATTTTTATAACGTAAAAAATATTTTTTTTTTTTGCATACTTAAAAATAAGTTATACATTTTTTTCATAACATATATATTAGAAAAATTATAAATAAAATAAATAATTAATTAATTCATATAAAAACATATATATTTTTTTAAAAACAAGTATATGATTATCAATAGAATATATATATTAATAAAAGAAATAAAATTACATAAAGTACGTACATCGAGTAAAGGATTAAAGCAATGATTTTAAATTAATTAATTCGATCCATACATGCAATCAGTATATTCCATTGCATAGCACATATTATGTTCCTTGCTATTGGGGCTATGTACTTCAGCACAAGTACGAAAAGCATAGCCTGCACAAAATTTAATTTGTTTTTTTACTTTTTGAGGTTTTTCTAATTTCTCCATAAAACTTCCTGTTGTAAGTAGCTACATTTTAGCTTCTTTGATTTCTTCTGTTTTATCCATGTAAATATGCAATTACTTGTTCTAAAAGGAGGACCGTCCTATGCTAGCCCTATGCATTCAGCAAATGATTGTTCTGGTTTACTGCACTTTCCAATATTGTTTCACTTTATTTATCTGTTGGCATGTTGATCTTTGACAACTGAAATAATTAAAAGGTTTTGTTTTGGCTGACAGAGATGGATCAGAGTGTTAAGCGAATGCTCAGGCTGATTGAAGAAGATGGTGATTCTTTGACCAACAGTGCTGACAATAACAGTCAGATAAAGCCAGAACTAATTGCTAATATTGAGGAGTTCTATGAAATCTATCTATCTTTAGCTAAGTACTACAATCATTTGGCAAAAGAATCTTGTAAGAGTACAATGTCAGATACACACGTGCTGGGGCCTGAAAATTCTGAATTTAGCCAGGACTCTTTTCTGCAAACTCCTGAGGGAAATTTGGATATACACAAACCTGGCTATGAGGTTGCTGGTTTAGATACATCTCCTAATTGTGACACTACTAATTCTACTCTTTCTTCAAAGGAAGGAAATGACCTGTCCTCATCAGACTCTGAGTCAGAATGTTTCAACACCCCTGCTTACAGTCAATTCAGTACACCTCATAACAGTGATGGCAAGGTACTGCAACAGAAAGTTGTTGAGATTGAAACCGAACTTCCTACTTTAGAAGAAAAGCTCTGGACCAGAGATGCTGATCTTGAAATGGAGAAAAGACGGGTATTAGAGCTGCAAGAGGATGTTGCTGAGTTGGAAGCTCGTGTTTCAGATGCAGAATACAAAAATGGAATGTTGACAGAAGAGTTGAAATTGGCTAGAGAATGTCTCCAGGGGTCAGAAGAAGAGATTGAAAAGTTGAGGCATGAAATTAGTTATGGAAAATCTGAAGGTGTTCTTCAATTGCAAAGTGAACTTGAAGTGGCGCTGGAACAGATAGTGAGTTTGGAATCCCAGCTTGATTTGGAGAGACGACAAGTGTTGGAGTTGCAGGAGAGGATTGAAGCCTACAATGCTGATGCATTTGACCGTGATCTTGAGTTCAGGGAATTGAGGGTTGCATTATATAATGCCCACGAACAATACACTCAGGAGAAAGCACGACTGTGTTCTGATGTGTCAAGTTTGTCAGAGAAAAACTTTCTCCTAAGTGTAAAAATTGAAGAGTTGGAATTAAGAAGCAAGAAGTTAGAAGATCAAGTACAGCTGTATGAAGCTGAGAAGATGGAACTGGGAAGTTTGCATGTTGAACAGGTGACAGCTTTACAAGGTGAGAATAATCAGCTGAAGGTAGAACTTACCGAAAGAAGAGAACATTTGGAAACTCTAAGTAGAGGTTTTGACAGTTTTAAACTGAAATATGCCTTGCTTATGACTGAGAAAGATGAGATGAGTGCTAATGCTCAGATGCTCATGGAAAATGTTAGCTCCCGAGATGCTCGGATTCAGCAAATGGAAGAGCGATTCAATCAATTGCACAAAAGGCATGAAGAACTGATTGCTGAATTTGCGACAGCGCATAATTTAGAAAATGAATTGAAACTGAGAGTAGAGAAGCTGCAGAAGGAGGTGGATAGGCAGAGAGTTGAAGTCTCTGAGATTGCCGAGGATAAAAGGGAGGTGATAAGGCAACTTTGTATTTCCATAGAGCACTATAGGAGTGGATATAAAGAACTAAGTAAAGCCATTATAGGACACAAAAGGAAAGCTGTTGTTGCTGCCTAATTTTGCTTCAGTTTTGTAGGAGGTTGGTCTATTTGCTCTTTTATTTTGCACCTCATATCTCTCTGTGTGGTTAAATTTTACCAATGTGTCACATTAGACATGTTATCATATGTTTGGGTCGTATGAAAGTAGTTTTTTATTGGGACATGATCAATGATATATACATGCTATAAGCGACATAGTAGTGGATGTTTGTATCCTCTTGGTGATAGGGTGTCAATTATCAAACATGGAGGTAATGATTGAATTCATGCGAGATTAGATGATTCTTTTACAGGTCTTGCACCCTAAATATCATCAGTCTTACTATATTTTTATTTAGTTTAAATGTGTTTAGGTTTGTATTGGATTTTAATGAATATTTGTTCTCTGCTTCACAAAAAGAAAAAAGAAAAAAATGGCCGGCGGACATTTGAGTTTTCCAAGATTCTTGAATCCCCGCCTGTATTGTTCTTTGAGATATGAATCTAAGTCTTGACATTTGTTCTACTATTTTTTTCTATTAATCCCTTTTTTTTATTTGCACAGCATAACTTTATTCTTAAATATATAAGGACAAAAAAACACATTTTTTATTTTAAATAATTAATAATCATTTGATATCTAATCTACGTTACTGTGACAATTATTTTTCTAAATATTAATTAAGTATTATAATATATTATAAATTTGCAATAATCATAAATGATGTGTTAGAGATTTGATTGGTTCTTATTCAGTAACTTATATAGTTTTACTTTTTACTAGTATTAAATAATCGAGGAATCAATTACATGTTATTTGAGATTTTCACAAATTTATGAAATAAAGGATTTCTCATAGCATAATGCTATAATATATGAGTTTAATTCCAGATTATGTCATGGCACCCACGTGATAATAGTCATTAAATACTAAAAAAAAAATGTATACAAAGCAAGTTATGGCTAATTTTGGACTTGATCGTGGTCCGTAGCATTATTCTTTCTCATATCAATTATGACAAGAATGTGATTAATGATATAATAAAAAATAATTTTAATTATAATTTATCATTAATTATTTTATAAATTTAACATATATATTATTTTTTTGTTATTATTATAATAAATAATTGTCATCTCAAACATGAAACAAGCACAAAACAATTCACAAATTATCCAAACTATTAGCATGTTATGTGTTTCATGTCTTTATCTATTGGTATTGTGCATCCTATGTGCTTTTACAGAATTATAGAGCATATTAGCGACTTAGATAAGTACCAAATAAAGAAGCCCACAGTCAGCATATAATAAAGGGAAAAAAAAGTTGAGGAAGTAAAGCAAAAGAAAAGGATTAAAAGCAAAAGATGGGATACGAAGAAGATATGAGTTTTGACTAAAATTGGGCATATAAACGAATTTCAATCAAATTGGCATGCATTTTTTATTTTATTTGTTGACGCAGTATTTTCTATACATATCAAATTTTGATTAATTTTATCATGTTTATGAATGGTTATTATAATAAATTTAACGGATGAGAGAGAAAAAAAAGTTTTTTATTAAGTATATCTAAAATATAATTTACTTTTATTAGTCCGTTGCTAACTTATTATTTTAATATATTATTTAGCACGTATAATATTATTTCACCTAAAATTATACATCAATAATTAATAAATAATAAGTGACTGCATTATAACAAATAGATTGTGTTATCACAAATAATTTTATATAATAATAATATTAAAATATAATTAATATTTATATATTTTTATTACGATAATAAAAATTAAAATATTTTTATATATTATAATTATATCATAATCATAACTAATATGATAATTTTTCATTTGATATAATTATACAGTAAGTTTAACTATACTAAATAATAAATCAAAAATCAAAAATTCAATTGATAAAATATCTATGGTTTAATCTATATTTGTAATGGATTAATTAAGTTTTATATTTGTTGATGCAAGTTTATAAAAAACAGTGTAGGAACAATATTACCGATAACTTCAAAATAACTGTTTGGGTTGAGTCGCGGACTAGGTCGCTCTCTTTAAGACGTTTCGCGGCTCTGCCCAATTTGTGCAAGCAAACACAGCCTCGTCGTCCCCAGGATAAAACAACTCAGAATCGTAATCTCTGTCTCAGAACTTCACTGCACTGATGAAGACTGGAATGCTACACCAGAAAATTTGTTACTCGGAAAACTAAAAAGAATACTTAAAAATTGTAGAGAAAATTGTTTTTCGTAGGGAGATGAGATTGCTAATTGTTGTGTTGAAATGAGAGCTGAAGCCCTCTTTTTATAGGCTTTAGAAAAACGTGTAGCAATTATGAATAAAACGGTAATGTCTGGGAATTAAGAATGTAACGGCCATTCTGAGTAATGAAAAGTAACGGCCATTTTCAGATTAAAGACGAGTAACGAATATTTTTGTGAATAAATACGAGCAACGGTCATATTCTTAATAAAGGAACATAACGGTTATTTTTTCTGAAAAAAAATATATATATAAAACAACCATTTTTGTAAGTGGAAAAAAATTTCCTTAAAAAGAACATTTTACCAAAAAATAAAATACCACCTCACGCACACGGACTCGGCTCGGCCGGTCGGACGGCGGCGGCGGCGCGCGTGTGTGGTATCACATTTGCCTAGGTCCTCTCCCCTTCCACAAAACTGGGTGCCCCTTGGGGCCCAATCCCAATAACAAACTCTTCACTATTTATACCTCTTTAAAATATTATAAAAAAGCAACGTGAACAAGGCACATTTCCCAACATCTATTTTTTAATAAATTTCATCTTTTTTCCAACCATCCCCAACCTCGACGTATTTCAGATCTAGCTTGGAGCCATAAGGATAGCTTCCTAATCCTCAAATTAGTATAAATGTCAACATGATCATGACTCTCATCATCAATATTGGCAATATGATCAAAGAGTAGTGATGATGAAGCTGCAGAGTAATTATTAGGTGGATGATCTGCCTCAACAACATAATCATCTAATGTTAGCATCACAACTGTAATTAACATTATCATAATAACCATCTTTGTTAATCCTCTTCTCATTTTATTGATCAATATATACAATCTCAAATATTTGGAATTTCTATACCAAAATAAAGAAATTCAACAAGGGAGCTTAATCATATGAGGCAAGCCTTGCATTTATATTAGAGTCAAGACGGAAGTTACAGTTACTAGTCAATTTTGTAGGTATATACGTACTTTAGAAGAGCCAAGAGCCAAGAGCCACTAAATGTAAATATTATGTAACAAACTAAAATAACTTTTATCTATACTTATAAGTTAAAGTGTATTGAATTCATACTCCCTATAATTTTTTTTAATTTTACATTTTTATTTCTTTATTATTTTATATGATGATTTAGTTCATTTATGCTTTAATGTTAACAAATTTAACCCCAAAATTAAAAACTTAAAATTAAACGTCATAGATCAAAATGGATTAAGTGTTAGCCACGTGGGATTAAATTAATCCAAGTTAAATAGTTTGATTTTTCTATATTCTTGATTTATTAAAAAAAATAAGTTTAATTTTATTTATTGGACATTAAAATAAAATAAAAACAATAAATATATAATCAAAATATCTAACTTAGTTTAATTTAACATCTAATGTGATTAGCACGTGATCAATTTAGACCCATTATATTTAATTTTGAGTTAATTTTATTTGTATAAAAAAAATTAAGTCTCTTTGTAGTTTATCCAACGTAACGTTTCTCACGTATAATTAATGTTAGAAACCTAGGCCTAAACTCAATCTAATAAGATCTCATTAAATTAAGGGTTGTTTAGGTTTATAAGTAATTTTGCTACCTTACTCCTAGCCGATATGGGACAAGGAATCCTCATCCACACGACGAACAAATGTGGACATAAACACCACGATGAGACTGTGGTAGGGTCCAAACACATAGAGATCAAGAGCAGAACTCTGATACCAATAAGATTTCATTGAGTTAAGGTTTGTCTAAGTTTATAAGCATCTTTGATGCCTTACTCCTAACCGATGTGAGACAAAGATACTTAACAAACATCCTCTACACAACAGACAAAGGTGGACATAAGTGCCACAATGAGACTGTGGTAGAGCACAGGGTCCAAATACGTAGAGACCAAGAGCAGAGCTCAAATACCATATTAAAAACCTAGGTCTAAACTCAACTCAATAAGATCTTATTGAATTAAAGATTATTTAGACTTATAAACAGTTTTGATGTCTTACTCTAATCGATGTAGGACAATGATACTTAATAATTAATAGTACTTCTCATTTATCAAATTTGTCCCGATGAACACTTTAAACGATTTTCTCATAAATATGACAAAATTAATATTCGTAAATCATAACCGAAGGGAATCTTAATTTTAAAATTTATAGTGTTATTAGCATAGTTAATTGTTACTATACCCTTGCCACAAACTCCTCTGTCTATTAGCATTTTGCTACATAATCGGTTAATAGTCTATCTAGGCCTATTATAAATTTATTTAATGTAAATAATTGATTTTATTTTAAAATAATATTTACTAAGGTAATGATATCTAAGCAATAAAAATAAAAATTTATTTTATTCATAATATTAATTATAATTTAATACTACATATTATTATTTAATAAATTATAATTAATAATTTTTTTTATGATAATAACAATTTATTATAATTGAATAACATCGTTTTCTAAAATAAAATTGGATCATCTTGTAATTCATTGCTTCTGTTTTTAAAATTGGCATTATAATCCAACGATGGATATTAACTGAGTTACTCTTATTGTGGTTAAGGAGAAGGTAACACAAAAATGTATAAAATAAACATTCATGAAAAGCCCATAAGAATCGGTCTTCGTACCGTAAATCCAAACCGTGTCGTAAATCCGGATTTTAGCCGATGTGGAGGGGTGATGTTAAGTCCCACATTGGCCAAGTGTATAAGCAACACACAGTCTCCACTTCTCCAACAAGTCTAATCTTCTTCTTTCTGCCTACTCTGATGCTGATTACGCAGATGATCCAACTAATCGTCGTTTTATCACTGGATATTGTTTCTTTCTTGGAAACTCTCTCATATCTTGGCAAAACAAGAAATAATCCCTCACTTCTCGATCCAACACTGAAGCTGAATATCGTGCTCTTGCTAACACCACTCAAGAACTTCTTTGGCTCTGTTGGTTACTTGCTGATATGGGTATTCTCTAATCAACTGCAACTATCCTATATTGTGACAATCAGAATTCTATTCAGATTGCTCACAATAATGTATTTCATGAACGAACAAAACATATCGAGATTGATTGTCATTTTGTTCGTCAACATGTTCTTCAAGAAACTGTTTGTCTCAAATCAATATCCTTCACAGATCAAACAACTGACATATTCACCAAATCTCATCTACCAGGTAGATTTCAAGAATTAGTTTCCAAACTCAAGTTGATTGTTTCTCCTCCTCCTTGAGTTTAAAGGGAGATGTTAAGTTATATTTGATATTGTAATTTACTTATACTTCGCTTGTACTACACTTGTATTATTTCACTTGTACTATACTTCCACTATTTCATTTGTACTGCACTTGTTACATTCCAAAAACACACCAATACAACATTAAATCATTCTTTCTTCTTAAAAAAATGTAAATCTGGACTTTAGCTTATGTGGAGGGGGATGTTAAGTCCCACATTGGCCAAGTGTAAAGCATCATTGTTGCCTTACACTTGGCCAATATGGGACTTAACATCTCCCCTCCACATCAGCTAGAGTCCGGATTTACGGCATGAGGGTCGATGGAGGGTGAAGAAGCCAAGAGTCTAGCTCTGATACCAACTTAAAAACTCAGGCTTAACTCTGAACCCAAAAGTCAACTTGTGAGTTAGAGGGTTACTCAAAATTATAAGTAACACTGCTGCCTTACACTTGGACAATGTGAGTTTTGAGGTGGAGTTAGGTTCAAGTCGAACATGGTATCAGAGCTGATTCCCTGGCCCTTCATTGGCCCTCGTGCCGTAAATTTGGAATGTGTCGTAAATCCGGACATTAGCCGATGTGGAGGAGGATGTTAAGTCTCACATTATCTAGGGACACTTCTTCCGTTGCACATATAAGTTTGGACAAAATTTCACCTTATAACTTCACCTTATAACTTAAGTTTTGATGTGGAGTTAAGCTCAAATCTAACAAGTAAGATGGTAATTTGTACGTGATACAACAAACCATACGAACACGACAAAAATACAAATGATACTATAAAAATAACTCATAATAATAAACTATACCTAACAATGAATAATTAGTAAAATTACCAACTTATTATTATTTAACACAATAACCGACATAAAAATAACTCTACATGAAAGTATCTTATAACTAATTTTTTACTTCAACTAATATATTTTCATTAACTACTTTTTAAGCTGAAAATAACTGAATAGATAATATGTCAAATACAAATTTAACCAACTCATAAATAAGTTGTTAACCGACACGATTTATCACCACTAATATTATTGATATTAAAGATATCCAAAAATGCATTCCAAAAACTTTCTTATACAACACTTGTTATGATCCCTGCTACCAGGCCTATGATCCTTGGAGCAATAAACGAATGCATTCTTACCACAAGCATCATATAAATCTGCATATTCATTTGCTTTGTTTAGATTCTCTTTATATTTTCCCCAAGCTTTGCGCATTCCCCATCCAGCTCGTAACCAAAAGGATAGCTTCCTGGTAATCCTATTTCTATTATAATTACTACTATCACTATCATTTTCAAAACGACGACCCTTACCTATTATATTTGCACTATCAGAAAACAGAGAGGTTGAAGCAGAGTCAGGTTGATTATTAGCATGTATAACATGATCATTTAATATTAACATTGTAAGTATAATTAACACCATCATAATTATAATCACCCTAGCAAATTCCCCCTTCCTTGATCTATGATCAAGTGAACAATATCCCAATTCACACTGTATTTATATTATAAATACATCCTCAGCACTATTAATTAATTATTGTTGCGTACTTGGTTTATTTAATATAAGGGAATTTAATATAATTAATGACCCTAGCTATCATTGAATCAAAGTAATGTCTTTTTAGAAACTTGATTAGAGGGTGGTAATTAACCCGAATATACCTTTCGGACATCTTAAAGGATACAATAAATAAAGTTTAAGTACAGTTTCCGCTATCATTTTTACTTATCAATTTAAGTGACACTAATAAATCATAAATAAATGAGTAAAAATAATTAAACAAGTGTGTTCTTGTTATATGTTTTATGATTATTGATGTTATATAAAGTCATAAATTAAAAGTGAGATGTGTGAATTATTTTCAAAAAGTTTATCTTCTCTCATTAATAAACGAATAAAAATAATTCTTGAATATATCTATATATTTTATGATTATTGGTCACTTAGAAAATAATACACATAAAATAAGATGAGACAAGATAGTTAAATTAATTCCATAAATTTACCTTTTATAATTTACTATCATAGATTAATAAATAAGTACGTATTGGTAACCACTTAAGCATATTGGTTTCGATGGTTTCGACTTTTGGTGAATTTAGTAACCGGTTAAGTCCATTAGGAGATTCAAAACATTAGGCATTAGGCAATAGGCATCTAGCATAAATTAGGCCTTCTTCATTTTTATTTAGCTAAACTCTTATTAAGATACCAAAATTTTCAATTTGATTCATTAAAGGGCCAAAATTTAAAAAAAATAGTAATTATATATACCTCATATATTTTTACTATAAAAAAATTTATACATTATTTTATTTTGATCACCCATCAAATTAAATTACGTTTATTTAAATTCATTCAGTATTAAAAATCGTATAATTAAACATGTTTAATATTATCGAGATATTATTTTTATTATTATAAATTTTGAAAATATTTTTTTTTTATAATTTTATAATTTCTTTTAAGATACAAGTTCAAAACAATTTAAAAAATACCTTTATGATATCTCATTATCTTTATAATTAAATTTTATCAACCTCATCCATATATAATTCCAATGTATAAATATAATGATCGACCTAGGCTTGCAAATTATAATAATCTAATATTTACATTACTGTTATGATGTTGATAATTATCATTGCCATAACAATTATACTCATTACTTTTTTTTCCTTTTTTCTTTTTTTTTTCAAAAGAAGAAATTTTTCTTATTTAATTTGTCATGAGTAAGTATATGAATCATTCCTCTTTTTTTATATAATTTGACATACTGAGAAATTTATTAACAAACGTTTCGTGAATCAGTGTCTATCAATCTGTTAGGGTTTTAACCTTTTACATTCTTCTTCTTTGCCTTTGTTGCCACCATTTTCTTCTCTTTCATTTCATCAACCCATTTTCCACCCCCTTATCTCATCTTTCTTCATTTTTGCATTTGAAAAAATAAGACTTTAGCGCCCTTGCGATCTTCTTTTTGTGTCAGTTTTACCAATTCCTTCAAAGTCGTTGGAATCTTTAGTTCATGTCATCGTTCGATGGTTCAAGGTGATGGCATGGGTTTAACTCTTTGGCATTGTCCCCTCAATGCTGGTTTGATCTTGTTTCGATTGCTCTATTTTGTCTCCTTGATAGTTTTCAATAATTGTTGGTGGTTGTCATCTCTAGTGTCAGTGGTCTTCGTCTTGTTCGGGGGTGGGTTTCTCTCGGTATTTTTGGCTAGTCTTTCCTCGCATTCAATGTTGGTGAGTTTTGTTAGTTGTTTCGGCCGGGTGGGTGGTTGTTTCAATTGGTTTGGGTTTTTTTGTGTTTATTGTCGTGCACTTTTTAGTTTTTTTTATAAACTTGTAAGTATTTTAGTTTTTTTGTGGTTAGAAATAGATTATTTGTTATTTTATTTATAATTTGTAGTTAAAATATTTGTTAAAATAACTATAAAGGAATTTTTGATATATATTATGAATCATTTCAATCAAATTTAAATGTTAATTGTTATCGAAAAAATATATATTTTTAACGTATATATACCTAATAAAAAATATAAATATACATGTAAAATATGTTATATTTTATTATATTTAATGAGAAATAATATATATATATTAATAAGTTATGCTTGAAAAATGCATTCAAAAAACTTTTTGATACAACACTTGTTATGATCCCTGCTACGTCTATGATCCTTGGAGCAAAAAACGAAGGCAATCTTACCAGAAGCATCATATAAATCTGCATTTTCATTTGCTTTATTTAGCTTCTCTTTATATTTTCCCCAAACTTTGTGTATTCCGGATCCAGCTCGGAACCAAAAGGATAGCTTCCTGATTATTCTCTTTCTATTATAATTACCACTATCACTATCAATTTCAAAACGACGATCCTTGCCAATTATATTGGCACTATAAGAAAACAGAGAGGTTGAAACAGAGTCAGCTTGATTATAATTAGCATGTATAACATAATCATTTAATATTAACATTGCAAGTATAATTAACACCAACATAATTATAATCACCCTAGCAAGTTTAATTGCCGTATTTCATAATAACATTACTATAATTACAAAAAACATTATAATTAACAAAGATATTTAGTTAAATAATCACGTTGTTAATGAATTAAGTGAGTTAGTTCATTTAAGTTCATAAATTAATTAAAAATAGTTTAATTTTTTTAACTTCATCTTTGAATAAGTAATAATAATCTTCTATTATTATTGTAGGTATGAAATTTTTAAAATTTAATAAAAACAATATTATCTTCTAATATGAAGGTAATATGAAGGAAAGGATGGTTAGATTAATATTAAAACTAACAATGATGTTACTCTAGGTACAAAAGTCCATTATTCCTCTAACCAGAGTTTTTTTAAAGGATAAAGGATAATACACGTTTTCACGTTTAATAAAAATATTTTTTATTATGTTTGTTATTAGGTATAGTAGTAAAAATTTGTAATCTCGTTTGAAAGGTTCACTGGAGTTAGAGATGACAATTTGATCTGACGGGACGAAACATATAGATACTATCAACTCATTTGATTCAAATCAGGACGAGACAGATGAAGATTAAAAATGGGTTGAGTCATTATCAATTTTATTATAAATAGTACGTGACAAAAAGAAAAGGGGTAAAAATCAAGTCGATTTGGGACACATTCAAATACCTACTTTTTTAAATATATAAAAACAAATTAATATTTCATTTTCAATTGAAAAATTAAAAAAAAAAATCATAAGGTCAACAGGTCTTTTTTTGATATGTGGATATTATTCAATCTGATCTAAACTCGTTCAGTCTAAAATGCTTCAGTTCAAGATTAATCACAAGTTAGCCCAGATTGGGTCAGATCTAACCCAAACTGACCCATTACCATCTCTTATTGAAATTCATCCAAAAGATTTAGGCTAGATCGAAAGGCAAATTTTACAATTTTTATTTTCTTTTACTAAAAGTAATAAGATTAAATATTTAAAAAAATAAATAATTTATTATTTAAAATATAAGTAAATAATAAATTAAATATTACAAACTATTATTGAGATTCATTATAAGAATGTGAAATACAATATAAATGTAAATAAAAATAATGGAAATATTTATTTTTGTTATTTTTTAAATAAAATAAAGTTTTATAAAATATCAATTTTTATCTTTAATTTTTTTTCTCAATCTTACTCATAGATTTTAACGACTATTTTAGAATAGATAACGAATTTGTTATTATTCTAACGAATAATTATCAAATTAAAATGTAATTTTATTCAAAATAATATATTCTCGTAAAAATATTTTTTATTTTTATTTTTTTTTATCCTTTTAAGGAAGTGACGTAATTTACCAAAGTATTACTCATTACGTAAACTTGCTTTTGGCTCTACCTAAAATGCTTTTGAATATATCCACACAAAGTGACAAAAGAAATTGTGCCTTTGCATGTAACCGCAAAGATCATTGGATTGTACGAAAGGAAGAAAGTGTGTCCAAATTGCCAGGTTTATAAATAGGTATATAGTTATACAATTGTGTATATAGATATTAAAAAAAAATACATACAAAATAAAGGGAAATAATTCCACTTATTGTATTTTAATATATTGTCATTAATAGTTGTAAAATATATTTACCTAAGATTCATTTTTTTGCAAGGAAAGCAAACGTTTTCAATCATTTTTTACTATAAATTTTACATATATTAATAACATATAAATCAATTGGTAGAGAATTCTACTCTAAATAAAGAGTCTAATTAGTTTATAAATTTATAGTCTATTATTTAAAAAGTATTAAAAATTTATAAAAATTAACGTTACTAAAATTTATAATAATAAAAATTATACTAAAATAATAAAATATATTTAATTAAAATATATTTAACATTAAATGAATCTAAATAATCATAATTTAATTTAAACAATATCAAAATAAATTTAGTTTTAAGCATGTTAATTATTCAAATATTTTAAATAAGGTTTCCTTTTATTTTTGAATCCTCTTTATATGGGTTTCACTTTTGACCCTGACTTTATTTATTAGTATGTAGTGCAAACATTGATTTATATATTTACAATCTTTTTGTACATATTTATAATAGTGTTGCATATAGTTATATACATATACCACAATGTCATAATAGTGTTGTATTGGAAGAGATAGAAAGAAGCGAGAGAAAGTTTAGACTAGAAAGATTAAGAATAGATCGATGAGAGATTCCGGGTAAAGAAAAAGTAAAAATAAAAGAATATTTAAAGAGACAAAAGGTTAAAATGTGAGGTTATAAATGATATTCAATAGCAAAAGCATATTAGCTAAACCGTTAAATAATATGGAAATATGTACGTGCATTAGTTTTATTTTACATATATTAATATATATCTAATAACATATTAATGTATATATATATATCTATTAATGTATATCTAATTACTTTAGACATATATATTTTACTTGTAATTGTTATATAAAGAAACCATGTGTATTCATTTGAATAACATAATATAATACAATCATTAAGTATTTCTAACATGTTATCAAACCCACTATTTTTGTCTTTCTAGCAGTGTTTTCTTTTTTGGTGTTACTCAACCCTTATAGCTTTCCTTATCACAATAACCGCTGCAATCATTCACCGTTGAACCACCAACGTCTTTCAGTCGTTGTCCTTAGGTTCCCGAACTACAGTCGTCGTTGTTAAGGAGTTTCGCATCATACAAACCACTGCAATCACCACTGTCGCCGTGCATATTGTTCCGAAAATTTTTCTGCATATACCACTGTGATCAGCTCGACCGGATCTACACAACCGTGGAAGTATCGCAACCATCGAACACCGCACGTTCACTCGCGCGCCGCTCAAACGATATGCACGTCCATTCATGCACCACCGTCGCCGCCGTTAATCTTAATCCGACGACCTATCTACATGTACCATTGTGATCGCCGTGACCCGATCTACATAACCATGGAAGTATCACAGTCATAAGCTTTGTACGCGCCCTCACGCGCTGCCAACAATAACTACGCGTGGATCTAATGCGCCAAGCACGCCGCACTCTACTCGTGACATCATCAGTACCTTGCCTAGGGCTGATGTCATCATCGCCTCCAGCTGACATCACAGAACCAGCTGACTGTTGACCGTATTGCCCGTTGACTGTTGACCGGAATTTTGCAATACAGGTTCACTCTACCCAGTTTTTTGCGTAGATCTCGTTTTTGCAGTCCGTTTTTGCATATTGTGTTTTCAAATGGATAAAAATGATGCTTTTTTTCTTGCCCTATCAATACTATATTGGAAGGGACCAAGAATTACTTGTCATGGTCTCAAGTTATGAGCAATTTTCTTAAGGGTTGTATGCTCTGAAATTATTATACTGGTACAATTATCATTCCTGTTAAAGAAGCAAGTGAAGAAGATGTTATTTTCCTTCGTCGCATAACTGAATGGGATAGTCACAATCACATGATCCTCACATGGATTCGGAATACTTCCATTCCCTCCATCTCCAATCTGTTGGGCAGCTTTGATGATGCCAAATCAGCATGGGATATGTTGGCCAAAAGGTACTCCACTACTCACGGATCCATGAAATATCAACTAATAGTTGAATTGCATCGAATTCAACAAGAACCAGGGCAATCTATCAATGACTACTTTGATCAGCTTCACTTCCTTTGGGACCAAATTTACCTTTGTGATCCAATTTGGGAATGCTCAACAGATGCTCAGCAATATGCTACAGTTAGGGATGAATTTTGTCTCTATGAGTTCTTGATGTCACTCCACAAGGACTTTGAGCCAATCCGAGGTCAGCTTCTTAATCGTAGTCCTCATCCCTCTCTTGATACTACTGTAAATGAGTTGGTTAGAGAAGAAACTCGGCTTGCAACCCTTCAAGCCCAGAATAAGCTTAATGTTTTGGCTATTACTCCTCCTGTTCTTGCCATTGAGCAACCTCAGCAATCAGGTGATTCCTCTGGCTTTTACAATTGTCGCAGGCAGAACAATAAAAGGTTCTGCAATTATTGCAAGCGTCATGGCCACACCATTAAGACTTGTTACCGTCACAACAAATCTACTGCTGTTGTTGCTAATACTGACCCTACTTCGCAAATGTCTTCTAGTTCAGCAGAGTCCCAGTCTTCTGGATCCACTATCAACCTCTCCTCCATTGAACTACAGAAGATCATAACTCAGCTGTTCAAATGGCTGGTAATGCATCTCTTTCCACTACTCTCTCAGTTTTGCCCTGTAAGTCTCAAACTTGGCTTTTTGACTCTGCATGTTGCATCACATAACACCTCACTCATCTTTATTCTCCAAACTTGACCCTGCACCACATCCCCTTAATATTCATATAATTGATGGTTCCACCATTCATGGGAATAGCCTAGGTTTTGTTTCGACCTCTACCCTCCCTATTCCTGGGGTTTTCTATGTACCTGACTTATCCTATAATTTATTCTCAGTGGGACAATTAGTTGAACTAGGATATTGCCTTATTTTTTTTATTATTCTGGGTGTATTATGCAGGATCCGAGGATGGGGCAAGAGCTTGGGACCGGTCCTAGGGTCGGGCGTATGTTTCCCGTAAACAATCTTCATCTTCCACCTATTGCTCCTGCCTCTGTTGCTGCTGTAACTGCTGCAGTTTCTTCCTTACCTTCTCTCGCACTTTGGCATTCTTGTCTTGGTCATGCCTCATCCACTCGGGTACAACAGTTAGCTTCTAAAGGTCTATTGTGTTCTATGTCCAAAGACAATTTTGATTGTACTTCATGTCAGTTAGGAAAACAGCCAACTTTACCTTTCAATAATAGTAAAACTATCTCTAATAGTATTTTTGAGTTAATTCATTCTGATGTTTGGGGACCTTATCTTGTTACAAGTATTGATAGATCTCGATATTTTGTTGTTTTTCTTGATGATTATTCTCGTTATAGTTGGATCTTTTCAATGAAATCTCGTTTTGAAATCTTACCAATATACAGTAACTTTGCAAAAATGGTTGAAACATAATTCTCCAAACATATCAAAACTTTTCGATCTGATAATGCTCTTGAATATACTCAAAATTCTTTTCAAGCTATGTTACACTCTTATGGCACTATACATTATCTCACCTGTCCAGGAACCTCTCAACAAAACGGTCGAGCCGAAAGAAAACTTCGTCATTTTCTTGACATTGTTCGTGCTCTTCTTCTTTCTACCAAAGTTCCTGCCCCATTTTGGGGTGAAGTTGCTCTTCATGCTGTTCATTCCATTAATCACATTCCAAGCGTTGTCATTCATAATTAGACTCCGTATGAGCGCCTTTTTGGGTCATCTCCTAACTATCATTACCTTCGTTCATTCGGATCTACTTGTTTTGTTCTTATTCAACCTCATGAACACAACAAACTTGAGTCTCGATCTAGACTCTGTTGTTTTCTTTGTTATGGTGAAACTTAAAAAGGGTATCGATGTTATGATCCTGTCTCACATCGTCTTCGTGTTTCCCAAAATGTTGTCTTTTGATAACACCACTTATTTGTTGAACTTTCTCACTTTCGTTCTTCCCTAACTAATTCAAATGTTTTAGAAATATTTCCAAATGAGTCTCATGTTCTTTCTAAAGATACTCCTAATACATCTATGGACTTCACTATTCAATCTTCAGATATTTTTTATGATTATCCTAGACAGGTTGTAGAAGAACAGGTTGATAACGAGCTATCCCACCTTGAACATAGGTCCCCTGCTCTTGCTCCGCTTGAAGATCCTCCACAAGACATCCCACCTCACCACTCAACCCGGGTAAGATCCATTCCTACACATTTACTTAACTATCATTGTTACACTACCTTTGCTACACTTCATGAGCCTCACACCTATCATGAGGCATATACTAACCCTTTTTGGCATATTGCAATGAAAGAAGAGATTGATGCATTAACCAAAAACCATACTTGGGATCTGGTTACTCTCCCTCCTGGTCAGTCTGTGGTTGGTAGTAAGTGGATTTATAAGATCAAGACTCGCTCTAATGGGTCCATCGATCGCTACAAGGCTCGTCTTGTAGCAAAAGGTTTTACACAAGAGTATGAGATTGATTATGAAGAGACTTTTGCTCCAGTTGCCCATATTTTCTCTGTTCGTACCCTCTTAGTTGTTGCCACTGCTAGTAAATGGGACCTTTTTTCAGATGGATGTCAAAAATCCATTTCTTAATGGAGATCTGCATGAAAAAGTCTATATGTAACCTCATTCTGGTCTTTCTGTTGAAACAAATAAGGTTTGTCGCCTTCGACGAGCACTTTACAGCCTTAAACAAGCTCCACGAGCATTGTTTGCCAAGTTCAGCTCCACCATCCTTCGTTTGGGTTACACTGCCAGTCCTTATGATTCTGCCCTATTTTTTTGTCACAATGATAAAGACACCATTTTGCTTCTCCTATATGTGGATGATATGATCATAACTGGTGATGACCTCAGTGGTATTCAAGAACTCAAGGATTTTCTTAGTTAATAGTTTGAGATGAAAGACCTTGGACATCTCAGCTACTTCTTGGGTCTTGAGATCACTCGTTCCACAGATGGTCTTTATATTACTCAAGTTAAGTATGCATCTGACCTCTTATCTCAAGTTGGACTCACTGACAGCAAGACTGTTGACACTCCAGTTGAACTTAATGCACATCTCACACCATCAGAGGGGCAACCATTGTCTAATCCCTTTCTTTACAGACATTTGGTTGGCAACCTAGTTTATCTTACAATTACTCGCCCAGACATTTCTTATGTTGTTCATCAGGTGAGCCAGTATATGTCTGCTCCACGATCAACTCACTATGTTGTTGTTCTGCGTATTCTACGATACTTGAAAGGCACTATCTTCTATGACCTTTTCTACTCAGTTGATTCTCCTTTAGTACTTCGTGCATTCTCTGATGCTGATTGGGCAGGAGATCCCACTTATCGCAGGTCCACTACAGGTTATTGCTTTCTCCTTGGTTCTTCTTTGATTTCTTGGCGAAGTAAGAAACAAACCTTTATGGCCCGCTCCAGTACTGAAGTAGAATATCGTGCTCTTGTTGATACCACATCTGAGCTTCTTTGGCTACGATAGCTTCTTAAGGATTTGGGTATAACCGCATCCTCTGCTACTCCTCTTTATTGTGATAATCAGAGTGTCATTCATATTGCTCACAACGATGTCTTTCATGAACGGACTAAACACATCGAGATTGATTGTCACTTTATTCGCTCTCATCTTGTCCATGGTGCTCTCAAGTTTTTCTCCGTTTCCTCCAACAATCAACTTGCAGATATCTTCACTAAGGCACTTCCCAAAGGATGCACTCGTAATTTGGTTGACAATCTCAAGTTGGTCTTACATTCATCTTGAGTTTGAGGGGGGCTGTTAATGTATATATATATCTACTAATGTATATCTAACTACTTTAGAAATATCTATATGTAGTTACTTTAGACATATATATTTTACTTATAATTTCTATATAAAAGAACCATGTGTATTCATTTGAATAACAGAATAGAATACAATCATTAAGTATTTTTAACAACATAGATGATAATATTTTTTAATAAATGGCAATGACAAATGTATTCTTTATTGATTTTGGATTTTTCTTTTTAAATAATTACATTATTTATACATTCATAATTAGAATTCGAAATATTCGATCACATGTCCTTAAATCATAATCTTGTTGACTAATAAAATTAATTATGATATTGATCTTTAACTTCAAAGAGAAATCGTTGCATACATCGGTTATATACATATGAATAGCATATAAAGTGATCATAGTACCGGGTGTATATTTTTTGGTGCAAATATCGTAGGCCTTTTGAGTGCAATCTACATCGTTTACTGAAGGATGATGCTGTTTGTTTGGTTTGATCTGTTTCTCCTTACTTCTTCCCCAAACTCACCGTATTCTCCATCCTGTCCGGAACCAAAAGTACAGCATACTACTTATAATTAACAACCTGGTGTATTTATATGACGAACCCACACTACATTTATATATGCATTTGTGTTGCTATCACAAATGAATTCTTCGATATTTTAATATTAGTATACAATGCATGTGTAAGAACTAAAATGCATGTTTTGATGTAAAAGTCGTTAAAAACTTAACTAAAATTAAAATTTCATCATATATATAAAGGAGTAATGATTAAATTATGCATACAAATTATTAGCTAAAAAATAAATTTATAAACCTGAGACGGACACATGCTTCTCCTAAATTCGACTTGCTTAATCAAAAATATTTTTTGTTTGACATATATGTACATATATACGTGCTCAATCTACTAAAATGATTAACCAATTATTTAATTTAATTATTACAGTAAACTCTAGATGTTATATCCTTCACAAGACTTAAGAGACCTGAAAAATTGAACTGTTCTATTATACTAGTTTTGTACTGATTGGTTATTTAAATTTGATAAATATATTTTAGAATTAATTATTGTTAAATTTGGGTCTAACTCTATTTCAAAACCCAAGTTATGAGATGAAAGATTGACCTCATTAATATATGTGTTTGATATTTTATGTTCAATCGATGTGAGATATTTTAACACTCCCCCTCACATCGGTAGTTCATCGATGGACGGTGGTGGGCTTACAACTGCGTGCCACGGGGATGAGCTTGTCTGCTTTGATACCATGTTAAAAAATGGATTTATTGATGATGGTCTAACTTCATCTCAAAACACAGGTTATGAGATGGAGGATTGCCCTTATTTATATATGTGTTTGATACTTCATGTCCAATCGATGTGGGACATTTTAACACTCCCCCTCACATCGGTAGTTCATCGATGGACGGTGGTGGGCTTACAACTGTGTGCCACGGGGTGAGCTTGCCTGCTCTGATACCATGTTAAATTTGGGCCTAACTCCATCTCAAAACTCAAGTTATGAGATGAAGGATTGCCCTCATTTATATATGTGTTTGATATTTTATGTCCAATCGATGTGGGATATTTTAATAATTATCAAACAATAGTTGTTATTGTTATAAAAAAAATTATTTTAAAAAATAAAAGAAATGATAAAGTCTTTTAAAAAAAATTGTTGCTTTTATTGTAACAATGTGAAATATTGAATTAAAATTTTCTAGAAATGTTTGTAATGATATTCTTAAAATAAATAATTAATTAAACTGTTATTTTATTAAAAAATAAATATATAATAATTATTATTTTATAATTACAATAATTTATAATAGTAACATATAATACAATATGAGTAATTTGACAAGATTTGTATAACGTGATTTAATAATGTGTTCGGTGTTCGGGAGATCCCATGGTTTTTTTATAAAAAGAACAATTTAATTATGTAATTTCAAAAAATATCTATTTTAATCTTAAAAATTTAAAATTATATTATTTATGTACACTCTTTTTAGGATTAAAGGATTAAAATGTACTTTTTAAAAAAATTATAAAAATAAAGTGCTCTAATTTAAAGATATTGAATTAATATGCTTATTTATAGAACTATGTGAAGAAATCAATGTTTGAAGAAATAATCAGAAGAAGAAATAAACGTTTAATTCATATAATTTCTTGATTTGTATCGGATATTTACATTGTTTATATAGACAAATACTAATTACTATTTCACCAACCACCATGATTGAATTGTATGATTTACAGCTTGATTGGTAGGCGCCGTGTATATTGGAAAAAATGTTTGGCGTCGGTGCAGTGATTGTTGAATTGTGTTTGCAGTGTTTGTTGAATTCAACACTCCCCCTCAAGTTGGTGCATAGATGTCTTTCATGCCCAACTTGACTGAAACTTCTGTGAATACTCGATATGAGACTGCTTTAGTGAGGATGTCAGCCAATTGATCTTCTGACTTAATTTTTGGCAATTCCAATGAATTTTCTTCTAACTTTTCTTTAATAAAAAATCTGTCAACTTCAACATGCTTTGTACGATCGTGTTGAACTGAATTATGCGCAATATCACATGCTGCTTTATTGTCACAAAATAACTTAATTGATTCTTTCGCAGGATATGTCAAATCTTTTAAGAGAGATTGTAACCACAAGGCCTCACAAAGCCCAAGTGCCATTCCTCTGTATTCAGCCTCTGCGCTTGAACGGGCCACAACATGTTGTTTCTTACTTCTCCATGTTACAAGATTTCCCCCTACAAAAGTGAAGTAACCTGATGTAGATCGTCTATCATTTATTGATCCAGCCCAATCAGCATCAGTATATACTTCAATTCTAGAAAACTCTGAGTTCTTAGTGAACAATACTCCTTTTCCAGGAGCAGACTTTAAATATCTCAAAATACGAATAACTGCATTCATATGTTGTTCTCCAGGATTATGCATAAATTGGCTGACAATACTTAAAGCATAGGCAAGGTCTGGTCTTGTGTGTGCCAAATACATCAACCTTCCAACAAGCCTTTGGTATCTTTCTTTATTTGTTGGAACTTGATCAACCTTGATACATAACTTTAATCCTTCCTCTACTGGTGTATTAGCTGGTTGACATGCTGACATACCGGTTTCTTTTAATAAATCTAAGGCATACTTTCTTTGAGATAAGAAGATTCCTTCTGTTGATCGAGAAACCTCAATCCCAAGAAAATATTTTAAGGAACCAAGGTCTTTCATTTCAAATTCTTTGGACAAGTAAGTTTGTAGCGCTTTCCTTTCTTCAAGATCATTTCCTGTTACTATCATATCATCAACATATACAATAAGTGCAGTGATCTTACCATACCCTTTTTTTAGAAATAAAGTATGGTCTGAATTGCTTTGATTGTAGCCAAATGCCTTCATTGACCTTGTGAACCTGCCAAACCATGCTCTTGGGGATTGTTTCAATCCATACAGTGATTTTTTTAATTTGCACACCTTTTCTCCATGGATTGTGGATTTCTTGATTCCTGGTGGTAAATCCATGTAGACTTCTTCAATTAAATCTCCATGTAGAAAGGCATTTTTTACATCAAACTGATATAATGGCCAATCTAAATTTGAAGCTAGAGATACCAAGACCCGAACAGTGTTAATTTTGGCTACAGGTGCAAATGTTTCTGTATAGTCGATCCCATATGTTTGAGTGTATCCTTTTGCCACCAATCTTGCTTTATATCGTTCAATTGTACCATCTGCTTGATATTTTACTGAAAAAATCCATCGACATCCAACAATTTTCTTTGTTGGTGGACGATCGACAAGCTCCCAAGTTCTATTTATTTCTAAAGATCTTAGTTCTTCATTCATAGCATCTTTCCATTTTTTGTCAGCTAAAGCTTCCTGCACACTGTTAGGAATAGATACAGCAGATAATTGATTCACAAATGATACGTTTGATTTTGACAAACGATGTTTAGACATATAGTTACTCATGGGATATTTGACTTTACTAGAAATCTCAGGTTCATACATGGCTTTAGGAATACCTCTGTTAGGACGTGATGGAAGTATTTTTCTGGTTGGTTCAATAGTTGGAACATCCTCTGCAAACGATTGGTTAGGTATATCAGCAGCTTGTGGAGAAGGAATCTCGTACTCATTTAGTGGTAGTAAGAAACTTCCTTGATGATCTTGAAGTTGATGAGGACTTGATTCCATTTCCCTTGAGTCTTTTCTATATTGAGGGTTATTACCATATGAATTCAAGTTATTTGTATTTTCCTCACATATAATTTGTCTTTCTTCATAAGGAAGCAATTTATATGTAAGGGTCTGAATTTCAGCATGGTTGTACTCCCCCTGAAATTCAGGTGTAGAGGAGAAATACATTGTATCTTCATGAAAAATAACATCCATAGTAGTAATCATTTGTTTTGTAGGAGGATGATAACACCGATACCCTTTTTGTTGTATGGCATATCCCATAAAAACACAACGTATTGCTCGTGGATCCAACTTGCTACGTTGTTGTTTATGTAGGTGTACAAATGCCACACAACCAAAGACACGAGGAGGTAAATTGGGAACATTTGGTGCAACAATTGCTTCAGTGATGGCTTGTAGTGGTGTTTGGAAGTTAATGGGACTGGAAGGTACCCGATTGATTAAATATGCAGCAGAAGTAATTGCTTCTCCCCAATAAGATAATGACATATTAGCTTCAATCAATGAGGCACGAACAACTTCCAACAAGTGTCGATTTTTTCTTTCTGCAACTCCATTTTGTTGAGGTGTATCAACACAAGTAGTTTGATGAATAATGCCTTCTGATTGAAGATATTCTTGAAGCTCAGAACTTTTATATTCTCCTCCATTGTCACTTCTTAGAACTTGGATCTGTGTTTTATATTGAGTACGAACCATTTTATGAAATTTTCTAAATAAGAAGTTTACCTCACTTTTAGATTTCATTAAACAGACCCAAGTCATTCTACTAAAATCATCAATAAATGTAACAAACCAACGTGATCCTCCCAACGTAGAGACTTTGGAAGGACCCCATACATCAGAATGTATAACCATAAACGGAGATGGACTTTTATTTAAGGTTACAGGAAATGAGGAACGATGACTTTTTGCTAGTTCACAGACATCACACTTTAAAGTAGAAAGATCTAAGCTCAAAAATAAACTTGGAAATAATTTTTTCAAATATCCAAAAGAAGCATGACCCAATCTCCTATGCCATAGCCATATATTTGATTCATCCTTGTTAGATCCAGTTGCTACCAATGCATGATTTGTTGAATCCAAGTCCAAATAATACAGGTTTCCTCGCTTAACACCACGACCAATCGTTTGCTTTGTTTGAATGTCCTTGAACACACAAAAGTCAGGCCAAAAAATAACAAAACAAGATAAAGCAGTGGTTATTTGAGAAATAGATATAAGGTTATACTCTAAAGAGGGAACAACTAGTACTGAGTCTAAATTCAAAGTACTAGTGAGAGACAAAGATCTTTCCCCAATGACTGGGGTTGTGTTACCATTGGCAGTGCAAACAGTTTTGTGTGAGGATGGTTTTGAGATTTGTCTAGAATCGAATGTCATATGATCAGTTGCACCTGAATCAATTATCCATGTATTATTAAAAACAGGAGAAAAAACTTTAAGCATCTTACCAACATGTGCTGAGGAGGTTGCAACATGATCCTTTGTTGTTTCAGCAATGGTGGCAGTAGATATCTGTCGTGGATTTTTCTTTCGAGAGTCACGGTTGTGATCCCACCAGTCAGGATATCCCACCAGTTCAAAACATCGTTCTTTTGTATGACCCTTTTGATGACAATGGGTACATTTAAATGATGATTTATCAGTCACCTTTCGTTCTTGCTGATTGGAAAAAGAACGATTTTTAGATATCATGGCGGAAGCGTCAACATCTCTAGATTTTTCCTTCAATGAGATTCGACGTACTACCTCCCGTCGAATCAAGGAATAACAACCTTCTAAATCTGGGATAGTTTCTTTTCGCAAAATTTCGCCACGAACCTGCTCAAACTCATCATCTAATCCAGCAAGGAAAATATGTATCCTTAGTCTTTCAACAGACTCTTGATATGATATTAGATCATGAGGGTCTTTCATGACCACCTTATCACGATGGTCTAGCTCTTGGAAAATTTCAGTTAACTCTCCATAATACTCTGAAAGTGATTTTCCATTTTGTCTAGAAGTAAAGGCTTTTTGGTTTAAGACAAATACCTGTAATTCATCACTTCCATCATAGAATGCTTTCGCCAAAGCACCCCAAATTTCAAGAGCAGTAGGTATGCGTAAATATCGCTTCATGATTTCTGGACTCATTGACATAAGTAGCCATCTCTTCACTTTTTGATTTTCTGCATACCACTTGTTATAATTGTTTGATGTTTTTTCGGGTTGCAAATTTTTGTCATGAATGTAAGAGAGTTTTTCTCTCTCTGCAATATGCATTTCCATTATTTGAGACCAAACATCATAATTAGTCTCATTAAGAACAATTCCAGCATTAAACACACCTTCAGACTGAACAGATTGTACAACAACTGGATTTGATTGCTCCATAGGTAATGAAATTATACCCTCTGTCATGATATTATGGTAACCAAACTAGAAAATGGTGTAATAATTTTAGGACTAATTTTTTTTTTTTTTTTTTTTGTGTTTTTAATATATATTTATACTAAACCGGATAAAAACCATAAAACCGGTTCAAATTTGGTTTTAAAAACTTGAAAAAATGAACCGGACGGGTGTTAGGAATCCAGAACCGAAAAAAAAACCGGGTTTAGAGCTTTAAAATAGACCGAACCGGCCAAAAATATGGAAACTGTGTAAAACCGAGAAAACCGGGTTCAACCGAACCGCTGGCCGGACCAACCTGAGCCGAACCGAGGTGACCTGAGCCGAGCCAAGGCGCGGACCGGCTACGCCCTCGAGCCGGACCGAGCCGCGCTGCGCCGAGCCAGACCGGCCGAACCGAACCGAACCGGACGACACGTCATCATCTTCAACCTCCAGACGGCGCGTGTGGCGCGTGGGGCGCGTCGGAAATTTTCCCTCCACTTCAGGGGGCGCGTGAGGGCGCGTGGGGGGTTTTTCTCCTAATCTATTTTTACCAAAATGTTCAGAATTGTGTTTAGAGTAATCTGGTAAAATTAGGTGGGAGAAATACTGCTTAAAAATTGATGTTTGTAATTAATATTTGTAAGGGTGTTTGAATGAAAATTTTTTTCACGAGAAAAAAATATTTTCAGAGAAAGAAATCTCTGTTTTAGAGAACAAGAGTTTCAAATTTGTATAAAGCAACGACTTGGCTCTGATACCATGAAGAAATCAATGTTTGAAGAAATAATCAGAAGAAGAAATAAACGTTTAATTCATATAATTTCTTGATTTGTATCGGATATTTACATTGTTTATATAGACAAATACTAATTACTATTTCACCAACCACCATGATTGAATTGTATGATTTACAGCTTGATTGGTAGGCGCCGTGTATATTGGAAAAAATGTTTGGCGTCGGTGCAGTGATTGTTGAATTGTGTTTGCAGTGTTTGTTGAATTCAACACTATGGATGCCCTTTTTCATTTAATAAATAAATCAATTATAATATAATAATACATATAAATTTATTTAATAATTATTTTTATTATTATTTAAAAATTTAATCTAAAGTAAATATAATAGATACTGATAAAACTTAATTAATAAAAAAAATTATCCACATTTTTTGTTAAAAATTATTGGAAAATAAACCGTATAAAAAACTTAAGCTATTATTAGAACGATTAATATTTATTTTATACATATATTAGCCCATAAATATTGATTTTATACATTATACAAACCAAATATTTGTAATTCATCAATTCGGATTGTTTGGCTTTTAACATAAAGTGTCTCTAAATCTGATACCAGCTCTGGAAGCCTCGTTCTAATAGAAAACTAATAGTAACCCAACCACTAACCTATTAAAAGAAGGATTAATATTGATTTTATACCTCCATTATTATTTACATAAAAAATAAAAATAAAATATATTAATTCACTATTTTTTAATTTATATAAAATATGATTCGGTCTCTAACACAAAAATGATTAGTTTTAATACAATATAATTTATTCATAAATAAATTAATCAAACCAATCTATTATTTAAATATATAAGCATGAATTGTATTCATTACCATCCTTAAAAATCAAAACAATTATTTAAAAATAATAATGTAAATTCAATACAAATAAAATTATTAAAAGAATTATTCATGAAAAATTATTTATTTTAAAAATATTTTGATATTAATTAATATATAAAAAGGAAAAAAGAAACAGAGTCTAGAACAAAAATATTGCCATATATATAAAAACGAAGGTATTTATAAAAAAAAATAAAAATAAAAAAGAAAGAAAGAAAGTTTGGAGCCTTTTAGATTTTTTTTTACTTTCCAAATTTTGTAAGTTTAATTGTTGTAATGTTCGTATTTATAAAATTTCTTTTATATTTTAAAGTGTGTACATTTATTCTCTATTAGGGTGATAAATGTCAATTAACGTGGGTGTATCGAATTATTGTGCCAATGTACAGTGTTTGTTGTGTCAAATTAATTAATGTTTTATATATTATTATTACGACCTTTCATTTCAGGCTTACCCGTCATTTTTTTCCTTATAAAAGATAAAATATATAAAATATTAGGTTTAATTGTATATTTTTTCAACTCATTCTCATTAAAATAAATTAATAAATATTTTTTTTTAATATGGTAAAAAAATGAATATTTTTTTTAATTAAAATATTAACTCTTTTAGCCACTAGAGGTAAAACATTACTCGTTGCACATAAAAAAAAAAAGGTCAACCAAAAACATCATGATATTGATTTTAAGTAAATTTTGAATATATTATTGATAGTTAAATATGTATTACATTAAGAATAGTTACACTTAAAAAATATAAAAAGAAAGTTCATATATTGTGGTACTATTCAAGCTTAATACTTGTAAATTTTATTAAAATAATCATATATAATCAAACAACTTTTACAAAACAAAAAGAGAAAGGGCAAATTAACAAAACATTAGTAGCTTCTAAAAATCAAATTATTTGAAAAAGACATCCTAATGAAAGCTTTATCTAAAACTTCCATGATCGACTCTTTCAATTATTCAAGATTTGACACTATAACTTTTATTTTAAAAAATATACAATAAAAATAAGAGGTTCAATTGTCAAAAATAGCCCACTAATTTTAAAATATATATATATATATATATATATCATTTAATTCTACATCTTTTAGTCATTTAGAACTCAAAAATAAATCTTTAGTAAAAAAAAAAAAGTATCGTTTCGTCACCTAAGATTAAGATATCAAACCTTTTTTCCCAATTCTAAAAGGACTAAATAACTTATTTTTCAATTTTATGAGAACTAAAGGAGCCATTTTTTAATTCTAATAAAAGAACAAAATAACATTTATAAAAAATAAAATAACTAATTGATCACTACTTTTCTTAAATAAATGGATTTTTAGAAACTTTATCCTAAAAATTAAATATAATTATGAATCTTTCTTATTATTATTATCTAATAGGTACACATAAAGTTTTATTTAGCTTCCTAGACGGGTGCGAGCATATTTATCACACTTACTCTTTTAAATTGTTAGTTAAATTACAGACTGCTTATGGTTTAATAAAAAAATTACATAAATGTCATGTGATATATAGTATTGTAAATAATGAATGGAATAATATCTTTTGTTATTTTTGATTCTCTAAGAAACACTTTCCACTATAAGATTAGCTGAAAAGTCACTATTAAATTTAAAATTATAATAAGTTGACTCTTCAAATAAATGAATGTTGATATTTTTATATCAATTTTCTTATATTTATATATTCTAATTATGGATATTGAGAGGACGTGGGTTTGAACCCTTCGTTTTGTAAATGCTTGTGTAATTTTTTTTTTAAATTGATATCATGCATTATATATTATAATATATTTTCTTAATATTTTTTTTATAAGTTTACAAAACCCAAAAAAAGTCATATATATTAACCATACCTTAACAAATTAAATTAAGAGAAGAGGAATGAAAATTAAAGAAATTAAATGAGAGTAATTGTGGTAGTGTGGATGTTAATCACAATCATAACAACAATTTCAAAATTCGATTACTTTCAGCCTAAAATGCAAGCTTTTACCCCTCTATTAATTTCTCACGTGGCACGTGATAATTGTATGAATGATATAAATTGTACAAATAAAAAAAGATCTGTGAGGAAGATATATAGTTGGTCACGTTTTGTGTCCAAAATATGTAGAACTTTAAGAAGGAAAAAGGTACAAGATGAAAGAGTGATTCATTGCAGAGTTTGGGCAGCATTTATTTGCAAGAGAATATTTAAGATCGAGGAAGACAAGTATAAGATTTGTCTTGGCATAAATTATCATCGATGTCGCAGATTTACGTAAACTAAAAGAATAAAAAAATTGTTAATAAAACATTAATGGTATATTAGTTGTATATAACTAATATACTTTTTCTAAAAACACTTTTTCAAAAAGCAGATTCTTATTTTCTATATTTATACATGTATTAATTTTCATTGTAATTGAGAGTTTGTAAATACATTCAGTATATTTAATTTGGTATCAGAGCAGGAAAGAAAAAAAATCAGAAAACCTTACACAAAAAAAAAAAAAATTACCGGTTTCTGAGTAATAACGCTGCCTAGCGTCGCCTAGCAACGTCGTCAGTTTTTATACAGTGTCGTTAATCTTCTCCCACTATTCAACTAGCGTTGCAGCTGCAGATCTGTCCGTCCGTTGCAGATCTGTCGTCCACTCGCGTCGTCCAGCCCACCCTATTCAGCCTATGTCATCCATCCCAGCCATGCGTCGTTCATCCCTGCGTCGTTCATCCCTGCGCACCGTTGAGTTCACGCACATGTGCGCCATCTAGCTTTGCGCCACTCTACATCGTCCAGCTTCGTGCCCCCTACGCGTCGTCCAGCTTCGTGTCCCTCTGCGCCATCCAGCTCGCGCGCCCCTCTGCGTCGTTCATTCCTCTGTGAGTTGAAACCCTGGTGTTCAGTTTTTTAATTGTTTCAGATTTTTAAACCCTAATTATCAGCCAAAATCAGCCTTAATTATCAACCCTAGCCCATCACCTCCTAATTATCAGCCCTAATTCAAGCCCATTAGTCCAAACATTCAGACAGCCCATTTATCAGCCCAACCCGGCCCAAAAAAAATCCAAATTTTTTATTCCGCTACACAATATATTTTTTTATTATTATTTCAATGGAAGATTCAAGACAACATCAAGTTTCCAGAATTCATGAAGTTCCAAATTTTGAAGTTTCTGTTAAGAGTTCAGAAATTGGTTCTTTCGGGGGTACTAAACTTAATGGTACAAATTTTCGAACATGGAAAAAAGTTATGTCTGTTTATCTTCATGGGATACATAAGATGGGACATGTATCTGGATCAATTAGGGCTCCTAGTCAAGATGATATAGACGCCTATACTAGGTGGGAAGATGATGATGGCTTTGTCATGTCAATTCTATTTAGAGTCATCACTGATGATATATTACAAATGGTGGAGGAATGTGAAACTGCTGAGGCCATATGGAATACCTTAAGCGATCTTTATACAAATGAGTCTGACTTTATTCAAGTTCATGAACTCATGTGCAAAGCTGCTGGCATGCAGCAAAATGGGCAACCAGTATCTCTTTTTTTTACCAAGCTGAAAAATGTATGGGCTGAAATTGACCAAAAACGCCCGTGTAAAATTAAAAATCTAGAAGACCTTCTGTGATACCAGAAGAAGAAGGAGCTTGAACGAGTACATGCCTTTTTAAGAGACCTTGATACAAAACATAATAGTGCTAAAGGTGAATTGCTTCGAATGTTAGACCCTTCAAGCTTGACTACTACCTTTACATACATCCGTAAAGATGAATCTCAGCAAGAGACTCTTCATCAGGCACATGTTGAGGTATCAAGCCTAGTCATTCAAGCCAAATCAAAGGCACCCTTCCTCCAGCAGCAAAATTCAATTCCACTTCATCAGTAGAGACCTCCACCGGGTTTTACCAATCGCCCCCGTTCTCCCTACTCTTATTGCAATGAACAAGGGCATCTTCATGAGACTTTTTGGAAACTATATCCACACTTGAAACCAAAAGCAGACTACTATCGAGCAAAACGACAACATGGGCATCGTTCTAAAGCAAAAGCAGTTGCCATGCAAATTGTCCAAGAACCAGACTAATATGGATAGAATCATCCTATGGAATGTGGAGGTATCCCTACAGCTTCAATAACTGGTCGTGGTAAGATTAGTATGACCTTAAATGTTTCTCACTCTGTTGGGTCTAATACTTGGATTATTGATTCTGGTGCATCTGATCATATGACTTATGATAAATCTTATTTTAATGAGTTATCTCCCCCACCAATGTCTTATGTTACGAATGCTAATGGTGAGGCCTTTCCTGTCTTAGGAAAAAGGTCAGTTTATATCAATCCATCTTTACAACTTCATAATGTTTTATATATACCTGACTTATCTCATCACTTAATATATGTCCCACAGTTGAACCTTGAGTCTAAATGCTTTCTAATCTTTTATCCTACGTATGTGATTTTTCAGGATCTTCTTACCAGGGAAATAATTGGTCGAGGGTATCTGAGGGGCAGATTGTTCCGTTTGGATCAGAACTACGGAGGGGAGAAACCAGGAGCACGGGCAAGCACTGCATTGACTTCTAGTTCCGATAAGCTAAGTGAAATTTGGTTATGGCATCGCCGCTTAGGGCATCCGTCTTTTAGTCTTATGAAAAAACCATGCCCACTTTATTCATTGGTGTTAATGAGACTGTTTTACATTGTGAGACTTGTGTTTTGGCCAAGAGTCATCGTATTACTTATTCTCCTAGTATTTCTAATAAAAGTATTATTCCTTTTGAATTAATTCATTCTGATGTTTGTGGACCATCTAAAGAGCCCACTATATCGGGTATGAGATATTTTGTTTCGTTTATCGATGATTGTACAAGGTTATTGTGGATTTCTCTTCTTAGAACAAAAGATGAAGTTTTTTTAGTTTTTTAAAATTTTCATACCTTTGTTCAAACACAATATAATGACATTATTCGAATCCTCTGTTCTGACAATGGGGGGAATATGTTAATCATGTTTTTCAAAAAAAATTCAAAACACATGGGATTATTCACCAAACTACTTGTCCGCAAACACCGGAACAAAATAGAGTGTCTGAAAGAAAAAATCGTCATTTACTTGATATGACTCGTGCATTCTTATTTAGTGCTTATATGCCAAAATACCTTTGGGGTGATGATGTACAAGCTTCCACTCATCTCATCAATCGTCTCCCGTCTAGTGTCCTTAACGGAAAAATCTCATTCCAAATTCTCGCATTTTACGTCTCCTTATCATCCTTTCATAATCTTCCTACCCGTGTATTTGGTTGTGTTGCTTTTGTGCATGTTCCTAAAAATCAAAGTTCTAAATTAGATGCCCGGGCAATTAAATGTGTTTGTTGGTTATGGAAGTTATTAGAAAGGGTACAAGTGCTTCCATCCACCAACCAGAAAGTATTATGTTACTATGGATGTTACCTTCTTTGAGTACATGAGTTATTTTTTCTCACTTGATATTGCTCGTCAGGGGGAGAATACATATTTTGAAAAACTGTATCATGGTGAGGGGGAGGCATTAGGCGAATCACCAACTGATGTTTCAATGAGACCAGATGAGACTTCTAATTCATTGAATCCAGTCATTGCAGAAGCAGATGCTTCAAGTATTCAAGCACCAAATTCACTTACAGCAAATGATATTGAAGACACAACTATACCCTCAGGCATTACTCCTACCCTTGATCAACAACTCCCTAGTACTGAAGGTCACTCATCTGAGGTATGTACACCTACTGATACTAATAGCATCGAGTCTAATGTTGGACAATATGTGTTACCAAATAGGTCTACTCGAGGTCAACCAGCCAAAAGGTATGAACCAAATATTCATGCAAAATCAAAATACCTAGTAGACAATTACATATCCACTAAAAGATTATCTAAGTCAAATAAATCATTTGTGAATCAAATATCTGGTGTATCAGTACCTAACAAAGTGCAGGATGCGTTAGGAGATCCAATATGGAGGAAGGCAATGGCTGAAGAGATGGATGTGTTAAAGAAGAACGATATTTGGCAACTTGTGTCACCACCACAAGGAAAAAAGGCAGTTGGTTTTCGATGGGTGTTTACTATAAAACATAATGGTGATGGATCCGTAAATCGGTATAAAGCTCGTCTTGTAGCAAAAGGGTTTACTCAAACATATAGTGTAGACTACGATGAGACTTTTGCTCCTGTTGCCAAAATGAACACGATTCGGGTTCTGCTCTCACTTGCTACTAACCTAAACTGGAAACTTCGGCAGTTTGATGTCAAGAATGTGTTTCTTCATGGAGAATTAACCGATGAGGTGAACATGAGTCTTCCACCTGGGTATGTAGTTGATTCTCCTGGTAATTTTGTATGCAAATTGAGGAAGTCTTTGTATGGCCTCAAGCAATCCCCTCGAGCCTGGTTTGGAAGGTTTTCCCAGCTCATGCAAAAGGTTGGTTACAGATAGAGTAATTCAGACCACACTCTATTTCTCAAACATCAACGAGGGAAGGTAACAGCCATAATCATTTATGTTGATGATATGGTAATCACTGGTGATGATACTATTGAGATGGATAAATTACAAAGACAGCTAGCCTCTGAATTCGAGATGAAGAACTTAGGTGAACTAAAGTACTTCTTAGGAATTGAGGTAGCCAGGGGAAGAGAAGGAATATATCTGTGTCAGAGGAAGTACATTATTGATCTGCTAACAGAGACAGGTATGTTGGATTGCAAACCTATTGACACTCCTATTGAGCAAAACCATTGTTTAGTAGAGTATCCAGATCAGATACCAACTGATCGAGCTCGCTATCAGAGATTGGTTGGACGTTTGATTTACTTAGCTCATACTAGACCAGATGTTGCATATGCAGTAAGTGTGGTGAGTCATTTCATGCATAATCCAAGTGAGAACCATATGAATGCTGTTTTGAGAATTTTAAGGTATTTGAAATCGGCTCCAGGAAAGGGAGTAATGTTCTCTAAACACAACAATTCTCTTGAAGTCTGTGGATTCACAGATGCAGATTGGGCAGAAAGTATTACAGATAGAAAGTCAACATCGGGTTATTTCACCTTTGTGGGAGGAAATTTGGTTACATGGAAAAGTAAGAAGCAGAAAGTGGTGGCACGATCTAGTGCTCAGGCCGAGTATAGAGGTATGGCTCATGGGGTTTGTGAATTGTTGTGGATAAGAACTTTGTTATTGGATTTGGGTTTTGAACTCAAAAATACTATGCAGATGTATTGTGACAATCGGGCAACCATTGATATATCACAAAATCTAGTACAACATGATCGCACTAAGCATGTAGAGGTTGATCGTCACTTTATAAAAGAGAAGTTAGATGCCAAACTTATTAGTTTTTCTTTTGTTCCCACAGAAGAGCAACTTGTAGATATGCTTACCAAATGAGTCTCCAAGAAGTCATTATATAGCTCACTAAGCAAGTTAGGTATGATTGATATCTATGCGTCAACTTGAGAGAGAGTGTTAATAAATCATTAATGGTATATTAGTTGTATGCAACTAATATATTTTATCAGCTGTATATTAATTGTATGCAACTAATATACTTTTCTTAAAAGCATATTCTTATTTTATGTATTTATACATGTATTAATATTCATTGTAATTGAGAGTTTGTAAATACATTTAGTATATTTAATTAAAATTGTGTCATATTAGTATTTTTCTATGTAGCAAATAACTTGTAATTTCTAACTTCAAATCAAGAAAAGGACTATAAGCATTGTTTTGATGTAAATTATTGTTAATATCTACAATACTTGAAGTAAAGAATTTAATATTTTTTGCATATATACATTGCGGAATTTCATACAACATAGCTATTCAAATAAATTGTATTTACCTAATTATATATGTAATATAATTAATGTTGAACCTTTTATCTATTAATAATACGTATGATTTGTTTAGAAAAGAAAAAATTATTCAAATAAAAGTGTGAATTTTTAGAGCTGGAAGGGCTATTATTCATGCCGGCAATAAAATGGGTTCTAAAACTCATGAACTGTGTCTTAAGATGGTAGACATGGTTACGTACTTATCAACAATAAGTTCGGCAAACAAGGCCCAAATGTTTGTTAAAAAAAAAGAAATAGGCCCAAATGGTGTGGCTTTGAAATGATATGTAACAAGGGAAGTAACATACATTGTGCATAACAATTTCACGTGATAAACTTAGACTTGAAAAGTTCAGAGATATCTAATGTACCCTGAACAACATCTAGCAGCATGAAGCCAAACATACATGAATCATTACAAGCAGCCTACACCTAGAAAATCACTTAAAGATTCAAACACAAGAAATTAAAGGAAAATACCTTGAAAAGACAAAAGAACTAGACAAGAACCACAAATGCTAACTATCTCAAGCTTAAGTACTTAAAAAAACCATCATTATGTTGCTAGGCAATGTTGAAGATCAAATGGAACCAAATCTATCATTTTTATTAATTTTTTTAATACAAACTCACAGAAGATACACACTCAAGCACCATATAGATGTACAGGTCTTCGATGCACAATCGAGTACAAATCACTCCAAATCAAACGAGTAACCCACACAAAATGTAGCGTTACAAACATATCAAATGTGAAGCAACAATTCAAAATATAACTGACTAAAAAAATTATTACTATTATTGAAAAAAAGAAAAAAAAAAGTACATAATTGAGTGGGGTTTTATCTTGTAGTTAACTACTTACATGTGATTAATTTAGGTTAATTTTCCTGTTAGAATGATCATAACTTGTTAAAATAAAGTTTTATTTTAAATTAAATTTGATTTAATTATAATTTATTTTAGTTGAAAAGGGATTATTGTGTTGTTTTTTCACTTAAAATACAAAAATAGTATGAGAATTAAGTGATTATAATCATTGTTATTATCACGATTATATTTCGTGAATGATAATCTGACTTGTTGGATTAATGTGTTTTTTTTTAATAATTACACTACACGATTGTTTTGAACTCCAACTAGAATTACAGAAAATGTCACTTCGCTACATATATTTGAAAATTACCTTTTGAATAATAGGTAATCGTAAAAACGATAGTTAAACTATGTTTGATATTTATTTATCCTTTATAAAAGCCGATTCAGTATCACTCATGGCTCATTAGTCATTAGAAATGCTTTCTTGTTATAAATAACTAACTCTAAAGTTAAAAGTACTTTTTTTCTATTATTATTTTCCAGGCCGTAACTTAGTTCGAAGCTGTAAATAATAATTAAAAAAATTAAATATTATTTGCTTATATATCTCGAGTTATTTTTCTAAAACAAGTGGAATAAACCTGACTTTTATATTTCTTAAATCTTATTTATTATTTTACAAAAAAATATATATTTATGTTTGTTCATTGCACCTCTTTTAATACATCTTGAAATTGTAATACCGATCTCACACAGTTTTAATTTATGTTTTAAAAAAATTACAAAAATCATTAATTTAAAGATTTTTAATCTTTTTAACTTTCTAAATAAAATGGTTTTTAATATTGGCATAAGTTCCCAAATACTATTCTATATATATAACGGACAACTAGGGCCAGTTCCCTTTAGTCTTGTTCCTCAATAAAAGCTATAACGTCTTTTAGTCTCGCACCTCCTTCCATCGTTCATTTCCATATATGCTCTCATCTCATATTCCATTTTTTTTATTTGAATTCTTTGCCTCTCACTTTCTTCGATTGTCCTTCAATCTCTCTCAGCTACACTTTTGATTGTAGATATGCTCGGATTGAGTTATATATGTCCGATTAGGTCTGTTCGATTGGGTTGCGATTTGCGAATACGGCTTGTGTTTAGTGAGGATTGATTGCAATCTGCAAATACATCTGTGTTAATTTTCTCATTGGATTAACTGTGATTAAATCAAGTTATAATATGAACTTCTCTCTTAGATCTGAGATTTCCTCTTGATTAATCTTGTAATCTCAATGGAACAAGAGTAAGAGAATATCTGAAATTTTTGTTTGTTCCGAATTAAATTATTCTCAGAATTTAAAGGATTAATCGACCAAATAAATAAATAAAAGCATAGGTAGCTAAACTTTTATAATATATGATTAAAGTCAACAAAATTTTAAAACTTCACTAAATCTTTTATACTTCACAAGTAGTGGCGAAAGATTTCTGGGGGGTGTCGAAGATTAATTTTTTTACTGCTATATTTCAATACAAAATTTAGAGTTTTCGTGGTAACATTTCATAGTAATCTTCTATGAAAATTATAAAAAAAGAGAGAGTAAAATACAATAAAATTTCATACATAAACATATTAAATTAATTTGTTAATGCTACTTTAAAACTAAAAGTAAAATAAACATAATAAAATCTAAAGTATTAATATATTTTAGGTATTAAAATCTAAAAAATTTAAATAAACTAAAAAGATTGTTAAATTAAGATGTAATATAATATTATGATATGATTTATATTTATGAAGGAAATATATGTATTTAAAATTAAAAATAAGAGATGATAAAATATTCATATATTGTATGACATTATCTTAATTTAATATAATTTATTATATTTTTTTATTATAAACATGAATAATTTTGATTAACTATTATACCATGTGATAATATATACACTATTATTCTTTCTTTATGTATGTGATTTCTTTTAAGTCTAATTTTTTTATTTCTTCATCGTTGTTACATGTATAATTAATAATCTACATAAATTTGGACATAAATATTAAAATAATTTAAATTATAATTATATTAAAATTTTATTGCTTCTACTTATAATAACATACATAAAATAAAAATGTGTTTCTATTCAATTTATTTTTTGGCATAGTCTCAACTTGACAACCAGCATGCATATTTATAATTTAAAGTTTTGGGGGGTCTTACGCTGAAACCAGTACTAATGGATTTAGCATCTTAATTCAATAGCACTACCATGTTGATTTGTAAACTTGTTTACAAGCCTAAAGAAATAAAAAAAAAACTTTGAAATATTCTAGCCCATTTGAAGTCCAGCTCGTGGAAGCTTCTATGGTGATGATCTGGATTGATAAGGATACAACTCATGGTTGGTGGGAAGAAGAAAAATCAATGGGTTAGGTAAGAAGATAAGTGTATGGTTTAGATTGTTTTGGTAGGTTTATATTGTGTGGCTTAGATTTATTAGTTGTTTCTATAAATACCTCTAAGTAGCAATGTAATAATCAAGTTAAAGAAATCAGAAACAAAAATTCAATAATTTATGAGTGTTTCTGGAAAATTGTTCTTGAGTGTTCTTGAGTTTTCAGAGCTTTGATAAAGTAACATCTTAAGTTTAGGACAATTGCTAGAGAAAGGTTATGATATTCATATAAAGGATTATAATCTTTCTATAAAAGATGATAAGAATAACCTCATTGCTAACGTACCGATGTCAAAGAATAGAATGTTCTTGATCAACATACAAAGTGACATTGCAAAGTGTCTGAAAGCCTGCTATAAAGATGCATCATGGCTATGGCATCTTCGATTTGGACATCTCAATTTTGGAGGATTGGAGCTGTTGTCTAAGAAAGAGATGGTGAAGGGACTACCTTGCATTAACCCTCCTGATCAGCTTTGTGAAGGGTGCCTACTCGGAAAACAATTCCGAAAAAGCTTTCCAAAGGAGTCAAACTCAAGAGCCAAGAAGCCACTAGAGCTAATCCATACTGATGTGTGCGGACCGATCAAGCCTAGCTCTCTCGGTAACAGTAACTATTTTCTTCTTTTTATTGATGATTTTTCAAGAAAAACTTGGGTATATTTCTTGAAACAAAAATCAGAAGTTTTTGAAGTATTCAAAAGGTTCAAAGCTACAGTGGAGAGAGAAAGCGGTAGAAAAATCAAAGCCATGAGATCAGACCGAGGTGGAGAATTTACATCCAAGGAGTTTCAAGAGTTCTGTGAAGCAAATGGAATTCATAGATCTTTAACAGTGCCAAGATCCCCCCAACATAATGGTGTAGCTGAAAGAAAGAACCGAACAATCCTCAATATGGCACGAAGCATGCTCAAAAGCAAAAAACTACCCAAAGATTTTTGGGCAGAAGCAGTAGCATGTGCAGTTTACTTGTCAAACCGATCTCCAACAAGAAGTGTATGGGGAAAGACACCGCAAGAGGCATGGAGTGGAAGAAAGCCTGGTATTTCCCACCTAAGAGTCTTTGGAAGTATAGCACATGTTCATGTACCGGATGAGAGAAGAACGAAGCTTGATGATAAAAGCGAGAGTTTTATCTTCATCGGTTATGATGCTAATTCAAAAGGCTATAAATTGTACAACCCACACAATAAGAAGATTGTGATTAGTCGAGATGTGGTATTCGACGAAGAAGGAGAATGGGATTTTAACTCTCATGCAGATAACTTCAATTTCTTTCCTCAGTTTAAAGAAGATGAGCAGACAATGAGGGAGCAATCTGTAGAAATTCAACAAGAGCCAACGACTCCACCTACTTCACCAATTCCAACCACTCATGAAGATTCATCATCATCTTCAAGTGGAAGTGAAAGAGCCATGACACGTACACGAAATCTCCAAGATCTTTATGAGGTAACAGAACGACAAGATAATCTTACCTTATTTTGTCTCTTTGCTGATTGTGAACTAGTGAGCTTTCAAGAAGCTGTACAAGAGAAGAAGTGGAGAGATGCGATGGACGAAGAAATCAATGCAATAGAGAAGAACGACACATGGGAACCTGTTTCACTTCCCAAAGGGCATAAGGCAATAGGTGTCAAATGGGTGTACAAGACAAAGAGGAATGCTAAGGGAGAGATTGAAAGACACAAGGCAAGACTAGTAGCAAAAGGATATAGTCAAAAGGGTTGAATTGACTATGATGAGGTATTTGCTCCTGTTGCTCGATTAGAAACTATAAGACTAATCATTTCTTTGGCAGCTCAAAATAAGTGGAAGATACATCAAATGGATGTAAAATCTGCTTTTCTAAACGAAGTCCTTGAAGAAGAAGTCTACATTAATCAATCATCAGGCTATGAAGCAAAAGGTCACAAAGACAAGGTATTGAAGTTGAAGAAAACTCTTTATGGGTTAAAGCAAGCACCAAGAGCATGAAATAACCGCATCGACAAGTACTTTCTGGAGAACAACTTCACCAAGTGTCCCTATGAATATTCACTCTACGTCAAGATTGAAGGTGGCGATATTCTAATCGTTTGCCTATACGTAGATGATCTCATCTTCACTGGAAGTAATCCGAAGCTATTTGAAGATTTTAAGAAGGTGATGACCCGAGAGTTCGAAATGACAGATATCGGGTTAATGGCATACTACCTTGGAATTGAAGTGAGGCAAAAGGAAGAAGGCATATTCATCTCTCAAGAAAGCTATGCAAGGGAGATACTAAAGAAGTTCAAAATGAACGATTCCACGCCGATCAACACACCAGTGGAATGTGGAATCAAACTATCCAAGCATGAAGATGGTGAAAGTATGGATCCAACATTTTTCAAAAGTTTAGTTGGAAGTCTGCGTTATCTCACATGCACAAGGCCTGACATCTTGTATGCCGTTGGATTGATTAGCCGTTATATGGAGAAACCGACAATCACCCATTTCAAAGCTGCAAAAAGAATCCTACGCTATCTGAAAGGTACAATTAATTTTAGCTTGTTCTATTCAGCTTCTAATGATTACAAGCTTGTTGGATATAGTGATAGCGATTTTGGTGGAGATATAGACGATCGAAAAAGCACTTCCGGATTTGTGTTTTTCATGGGAGATACCGCTTTTACATGGATATCGAAAAAGCAACCGATTGTCACCTTGTCTAGTTGTGAAGCAGAATATGTAGCAGCTACCTCATGTGTTTGCCATGCAATATGGCTGAGAAACTTGTTAAAGGAGCTAAGTATGACACAAGAAGATCCAACCAAAATTTGTGTCGATAACAAGTCAACCATTACCTTAGCCAAAAATCCTGTTTTCCATGATCGAAGCAAACACATAGATACTCGATATCATTACATCAGGGAGTGCATCACAAGAAAGGATGTACAACTCGAGTATGTAAAATCACAAGATCAAATTGCCGACATCTTCACTAAACCGCTCAAGCAAGAAGACTTTGTCAGATTGAGAAATTTGCTCGGCATCATAAAACAAGTTTAAGGGGGAGTGTTGATTTGTAAACTTGTTTACAAGCCCAAAGAAATAAATAAAAAACAAACTTTGAAATATTCTAGCCCATTTGAAGTCCAGCTCGTGGAAGCTTCTATGGTGATGATCTGGATTGATAAGGATACAGCTCATGGTTGGTGGGAAGAAGAAAAATCAATGAGTTAGGTAAGAAGATAAGTGTATGGTTTAGATTATTTTGATAGGTTTATATTGTGTGGCTTAGATTTATTAGTTGTTTCTATAAATACCTCTAAGTAGCAATGTAATAATCAAGTTAAAGAAATCAGAAACAAAAATTCAATAATTTCTGAGTGTTTCTGGAAAATTGTTCTTGAATGTTCTTGAGTGTTCTTGAGTTTTCAGAGCTTTGATCCATAATTTTCCAACATACCATACAAATAATAAAATACGAATGCATGGCTATTAGTCCTTATAATCTTTAATAATTATAGCAATAATAACCGATATAAAGACTTAAAATAATTATGTATACGTAATTTATTCTTTATTTAAGGACATAGGATGTTATATGTATTCATTTTTATTTCATTTAAGTATTAAAATATTAAAATTGTTAAAATTGTAATTAATTTTTGAATAATAAAAATTCAAAGTAACGTAGTGTTATTACATGCATATAATTTATCGATTGTCCAGAGTTGAGGGAACAGTGATCCACTTGGCACCAAACATCCGCCTCAGGCCGCAACCAGTTTAGATGAGCTTTATGTGTGGGGAGGAGTTTCTAAAAACATTTTGATGCACTCTTTGAATTTATTGCCATAACAAATCTTGAACTTCACCACATCGCAAGGTTCCTCCTCCTTGCAAATAGCATTGGCTCTATTTTGACATTGTTTGCTAATTGGTAAACGTGAACCTGCCAATGAGGGTAGCGGATCATTGTTCTCTCCCGCAGTGAGTTGCAGAGAGGAAGAATTGTTAGAATTTTGCTTCATAGCATCTTGGCCAAGCAATGCCATAAGGCATATAACTAGGATCATGATCAATAGAATAAGCCCTCTCATTTCTTTCTTACCTATATAGCTAGCTAGCTAGCTATTATTTAATCCTTAATACTTCCCTTTTGTGTTATGAGAAAATACACACTGCGTTGAATTTATATCCTAAGTGAACCCTTTTATCACCATGCATATATGAATATGTATTTTCTTTTTTTAATTAATTTTAGACTTTTATCTAAATAGAATTAAGCTCATCATATAGTTGAAAGGATCGTATTGAGGATTAATAATGACTTTTGAATCAAATGAGTAAGGATAATTGTTTTTACTTATTAGAGAAATGTTATATTTGTAAAGTATATACATTAAGTAATATTTGATGTAAAATTGTGAATATAAGATGTTGAAGTAATTGTGTTGGTTAAAAAAAAGTATTAATTATGTTATAATATATAAATTAATGCGTTTATCAAATATAGTTAAAATTTATTTAATTGTCAAATTCGCAAAAAAACTATGGTTCAATGCATTTGTCCTCATCCCTAAATATCACGGATTTTAGAATAACATTGCATGCAAGAAAAACTTTTTAACTAATTAGCTGTAATTTTCATCCAATCTTCCCTTTGCACTGAAAATGTCTCTTTTTTCTTTTAAAGCCCTTCATTATAACATGTACATATTAATGATTGAATGTAAGTTTCAAGAGTTAAGTTTTTGATTCATTGATGTCATGTAAAAAATTGAGATAACTCTTGATTTCAACTTTGGATCAAAACAACTTCAAAATTTATATAAAAAATCAATAACAACAACGACTTGTAAAACTTGATGAGCATATATATATATATATATATATATTGGTGTGATATGCTTATATGAATTGTAAAATTGATCTTATTAATTTGTTCTCTATTTGTATTTAGTATTTTTCATCCTCTTGATTCTCTATAAATAAAATTTGTAAAGATCTTTTACAAATTATATGAGTTCAAAACACTATCAATTCTAAATGATTTATGCTGTAAAATATATATTATTTTAAATTTATACCTGTGAAATTTTTAATGAATTATAGAAAATGATACAATAATCAAGCATATGACTATTAAAACTTGCTTTCACTATCGAATCAAATTTTGAAATTATAGATTTAAATTTTTAAATATAATATTTTAATTATTTGTTCTCTTAATAACTTATTTTTATACTTATATTTATCATTTAATTATATGTGAATTATATAATAAAATTAAGAGTTTTATTTCTTATGTTATTTTACTTCAATGAGTAATGATTAGTCCTTGTAATGAACTATTTAATTAATGGATTAAGATTTTAAAGAGCAAAAAAGTATTTGAATTATGCTTTTGAATTCTAAGAAAACTCTAACTACATGCATGAACCATGAATACCTAGTTAATTAATTTCATTTTTAACCCATAAAATATATGTTTCCAAGTTGTATAAAAATATATACATATTATATTTTTAAATATGCATTAAATGCATGTTTTTCACGTTATAAAAAAAAACACATATACTGCATGTGATAAGGTTAAGAACAAACTGCCGTGCAGTAACATGAATCCAACATTTTTTTTTCTTTTTTATTTATATTTTCAATAAAAATTAAAATATTTCAATAGAAGTTATAAAGAGCCCTGCAACACATTTCACTTGAATCGAATGAACAAGGTTTATTCGTATGTAGATAGGGCTCGGCCAACTTAGGGGAAAAAACCTCTCTGCTATGATAGTATAAAGAAAGTGGGTATATTTCATGAGAGAAACTTAAATATCTATTATCCACGTATATTATTAGGTTCTTTCAATTTCTCTCTCTCCTGCTTGGACTTACCTTTTTATTCTTCTCTCCAAAATAATATGTACTACTGCTCAACTTGAATTATTCTACAACTTAGAGGAGGTGGTGAATTTAGTATATCACCACTCTGCCCAACAAGTGATATTTCAAATGCAAAAATTTGAAATTAAGTGGGATAAACGAAAGAGCACATTCTGTATTAGGTAGGAGTCCAACAGGAGACTGCAGTTTCTCATATATTCAAAGTTCTTTAAACTTGATAGTGTTAATATATACATACATATATATATACACACACATAATATTAAATGGTTAAGAGAGAGCATTCCTGTACCGCAAAATTCACTTGTTATATATATACATAATATTACATGGTTAAGAGAGAGCATTTCTGTACCGCAAAATTCACTTGTTAATAGGTGTAAGTGGGACAAGCAATTTCTAATCGAAGGGATCAATATGAGGGTCATGTTCACTTGCCATTGCCATTCCAGTGCAGAGACACGTCGGGCACATAACCTGCAAGTGCCATACGACAAACACCAAAATTAAGAACAGACCATTCCTTTTTTCCAATTGAACACACCATTATTTTTCAATTTTATACCTTTGAGAACACAACAAGATTTTTCCCTCATTAGACACGTACATGTTAAAATTTGTAATTGGTAGGAAAATGGGATATTTAGTCGAGTAAAAATTTATTTCTCAGCATAAGGGTGAATAAGAGAAAAAGGATATTATATGCAATAAACTTAAAAAACTAAATTTGAAAATCTCACCTTTCTAGCTCCTGAACAATGTGGACATCTTTCTGTTTTAGGTGGAGACAGAGGTTGATCTGCACCGTTAATTGTAGACATAGGCTCAATAAGAACAAGGGCTCCTGTACTTGGACAACGGGCGCAAGCAAGATAACCTGCACAAGAAAACAAAGTCAACAATTTTAACAGTTTTACTATAATTCAGAAGATAAAATATGATCCCAGATTCATACCAGTTCCAAGACAATATTTGCATCTTTTATACTCCTGCTGTTTTACATTGTTGATTTCAACAACCATAAGTGCTGATATGACTCCAACTGCTCCTCCTGAGAATGATGCCACTATGGGATCAACCTGACTGCATTTCAACAACGGGGCCAGTTAATAAATGACAGTAAAAACAGCATACATAAACACCAGTTAGTAGCTACATGTCAAATTGAATGACATGGAAATCAATTTTTTAATATCTGATCTTTTCTGGCCTTTTGGTTGTAAAATTACACGATGACAAATACGTGGTTACATAATTTACACAAAAAGAAAAATTTGTAGATTAAAAAAAATTGAGTCAATACAATATCAAAAACTTCAATAAATCATGATGCATGTTGTAAAAGATATTAGAAAAGCCACATTCTGCTGCATCATAGAAACAATACACGCAAATCCTTTTCAAAACAAACATGAAGATGAGGAATTGAATTATAAACCCAGGTAAAAATTGTACCTTAGTTGCATTGGCAGGTGCACACTTTGAATAAAATCAGCATATGATGTGCCTCCTATTCCCAGCTTAAGCTCTAACTGTCATATGGATGAAAGGGAGGGACAGGAGAAAAGCTCATAAAACAGCATATGATGTGATATGCTCAGTTGCACATCCTCAAAGTATTGACCAAGAACCAATCTCATAAAATATTTAAATTTTATGAATCATTATTATAACTTATCATAACAAATAATTGCATAATAACTTACAGTGGGCGCAAGAAGGCCACCAAATATGATGATCCCCGCAATCAGAGAAAAACAAGTGGCATAATACTGCTTAAGGTTTGCTGCACTCTGCAAGCAATATACTGATTACTCGCCATTCATCAAAAAGACTTTAATGAGTGGTCTATATAAACAAGCGTGGAAAAAAGGATACTGATCTCAACGGAGAAAACATACCAAAGGAGGCAAGAAGGGAATGAAAATGGAAAATAGGGGAGTTCGTTTTCTTGTTCTTCCTCCAAAATTCCAACCTCTGAATTTTTGATTCTCTATTGTATCCTGTGTCTGCGAACCTGCATTTATTTAACAAGAAGTAGACCAAGATATGTGTTAGCCTAGTATTAGTTAGTCTAATTAGGATATCCCAGACCTATATTAACAAAAAAAAATCTATATATCTTAAATTTGAGATGAATCTTAAATGATGTAATACAATGTTGTTGATAAGGATAATTGGACACATATAACTGTATCCAATGAGATTATGTCACATCAGTTAAGTTAAAGTTAAGTTATTGGGAGAATAGACAACTATATTTTTACTCATTTATCACTTCTAATAAGTGATCACTCTATGTATCATGCATGTGAAGTTTTACTAGGGTTTGAACACGGGATTATAATGATCACCAATATTATCAAAAGCATAAGTTATTAGTAGAATGATAAACTATAATTTTATATATTTATCAATAAGTTTAGGAAAAATTATTTATTCTTGCAACTTTTATACTAAGTTATACCATCTTTCTTTTCTTTTTTTCTTTTTTTAAGTTGTATGAAACCAAAAAAGAATACGAAATGAACTATGAAGAGACAAACACCCAATTTCCCAATTTCTAAGGAGCTATGAATGAAATAAAAGCACAATTCCATGAAGGAAATTAAAACGACTTGAAATATAAATTAAATTCTCATTTCTCTTCATTTCCTCCTGTTATATATTGCTCCTTAGTGAGCAAATTAGAAAAGTCCCACATTTGTTAGGAATGAAGATGGGTGTTGGATTTGGGGCTATAAATAAAGCCCTCATTCACCATTTGTAAACACCCCAAAATTTGTAAATCTTTCTCTCTTTTGTAAGGGACTTTGATTAGCTTAATTTTGCCCAATTAGTTGTAATTTTGGAGTTCATCCAATTGGAGATAGTGGAAATGGTCAACGACGCCCGAGGACCTAGGTAACATTTATACCGAACCTCGTTAAATTTCTGGTGTTATTATTTTTTTGCTTTAATAGTTCTATTTCAATATCTGTTTTAGTTTATTTTAGCATTATATCTCCAATAGCATTATTTTGTCGGGTTAGTTTGAGTTCTATTCATTTAAATCATAAGTGAATAGTTACTACTTAGAATAGGGAAAATATACCCGATTTTCCCAACAAGTGGTATCAAAGCCGAAGGTTTTCTACCTAGGCATTTGTTTGTATTCCGTTTGTTTGCTATTGGAATATAGTTGCTAGTTGTTGTCATTTGAAGAAATGGCGGAAGAAAAATTTCTTTCAAACAAAGGTCAGTCATCCACGTCAAGTAGAACTATGGTGATGAATGCAAGGTTCGAGGTGGAGAAGTTTGATGGAACCGGTCATTTCGGCATGTGGCAAGGCGAAGTTCTAGATGCTCTGTTTCAACAAGGTCTAGACATCGCTATTGAAGAAGAGAAACCAGATGGAGCAGATGAAGTAGAATGGAAAAATATCAACCGATTGGCATGTGGTACAATTCGTTCGTGTCTCTCAAGAGAACAAAAGTACACGTTCATGAAGGAGACATCCGCAAGTAAGTTGTGGAAGGCGTTGGAGAACAAGTTCATGAAGAAGAGTGGACAGAATCGACTCTATTTGAAGAAGTTGTTCCGGTTTGAATACCTTCCAGGTACTACAATAAACGACCACATTACTGCTTTTAATCAATTAGTATCAGATTTGTTAAATATGGATGAAACTTTTAAAGATGAAGATTTAGCCTTGATGTTGTTAGCTTCCCTTCCTTATGAGTTTGATCATCTTATTACGAGCTTACTCATTGGGAAGGATAAAGTGTCTTTTGAGGAAGTTTGTACTGCTTTGTATAGTTATGAAATTAGAAAGAAAGATAAAAGAGAAAGCAGGAATGCAGCAGCAGAGGCATTGTCTATAAGAGGACGTCCGCAAACACAACATAAAGGAAGGAGAGGTAGATCTCTATCAAAAGAAAGACTTGGTAAAGATGAATGTGCCTTTTGTCATGAGAAAAGTCATTGGAAGAAAAATTGTCCGAAGCTACAAAAGAAAGGAAAAGTTGTACAATCTGATGCATGTGTAGCTGAAAGCAATTCAAATTCAGATTTTGCATTGGTTGGTTCGTCAACATCATCTCATCCTGGTGATTGGATTTTTGATTCAGCATGTACTTTCCATATGTCTCCTAACAAGGAGTGGTTCTTTAACTTTGAAGAACTAGACGGTGGAGTTGTTTTCATGGGTAATGATTATCCATGCAAAGTTTTGGGAATCGGTACAATTCGTTTGAAGAATCAAGATGGCTCAACCAGGGTCTTGATAGATGTTCATTATGTTCCAGATATGAAGAAGAATCTCATTGCTGTGGGAGTCTTAGAATCAAAAGGCTTCACTGTGACCATACAAAATGGGGCATTGAAGGTTACTTCTGGAGCACTTGTGGCGATGAAAGGTGTTCGAAAGAATAACTTGTACTACTACCTTGGTAGTACGGTTATTGGGATAGCATCAGCAGCAGTTTCAGAGGAAGAAAGAGATTTAGAAACTACCAAGCTGTGGCATATGCGTTTGGGACATGCTGGTGAAAAAGCTTTGCAAATTCTAATAAAGCAAGGCCTGTTAAAAGGTGCGAGAACCGGCAAGATGGAATTTTGTGAGCATTGTGTATTGGGGAAGCAGAAAAGAGTAAGTTTTGGCACTGCTCTACATAATACAAAGGGCATTTTGGATTACATCCATACGGATGTATGGGGGCCAACAAGAACTCCATCCATGAGTGACAAATATTATTATGTCACTTTCGTTGATGATTTTTCTAGAAGAGTTTGGGTGTATCTCATGAAGAAGAAGGATGAAGTGCTGGGAATTTTTCTCAAATGGAAGAAGATGATCGAGACTCAGACTAATAAAAAGATCAAGCGTCTGAGGTCTGATAATGGCACTGAGTACACAAACGATCCATTTATGAAAGTTTGTGAAGAAGAAGGGATAGTGCGACACTTCACTATTCGAAAAACACCACAACAAAACGGAGTTGCAGAACGTATGAACCGGACTTTGCTGGAGAAGGTTCGGTGTATGTTGTCAAATGCTGGTTTAGGCAAGCAGTATTGGGCTGAGGCTGTGACATATGCATGTCATCTCGTCAATCGTCTACGATCGTCTGCTATTGAAGGCAAAACACCTATGGAGGTATGGTTTGGAAAACCTGCTAGAGATTACGATTTCTTACATGTGTTTGGTTCAATTGCATACTACCATGTAACGGAATCAAAGTTGGACCCAAGAGCCAAGAAAGCCATTTTTTTGGGGATCCCTTCTGGTTCTAAGGGATATCGACTATGATGCCTTGAAACGAAAAAGATAATCTTTAGCAGAGATGTTACCTTTGATGAATCTGCCTTGTGGCAAAAGGTAACTAAGAAGATTGATGGCACTTTAGAGCAGGTGGAGCAAACTCCAAAACAAGTGGAGTTTGAAAGCAAAATTGTTAATCCAGTTAGTGAAGATAAGACAGAAGTTGATCCTCCATTGAGAGAAGATGAATCAGATGAAGAGGTTTTAACCCAAGAACCTCCACAGTAACAAGAAGAAACTGCAGTTGATAGGCCACGACGACAAAATGTCAAGGTACCTGCTCGATACAAGGATTTTGAAGACCTACCTGCTCAATTTAAGAATACGGTAGCCTGTGCACTTTCAGTTGTGCATGATGATGTTCCTTCCATATATAAAGAAGCAATTAGAAGCCCTGAAGTTGAAAGATGGAAAGAAGCCCTGAAGTTGAAAGATGGAAAGAAGCCATGGATGAAGAACTTCTATCCCTTCAGAAGAATAAAACATGGAAGTTGACACAACTACCTAAGGGCAAGAAGGCAATTGGATGCAAATGGGTGTATGCAAAGAAAGATGGATTTCCTAACAAAGATGGTATTCGCTACAAGGCAAGGTTGGTGGCTAAGGGCTATGCTCAAAAGGAGGGAATCGATTATAATGAGGTATTTTCTCCAGTTGTAAAACATTCTTCCATTAGAATTTTGTTGGCCTTGGTAGCACAGTTCGATTTGGAACTAGTTCAACTTGATGTGAAAACCGTATTTCTTCACGGTGACTTAGAAGAGGAGATCTATATGTCTCAGCCAGAAGGGTTTAATGTTGCTGGTAAAGAGAATTGGGTTTGTAAGCTGAACAAATCATTGTATGGATTGAAGCAATCTCCAAGGCAGTGGTACAAACGATTTGATCAGTTTATGTTGCAGCAGAAGTACACCAGAAGCACACATGATCATTGTGTGTATTTTCGCAAGCTGAGTCTTTCGTCTATCTCCTATTGTACGTCGATGATATGTTGATTGCATCGAAGAGCCAAGCAGAAATTGAAAAGTTGAAGGCTCAACTAAGTTAGGAGTTCGAGATGAAAGATTTGAGAGAAGCCAAGAAGATTCTCGGGATGGAGATAAGCAGAGACAGGAAGAAGGGAAAGCTTAGTTTGACCCAGAGTCAATATTTGAAGCGGATACTACAACGTTTTGGTATGAATGAACAGACAAAACCTGTAAGTACTTCGCTAGTTTCTCAATTCAAGCTTAGTGCTCAATTATCTCCTAAGAATGATGCAGAACGAGAATATATGGCAAAGGTACCATATGCAAATGCAGTTGGTAGCTTGATGTATGCAATGGTGTGTACAAGACCTGACATTTCACATGCGGTTGGTGTTGTAAGCAGGTATATGCATGATCCTGGTAAAGGACATTGGTTGGCTGTGAAATGGATTCTACGGTATATTATAAATACTATAGATGTTAGTTTAGTATTTCAGCAGGATAATACCATTGGTCAATGTGCAGTCGGATATTGTGATTCTGACTATGCAGGAGATTTAGATAAGCGTCGGTCAACTACTGGTTATGTGTTTACTCTTGCTAGAACACCAGTCAGTTGAAAGTCTACCTTGCAATCCACAGTTGCTTTGTCTACTACAGAGGCAGAGTATATGGCAGTTACAGAGGCCGTGAAGGAAGCTATTTGGTTACGAGGTTTGCTTGAAGACTTGGGAGTTGGTCAAAAACATATTAAGGTGTTTTGTGATAGTCAAAGTGCTATTCATTTAGCAAAGAACCAAGTCTACCATGCACGTACAAAGCACATTGACGTTCGTTATCATTTCGTGCGAGAGATTATTGAAGAAGGTGGAGTACAAGTTCAAAAGATTAGTACGACAGAGAATCCCGCAGATATGATGACCAAGGTGGTAACAGCAATCAAGTTCAAACATTATCTGGACTTGATTAACATCCTACAAATCTGAATTGGCATTGGCGTCGTTGATCTAGTAATTGAAGAAATCATTTTAAACCACTAAGTCGCTAAGGTGGAGATTTGTTATATATTGCTCCTTAGTGAGCAAATTAAAAAAGTCACACATTGGTTAGGAATGAAGATGGGTGTTGGATTTGGGGCTATAAATAAAACTCTCCTTCACCATTTGAAAACATCCCAAAATTTGTAAATCTTCATCTCTTTTGTAATGGTAATTGATTAGCTCAATTTTGTCCAATTAGTTGTAATTTTGGAGTTCATCCAATTGGAGATAGTGGAAGTGGTCAACGACGCCTGAGGACCTAGATAACATTTATACCAAACCTCGTTAAATTTCTGGTGTTATTATTTTTCTGCTTTAATATTTCTGTTTCAATATCTGTTTTAGTTTATTTTAGCATTATATTTCCAATAACATTATTTTGTCGGGGGTTAGTTTGAGTTCTATTCATTTAAATCATAAGTGAATAGTTATTACTTAAAATAGGAAAAATATACCCAATTTCCACAAAAACTCGCAACTCTAGTAAAGAAATTAAACATTACAAAAAAAGAGTGAAAAAAAACTAAAATACCCGGCAGGGTTTTTATCAGTCAATAGAGGGTGCAAAAGAAGAAGAGTCAGGATCGGATGCCATGGATCGCCATTTCGTAATCAATATTGGCCTCACATCGTTAAATCTAGAACTCGAATGTTGAAGTTTGCACGTAGATAACCGATTTATTGGGTGTAAAAGCGCCAAAACTCGACCAGAACAAAGCATCTCTCTGAAAACACTTCAACTCCTTTTCTCCTTCACTCAATTTGATTCCAGAAACACAAAAGACTTCTTTTTTGTGTGAATAAAATAGAAACAGAGAAAGAGAGTGGGTTCATAAAATTCGCTTACTGGAGAATGGAGACAAAGTGAGGCCGGTTGGCCTGAAATAAGTGTGGTTGTATGTTAGCGCCCTTCGTTATTTATTTGGGAAGAGGACGGCCCTCCAACTAGGATGATACAGTATTTGTTAATTTTCTTTTTTCCCAATCCCATTAAACATAAAGACCTTATTTTTTTTCTTATTTATGTTTATTTTTAAATCTCAATTATTTACTTTTAAATATAATATATATTATTATTTTCAAGATATTAATAAAAAATAATATTAAACTTTTAAATTGATTATATATGAAATTGATAAATAAAAACAAAAATAAACAAAAAATTCTATTCATAAAATAAAAATAAATTTTAATTAAATAACATAATTTCTTCATGAAATAAAATTTATTTTTAATTCTCCTTCATATATTACATGTATATTTTTTTATAAAATAAAAATATTTTTTTATATTTAAAAATATGGAGTATAAATCTTTTTATAAAATATAAAAAACATAAATTTTTAAAAAATTAAAAATAAAATTATATAAATAAAAATAAAATAACTTATATCTTATAATATGTTATCTTTATAATTTTAAATTTTAAAATAACTATTTATATAAATTTTATTTTACCTTTATGGTTTTGGTGGAAATTCTTCTACAAGCGAGAATTTGAGTGGATGGGGGTCATAACTTCTTTAATTATATTAAAAATAATAGTTTAATTTTAATTGTTCTTATTTTTTAAATGTTATTAATATTTTAATTTTATAGATTATCTGATAACAAAATAACAAAATAACAAAATAACAAAAGAATTATAAATTAAAAATAAATAAATTCTGAAATAATAATTTATTTTTATATGGTCATTTTTTATAATAAAATAGTTAAATTATTATAAAAGTTAATAAAATGATTAAACGAGTCTTAAAACAATTTTGTATTTGTCATTTTTATATAATTTTTGGTTAATTTTGTGTTACTGGTTTTTTTTTTTCAATTGGATACATTGTTGTTTCTCATTGCAATCAGTGCAACATAAACTAGGTTTTAGCTGATTACACTTATCCACGTGTTTCTATAATCTTTTCGTATGGCTTCAAATTTTTTTTAGGGGAATTTTTACTAAAGAATGATCTTGGCTTTAGAATGACATTTTTGGATATTTTCAATCACTCTTCTTCTTGTTTTTGAATAAATAATTGAATAAAAGGACATTTTTTTATAAAATAGTAAAAGAAAACTCTTAATTTGTTATTTTATTAAAAGAGACGGTGTTATCAAACAAATGATATATAAGTTATTTTTGGGTAAATTTTATCTGGATTTTATATTTTTTATAAAATAATATTTTTATTTTTATTATTATTAAAAAATTACTGTAAAATAATAAAGTAAATTTTTTATTTTTTTAGTTACAATTGATAGAGATTGTTTTAAGTTCAATAAAATTTAATCGAAAAAATCGTAATAAAAATAAAATAAAAATGATTATTTTTTTATGCCGTTATTTTTTATAATAATATAATTAAAATATCATAAAAATATATAAATTATAGATGTTATTTTTAAAATAAATATAAGATTTGTAAAGTGATCATTTATTTTTTTACTATTAAAGAACAATACATAAATTTTATATTGTTTTTGCAAAGAAAAGTAAAAATTGTAGAATTAGTATTTTATTAAAATATAAAAAAAGATTTTGAATGAGTTAACAAAAAGAGAGTAGAAAAATATAAAAAAATCATGATTATTAAAACAATCCAATTGAATCAATATTATTAAGACGTAGTTGTCCTCTAAATTATTGGAATATGAAATTTAACTTAGAAACAATGATATTAAAATTTGAAGATTTAGAGTTAAAAATAGGATAATTTTTAATTTTTCATACTTATTCAAAAGAAATGCATATAGATAAAATAAACTCAAGTTGAATTAACAAAAAAAAAGTCTTAAAAATATCATGTTTATCAAGAATTTTTGAATGAGAATATAAAAGAATGATATTTGAATAAGAGATAAATAATATACCAAATTAATTAAAGAGATAATAAATTTATTTGAAGTAAAAAATGATTAATAGTTCCTATATTAGAGTTACAAAGATAACAAGAGATATCATATGAAATTATTATTTTATTAATGTTATTTTAAATAAGGAGATAATTAGAAAATGGTGTACAACCAAAAACTTTTAATCTTTTATGAATTTTTGTTTCCAAAAATATATTTTAAAAAGAGGGATGAATTATTGAAAATTTAGTATAAATAAATTTTTAAATAGATTTAGAATTAAACTTAACTTTAAAGTTGTGAATCTATAATCAAAAATCCAATTTACTTGATGTAGGTAAGAGAAGTTTAGAAAGATAAAAACACATTAAAGAAACTAAAACGGTAGATATTAATTAAAAATTTGAACAATTATCAAAAATATTGAAAATATCACAAACTTGATACGAAAAAGATTTATATCAATTAAAGAAGGACAAAGAAAATCAAAAGATATTTCCAAATATCAATGGATTTTCTAATTTCTATTTGACAAGATCATTAATTTTAAATAAAGATTTCAAAGAGTAAATACTTTTTCAAATACAATTATAAAAAAACTTGACATTATAATTAAATAAATCATTAGAAATATGATACTTATGTTTAAATAGTTGAACACATTTTTTAATGTCATTATTAAAGAATTATCAATAAAGTTTATAATAAAAAAAACGAGGTTAATATTTTAAAATTTAAAAAAACTCAAATTATCAAACTCCTTAAATAATCAAATTTAATCTTGATTTTTGAAACTAAAACTTTTATTAGAACCAAAATTTTACTATTTATTTTAAATAGAATCTCTTTTTTCATAGATTAAACTTGAAAACTTGAAAGTACTCATAAAATAAGTGAATAAAAAAAGTAAAATAAATTTTAATATATTTTCTAAAATTTATAAATCTTAATAGATTTGAAAAAATATTATAAATTTTTAAACACGGTAAAGAAATTAGAATTTTAATTGATTTTATTTTATAAATTTTCATGAATTTTATGGTAAAAAATAGATAGTATGATAGAAAGAAAAAAAGGTGATATCTTTATAAATCTATATAAATCTCACGAGCTAATGCAATAATGAATAAAAAATTATATCATTTGTATTTTTAAGTCAAAATTCCATCAAAACTAATAAAAATTTGTAAGTTCTAAAGATTCATTAAATTCTATTACTCTTTGAATACAATTAAAATTTTAAATATTTATTTAAAAATCTTAATTTAATACACTTAAATTTTTATAAAGCTTTTAAAAAATTTAATTGAATGTACCATATTTATAACATTTAAAATTACTAAAAAAAATGATTTTATCCAGTATATTTTAACATAAAATTGAGGACTTCAAGTAGTTATCCAGTAGACGATGATAACTGATAAGACTCTTCTTCCTCTTGTGATTGTAAATCACTATTTTAATTTAACCATGTGAAATATTATTTGATTAAAAACCGAACTTAAAAAACAAAATGGGCTTCTTTTGGAAACCACGAATGACCTAAAAAAGAGAAAAGGTATTTGGGCCGGGTAGACTGAATATCTTACACGCCCAAAATCTGGGTCGCTAAATTATGCGTCCACTAATGGAAACCCTAGATTTCGCTCTATATATCCCTAGCCGACGCCTATACAATCAAGTCTCTCTAAAACCGTTCCGTCACCGTCGTTTCAATACCATGGCTTTGTCCTTCATTTCAATCAATTTACTCATGTATCGTGTTAGGGTTAGAAAATACCAGTGGAAAGAGAATGAAATTGCTATGATGACTCCATTAAATTCAAGCTCAACAGACCGGAATGCAGGCTTCTCTCTCTTGAGAACTTTGCGTGTCGAATACCCCGCTGAACTGAGCGATCTCTTTCCACTTTTCCATTGATCTCTTTACCTGGAATTGATCTTTTATTTACTTTGAAATTATTCATTTATTTTCTGATTATGTTTTTATCTGCTTCATCGTTTTGGTCTTAATTGCGTTTTCGTTTCCATTTCCAAAACTTGATTGCTTATAATTTTAATTTGGCAAGATGGGAAGTTGATGGGTACGATGAGGTTACAAAGCTCCCTCTTCTGATTTAAAGTTGAGGAAATTTGCTGGCAGAATCGAACCAATTAATTACTTTGCCACTACTGAGTTTACCTCTTCTTTCCTACATGCCTACTTTATTTCTTTTTTACCATCTCAATCATGATCTCTAATTTCCTTAATTGTTAATTTAGATCTTATAATATTTTTCGAATTTTAAGATTCATTTTGGGAATTTGGAACGAATCATAATAAATAATTCAATACTTGATCTGAGCTGCACCGTATCGATTGTTGCGTAATCGTCTGATTAGTACTGTATTTAATTCATTCTTTGCGTCACAATTTGTTTATAATTAGATTTTTAATCAAGTTATATCAGATTGAAACATCATATGATGAAATTTGGAAATATCTTAGGACACCTTCCTACACAGCCTATATTAGCTGTGGATGAGATGATTAATCCGTTCTGATGATGATTCTTTAAAACAACTTTGATACTAGCCATGTAATTGGTATCCTTCATTTTTAATAATAGCTTTTCTTTTTACCCATTTCACAGTGATTATGTTCTTTATTTTTATTTTTCCTTTCTTTTTGTTAAGATGTTGAATGATGAAAGAAATCAGACGGATTCCCAATGAAATTTTATGATTACTTACCAGCTACTTCTGACAACATCATTAGTGATAAATGATAAAAAAGTAATTTTGTGTTTATTGAAATATTAATTAAATTGTTATAAATACACGTTTTATTGTTCGTTGTATCATGGCTTGATCTATGTTTTGCGTTGAAATTGGATGGCAATGTAACGTCACTGAAGCGTTCTTTCTTTGGGTAGCGCACTCAGTCCTTTTAGTTGCCAATAGTATGTTTCATGAGCAGATATGCTTGCAATTGTCGCGTCCTTATTCGTGGTTTTTGCACTAGATGCGCATACATTTTATTCTTATTGAGTATGTATTTGCTGTATTGGTGAATTGTGTAGTTGAGTTTTTATATCAGGTTAATAGTATTTGTCGTAATATAATTTTATTGCTTTATTAAAATATTTTGTTTATTTTATATAAATAATCCAAATGATTAGGTGAAGGTTCTTTATATTACTTAGGGATGGCCACGGATTTTATACTGTTTTCGAATTGAATTAGAAAATCTGTTTTCGAAATCCTATTGTTGTAATACTGTGATGATTTTTTATCCGTGTATAAGGGCAGTTATTAAAAAAAATTTACTCAATTTTGCATTTTCACCTTTTCACTGTATTGGACATACCACAAGTGCAGGATCGGGTTCTGGGTTTGGCTATGTAATTGAAGGGTTGGTGCTAATGCTGGTGGCTACGGTTCTGAATATTAAAGCCACGATAGTGTCTAATATGGAAAACCTGATTTGATTGAAGTTGCAGCTGATGTTCTAGAATTGGAATATGATAATAGGATTAAGTAATGTTCATGATGTATTTGAGCTGTTATGTTTATGAGTATGGTGTGTTATGTATGTAAGCGCTACTCAATTACTATTTATGTGCATATTAATTATTTTTCTATATGTAGTTTGAATTAATCTATTATCCTGTTTACAAAAAAAGAATTTACCTCTCTTGGTATCATCGAAGAGTTGGTATCATCGAAGAACTGGAGTGCCGGCAAAGCATTTTCTGAAGTTGTATTAACAATTATGCCTACTTTATAATGCTTGCCATGATTTAGACACCAATTATCCATCTGTACATTACAATATTAGTATATTACACACCACCGACCATAATGTTGGGAAATCCCATTAAATCAAATACGAAATATACCGAAATAAGTTCTAAGAGTAATATCTTAATATATATATATATATATATATAACAAAGATACTTGAATCCCAAACAATGTAAAATATATCCAAGTGAATCTTATGTTGTTGAGCCGTAACCAACGAAGAATTGTTCATTTCTTTTAGTACCACACCAAGAGGCCTCTCACCCATTCATATTTCATTTGTTCGGATTTTTGACAAGCCAATTTCCATGATATATTACCCAAAATGAATGTTTAATAGGCTAATTAAACCGCTAATTGCTCTTGATGGTAGATTCATCTTCATTGAAACAGTATTGGAGCTTAAGTGGCCGAGACTTGCCAAGATGAGGCTCTATTGAATGTAGAGGGTAGTGGTGCAACATTTCTCTTTGAAGGTAACAACAGTAAGTGTAAAAGGTAGAAGGACACACATTTAATTGAAAGCCCAATCCAAACAAGAAGTCCATTTCAAGAAGGTTCATCTCTGATGTGCTTATTCCTCCTACTTTACCATAGTAAGCATTGTTGTAATATCTATACATAAAAACCCAAGTTATAACTTATATTTATCAGCCAACAACCATCTTGAACTAATAAATAGGATCAAGTCCAAAGTTTACATCATAAGTATGAGTTTGCAAGAAATTAACAGTCTAATTAGGATATTCTATTTTGTAACATGGACATATAACTGAGTTATAAAATGTATGTTGTAAACTATGTTACATTTTGAATTTCTTACAACTTCGTGCCTATTATTGAAGAAAAGGTATACTAAGATTAAATTTGAAATCGATACCGATTGATGTACTTTAATATGGCAGGTAAACATAATTAATTTCACAAAACAGTAACTATTAAAAAATCATTACATAAATTATAATTGTGATATATTTATGATATGAGTAATGTTAAGTAACAAAACTATCATACTAATTGTAATTGTGATATAAGAAATATTAAGTAACATTACTAGTATTAGTGTAATGAGTGTAAAATGTTATGTACAATGACTTATTAGTGTTCCATAATTTTCTCTTTCATAATTTTAATAGTTTTGATAAAATATTATTACATACCATATCTTTAAAATCATGTTCTCTAGCATTACTCCAAATATGGACTTCAAAGATATATATTTAATCATTATTTATAGTATAAATTATAACATAATCATTATCCTATTTATTAGTGATAAATATGATATAGTATTATTGCTAATTATTTTAGGTTTGTGACATAGAGGTTAAAAAAATTTATTGCTCCATACTAGCAAAAGGGGAGACTAAGAAAAGTATGGAAAAAATGAGAGATTAACAGAGCATCTATGCTGTTCCCAGCTAAATGTCACATAGTGTGTTTTCGTTAAAAAAAATCCATATAATGTGCCAGAGTAAAAACATATACAACAGGAAAAATATATTTATTCATAATTATAATGAGTTACATAATATTACTCCATGCAAGTTGATTAAAAAGCCAAGAGTCTGTTTTGAGGCCAATCAGAGAAGGGGAAAGGGTCAAGTAGGTTGGGTACTTTATCTGCACAAGACATGGTCTTATTTGGGCTGTCAACGCCAGACAGAAATAAAACTTGTGTTGTCTAGCTCGCATTGTATTTTTCTAATAGTTTAATGGAAATTTACAGCACAATTATGCCTTGGTAAGCAAGGCAAAGACAGCGACATCGCATCTTATGTAAAGCTTGTCTGCTAAACACGCTGCTTGTCACGTGCCTTTCTTCTTTTTCTTGGATTTTGGCTGTGGTTGCCTCAAAAACCTTTCTTCTCATCTAACTAAAGAAATGGGTTTTGGAGATTTTGAAGGAAAGAAGGAAATTTGTTTTTGGCTTAATTGGCTAAATTCATGATTGATACTACGAACAAAACAATTCCTCATGAGAGATGAGAAAAACTAAATGGTAAAACAAATGAACAATGGAGATACAGATTAGAGAAAGACCCAATTTGGTAATTAAATCATGAGTTGGAAAACTTGAAACCCATCAAACAAATGAAATTTAAAGCATAGAGAAGGGCAGAAAACCGAGTAAAAAAAACTCAGAGCCATTAAATTAGAAGGGAACTTACATATCATCCATGAACTTGGCAGAGACCAAAACACTGGTAATAAGCAAGCGATGAACATTGAAGGAGTTAATGGGAAAAGAGGGATGTTTTTGAGTGAAGCGATCAAGATAAACGTAGGCAACGACAAAACAAGAAGGACTACAATTGGCGTACTTGAAAATCCTCTGTAGATAGTTATGAATGGATATTGTAGGTCTGGTTAGACCTTGAAAAACAGAGATCTTCTGGGTCTCCAACTCGCGATTTAAGTCATTAGACTCTGCAACTCGCTGAAGCAGAGACGAAAAGAAGGAGATGATTCGAGGCATTACTTTTGGGTTCTCAAGCTCACCCATTTTTTGCAAACTCACTCTCTTTTCTCACTGCTTTTGTTTAGACTTTAGAGGCCGGGTGGTTAGTGTCTTCTCCCTCTCCGTTGGTTTTTCTGTTACCCGTTTCTTAACACGTAACAGACACGTTCCCTTATACTTTTATTATTATAGAAAATTTTATTACACGTTATGTATGATATTTTCTTCTTTTTAGAATATATTTTACAATTTACTAGAGATCTAACGGTTAGTAATAATAATAATAATGACATTATTATTATTATTATTATTATTTTGTTATTTGTTTATGTTTCTTTCTCCTTTTCCTTTTCCTTTTTTTTTAATTTTTTTAATTTTTTATTTTACACTCTCACCAGAGCTGAAAAATAGAAGATTGGGACGAAAGTTTTTTATGTAATGATAGCATTCCTTTTATCCGGAAGGATTTAGTTGTTTTCAGTATTTATTTAATTCCACTTTCCAGTATTTTGATTATATTTATATTTTAAATCAATCTAAATTTTTGTGTCTAATTTTAAATAAGTTGGGTGAAAAGTTAACTCATCCCACCACGACATCAGATTCAATCTCACTGTATAATATTTTTTTATTTAATAAAAAATAAGATTTTATTTAGATAAAAAAATTATTTATCTAGTATATTTTTCGTATTAAAAAAAATATACTATATTATTAAATGATGTTTAATTAAATCATATTAAATATTATTGAAATATTATTTTTATTAAATAAATTTTAAGAGTATTATTTTTATAATAATTTTCTTTTTATTTTTAATTCTCTTCACATTTTTTTTTTGTGATAACTTAAAAAAATATGTTTTTTACACGTTGAAAAATACATTATATTATGTTTTTTTTATAAGGTAAATAAGTCAAAAAGTAAAATAATTGTCCATTTTTTTGTTTTTTGTTTTAATATTCTGACTGCATATCTTCTTCTTAGCTTTAATTTGTAATTTTATATGTGTACGTAACTTCTTATCAATTCACTATTCTTGAAGCGTGTATACAAGGGAAAGGTTAGGGGAGTTGGGGCCTTGAAATAGAATGGGATATTGGTAGGAAAATAGTAAAGTGATTAGAACGTAAATATCTGATTATCATGATAATGACTAATTAAAAGTTTGGTTGGCCATGTCTGCTAATAACTCAATTACTACGAGACCAAAAAAATGATGATAAACCCGAATTTGGCTGTCACGTGAAGCGCAGAGTCCAATTCTTCAATTCATATGGTCCATTTTATTTACTGCGTTAATGTTTTTGCCACCTTTCGTCGGTATAATTGGTTGGAAATTTTTTCTAATCGACATAAAGGGAAAGGATAAAAATCTAAGTTAGGCTTTTTTTTTTTACGTTGTTCAAAGTTTTGACAATGTCAATTTGTTCCATTCAATTTAATATTTTTTGGTAATATTATAATTTTTTATTTTGAGAAAATAATAAAAACTTTATTTAATAAAAATAAGATATATAATTTAGATTAAAACTCATTCATCTAAATACATTAATAATAAAAAACTTGTTAAACTAAAATTAGAAATAATCTTAAGCATATATAAAGAAAAATTGAACATTCATTCTTATTCGTTCTATTATAAGGTTTTTTTTAATAAGATATTCATTTATTTCAATTAATATATTGAATAGATAGGAAGAGACCCGAAAACTTTATAAAATTTTGTAAAATTTTAAAAAATTATAATTTAACTACATCAAATTTTAATGTGTATACTTAAGTTATTCTTTATGTATTTTTTAATAATTTGAAAGTTAATGGACAATGTGTCCACGCCAATTTACTTAAGAGTTGCTTGCCATTCCCAATTCCCACCAAACTTATTACGATTGCATTATTCTTCTTTCTGGAACAAGGCCAAGTTGCAAACTAAACGTACGTTATATCAACTAAGTCTTCATAAATATATAAAATTAACACAACATGTTTTTATAGATTAATGTATTTCAAAGGCCGGACAAAAAAAAAAGTAATAATATTTTCCAAGAAGCCGTCTAAAACACGTTAAATAACACCGATAAAAAAAATTCATCTTTATTTTTTTCCCTTACCTTTAAACGAATGAATTAGGCTTTAAACAGCAGTCATATATTTAGGTGTTTACAGTAAAATTTGATCTGATTTTGAATAAAAAAAATTTAATCAAATTAAATCGTTCGATTATTAAAAATATTAAACCGAATAATTTAATTAACAGTTTTTAACAATTTAATCCGATTAATAATACATAAATATGATACAACTAATATTATAATTTTGATTAAAATATGAAAACTTTAATTAATAATTTGTGATATATTATTAAATCGGTTTGGTCTGATTCAAACAATTTAAAAATTAATATAATCAAATCATACCGTTTAAAAAACGATTTTAATTAATACAAACCGAATCATACCTTTTGATTTATAAAACCGTTCAATTCTATCCAATTCGATCCAATTTTTGGACAATCAATATCTTATTTCGTTACGTGAAGAGAGAAGTTTCGACGCAACAACAATCTCATTGAAGAAGAAGAAGAAGAAAATACAGTTTCAAAAATAACCCATTTTGAGAACTTATTCATTCTAGTGTTTTTTTTAATCAAATGGTTATTTTTTTCAAAACAAGATGAAACGTGAAGTTCGTGATATTGTTCAATATCTTCATATAATTCAACAATCGAAATAAACGTGTTTATATCAAATATTTTATAAAGAACAAATCACATTGCAGCAAATATATATATGAAATGGTGCATGCGCTTAAAGAAAAGAAATGTGCAGCATTAATCTTTAGATTATCAAAATACATATTTTATTTCTTATAAAATATAATCTATGGATTTAGATTATTGTAGGAAGATCTAAATATCCAGAAATAAAGGATACATTTAACAGGGTATGCAAGTTAAAATGAACCCTTCATTCCCAATAAAATCAATTTCAGATATAAAGGATTTGATTATATATGCACCACAGCCTTTACCCTTAACACCCTTCTCTCTCACTCTCTCACTCTCTCAATCTCTCACTTAAGTCTAAATCTATTGGTTGCAAAAGAGTGGTTCTCATGCACTGTTATAATGCGAGCTTGTAACTACTCAATTAAAGTGCACCATTATTTCAACAGGGATAGAGAAATGAATATACAAAAGAAACTGGTCCAACAAGATAATGAGACAAGGAGATGCATAATATTCTTGGATTGTGCTTCACAGGTTGGGAGCTGGGTGTGTGTGTATTACATAATGCCGTTGGTTCCTCTTTTCTTTCCAAAGGATCAATTTACCATTAGCATTTAGATTTAGAAATCTAGTAGTTAGTTAACAGGACAACATTACAAGCCTTTGTTATTATTTTCTCATCTTTTAATGTTGTATATCAAGATGTCACCTTTATCTCGGTATAGGAAAAGTCTGACAAGATAGCATCCCGAGAACAGAGTAGTACTGTTTAATTTTGTGGGTAGAAAGTGCTATAATTATATCAACATACACAGATTATAGTCAAATTATGAAACCATTTACAGACAATTAGTGAAGACAAATCAGAAACAGTATAGATTCTGACCCGAATTCACTGATACTTATAATTCTCTCTTGGAATATAGATACACTAGTATCTCAAGCAGAGTACCATGGCAATCCATGCCATTAGCTAGTTACATATAATTTTATTCGACAGATGCACAAACCTACAAATGTTCCATACTAGTATGTACCTTCAAGATGGTGGCAAGTGGCAACCACAGTTAGCCATAGCATCGAACTGGATCATTGCATCCTTTTGCAGCAGATTGCTTAGAACCAAAGCGGCCCCCTTTCTCAAGGTACTGTTGGTGATACTCCTCTGCACGGTAGAACTTCTTGGCATGCAGAATCTCAGTAACTATCTTCCTGTCTAATAGTTTCTGTTGTCGTTCCAGTGATTCCTGTGCTGCCTTCTCTTGTGCAGGTGTGTAAAAGTAAATTCCAGATCTGTAATGTGTTCCCACATCACTCCCCTGTTCACAATAGATGAACAAACTTTGTTATAATGGGTTATGATGTACCATGAACGTACACAGTACTCCATAGAATCGTCTAAACCACACGTGTCTAAAATTCACGTCTAAAATTAACTGCGTTAGTCTATAGCAACTGTTATGTGGAAGGTGCATATGATGTGTATTTGTAAACATGAGATATCTCTAAACACAATAATCATTTGATTGTACTTGAAAATGCTTTCAAGAAAAAATTCCAAATGGCATGTACCAGGAGAGAGCTAAACGTAGCATCTTAATTAAGTTGAAGACCTCCACAGACCAACTAGAGAGAGACAGAAGGACTTCCTTTATATTTGTCCAAGGTAAATATGTGATGCACGGTAAACTGATTGTATGAGGGAAGAGCTGAGACAGACTCTGACTTTATTTCATATATAATATGTTTCTGTAGAGACTTGCTTTAAGCATGAGAGGTTAGAGACATTGACAAAGGGATCTATAAAGCATACTCATACCGGAGGAAATAATTGAAAAATAAAAAAATAAAAATTTTAAATACAAGTATACAACCCTTCCTTTGCCCATCAAGATAAACTTTAATGGTAATTAACCATCTACAGTATAAATCTGGATATACCCAATGAGCAGCATTGGAATGAAAGTTGAGTTCAGCCAATGCAAGCTGATCAAATAATAGATGCTTTCACATAAAAAGGTTAGAAATAACTTCTCACCCATAAATCATAATGTAAAAAAATAATTAAAAAGTCGATATTGAGTCCAGTTTTCACAAAAAACCATATCATTCAAGAGAGGGAAAAAAACAAATATATATATATATATATAGGAGAATCTTGACAGGGATAACAAAGGACAAAGCAGACACTAAGAAAGGAGCCATGGAACTTTGCATTGCTAATTACTAGTGGGAATCGAAGTGGCTTTTCTATAGGTTTTTGCATTGTTAATTACTAGTGAGAATCAAAGTGGCTTTTCTATATGTTAAAGAGAAACCTACAAACATTAGCTAGAGATACCAACATCTAGACGGTATATTAGACAAAAAGCATCTCTTGCAAGTATGTTTCAGGGAATACAAAAGAAAAATGGAATACATAGCAGCAAAAATCACAATATACGTTCTCCAAAGCATCAAATAAACTTGTAGAAAAGGAAATAGGAAATAAGACCCCTAATAGAACAAAATAGATGGCATTTTTAGGAAACAAACAACCAAAACCCCTAAAAAATCAGTGAAATATTAGTTGGTAACAAAGGATGGACTGGAAAACTATCGAACAATACCTAATAAAATCTAAAGTTTTCAAAGAATTGAGACAAGTACACGAATCAAGAACGAAGAGAGCAATTTTCCATTAATTTAATACCAAGAAACATCAATAAACCATCCAATTCAATTGCCGACATTAAATTTAAGAGAACTATGTAGTTAGTAAACGTAAATTAAGCTGAAGAAAACACAAACCCACGAAAAATAACCATCAAACTGTTAAAAGAGAACACCCGCCTGGCGATTAAGCATGGTAGGGTCATGCCTCGACCAAAAAACATCAAGAAGAGTGTCGTAGCTACACTCCAAAGGATCATACTGAACCCTGATCACCTCCGAGTGGTTAGTAGTTCCGGTACACACATCTTCATAGGTGGGATTGTGCAGAAACCCCTGGCTGTAGCCAACCTCAGTCTTGGTCACGCCATGTACTCGTTGAAATGCCAATTCGACACCCCAGAAACATCCAGCGCCAAACTGTGCGAATTCCTGTCCTGGAGCCGGCACATCCTCATCAGGGCCTTGCGAAATTGCGGCGTACTCCGAGTTGGAGTCTACGGGCCTTGTTCCGAAGCCAAGCTTGTTAAGAAAATTCATTTGGGGATTTCGTGAAATGGATCTGTAAGAATATAAGAAAATATATGAATCATTTCTATGAGATGATTATTATAATTAAGATGAAAGATAAGTATATAATACTTACTTTTTCAGAAAAATAGTTTGAATGTGTGATGGCTGGATTCATATATAGATTAAGGAGACACTTGTCATCATCTTCTCAATTTATTTTTTAAACCCATATTGCAAGTTTAAAATATTTTAAACTTAAATTTTATTTATAAACTTGATTATATTTTAAATAAAATTGTAATAAACTTTACATTTAATACTTATTTGTTCAAAAAAAATCAGTTTTAATTTTTTGTCTCTAATGTTTTATTTATTTATTTTATTTATTATTGACTAGTATACATCCTATTTTGAATATCTTGGATACCCAATTGCTCTTATACTAAAATAATTACTAAATCTTCACTCCGAAACACTTTTATTAACTTTATGTTAAACATTTGGTGGCGCAGTCGAGGGTTAGGCTGGGCTTCACGTTCGTCTAATATTTTGTGAAAAATTTATTAATTTTTTGTTCATATAAATAATTTTTATACATTTATTTTTAATAAAATTTAAACGTAATTTATTAAAAAATATATATTTTAATTCATTTTAGTTTCACAAATTAAATATATTTATAATTTTACTTTAAATTGATACACACTAATCACATTATATTTTACATTTGTTAATACTTTAGTCATTTTAATTAAATTTTAATGATTTTAATTTATTTTACTTTTTAAATTTTTTTAAGATATTTTTATTTTCAAATATATACTTGTATGACTTCTGCTAATAAGATCCCTTTAAATTCAATTTAAAATTTCTTAACAAAATATCATAAAAATAAATTTAAAATATTTAAAATGTAACATTAATATGATTAAAATATATTAATTTTTAAAAAATATTGTTAATATATCAATTTTATAAAAATAAAATTATCAAAGTGTCATGCTTAATATTCATTATATAGAAAAAAATCACAACTTATTTTTGTAATGTTTGAGAATTAAGAAGTGGTTATTTTTTTACAATAAAACTAATTTTTAAGGTAGAATGATTTAAATTATTTTTATTTTATTGATTTAATTATTCTTATATTCTTTATTTAAATCAATGAAATATAATTTAAAAAAAGCTCATATATCAGTTAATAAGATTTGAAGTATAAAACTTAAACATATTTAAACGAATTCTATATAATTAGTTATTTTTAATTTTTAATTTAATATTTAATATATTATAATATAAATATTTTTACTACAACCCACTATAAACACTTAAATACTTCTTTTAAATTCACATGATTTCAAATCACTCATGTCAAAACCATTTCTAAAACCGCAAAGACATTCAAATATTGCCTTGGTAGAACTTGTGTTGAAGTCGAGCTAGAGCAAGTGCAACTAGCAAGTACTAGCAAATGTACTTAACGATATAGACATGTCGTTTATTCCCGGTTCGGCCCCTCACTTGGGAACTAATGACTTGATATAGAACCCAATTGTCAGTTTTGTTCGATTTAAAATCTCTTTATTACGTCATTTTAGGGGCATTATTTTATCTTTATACCCTTTGTCTTTTATGAGTCTTTTTTGTAGGATACAAATGATTCTCTTTCATCAAATATTTATCTCTCATATCTAATATCTTTTTATATTCTTATGGTTCTGATTTCCGAGGACGACCAATAACATCATGGATCACACCATTATTTTTTATGAATCCACCGTTAGTTATAAACAAAAGATATTGATGTTATAGTCAGAAATTTAAAAAAAAATCACTAAAATTTTGAAAATTTTATCAAAGAAATTTTCATGAAATATCAAAATAATTAATTATTTATATTTTAAATAATTTTTTTATTTAATACTTATATTTTTAAATATATAAAATATTTATATTAATTAATTAAGTAATTAAAAATATTATATAATAAAAAATATATTATTTTTTTATTAAATATTGTAGAATAAGAAATTAAAATATTTAAAATAATTAAATACACTATCTAATTGTAATTATTATAAGTAAATAAATCTCAACAAACAAAGTTTATTGATTATTTATTTTTAAAAGTATTAATATATGTAGCAAATAGAGAAAATATATTATTTACTACTACATAAGTAAAAAAATTGAATTAAAATAATTATTTAAAAAAATAAATCAAAAAATCATATTTTTGATATTTTAGTGATATTTTAACGACATTTTAACCAAAATAATAACGATATTTTATAAAAAGATATAAATATAATGTTTCAAACAAGAATTTAACAAACATTTCATTCATAGTTTGTTGTAATATCATAACCACTTGGTACAAAATAACTTAATAATAAAAAGAAAAAGTTAACAAGTTAAATTAAATTTAACACACATAATAAAATATATTAAAATCAATAGACATTCATACTTAATAAATTATATTTATTTATATGTCTGTGTAATATTAATTCTGATTTTATATATAACATTTTAAATATATATATATATATATATATTTTAATGTAATATATTATATTTATCTTTATCTTTAAATAGCACTTATAAAGATAGGGAACGATTATTGACGTTCAAGTTCCTCTGGTTGTTAAAGACTGAAGAAGAAGAAAAACACACTTCGAAGAAGCCAGTCCACTGCCTGTTCCCACACCTTACAAGGATGTACTTGTCCTTGTTAGTGTTAACTAGAAAAATTTGTTTCTGTTAGTCATTTTAATTATTCCTATTTTGTGCTTTTATACAAATTCTTAAATCTGCATAAGAAACTAATTGCACTTTATATTGTTATTCTCTTTCTATTACATTCAAATTAGTTCATTAATAGTAGTTTCGCATTTTATTTGTTGCCTTTTAGAATTGCCAGGAAACAAAAACTCATCATTAATTTATTTTCTTTTCAACGTACATACCTTGACGAAACAAGGCAGAAGAATAATTAAGGAACAAAACTGATATCTGTGACGATGGTTTGGCTAATGAAAATGATGATGGCTGGTGAAGAAGGTGAGACGATTTGGAACTGCTTTGTTGATTTGCTGAACCGTCTGCTTTTACCCTATCTGGTTCGATGAATCGTGATTATTGAGGGAAGGTTAGAAACATCTTTGAACACATCCATCACGACGTCGTAAATCGATTTCTGTCTAATTAATTCCCACGCCTCATATACCTCTCTCTATTTGGGGTCTTTATTTCGAGCTTCAACAGGTATTTATCCTTCTTTTCCACTTCACCGTTCGTTCTAATAATGTGATTAAAAATTGTCATCATTATGTGATTTTATTTTTTTACATTATGTTGATTAGCTATGTTATTAAGTGCTTTTATGTTATTGTTGAACTCTTGATTCTGTTATGAGGAGATATATTTTTAATTTCTATACATTATATACAATTTACATAAACTAGAGTTAGAATGAGAATAAATTCTATGATGCATTTACTCATTCGTAGATTCACGAAATATAAAATAATATGAAACTTAATAATACATAAAAACAGAACAAATTCATCTCACAAATCAACAAAATAAATAACAAATATTTAGAGGTGGTATGAGAGAATTTAAAACTGTTGAATTTTCTTGCAATAAAATCAATTTTTTTTAACGATGTACAAAACAGGAAAAAAATTCTATACAATGTACACAATACAACCTTTAAACATTTCATGGTAGTTTCATGTTAATGTAGTTAAATTATAATGATTTTTGAATTGGAAATTCTTGAGAAAATCGTGGGTTTGCAGACTCCTGGCTGAAGTGGCGTTGTGAATACTTTTTATTAATATTAATCTATCTGCTGTAATTTAAATGCAATACAGCCTTAATTTAGGTAAAGGATATTTTTAAAAATCATTATTATATATTTTACTTAAATTATATTTTTTAATCAATAAATCCCTTTATTTTATATTTTTTACATTTGAATAAACATTAAGATGAACATTTTAATTTCAAATAATTAAAATTGTAATTAATCGTATAACTTTTTTTTAAATAATCGTAACCAATAAAACGTGAATAAAAGTGTCTATTAGGTCGATTTTGAAAAAAAAAAATTAATCACATCAGACCATTTAATTTATAAAATCGTTCGATTAGATCTAGTTTGATATAATTTTTAGATACCTTTAATGAGAAAATTTTAATATATTATTAAACCGATCTAATCCACTTCAATCAGTTTAAAAATTAATATAATCGAACCGAATCGTTTGAAAAACAGATTTAATTAATACAAACCGGATCGGACTAAACTGTTTGATTTATAAAACCATTCAGTTTGATTTTTTGATTTAGTTTGATTCGATCTAATTTAGTCCAATTCAATCCGATTTATAAACATCCCAAGACATGAGACATGTATGATTATTACAATACCATAAATGTGATTAATACAAACTCTATATATATTAATATTTTTTATATACATACAATTATATAAAAATTGTATTTTTAATAACAAAACACAACATATTTGAAATAATTAGAAAGAATTTTATTTATTTTTATTTTTATATCTTTTATTTTTTTAAAAAATATGTGTTAAATTAATTTAAAATAAAAATTAATATTAGTATTTAAAATAATATGATAGAATAAAAATTATGTTAAAATTTAATTTTTTAAAATTAAATTAAATTTTAAATAAATATTAAAAAATAAAATAAAAACATAATTAAATTATATAATTATTATCGAAATATACTAAAAATTAATATCAAATATTTATATTTATTAGTATAACCGTTTCTTACTCATTCCTAATAAACATATGTCCCAAGCTCACAAAGTTGAAATTCCCATTTTTATTTTATTTTATTCTTCGTTCTCCTTTTCTTCGTCTTCGGTCACTCTTTATCTTCTCTAAATTTTCGAAGGACCTCAAACTGGTCCATTCCCGGACGAGTTCTTCGTGGATCAACTGCCGAACACTATCAGTCATGAATCCTGAATAGTAAGCTTCCGGTCTCTCTTCATTTCTCATCGAATTTCCATAATTCATCGATTTTTAACATTTTTCAGTCACAATAATAAATAAATAAAAGCGTTAAGTTTTTAATCCTTTTTTTTTTTCAAAAAAAAAAAAATTCTGTTTGTTGTTTGGTGGTTTGCCCTTTGAATTTTTAATCTCTCGTCAGATCCGTGACTGTATATAGCTAAACCGTTGAGGTGTTCTAAATCTGTTTGGAAATCTGAGGTTTATTTTTTTAATAAAGGTGAAATCACAGCTGTTGAATTTTGGTAAAATTTAATCTTATAATTAAGAACTACTTATTGATTGATGGAATCTTTCAATTATGATTGTTTTAACGCGTTGGGATTTCGCTTTTGTGAATTGGCGTTGCGTAGATAGTAATTATGTGACTTGTTGGATGGACTAGAATATGGTTTCGGATCCCAAGCTGTGACTTATTCGTTGATGCTTTTAGCGTCCAATTTGTTTTTGTTTGTGCGCTATTTTTGCTTGAACTTTGTTTTGCGATTCGTTATATATAATTCAAGCCAAATTGATTAATGATACAAGTTTGAAACTTAGAACCAAAATATGTTGCTTTTGCGTCTGGCAACCTATTGGCGGATTCGTAATGTAATAATAACTCTCCCGGCAACCTCTAATTTTAGCTTGACTTGCACGGTTGTCTTGTGCAATACCACTCGCTCCATATAGATGTCCCGGCAGTTTCAAAGTATTTCTAATTTTTCTTTGTAAGTTTTTATCAATGGTATCTTTTTTGATAAAGGTTTTGAGCTTCTTTTGAGTAGAGTAACTCAGCCTGTAAATTATTTTCTGTTAATAATTTGACTATTTTATCATGGTCTATTCTACAGTGACTACTTGTTCAAACTCTTGCTAATTGGTGACTCTGGCGTTGGAAAATCATGCCTTCTTCTGAGATTTTCTGTAAGTTTTTTGCAACTCGAGAATGTGTTCCAGTGTTTCTGATAAATGGATATTGCTTACACTTCTCTCTGTGTTTTTCAATTTGACGGTTAAATGGTCTGTTATAAATTATTTTGGATCTGTTGTTTTGACTTGGTGAAATTTACGGTTTATGATCTGTAGCAATGTGATTTTCATTTCTGGGTCAGAAATAAGAAATACTGGTTTTGACAAGAACTTCTTCTATCTGCCTAATGCAGGACGATTCCTATTCAGATAGCTATATTAGCACTATTGGAGTTGACTTTGTAAGCATATTTTATGTGTTTTTGTACTTATTTATTTATTTATGAAGAATATGACGTTAATGTTTTGTTCTTTATCCCTCTCGTGCAGAAAATAAGAACTGTGGAGCAGGATGGAAAGACGATTAAACTTCAAATTGTAAGTCTTCTTCATCTGGCCACTCTTTTTCTTTCGTATCTTTGGGAATCATACCATTTCTCTGGTGCAAAATGAGCATTATTATTCAATCTATTTAGCTTCAGATACTCATTTCATTGCCATCTCATGCAGTGGGACACTGCCGGACAAGAACGTTTTAGGACAATCACCAGTAGTTACTACCGTGGTGCTCATGGCATTATAGTGAGTACTTTTCCCTTTAATTTTCACTATTGTCATGCTTAACTTGAGGTTTTACACCATACGTTGCTGTGGCAGATAGTATATGATGTGACAGACCAAGAAAGCTTCAACAATGTAAAACAGTGGCTGAATGAGATTGACCGTTATGCAAGTGATAATGTAAACAAGCTTCTGGTTGGGAATAAGTGCGACCTTACTGAAAAAAGAATTGTTTCTTATGATACAGCTAAGGTAAACATCTATGCATCTTGAGTACATCTCTCTTATAAATTAATCACTAAGTTCTTAAACATCTTTCTCACCTTGATCTCTGATTGGTTTTTGAAAAGAAATTTGCTGATGAGGTTGGCATCCCATTCATGGAAACGAGTGCAAAAAGTGCTACTAATGTGGAGCAAGCTTTCATGGCCATGGCTGCTGACATCAAGACTCGGTACATTATGTATTTCTGTGGATACTACATATACCTGTTTTTCTCTTTTAGAGTGTTTACATTAATAGGATCGGGAAAAAAAGTCCTGGACAAATCTTATATATCGAGTAGAAGCAGATTAACCACCATTAGTGAAAGAAATTTATTGATTAAAAAGGATTATACTTTTATAGTACTATTTAAGTGAGTATTTGATTGGTGACTCTCGATGTTTATAAGTTTCTTTATATAATTTGATGCAGGATGGCTAGTCAACCAATGAGCAATGCAAGGCCACCAACTGTGCAGATCAGAGGACAACCCATCAATCAGAAGTCTGGTTGCTGCTCTTCTTAGATGGTTATTATCCTGATTTTTCGATGGCATATATGTCCGTTCGGTCTTGTTTAACTTCCATAAGATAGAGAACTACCCCTATACCCAGTGAATTTTTTTGAAGCTATTTCTAATTCCATTCTTTGAATTCTTAACAGTAATATACAAAGGATGTTTGCTTATCAGTATTTTCCTGGTATATTCTGTCCATGTGACTTGGGTTTAAATTCATATCAATGCTATCTTTTGTTTAATTGAATGGAAATGTTGTATTCCCTCCTAAACTAATAGCATAGAAGATGTATCTAATCCTTTCATGTAGATATTCTTGGCAGCCCTCTGCTCTTTAAACATGTTCTTTTTATTTTCTTTTTTTCTCTTTCTCTTTCATCTTTGAAACGCCAACATGTCAGTCACATCCCATTCTTGTAATTTTTAGAAGTAGTTAGTATTATGTGTTGCAGCTTTAAAATGTCGAATTGTGCCCTTGAATAATTATATTTTATTCTGAATTTTGTTACACTTATACCATATAATGTATTTATATAGTGTCATATGTGAAGTAGGAAGATCACCAAATAAGTAGAGGCTAATTTGGGTTACAACTCATAATTTAACATGATACAAATTATTTTTAATTAGAATTAAATATTAATTCTTTTTTTGTAATTTTTTTATCATTTTAAATGAAGTTGCCTTAAAATAGTTTGAATGAAGATCACCATATAGGTTGGGCTAATTTGGGTTACAACCCAGAATTTTACAATGCAAATTATTTTTTAATTAGAATTAAATATTAAATTTTTTGTTGTAAAAATGTGCTTTTTTATCATTTTAAATATATTTGGCTTAAAATAGATTAGGTGTTTTACAATTTTTTTTAAAAGTAAATTTGGGAAGGAAAAGAACATGCATGTGGTTATGAGAATATGAGATGTGCAGTTTTATGATGCAGGAAGCAATTCAAACAATGATAAAGATGAACAAGAAGAATGTGAAAATTGAGAAACAATTCGTTGATTGCAGCTCTTGTTTATTAAACTATAGTTTCTACTCCAATGCGGATAAAAACAATACAAAACTTGATAATGAAAGATAGTGGTGTGTATTGTGTTATATTAGCCATGCCCAACAGATTCCCACGAGCTCTTTGCCATTAATGGCACAATTTCCATGTACTCACCAGAAAACAAAATCAATTATGCTCAAGCACATTTAGAAAAACGACCATGAAAAGTAATAAGCGACAATGAAAGTTATAACATAATTAAATATAAACTAATTAATAATCCATTGCATCAGAGTCTGTCTTCAACAGAGTAGCATCTTCAGGTGGGTAATATGATCGAATATCAACAACATTAAGGTGCTTGAAATATGCTAGAGAGTTTAATAATGTATGAGTTGTCACTAATATTCTGTTTAACACGAAAAAGACCAATTGTGTGGCTAAAGTTTAGTGCATGATCCTTAGGGAAGATATTGTTTATTTAAATACTCCATCACCAGCTCACCTTCTTGAAACTGCTCAATCTTCCTATACTTGTCAACATGAGCTTAATATTGAGCATTCATCTTTTCAACGTGTTATATGATATAATCATAAACTGCTTATAGTTCTTTAGCCAAGTTGTGGCTAATTGACTCTTAAGATTGGGGAAAACCAATGGATCAACATAAAAATTAGGTAACTATGTGTGTACAATGGAGAATAGAGAATACCTAATACTTGTCTTCACCACACTATTGAGAACAAATTCAACTTGAGGATGCCACTGCTTAGGTTTTTCACATAACAAGTTCAAAATTATACCTTTAGTTAATCGATTATTGTAGTGTAGTTGTATGTGTACATTCCATAGAGAAGTAAAATAAATCAACAAAAAGATTATTACATAATAGTAAATAAAAATGATTATATAATTGAAAAATAAAGAAAATAATAATAACTAAGGATAAAATTTTTGAAAGAAAAGAAAATTAATTTGAATATAACAAGGCTTCAAGATTCAATTAATTGTTTCGTTTTAATATTACCTACTTTAATTCTCATTTACTAGTCAATTGTATTCTTCACGTTACAAACAAACAATCAAAATATATAAAGTTGAGTATCAATAACAAAAATTAATGTATTTATTTCGAAAAGATATTTTCATTGAATAACAAACAAAATTTATTGTTGTAAGTTATCCAAGATCTAAAATATATCAAAATGATAATATCGCTATAAAAGATCAACTTATAAAATAAATATAATAATTATAAACTAAAAGTTACACGTAAAAAAAGTTTGATCAAATTTATATGAACTGAATAATATAATATATTGAATGTAACAAAAGATGAACAAAATAATTTTTCAAAACAAAATTATAAGCTAGAAAGTAATTACAAGAATAAAATAAGATAGTAGAAAAACTACATAATTAAACTCCTTTCTAGCCTTATTTTAACTTTAACCTAGCTCATAAATTATTTTCACAAATTCTAGAGAGAAAGAATGAAATAGAAAGTAAGAACTCTTTAAAATTTTCTAATGATCTTCAAGCAATGAATATCCTATCTATTTATAGTGTTTAAATAAAAAAAATTGCTAAGTTATAATAATATCACACCATTTTTTTCTTGAAGATAATTTATTTGCAAAATATTCTCAAAATATAAATTGTAGCTCAATCTTTTAGATTTTCATAGAATCAAAAATTATCTAATTTAGAATTGTACACATAAAGTTATTCCAATTATACTAATAGTTATTCAATTATAATATTTTTCCAAATTTCATCTCATATTTGGCCTAAAGAAAATCATATTTGACATAAAATTATGAATTATTTAATTATATTTCCATATTAACTTGAATCATTCTATTTAGATATCAGAATCAAAAGTTATAATTGAAACCATGTTGCTAGCATTATGGACCTTTTTACAAGAAATAAGGTGGCACATTTTGGAAAAATCAATTTACCATAATAAAAATAGAGACCACTCTTCTCTGTGTTATCGGGAGCCGTAGGACAAACTCTATGCTAAAGTCTTCCTAGATTGGGTGAGGCACAAGTAATAGAGTATACAAGTAAGTTATATATTCCTCCTTTGGTACTTTGGAAAATAGCACAAGCTGAATGGTTTTGTCTTTGCTTGAGTAGGCAACTAGCCGTTTAGTATGGAATTGATGGATCAGATAATGCCTTAGATTTGTCTTGGGTATATATAGTCTATTAATTTTGAATAAGTATTCTTATTGGGAGTGAAACTCACCCTTGGTGCCTTGGCTTTCATGTTGTTCCCAAATAATTCCAAAATAATCATTTATGGCATACAATTATAACAATGAATTAAATATGGTAATTTTACTACATAGTAATGTGTGTAGGTCATGTCTTCTAATTAAGGCATCTGTAACCTTATTGTGTTGCTTAGATCAATGCTTGAACACATAGGAAAATCTTTGTGGGTAAATAATCCATCTCGAATGTGCCCTAAAAATATCCATTTGAGAGTTTATCATTTGGAGTACCTAGTGGTTACTAATAAATTCTTGGAAACCAAATAATATTCCCAATGCTTGAGTGCCCTCACCATAACATTGAATTTTGGATCATATGTTGACAATTTTTGTTAAGCATTATTCAACTTTTTCCTAAAACTTCAATTGGTTTGCCACTTTGAAACAAAATAACCCATATTCCCACCATTGATACATTAATTTCTACTTTAAACATTTTTATTAAAACCAGGCAATGCAATGAAATGTGCATAACTAAGCTTGTGTTGATGAATTTGAAATTATTTTCCAGATCTTCTCCCCATTTGAATTGGCCCTTTCTCAAATTGTTTGTTATAGGTGCCATGATAGAGCTAAAATCTTTTACAAACCTTTTGTACAAAGTTGTTAATCCTTGAAAACTCTTGATCTCTAGGATTTTCTTAGGACTTGGCCAAGTTCTAATGGCTTCAACATTCTTACCATCTGCTAATATCCCATCGAAACTAATGATGAAACTTAAGAAAAGTAACTTTTGAGTCATAAATTCAAACTTTTCTAGATTTAGGAATAGTTTGTGCTCTCTTAAAATTTGACGTACCTATTATAAATATTACTCATTTGACTTGCTTTATATCAAGATATCATCAAAGTAAACAACAATAAAAATTTCATTTAAAGGCTTAAGCATTTAGTTCATTAAATGCATAAAAGGGCTTGGTGCATTACAAAATCCAAATGACATCATTGGCCATTCATATAAGCCATTTATAATCTTAAAAGAAGTCTTCCATCGTCCTTATTCCTAATGCACATATGATGATAACCACTTCTCATGCCAACTTTGCAAAAAACCTCAAAACCTTGTAACTTGTCTATCATATCTTCAAGCCGTGGAATTGGAAAATAGTATTTAATTGTAATTTTGTTGATACCTCGGCTACCAACATACATTCTTATTAAACCATCCTTTTTATGTACTCATAATGCTGGGATAACACATGGACTTTTATTTTCTTGAACCAAATTCTTGCTTATTAAGTCTTTCACCAATTCTTGTAAGAAGTCATGATATTTAAGACTCATCCTATAAGAAGAAAGGTTTGGTAAACTACTTACTAGAATTAAATCAATCTATTGTTGCACATCTCATAATGAAATATTGGTTCCCTTTGCCTCCTTCTCAAATTCCTTTATTGTTGAACAAATGAATATCTTAGGTGTAGATGGAATTAAATTGGTAATTGGTGCTTTATCAATAGTGGGTAATAGAGCAATCTTCTTTCCTTTTCATGTAAACACATATACACTTTGTCTATTCTTATGCACTACATCAACATTATATTGCCAAGACATTCCAAGAAGGATTTGACATACGTGTATATCCATATATCACAATGAACTTTATATTTGTAAATTTTTCCAATGGAAAAGAATACTCAGCATACCTCTTAAATTTTGACTTCATTTTTTCTTTTGATCAATCCAATCGTATAAGGATGTGGATGTGGGTAGATAATAAGCTTAGATATTTATGTTTTCTATACTTCCACTATCAACAATGACATCATATACTTTCTATTGAACAAGACACCTTGTTTTAAAAATGACATATCTCTAATATAAAACATGTTATTTAGGTGATGGTAACACCTTTTTCACTATATAATTGAATACACTCTCTCTTTCATCTCCAAGAATAAGTCACATTCCTTCTAAATCTTCCAAGTCTAAACGATCAAGTTCATCATCTGAATGATCAAATTTGTTGATTAGGTTGGCAGCTTGTCATTGGCGACATTCATTGGAACGATGCTCTGTTACTAGTATCTCAAACATTTAATGAGTGAAGGCTTGGCATATGGATTAGTATTTTGTGGAGGTTGGTATGGTTTGTTGAAAAATGGAAGTGTTTGGGACATTTGGTACATTAGGGGAGGTTTTTGGAATTGTTTCACTGATAGAGGTTTTACCAAGAGTTTTATCAATAGAAAACTCATTGTAACGTGGCATGAACAAAGAGTACTTTCTAGTGTGAGAAGTTTGATTCTTCACTTTCAGTGCCATGCTATAAACTTTATTAAGAGTCCTAAATGTTTTGTCAAGCTCTAGCCTTTCTCTAATTGGGGAATTCAATCCTTAAACATATCTTAAAACTTTATCTCACAAATTAGCTCTAATATCCAGTCTTATGAACTCTTTAGTATACTCACTTACAATTTATTATCCTGATGGCATTAATGGTACTTTTGGTATAATATTTGTTTATGATCAGGGGATAGAAATTGATGAATTAATAATTCTTCATCTATTCCCAACTATAATGAATGGATTTTCCATCAATCTTCTTTCATTTTGGACATGATCCCACTATGTAGAGGCATCTCCTTTTAACTTATAAGCAACTAATTTCACCTTCTTCTCTTGAGTATTTCTATATAATAAAAAAAACTATCTATTATAGTTACCCATGTTAGGAAATTTGGATAAAATGGTATAATCACAAATTCCCCCTCCCAAGATCTTCCTTAGCAGAATATCAAATAATAGAGAAATAAATAATACACAACACAAGAATTATAGTGGAAACTCCAAATTAGAGAAAAATCACTTTCATTGTCAAAAGACAACCAGAGAAAAATTCACTATGTGGAAAATTGTTACAACCACACTCTCAGTAATTTTCTCACACACCCAAAAGACAAGAGCAACTACAAACCCAAGAGAATTTTCCCACAAAATTCTCTCACTCAAGAACTTCTCATACAAGTTTTTTTCTATTTTTGGGATGATTAACAATGAAGAAATGAAGCCATATTTATAGCCTTCAAGTTTTCATTTCATATGCCAAACATTTCTTCATTCAACAAAATTAGGCTACCTAATTTTCCTATTCTTTATTCAAACAAGGTTAGGCACCTCCATCTTTGACAATATGGTAAGCCACCTTCCATGAATTTTCTTCTAAATTAGGCACCTCCTATTTTGACTAATAAACCTAATATTATTTTTAATCAATCATAACAATCTCCACCTTGATTAAAAATAAACATGGTTACCACTACAACACTGTCTATTCCAACAGTCATAATTCTCTACACCGAGAATTATCATACTCCACCATAAAGAGTACACCCACTTAGAATTAATCACCAATTCTAAGAATTTCACATCGGCTCATGTCGAAAAAAAAACTTGTTGAAATTTATGGTGCAACTCTCACACTTGGTTTTCCCGAGAGTTCATCAGCCATCGACATCCTTTCCACCACACACCTTGCATCTATACCAAGCCAATGCCCGTGTGCAAACTTGTGGACCCGCTACCAGTAACACATCCTCTTTCATGGAAATATTTAGAGACTAGCGGCATGCCATGAGGATGTACACAATCTTTTCAAAGAGCATCACTATAGTCTTTGAAAACAGGCATACTATTAGCGTCACCGTCGGTATTTGAGCTTCTTGCCAAATCAGCTCCACCCTTTGGACAATTTCTTTTGAGGTGCCCAGATTGTCCACACCCCCAACACACTATCTTCTTTTTCATGAAATTGTTTTTCTTTCGATTGTCAGCTACCAATGCTGAGTTTTCAGGCGAAACATTTCTTCCACCACTCAGCCTTTTTTCTTCAGAAAACAACTTGCTAGTAACTTCTGAAAAAAATTATTTTCTCCTTTCCATGAATCAAGATAGGTTTCATGTGATCATAAGAAGATGGAAGAGACCAGATGAGCCTTAAAGCTATATCTTCATCATCAAGTTTAACTCCAATGGTTTCCAGTTCAGAGACAATACCATTGAGAACACTGAGATGATCAGACATAATAGTTCCTTCATTCATACGCAAAGTATGAAACTGCTCTTTCAAATACACCCGATTTGAAACGCCTTTTACCTGATACAATTCTTCAAGCTTTTCCCAGAGTTCTTTGGCCATAGATATTCCATGCATATTTGCAAGAATATTTTTGGCCAAACAAAGCCGAATTGCACTTGCAGCTCTTAGATCAAGATCTTCCCAATCTTCATCACTTATATTGGTTTTACTGGACTCAATACCAGTAACAAGGGCTGGTTTCCCTTTAACGACTTGTGTAACCCATATTGGATCAACAAATCTTTGACTTGTACTTGCCAAAAGCCAAAATTGATTCTCCCATCAAATTTCTCAATGTTAATCTTGACTCTTGACATTTCTCCTTCTTTCTTTGAAATTGGCTCTGATACCAGTTGTTAGGAAATTTGGATAAAATGGTATAATCACAAATTCCCCCTCCCAAGATCTTCCTTAGCAGAATATCAAATAATACACAACACAAGAATTATAGTGGAAACTCCAAATTAGAGAAAAATCACTTTCATTGTCAAAAGACAACCAGAGAAAAATTCACTATGTGGAAAATTGTTACAACCACACTCTCAGTAATTTTCTCACACACCCAAAAGACAAGAGAAACTACAAACCCAAGAGAATTTTCCCACAAAATTCTCTCACTCAAGAACTTCTCATACAAGTTTTTCTCTATTTTTGGGATGATTAACAATGAAGAAATGAAGCCATATTTATAGCCTTCAAGTTCTCATTTCATATGCTAAACATTTCTTCATTCAACAAAATTAGGCTACCTAATTTTCCTATTCTTTATTCAAACAAGGTTAGGCACCTCCATCTTTGACAATATGGTAAGCCACCTTCCATGAATTTTCTTCTAAATTAAGCACCTCCTATTTTGACTAACAAACCTAATATTATTTTTAATCAATCATAACAACCCAATCCATAAATTCTTCTATGTGAGAATGACCAGTAAAATTAGGCAAGCCAATGTTCAGCTTGTAATCTTATCTATCATTATGACACTAATAAAGGGTTACTCTTTCGTACCTTGGACTCTTTGAGGCCAAGCTAGTGTATCACCATCAAACTCAAATCCCTTGAAGTTCAATATGTGAGGAGGAGTGAATTCATCATCTTAACCTTGGATAAATCGTGGGATGAAACATGTGTGATTAACTCGGGTAGGTTGCTTAGATAGGATTGAGGAATCCTCGTGATGGACTTATTTTCTCTTCTATCTCAAACTCTTTTGGATATTGTTCAACTGAGAAAAGAGTTGATTAGTTATTTATTGGAATGATTGTAGGAGGTCTCGCGACACTTCATCAATGCACTGCTCGAACATGCTCTACAAGCTTGCCATTGTAGTCCACAGGCTCTTAACATCGTCAATCTCATCATCAATTCTTTGACTACCATTGCTTGAATTTTCCATATAAGTCCTAGAAAAACTTAAGCTTTAAAATCAATATGACGCAGGAAGCAATTCAAACAATGATAAAGATGAACACGAACATGAAAATTGAGAAACAATTTGTAGATTGCAGCTCTTGTGTATTAAACTAGAGTTTCTGCTCCAATGAAGAGAAAACAATACAAAACTTAATAATGAAAGATAATAGCGTGTGCTGTGTGATATCAGTTATACTCAACAGATTCCGATGAGCTCTTTGTTAGTGATGGCACAATTGCCATGTTATCACTAAAACAAAATCAGTTAAGTTCAAGCATAATTAGGAAAACATCTATGAAAAGTAATAAACGACAATGAAAGTTATAACATAATTAAAACATATATTAGTTTATAATCTAATGTATAATTTTCTCTCAATAATTTTTAGAGCAATATTATACAACACAAATATATCATAATCACAATTAATATGATAATTTTTCATTGTATATTATTATATGACAATGACTATGTGAAAAATATCTCAAATTTATGATATATAAAATTTTACTTATTTTTACTAGCAATAAGGTCCCTTTTGCATTAGAAAGTTCAATGACATGTTGCCGTATATGAACAACTGCGTGCCTCGAAAATGTAAAGCTTCTAGTAACTGCAGAAGTACTCGATCGTATTATCTTTCTCGCTCACATGCAACGAACAATACTTTGTATTTTATTAAGTGACACTAATGGAAGGGGTAGACAATTCAGATGTTTGGGAAGATTGAGGCAACCCAATTTTAAGGTCGAGATCTCTTTCAGGCGGTGAGGCTCCATGGCCTGTACTGTTAAGTGGACTGCTGGTGAGAGGAGACCTCGGAGAAGGAATTCCAGAGGGATGGACGATGACTGCTGTAGGACCATTATTTTGGTGATACCTTATTCTTTCAAGGTTCATTACTGGGAATAATGATTCACTGCCAGGCATTCCAAACTACAATATATCAAATAATTAATATGACTTTGTAAATTAACACTTAGATTTAGTAAATTAAGTAAAGCCTTTGGCATACCATAAATGGTATTCCAGGATGATTTGAAATGCGAAAAGATGCAGTTGGATTCTTTAGCGCTTTATCCAAACAGAGCTGAGGAAATCGACTGACAATCTGAAAAGATAAGTTGGCTATTAAGATTATCACAATGCATCATTAACACTAATTCAGTGACTCTAGCTAATATAAAGGGTATACGCCTTATTATCAGAGCTACTTTTGCTAATGCCAGAACAAAATTTCTATTTTAGAAACACATTAAATTGTAAGAAAAAAAATCGAAACTGCTTTGGTATTAGTTTTTATTGTTCTGAAAATATCAATTCCTGGTACGTAATGGTTATTAATTAAACGAACAAAAGGAAGACGAGTTACATTATCTGTGGCTTTTTCATTAAGTGAAATGGGTGAATTTTGAGAAGAATCCTGCCATGTGAGAAAAGTAAATTGTAAAAAAATAATTAATAGCAAATACTTGCCCTATTATTATGTTCTTATGTGAAAAGAGAAACAAATTACGGTATCATGAAAAGGCATGTCAAAGAGGCTTGATCTGCGTTTTCTTTTGTCATTTGCAGCCTGTTGTCTAAGGAAGTACTTTTGGGCATGACTAGCAACTTGGGCTGGCGTCCTTGTTATCACAAATTGCTTTGAAATTCCTCTCCAATCACCTTTACCAAGTTTCTTCAATCCTGCTAGAAATGTTCGATGCTCCTCTTCTGTCCATGGTTTGCCTGATATATAGATAATAGAATATTAGTGTTTAGAGAGCGAGTTAAGATTTTCTCCTTGTTTTTTCCTCTTCTTGCTTATCATTGTCTAATCTAATGGTATATATATATATACAATCTTTTAAGTATTAGGTGATAACACATGCAGAATTTACATAAAATTATATCATAATTAATGCACAACACGTAACATTAATGTTGTAGATTCCAATCCATGGGAATTGAGATTTAAAAATGCCAATGAAAAACAATTAGAATAAAATAAATTTAAGATATTAAAAAAAAAAAAATAACAGGCCTGTACCTCTTTTCTTTTCCTGAGAAGCTTTATGTTTCCCATTGTGAATAACCCCATCTGATAAATACCCAAAATCATCAATACCAAGAGAAGTAATATTCTTGTGTTCAATAATATCACAAGCATTGGTGAGATTGCCCATACTAAAACTCTTCTTTATAACATTATTATCATCTCTCTTTTCCATTATATTCACGCCAAATAGCTTCAAACATACCCCATTGTCATTTCCATTTCCATTATTGCATGTCCTCGTATTGTGTCCCAAGTGCCCACAATGTGAACACTTTCTCCCATATTCCTTCACCATTATTTGATATTTGATATATATATATATATGTATTCCTCTTCTCACTTTAATTTCAATTCCATCAACACCAAAACTTTCTAATAATAATACAAACACAGAAATACAAAAATACAAAAACAATATATATTATATTAAATACAAAAAAGTGATTGACTTTTGATTTCTAAAATAAATAATTTTTTAATTTCAATCTTTATTGCTTCTAGCTTCTTCGATGTGCTTTATGAGATGAAAAAGATGCCTTGTTGAATATGTATATATATATATATAGGCTGTTTGGGTCGGTTTTGGTCATCCTTAGCATATGTGGATCTTAGTTTTTTTCTTTGCTTTGTATAAGGATTTTAGTTACATTTTGTTTGCATAAATTTTGGAGATCAAACTTATAACTGCCAACCACTATAAGGATGTCTTTTCTAGGATTGTGATTACATTAGTTTCTTACATTTTACATATGATAATCTATCTAAGCCATTGGATTAGAAAAAAAAAAATCTTGTTTTAGATCATGTCCAATAAAATCATGACACGTGTTTAAAAAGAGTAAGTTTCTGTGGAATTGTTTACAACGGATTATAATTATGATACCTCTTCAAAGTTCAAATACTGACTAATCCGTATTTCGAACTAATTTTTACCTTTTTTTTTTTTTTTTGGATACGTAGATAGAATAAAAACTCAAAATACAAATCATGATCCAATTTTATGAGGATCAAGATAGCCAGAACAGTATTAATCATCAATCATATATTTTTCGGAAACACAGCAATTACAAATTATGCGAGGCATTTAAAAAGAAACTAGTATTTTAAATCCCCAAGGGAAATTAAGATAAGGTTTATTTTTAGATCAAGCATTGTAATAATAATTATAGTTTACCTCACACATAATTTTCAAGTAACATATTTATTAATTAAAATTATTGGTATTTGGATACTAACCTAATAAATATAATTATATAATTTCAAATTTTAAAAACGACAACGTGATTTATGTTATATCCCACCCCTTATTTATTTATGCATTATCATTATATCATGCCACTATTTTTGTTTTGAGAAAATATATAATTATATTAATTCAAATCCAGATTACAAAAACAATTAAATTAAGAAATTAAAACTACATTAAATTATTACGAGTAAAAATAACTAAATAATCTAATTAATTTATCTAAATTAAGAAATTCGACTCATTCTCTTATAATCAGATAAGATTGAATTGACGTATTTTATAGTCTCATTAGATTCAAATTAAAAAATATACAATATGTTTATATTTGAATTTCTGTTACAATTTATACCGAATTATTATAAAAACATATTTAATTTTATAATATATTATATTAAATAATTATATTACAATACTATTTTTTAAAAAAAATAAAATATAAATTTTATATTTCTATAATATTTTAATAAATCTTCAAACATACTTTTATGTTTGTGTTTCTCTTCAATGTAAATATAAATAATAAATTTTGCTAAAAGTATATTAATTTAAAATTAAAATAATGTATATTTTGTGTTTATATGTGATAATAATTTATAAGTAAGCTTCAGACTAAGTTCAATATTATTTGATCCAAAAAAATTGATTTGTTCGAATTTAGATTGTTTTGTATTGATTATTTAATTAAATTAATTTTAAATTGAAAATATTAAAATTTGATTTGAATTCGATTTATATTGATGAAAGACATAGGATTTTGATATAGTAGTGTTTAGCATTAATCATTAGAATCCTTAAAAATCATTCATAGTATGCATAAGTATGAACTTTTTTTGAGCCTTCTTCTTGAATTTTTTAAGTTTTCAACATTCATTTGATAGGATGCTAGATCTTTTAACATAACTTCATTTTTCATGAGATTTTCAAGATTTAAATTGCAATAATACTTAAACCAAAAACATAAAAACTAGATCAAACCTATAAAAAGAAAAAGAGCAAAAATAAAATGACATATGTGAAAAAATGACCTTTAAATGTAAATTTGGTTAAAAAGAAAATCATACTAGATTAAAATTTAAAATGTAAAGAAATAAAATGGTATTTGCAATAGATAAAATTTCATTCACGATTTCGTTATGCACCTTTTAAAATTGAACTTTCGTTATACATAATTATTTGTGTTAAAATTTTATTTTTAAAACATTCAATTAACATACTAAAAATTTTGCCATTCCAATAAAAAATATATGGAAAGTTAATTTTAGAGATAACTTTGACACCTTATTGTAATATTTACGTGACAAGTATGATAATATGTACCTTAATTTAGTAGTGTTATTGTGGTGGAAACTATAAAAAGGACATAATAACATGTTTTTTCAATTATTAAAACTATTTATATCTTAGTGCAACATGCTATCTGTTGAGAAATTACGTAAATTTTCGATAAGTTAAATTTGTGAGAAAAATAAAATAGACAATAACACACAAATTTAATAACGGAGTTCGGCTAATCTTGTTTACGTTTTATTTTTTTATGTTCATCTTCTAGAATAATTACAGTACGTATAATTCATGCAAAAATATGGAACAAAATTATCAAAAATAAAAAAATATATAGAAAAATATATATAAGTATAAGATTTCTTTTGTAACTCTTAAACCAAAAACTTTAAAGAAACCTATATTGTTTAATTAAAGTGAATACTGCATAAGACTACTTATCTACATTTAATTTTAATACCCCTCGATACATTGGAAAATAAGTTTAAGCATATTTTCTTATATACATATAAAAGTCATCAAAGTTACAACAACTATAATAATGGATGGCAATCACATAACCAATAAATCATGTTAGGACTAACATAAGTTAGATATGTACTGCTTTTGAGCGTATAGATAAGTTTTAAGAATATTAACGAGACATTCCAGTTATCATGATATTAAATATTAATAATAAACCTTTTTAATATCTGATTAATATTTTATCACGAATTTTATTTTTTTTACCAAAATCATTCAGAAATAAGGTTTATCACTATTACCGTAAGATATTATCTCGTTAAATATCAATGATAAATCTTTCTACATTAAGTCAATGACTCATATCTTAAAACAAATTTTAATTTTTATCAAAATTACGACTTACTATTATTGTGGTAAGTCATATCTCTAAATAATTTTGATAAAAAATAAAATATTACACAAAATTAGATAATTGTGGATATTTTAAAAAAATTAACTTATTTTTTTTAATATATGTTTAATTTTAAATATAAATTGACTAAAATGTAGAGAGAAAAATAACGTCAATGGGTATAAAAAATTGATAATTAAGTGGGTAATTTTAAATATAAATTTACTTTTTGTTAATTTTATAATGACTGTTTACTAGAATTTAAATTTGCTTGGTTTGGTTTTGCTAAATAATTAGTTATTGTTTTACTTTATGTTTTGATGATATTTGAGGATTGAGAGCCCTTCGCGAGTCTTTATATTCAGAATAATGTATTGTATCTTTTTTTGAAATAATTAAGTGGTGAGCTTTTACTTTTCTTGTTAATTTTTATGAGTTCTTTGACTTTGCATTTAGCATATATGAAATTTAAACATACGTGAAAATTTTATGAAATTGAATTTGTTAGTTTTTTTTATTAAAAATATATAATTATGTGAAAAATATATGAAGTGAAAAATAATTTTTTTTGCAAAAAGAAGTAAAAACAAAATATAATTTGAAAAAAGTAAAAAATAAAAAAATTGAAAAAAGAAATTAAAAAAAAATGAGATGGGAGAATGGGTTAGAATTGAAATGGGGCTGAAATTCATATATAATATATATGTATTTAATTAATCTATAATATATATAAAAGTTTATATGATATTATAAAAAGTTTTGTATAAAACTACACACATATTTTATAATAATGATTATATATAATAAGAAAATCTAATATTTTTAAAAATATAAAAAAAATTATAATTAATTTTAACTAAAAAATAATTTATGTAAGTTAAGTTTATGTTTTTGGTTATTACATGTACGGTACTTCTACTTATTCGTAAAAAATAGAAAGAAATCGGAAAAAAGATGAAGCAGAAATAGAATAAATTGAAAATGAGATGATTTGAAATTAACTTAATTGTATTTATTTATTGTATTGTGAAATCGAAATAAAAATAATTATTTTATAAAAATAATTTTTGAATTTTTTAGGAATATAAGATTTATTTTTTTTCTAATAGTTTTATTCAAAACTCTATTATAATAATCAAATTAGTCAAAATTATATTTGTGTAGTTATTGATTATTTAAAAATTTATTTTGTAGGTAAATAAGTAAATGATAACCATTACTTATAAAGTAATTTCATTTTAGAGATTAATAAGAATCCTCATAATTCTAATTCTAATCAGAGTCCGTACGTGCTTTAGATCGGTAAACACTGACGGAGTGTGGTCAGGGGAAAGGAATATGGATTAATTATTTGCGTACCTATTTAATTGATACGTTTATTTTAAAATAAGACAGGAAGAAACACAGGTGAGTTCTGATTTTGAAACTTAATTATTTATTTAAATTTTATTTAATGTTATTGAAAAATTATAAATGATAAACAGTGTTATTTTTTTAATTTCTTCGTTAATTATACGTAGAGGAAACAAAACCACAAAAAAATGAAAGAGTATTATTATATGTGGAGGAAACAAAACCACAAAAAATGTGATAGAGACAACAAAGAAATGAACTAAGGAATAAAATTAAAGAAGTCAAACAAAATTAATGGAGAAAATAAAAACAATATTTTTAAAATTTATTTATATATTTTAGGAAAATTTTCTGCACATTTAAAATTATCTATTAAACACAATTTAAATTTAAATATAATTATTTTAATGGATTTAATTTTAAATGGTTAAATTCCGTTAAATTTATTTATGTTTTAAAAATGTTATTTTTTTAATTTCTCAAATTAATTTAAGTTGTTACATTACTACGTGCTTATCCTTTCGGACAATGCATCATATAAATGTTGCAACTTGTATCGCTCTGCACTAAAAATGCTTTCAATCCTCCACGTACGTTTTTCTTTTATCGCAGCAGTGATTCTCTTCTCATAGAACTACACGGAAACAAAAATATCAAATAAGAAAAAGAGGAAGGAAAAAATATCTATTTATTAATGTTTTATTTAATGAAAGATATAATGTTAAAAGAAAATTAGAAATATGTTAATAGTATTTCTGTTGCTATTTTTTTTAATAATTATATTACTTACAAATTAACTTGTAATAAGATTGTAACCCTCAAATTTTTATACATTTAAATAGAATATATCCGAGCCAGAGACTTTGTTTCCATTTCTCTTACTAGTTAAGAACCGAAAAAGCACTACATTCTCACAAAAATACCACAGCTTAACTTAATTTAAGCCCCCAAATCCAATAAAAATTTCACTGTATATATCTATCTGTTCATATTTCTGCGTTATATATATATATATATATATAAAATATACATAACTTGTAGAATGATTTCGTTAATATCAAGGTTAATCATCTTAAATATCAAATTAAGCTGTATATATAATATTGTGAGAGTTTTGAAATGATTATGATTTATGAGTACTGAAACTGTAACCTTTTTTGCATTTTTGGTTTTTACATGCAGGCTAATCAAGCGCAAGGAGTTAAGAAGAAGAAGAAGCAGTACCAATTACAAAAAAAATGACCCAATTTTCAATACCAAAGAATGCTACGCTTGTTCCCAAATGGGAGTCCCTCTCTTCCATTCCACTCGTTACCACCCTTCACAACCTCCTCACTGGGAAGCCTCTGCTGGCTCCTCATTCGTACCAACTTCAACAACTCCGTCTTCTCTTAACCCGACCCAATTTCCAACTCCTTTTGGTCGTGTAATTGACCCGCGTGGTAAAAATGTCAAGAGCTGGAATCGTCTTGTTATATTGGTACGTGGCATGTGTCTAGCCGTCGATCCTATCTTTTTCTACGTTATTTCGTTAAGTGGCAGTGGGGCTCCTTGTTTTTCAATGGATGTTACGTTGGCAGTTATCGTCACCGTTGTTCGCTCCTTCTTAGATGTATTACATTTGGGCCATCTTTGGCTTCAGTTCAAGCTGGCTTTTGTGTCCAGTGAGTCTCTGGTAGTTGGGTGTGGGAGACTCGTGTGGGATGCACGTGCCATTATTTCTCATAACTTAACGTCTCTCAGGGGTTTCTGGCTCGACGCCTTTGTCATTATCCCCATCCCTCAGGTGCGTTCTAACTTTCTTTATTTCGCCGTTTCGTTAAATTCTGAATATATATATATATATATATATATATATATATATATTAGGCAATTTTTTTATAATATTCTATTTAATTCATATATTTATATTAGCATTTATTATTATTTTCTTCTCAATTTTCTTAATTTACAATTCAATTTTTTTTATTTTATTCTTCTTTTAATTCCAATATTCAAACAGATATAATAAAAATAATTAATACTATTTAATTAAATTCAATTTTGATTAATATTAATATTTTAAAAAGTTTTTATTTTGCAAATAAACATGATCTACATACTTTAATTATTATCCCATTACTAACACATCTCTAATAAGAGATAAACTAATTAACAACGAGAAATAATTTAAGATTCTATGGTAAGGTTTTATGTTTGTGTTGAATTTTAATTTGAAATAAAATGAAAAACATTACATTCAAAAACTCTTTTCTCTATAAGGATACATTTAGAATGCTTTATTTAATCTAAGTATTTGTATTATCATTTATTTTTTAATCAATTTTCTTTATTTACAAATCAAAATATTTATTTTTTTAATTTTAATCTTATTTTGATTCAAATGAACAAACAAATTTAATAATAATAAAAATAATAATGTTTTAATTGAATTGAATTTATATTATTATTTTCATTATTGTCTCATCCCTGATACATCTCTGATTAAAGATAAATTAAATGATTAACTAATTAGTATGGCCTCAAATTTGACTTGATAACAGACTCCATTTATTACGATTAATCTTATTATTATTTTTTGTTTTTGGTTGAACACAGGCAGTAATTTGGTTTGTGGTGCCAAAATTACTAAAGGAAGAGAGAATTAAAGAGATGCTGATAACGTTATTAGTATCTTATTTTATGCAATTCCTTCCTAAGGTGTATCATTGCGTTTACTTTATGAAAAGATTACAAAAAGTCACTGGTTATGTATTTGGCAATCTTTGGTGGCGCTTTACCCTTAACGTCATTGCTTACCTTATTGCTTCCCATGTAATCAGAGCTTAATTAGTTAGCTATTTAATTAATCTTAAGCATAATTAAGTAATTTGATTAATTAAAGCATATATGATTTTGACGATACAGTTGACTGGAGCATGCTGGTACCTTCTTGCAACGCAGCGTTTTGCCTCATGCCTCAACCAACAATGTGACCCAAGTAGAAACTGTAACCTTTCTCTGTATTGTTCACTAGATAGTCGTGACAAATCTCTTTTACCGGCTGCTGGGAATTTAACAATAGTAACGTCGAAATGCTTGGACGTAGATGGTCCATTTGAATATGGAATTTATAAACCTGTTCTTTTGGTATATTCAAGCAATAAAATGGCTGACAAGATCCTCTATCCAATATTCTGGGGTTTACTCTGCCTCAGGTATATATGTGTATATTAATTCAATACACAAATCAATTTTTCATTTACATTTTATCTTAATTTTATTTATTTATTTATAGTATTAATTGTTTTGATTGAAAATTACACAGCTCATTTGGCAATGTGTTAGAGCCAACAAGTAATTTGGTGGAGGTTATTTTCAGTATCTGCATAACTGTCTCTGGCTTGGCACTTTTTGTAACACTAGTTGGGAATATACAGGTGATTTTCATTACTACGGACATCTCACTACCTTTGATCATATTGTATACAATATCGCTTCTTCTTCTTTATATATATATATATATATATATATATTTTAATTATACATATACAATATAGGTTTTTTTGCGTGTGGTTATGGCAAATAAGAAGCGAATGCAACGAAAACATAGAGACATGGAATGGTGGATGAAACGAAGACAATTGCCTTCTCATTTGAGGGAAAGAGTTCGTGATTTTCAACGCCAAAGTTGGGCTTCCATGGCTGGAAAAGATGAAATGCAATTGATTCAAGATCTTCCCGATGGCATTCGCCGAGACATTAAACGTTATCTTTGCTTAGATCTTGTCAAGAAGGTGTTTGATAATTTGCCTCAATGAAAAATAATAATAATTTGTTTTTACATTTTATGTAACATAAACAACATAAAAGAAGCAAATTGCATGTCCTTTTTCTAATTTTTCATTTGGTTTTGCTAATTAGGTACCTCTGTTTCACATGCTTGATGATCTCATACTTGACAACATTTGTGACTTGGTTCGGCCATTATTCTATTGCAAGGGAGAAAAGGTAGAAACTAACTTTTTATAATTATAAAATCTTTTTTTTTTTTTAACATTGTTTGATTTGTTGTTACGAGACAGATAATTAGAGAAGGAGACCCTGTTCAAAGAATGATGTTTATTGTTCATGGTCGAGTAAAACGCAGTCAAGGTCTTAGCAAAGGGTTTGTAGCCACAAGTGTGCTTGAACCTGGAGGGTTCTTTGGTGATGAGCTTGTCTCATGGTGCCTTTATCTCCCGTTTATAGACAGACTACCGGCGTCTTTGGCGACATTCACTTGCACTAGATCAGTCGAAGCATTTGGTCTTGATGCAGCCAATCTCAGATACATAATCCAACATTTTAGGTACAAGTTTGCAAGTAACAGCCTTAAGAGGGCTGCAAGATATTACTCATCTAATTGGAGGACATGGGGAGCTGTTATCATACAACTTGCTTGGAGAAAGTACAAGATGAGGACTACAAATAATGATGTGGTTTTGATCGTTGGAGGTAGTGAGAGTAGTAAGCTCAAGCATTGTGCTTCTCTCTTTCTCTCATTCAAGCCACATGACCACCTTGAATAGTATTTACTTTTAATAACTTTTTTCAATTCAAATTTTTGTACCGAAGTAACTCCTACATTCCACTGCATTGAAACTTTTCAATTTAACAGGTAGAATTAGGTAAACATGTTTTTGTTTTATAAATTAGACATATTAATCACTTTACATTTTAAATATTTTTAGAGATTTTAGTCACATAAAAAATGTGATTAAAGTGTATCACTTAATAAATATTAAGGTAATCCTAGTGTACTAAGTAAGTTAATTAAAGTGTATAATTTGTAAATTAAAAATAACTACTAGAACACTTTTCTTATATAAATTTGTGCAAATATTTTATACATCCTATCACTTGTCAAAATTAATTACTTTCTAGATAATAATAACACGTGTAGTAACATAAATAACGTAGATCTAAAAATAGATATAAATTTATATGATTTATCATTTTTTTTAAAAAAACTTATTATTATTATTGGGCCTGTGTCAAGCAACCCTTGAGGCCTTGAAATTTCGAAAAAATTAGCAAAACTAAAAAAGTTGACCTCAGTCCGATAGACATTGCTCAAAAGGAAATGTGTATTGTTGTTTAGCAGTACCGTTCTAGAAGTAAAATTACTGATTCGAATTTTTAATTAGAAATCCTACTTTGCTGAATTAACTCGTAAATATTGATAACGAGAATTATGAGTTGCCTAAGTTAACCCATTAAAATTTAAGAGAATATTTCATAGAATTAAGTCATTTAAAAAATTCTGAATTACTTGAATAAGTTCTTCAAAATTCAAGAGAATGCTTCACATGATGATAGAGTTACTAAAAATAAAATAAAAAAAATTGTATTTTCCCCCTTTCTTATTGCAATTAAATGTCAGACATCCCTATTAATATTTTTTCAAAAAGTTTATATTTTATATAATAAATATATATATATATTTAATTGTTTGTACATATATATTTATAGCATATTAATCTATTAGTACCACCTTGCATTCTTTCAAAAAAAAAAAAAAACATTTACATATATTCAAATTTCCAAGTCAAAGGTCGGAAAAGGTTTACAAAACAAACAAATATAGTTTTTGTTTTACAAGTGTAGAACTAGTGGACTACTCATTGTACCTAAAGGGCATAGCTGACTTATAAATTAAAATATAATTTTCTATTTCATTAGTTATGTTGTTAAACTTTAAAACTCTATTCCTAAATTCCCTAACTTTAAATTCATTTATATTTTTCTTATTTTATATTTCTCTCTATCTCCTATATTCGTTCCGTTTGAAAATGTGTGGGTTCGCCTGTCATTATACATGTACTTTATTAAGGGTAAGATTATATCCACGACCAGAAAATTTATTTTAAACTTAGGACATTTTTGCCCCCAATTTTTTCTTTATCTCAAAATATATAACTAGTTTTCTCTTATCGATCACTAATAAATTTCTTATCGATCACTAATAAATTTCTTATCGATCAAATTCAAGACAACAACTAAGATTTATTTTCCCTATTTTTTATTGGATCATCGTTTAAAGAAGACAAACTTAATCGACAAGAGTCTTGTATAACAATAATAAATACTATTAAAAATAATCATTTATATCAAGATAAATAAGTCATTTATTGATATGGGTAAAAACGACAAAAAACAAAAACCAATATAATTTTTAAACTTTCCTTCGCAACAGACTTTCACAGCGTGTAGTTAACGCTGCCCTTTATTAATAATAATAAAAAAAGCAATTACCTCAACTTATTTAAATATCCATGTATTTTATTGTACCGATCGATCTAAATAGCAGTTACTAGATCATTTTAAAAAAATGTATTTTAAATTTGTGATTTCTAGTTTATTAGTTATATTATTATTAAAATTCAGTACATATAATTTTATAATTATTAAAAATGTATATTTAATTCCAATATTTATTCAAAATAACTTACTCTTGGTATCAAGAGTACAAACTTTTACATTGAATTGTACAACTTTTATAAACAATAGAATTAAAAATACACAATTCATAAATTATAAAATTAAAATATATTTTTTACATAATAACTAGACTATTAGAACAATTTACCCTTTATTTTTTACTATAGTTTATCCGTTATAAAAAAGTAACCGTGGGAGAAAACATGAAAACAAATTCTTTTTTCAATAAAAAAGTTTAAACTTGTATAATTACTGTTTAAAAACTTTAGGTAGAAATTGAAAAAAATAAATAAAACATAAAAAAATAATCACTTATTTTTATGAGTTCACTTTTTAATAAGATTTAACTACATAATATAATATACACTCCGACTTTAAGATTTAACTTCACACATATGATACATGTTTTTTCTTTCTTATAATAAAGTAAGAAGTATATATTTTTCTTAAATTAAAATATATGGTGCAAGTATTTTATTTTCGAAAAAGAAAAATATTTTTTAAAGTGATGTTAAAAATAAAATGATATGAATATCTAAATAATAATAAAAATTGATTTTAATAATAATACGATTAATTTTTTTTAAAAGAAAAAGTAAAAATCTAAGTATGACTATTAAAATCAGTAGAACAGTACAATTACTTTCTCGTATATATAAACATTGACTTTATGTTGTCTTTTTTATTATATGTACATTTTCACATAGTGAAAGGACAATTAAGAAGTTCATATTTAAGTATAAGCATAGCTCAGCTCAGCTCAGCCCAGTCGTTAAAGATTAACATATAATGCTCGAAATATTACAAGGACTATGGGGAAAAAAATGTCAAAGCAGCTTCAGCTTTATGTTCGCCAACTCCTCATTGTCTTCATAACTTTGATAACCGTGATGTTTCTAATTTCCAACAAGGGTAAGCACCTCATCTCTAAGAATCAAAATTACATAAATTAAACCGAATTTCAATTTATAAATCGTGTTTTGTAACTTGTATAAACACGGTTTAATCTAAATCAGTTATAATTAAGAAGTTATTTTATTTGATTTTGAAGAAAATTCTCGTTGGAGTTCAGAAGGTTTATTCAAATGTGCTTCAGTAAGATGCAGGCAGTTCCCAAGCAAAACCTTAATTGGGAATTGCATAAACGTAAATACTTGCAACCGGAAATGTAGGCAAGAGAGTGCCACTTGTGGACGCTGTGAAGGTTTTGTGTTGTCTCATCTTAAATATTGCTCTTGCTATTATTGCCCATAAAAACCACGTGTCCAATTCTTGTACCGTCATAGATCATGACAATCTTGTACTAGTTATAGATAGAGCATGACAATCTTTGTATTAGAATCATATATATCCTCCTTACTACAAAAAAAAAAAAAAAAATCTTTGAAAAAATGTTAAACAATTCAGATCATGGAAGAAGAAAAAAACGTGATATATGTTCCTGCTCGTGCCAGGAGGGAGAATGGGCAAATTGAACAAAAATTTAATGCCCGGCCTCATATCAACAATGGAAATATGGGTTTCCAATCAATTAAAGTCATTGATTACTTACAGCAAGAAAGAGATGAACTCTTAAATGGATTTAATTACGAATCAAACGAGAAAGATATTTCAATCTAAAATGGCTCATTTTTATTTTTTTCCATTAATTATCATCAACAAACAAGCAAAAAGAAGAGGCGGGTGATGACTTATGTATTTCCCAAATCCTACAAAAAAAAAAAAACCCACAATTTATATAATATATATTCTCATCAACCCGTCATATACATTCATTTATACACCACAATTTTAATTCGTCTAATAATTATCTCTGTGGCTGAACTCCCACTGCAAGCGGAGATCAATCATATATATATATATGTAATCATTTCTTAAAAATTTCATAATTAAATGTGCTTAAATTGAAATTTAGGATGGATGACTCTTTGATAAGTGTCTTCGTGGATAATTTTGATTACCCAAAAATTAAATAAAGAAATATATATTTATTTTTTTATAATTAGAGTCTACTTAATTTGTATAAATAACATTACTTACTTTTTTATTAAATACTAAATATTTATATTTTATGAAAAAATACATACACTAATAATGCATTTTAGACTAATTAATAATTTCTCTTTCATCACAATCTATAACATTTATTATAAATATATAAAACAAAAATGCATATATTATATATACATACAACAATTTGATACTTATATTATTGATATATATAAAAGTTTTATGATGAAAATAATACCCATAAAATTTATAATAACAAAAAATATATATTTTAATAACATTAAAAGGTGCGTAATTAGTTGTAGTTAAATAATAAACAAATTTAATTTATTAAAATTTAAATTAAACGATATTTAATCTATAACATTTAAAGTAAAATGTTTAAGTTAATTATTTTTTGTAATAAAAATATATAAATTAAACATTACAAGTCTTTGTGTCTTTACAAGTATTTAGAAATATTATAAATGATATTTAAAAAAAAAATCAACATGTTTACACCGTAGTTTCCAAAAAAAAATCATATTAAGTTATTATAAAATTTAATATAGAAGTTAGTTCAACGTACCAATGAATATGACCATTTAATTATTTCTATCTAACGATAAATACGTAATTATATATTATTTAATTTTTATCTTGATTTAAAAGTTATTAACTACTTAATTTTAAATTTTAAATTATAAAAAACATTTTACTATTGATACAACTTATTTTATGATTATAATTATTGGTTAAGAATATTGGTATTCTGATTCTTGGACGATATATATAATTTATTATTTTTTTAGAACCTGCTTGCATGAGCGCGACCGCTTTAATTTCTTGCAGGAATTGGGAAGTTCAGTCTTTATGAATAAGGGGAGGGGGGATTTGAGGGCTCCTACATACCACATGCTCACAGGCTACTAGAACAGAATAATGATTGAATTATATGCCAAATTTGTTATTAAAATATGTAGCATTTATATTAGTCGTTTTCATCTCTTATATTAATGAAAGATGTTAGATATATATCTCAATTAAGTAGTTAAGAACTAAGATCCAAACTAACTAAATAATTGAGGGAATTTTTTTTTTTTGTCAAATTTAAACGTTTAAATATGAGTAGTAGTGTATAAAATTATTGCATTCATATTAATTATATTATAATACATAATTAAATAATTTTAAAAACAAAAAAATATATTTATTTTTTAATAAAATTAATTACTTATCACATCATTACTAATATAAATATAGAAATAATTACAAATTACATTGCTCAAAACTCTATACATTTCAAATTTAATTGAGCACACAATTATTTGTAAACACACTTGGCACATATAATTTTATTAAATAAAAAAACTATCACTTAATATACTTGCTAAATTATTAATTCATATGACATTAATGTATTAGATGAGATGAATACATATAATTTTAAATTAAAACACAATTGGTGCTAAAAGTGACACTTTTGCAAGTGAAATAATATATACATTTATAAATATTAATACCCACGTACAGGCAATCAAGCTGTCATTTATTTTGGAGGTTTTGTCTATAAAAACTAACTTTTAAATAATAGTTTAAAAATGAGTATAAGTAGATTTTTTTAAAAAAATAACCAAAATCTTACCTTAAATTTTTAACCAATTTTATTTAAAAAAAAAGACATATTAGTTCTATTTTATAAAACATAATTATTATAAATATAAAAAAAATATTAAAATCTTATAAATTTATAATTAATTTTAAATACATAAATCTTTTTTATCATATCATATATTAAAAAATTTATTTTAAAAAATAAAAAATAATTTATTTTACAATAAAATAAATATAAATTTATACATATATTGAAAATAATATGTTAAATATTTTGATAATTCATAAATAATATAATATATTATTATTTTTATATAAATTATTTTATTATTTTTTATTTATTAAAAATTGATGAATGGATATATTTTAAAAAAATAAGGTTATGGAAATTAGTGAAAGAGAGAGAAAGAAAAGATAAAAATAATAATTTTTTAAAAAAACTTAGTTGATGGGCTGCTAATTAAAAAAAATGAGAGAGAGAAAATGTAATGGGAGTAGAAAAAACAAATGAAAGAAGAGAGAGAAAAAATGTGATGTATAATAAAGAATAACTAAATTACATAAAAATTATAACTTTTTTAATAAATTATAACTTACATAATTATTTTGCAAAATTTTATAACATTAATTTTTTATCTTATTATAATAAAAACAACCTAAATAATATAATACATTATTATTAAATATAATTATAATTATATTTAATAAATAGTTATAATTATGATATAAAAAATAATATTCATAAAAAAATTAAATTATTAAAAAAAATTATGAAGTCTCTCTCTCCAACTTTTTACAATATACAATATAAACATAAAACATTATATCATAAATTTTGTGTGAAAATATTATCTAATATAATATTATTATAATTATTTTTATTATTAATATAATAAATTATATCTAATTAATTATATTTTAATACTTAAATTAAATTATTGTTAATAAATATTTGTTATCTTAATAATAATTAAAATTATAATAATATTAAAGATACATGTTATAATGTAATCTATTTTTTAATTTCTTTAATCTTAAATAATTTATTTTTAATGTCAATAATTTATTTTAGTAAAATTTTTAATAATTTAAAATTTTATAATTTATTATTATTTTAAATTATTTTATAATAAAATTTTGATAAGTTATTTGTTATAAAAAATATATTTTTATTATATAAATATAAATTATTATTTATTAAAAGTTGGTGGAAGAAAATATTTTATTATTGATTTTTTTTAGAAAATAAAAAGATGAAAAAAATGGTAATTAGAGAAAGAGAGAGAAAAATAGAATTGGATGGAAAACTAGAAAAGGACAAAAAAAATAAATTAACTGCTAATTCTTGAATGGGTCATAAGTATCATATTTCTAAACTAAAATACAAATAAGTCTATTTTTAAACTATTAAATAGGAGATGTACATTATAGACAAAAACCATTCCTTTTGTGCATAATATATATGGGTAATATGATACAATAATTTTTATTATCTTTATAATAAAAATATATAAAATATTTATTTTATTTTTAAAATTATTTAATGTTATTATTGTTAAATAAATTTATTATTATAATAATTTATATTATGATAATTTATTATACTAAACTAAAAATAAATGTACAAATTAACAACTTTAGGAGAGAGGTTCAACTCCCATATGATTTTTAAATCCATTCTTCTCAAATTCGTGGTTGAAGTTTTACAATTCATCGGTGATAATATTTAAAATAAATCAAATAAATTATAAATTCGGCCAGTAGAATTTCACTTCTCACCAACCCATTTTCTTTTTCCGAATAGAAATCAGGCTTAAGCTTCATTGGATAATAATAAAATAGAGAACGTCACTAATAACAAATACTGAAAGATTATATAAGAGTAAATTCATATCAATCAAAAATATAAAAAAATAAGATAATTTGTAAGATTTATAAATTTTAGTTATTTTTATAGAAAACACATTTTCTTATAAATATGTTTACGAAGAAATATTTTAATTCTAAATAGTTATATTTTAAGTATATTTTTTTAATTATGACATATAGTATTGTATTCATACATTTACTAACATATGTTTACAACACTTAGAATTGATTTTGGTGATAAAGTTTGTATTGTTCAATTGATAGACTAAATGTATCGATTAATTGAGAGGTTAGATCGATCGAGTTTTGCTATACTTCGATTTAGTCCCCTCGTGTAAAAATTAAGTGTACAAGTTATCGTTGATTGATTGATTAAGTCCTAAATCGATCGATTGAGTTTTAGATTTTTCTTTCAAATATTTATTTAAACTTGAAACAACTTGTGAAATTATCACTTATTATTATTTTTAACGTGATTCAATATTTTTAAAATATGTCATAAAATATAGGTTAAGATGCCTAAATTATAAGATAACATATAAAATAAAACATAACCTAAAGTATAAGCTAGGATTTAACCTAAAATACAGATTACAAGATAGCTTAAAATCTCTATTAAACTACTTAAAGAAGAACTCATCTTTAAATAGTAGTCTTATTGATTAATTAGTATTCTTAATACTATTTAGAATATAATTTTTATTTAATAATAACATAGGATTATGGTTTTAATTTTTCTAATAAATAACTTTATTGCTCATTGTTTTAAGAGACCATACAACTCATAAGCACATAAAATATATATATTTATTTCCTATGAATTTCAATTTTTATTCTTTACTTTCTATGATCATATAACTTATTTTCTCATCGTTTCCTTCATTATTACTTCAATTCATCAAATACGTGGTTTTGATTTATTGAATTAATTGTTAAGCTTTAAGGAAGTTATCTTCGTTGATCTTGATCTATATTTACTTATCTTAGGATTTGTTAATTGATTTGATTTATTTAATATATGTTAAATCCACTCTAAAACGTACAAAGATATTTGTATTTTTTGTGTTAGCTATGTACGTAGGTTTATCAATAAACAAGTCTAATACGTGAGTAGTTAATTGAGATTTTGATCTAGACTTGCTCACGACAATCTTGGAAACTGTAAAATATAATAAGAGATCGGAAGTTAAATGCATTGAGACATTATCTTAAAGATGATAGTATAAAATCAAGTTTATATTTAAATATTTGATTTTTATAATAAAAAGTTAACAATTTGATGAATTAATGATTTTTTAGTTAGATTATTGCTATAACCTCAGCTATATTTGGATAATATTATAATTTGATAAAATTAAAAATATCAAATCTATTTGATCCGTTGCATTCACAATTAATAAAGACTTTCTATTTACTATGAAAAGAAAGAAGAGAGAGCATCCATGAAGTTAATTAGACATGAAGATTTAGTACCATTCTCTCAAAGCCGCCGAATTGATTTGGATTTATTAACTTGAATTTTGGTTAAGTGTACTTAAATTATTCTAAGACTCGGGCGTCTACATGAATGTTTTTAACGATGATAATATATGAATTAAATATAAAATATATTATTTTTATAATTATAAATTATAAATATATTATTTTTATTATTTAAAAAAGAAATAATAATAAACCATAAGCTTCCAAGACAACCTTAGCAACTCCACCTTCGACCAGTGGCGGGATAGAACATTATTATTGGGTACGATGATTATTTTAAGAAAATGTTTCAATATGTGACAATTTTTTTAATTAATAATAAAATTAAAAATTAAAAAAATAATTCATAAATATAATAATTATTATCATAAAATATATATTAAAATGATAAAGAAAACACATGTAAAAATAAATATTACTAAAGTAATTTATATAATATTTCAAAAATTAAAATTAAACTATTATTACATAGTATTAATAAAATTATGTATCATTAAATTATAAATACGAAGAGTACACGTAATAATAAGGGTTAAAAAATTGATATATATATATATATATATATATTAGAGAATTAATTTGTTTTTTATTTAAATAGATTAAAAAATATAAAAATAATTAATAAAAAAAAGAAAAAAGCCAACAACATCCATTATAAAAGATCAATTTGCATCCATTATTGCATTTACCCACTTACCAAGGCGGAGTATGCAGAGCTCACACCAGGAGTGGACCCTTCTCTTGCCCTTCCATGGGGAATGCACATTTATAAAAAATTCCAATTCCATCGGAGATTAGATTTAATGTAGGACTCACTGTGCTTCCAATATTGCTGAACCTTCTTCAACATTAATTGGTTGATAATGACCCTTCTTATAGAAAGCGTCTGTCAAAGGCAGCAGATTTGCTCAAGAATGACCAAAGCTACGTAACACTCCTCAGCTAAATGAAATATATTTTATTCTATTTAATTTTTAAAATCATAAGCTATTAGATTTGGTTATTATTATAATTTTATAAAATGGTAACCATAATTTAATAATATATATTTTTTTAATTATAATTAAATATTTTATTTAATTTTAAAAATATTTATTTATATTTATAATTTAATAATATTATTTATTTAAATTATATATTTTTCTGGTAAACAAATCCAAGTTATAACTCATCCGAATAATCACCGAGAGTAACTTATCCGCGTTTTTTTTAATGAAAAAAAGTATTATTTAATCTTTTAAATTATAAAATATTTTATTTAACTATTATTATTTTTTATATATAAAATAGCTTCTTATTAAATTATTTTTTTACTGAATTTTTTTAATAATAACATAATATTTAAAAATATAATCTTTTATAAATTAAGTGATTAAATGATACTTTTTATCGAAACAAAATAAACAGTTCGATAGTAAACTTTCTGTTCCTCCATTTCAGACTTCCAATTTAATAGAATAACTTTTAATTAAAATTAAGCAATTTTATTGAAAATAGAATAACTTTTAATTTATATTACAAAAATGAAAATGTGATAAATTACTTATGTAGTAATGTATTTAATTTTGATTGATTTATTTTATTATATATTCACGTAATTTTGTTATTAAAAAGGGTGGATAAATTTGAAAATTTAGTTCACAAAAAACAAAGTCCTCGTGTATTTATTGATTTGGATTAAGAAAAAATATAGAATTGAAGAATTATAATGAGGAGGAAATTATGGCTAGAATAGATAGGGAGAAAATTTAGAGGGGGAAATAAATTTCAAGATTTGAGATATTACTTTTATTATTATTTGTAGTATATAATTAATATCAAGTATTTTTATATAACTACTATTTGATAACAGATCGATTACCTAATCTCTTATCTAAACATATAATTTGAAAATTAAACAAATAATTTTAATTTGATCATATAAATCCTAACAATATATATTAATATATAAATGCTCAATATATATGCTATCATTTTCAAGTTTTTCATACATCTTTTTCTTTCTAATTTTTTGTTTTCATATATACTCTTATACATGAATAATAACATGAGACCATCATCCTCTCTCTTCATTTTAATTACTTTAACATCTTATTTTTGTAATTTAATATTAATGTATTATATATACAATAATATATAGTATAATTAAAAATATAAATATAATAATTTTGATTGATTATGACATTTTGTAAACATTGGTATTACTATATCTCTGTTTGGCATCAATGAGCAACATTTTCAGAGTAATATATTATCATGGTTCGTTTTACTTTACATCCATATTATATAAACCATTAAATTTATTCAAATTAATCTCCATCGTTAAAAATATTTTTATAATTAATTACCTAATAATATATGGGTAAAAGATTACGTAAATATATAAGTTTGAATAAAAAATGCAAATGTCACAGACATACTTTTCATTTTGCACCATCTAATGTATCAAAATTGTTTTCAGTTAATATGGACTATTAAAATTATAAAAATAATATATTAATGATATTAAATACATTTTAATTAAATGATGTTAAATATTGAATAAATTTAAATAAAATAAAATAAAATAATTTAAACAATATTTAAAATAAAATAATATATATTTTTTTATAATTATAAAATTTCAAGATAGTTTTTATTTTTATTGTTTTTCTAAAATTATTAACAATGCGCCTGACAGGACCTCGTGTCTAGTCCCTATAGGATAAGGGTATATTTATTAACAATGAATGAATTTGATACCAACCCACTTGACTTTGCAATTAATACTTACAGGCAAATAACATTATTAGCACAATTCAAAGAACACTTCAATAGTTCTATACCGATAACTATCTCTTTATATATAATATATTTGTATTTATCAACGACATTTTATTATATTTATTATAAATAAATTTTTTTATTCAAATATTTATCACATCATTTCTAAATTATTATTACAACAATTATTTAAAAAATATATTATTTTTAATAATATCAATATTAACCTTTAGACATGAATTATTTTCCATCGATTTAATATTCAAATAATAATATTATCGTTTTATAAGAATTATTATGAATAATAAATAAATTATAAAAATCACGATCATTGTTTTTATTAATAATAAACTTATTTAACAATAATAATATTAAAATATACTTAAATATTGTATTATAAAATCATTTGATATATTTTTATTACGACGCTAGAAAGGAAAATTATAAAGACATTATAATCGTCATAATTCAACTCATAAAACTTTTGAATGTTAGGCTATTATCACATATGCGGCTGGGCTATTATGCTATGATCACATGTGCAATTGATCAACTAATGAGCTAGTATGTATGTTGCCACAAGTGTGTGTTGTGTATGTGAGCGTAGTTGATAATTATGTGTAGTAGTTAGTTAACAATTCATTTGTCTATAAATGTAAGCTCCTACGCTTATTCAATAATATCTTGCACAATTCAATTAACAAGTGTTTTAAGAATTCTCCCTTTCTATTTTGGTATCAGAATATAAAAGATCCATGTAGATATGTGGTTATGGTATCAAGAGCTGCTTATTATGATGTACTCAATTCAATACTAACTTGTCCACATGTTGCCAACGATCAAAGCAATCGATCAAATGATGGTGTGACAAAAGAAGATGGAAGACGCTCTACTTTTGGTGTGAATCTTGGTGTTCAAGACCAATTAATTAATCTACAAACTCCAGACAAGAACGTTGAAGGAAGTAATCCAGTTCTTGATTTTTTTTATCTTAAGGTTTCTTAGCTAGTTCTCTAAACAATATTGCCTTATCTGTGCATCTTGATAACGATAAATACTTGAAGTGGAGAGAGTGCTTATAAGTTTCATTATGGCATATCACCTTGAAAGTTTCATCAATGGAACCATGCCTATGCCAAAGCCTTTTCTTGATGTTGAACAAACTATGTCAAATCCAATATTGGCCACTTGGAATCATGGATTTACAATTCAATGTGAGGGACTTAATGCAGTTATCCTTAAAGGTACCATTGCTTGTGAAAAATGGATGCATTAAAAGAAAGATTTTTCGACATGACTCAATCAAGAATTATGAAGCTTCGTGGAAAACTGTAAACCTTGAAGAAAGATTCTTTATCTATAAGTTATTACTTACTTAAAGCTAAAGCCTTATAAGATCATCTTGTCTTAGTTGGGGATGTGATTCCTAAAAGAGAACATGTTCTCTATATCTTGAATGGTCTTGGGCCTTGTTACTTATCATTTGTGACTTCCTTTAATATGCCTAAATCCAAGTCATCTATTAGTGTACTTCACAATTGATTGGAGAATTATAAAAGGATTCTATCATTCATTGAAAAGCTTGATCAAGATTTGAGTTTTCAAGCGAATATAGCCAGCTTTCATTGTGGCTCGTACTCTAATCATACCAAGAATGGTGGAAGAAATAGATTTTCAAACAACAAATCCAATGGCTTTAGAGATGAACCATACTGAAACTTTCATCAATTCTTTCTATAACAACACACCAAGAATTCCAAGAACCCGTTTTCTAAGAAGTCTGTTTGCCAGATTTGTGAAAAGATCGATCATATTGCATCTTCTTGCTTTGTGCTTAGGGATGCTTTAACTAGAAAAGGTTCTAGCCTATAAAATTAGCCCACTAATATGGTTGCAAATGGTTTGTCTTATGCAATATGGCATATAGCATTTGGTTGCTAGACTAAGGCTAGTTATCATTTAACCTTTGATTCATCATAGGTTCCCAATTTCACTTAATTTCCTAGTAATGAAGGTATGATGACAAGTGTTGGTAATAAACTTCATATTGTTAGTGTTAGTTCAAATGCCCTGCATACTAGTAATTCTTGTTATTTTTCACTTAATAATCTATGTCTTCCTCCTAATGCATCTACAAATTTGTTTTCTATGCAAAAGCTTTATTTAGATAATCAAGTACAAATTGAGTTTAAATTTGATTCATTTTCTGTTAAGGATATTAACACTGGAGAAATAATTCTCGAAGGGAGCAGTGATAATGCCTTATACAAATTAAATCGAGTAGTTAGCAATAGACTCAATGACTTAGATGTCTCAATTTTGTCTGGTTTCACATTTTCAGTTTCTATTGATAAAGGAATAAATGAGTACAAGTAATGGCATCAAAGGCTTGATCATCCTTCTTTTGATACAATAGTCAATGTTATGTCCCTTCATGGCATCTCATATAAAGGTATGTCTAAATCTTTTATTTCCTGTACTAAACGTTAGCTTGCAAAAGCTCATAAGCTTCCTTTTACTTTTACATACTAGAGTAAGTAGCTCTTTTGAATTATTGCATATAGATCTTTAGACATCACCATTACTCTTTTTCAATAAATACTAATAATTTTTTATCCGTCGTAGATTACTGCACTTGATTTATCTGGCTTTATCCTTTACAAACCAAAGAACAATGTACTTCCATCTTTACTATTTTAATAAATATAGTTTAGAAGTAATATTTTGTACATATGAAAAGTATGCAAACTGATAGGGTATGGAGTTCATCCAATTAGTTAAACAACTAGAACTTGATGGTGTTATCCATTATTGCACTTGTTCCCATACCTTAGAACAAAATGGGGTTGTTGAATCAAGACATAAAAGGATAGTGAAAAGAAGCTTAGTTCTTCTGTTTTCCTCCAAAATCTCTTTACATTTCTTGATCTATGCTTTTAAGGATACTTTTTTAACAGGTTTCCATCTAAGGTGCCAAATGGAAAATCTCCTTATGAACTATTGTATCATAAAGTCTATGATATGTCCCAGTTTAAGGTTTTTGGAGATTAGTGTTTTTCTTATCTTAGAGCTTATGCTAAGAAAAAATGGATCAAAGATCAGTGACATGTGTTTTCATCTTGTATGTAGCTAAACAAAAATGGTATCTATGTTTTGATATTGTGGCTCAAAAGTTCTAGGTTAGCAAGCATGCTATTTTTAATGAACTTATGTTTCTTTGTGATATTCCTTCTTTTACTACACCATCACACTCATTTGATGTCCATTCTTGTACTACATTATCAGACTCATTATCTTTCTCTTTTGATCTCATACATGTGTTATCTTGGTTGAAATTCTCTAATACCTTGTGTCCTTTTGTTCCTATGCTTTCTTATTTTTCTAAACCTACTATGATTCCTTCACCTATTGTTCATTCCAATCCCGATTCTTGCTCTTTAACTTATTTTGAGCCTATTGTGTTACTTTCACCAATACAATCCATTTCTTCGAGTCAGTCATCTCCTCTTCTTTTAGATTTTATATCTACCTTATTAGTGCCAATGTATATTCCTCCTTCACCTAGTAATAATCTTGACCTTACCATTGATTTGCCTATTTCACCTATTATCAATGTCCTTCTTGATTCTAATAAGGCATCTACTTAAACTTCTATCAACTCTCATTTTATGACTTTAAGAGTCAAATATGGTATTATCAAGCTAAGACTTTATGCTTTTTTAGTTCATGACACTTGTGTTTTACTTGAACCAAAGTCTTACAAAGAAGCCTTGAAGATTCCATTATGGAAACAAGCTATGGAAAGTGAGTTTTATGCCTTTTTACAAAATGGAACATAAGAGTTGGTAGCTTTACCTATAGGAAAAACTTCCATTGAATGTAAATGGGTTTTTCATGTTAAACTCAAAGCTGATCAAATTCAGGATAAGTATAAAGTACGCTTGGTTGCTTAAGGTTTTCTACAAATGGTTGGAATTGATTTCTTTGAGACATTCTTACAAGTGGTCAAGCCTACAACTATACGAGTGTACTTACCCTAGCATTATCTAAGGGGTGAAGCTGAGATAAATTAATGTCAATAATGTATTTCTTAATAGGGATATCTATGAGAATGTGTTTATGATTCAACTATCAAGGTTTGAGCCTGAAGAGGATCTTGTATGAAAGCTTAGAAAATCTATTTAAAGCCTTAAGCAAGCTTCTCGAGCATGGTTCTCTAAGTTGAGTATTTGTTTATGTAAGATGGGTTTTCATGCTTCAAAAGCGATTTTTTTTATGTTTGTTCAAGATTTTGCTTATCATTACATTATTATTTTGGTATATGTTGATGATATAATCATAACTGCAAGCTCTTCATTAATAGTTCAACATTTGATTGACACATTTCATATCAACTTTGCCGTAAAAGACTTAGGCTTTTTTAGCTATTTTCTTGGCATATAGGTGCTATACAATGTTGACATTCTTTACCTAAATCCAATAAAGTATGTGTTTGAGCTACTTGATAGATATGGATTTCTTTATACTAAGCATTGTGACACTTCTATGATTACTGGAAAGGGTCTTAGCCTGTATGATAGTATTCCCTTACCTGATACCAGCCAATATCATAGTCTTGTTAGGGATTTATAGTATTATACACTTACCAGGTATGATATTGCATTTAATTTCAATAAACTCTATCAGTTTTTATCATCTCCTACTGAGCAACATTTGCTAGCTTTGAAACATCTTCTCAGGTACTTGAAAGGCACCATTTCTTACGACTTGTGTTTTATTAAGTCTAGCAACCTTTTGTTTGACAATATATTGTAATGCTGATTGAACTTCCTCCATTGATGATTAATGTTCAACTAGGGAATTTTAAATCTTTTTTGGAGACAATCTTATTTCATGCCACACATCTATGTAGAAATTAGTTGCTTGATTAAGCACAAAACTTGAGTATCATGCTATGGTGTTTAAGCAAATGGGAGGAATCTCGTTGAAAGGTGAGGAAGAAGCACTCTACACCAGCAAAAGCATAGGCACTTTCAAGTAGTACATGACATCAAATTCTGTTTTTACCCTTTAAAATACTACAACAAAAACAAGACCTAGATGAGATTGACATAAAATGATCAAAATCAGATAGAATTTTAAAAATCTTGCTTATCTCTAATATTTTAGAGCATCTGTCCTATTATTGTTGGGTAAATTTGATTGTTTACTATTGTTGCATTGATTGGTTGGGGAAGTGGATCTAAAAAGGATGGAGACAAAATTCCTCAAAGAAATGAAGGCTTTCGTCTTAGGGGAGCCTGAAAGAATCGCAATAACAGTAGAAAATTTGATAGTGAATGTTACAACTGTGGTAAGGTGGGTCACATGGAAAAATATTGTTGGAGTAAGAAAAATATTTTTGAAAGTAATACAACTAATTCTAGTTCTAAGGAGAATAGCGAAGATGGTTAGGATGTTGAAGCATTATTGGCTACAGAGAAAAGTGTAGATCATGATCTGCCTATTGAATGGGATAAAAAGACAACTACTAGTGGTTCAACCAATAATCAATGGGAAGAGACAAATACCTCTACATGGGGAAGAAAGGCCAAAGATGCTCCGAAATATGACAATCCTATTTCGCATTCACCACAGTGGCTTCTGTCAAAGTCAAGAGATATTAAGCCGACAAAGACAACTGTGTGAAACCTTCCCAACTCAAATCCTTCATTTGGAAATCGCTTAGACGTCACAAAGTTATCAGGAAATAGTGAAGAGATTCATGTTATCTAGATGAAAAATGACATGTTTAGGCCATTCTTGTGGAATATAGAAACAAGTAGTCATGATCAATGGCATGATGAGGAAAAAGACACCACTTCCTCTTTGGGAAAAGATCGTTAGAAATATGGAGATAAAGAGCTTGGTGACAATTGGAGGATGGACCGTTGAATAGAAAATTCAAACATGAAACACTCTGAAAAAGGTGTCGTGTTCCATCTGACGAGTGGACAGATCTAGGTAACAAGTGTTCTAACTGTGAACAAGGCATCTCTTCTACAAAGTCTGATGGTGACAAAAAATCAAATAGATCGAAAAGAAGATAAAGTTATGGTAGCACAAGATATGATGTTACAATGGACGATGTTATTGAGTATAAGATTCCATGGGAGGAAGACGATGAGATCCATTTTCATCCTTTGCCAGATAGTATATCTCTAGAGTCATCTCTAAGGTCGAACTATCTGATAATGGTAATGGTGGAATCAACGACACCTTTAAAGAAACAAACGAGTCACAAAAACCTAACCCTGGCTCTGTCGATCCCTCAGTAGCAACAGACAAGGAATGGTAGTGGAGGAGGTGGAAAAGATGATTGTTGGAGTGAAGGTGCTACAATGGTTTTGATCGATGCTTGAGGTGAAAGACATGTGGAACTAAATAAAGGGAATCTCAAGCAAAAACATTGGAAAATGGTTACTGATATTATGAATAGTATAGAAGACTATTCAAAGAATCTTAAGATCGATATTAAATGTAAGAATCGAATTGATATTGTAAAAAAGAAGTATAAGAGTGAGAAGGCTAAAATTGTTATATATGGAAGACTTAGCAAGTCACGTTTCTCTGAACTACTTGATGAGTTGATTGGTTATTTGGATCCAAACGTTAATAATGATATACTAAAACAAGTATTTTTCCAATTTGGTTAGTTAATTCTTGAAAAAATATCAGTTGAAACATCATGTGGTTTTGTACAATTTATCGATAGAAAAAATGCTGAAGATGCCATTGAGAGTCTGAATGGAACTGTAATTAATAAAAAAATCGGTCATCTTTCATAGGGTTGCACCTCAAGAAACAAACAATGGAAAGTGGGTTAAAATAACTAGTGGAATTAGAAGGCACGCTCAATAGTTAAAGCGAATCAGATGCAAAGTGATAGATAAAAGTGAAGAATGTTTTTCTTTATAAAGAGTTAGTATTGAGGGGGAGTTTTGAAAATCAACACCAACCCAATAAATGAAGTGGTTAAAGGATGTAGGAAAGTAAATGGAGTGGTTGAAGGATGTATAAAAGAGAACTGTGTAGATAATATTTGTGTGGCTAGAATTATTTCTTAATTTTATATTTGTGTAGTATAGATTGCATGGTAAGGATTATAAATAGCCTACCTTGCATTTGGTTTAATCATCTCATAAAAAAAAGTCTTTGTATTCTTCAATTTGTGAGTTGTCTTTAAAAGATGTTATAATGTCTTTTATTTTGGGTATAATACAAGTAGTTTGTTTACTTGTTTTATATAATATTAATAAATTTAGAATTATTTATTTTAAATTTTACTTAACATACTAGTTAGCTTGGCCTATATGATATCCACAAGCTCAAATTCTTGACAATCGTCCAAACTTGCAGCTAACACAACCAACTTTTATATTGGGCATTTTGGCAAATTTTACATTACATAGAAATAAAAAATAAAAATAAAAAGTCTTCTTTTAAAAGAGAATGAATAATAGTTATTTGGGTTGGCAAGAAAATGGATAATTAATGGGAAATCAAAATAGTATTTTGGAATATAACCCATTTTGTTTCCCACAAAAAAAGTGAAGTAAACATCTTGAATTATAAACAATATATTTCTCTCATTCTCATTCCCTACAAGTATACATGCCCTAAATGGTGAAAAACAGTGTATCATGTGAACTACTCACTAAATCTCCATCAATGACCTTGCCTGATCACACATATGAAGATCAAATCACTTACGATGTTCATGAGTTGACCTTCTTTAAAGGTCATAATTAGGCTTACTACGCGACCTAACATATATGAGATTGATAAACCTCGAGGAAACCAGCACTTTTCGTAAATGATCTACTCAGCATGACCACTACGTGGTCGTGTGAAGCCCATCCCAAGTGACAATATTAACAGAGTGTTTGGTCTAATCCTTCATTTTCATAAGTTTATTCATATATGTAGACATGACCCGAACCTAGGAGAATGTATATATCCCCTTATCTTCAAAAGTGGTTGATCATTTCAAATAGTGACACGTGTAGGTTAGTTTGCCTATAAAAACTTTCTTGTGCATATTATTAAAGGGATATAAAAAACAATATTTGTAACCATACTTAAGAATTCACTCTAAATAATAATCATCAAATAAACTCAACAAATTTGAATAAATGCATTAAATTTTGAGTGATTCTGATTAGATGCATGATTGGATTAAAAACTCTCAATCTATTAAGTTTGGATTGATTAGTGGATTAGATTGTGTATCTTTTATTACAATCTAATCCAATTTTATCAAAACTAAATAATGTTTATCTTTTGTACTTATGTGATATTTTATTCCTAGATTTTTTTTATCATTTTTTAGTATATATTTTCTCTTAGTTTAATTATTTTGTAACCTCCTAAAATATTTTAATATCATTGATTTCTTCTCGCTTCACATTTCTAACCTAATATTAGGATTAATTTTATATATATATTGAATTTAAGATTGAAATATTATCATAATTCAGTAATTTTTATTATCATTGTGATATTTGTGAGTTTATTGTATATATCAAATATTTATATATTTATTGTTAATAAAAATTAGAGCATAAAAAATATTATACAATGAATATACAATCCTATCTCATTAATAAATTGATTGAGTTTGATGAGAATAAATAATAGAATGAGATCACATATAAATCTTAAAATCCAATCAAATGATATAAACTCGAATTTAACGGTGTGAAATCGTTCAATACGACTAATAACTTGCAAACATTATGCCAATTTAATGCCACATACTTTAATACAATTTAATTTGAACTAACTATATTTATGGAACCAGATATTTACGTGCCCAATATGCCACCAAGTGCAATAGCTATACTGCATAATCGAGGTTTGCCCCGCATTTTTTCCTTTTATTTTGAGTGAATGATGCTAAAAATCTTTTATATATATAAATCATCAAAATCTTTATTTTATTAAATAAATGAAATTTTATATAGATAGAATTTAAATTTAAATTCATAATAATATAAATGTGTAGTCATATACATAGAATACAAACCAATAACAAAACTAAATTATTACTTTTGCTGAGTAGTGCTTTAATCATATTATAGCTTCTAAGTTTATTAATTTAGTGATGTAGCTTTAATTTAGTGATCTTAAGTTTTAAGTTTACCGTTAACTAAAGACTTTGACCAAAGATTTTAAAGAAAAAAAGAAAATTTTAATGAAGAAAAAAAAGAAGCAAATATATAATTAATTAATATATATAATATAAAATGTCAACTACAACAAATATAATTTAATAAAAAAATTTACATGTTTTATTTTCAGTGTGTCATTATATTTTTCAAAAATAATATTATAATAAAGAATAAATAATTAAATTGATCAATTTATGTATTATTTAATTTCACTGATCATAAAGAGTGAATTTTAATTTTATTTATTTATGAAAATATACTAGAAAATGATATTTGATATTTTTTTAATATTATTTTTTATAACAAAAAAGAATTAAATAACACTTTTTTCTTAAAAATAAATTATATGATAAATTTTATATCATCAAAAATTAAACACTACCTTTTGTAATAACAAAATATCCCGAAAATATTTTTTGAGATAATAATAAAATATTAAATAAATAACTGCATTAAAAAAATGACATATAAAAAAAATGCATGAGAATTAGGGACTATTATCACAAATATTCCTGAGTTTTTACGTTTCTTCAAAATTATCCCTGAACTTTATTTAATATAAAAAATGCTCATGAACGTTATCAACGTTATATCTCCGTTTAACATTAGGAGTAAAATGGTAATCTCATCCCTATACATATATCACTCCCGCGGGAAAAAAATCAAAAATACCCCCGAGGTTTTCAATATCTTCATAAATACCCTTAATGTTTAAAAAAAACTAAAATACTCTTAAGGTTTAAAATATCTTCAAAAATGTTCTTATTATTTAACAGAAGTATCAAAAAGTAATGAAAAATCACATCAATATCTGAAGAAAAAAAAATTATACCCTTACCTATATAGCTTTTTGAATATCGTCATTGAGAATATTATCGCAAATACCCTTAAGGTTTTTCTTTTCTTCAAAAATATCCCTGCTATAATAATTAATTTAACTTTATCAAAAATACCCATGCTACAATAATTAGTTTAATTTCATCAAAAATGCTCCTTTTACAATATTTAATTTATCTTCAAAAAATACCCTTGCTTTTCAATAACATGATATAAAATATTTTTCAAAATAATCTTGAAGATAAATTAAGTTAACAAAGCACACAATATCAAGTTAAATATTTTTGGAAAATATTTTATATCGTGTTATTGAGAAGCAGGGGTATTTTTTATGAAGATAAATTAAATATTGTAGTAGGGTTTTGATGAAGTTAAGTTAATTATTGTAGCATATGTATTTTTGATTAAGTTAAATTAATTATTGTAGCAAATATATTTTTGATAAAGTTAAATTAATTATTATACCAGAGGTATTTTTTAATAAAAACAAAACCTCAAGGATATTTACGATAATATTATCAATAGTAATATTCAAAATGTTTTATAGACAGGGGTAGAATTTTTTTTCCAGATATTGATGTGATTTTTCACGGCTTTTTGATACTTATGTTAAATAATAAGGATATTTTTAAAGATATTTTAAACCTCGGAGGTATTATAACTTTTTTTAAAAACATTAAGAATATTTTTGAAGATATTGAAAACAGAAATTTGGACAAAAAATTTATTGTTTATTATGTCTACTTAAGAATGGACAAAAAAATCGTGGGTTTGATAATCCACGGTTATTGGAACCGACGATTCGGTTTTTACCTAATAAATTTTAGAGATGGGTACGATCTTGGCTATAAACCGAACATGAAGCAACGAGTACGATTCAGTTATAATTATAGTGAAAATTGTACCCGTTTGTACCAAAAATTAATTATAAAAATAACTCATTAATGATTATGTTCTTTAACATCAATTGCACAAAATTATTAAAGTATAATTAATATTAAGAATAAAATGAACATTTTTTATATTTTTATTGTGATAATAATAAAAGTTGTTATGCTAATATTATTACCTATAAATTATTATTATTACAAAAATAATTTATTAATAAAAATTCTATATCTTAGTAGTGACACTAAAGTATAATTATAGGTAGACATAATAACCAATAAATAATCTATGTTGATTTTGGTTTAAAAATACAAAAAATGAATAATATTGGATGAATTAAGGTTTTAAAATTTATAAATTGAAAATTAATCAAACTGGTATATATATTTCTAATTAATATATATTTATTTTTACTTTTATACACTTATAATAAATACATCATATATATATATATATATATATATATATATATATATATATATATATAATCATTTAATTTTAGTCAACTGTTTATATTAATTTAGAATATAAAATGACTTATACTATTCTTATATAATATTTTAATTATAACTAACAAAAATTTAAATTATTTTTTTCTTGAATTTTTAATAATCTACTAGTTTTTAAGATTTTTCCTCTATTTCAAAATTAATGCAACTCTAATTTAATGATAATGTATAATTATTTTATAATTATATTATTAATTAAATAATAAATCTTAATTATTAATTTAATATTAATATAAATTTAAAATCACTTTAAAATAAATAAGAGGGAAAATCGAAACAATAAAACCTACGTACATATGTTAATTTAATGTCTTCTAAATGACATTTTATAGGTTTGTTTCAGTTTTGAATTTAAAAAACTATTAATTCAATTACCATTTTGAGCAAAAATTTATCAAATTTTATGCACATTCATCTCTAAATGTGTAATTAATATTAATAATAAAATAAATATTTTATATATTATATTATAATAATAATTGTTTAGACATATGGATCTACCTATAACTCGACTTGAACCAAAGTGAGCAAACAAAGCCTAAGTGAAAAGCTCATACCGTAACAAGGAATATTCTGGATGGCACACCTGACTCTACACACTTGAGACGTGCCAACAGTAGGAGGTCAGTCCCAAAGAACCATAATCCTTGTAAGGTCGACCTCTAGCTCGGGTTAAGGTTGACTTCAATCCATAAAATGTTATATTTTATATCAATTGTATCACATTGACATCAATATATGTATATATATTATATGATTGACACCCGTACGTGTAATGTTCTATAAATAAATAGATCTCTTATGAAATTCACACATTTAGCCAATCACTTTGACTTCTCTTTAAGTTCTTTATCTGTAAATTGGACAAATCCTAAAAATTAATTATTATTATGATAATGTTATTATTCTATTAGTAAATAATTTTTAAATTTTTCTATTTCTATTATGATAATCGATCATCACATATAAAAGAATATGTATGTGCATAAGTAAAAGTTGTAGAGTAATTTATATAATAAATATCAAAATATCACTAAAAATGAGGTTATATAAATGTAAGTATTAAATAAGTTCAATACTGTATTGGTCAGATAAGGATTCTACTTTTTTATCTCTCTTTTTCAAATTTTAACTAATAAATAAAATAAAATAAAACAATGAATATTTCTCATCTAGGATCATTTAAGCACTCTAAACAAAATACCTAGAAGAAGGAATAAAAGACGTTCAGGTGATTGGGAAAAAACAATATTTCCTTACCTAAATTTTCTTGTATTTTGGTTTCTCTATATCATTGGGTTGAGACTCAACTAACTTAGGTTTCATAGGCGTATTCTTGAACTTAATTGTACTTTTTCATTCATCTCAAATGAAGATGCAATATGCATAGTAAGATCTTGATAATAAGTCATAGCATTAAAGGTCCTAAATTTTGCTTGCCTCTTTGAACCTAAGACTTCATGCTTCCTAGTAGAATTTTTGAACAAGTTATTATAATTCTCATTCATCCTTGCATATGATGTAGCATGCATAAATGGATTATGCATACGGGTCGTACTATATGAAACATGGAAAGAATGATTAAGTTAAGGAGTATTCATCAAAAATCTACATTTTGGTCTTATATGACCTTTCCTACCACAATGATGACAGACAGGCACTTAACAACCTTTTCTACCATAGGTGCAATAGTTCTTTGTGTATAAGTAGTAACAGTAGGAGTAGAGTTTAAAGGCCTTACAAATATGGTCTTTGATTTTGAAAGTGTGAAATTCTCGTCCTTAAAACCAAAACCATGTGTATCATCATGTGACTTACCAATGCTCAAGATTTTATCCAAGTGTTGAGCTCTAATGGTAAGTCTCTCCACTAATACTTCACATGATTTTTTGAGTTCTTCCAGTTGTTTTTTATTATCTTAAGCAAGCTTATTATTTTCTTCTTTCAGACCTATAGGAATCGATTTCAAAGCATTATTTTTCTCTTGTAAAATATTATTCTCTTCTTTTAATTTATTAGAAAAGTTTTCATGTGCCTCATGTTGTTTATTTAATTTTTCTCCTTTTGTATTTAAACTATTATTCTCTTCTATAAAATGATTCTTTAGAACTTTTATTTAGAGAGAAAAGAATATTCAAGTTCCTAATCATCTGAGTTATAACCCTCAACAAAATGATCCATATTAAAAATTCGTAGGACTAACACTAAGTGTATTTAGTGTTGGCTCTGATACCAATTGAAAGTTTATAAATTATGAATCTAATTATCCTAGAGAGAGTGAATATGTTATTTTGAATTTTTATCAATTTATAATTTAATAACCTAAACAAAGCGGTCATGCATGCAATCGCGTGTAAAAATAAAGTGCGGAAATAAAAGAATAACACGTGATATTTTTAGGTGGAAACAACCTAAGTCAAAACCAAGACCTAAGAGAAAAATCACCGGTCTACCGAACTAACTAACTTTCCACTCTGAAAAACAAATTTTCAAGTACAAACTAGGTCTTATGATACCCTAGGGATACTACCCCAATGTACTTTACTTATGAGCCCCTGCTATATTTTCACAGTTTTCAATATTAGCATGAGCGGTTTTCAGACCAACATTCAAATAAGCTCCCTGCTAATTAGATACGTTCACGAATCAACTGTAAAAGAGTTAGCACAAAAAACACAAGTACCCGTGTATATTCTAGAATGAATTTTATAATGAATAATCCTAAATAGATGATTCAAAACATATATCACTTAAATTAAATTAACTAGAAAATCTTAGAGCAAAAAGATTAAGCAAAAGTTCAATAAAAATAGCTTTTTTAAATATTAATAATCAAATCAAATAATTATGATGTAACAAACACAATTATTTGGTCTAATAATTCAAAAACAAAATAAAAAAGAAGTTATAAGAACATATAATCAAAATATTATAAACTAATTAGCCTTATTAATCAATCAAACATAGCCACCAATATTTGATAGATTTACGAAATAAAAAAGCCTAAGGAATTATGATCTTATATTTGCAAAACAAGAGAGAGAAATTAAGAATAGAATAATGCTCTTGTGTAGTTGATTGAAAAATATGCAATGTGTTGTATTTATAGGAAAAATTAAAACTGTTAATCCTATGTAATTGATAAATATTTTTTCTATTACAAATAGGATTAGTAATATTCATTAATTAAGAAGACGCCTATATAATTGAAAAATATATTTTCTATTACAAATATGATTAGTAATACTCACTAATTAAGAAGACTCTTATTTAAAGAAGAGTTTTTTTTAAGTGGACTCATTAATCATAAAGACTCCTATTTAAAAAAATATTTTAAAGTGTATTTTATGCTATATTTTAGGCTAAAATTTAAGTTATATCTTATTTAATATTTTAGCATATATCTTATTCTATATTTTAGCAACAACATTGATTTAAGATTTATGAATATATGCTATTATATATATATATATATGAGTGTAATACTTTGTATTATAGTTATAATATATATACATTTAGTACGACTATCTCACATTTTGATGTTTCTTCAACTTTGCTTCATAGAATTTATAAGGAGTTTAAAAATAAGTTTATATGTAAATATTATGTCCACGAAAATAACCAACACTTATAATCCTTATAGAAAATATCGATTATAATTATGGGTGTGCTTTGCATAAGTATGAATTATGTATATAATAAATTTTAGGTTTTTTATACAAAAGAACTCATACAATCGTAAATGAGACTTAAACTCTAGACCTTAACCCCATGTTTGGTTGGAGGGAATGGAAAGTAATCAGAATTGATTCCTTCCATTTTGTGTTTTTGGTTGGACGGAATGAAATCGATTACTAAAGGAGAAAGAATTATTCTCAATCCTATCCATTTTGTGTGTTTCGTTGGACAGAATGGAATCGATTACTAAAGGAGAAGGAATCACAATTCCTTCTCCCCCTTTGGTAATCATAATTTCATTCTCATCTAAACTTTTTTTTCCAATTTTATCCCCACCTAAAATATAACTTTAAACTCAAATCCCAAATTCCCAAACCCAAAATTCCAAAACCTTAAACCCAAAATTCCAAAATTCCAAAACGCTAAACGCTAAACCCTAAACCTTAAAACTTAAATGACAAAACCCAAAACCCTAAACCCTATCCCTAAAACATAAATCCTAAAACCCTAAACCCTAAATCCAAATCCTAAAACCCTAAATCCTAAACCTTAAAACAGTAAACCCTAAAATCCCTAAACCCTAAACCATAAACCATAAACCCTAAATCCCTAAACCCTAAAACCTAAATCCCAAAACCCAAAACCCTAAATCCAAATCCTAAAACCCTAAACCCTAAACCTTAAAACAGTAAACCCAAAAATCCCTAAACCCAAAACCCTAAAACATAAATCCCAAAACCCTAAACCCCAAATTCCAAATCCTAAAACCCTAAACCCTAAATCCAAAATCCCAAATTTTAAAACCCTAAACCCTTTTTAGAAAAATAATAATTTTAACCCTAAACCTTAACCCACAAATATAATCCCAAATCCTAAATCCCTAAATCCCTAAACCATAAACCCTAAATCACACATCCCAAACCTCAAAACCCTAAACCCTGTTTAGAAAATAATAATTTTAATAATATATTTCTTTTTAATTAAGTAATAGTTATTTAGAAAAATAATGATTTAAATAATGTATTTTATCTGACCAAAAAATAGTAATTAAATGAAATTATTTGAACTTTATAGCATGTAGAGGTATTAAGGTCATTTACATTTTTTTCATTTCATTTTAGTGGCAAACCAAACACTGTAATCCTGATTCTGAGCTTGATTCCAGTGGTCAAACCAAACAACATTGTTTCCATTCCATTCCATTCTGATTCCGATTCTGATTTCATTCAACGAAACAAACGACACCTAAATATGTTCAAAAGAATTTTATGTTATTAAATTATATCTCATTGTATTTAATTTATAGATATTATATTTAATATTTGATAAACTAAAACATGTAATATTTAATTCCATTTGAAAAGAATTTTTAGCTCCATCGACTTTGGGTCTCATTTGATTTAATAATGAATCATATTTACGATAACTAATAAAAATAGCTACATTAATGGAAATACAACCTCACGGTGTAATATAAAATTCTAGAAATACTATATTGTGTTTGTTTTGTTTACATGCTTTTCGATCCAAATTTATATATATATATTTAAAATTTAAATTATATTTAATTAAATTATTTATTCATAATGTTAATAAAATCATTTATATCTAAAAACCCTAAAAATTTAATGATTAATTTTAACTAAAATATAATTTATATTAAATTAAGTTATGTTATAGATTATAATACTAATTTTTCACAGCTACCAATATCCAAGTCATTTATAATTTTATATCATCAAAGTCTGAAGTTAGTCATGTGAAAATTAATAGGAATATGGCGATACAAAACAGATACAATGTTACACCAACAGAAAATTGCTCTTTAATAGAGCATAGTAAATACTAAAAAATTTAAAGGAAAATTATATTGAACGGGAAGAGAGATTTTTCTTTTTTCTTTTTTAACAAAAGAGTCAGAAGGGAGAATGATCATCAGGTCCACGTTCCATTTTTGGTCATTAAGTTTATCTTTTATTTCTCAAAATATAAGCACAATTAATTATTAATAATAATATTTTTATAATTATTTTTATTATTTTTACAATTAATTTGCATGAAATGTTTATTATATTTTTAAAACTAATTATATTATAATGTAAATATTAAAGAATAAAGTTTTTTTAATCAAAATATATAACTGTGATGATAATTTTTATTGTACTAATATTATTATCATAAATTAATAATTATTAATTAATGCACAAAAATGGGTTAAGAAATCTTTTCCAACAACGTGATTCAAACCCTGCACACATTACTTATTATAAAATAAAAGAACATTTCTATTTTTAACAAGTTAATGAAAAATAACTGGTAGTTAGTTATTGATTAAAACAATCTGATTTATTTTTTCTTAGTTTGTCATTATGTGTCATATAATAAGTGTTATAAACAGAATTTTTCAAAATAAAATCCTCAAGCAAGCTGCAATGACAATTTAACCATTTTATTATTCCAATAATAAATTTGGGTGGGGTTATTTGTTGTTTCCGCATTTAGTTTATTGTAAATTTAAAAATTATTAAAAGTATTATTTTGTCTTTAATATATTTATTCTATACCAATCAAAATTTATTAAAGATATTTTTCATAATTTTTAAAATTAACAATAAATATACTATGAAAATAATAAAATATGATGTTGCAATAACTCTACCTATAAAAACACATTGTGAAAAAAAAAAATTATAAATGAAAAGGGTTAAAATGAGAAAATATTCTAATAGGGGTTGCATGTCAATTCGTTAAAAGTAAGGGGATCGAGTAGTGAATTATTAAGAAAATTATTTTATGAAAAATAAAATAAATTATTGCATGCATAATCAACATCTGTCTCACTCTCACTCTCCCTCTCTCTCTCTCTATATATACACTCTGGTATGTAGTATCTAGTCGTCAAAAGTTAATAAGCAATGGTCTATTATATTGGTGTTTAGTAGTGATCAAAATAAACAAGAAAAAAATATGAGAAAGAAAGTAAGTTTAGTTACTTGCATCAACGTATATATATGAGTTGAGCTTCAAATAAGTTGAATTAAACGGGATATTATATGGCGATATTATCGTTAGAGGAAAATAAAACCCTAGAATTCATTCGTGAATGTCTTCTTGGTGATGAAACATTCTCCGATATTCACGATGATATTGATGCATTTTCTTCAATCATCAACAACAATAACAATAGCAGCACAACTGCAACTAGTATAAGTAGTTGGTCTAATATTTATCTTCATCTCCAACTCGACATCGATTTCGACTCTTTATCACCTGAAGATGGATCTAATTACTACAACAACCCCAGTCCCCGATCGTTTTCGTCGTCGTCGTCCTCGTCAATACCACCACCAAAATCATCATCAATGTCATCGTCGTCTGTTGTTAATTCAGAAGCGCCTTCTAGGAAGCATACAGCTAATCATGAAGATCAAGCTAGAGGTGGTAGTAGTAGTGGTGGTGGTGTTGGACATAAAACCCGGCATTACCGGGGTGTACACCAGAGACCGTGGGGGAAGTACGCGGCGGAGATCCGAGACCCGGCCCAAAAGGGAAAGAGGATATGGCTGGGAACTTATGATAATGAAGTTGATGCTGCTAAGGCCTATGATTGTGCTGCTTTCAAGATCAGAGGACGCAAAGCCATTCTCAATTTCCCTCTACAGGCTGGCCAGTCTCATCCTCCGGTCAGTGTTGGTCAGAAGAGAAAGAAAACAATGAAATATTAAAGCTAGCCTTATTTTTAAAATAATAATCACTATTTCGATTTTAGAAAATAAATATTTTTAAAAATAAATAATATGGTCTGAAAATAGCAATTCTTAACCGTACGAGAATTGATATTTTCAAAATAAAATCATTAAATATTTTATTTAGCAATTTGATTGCTCTAGGATTTCTTAATTATTTATCTATTAATTGCCTTCCTACTACATCATAATGAATAATCATCAAATAAATAAATAAATGATCAGAGCTGTTTTTACTATTTGCATAACAAAGTTTATATTTTCAAAAAAAATTAAAAAATTGTAAATATAAATTTTAAATTTTTTTAACATTATATTTCTCTTAAAATATCAATTCTCTAAATAAAAAAAATAAAAAATTAGTGTTGTGTAAGTTGAAAACTTGCCAACAGTCAAAACCCACCTTTAAACAGAAAAAAAAAACATAGCACTAATTTCGCTCACATTTATCGTAAATTAACTCAACTATAAGTTAATAAAACGTGATAAATGTCGGCTAAATTAAATTAATACAACATTCTGTAATTGGAACTTTAATTTCAGATTTTCAACATGTCTACGTCCAATTATATCGTTATTTTTGTACACTTTATATTTTGTTATTTTTATATTTTGTTATTTTTATATTCTTAGTACTTATTTTAATTAGTTAAAACAGTTGTATATTTTTATAATCTAATTAAGTTTTAACACTTTAATTAACAGATCATTTCAAATTGAGATAAAAAGAAGTAGTGTTCTTAATTGAAATTATTATTAAAAAATTTAGCTAATTAGAAAATTATGCCCTGTTCGAAATTTAGTAATAAAAAAAATTATTGCTTCTAGTATTTTTTTTTTAATTTTCCCTATAAATTTGTGTTTTCATAAAATAATCAACGAAGAAGAGAAAAACAAACACACAAATTGCGGCACACACTATTGCAAGGGGCTACCTACCATCAACCAAGGTATTTATAATGCTTTTATGACTAGCATATTGAATGACATTGAATTATTATTTTTTCCAAGGAAATAACATTGAATGATGTTGTTGATATGACTTTTTTATAATTTTTTACCCTACTTACTACTTAGTATTCAAAAATAAAAATTTTATTTTATTTTCCTTTAATTTCGTGCTCGAATTCGATGTTTAGTGAATTTACTACCTTAATAATAAGAATATATTGAAATTCTCCCAATAATAATATAAGAATTATAATTTTATATAATAATAATAATATTAAAAATAAAATAAAAATTTATATATTTTTATTACTATATTAATAATAATAGTTATAATAATATCATTATTTTAAAAATAAGATAACGATATTAACACAATGTAAATTGATATTTTTATAAAAATAATTTATTAATAGCAATTTTATTTAATAATAATAATATTAAAGTATAATTAATACTAAATAAAAATAAAAATTTCATGTATTTTTATTATAACAATAATAAAAATTATTATGAAAATATCATTATCTTAAAGTAATGTTTAGTTGATAGTATTAGGAATGATAATAAGAATTATTCATGATATTCTTATATTTAATTTAATATTTAATATAAAATAAAATATAAAGCATTCTAAAATAATAGGAATCCTCATTCTTCCCACATTTCTTTAGGAATATAACAAAATGTCTTTTTTCACAATTGTATTATTATTCATTAATTATTTTATCTCATTTAAAAATAAGAAAACTTTATTTCTAATTTTGATTCATTTATAATTTTATAAATTTTATTTTAATATTTTTTAATATTTTGATTAAACTGTTTAAAACAAACATATTATTTCCATTGAATTCATTTCATGTTATTAATCATATTATTATTATGTTTTTATTCAATGAATTTTATATGACTTAATTAGGGCAAATAATGATACCAACTAATCATTAAATTAATTTTATTAAAATTACATATATGATATTGAGTGATCCATTCATAATCCAAATAACTTATTATGAAAGATTCATTGTTGCGTAAATACAAATAACTATGGTGTGAGATAGAGTTAAAAGAAGTGCTCAAGAATAATACATGTCGTATGCATTGTAATGTAATGTACGTAGTGTGCTCTACTACACATGATCATATGCAGTGTATGCACTGTAATGTAGTGTGCTACACTACACATGATTATGAGATCTCAGCTAAGCAGTTAGGTACATCCATATGGGTTATTATGCTCTAACAATCGCACCAAGATCGTTTTGAGAGAGATCAATTTAGTGATTTTGACCTAATATTTTTTTATCACGTATTTTTTTATAACATTATAATTAATAATTATAGAAAATTCCTAGCATATCATAACCTATATATATTATTATTTAAAAATATTTAACTTTATTAAATATTAAAGTTGTTGAAGAAAAATTCTAAAATATACACCATATTTTAAATTGATATGACATGAAACATATATATTATTAAAATGATTGAAATTTAGGAAAACAATAAGAAATAGATATCATTCATAACTATTGTTAAGTTATATTTATTTCACTTGTACTATACTTCCACTATTTCACTTTTACTACACTTCCACTATTTCACTTGTATTACACTTCCACTATTTCACTTGTACTACACTTCCACTATTTCACTTGTACTATACTTGTACTATTTCACTTGTACTACACTTACTATTTAACTTGTACCACACTTGTACTACACTTGTTACAACTCTATAAATAGAGTTCTCTATGTACATTCTAAGACACACCAATATAACATTAAATCATTCTTTCTTCTTATCTCTCTATACTCTTCACAACTATTAAGAAAGATTTGCTAAAATATTTTGGGGATCAAAAAAATCGTCAACTTACCCAGTGTTGATGTAGATATAAATATATGTTGGTAGTTTTTAACAGTCTTGGTAGATAGGCTATTTATTAGATTTTTTAATAAAAATTAATAAAAAAATGTATTCTATATAAAAACTGACACATTCTATTTTGTCAGTTTTTATTTAAAAAAAAAACAAAAAGAAAGTGTACTCTATCTTATCTGTTTTTATAAAAATTGATAATAAATATTAGTATCTATCTTATTAACTTTTTCTAAAATTGACAAGAAAATAAAAAACATATATTTTAAAATTTTGACATGCTATTTCATTTGTTTGTCTCTTCGTATAAAATACAACCTAGCAATATCAAGCAGGTAAAATAATTAGATAAGCGTGTTAAGAAACTACCAAATTAATATAAATTATATGGGTAATTAATTGTATAAAATTAAATAAGTCACAATTAGTACAGTGGCAGTAAATTAAATACATTGAAATTGACAAGTACAAATATTAACTTAAATCTGGAACTATATATACACTGTTATTTACTAACGTTATGCTATCCCTATCATAGTTATCTCTCCCTTCTATGTTAAAACTGTTGGTGTGTGCTGTGGTGCATGCTACAAACAGTGGCAGACACAAATACTCAGTGGAGTAAAACATGGAGCAGACAATAAAATTAGTGGAGCCATAAAACATGGATGTACTGTAATTATGATTATTGTTTTTAATTCTCGTTTTTTTTTTGTATACATATATCTGAACTCTTGTAAAGAAAGATTAGAACAGAGAAATACAGAAATACAGAAACTATTAACATTAACACCAATAAATTGACAAAAACAACTTTAGTCATGAGAAATTAATATTCTACACCAAAAAAATATAGCGTTAATTAGTATATTAATTATTCATTCAAATCATTCGATTAGAACATCAATTAATTCGATCTTCAGTCCACTAAAAAAGAATTACAAAGGAATATTAATCGAACATTGCGTTGATTGATATCATACTAAATTTTAATTTTTTAAGTAATCTTTTACCACTTTTAATAAAATCTTTAACTCAAAGGAATTGAGCCGTCGTTGTTGGTTTTTTTTATATAGAATTTATTTATATTCCGACAACAATTAATGGAATTTTGTATTCCAATAGTATAAATAATAATAAATAGTGAACATAGCCCAAAGAGTTAGGGAAAAAGTTTATTAAGAACAAGGCATATGCATGTTATGGTAAAAAAGGAAACAATTTCATCAGCCTCCTTATTTTAAAAGACATGCAAGTGAAAATTAACTTTTTAAAAGATAGATCTTAAAAAAAAAACAAATGATCTAAATAGATTAAAATTAAAAATACAAAATGATGATTTTTTTAAGATACAAAGACTTACACTTTATGAGAAATGTTTGATGATTAAAACAATAATATTTTAAAGTTTATAAAAATTATTATAATTTTTTTTTAATATTAGGTTAATCTTTTGAAATTAAAAATTCATTAATTGTTATGTAATTTGAAACATCTAAACAGCAGACATCCTTTCTTGATATATAAAAAAGGAATGTACAACAGTTTCCATTACAGAAGCAAAACATCTCAAGTACAATAAAAATGACAAAGCTATAATAACACTAACTAAAGAAAACCAACATACAAGTGAGATCAGTAGGAACACAACTATACTGTAGAAAAATGGAAATAAAAAGTTGATCAGGTTCATGAACTTTATACTCATTTTAAGGAAACCCCTGACTGTCTACAAGCACCATATCAGAATATGAACAAAGTAAGCTCGATAGTTGAACCTAGAACTTTAGAAAACATAGAGGTGGATGTTATGCATGGGAAAAAAATATATAAGGCCTTATACTTATAATAGTTAGTTGTTAGAATCCAGACATTATATACCAACATAGAGATGAATGCAACATATTACTTACAAAAATAAATTATTCTAACGCATTACATTATAGATAGAATAATATCTAACATATTACATATAAATATTGAAATCAATGTAACATATTATATATAAAGAAATATAGAGACGAATATAATGTAAAATAAAGTTTTAAAGACTTTCAAAAGACAAGTTGTTTTCAAAATGTAATTACTAATTATTAGTAAAAAGTTGTCAAAAGTATTAATATTAGTTCAATTAATAAATAAAAATTACAACTGAATTTTTTAAAATAAAATAAAAGATAAATTAAATTAGATTTATATTAGAATATTTTAATAAATATTGATTTTCAAGACAAATAATAACTTAAAAAATATATAAAATATAATTGAGGTTAAATAAATGATCAATGATTTTGTTTAAAATTTAAATTGTATTAATTTATAATTAAATTCATATATAATTGAAAATATAAAATAGTCTTTTTATAAGAAAGATTACGTTTTAAAATTTTGAATTTTCTGGAGAAGTTATACTCATTTTATTGAATATTATTTAGATTATATTAAACATTTTTGAAATATAAATTTTATTTTTTCAAAAAATATTATAATTCATTTCAAATATCATTAGAAATCTCTAAAAGTCTAGCTTCTTTGAAACTTTATGGTTTATGATTTCGAGTTTTTTTATAGAAAATTAGGCACATTTTACAAATATTTGTTTAGATTTAAAAGAACATTTTTTACTCATTTTTAAAATATAAACAATATTAATTTATAAAATTTTATGAATTATTTCATATACCTTTAGAAATTTTTAGAAGTCTAGTTTTTAATAAGTTTTACGGTTTGTAATTTTGAGTTTTCTATATAAATTTATACTCATTTTAATAATGATTATTTAGATTTTGTAGAACATTTTTTATTCATTTTTGAAATATAAATTATATTATCTCACAAAATTTAATGAATTATTTTGTATACCATAAGAAAGTTTGTGATTACGAGTTTTCTATAAAATGTTATGTTTATTTTACTAAAAATTATTTAGATTATGGTGAGCATTGACTTAATCTTAAGTATAATTAGTATATAGTAACTCTATAAACCTTTAGAACTTTATATGATAAACTTATATGAATTTTTATGATTTGTGATTTTAAGTTTTACATAAAAAAAAATTATGCTCATTTTATTTAAGATTGTTCATATTCTCTTGTATTATGAAATTTATAAATAACCTAACCTTAACCTAGCTCAGTTTAACTTAAAAAGTTGAAAATTAAAAATTAAGAATTAGTTATCAAACAAAGAATATCTAATTTTTAATTTCTTTCTTTTAAAATTGAAACTATAAATTGCTTATAAAATAACCTTTATTTTTTTAAAATATTTTTAAATTAAAAATTTAATTCTAAAACTAAAGAATTATAAATTAAAATGGTTTTAAATATAATCTATATATTTTAAATAATTTAAAATAATTCAATAAAAAGCTTTAAATGAGTTGAACTATGTTGAACTTTAATTCATTTAAAATAAATTAAATTTAAACGAATTGAATTAACTTAACTTAATTTATTTGATATTTATAAGATGGAGACACACAGTTATACTGGCTCAATGTGCTAAATAAAGTCTCAACAGTATATTAACTTTGTAAAATTATATATGTATAATATCTTGGCGCAATTTTAAAAAGTTAATATAATAGATGGGGAGACATATAGCAATTATTTATATATGATTTCTTTTAATAATATGAAGCTATATCTTAAACATATAGCTAAAATAATATTCATAATCCATTTATAAAGTTGTCTATTTATCTCTACCATACATTAGTAAAATCGTCTTTAGATAATAATCCCAATGTTCCTATTATTTAGCTGGAAACATCACATGGAAAAGAAAAAAAACGTGCATTTCAAAAATAATGCAAATATTAAATTGTTGATTTAAATGTCCCATCTAATATATACCAAAATGTAAACATGAAAATGACAATTGAGTAAGTATATAGCATAAAAAATAATGCAAATATTAAATTGTTGATTTAAGTGTCCCATCTGCCAAAAATGGGGAACATGAAAATGACCAGAGCAAATAGCATCAAATACTTAATCAGTGAGCAGATCTGTTATGCATACTTGCACCGGAAGTAGGTAGGTGATTCTAAATGGAAGAAGTTGTTAAGATATAATTAATTTAATTATTAAAATATTATTTTTATTAATAAAACAAAGATTTAAAATTTAAAAATAATTATAAAAATCTTAATTGTTAAAGGCTATAATAATAATGATTTTTACTCTCAAAATGTTATCACAAAAAGTGTCTGAAAGTTGGAGTGGGATCTTCTTTTAAGAAACTATTTTATAATTTTGAAATACGTAATAACGTGTTATTTTAATTTAATAAAATTTAAAATTTACATAATTTAAAAAAAAAATACCCAATATCAAATAAGAACAAAATAATATAATTAACAAAAAAATATATTTTAAAAATAATAAATAATATCTATTTATTTAAAAAAATGTAATGATATGTATGCGTTTTATACTTTTATATATATATATATAATCACACTATTAGTATTTAATTTTGACTTAGATTTCAAATCTTTTACTAATCTAAATAGATTATAATATGAAGTGATATACATCTCTATTATATTAAGTTCTTTATGTAATTTAGTAGCTTAGATTATAAATGATATCAATTAATCCTTAGTAAAAAAAAAGAACTAATTAAAAATATATGATATTATTTTAATAATTTTTTCATTAAAATATTATTATTTTCTATTGATTAATGCTATTAAAATACTATTCTTTAAAGTGAGTTAATATGAATTTTTTTAATATAAAAAATCAACAATAATAATATCAAACAAAAAATTATTTAAATATTTTTAATTTTTAGTAAAAAAATAAAAAAATAATTAAAATAAAACAATGTAAATTAATAAATATTAAAATTAATATTTTATAAAGTTTTTCTTATATTAATTGTCACTTTATTATTGTTAAATACTCATATTATAATCACATTTAATTACTTGATAAAAAATTAAAAAAAATTTAATAATATTATTTATTTTTAATTGATTCATTTTTTCATAAGTAAAAGAATAAATAATATCATTTATGAAGGATTAAACTATAAAAATAACATAATCTAATGAACTTCTATCATATTTTTTTTAAAATTATATATCATTAAATCGCATGCTTTTTAGACAATGAGAACTAAAATAAATAAGTTTTGCAATTATATATCATTAAATCGCATACTTTTTAGATAATGAGAAGTAAAATAAGTAATTTATATATATATATATAATATTCAAATATTCACAAATCTAAACGTTCTTTTTCACAGTTAAAATTAATATAGATTATTATTCATTTTGTTAAATTAATATTTTATTTATTAAAATAAAAATACACTAATTTATAATAAAAAATAATAATAATTATCTGTAATACGGTTCAAACTTTTTTCTTTAACTCTTTAAATTGTTTAAACATATATATATGTTTCTTCCCATTGATAAGTTATAAATCTCATTTGTTTGAAATCTAGATATAATGCATAGATTATAACCTGTGTTTATTAAAATAAATAAAAAATTAAAAATCTAACAAAGAGAGCTCTTATAATAAAAAAAGTCTTTCCATTAATAAACTAAAAACAACACACGATTAGATTATTTTAAGAAGGTAGAAAAATAGACTGTTAATTTTATATATCTAAAAATGCAATAAACTTATTTATATATATATATATATAAACTAATATTTTATTAATTAATTTATTGATAGATTGCCTACGCAAATTTTTTGTTTGGATTCTCTCTCCTGGTCTTGCACTCAAGCAGTGGCAGTAAGATGCGTTGAAGTTTTTCGCCATTATTATTATGGTCCGTTAATATAATATTGCGGTCCAGTAGTTGCCCCAAAAAACACTATCAAGATGGTCCAGCTGCAAGAAAGTTTATCTCTCATGATTTATATATACATTGAATCTATAAAAAAAAACAATAGTCTTGTATATACTCTGTGAATGTATATATTTACGTACGTGTTAGTGACTGTAGCCGTTTATTAAAACAAGAGTAATGTTGTAACATAATTTAATAAATGCATGTATGACTATCTATCCCGAGTCCCGACTCTTAAAATTGGGTGAGTTTATAGATGTTTCACACATAAATATCAAATATTATTAATTGAGATCATCAAATTTGTTAATAAATAAATTACATATTAGTTTGTACGAGAGTCTATATATAAACCAAAAAAAAAAAAGTATGATTTTTATTTATTAACTATAAGTTAATTATATTATAATATATTAATTTTTTTACATCAAATAATATTTTAATATCATTAAAAATTATAATTTAAAATGAAAAAAATAAATACCAACGTTAATTAAATCACTAAACAAATCACAATATATTACTTGATGTACATATGGATTAAAATTTATTTAAAATTTACTTATGCAGGTTAGTTTTCTATGGACATAAACGACACTCTTTGTTTTTTTAAATAATACAATATCTTGTTATATTGTATTATTTAAAAAAACAAAGTACATAATTTTCTTAATCATTAAATGAGCAACATAAGAAAAAACAATTCATAACCTAAAATATCAAATAAAATATCTAATAATTTCCTTTTGATTCTCTAGAAGAGCAATTAAGGAGAAATGATAGATTATTTCACTCTCTATTTTTCAAGAACACTAGCTATGCTTTTAGGAATATATATCATCACATTTTCCTATCACATCATCAACAAGGGATAATTTTTACTTTTCAAACATCATATTTTCTTGATTAATAATCATGTAAAAACTATTGACATCAAATAGTTAGCTAGCAAGCATTCCAACCTCATAGTCACAAAAATGTAGTTTTTCACAATTTATAGCAGTCTTTTCATTTCTCATTATATATAAGCAACACGTATATATAAAAATCAAGTTAAGTACTAGCTAGAGGGAACTAACGTATATTAATGCATTTTCATAGATTTTAAGAGGAATTAAACTTACATGTAATATTCTCGAATCCCAAAGAAACATCTACCGAGCAATGCATTTTCAGTATATTGCTTTGACAAAAGAAAAACAAATAATGAAACAACTAGTATTATATTAAAATGCGGGCAACTCTAGAAATTGTTTTTTTAAAAATGATGTAAAATAATATTTTTTAAATTTATAAAAATAAAAATAACATTATAGTAATATTAAATGGATTTGTATTAGATAAATTTTAATATTATTGAGTTATTATTTTTATTGTTATAAATTTTAAGGTGTTATTATTATTTTTTAATTTTTCAATATAAAATTGTGAATAAGTTAATCTAAAAATAGTAATGTGATATTGTATGTATAGTAAGATGAGATAAATATCAAGTAAACAACATTAATTTACTATGCTTTATTTATTATAATATTAAAGAGCAATGGAAATAACAATAAAAAAATTAAAAGCTTGGACAATGGAATATATATATAAAGTGGATATACACCAGAAATAAAAAATAAAAAGTGGATCCAAATTTATTTGATCACTATGTTCTAAAAAAAAAGCATCAAAAGTTCACCACTCGAATGTATTGACGTAGGATATAGCATATAATCTGGTTGGAGTTAAATATTTAACTAATTTAATTTAAATGTCAATAGTGTTTAATATAAAATTTTGAGTCTAAGATTCTTTTAGTAAAAATATTTGAGTTATATAAATTTTAAGGAGTGCTAAAATAATATAAAAATGTATATGTAAATGTATAAATCCATTGATATTGATGATTGAAAGAGTTTAAAATTTAGAATTATCTATATTGATTTATATTAATTATGATAATTTTATGGTCATAAGATAAATAAAATCAATTAACAATATTAAAAATTGATTTTAACAAATATTTTTTCTCAAAATTTCATGAACAACTAAATTTTAATCATAATTTTTTATTATTATCTCTAAATGGAATTATTTAATTTGATATAGGAAGATAATTAAATCATACATAATTTCATATTTCACAGGTAATATCAAAATATGAATTTTTTCAATGCCAAACATGATCTAAAATTTAAAAAATATTCCAATTAAACAACTATTAATATATTTGAAATAAATTTTTTGTATATATCTTTAAATTAGATAATTTTATCACGTAGAAAGCTAAGAGATCCATATATAATTCATTAAATAAAAGTATTTTATAAATTAATTATCTTTAAAGAGAAAAGATATGATAGTATTATAATTCGACAAATATTTCATATTCAACATTATAAAATAGATATGACTTTTAACACTTGAAGATCATTAAAAAATTGTAAAGTATTCTTATTTTTTTCTCTCATTCTTTCTGGCTAAAATTTGTGGAAATGATTTGTAAGTTAGGATAAAATTGGAGCAAGATTGAAGATAAAATTAATTATGTAATTTTTTTATTTTTATAATTATTTTGTGGCTTATTATTTTATTTGAAGAAATTATTTTGTTTATCTTTTACTTTATTTAATATATTATATTATTTAATTTTATATAAATTCGATCATGCTTTATTTTACAAGATGATATAAAGAATTGCACGGATAGTCCCAGTAATGGTAAGTGTTTTACACAAAAGAAAGAAGACATAAATTAGAATCATATTTGAGATATAATTTGTAATTTATCTCACCTTTTCTTGAATGAATGGGTTTAAATAGTGATTTTAGAAATCCCTACACATTCTCTCGTGACTTGCTGGTCATCAATAAGAAATTTGTGTGCAAGACGTTGGAGCTAATGAGCAAGCTAAGGTGCATTACTTAGTAATCAAGATGAATAGTTACAATTTATACATGAGATTTGTAATGAAATTTTAATAGGCAAAAGCATTGAAGACAAAAGCCACCTGTTTAATTACATTAATAATTCTAATTCTTGATGCACAAGCTGAAAGTTTGTATTCTTGGATTCTTATCCAAATGTATAAAAGTTGGTCCAACATGCGATCGCTGATAGTACAACTCTAAACTCCTAACAAGTTAAAAGGCTAGGGCATGTTCAACTCTTCATAGGATACTTCATTTACAGAAAGGCGCCTCCTTTCTTTCCTAGCTTTAAGCAAGGAGGCTTCTTGGCTGGGTTGCTATCTTAACTTGTTAAAAGTGTCCTCCTATGCGAGAGAATTACGGCAATCACAACTGACTGATATTTCTATATAGTGACTCCTTTCAGTTCCCAAAGGAATGAATGAAAAGCTATTCAATGATTTCAATGCCAATACAATCTGAATGTGCAACATTTTGTACAAATGAAGAATATTATTACTATAAAAATAATAAAATAAGAAGATAAATCTCGACCTGATTAGTACTTGTTAGCAGATAGTGGACAAAAGGAAGCAGTAGCTTAGAACAGCTGTAATGGTTCATAGATCAAAGGATTGATGGACTGAAAGGTCATCCGCAGGATGGTCCTTTACTTCTTCCCCCATGCACACATTCTTGTCTTTTTTCTCATGCGTCCCAATTTGGGTCTGCATGACTGTATTTGTTAGCAATCAAAGGCTTCCCAGATTTAAGGGCCAAGACGTAATCGTTCTATTCTATCAAAGGTGGAGGGGATCATAACTTCTATTTGCATTACAGCTCAACTGATATTATCATTTATTTAATTTATCTTTTCCTCACAATCGATAGTCGAGAATTTGACAGAGAAACTACTTCAATCATATGAACTACATTCGCTAGATTCTTCTGGAAGAGCAGGGACTGCAGCACAGCAAAATGACTCTTTGTCCTTTAATAGAAGGCAGCTCCCATCTGAATTCCATTTCAGATCAGTGATGGAAAACTGTGGTAACGGATTACTCAAACAATAAGCACCTGCAGGAGTCCACATGTATACATGAGAACTTCCTGTGCAAACAACAAGGCGCGTGCATGTAGGATCCCAAGTTGCTGCTCCAATAGGATCTTTCTGTACTAAAATAGCAGAGAGTTCAAGGAGTCATATGTCCCATGTCCAGAGAACACACTGCATGCTATCATTGTGAGTGCAAGAATATTGACCATTGTTACTCCATGCCAATAAAACTGCTGTCGTAGATTGTTATAAAACTCCTTAATTTAAGGAGCAAATTAAGGAGCAAAACATAGAGTAAAACATGAAACAAAATATAAAGTTTAATTCAAGGAACAATTCAAAAAACCATTAATTTAAGGAGTAATTCAATGAGTAAATTTTTCTATAAATAGATGTGTAATTGAAATGAATTAATCATCCGAAGTGTTCATTCCAATTGAGAGAAAATCTTAGAGAGAAAAAATTTTGTGAGAGAAAATTGAAAGTAATTTTCTTGGGTGTAATTGGGTTATGAGTTGTGAGTGTTGTAAACACTTTGTGTAATTTCTCCTTTTTCATTAAAAAGATCTGCAGCAGGTCCGGAGACGTAAGCAAGATTGACTGAACTCCGTTATCAAATTTGTGTGTTATTTTTATTCTTATTTTTTCATAAATCTGACTTATCAGGAATTTGCGTAATTTCTCAACAACTGGTATCAGAGTATTGGTGGTGATTCTTGTCAATTTTCTACAAGGTTACTATTTATATGAATAGTGAATTACGTGAATAGTAAAATTTTGTTGGCGATATTGGTTTGTCGACGGAGGTGTTCTAATACACGGTGGTTTGTAAAAATAGTCAGAAACAATCCGGAGGAAGTCAGATTTGAGTGGGAGCAATGGCCGCAGATGAAGGAAGGTGAAACTTGAGAAATTCGATGGCATAGATTTTGGATTTTGGAAAATACAGATAGAGAATTATTTGAATAAAAAAAAATCTATATCAACCTCTCTCAGGGAAGAAGCTAGAGGCTATGAAGGAAGAAGATTGGAATCTTCTAGACAGACAAGCCCTCGGAGTTATTCGATTGACGTTATCTCGTAATGTTGCTTTCAACATAGCAAAGGAAAAGACCACAACGGGTCTTATGGCAGCTCTCTCCAATATGTATGAGAAGCCATCAGCCTTAAACGAAGTGCACTTGATAAGGCGTTTATTCAATTTATGGATGACAGAAGGTGCATCGGTAGCTCAACATCTCAATGAACTCAACACAGTCACAACCCAATTGAGTTCAGTGGAAATTGAATTCGATGAAGAAGTATGAGCATTGATACTTTTGTCTTCTCTACCAGAAAGATGGAATGCTACTGTCATGTCTGTGAGTAGCTCGTCAGGAAGCAATAAGTTGAAATTTGATGATGTTCATGATTTGGTTCTCATTGAAGAGATCCGACGTAGAGAGTCAGGTGAATCGTCAACTTCTTCAGTTTTGCATACAAAGTCAAGAGAAAGAAATTCAACCAAAGGGAATGGACATGACAGAACAGACTACCGAGGTAGATCAAAGGATAGGAGGTCCAAATTCAGGAATCCTAATAATTCCCATAGCTCGAAGACTATCGAGTGTTGGAATTGTGGAAGAATCGGACACTACAAAAATCAGTGTAAGAGTGCACCGAAGGACAAATAAGTGAAGGCAGAGGCAAATGTTACATCCACCTCAGGAGTGGATGATGCATTGATATGCTCTTTGGAGAGCAAGGAGGAATCTTGGGTGTTAGACTTTGGAGCATCGTTCCATGCTACTTCACAGAAAGAATTCTTCGAGAAATATGTCTCCAGAAACCTTGGAAATGTATATCTTGGTGATGATCAACCATGTGCTATTATTGGCAAATGTGTAGTAAAGATTAAGTTGAACGGGTCTGTTTGGGAGCTAAAAGATGTCAGGCATATTCCTGACCTCAGAAGGAACTTAATCTCAGTAGGGTAGTTGGACAGTGAAGGCTAGACTACGATCTTCCATGGTGATGATTGCAAGATTTCAAAGGGTGCAATGACAGTTGCTCGAGGTAAGAAAAGTGGCACTCTTTACATGACAGTAGAGGCACGTTGTTCAATCACAATTTCAGTAGGCAATGAAACACCAAATCTGTGGCACCAGAGACTAGGCCACATGAGTGAGAAGGGGATGAAGATTATGCACTCAAAAAGAAAACTTCCAAGTCTACAGTCCGTAGAGATGGACAAGTGCGAAGATTGCATACTTGGAAAGCAAAAGAGAGTTAGGTTTCAGACAAGTGGCAGAACCCCAAAGAAGGAAAGGCTAAAACTTATTCACTCTGATGTTTGGGGACCAACGACCATCTCATCTATTGGTGGGAAACACTACTTCGTGACTTTCATCGATGATCACTCTCGGAAGGTATGAGTTTAATTTCTAAAGCATAAGTCTGAAGTATTTAAGACTTTCAAAAGATGGAAAGCTATGGTGGAAAATGAGATGGGTTTAAAGATAAAAAAGCTTATAACCGATAATGGTGGTAAATATGAAGACACCAGATTCAAAAATTTCTACTATAAGCACGGGATCAGAATGGAAAGAACTGTGCCAGGCATGCCTCAACACAATGGTGTAGCTGAGCATATGAATCGAACGTTGACAGAAAGAGCCAGAAGCTTCGTATACAGTCAGGTCTATCAAAGTAGTTCTGGGTAGAAGCAATCAACACGGTAGCTTACTTGATCAACCGAGGCCCATCTATTCCGTTGGATCATAGAATACCAGAGGAGGTATGGAGCGGAAAAGAGGTGAAAGTATCACATCTAAAAGTTTTCGGTTGTGTAGCATTTATGCATATCAGTGATCAAGGAAGGAATAAGCTTGATCCAAAATCCAAAAAATGCACATTCATCGGCTATGGTGAGGATGAGTTTGGCTACTGCATTTGGGATGACGAAAAGAAGAAAGTTGTTTGTAGCATAGATGTGATTTTCAACGAAAGGGTGATGTATAAGTACATGCAAAAAATAGACGCCAATGACTCAGAGCAGAATGAGTCAGTATTTGCAGATGCAGATGATGTCCCAGATAGTTCCGCAATGGACCAAATTGTAACAAGTCCTCAGCCAGAGGAACTTGTTGGACAAAGCAGTACACAGCAGTCTGACACACCACAACCTCCTACTCCAGCTCCTGTATTGAGAAGGTCTTCTCGACCCCATGTGCCTAACAGGAGATACATGAACTATATGTTACTGACTGATAGAGGGGAGCATGAATGCTATGATGAAGCTTTCCAGACTCGAGATTCTAGCAAGTGGGAGCTTGCCATGAAAGAAGAAATGAAATCTCTCATCTCTAACCAGACATGGGAATTAGCTGAGTTACCTATGGGAAAGAAGGCATTTCACAACAAATGGGCGTACCAGGTGAAAGAGGAGCATGATGGTTCCAAGAGATACAAAGCCCACCTAGTTGTCAAAGGGTTTCAATAGAAGGAAGGAGTTGACTACACTGACATTTTCGCTTCCGTTGTGAAGCTCAATACTATCAAATCAGTATTGAGTATTGTAGCCATTGAAGATCTTCATCTTGAACAATTGAATGTGAAGACTGCATTCCTTCATGGAGATTTATATGAAGAGATATACATGTACCAGCCAGAAGGTTTCTCAGAAAGAGGGAAGAAGAACATGGTGTGCAGACTTAAGAAGAGTTTGTATGGCCTGAAACAAGCCTCGAGACAATGGTACAGAAAGTTTGACAGCTTCATGCACAAGGAAGGTTTCGAGAAGTGCAATGCTGACCATTGTTTCTACTTCAAGAGATATAGGTCCAGTTATATCATTTTACTACTTTATGTTGATGATATGCTAGTAGCAGGTTCAGATATGGATGATATTAAAAGGTTGAAGCAGCAATTGTCAAAGGAGTTTAACATGAAAGACTTGGGTCTAGCAAAGAAGATTCTTGGAATTCAAATCACAAGAAATAAGAAGAAAGAATCCTTGCAGTTATCTCAGGCAGAATACATCAATCGTGTTTTGCAGAGATTCAACATGGGCGATGCCAAGCCAGTTAGCACACCCTTGGCCAGTCATTTTTGCCTATCCAAGGATCAGTCCCCTCAGATAGGGGAAGAGAGAGAATTCATGGCTAAGGTTCCTTATGCCTCAGCCATTGGAAGTTTGATCTACACAATGGTCTGTACGAGACCAGTTATTGGCCATGCAGTGGGAGTTGTTAGCAGATTTATGTCAAATCTAGGGAAAACTCATTGGGAATCAGTCAAGTGGATATTGAGGTATCTGCGAGGCACCACAAAAAAGTTCTTGTACTTTAGTAAATGAGAATTAAAATTACAAGGGTACGTAGACGCAGACTTTGGAGGTGAAGTTGATCACCGAAGAAGCACCACCAGTTATATATTTACTGTTGGAACTACACCTATTAGTTAGATGTCACAAATATAGAAAATTGTCACTCTATCCACTACAGAGGTTGAGTATGTAGTAGTAACTGAAGCTAGTAAAGAGATGATATGGCTTCAAGGTTTGTTAATTGAATTGGGATTCAAACAGGAGAAGAATATTCTGCATAGTGATAGTCAAAGTGCAATACACTTGGAGAATAATTTAGCATTTCATTTTAGAACCAAGCATATTGGACTTCGTTATCATTTCATCAGATCTCTATTGGAAGATGATGTGTTAATACTGGAGAAGATTCAAGGAAGCAAAAATCCAGCAGATATGTTAACAAAGGTGATGACTATTGACAAACTTAAGTTGTGCTCAACTTTAGTTGGTTTGCTAGAGTAACAAAGACTAGAAAAGTTGCTGCATTGATCGAGGTGTGAAGACAGATTGAAATCAGTCTTCAAGTGGGAGATTGTTATAAAGCTCCCTAATTTAAGAAGCAAATTAAGGAGCAAAATATGGAGCTTAATTCAAGAAGGAATTCAAGGAACCGTTAATTTAAGGAGTAATTCAAGGAGTGAATTTTCCTATAAATAGATGTGTAATTGTAATGAATTAATCATCTAAAGTGTTCATTTCAATTGAGAGAAAATCTTAGAGAGAAAAGCTTTTATGAGAGAAAATTGTGAGTAATTTTCTTAGGTGTAATTAGGTTGTGAGTTATGAGTGTTGTAAACACCTTGTGTAATTTCTCCTATTTCAGTAAAAAGATCTGCAGCAGGTCAGGAGACGTACCTCAACTAAGATATCTTCTTGATCATCAATTTCATCTTCACCACGATCGGTAGTTAGTGTAATATTTTCTAGATCTTCCAGAGTCTTAAGCATCACCTTAGAAAGAGTATTTGGACTTTCATTCTCTTTCTCTGAATTTTTCTGTCTCAACATAACATATATCTCGGCTTAAGACGATCTTCTTGGAATCACCACACCAAAGTCAAAATCCTTTAACTCCTTCCTTAAAGCCTAAGAAAATAGCTTTCTTTGCTCTAGGATTCAGTTTGAATTCACTAACATGAAAATATGTAAGACATCCAAATATTCATAATGAATCATAATCAGAAGCAGATTGTCCATACCATACATCTTTAGGAGTTTTCTCATCTAATGTAGTCGTAGGAAGTCTATTGACTATATGAGTTACATATGACAAAGCCTCAGCCCAAAATGTCTTGCTCAATTTGGATTGAGATAGCATACATCGAACTTTCTCAACCAAAGTATGATTCATTCGTTCTACAACTCCATTCTACTATGGTGTACGAGGAACAGAAAAATGTCTGATTATCCCTTCATCTTGATAAACTTTGAAGAAGGGATCTGATTTGTACTCGTCACCATTATCAGATCTGAGCCTCTTAATTTTCCTGCTTGTGTCTCAATCATTTTCTTCCATTTAAAAAAGATATCCAAAACTTCATCTTTGCGACTCATGGTGTATATCCAGACATATATGGAGAAATCATCAATAAAAGTCACAAACCAACATTTACCTTCAAGTGAATCATTCTTGAAAGGTCCCCAGTCATCCGTGTGAATATAATCAAGAAATCCCTTAGTACGATGAATGACAGTGCCGAACTTGACTTTTGTTTATTTTATCATTACACAATGCTCGCAGAAATCAAACTTTCCAATCTTGGCTCCTTTCAAAAGACCTTGTTTCATTAAGCCTTGCAAAGCCTTTTCACCGGCATGCCCTAAACGCATATGCCATAGATGGGAAGAATCGTTTGTCTTTTCTTCAAAATTGCTTGAGACAACTACTCTTCATGTAACTGTACTCCCATCTAGGAAATACAAGTTTGCCTTCCAAGTACCCTTCATCGCTACAAATGCACCTCGTATTCAAGACTCCATTTTCCAATGTTACCTTGTAACCATCAGAATCTAGAATACCTAAAGAAATAAGATTTTTCTTTAGGTCAGGAATATACCTTACATTTGTAAGTCGTCTGATTATACCATCGTGCATCTTTAGTTGTATTGTTTTGATCCCTTTTGTCTGACAGGCATTGTCGTTGCCCATAAGCACAACTCTTCCATCGAGCACTTCAAAACTCGAAAACTAATGTATGTTTGGACACATATGATAAGAACATCTAGAATCAAGGATCCACTTATCTGAGTAGGTTTTTGATGATGAAACTAAAAAGGCTAATTCTTCATCTTCATCGGTCTTTTGTGAAACATTTGCATTTGAATTGTCCTTGTTTGGGCAATCTTTTTTCCAGTGACCTTTCTGGTGACAATAGGCACACTCGTCGTTCGTAGGACGTCTTATGGATGAATCTCTTTTGGACTTTGATTTGGATTTCCCCCTATTATTTGATCCGTCAGATTTTTTGTTGTTCTTCCTACCTCTGGTTGCCGTCAATGCTTCTGATATTGAGTCTCTGTGATCATGTTGATCCTTCTTCCGATACTCATTATTTACCAAAGCATTTGAAACATCTATGAACTTAACCTCATCTTTTCCATATAACAGGGTTATGGTGTGGTTAAATGCTCATAGCTTTCAGGTAATGAATTCAGTAATAACAAAGTTTTATCTTCATCGATAGTTTCAACATCTAAATTTTGCAGATTGGCCAAAATTTTATTAAAATTATCTAAGTGCTCAATCATATGGGTACCTTTCTTGTACTGGAAAATGAAAAGTTTCTTCTTCAAGTAAAGTCTGTTCTCAATACTTTTCGTCATGTACTTGTCCTCTAGTTTTTTTAAAAGAACTACGACTACATTATCTTTCATGACAAAGTACTTCTGATCTTTTCCTAAGCACGGTCGAATTGTGCCACAAGCTTATCGGTTGACATAATTCCAATCTTCATTTGAATAATCTTCTGGCCTGGTCTCTAAGGCTATATTAGATACTTCACATTTTCTCATGCCAAAGTTATTAGTACTATCGAATTTCTCCACCTCAAACTTTGTATTGGACAACATAGTTTTTCGAGTAGAACAACTTGGTTTCGAGAAATTCTAAGGTTAGCTTGTTCACCTTATTCAATCTATCTTTTATTAGCCATCAGTACAAACGAAAAACAAAAATTTTGCACTAACAACATAAAACAGTGTTTTGCCAAATTTTATACCTTATTTGAAAAATTGGAGTCTGCGGTTGAATCCAGAATGGTCCAATTAGTTAGGAAAAGTCTTACTCAACTGAAAATGGATGAAAAATGGACCAACTCTGTCCAAATATCACTAGTGATTGAGTTGACTCAATTGCTGGAAACAACACTTCGATGGCTTCTAACAGTGATTCTGACTTCCGATTTGAGCGATTCTTTCACCGTTACGTTCGTCTTGTCGAGAGCTTTGATTTGATATATAATACTGCTATATTTAGCTCTGATACCAATTTTTTGTGCACGGAAGTAATAAATAGCATTATATGAATATATCAAAGCGGTAAAAGGACACACAGAATTTACGTGGTTTGACAATTCACCTAGGTCCATTGGAGGCAACAAATATTATTTAAACTGAGTAGAAAATATACATAATACAAATACATATTTCCTCACTAATAATATCTCTCAAGTGTTTTTTCAAACTCATAGAAAACTCACAAACTCACGAAGTATTTTCTCTCTTTAAGTTTCCTTATGCTCTCTCTGATTTTTTATGATTTAAGCCACTAATTAGGCTACTATTTATAGATGAAGCAAAACTCTTTTCCCCTAAATTTTGCCATAATTTAAGCCTTAAATTAGGACATTAATTTCCTTAAATTATGCCACTAATTAGGCTACTAATTTTCCTAAATTATGCCACTAATTTGTTACTTTTAGAGCCAATATTGAACATCTTATGCCCAACTTTTCAAGTGAGTTGTAGAAGTTCTTTGCAGACACAGATTTTGTGAGTATATCAATCAATTGATCTTCTGATTTAACAAATGGAAGCTGAATAAGTTTTTCTTCAAGATTATATTTGATGAAGTTCTGATCCATTTCAATGTGCTTCGTGTAATCATGTTGAACTAGATTGTGGGAGATGGAAATGGCTACCTTATTATCACAAAATAAGTTCATTTTATAGTTAGGAGCAATACCAATCTCAGTTAGAAGTTTTTCCTACCAAAGGAGCTCACATATTCCTTTGACAATTCCTCAAAATTTAGCTTTAGGGCTAGACAAGGCAATTACCTTTTGTTTCTTACTCCTCTATGTAACAAGATTGTCTCCTGCAAAAGTAAAGTATCCAGCAGTAGATTTCATATCCTTGATATTCCCTGCCCAATCTGAATTTGTATATCCAACGACTTCTAATTGACCATTTTTTGAAAACATAAGTCATTTCCCAGGGGAGGATTTTAAATAACGAATTATTCGTATGACAGCATCCATATGGTCTTCACTTGGGCAGTGCATGAACTGACTCATGACACTCACAACATAAGAAATATCTACTCAAGTATGAGATAAATATATGAGTTTACCCACTAACCATTGATATCTTTGTTTATCTGCTAGTACTTGGTCCACATATTCTCCAAGTTTATGATTTTGGACCATTGGAATATCGACAGGTTTACAATCTTGTAATCTTGCCTCTAGTAGGTCTAGAGTATATTTCCTTTGTGAAAGAAACATGCCTTGTTTTGATCTTCTTACCTCAACGCGTAAGAAGTATTTGAGCCCTCCTAAGTTCTTCACTTCAAACTCATTTAACAGTCGTTCTTGAAGCCTATAGATTTATTCTTTATCATCCCATGTAATGATCATGTCATCTACATAGACTATAAGGGCTATTATTTTTCCCAATCGATGTTTTAGGAAAAGAGTGTGGTCATAGTTGCTTTGTTGAAACCCATATTTCCTCATTGTTGAACTTAACCTGCCAAACCATGCTTGAGGTGATTGTTTTAGTCCATACAATTCTCGTTGTAATCTACATACAGTTTCTTTTCCTGATGTAACAGTATATCCTGGTGAGATATCCATGTAAATCGCTTTTTCAAGATCACCATGAAGGAAGACATTTTTCACGTCAAGTTAGTGCAATGGCCAATCTAAATTTGCTATAAGAGATAACAAAACTCTAACAGTTTTTAGTTTAACCATAGGTGAGAAGGTTCCCTGATAATCTATACCATGTTTCTGTGTATACCCTTTTGCTACTAGCCTCACCTTGTATCGATCAACTGAACCATATGTTTTATACTTAATGGAGAAAATCCACTTGTATCTTACCATCTTCCTCTCTTGAGGCAAATCGCTTAACACCCATGTGTTATTCTTCTACAATGCCTCAAATTCTTCTTTTATAGCTTAAGCCCAATTTGGATCAGATAAGGCCTTTCGATTCAGAGGTTTGCCTCGATTGTGTCTGAAAGGTAGAACATAACCAACAGATGTATCTATAGCATTAGTTTGTAAAGGGGTGATAAGATAACTTACCTCAAGAATATTCTCAGTAGGAGGATCATTGGGTACTAGAGAGTGAATGGGTACATCAACCACTACATCTTCTGGAGATTCAATCACTAGTTCAGATTCAATTCTTAGAAGTTCAACTTCGGGTCTCGGTACTGACTCATCCATATTGTTGGCATTATCTGAGTATGTCGGATTGTTACTAATGTTTAACACTTCAACATCAAGCCAATTTCGTTCTTTACCATAACTCTCCCCCTGAAAAGGGTAATTGGATACTGGTGATGGAAAAAAAACATTCAGATTCTAGGAAAGTGATATCCATGGTAATGTAGGTTCTTTTAATCCCTTTTTTTGTACACCATACCCCAATTTCGTTGATTTTTATGGAGGTGGACAAAAGAAACACATCCAAAAATTCGGTGTGGAAGCATCAAAATAGTAGGCAAGGGAACATGATCAGATAACACCTTTAATGAAGTCTAAAATTGTAAGGTTTTGTGGGCATACAGTTCAGTAGAAACACAGTTATAGTAACAACATCACTCCAGTATCTACTAGGCATATGTACACTGATTAGTAAGGCCCGAGCAGTTTCTAAAATATGCCTATTCTTCCTCTCTACAGTCCCATTCTGTTGTGGGGTTTATGAACACGATGTTTCAGGGAGAATACCATGGTTGTCCAAGTATGTCCGAAATTGTTGATTAACATATCCCCTTCATTATCAGACCTAAAGATCTTAATTTTTTTAGAAAATTGTGTCTGAATCATGGTGTGAAATAAGTGAAACGTAATGCCATGTCATTCATGTACAATCATCAACAAAAATTACAAACCAACGATGACCCAACGACATAGTGACTAGGGAAGGTCCCCAAACATCAGAATGTACTAAAGCAAAATGAATTATACTTTTATGCATGCTCATAGGATAAGACGTCCTATGACTTTTTTCTAAGATACAAGTATTACATTTGAAATATGAGTGTGTGACATTTGAAAATAAACTAGGTAGTAAGTGCCTTAAATACCCAAATGATGGATGCCCAAATCAACGATGACATAACCAAATTGTCGCTCCTTGTTACTAACTGTGTGTTGCATGTGATTGGCTCTTCCTAAACTGAGGTCATCCATATAATATAAATCTCCTCTCTTAGTACCACGCCTAATAATCTCCTTGGTGAGAATATCATGTAGAAGACAAAAGGTAGAATACATCAATACTACATAGTTAAGATCTGAAGTGACTTGACGTACAGACATTAGTCTGTGTGAAAGATAGGGTACAAGTAATGTATTAGATAATGATAATGAAGGAGATAAAGTCACTGTTCTAGCTCCTATAACTGGATAAGTGACCCCATTGACATTGGTAATACAGCTCCATCTTGGCTGGGTTGTATTAGAGAGATTTGATGGGTCAAATGTCATATGATATATAGCTCCAGAGTCGAGAATCCAATCCTCGTTATCACTACGAGTAGAGATATGAAATGCTTTACTTGAAGTACCTAGATCCGGGGAAGATTCGACTTGAGGAATAAGGGATAATGATGCATTAGTGGTAGCCACAACAACTCTCCCAATAGTTTCCCATTTCTTCCATGCTTGAAGATCATTCCACCAATCTAAATACCCATGTAGTTTGAAGCAGTTTTCACGGGTGTGTTTGGAGTTTCCACAATGGGCACATTTTATGTTAGCAAACAATGGATTTTCCGTGGATTTCCTACTACCCAAAGAAAGAGTTCCTGGTTTTGGTGGCATATACTTATGGTGTCCCTTGATCCCCTTGAAATTCATAACTTCTCCTAGAGTCGTATATGCACCTATGTTCATCACAGTCTGCCTGACCTCTTCCCTAAGGACGAATCCATATGCATGTTCCACCGTAGAGAATGGTTTTATTTGAAGCACATCACTTCAAGTTTTATCTAGTCTTTCATCGAGTCTATCGAGGAAGGTATAAACTCGATCTTATTGTACGATGAAATTGTATTTTTGTATGTCATTCGCACACTCTATGGGGTTAGGATGACGAAAATAAATTTCTTGCCACAACCCTTGAAGATCATTGGAGTATTTTTCAATAGATCCACCAGTCTACTTCATACGAGTAACACGATGATGGAGATCATATACTTGAGACGTATATGTCCCATCAAAGTAGATTGTAGCAGCAGAATTCCAAACTTGTTTTACAGTTGGGAATCAGATAAAGTTGGAAATCAAGGAAGGGTCCATCAAATTGATTAACCAACCATTGGCAATGACATTTTCCGTGCATCATCTCTTGAATGAGGGGTCAGTTTCTAAAAATTGAGAAAATTTCCCATTAATATATCCCAGTTTGTCCTTGCTAGAGATATACATCTCTATCACCTGGTACCATAAGGCATAGTTGGATCCTCTCAACTTGATACCAATGAGGGTAATGGACACTTCAGTTAGAAGTGGTTGTGAGGAGGTCTGAGCTCTAGTCAGAACCTCAGTCATTTTTGTAGTCAGATCATTCAGTATGAAATTTGTGGTTAAATCTCTAGATTCTACCATGAAATCTATAGATTATGTTTTTTCCCTCTTTCTTTCTTTTCTTCCTTTTTTTCTTTTTTTTCCCCTTTTTTTCCATACCCAACCAAATATATATACACAAAACCCTAGTTTTCTTTCTCTATTCGCACAAGGACATTTATGTTCATTGTGAGAGGACTGTAGAGAAGTGCCGTGAAGTTTATCGATTCAACTATTGTTTGTTTACCAAAGTACCAGGTAACATTTTCAAGGTGTGAAGGCTGCAGAGCGGCGCTAGATAGGAGGACGGTACGACTGTCAATGAGTAAGCGACGTTGGACCCAAAAGCTATGGCAGATAGAACTGGACTGTAGTTTGGGTGAGACTGCGATGGCTCCAACGTTGTCGAGACAAAAGCACAGAGACAAAAGCACAAACACATGCACAAAGACAGTAGCACAAAAACCTTTCCGAGGAGATGAATGGAGTAAACTAAATTGTAGGAGACAAATGGAGTAAGCCAGATCAGCCACTCCCGATCCTAGTAACAAAAAAATTGATCAATTTTTATGAGCATTATAAAAAAAATTATCTTTAGTTAATTTATTAATCTAGATGTCTTATGAACTCAATTTTTTACATGTGATAATTTAATATTTTACCCCAATTATGATTTCAATTTAATTATATTATTTAATCTAATTTTCATGCTATTAATTGTTTGGCCAACAATTGATTTATAGAGATAATTAAATATATTTGAGAGAATTATTTAATTGTTTGTCTTGATTAAATAACATGCATAATTTCTAGACAGAGATAATAATTCTTATGTTTGTAATCCATAATTGATGAACTTAATGAGTAGTATATAATTTAATTGACATGAGAGTGTGATTAGGTTTATTAATACATAATGTGTAGTTTACATAATACATGAATATATGCAATTTTGCTTTCTAAAAACACAAAAAAAATCTTGATTTTTACGTTTTAATTTTAAAATTAGTTTCTAATAACATAATTTTCGAAAAAAAATTTATTTTATCATTATATTACTTGTTATAATACGAATACTTTCACATTCATTACACATAATTCGTATCTATCAATTAAAGGCCAAATTTATACCCATAAGAGATCTAAGGTCTTCCCTTTTGGATATGAGAGTCTCAACATTCTCTTGATTGTTGTATCGAATATGAAAAGGTTGACCTCAGAATCACCACAACAACATATTAATTGATTGAACACGAATTGTGTTTAATTAATACACAAATATATGTATCATAACAAGTAATATAATGATAAAAAAATCGTTTTTAAGAAGATTACGTTATTAAAAACTAATTTTTAAGACATTGGTCCAAGCTTTTTAGAGAAATTTTTTGAACCCATTTTATTTTCTCTGGGTAGTTGGATAGAGTTGTTATGAGAATTACATAAGTTTTTTTAACCCTAATTTATTCTTAGTGAGGAGAACTACTATCAAACTATTATTGATTAATGAGTAGAAATATAAGAATATATGAAATTGTAAATATTTAATGGTCTTTTAAATAGCATAAATTTGATGGAGAATGATTTTCAATACATTAAATTTTTAATCAGAAAATATAGGTTGTCACGATTTTCATGTAGGAGGAGACACAATTTTCATTTTAGAAGAGACACTCAATTTTTAATAATTATTTGGTGATATATTATTTTTAAGGCCATTAAAGAAGCAATAATTAGGATGTTGCTCTAATTGAAGATCGAGTTTTGCTCTACATTTGTTAAGAACTTTAACTGCGTTCATTGCAGTTTGGTAGCAATTTTTCTCCATTTTGTCAAATTGCTAAGTTTCTAATTTTTTGGTTTTTTCTACAAAAACTCTTCTCAAATTATGCATTTTATTCACTACTACAAAAATAGGTATTTAAGTCGATACGTAAAGTCGGTTTTTTTCCAAAAACCGACTTTAAATTGGTTTAAAGTCGGTTCGATATAGAACCGACGCTATCCACGTAGGACGTAGCATCGGTTGATGTGTCAAACCGACGCTATGCGTGGACGTAGCGTCGGTTGACGTGGTGAACCGACGCTATCCACGTAGCGTAGCGTCGGTTGACACCTAGAACCGATGCTATCCACGTAGGATAGCGTCGGTTGACACCTGGAACCGACGCTATCCACGTAACATAGCGTCGGTTCGACACGTCAACCGACGCTACACACGTGGATAAATATTTTCTCTTCTTTCTTCCCAGACAGAAACTATTTTCAGCGTTGCAGAACTCTAAAAAATCGAAAACCTCCTCCTCCACTTATCCTCCACTCTTTCTCATTTTTCGGCCACCTACGACTACCATTTCCAACATCGGTTAGTGAGTTTTCTTCCTCTCTAACTAATCTTTTAGATCCCCTATTATTCATATTTTTTTTCTGTTATTATGTGTTATTATTTATGTGTATAGATTGTTGTATTATATATGTAGGTTTCTATTATAATATAAGGAGAAGAGTATGACGATCTTGAATAAAATAGAACAAAACCATGGTAATTTTTCTGTTATTAATTAATATTTTATTTTTCAAATATTTGTATTATTTGAACTATTTACTAAACTGATATTAGTTTTTTTTCTGCTCGAATACAGGTTGAAAATGAATAAATTTAAAAAAGAAGAAGTTAAAGTCGGTTCACCGCGTGAACCGACTTTAAACGTAAAGTCGGTTCATCCCGTGAACCAACTTTAAACATAAAGTCGGTTCATCCCGTGAACCAACTTTAAACGTAAAGTCGGTTCATACCTTGAACCGACTTTACACTTTAAGTTATTTAATTTAAAGTCGATTCAACGAACCGACTTTAATACTCTTTTTTGTAATAGTGATTGATTGTCAAATTTATATGTATTTTAATGTAAAGTGTTCGTGGAATTATAAAGAAAAATATGAAGAGAACATAAGTGATTGATATGCAATTATTAAATTGGATTTTTTTTATCACGTGATTCTCTTACCCACGTCATATGAATTATTATTATCTTTAGTAATTAAGATATTTTCAATACTCATGCAAGATATGCAACTCTTTACGATACAAATTCACTTAACTTCAAAAGTTACAAAACAATCGTGCGTGAACTTTTTTCAGGGATAACTTCAATTCATTAGGTATTGAAAATATCAATAATTTATTAGATTGAATTTTACTTAAAAATATATAAAATAATTAAAAGATAGAAATTAATATTAATTTTTTTTATAATATAATAAGTAACTATTATGTTAACATTAATTAAATATATTTTTATATAAATGACAAAGAAAAAATATATATAATTAAATCATGAAAAAATTAATATTCATTTATAATTTGATTATTCAAATTTATTTAAAATGGTGATAGGAGGTTGAGTAAAATTTTATTTATTTTCGATAAATTTTTCAAATTTTTCGTAAGTATCGTTAAATTTTCGATTTAAAGATTGGTTTTTTGAAAAATGAAATAAATATTATATTCTCTAAAATATATTTTTTCCTAGTAAATGAGATATTATAACTCAGGATTAACGAGTCATTACTTTTTTATATTTACGAAAAACATTCCTATAAAAATTACAAGCATTAATTTTTATAACATAATTTAATTAATATATTATTAATTGGTAATTTCAAAAACATACACTCAAAGTCTTTGAATTTATATTTAATTGATAAAAACATAACACTTAATACATACAATAATTTAATAAATTTAATTCATTCAAGTTGACACAATTTAATTTAACTTGATTAGAAGCCATTAATTTTGATCTAATTACATGAATAATTTTAAGTCATAACTTATAACAAAATATTTATTTTATGAGTTTAAATAAAAATATAAGTAAAATTTAAATTTTATAAAAAATATATATTTAATATTATACATTATTATTTTATAATTTCTTGAATAGTTTAAATTCAAAATTTATAAAAATATATCAAAATCTATCAAAATGTTTTAAAATTAAATATTAAGTTTGTATTTAATTTAAAAATATAATTTAATCTATAACTCAAAAATGTAAATGACCTAATAATATACTATTTAAATCTAACCCAAATCCAAAGTTTTGAAATTACACGGTACACCTGAATTTGCCAACGCAATATGTATTCTCATAACGTGTGTAATAGGGGTAACAATATAATTAAAATATTAAGGAAAATTAAGAAAGCCATTTCCAAAAGAGAAAATAAAAATTGATCGAACATGTGTGGCAATGATATGTTTCTAATATGAGAGTTGTTTAGTTATTGAGTCCAATTCATTCAGTTTTGGTGTGGTGATAAATTATACACTATTTTAATAATAAAGAAAATGTGATAATACACATTAATTATATATTTATATATTTATTTATAAAATATATAGTATATATATAAAGTTTAACTTACTTTTAATATCATTAATCAAAAAGTATACAAGTTATCTGATACCATAATAATGTATAATTTTCTTGGAGTGATATTCTTTGCATTATCAATATAATAAATAAATAACAACGATTAAAAATATTAAGTATTGTTGCATAAAAAGTAAATAACGTTGGTATGCATTTTTCAGCCACTCATATCACATAAAAAGTTGTGTCTATACTTCTAGTACATGTGTTTTTGTGGTTTTCTCGTAACGTAATTAAAAACTACAGATTTTTATTAATTTTCAACCAGTGCAGCACAGAAAGCGAGACAACCCACCCAATTAGATATTAGAATTAGGGGTGAATAATTAGAATTAGAATTTTCTCTAAAAATTTAAAGATATATATTTTTAAAAATAATCATAAAATATGAGATAATATTAAAATTATAATTATAATTGATTAAAATTAAATATATATTAATACTATTATTTTATATACATATAATTAAAAATATATAATTTTATTAATAAAATATATAATATTTTATATAATTAAATTAAAAAAAATTATTTTGATTTTATATATTTTTTATTTCTCAAAAAACATACCGAACACGTTTGAGTTATTGTTCCGTCCAACCCGATATTAAAAAATAAAAAATATTATTAATATTTTAAATAATATAATAAAATAAAAAATAAATATCAAAAATAAAAAATACAATTAAACGGTGAAGATATTGTTATTAATTTATAATCAATGATTAATATATTCAAAATTACTCCCTGGCATTCATAATTAGAGTCATTCAGATCATGCGATGCACATTCCGTAAAAATTCCAAATATGCGAAGAAGACTAAATGAATACTCTTTCTACCTAACCTCGCAAATACCATTTTTAATCGTTATTAGAAGTTCCATTGCTGCTTCTCTTTATCTGCATCTTTGTTTACTTTACTCAGAAGTTTTCGTCGTCCTACATCTCATCTTTTCAGAGATTATTTTTCCTATAAAACTAATACTATTCCGAAAGGGTTTCCCCATCCGTACAATATCTCCCATTGTTCCCCTCTCAAAGCAAGTACCCATTTTTACTTTTATTCTAATTTCCATTTTCCTTCAGATTCCTGTCTTTAAATCCCCGTTTGTTGGTTTCTCTGCTACCCAGAGAATATTGCTTTTTGTTTCATTCATTTTCCTCAAATTCTCACCATTTCTACATTTCCCAGAAATTTCTTTACAAAAGTTAGAATTTTCTTCGATTTTTTTTCCTTCTTCTTTCCGCAATGATTTTCTGGAGACTTTTAGTGGTGTTTTCATTGTTTTCTATCGTTTTATCTCACGAAAGCTTGAATTCCCACCTCCTCCCCAGGCCACTAATACTTGAATACCCGGAAAACTTGGAGACCCATTTTGGGGAAATAAAGCAGGAGCTTAGATTACACTGTACTAGTTGGAGATTTTCTGCTGAAGCTAACAATCTTAACCCCTGGAAAACTATCCCCCAAGAATGTGCAGACTATGTGAAAGATTACATGACTGGTCGTGAATATAGTATCGATCTCCGAAGGGTGTCTATGGAGGCAGAAATTTATGCTAAAACTGTTGAATTGACTGGTGATGGAAAGGATGTTTGGATTTTTGACGTCGACGAGACTCTACTTTCCAATTTTCCATATTATGCGGACCATAGTTATGGGTACGAAATCTTGCAACTTTTTGTAGACCCTTTTTGTTGGGATTCTGTCATAAATTTCGCAAAATGAAATGATAATTTAGGTTGCCTAAAGTAAGTTGGATGGTTAAATGAGGAGGGAAAGTAGAATGCTTGGGCTGAATACAGTTTGGAATTTCTATTACTTTTTTGCATTTGAGTTAGAGTCGATGAACAATAGTCTACTGCAACTAATCAATTTGTGGAAACCTTGTGATTCTATGAGCCTATTTGGTTGCAGAGAATTTTTCGAAAGCAGAGTTAGAGTGGAGTTAGTTGTTTATTCGATAGGACCTAAATATTTGACAAACCCTAGTTAATAGAACCTTATAGAATAAGTTGGTTTTAGTTGAATTCATGTAAAAATGCGTTTTTGCTCTGATTGTTATTCCTTATTTTGGAAATTAAATTGAGGTTAGCCAGCTGAGTTAATTTAAGTAATTGTTAAATTAGAAGATGAATCTTGTTAATGGATGTTCTCGGAGAAGTAATCAATTACCTGGTTCTGTTTTCGTGGGAATTTGCAGATTGGAGATCTTTGATCCAGTGCAGTTCGAGAAGTGGGTTGAGAAGGGCATGGCACCTGCTATAGAGCCCAGTTTAAAACTCTATGGAGAGATTTTGGGGTTAGGTTTCAAAATTTTCTTATTGACTGGGAGAAGTGAAACGCATAGAGCCATCACTGTGGAGAATCTGATCAATGCTGGGTTCCAGAACTGGGACAAGCTTATTCTAAGGTTAGAAATGAAACTTTCTCTAGTCCCTTTGGATGGGCCATTTGTGTATAGTAATTTGTCTCCTCTTTTTCGTGACATTTCTTCTTCCCACTAGAAAATGATATTGATATTGGATCCTTAATCTACCATTGGGTTTATATATGAATAATTATATAGCGTCGAATGTCATATAAGGTTAAGTTCATTTAAAAGTGATATGTTAAGATTTAAGTAATTTGGACTTTAATGTATCTAATAGGGTTTGGGTCTTTAATGTGTAAGTTTAAGATAATGTCTATTTTAATAATAGGTTAAAAATAGATATAAAGTTATTAACTATATATATAGTAGTCATGATTCCCATATCACACATATTTTATTCTTTTTATCTGATATCTCATTGTTAGAGAGAGTAGAGAGAAAATTAAAGGTTTTTTTAAGAAATACGTGTAAATCTAAAAGACTAACTACTCAACTATAGAATTAATTAATGATTATAGATTCAGGTACACTTTCGTATATCTATCTTTGATTCTTATTGATACAACATAAATTTTCCTAGGTTATATTTAGGTGATGGTGTTAACTAAATGCTATTTTATTCTAACAAGTGTTATTAGAACCTCTTCTTGTTGAATCATTAAGAATTGAAATTATTTTTTATTTTTTCAAATATGAAAAAATAATTGTACTTGTTTTCCAAAATTATGTATCGAAATTCAAGAATATTTTATAATTGTGATTATTTGATCTTGGTATGTAAATTTTCTGCCATAAAAGAAATAATAGAAAAAGCTATTTTCGATACTGTTCATGTTTATAATCAGATTTAGAATTTTTTGATAAATTTTTTACTGTTCATTAAAAAAATGTTCATAATTGGGAATTATGGTTACAATGAGACTTTTTTTTAGTATTTCATTAGTGAGATTTTTTGTATTTAAAAAAAGCTTTTGTGATGCTTATAAGAGATCATTTATGAAGATCTCAAAAGTGATTTTATTTGAACGGGTGAATAGTTTTTGATTTTCAACGGAGGCGGCTGAACAATATTAAGCAAGTTATAAATGTCATTTTGGGGTGTGGAGCCTGGCGATTGAACAATATAGATTAATTAAGGTTTTTTTTTTACAACTAAGGTTTTTTTTGGTATTGCAAGTAGTTTCTTTAGATATTATAATTAGGGTTTCTTTTTGTTACAAGCTAGGGTTACATTTGTGATTTTCATATAATGTAATTAATTGAAGTCCAAAAGTAATTAATTTTTTTTAAAGTCCACAAACATTTTTTTTAAAAAGCCTATAAATATTTTATGAATTTAAAGAAAACTTTAAATGGGCTTAAAGATATGAATTTGAATTAATGAGTCAAAATATGGATATGGATTTTATGTTTTAATAAGCTTTGACCTAATGAGAATTGATCATTGATGGACGTTGACTATTGATTTTGGCTAAAAATATATATTTTTTTATACAACTTTAAATTCAAATATTGATATGTTTTATATATTTTTTGAAATAAATTAATTGAAGCGATATGTCATCAAAGTGACTTCTCTAGTGGAAATTAATTTGTTTTAGTGTGAATATGAATAGATTCAAGAAAGATTAATATTTGACATAATTGTATGTACGCTTATGGTAATAAATACGTGATAATTATTCGATTTTTTACATGTGAATAATAATTCGGCCCAAAAGAAGATTTATTGTTCGACATGTTTTTATTGTCAATGTTTTATTACTATACCAAGATATCACTTTCGAGTTAATATTTTTGTCTAAAGATAAAATGTGGATGGTGTGTCTAATATTTTGAGATGAGATTTACCTTTATTTGAATTTATTATTTTGGTTTAAACAGTTATGTAAGCTTGTTTTGTTTGTTTGTTGTTTTCTAGATTTTGTTATGAATAGTCCTAATATTAATGCTAACATCAACTCTGTTCCTATGCCAAATGGCACCAACTTTAAATCATGGCAAGACAATCTATTCATAATTTTGGAGTCATGGATTTGGACCTTGTGTTAAGGGTTGATTCTCCTTCACCTCTTACATATAAGAGTACTTTTGATGAAAAGAAGGAAAAAGAAAGGTGGTAGAGATCAAATCGCATGTATATGACGATCACGAAGAAGACCATTTCGAATGCATTAAGGGGCACAATGTCTGAAAAGATAACTATTGTTAAGGATTTTCTTATAGATATTGAAAAGAGATTTGTCAAGAATGAAAAGGCTAAAATAGGTACGCTTTTGGTAAGTCTAATTTCAAAGAGGTATAAGAGCATAGGCTATATAATGGAGTACATCATGGAGATGTTTAATCTCGCTTCCAAATTGAGAGCACTTAAGCTAAAATTCTCTGAGGATTTGTTGATGCATCTGGTTTTGATATCTCTTTCAACAAAGTTTAGTCAGTTTAAAGTGAGTTACAACTGTCAAAAAGAGACTTGGTCTTTGAATAAGTTCATCTCATACTGTGTTCAAGGAGAGGAATGATTAAGGCAAGATCAGACAGAGAGTGCTCACATGGCCTTAACCTCTAAGTATAAGGATAAGGGCACAAGAAGAAACCGGATGAGCCGATAGGTACTAGTTTCTTCTGTAGAGTTAAAGAGCACAAGAAGAAGCATTGCACCAACTATCATGCATGATGTGTTAAGAAAGGTATACTTCTTAATTTGGTTTGTTCTTAGGTTAACTTAATTTTGGTATTTAGACACATATGATGGATAGATTCTGTGCAACAACTCATATTAGTGTGTCTATGCATGTTTGCATTCGTTGTCAAGAGTTAAGTGAGGGTGAAAGATACATCTATGTAAGCGATAGCATGACGGTTCAAGTTGAGACAATAGAAAAATTTAGGTTATTGTTAAAGATTGGATTTTATTTGAATCTTAATGAGACATTTATTGGACCGTCTTTTAGACAGAATTTGATTTTTATTTTTATTTGGATAATTTTGGTTATTCTTGTTTATTTGGTAATGGAAAATTTTGTTGGTTTCAAGATTCAAAATTAATAGGTTGCGTTTTTTTGTTAGATTATGATAATATTTATTTAATTGATACAATTGTCTCATTTAAGGAGTTATCCCTGCAATTAAGTACATGGGATATAAAAGAAAATTGACTAGTGAAAATTTGGTTACGTTATGGCATAGGAGATTAGGTCATATCTCTAAATGGAGAATAGAACGACTTGTATCTGATGAAATTTTAAACCCTTAGATTTTATAGATTTTGATGTTTGTGCTAACTCTATAAAAAAAAAACAAACCAATAAAAAGAGATTTGAAGCCAACAAGATTTTTTAGAAGTCTTAGAACTTATACATACATATATTTGTGGGTTATTCCCTATAATTGCTTGGAATGATCAATAATATTTTATAACATTCATAGACGATTTTTTTAGATATTACTATTTATTTCTCATTAATGAAAAGTTAGTTATTGGATGTGTTAAAAAATTATAAAGTTAAAGTTGAGAATTAACTCAGTAAAAGCATCAAAAGCCTCTGATCTGATCGTGGTGATGAGTATTACGGTAGATACGACGGTTCAGGTGAACAATGTCCAGGACTGTTTGCTAAGTTCCTAGAGAAATGCGGTATCATCATACAGTACACTATACCGGATTCTCCCACTATGAATGGTGTTGCTGAAAAATGAAACAGGATGTTTAAGGACATAATAAGGAGTATGATTTGTCATTCTACCTTACTATAATCACTCTGGGGGAGAAACGCTTAAGACTGCAGCATATATCCGTAATAGGGTTCCAACTAAAGTAACGGTCAAAACCCTTATAAAGTTTGGACGAAAAGAAGCCTAGTTTAAAGAATTTGCATATCTAGAGATGTCTAGCTGAGGCAAAGCTTTATAGGCTTAATGAAAAGAAACTAGACTTGAATGATGAGTTTCTATTTTATTGGATATTTTGAAAAATCCATGGGGTACAAGTTTTATGATCCCACATCTAAGTCGATTTTCGAGTCAAGAAATACTAGATTCTTTGAGGATGTCGAGTTTGTAGGGAGGGATACAATTAGTGATTTTGTCTTTGAAGAGGAATATGTTGATATTCCCATAGGTGTTATTGACATTGATTAGAATCACGTTCTTGACTATGATCAAGACAAGACAAATCAAGACAATCTTGAAGAATCTCCCATTTAAGAAATTGTTTTAAAAGAACAAACTCAAATACCTCAAGAACTCATGCCATTGAGGAGATCCACTAAGTACAATGCCAAATTACTACATTGTATCTCTCTAAGAACATGAGTTTGATATTGGAGTGATGGAAGAAGATCCGATCAACTTCCATCAAGCCATGAAAAGTCTAAACTCTCAAAAGTGGATTGATGCTATAAATGAGGAGATTGAGTTCATAGAGGACAATGACGTGTGAGATCTTGTTCTATTGTCAAAAGGTGTGAAACCCATTGGTTGTAGATGAATATTTAAATCCAAGAAGGAATTGAAAGGTGATGTAGAAAAATACAGGACTCGTGTTGTTGCATAAGGCTTTACACAAAAAGAAGATATTGTTATAAATAGACTTTCTCTCTGGTTTTTTTTAGACTCCTTCAGGATTATAATGGCATTAGTAGCCTATTTCAATCTTGAGTTACATCATATGGATATAAAGATGGTATTTCTCAATTGTAACATTGATGAGACTATATATATGATGCAACCATAAAACTTTGTGTTGGGAGATTCAAAGAATACAGTTTGCAAACTTAAGAAATCCATTTATGGGCTCAAACATCTTGATAATGGTATTTCAAGTTTCATCAAGTGATAATCTCGCTTAGTTTTGAGATGAATTTGGTCGATGATTGCATATATCGTATGTTCTATGGGAGTAAGTATATTTTTTTGGTTTTATATGTCGATTACATTTTGCTTGCCAGCAACGATATAGACTTATTGTACAAAACCAAGAGATTTCTTGCTAAAGAATTTTGAGATGAAAGATTTTGGTAACACCTCTTTTGTATTGGGCATATAGATATTTCAAGATTGCTCACAGAGTATTTTGGAGAATCACAAAAGAGTTATATCGAAAATGGTTTCAAGAAATATGGCATACAGAATTGCAAACCAAGTGATACCTCTTTTATTAAGGGGGACAAATTTAGTCTCAATCAGCTCCCTAAGAATGATTTTGAGGAAAAAGAAATGCATAAAATTCTATATGCGTTAGTAGTAGGAAGTTTGATGTATGCTCAGGTATGTATGCATCCATGCATTGCTTATATTGTTGGATGTTGGGTAGACTACATGCTCATATATCGGAGGTTGGATCAGCTTGAGATCATTAGCTATACTGACTTTGATTTTGCTGGATGTCAAGATTGTATGAAATTTATGTCGGGCTATGTGTATTTGCTAGTTAGGTATGCTATCTCTTGGAAGAGTGCTAAAAAGTCTCTTATAACCTCTTCTACCATGGCGACAGAGTTCATAGTATGTTATTAGGCATCCAATCATGGAATATGGTTGAAGAATTTTGTCACATGGCTATACATAGTAGATGGTATTGAAAGACCACTTAAATTATTTTATGATAATTAGTCGTCAGTACTAGATTCTACTAACAATAAGAGCTCAACAAAGTTGAAGCATATTAATATCAAGTTCTTGGTCGTCAAAGGAAAGAATTCAAAGTGTACAAGTGTCTATAGAACAAATCGGTACAAACTTCATGATTGCGGATCTGCTTATTAAGGGATTGTCACACGAAATATTTCATGAGCATATTGTTTTTATGGGTGTCAGGTCATTTGAAGATATTCAATTTTAATGTGAGTTTGTAATTTTAAATGTTTATTTGATAGACACACTTTAGATATTTCAATTTATAGATATTTTGAGGTTATTTTCTGTAGAAATAAAGTTTTGATTTATTTATACTTTGATATTTATATGGTTGGATCTCACTAAGATTTAAGGTTGAAACAGTTGGGAATAGACATGCTAAGATCACATTGCATGGAATTTCTATGCTACACATCCATATCATAATCCATGACATTTAGTTGTATCGATATAAGTAATCATTGATGGGTTGAGCTACGACAAATATAACGAAAGGCGATTTGATCTCATATTGGTATAATTGATGGACCGGATTGGTTACAGATACATTTTGGTAATGATAATAAAGTTGAGTTCATATGAATATTTTTACAATACATAATTATAAGATTACACATATAGCTTAAGTGAGAGATTCTTAGATCCTTAATCCAACATTGGATTTATATGTGAATAATTATGTATTATAGACTGTCATATAAGGTTAAACTCATTTAAAAGTAATCTGTTAAAATTTAAATAATATAGACTTTAATGTAACTAATAAGGTGTGTGCTTTTAAAGTATAGAGACCTAAAGATAATATCTATTTTTATAATAGACTAAAATAGATATGCAATTATTAATTATATATATAGTGGTTATGGTCTTAAGATTACATGTATTTTATTCTTCTTATCTGATATCTCATCATCAGAGAAATCAGAGAAAAAACTAAAAAATTCTTTAAGAAATACATATAAATATGAAAGATTACCTACTTAGCTACAAAATTAATTAACAGTTATGGATTTAAGTATGCTTTCGTATATCTATCTTTGATTTTTGGTGATATAACATGAATATTCTTAGATTATATTTAAGTGATTGATTTTTACATAAGGTTATTTTATTCTAATAAATGATGTTTTGATGAGTTTGTTTCTACGGGATATTGGCTGCTAATACTATTATCACATCACATGATTGTTGTAACTTTTCATAACAATATTTATCTGTTTATGTCTTATGATTAAACATATTTTTCATCTTTTGAGCATCTATGATGATTAATAACAGTGAAATGCTAAGTTAAAGACAGTTTTGCATACTTCATAACTTGTGTGGACAATATTGTGTGCAATTTGCGTTCCGTTAGTATTTCTCTTAAGCATAATATAAATGATATGTGCTTCCTAGCTCATAAAGATGTAGCGCATAATAAAGAAGGGTTGCTCTTCCTTTTCTGGATAGATGGTCCACTTAATTACTCAATTGTGTGAAATATGAGAATAACATGCGTGTGATTGTTATTCCATCTGTTATGTTAGCCTATTGTCTACTTTATACCTCACAAGTCATAACCTTCTCCCAAGTATACTGGTGAAATGAAGTAATTAAATTAAGCTGATGGTGACCTTTCTCTTTTCTTCTTTTGTCAAGGCTGTTGATTGATATTAGTGCACTTAATTATGGTGGTGGTTGGTATTTTGTGATTTCTTTCCCCACTTTTGACAGGATTGGATCAGATACCAAACTCTTGCCTTCTTCCACCCCTGCCTCTTCCAAGGCGGCTTCTCTTTTTTTTTTTTTCTTTTCTTGCAAGGATGCTAACTTTCTTTGTCAATCTCATTCTCATTATGAAATTTCAATGTGGAAGACCATAATCTATCCTGTAAAATGATTACCATGTTCTTAGATAACTCCTGTGATTTCTTGCTTTCAGGAGAGACATAAATAGCCTGACAGAGGACTTCTGCTCATTTTCGTCCTCTGTTGAGGTTTTTCAATCTTATTACAGAACTCAGTTTCAATTTTCACCTAAAATGACCGAAAAAAAGAGAGTTTTTCTTCTTTTCTTTCGAAAAATATGATCTTGCAGGACCTAAAATGGGAATAACACCTCTCAAAACTCATAACAACAAAACTAGCACCCTGCTTTTGAATTTAGAGGGACAGGGGCTAGATTTAGAGGTGCTATTTTTTTGTTATGAGTTTTATGTGTGTTAGATTTGTTATTTTCCTTTCTAATTTTTAGTAGGTTAAGGTTAGTTTTCAATTATATGCAAAACTTAAGAAAATGTATGATTTTATGTTATAAGATAAATCTGTAGGGAGCGTAGGGGCAAAGGGGAAAACAAGAAAGAAAAGAAAACTCAGAAGAAATTATGACTATTAGTAGAACAGAGCATGAGTTACTGTTTATAGAATTATAATGTGTAGATTTCTGTTTTTGTCCTTCATGCTCATTAGAATAGAATAGAGCAACAAGTACCCGTGTATCGAAATTCTAATTGAGCAGCATGTTAGCTCTTTACAATTGTGGATGATGACACTTCATTACACTCTCCAGTTGCATTAGTATTGTTTTGATTAGAAATGATTGAACTTGGATGCTTCTTTATTTGATCTGATACGAAAGAAGATATTATGATTATTCTTAATATGCACACGACTTTTTGAGTAATTTAACATTATGATTTGCCCGTACAGAAGTTTCTTTCTCTTAGATGATGTTATACTTTGGTTCCCTTTGCTTTTCAGGGCCTCAGATGATAATGGAAAAGTGGCAACAGTATACAAAGCAGATAAGAGGAGTGAGATGGTTAAGGAAGGGTACAGGATTCTTGGCAACTCGGGAGACCAATGGAGTGATATATTGGGTACGCCAATGCCCCTCCGCTCTTTTAAGCTTCCGAATCCTATGTATTATATTCCCTAACTGGGATTCACCTATACATTATTCACTTCTAATTCATCTAAATAAGTACTTTGGACATTTGACATAGATCTATTCCTTAATACATCCAATTCATAGGATTAAGATACCACTTGCTGCTTGTAGTCCAGTTGGTATTCTAACTTACCAAAGTGAATGTTTAAGATTGTGGGATCTAAGTCCCACCAAATGCGTGTATATGTGAAACTTACTTTGATAAAAAAATTCCAATTTATAAGATTAAGATACATGTTTAACTTACATACCGTACGTTTAGCCTTTAACGTAGAATTGTATAGCAATTTCCCAGACTTAGCAAGGGGATGAAAATTCTCTCATGAAATCTTTTGGCTAACTCTATACCAACTCAGTTAAGCGTGACTTCGAATTGTGACATAATCAGATTTGCTTAAATTATTATTTTTATTTGAGATTTGCTCAAATTCAATACATCCTTAAATCATCAAAGTCCAAAGAGAAACAATATACACAAAAGTCAAGGGTCCACGGCATAAAAATAAAGTGAACATAAGTCAATTAACCCCCCTCCCCCTCTCTCTTTTTTCCTTTTTGTTTCGGACACGGTTTGTGAACTAAGTCTTCTCATAAACATCTACAGTATCTCCCTGTTTTTATTATTATTTAAATATTTATCAATCTTTATATGTCAACATGTATGCAACATACTTAGGAATGAGTATGGGATTAGGGGAGATAATTTTTGATATAACTGTTTTTTAAATCAATGTGGTAAATATGTATCTAAAATTGTCTTAAAATCGTTACAATTTGGGAATAATTTTTATCCGAGGGTAATAGAATGGGACAGGTAATAAATAATACTTGAGATTAAGCCAATTTTTTAAAAACTTATTAAAAAAGATTTTGAAAGTTTATAAAATAGTATCTAAATTAACCTAGAGGATGGGTAATAGATTATTTTTAATTTTTATTAATTTATAATTTAATAACATAAACAAAATGGTTAGGTATGCAATTGCGTGTAAAAATAAAGTGTAAAAATGAAATAATAACACGATATTTTTAAGTTAAAACAGCCTAGGTTACAATTATAACCTAAGAGAAAAATCATCGGTTTACCAAATTTTTCACTATGAAAATCAAATGTTTAAGTATAAATTCGGTCTTATGCTACACTCTTTATGATATTGTCTCAATGTATCTTACTTATGAGCTACTACTTTTTTTTTACAGTTTCTAATATTAGCATGAGCAGTATTCATATCAACGTTCTAATAAGCTTTCAAACAATCATATCATTCACGAATCAATTACAAAAGAGTTAACACAAAAACACAAGTTTATGTGTGTGTTCTAGAACGAATTTAATAATATATAATACTAACTAGATAATTAAAAACATATATCACTTAAATCAAATCAACTAACAAATTCTAGAGCAAAACAATTAAGCATAGGTTCAATAAAAATAGCTTCTTTGAAATTAATAATCAAACTAAATAATTATAATATGACACACATAATTACACACAAAATTATTTGATCTAACAATTCTAAAACAAAAATAAAGAAGAAGTTATAAGAACATATGATCAAAATATCATAAATTAATTAGCTTATTAATCAATCAAATACAACCATCAATGTTTAATAGATTAACCAAATAAAGAAGTCTAAAGAATTATGATATTATATTTGCAAAACAAGATAGAGAGAGATTAAGAAGAAGAAAATAATGCTCTTTTGTGGTTGATTGAAATAATGAACAATGTGTTTTATTTATAGCAAAAATTAATTCATTTAATCCTATATAATTGATAAATATTTTTTCTATTATAAATAGGATTAATAATACTCATTAATCAAGAAGACTCTTATTTAAAAAAGAGTTTTTTTAAAGTAGATTCATTAATCAAGAAGACTCATATTTAAAGAAAAGTTCTTTTAAAGTAGACTCATAAAATTCTGAAGTTTCTTCGATTTTGCTTGATAGACTTGATATCAAGCTAAAAGACAAGTTTAAGTTTATATGTAAATATTTTGTTCACGAAAATAGTCAATACTTATAATCCTTACAAAATCCCCTTTTAACATTTTCGTGTGACAAAATCTCTCTCTACATGATACTTATAGGAATAAGTAATTGAAATGACATAGACAAAGCATATGACAACTTGACCTGAAAGTCTCATTATATATTAGTTCAGTTTATATAGAAATAAGAAAAGTGTAGAAAATAATCATGTACTACATGCATTCATACCAATCAAGATAAAACATGAAAGTGAAACACACTCTTCCCCTTTTTGATATACGAGAAAGACAAAGTATTTGACAAAGTAATGGAGCTAAAATTCTCCTAAAGATAACAGAGCAATGTAAAAGCAAATTAATGCAAAAGTAACGTGATTTAAACTTTTCCTAAATTCTATGACTCCCTAACTTAAAAAATAATTAAAAAGTTAAATAAATAAGAAGATGTAAATGAATAAAAATATGATTTTTTTTAAATTTTTTTCATAAATAACCATATAAGGTATTAAATTTATTTAATTATAAACGAGCACACAACTAATCAAGAACTCATCTATTGTATAAATAAGTAAGTAGAGTAGAAGAGACACATATACACACTTTGCACATGTAATGACATATTGACATTTACTTAAAAGTAATATATATGTTTAAACTTCACAAATATATCATGTAAAATTATAATCGAGTCTTTAATGTAACACAATAAAATATATTTACCAAAAGATGACATAATTTTTTTTAATCTTTATTTTGTAAATGAGGCACATGATTATTTTTTTTCTTTAACCTCTATTGGCCTTTTCTTTTTGTGCATTATAAGTATAAGTTTTATAAGCAATCATTTTTTGCACAATTTTTCTTTTTCTTTTTTACATGAGTCATAAACCTAGCATGATGACTTTAACACTAGTTGTGAGGTAGCCATATCTACTCACTATAGTAGTTTCACACATCATACTAGGTAGCCTTTTCAATACTAGGTGCTTTCATACGATTAAATTTTAGAAAGTATGAAATAAAACTTAACACAATTTTACAATCAAGATTAGTTAAAGTCTCAGAGTCTTTCAAGAAAATTCATAAACTTCAAGCATAGTATATATGTGTATTCGTGAGTGTATGATTAAGGTCATATTAACATCGATCATCACACTTATAAGAATATGTGTGTAAATAAGTCAAAATTGTGGAATAATTTATATAATAAATGTAAAAATGAGTTAAGTCAATAAAAATAAGGTTATATGTATGTAATTATTGAATAAGTCTAACATCTTATTGGTCATATAAGGATTATAATTCTCTCTTTCTTTCTTTTTTGTAAGTTTAACTAATAAATAAAATAAAAATAATAGAGATTGCTCACCTAGGGTTATTTAAGCACTCTAACAAAAATACCTAGATAAAAGAATAAAAGACGGTTAGATGACAAAAAAATCTTTCATAATCTAAATTTTCTTACATTTTGTTTCTCTATATCATTGGGTTGACACTTAATTACCTTAGGTTTCATAGGCTTGTTCTTAGACTTAGTTGTACTTTTCTCATTCATCATAAATGAAGATGTAGTATGCACAATATGATAATGATAATGAGTCTTAACATTAAAAGTGTTGAATTTTATTTGCCTCTTTGAACCTAAGACTTCATGCTTCATAGTAAAATTTTTGAATACATTATTATAATTTTCATTCATTTTTAAATATAATGTAGCATGCATACATGGATGATGCTTATGGATCATACTATGTGAAACTTGGAAAGAATCATTAAGTTCAGGAGCATTCATCAAAAAATATATTTTGATCTTATATGATCTTTCCTACCACGATAATGACATATATGCATAAACTTAACAAATTTTTCTACCATAGGTAGAATACTTCTTTATGCATAAGTAGTACTATAAGGAGTAGAGTTTAACGGTCTTGCAAATGTGATCTTTAATGTTGAAGGTGTGAAACTCTCGTCCTTATAACTAAAGCCACGTGTATAACCATGTGACTTACCAATGCTCAAGATTTTATCTAAGTGTTGAGCTCCAATGGTAAGTCTTTCCATTACTTCACATGATTCTTTAGGCTTTTGTACTTGTTTTTTATTATCTGTATCAAGCTTATTATTTTCTTCTTTCAAACCTATAAGATTCAAATTCAAAACATTATCTCATTCTCTTTTATGGCTCTAAGATATTTAGAAAATAATTCTTTAAAACTTTTAACACTATATTTAGAAAGAAAATAAGATTTAAATTTCTCATCATCTAAGCTATAACCCTCAATAAAATGATCCATAATAAAAATTTGTAGGACCAATACTAATTGTATCTAGTATTGGCTCTGATATCAATTGAAAGTTTATAAAATACGGATTTAATTAACTTAAATGAAGTAAATAGGTTATTTTAAATTTTTATCAATTTATAATTTAATAATCTAAACAAAGCGGCTAAGCATGCAATTGTGTGTAAAAATAAAGTGCAAAAATGAAAGAATAACACATGATATTTTTAGGTGGAAATAACATAGGTCACAATCATAACCTAAGAGGAAAACTATCAGTGCACCAATTCACTTAACTTTCCACTATGAAAATCAAATATTCAAGTACAAATTCAGTCTTATGCTACCCTCTCTAGATTCTGTCTCAATGTATCTTACTTAAGTAATTGATTGTTTTCATGTTTTATAAAATTTTATAAAAAAAAGTTTCATTTTTTTGATAAAGTTTTCATAGTTTTCGTGATTTTTTTCTAAAATTTTCATCGACGATGACAATATCCTCAACATTTTTCGCAAAAAATATTTCTCGATATCTTGAATGACATTTCAAACCTTTGGATTCATTGCACTTGATAAATATAAATATTCTTAAACCAAGTATATTGAGGTGCCAAATAAAAAAAGATATTCCATTAATTTATGTTACGGTGTAATTTTGTGAGTTTTTATCTTATCTTATTTATTTTTAGTGGGTTTGAATGATAATATGATGATACATTATAATATATCATATTTGTTTTAAATGAACATAATGAAATACTTAAAAAAAATAAAGAAATATAATTATCTAGAATAAGTGTGATTATTAATAATAATCATAAACATATTAAAAACAACTTTAAATATGATACGATGAGATTTAAATAAAATATGATAATTTTAACTCATAAACTTATTAAAAATATTAGAAAAATGTATCTAACCTACTTTGCTTATGTTTAATATTTATTTTTATAATAGTTTATTCATACTATTACGAAATAGTGATTGCATATGTATAAATGTAAAAAAAAATTCAATTATATTAGATAAAGACTGTTATAACTTAAATAAATTATAATAGAAAAAATTAAAATGTATATATTGATTTGTCTTCACTTTTTTTATAAACATTAGGGCTAAACTCTTAAAAAAATATAAGATTTAAGAATCACTTTATTTAAAAATAATAATTAAAATATGAGATAAATTAAGAAAAGTCGTTTAACATTTTTAGAAATAAATATCCTCCATCCCACTTTCATTCATGTTTCTAAATTATTTTTATATTCTATTTATATTATTTAATTATTATATTATATTATTATGTTAATATTCTTCTAATAATATTGCATATTAGTGTTAGATTTTAAACCATCCAAATAATTAATAATTAGATTTGAAATAATTTAGTTATTTAAAATAATAATTTTATCTAAATATATTATTTTATTATTTAAATTATTGTAAATTTAATAATTAATTATTTGACGTATGATATCTATAAAAATAAAATAAAATAAATATAATAATTAAGTAATATAAATTAAAAGAAATAACTAAAATAAATAAATGTAATCATTATTCGGTAGACTTACCATTTAGTTTATAATCCCAAAACTATCGATATTGGGTAATCTAATAGTCCTTACAAATTATAAATACCAATTTCATTCTTGTAAGAAAAGAAGGCACTTTCCTTTTTGGTTTTTAATCCCCAAGCTCTTGTTGGGTTGTAGTTCCATGACTCTCTTAAATTTGCATTCCATCTCCTTGTTTTCTACTCTCTTACGGTAGTAAAATCTCTCTTTCCTTGGAATTTAGACCATTTCAGTCTCTGACATTAAACCCAGATCTTAGTCTCTTTTCCAAGAATGTGCTAGATAGGACAATTCTAACCTAATGAAGAAAACTCATCTGCTCAAATTGGTCATCGTGTTAATTTTAACGGCATTTTTCATATTTCTAGTAGTTTTCATTTACTCCTACTGCAAAAGAAGATGGAAAAGTGAGCAGAAAGATATAGAAAATGCAGAGCATCTTAAAGTTGTGGAAGAGGATTTCATTACTTTTCAAGGTGGTGAAGACCTCACAATCTATGACATACTTGATGCTCCAGGCGAAGTTATTGGAAAATCCAACAATGGCACGCTTTACAAGGCTCTTATGTTGCGAAGCAATTCAGTGAGATTGCTGAGGTTCTTCAGACCAGTTTGTACTTCAAAAATTGAAGACTTTTGTGAAGTGATTAAGTTTCTGGGTTGCATTAGACATCCAAATTTGGTGCCTCTTCTGGGTTTTTACGCAGGGCCAAGAGGTGAGAAGCTTCTGGTTCATCCGTTTTATATGCGTAGTAATCTGGCTCAATTCATTAGAGGGAAGTCTTGCGACCTACGCCTACTCATTTATTTTGTCGAATTTTCTGTTTGGTCCCGAGAATATTCAGCAGCATAAAAATATGCTCCTTAGAATAGGGAGAGATTGTACTTGTAGGCTTGCTCAAATGGGCAGTGGATTTTAACCAAAAAAGGAAAGTAATTAGTAAATGCTTCATGTCAGAGTTTGATCTGCCTTGAATATAAAGCATTCGATCGTACTATGAAATTTATCTGGGTTTAAATTGCTAAGTAGCAGAGTGGCTAATACAAGGAGGAGGGTGATCAAAACGAGTACCAAATATTCCCAAATTATTGCCTCCCTATAGTAAGTTTGTTAAATCTTAATTAATGCAGGTATTAATCTTTCTGTACGTTCAATAAGATTTTATTGGGTTGAATTAAGTTTAAGTTTAACATAATATCAAAGTTAGTTTCCTAACTTCACATCGATGTCTAAAGAATCCGACGGTATACTTACTTTCTGGTTTTGTCCATCTAATGTCGATCAAGACCACTCAGTCGATGTAGAGGGATTGTTAAATCCCACATCGTCTAAGTACTAATTTTTCGTTGTATATATAATCTTAAACAATCTTTAACTTAACGAGATCTTATTGAGTCAAGTCTAACATAGTTTTAATTTTCTTTTTGGTTTTTTTTTTAAAGGTCCGAGAAATTTTCTGCTTGGATATACGTGTCGTCAACTACTCATGTTAGTTTGTATTCACATTATTGTGAATTTGTTCTTGAAAATTTTGGCAGATAGCAACAAGGAGTCTCACAATTGGACCATAATTTATAAAATTTCAGTTGGCGTAGTTAAAGGGTTAGATCATCTTCATTCTGGCTTGCCGAAGTCAATCATCCACGGTAATCTCAATTCCAAAAACATATTTTTGAGTCGAAATTTCGAACCTTACATCTCAATTATAGCTTACACCTTCTCCTGAATCCAATTGCTTGCCAAGAAATGCTTGAAGCCTTATAAGCTGAGGGTTACAAAGCCCCTGAGCTGGTCAAAATGAAGGATGCTTGTGAATATACTATTTACAGTCTCGGCTTGATCTTACTTGAATTAATTACTAGCAAAGAACTCATCAATGAGAAGCCAATTCCTAATGAAAATTTGTATTTTACCAAACTACTTGAGAAGTGCAATGCTTGAACGTAGAATTATGGACTTATCCCATCAAAGCATAATCAGTAGCTCTGATGATGTAAGTCCAGTTAACGAAGCAAGTCTTCTCAAATTCTTTCAGCTTGCAATGGCTTGTTGTTCCCCTTCCCCATCTCTTAGGCCAACTATCAAGCAAATCTTATGGAAGCTAGATGATATTGGAAAGTGAGGACTTTTAGAGTCTCATTTGGCAAATCAAAATTAAATTTGTGATATTTCGTAAATGATGTGGATTGGACATACAAAATCATAACCAATTAAAATTTGCCACTTTGTATTTATCACAAATTTGTGATGTGTAGAATACATTATTAACACACACTGACTATATAGAATATTTAAAAAAAAAAAGTAGAAGAAGAAGATAGAAGGCAACTCGGAGCAAAAAGATAGAGTAAAAGTTGAAGCTGGTCCCAGCTTGGGAATAATGGAGGACCAATATGTTTTGTAAGAGAACGTGCTAAAATAAAAACCAAATATAATGTGCTTCTGGTCACGTTCACGAAAATTTGTTTAGTGTAATCCATTAGAGAGAGATAAGAATGAAAAAAAGGGTAAGGGTAAGGGTAAGAAGTGGATAAGTGTCACTATTTGAAATTAAATAATCGGTCCATGGGAAGGGGATTTGCCCTTCACCACAAATTTAATATTAAATTTTCTTTTTCGTCACTCGTTGTCATAAGTCGCCTTGGGTTTTTTAATACCTATTGAAGTTGTACTCTCTTCCAATTACTTTGAGCCATCCTTATTGACTGAGGTCTGAGTTAATACCAATGGACCAATACCTAAATTTGTAATTTTCTTATGAACTTGTTTGAAAAACTTGTTAGGCTTTGTCCAAAAATAGTATCGTAAGTTGAAAGGTCTTGCTTGATATATCACATAACTTGTCTTATAGTGAAGTTCATACAACTCCTAACACTCAACTTCCATATTCAATCCACATGTTCCTCTAAAGTCCAAGAAAATAACTCTTCAAAATATACAACACTCATAAGTAGTCAAGCAAGGCTGCTACTTTTATTTATTTTTCTCTTATTAGAACTCAACTTCTCTCTCTATCTCTCTAGTCTGCTAGTTTGGTGAAGTTGAAAGAAGCTATGGCAGTGGGAATAGCAATAACAAGCCAAGATGGAGAGTACTACAATGGAAAGTTGACTCTCTTTGTGATTGTCTCTTGTATGGTGGCAGCTATTGGTGGTGTTATTTTTGGCTACGATATTGGAATTTCAGGTCTGCTTAGTCTTTACCAACACTATTCTTTATGTCTCTTGTTTGGTACTAGCTAGTTTCTTTATTTGTTATAATTTGAAACAAAATGATTCAGTACTCTTTCAAGTGACTATGAAGGTGGGGTGACATCAATGGATCCATTTCTCAAAAAGTTCTTTCCTGAGGTTTACACTAAGATGAAACAAGACACAAAGATCAGCAACTACTGCAAATTTGATAGCCAAGTCTTAACCTCTTTCACATCCTCACTATATATAGCTGGTCTTGTAGCTTCTTGTTTTGCTTCTTCAGTTACTAGAGTCTACGGGCGCAGGCCCTCCATTCTCTTAGGTGGTGCTGCATTTCTTGCTGGTTCTGCTTTAGGTGGATCGGCTTTTAACATCTATATGCTTATATTTGGTCGTGTCTTGCTTGGTGTTGGCGTTGGTTTTGCAAATCAGGTAAATTCTTCATACTCCTTAAATTCAATGAGAATGATGCTTCGGCTCTTTCACTGAAAATTTGCACAAAGGAACATGAAATTGATTTTGAACGTTGTAAACCAAAAGATTCAACTAGGTGTTTTACTTAATTGTATGACTAAAAAGGAAATATTTATTGAACTGTCATTTTATCAATTTGTCACTTGGCTGCATAATCCAAAAGGTTAACCAAATGGGGGAGGAGATACTCTAATAATTTTCACAATTTCTTTCCTTTTATATTTGATCAATTTGATCCTGCAGTCAGTTCCTTTATATCTCTCAGAAATAGCACCACCAAGATATAGAGGAGCAATCAACAATGGGTTCCAGTTCAGTGTCGGAATTGGTGCTTTATCAGCAAGCCTCATAAACTATGGTACTGAAAAGATAAAAGGTGGTTGGGGGTGGAGAATATCTCTAGCTATGGCAGCAGTTCCAGCCTCAATTCTTACAATTGGTGCATTTTTTCTTCCTGAAACTCCTAGCAGCTTAATTCAGTGTACTAATGATCATGAAATGGCCAAACTAATGCTGCAACGGGTTCGGGGCACCAATGAAGTTGAAGCAGAACTTGAAGATCTCATTAAAGCCAATAACATATCAAAAAATATGAAATACCCATTTAAGAAAATTATGCAGAGAAAATATAGGCCACAACTGGTTATGGCAATTGCTATACCATTTTTTCAACAAGTGACAGGTATAAATGTGATAGCCTTTTATGCCCCATTACTCTTTAGAACAATTGGTTTAGGTGAAAGTGCGTCACTATTATCTGCTGTTATGACTGGTGTAATTGGTACAATTACAACTTTCATCTCTATGCTTTTAGTTGATAAACTTGGTAGAAGAATTTTGTTTGCTGTTGGAGGGATTCAAATGTTCGCATCACAAATAATGGTAGGGGCAATATTGGCAATTCAACTTGGTGATCATGGTGAAGTGAGTAAAGGATATGCATATTTGGTTCTGATTGTGATTGGTGTATACGTGGCAGGGTTTGGTTGGTCTTGGGGACCTCTTGGATGGTTAGTTCCAAGTGAGATATTTCCTTTGGAGATTAGATCAGCTGGGCAGAGTATCACAGTGGTGGTTAATTTTTTGTTCACTTTCATTGTAGCTCAAACATTTTTAACAATGCTTTGTCATTTTAAGTCAGGAATTTTCTTCTTTTTTGGAGGATGGGTTGTTGTGATGACTGGTTTTGTATATTTGTTTTTGCCTGAGACTAAGAATGTACCAATTGAGAAGATGGATAGAGTTTGGAGGGAGCATTGGTATTGGAAGAGATTTGTGGGTCAAGAAGATTTTAAGATAGGTGGATTACCATGATAATATTTTTATCTCATTTTTTCCAATTCTTTGTTTGTTTTCAAATATAATATTTTGGATTGGAGAAAAGAAAAATCACATTTAAATAAATATTTTGTTTGTTTGATATGTTTCCTAACCTTTTCTTTTTAATAATAGGAGATAGTTCTCGATTTATTATTTTTATAATTACTCTAATAATTTTTAATAAATTAACCATATAATATTTTAGAAAAAAATTATTACATAATCTCTCTAGAGTTTTACAAATTGTCAAAAAAATTAAGTTAAAAAATATACAATTATACCGTTTTTATTATTATTTTATTACAATATCTTTCGTTAAATTGTATAATATTTATTGAATTTGTTTTACTAATTTGAAGAATTAAAAATAGTAACTTTTTGAGCCTACAGTTTTCGAAAACCTTAAAGATTATATTTGTAATTTATCCATATTATAAACTATATGTTCAAATTTATTTTGACTTAAAAATATAACTATAAATACCATGAAATTAGGAATATATTGTTATTTACTTCATTATTCTTCAAGTTTATTGAAATCTATTTCTATTACTATTAAAAACTCAAATTCAATCAAATAACATGGTAAATACATTTTAATAGTAATGAGAGACGAATATCACTTATTTCTTATTTTCATTTTAAATCATAAATTATAAATTATAAATTATTTGATAAATAAAAAAATTCAACCTAATGAATTTATTCTAAAAATGTGAAATTACTTTTTATCTCCCATTTGAAGTCAATCATACTAAAAATATTGTAACTTATGGATATTAAAAGAAAAATTAAATCACACCTAAGTCATTAAAAATAAAAAAAATATTATATTAAAATTTTAAAATTACACAAAATAACACCATTTATATTTGGTTTATATTCGGTTCATATATTTTATTATTGGAAAAAAATTAATTCATTATTGCACATTTAATATTACTTGATTAAACGTTGTTTAAATATAATTATATTTATTTAAACTCGTTAAATTCATCAATTTAAAAATATTATTATCTAATATTTTTATTATAATAAATTGTATTATTTTATATAATTTTTAAAAATTAATAAGGAAGAAAATATATAAAATCAAGCATTCTATTCACTCGTCGCCTCGAGCCTCACCAAGCAAGCTAGCATACAAGAAGAGAACCGTTATATTAGTTAAGATCCCTTTAGAAAAATTCAACTTATAATTGTATAAAATCAAGAATAAATATAAGATTTATTCGTTAAGTTTTATTATCACGTAATTGTAATATTTGAGTAACTAAATACATTGTAATACATAGAAGATAATATCATCTCTTAAAGGATCTATCACTATGATTCATGTGTTTATTTCTTAAGAAAGATAATCGATGAGATTAAGTTGAACGTTTGGATTAAGTGAAAGAATGTCACTGATCCGTCTATTCTTCAATTTTCAATTTTCAATCCGTTTTTCTTTAACAAATCATTCAAGTGTGGTCCAAAATTTTATGCCATTGAAGAGCCATAACTCATCTGTTATGGCTGAAAGCTCGTAACGATATCAATGTTTTGATAAAAAGTACAGCTATAAAAGAGGTGTTATGGTCCTTAAGCTCAATACATAATTTTAGTTTAATACATCATCTATTTGAATGCTGATAAGAGCTTAAAAGTTCCTAACATAGAGAACAAATCATATATTGATTAGTTTGAAGCTTTAAAAACAATTTCAATGGTTGGATATAAGATCCTTGCTTTACTTGTTTTCGATCCTTTTAGATTGTTTATTTCACATTTAGATCAATTAATTTATGCTTATAGCATAATGACATTCTTCATTATAAATATAACATATGTATTTTTTTGAAGTAATTTTTTATTTAGATTTTTGTTTTATAATATTTTTTTCTTTTTGAAAAAGTTTGTTCTTTTCTTCCAAAATTTCCATTTAAATTTTCTTTTATTATGTGATTTTCTATTTCCTGGTATAAGACATCATATTATCCAATTTTCTTTTAATATTTTATCACAACATTGTTCATTTAACAGGCTAAGGACATAATTTATCTTAAAACAGAAAAAATTAATCTAACCAATATATGTTCTACAAGAAAATAATATTTTTAAATAATTTTATATAATCTTCAAATTGACAAATATTGCATAATTTTAGTTTTGATAGAACATAGTTAGCATTTTCTTGAACGGTTGGTTCTCCTACTTTTCTTATCAAATTTTCTTTAATTATCTTTGTAAATTCTCTTAATATATTATCATGTTTGAGAAAATTTGACAATAAGAATAGTTTTTGTTCTCTACATCTTTGGGTTTTTTCCTATTGTTTTAACCATGGTAAAGTATCATCTTATAAGGTTCCTGCAATATAATCTAAAAACTTTTCTTTTGTCTAAATGTTTCTATAATCAAGTAAAATAAATTATATAGATTGTGTTTATTCTTCTATAGTTTTATCTTGATCTTTAAAAGGTATATTGGAAAATTTTAAATAAATATTATTTTGAGCTATTGATTGTTTATATAAATCATCTCTAAGCAATTAGTTATTTTTCTTGTTTGCTCTAAATGAAGCTTCATTCATATAAATAAAATCTTCATCTTGAGTTCTTTTTAAGTATTCTTCAAATTCTTATTGGTTCAAGAATTCTTTTAATGGTTATTCAGGTTTTCTTTTGTTATGAGTATCTTAAGATTTTTCAGATTTAATTTCTTGATCATTCATCATGTTAGTTGCGTATAGAGTGTCAAATTCTAACTCGAATTCGGATGTGGATTCATCCTCAGAGGATAATAAGTTCATTTTATAATTAAAATGTGATAATAATGATTTATATTTAAGATAAATTTCTTGAATTTGTTTTAGTAATCATTGTCTTTCTTCTCTTCCTAATCTTCCTAATGTTGGATTTTTATAAAAATATCTCCAATAATCAAGGATTTCGATAATGTTATTATATTATATTTTATTATATTTATAAGTTTGAAAAATTTAAAGTTTTTTGGTCTCATAAAATAATCTCGATGGTATATTACTTCTATGACTATTCATATGATGTTAGTAATACATATTTTCATCTATTTTTTCTAATAAAGATTCAATCTTATTTTTAGTTTCTAATTTCATATCAATATTTTCAATTTTCTTTATATAGGTTAATTGATTTTCAAATTTTCTGGTATTAAATTCTAGAGCATATGGTTTTTTTTCTAAGTGATTTTGATTAATTGTTTGATAATTTTTTAATCTTTTTAACCAACTTCCTAACATATTTATTATAGAGTTTATATTTTCACTAATAATTTTCAAAATATTTTTGACATGTTAATTAAATGTTAATAACAAAGAGAAAGGAAAAAAAGGAGAGAGAAAATATGAAAAAATTGGCATCCCGTATTGTTAAATTTTTCATGGTTAGAAAGGATTCATTTTTTTGAGATTCTTTATCGGTAACAATTTTGACGGTTAGGAGTAATATTTATACTTATGTTTTCACTCTTAATTCAAATTAGTTTTAAAATTATAGACATATACTCGTATTATTTTATTTCATTTGATAGTGAAAATCCAAAATAAGAATAAAACAACATTTAATTTAAGGAAAGTTTTAGAATAGTATATTTGCATCTTACATCTTTTAAGTCTTAAACCAACCCATGTATGTTTCATGTTGTATAATTAACAAAACATGTATTTGGTTGGGCTGCAAAGGTTACGGGTTTGGCCCATATCCAGCCTCACCAGCCAGTCAAAACTGTTTTGATATCTACAGTCCAAAGAGCACCCACTTAAGCTAATCCCTTGCCTCCAGAGCTAGACCTTTGCAATGGCTGCCAAAAGTTTTCTGTTATCTCAGATATTGCTCCTAACATCACTTCTCCCACTAGTAAGTGGTAATGGTATTGATAAGACAAAGCTACTTCGTTTTTTTTTTCTTTCTTTCTTTTTTTGCTATAATTTTTTCATGTTTGATTGCTGAGAAAATTGAATAAATTTTGGTTATTATTAATCCCAATTTCTCAGCAACCAGACGAGTCCTCACTGCCGATAGGAAAAGGGACTTTTAATATCTATCGGACTCTAAATAATCGCTGAAACAAGTCAATACTTGTAGATTGTTACTCATTTGTATCTTTCTGATATTGATGGAAAATTGATCTGTTAAAGAATAAAGGTATTCCAACTAGTGACTTACAAAATTTCTCTTTTATTTTTAAGCTACGAAGCAATTTGTAGTACTGAACTTGTGTATTTAGATAAAATTTTCCATTAAAAGCGCTTTGTTTAATTAATAATGGCTCATCAGGTCTCAGGTAATCAGCATGGGAATTTGACGCGGTACCCTTTAGTAGTGAGCACATGGCCCTTCTTAGAGGCTGTTAGAACTGCCTGGAGAGCTGTTGATATTGGGTTTTCTGCTGTGGATGCAGTTGTTGAAGGTTGCTCGGCTTGCGAGGAATTAAGGTGTGATGGTACAGGTTAGTGATTGTATTGTGAATTTGTGGCTAGGTCAAATTCATATTAAAAAAAGTTTCTAGGATCACTTGTTATTGTTATTCACTCCCTCATCAATGTTTGGTTTTCGATTTTTTTTTCCTCCTTATGGAGTATAGATTTAAGATATGGCCCATAGCCTATGGGCTTTTGATGAGCTTGATTTGAATATTAGATGTATATGTTTTGTTTAGGAGAGATCAAGTGACGTCTTCAGTTTCATGTTATACCTGAGGACAAGGTAAATCATGTGAATGATTCTGTATGCATCTTTCCGTTATGAGGAAAAATGTTTCCAAGTAAAGAGATAAAGGGAAATAAACAAAATTACTTGAATGTACTAGGACCACTAAGTTCACTTCTAATTGATGAATGTGTGGAAAAAAAAAAAGAAAAATAAGAAGAAAATAACAACAACAACACCACTTCTATTGTTATAAAAGTGGTTCTGCCAGACATTGAAAGTGTTTTCTATTAGAAAGAAGTGCTTATGTAATAGTGTATTCGACCAAACGAATACTTAATGCTGGTGCTCTCTTTATTCTGCATTTTGTAGTGTCTGAGATGGATTGGCAAGCATGTGTATGGTTTTGATAGGATGTCAAGTTATCTTATTGATACAACCTTGAATGAACAGTTGGACCTGGTGGAAGTCCTGATGAGAATGGAGAAACTACTATTGATGCTATGGTTATGGATGGGGTAACCATCTTTTGATTGTTCTTTTTCTTGCATTATGATCCTATATCTATTATTTATTTATATATTGTTATTTGCTTTTTTCATGTTGTTTTGGTTGCACGGAAATAACTAATTACCATTTTCTTGCTAAGGAATTGCATAGATGACGATGGAGGTTGGAGCTGTCGCTGCTATGAGGCACGTAAAAGATGGCATCAAAGCTGCTAGACTAGTTATGAAACATACTAAACACACTTTGCTTGTTGGAGAAAAAGCATCAGTCTTTGCAATTTCAATGGGTCTTCCTGGACCAACAAATCTTAGTTCATCAGAATCTATAGAGAAATGGAGAAAATGGAAAGAAAATCACTGCCTACCCAATTTTTGGAAAAATGTTCTACCTGTTGAAACATGTGGTCCTTATCATGGAAATGATGATCTATTGGACCCTAGTGAGCAATGTCATGTACCTTCTGCAATGGAAGGTCATATATCAAGATCATCTCATATTAGTGTTCACAACCATGACACTATATCAATGGCAGCTTTTGATAAAGTAAGATCATGATCATAGATTTCCTTTTTATCTGTTTCCTTTTCCTCTCTCTCTCTCTTCTTAATTCCATTCTGAAATATACTATTTCGACTAATTCAATTTTTTTTACTAGATGGGGCATATTGCTGTTGGTACATCAACTAATGGAGCTACATTTAAGATTCCTGGGAGGTAAACTTTTCATCAGATTTTCCTCATGACTTTAACAGATGTAGTTTTGCTAAAAAATATAATAATATATATTATTTTATTTTCATTTGACACTGACTTTTCTTTCTATAAACTCAAATTTATTGTTAAAATATTATAGTAACTGAAAAATCAGGTTTTTGTTTAGTTTCGCAAACTATGGTTTTCCTCCTTATCCATCTAGTTCTAGTAAGCAGGTAAGGTCAAAGGTTGAATATTTTACTACTTTTTTGTATCAATAGACTACATTATATGTCAAAATTTATGCAATTAAGTTTTCCAATGAGATCTTTGGTTCAATTGGCTGGAAACTGAGAATTGTTTAGTCATGTTCCATGCACATGAATTTTTAAGGATGTTTTCGGCTTTTCAAAACATCTAGAGCGAACTGCACAAGACTAAATAATTTCTGAATTTCTAACTAATTTTAGGGGAAATCTCATTAGAAAAGTTGATTGAATACATAAAGTAATCAATTGATAAATAAATAAAATATTAAAAGTAGTAAATTACAACTAAATCTATATTTTAATGCGAAATAGAACGTTTTCCCTGTAGGTAATTATGACAGGAAAACCATGATGTGTCATCAAGCAATGATGCTTTAATAAAATTATCACTTCCTTTGTAACAAGCAACTAGAGGCATTCTTTCTTTTCTCTGCAGGGTGGGTGATGGACCTATTGCAGGTTCTGCAGCGTACGTAGATGATGATGTTGGTGCTTGTGGTGCAACTGGGGATGGTGACATCATGATGCGTTTCCTACCATGGTAATAATGCAACTTACAATAGACAGGAAGTCTAATATTTTTTTTTAGAGAAACCATTTTGAATCCTTCCGTGTACTTATTTTCCTCCTAATTCTTAGTTATCAAGTAGTGGAAAGTATGAGATTAGGCATGGAACCTAAGTTAGCAGCAGACGATGCTATATCAAGAATTGCAAAAAAGTTTCCTGATTTTATAGGCGCTGTCTTTGCTGTTAAGAAGAATGGTATGCATGCTGGTGCTGCATATGGTTGGACATTCCAATATTCTGTTAGGAGCCCCGAGATGGACGACGTGAAGGTCTTCACTGTGCAACCCTCACAATGAAACCGTGTAACAAGTTGTTTTATACTCTTCATGAGAAAGTTGCTATATCTAATGGCTATGTTTAACATTAATTTTGGATCTTCGTGTTACTTCACTGTGCAACCCTCACAATGAAACCGTGTAACAAGTTGTTTTATACTCTTCATGAGAAAGTTGCTATATCTAATGGCTATGTTTAACATTAATTTTGGATCTTCGTGTTACTTTAGCATTGATAGTTTGCTAGCATGCTGCAATGCCCTGCAAACATACACCTTTCCACCTGTGTATCTTTGATGAGAAGAAAATTGAATCCACTATGTATGTTAATAAACTTTCACATGAAATAGAAGATAACTAGCAAGCCATTGTTCCAATAACAAAATGAATGTAGTACACATTTCTTTTGGTTTTCTTTTCAGAACTATATCACTAACGATAAGTGAATAATCGCTTAAGAAAGTCAGCTTTGACTACAACATCGCTCAATAAATTTTTCATTACACAGTTTTTTTCTTCGTATTTTAAAAAAAATTCACTGCCAAAAGTGGTTAACTACATTCCGCTTGCTGCTTGTTTTTTCAAGGTGAGATCCCAGCTTCACCAATTGCTTCATTCTACATCACGGGATAGATTGAAATCATCTGGCTGGACAACGTTCACCTCCTCAAACTTATTGTCATCTGGCAAGGAAGACGATAAAATTAAGAATGAAGCTGTAGCATACTCTAAAAACTATTGTTGGATATTAAGAACATCTGTCATGCTTTTATATAAATACAAGTCCTAAAAAGTAGACATATTGGTCCCAGGTCTCACCATCATTCAACTTACAAAATACAAACTATACCAGAAAGTAAATTTTTTTGACATCTTTGAGGACAACTAGTCTACTATATCAGGCTGCCACACAGCTAGATGTAGTAACTGAGACTCATGTTAAGTAAGCAACGTTGGCTAAATCAACAAGAAGCATGCCATCTAAATACAAGGATACAAGAATCCAACCTTTTCTCAAGGTAAGAGCCACAACTGCATCATTTTCAACCTGAAAAGGGAAAAGATATATATTTAAGAATCAACAAGTCTGAGTCTCCAGAGGGAAACAACATTAAAATTCAGCATCTCACCAAATTGTATTATTTGCAAAATTCATGATCAAATGGAAAACATGAGTGCTAGGTAATACCTTCTGATCGGCCAATGTCTTTGAATCCTCCAGTACTTCTTTGCTGTTGAATAACACTAAGCACTGTTCACTTACAGGTTGATCAATGAGGACATGCAATTTCTGTTTAATATCCAGAATTGTCTCAGTTGGCTCACACTGGATAAAGCAAGTTGTCTTACATCGCTTGACACGGATGTACATGGCCTGTAAAAGGATGAAAGGAGATTATTTATTTAGAAAGTAGAGAATGCATACAAGTAGAAATGTAATAATAGTTGAAAGTTACAAAAATGAACAATTGGACAGTAATGATATCATGCCATCCATGGACTTGCATTTCATATCGGAAAACATACAGCTGAACCATTTTTACAATAATAGAATTTTGACATTTTTTTTTAGGAGAGTGCTTTGCAAGACATTTGAGCACAAGCACACTGATATGTTCACTCATTGCATGAATAGATAGATGTGCAAGATTGGCCTAACTCACATTTCAAAGGTTCCAACTTTCACGATTTCCTTTGGTAATGGGAATCCTATCTGAGACCTAAATGCCTACTAAATAATAACACTTTGAAGTTAAAGAAACTTGCATGCTAGATTATTTGTGTAATTTTTAATGTACGTTAATGGAAATGGTTTCCTTAACCAAAAACTTGCTACATTGATGCTCACTAGTTGCTATCACAACTCCAAGGAAAATAAACAATCTCATGATGTTCCAGGACAAGCTAGAGGGAGAGTGAAAAGAATAGAAATAAAACATTTTCTATTGTAAGGGCGAATAGATGAGTAGGTGACAATCAGACAATATAGAAAACCATGGCGTGTTACATGGAAACAAAATATTAAACAAGCCAAAGAAAACAGCTTTAGAAACCTCATATTCGCAAAATAATATCCAAAAAAGCACTTCCAGGCATGAAATCTATGGTAGGAAAAATCCATATCATATTCCACCACATACAGCTAGTTTGTTGAACGTGCTTTCACCAACGTGATAAGCACATGTCTGTTATCACATTCGAATGTTAAAGATTGTTTGTCCATGCATGGGACCTCTTAATGATTCCGCCTATGCATTAAAGCTATCAAATCTACAATCAAATTGATCCACAGATTGACCTCATACAAATCCATCAGTAACTGATGTGTAGATAATTCGTAACTTCAGATTTAGAAACATGACAAATGAATTAACAATTAATTTTTTCATCAAAATAATATAAATGATCGCAAGGTGCTTCACATAATTTAATAAACAGAACAATAAAAATTCAAGAAAACCTAGATAACTTGTCAGAAAATTAAGCAATGCTGTTTCTCTCCTTCATCGAGCTCACTAAAAATGGAGAAAATTTTGATAAAATCAATGGAATTTCATTCCAAAATTGCTATGTAGAGTGGTTTATCGCATAAACACTTGAAAAGAAAGAGGATCAAGCACGCTCACCATTTTCGGATCCCTACAGGACAGCTTTAAGCTGCTTCTTTCCCTGTAGCCTTTGACTCTGTTCAAAGAAATCCAAGTATATAACAAAGCTGATCCATCAAAAACGAGTTTAAAAATCTTCAATTAATCTATGTGAACCAAAGGATAAAGCTAATTGAATCGATATCAAGAGTTAGATAAATTCATAAAATTTTGAGGAAACGTATATTTATTTTTCTGTTGATAAGTAAAATTCGTACCTTCGATTTCTCAACGAGAACTAACTGAACACTGGAGTTTCCTTATTAATGCACAGTTCAATTTTAATTTTTTTTTTCTGTTTATATAATTGAAATGAAACTGGAAACTGGAAATTGGGAGTTGAGTATCGACAAGCGAGAAGGGCAAATCGAGTCTGGTGAAGACTGAAGACAGCCAATCGGATTCGAACGATGTTTGGAGTTATTTTGTGGGCTCATATGAGGCGATATGGCCCGTGCAATGTGATGTTGTGATCCAATTCTATGGAATAAAAGACCCGAGATTGCTGCTGTTTTGTTCCTTAAGCATTTTTGCCATTAATCGATTTACGATGCCGTTTTAGACTGATAATATTACTATTTTATCCCTAATTGGAACACAAATCGCATATTATGCTTTCTTGTGATGTATAACATAAACACACTTTGACTTACAATTAGAATATAAAGTAACAGAGGGTGTATATTATATATAAGTTTATTGAGAAAGAGAGCCAGAGAGAAAAAAAGACTTTTAATTGGAAAAAATAATGTGTTATAATACATTTCACATAGAAAAAGTCTCTTCTTCGGTTGCAGATGTGAACTTAACATGATGAGTCTTGGTCCTTGCTTTGGCATTTTTTTTTTAGCATGTCTTGGCTTTGAATTATAGCAAGCATGTTTTTATTTCTATTAGGGTGTTATTTACAGTTTCATTTATCAATAATATTGTTTGGGGTATATTTATATTCATCCTAAATTTGTACTTACATTATATATATATATATATATAATATCGGTATGCGTTTTGTTTAAGTGTTAAAATTGACATAAATATGATATTTTATAATTAAAATTAAGTCATTAAATTTATGTCGTTATTCTAACGATCAAATCGATCAGGTCGTTACGATTGTGTATTTTTTGTATAGATGTAGAGTAAAAACGTGAAACACCACCAAGTTATTTGATCCTAATATCTACACCTAAATAAGTATTTTTAGTTTGAACGTGAAATCACGTTTGTGTAAGTCGTTAAGTGTGGGATACATCAAAGATAAGATGATTAAAATGATCTATTATTTAATCATGTTAAATCGTCATGTATGAACTACTTGATATAATATATTATTTACAAATAAAATAAATCAAGTCGTTAAAATTGCATACTCATTTACAAGTAAAATACATATAAAGTTATAATAATATAGTTAAAGTTATATTATACGGTTAATCAAATTTCTCATTTTATTTCAAAACAGTAAATGTTAAGCATATATCACGCCAAATAATATAATCTGTATATAAAAGAAAAAAATATATATATGTTTTTCAACTTATAAATTTGTATGGCTCTTAGCTAAAGATCTAACGTTCGAATTACAATCATAACATTTTACATTTCTATCAGATGTTTATTATTTAAACTAAAAAAATTATATTTTATTAAAAATATCTTGTTTTTTATTATAAATAATACAATGATATTCTCGATAAATCAACAAAACAAGATAGTTAAAATTTACTTAACTTATCACGAGGCAGTATATAATAGAGATGTACTTAATTCGGTTAGAGAATATTATAAATCAAAATCGATTTATGCATAAAGCATAACTGAATCAATGTACAACTAATTTATTTGATCGGTTGGTTAGGTCAATTACCTTCGTTTGGAGTTATATAAATTATTATATTATTATTTGAATAAAATATAAACTCTTTTATTTGAATAAAATCATTAAATTCAATTTAAAGTTAAACATACATAATAAATAAATTTAATTAATTTATAACCCAATAGATAAAAGTCAAAATTATCATAAAATTTAATTATTAAATTAAAAATAATTAATGTTAATATGTTATTTTTTTAATAAATTTATTAGGTTTGATATACACAGGTATTTCTATTAAAAATTAAAATTAAATCAATTTATTTATATTTTTGGTAAAAAAAATTAGAATGAGCCGAACTTAATAGAACATCAAAACTGACCTAAAAGACTTGATTTATGTGTGATTCTGATCAATTCGATTGATTATTATTATTATTTATTTATGCTCGTCCCAACTGAGCAGAAACCGCAATTGTCACGCTAGAGTGTAATGTTCTTTTTTTCCCCTTAATATAAGGTGTTATGTTCTCATTAGTTAGATTAATTAGTTTCCAATCATACTCATTTCCATAAGGTATTATTGGTTACTCATTGAATATATGATGTGCCGGACAAATCATATTCTTTATTGTTTTGATTTTTTAAGGTGAAGTAACATATTTTAAAAATACATATTTATTAATATAGAATTTAATTTATTTGAAGTGTCACGTTAATAAAGATTGGAAAAATAATGAATAACTTATGGTTATGCATCTCTATTTTTTTTTAAGGATCCTATTAGCATTTATAGATTCTGTGGGTGAGAGTTCTTTTTTCAATAAAATAATTTTAAATGCTGGTAGCATTAGGGTTGGTTTCTACGTTGGGGTGAGCATTAGTTTGAAACCGTAAATTTTAAGTTAATTCGAATTCGATCTGATCCGATTTGAAATAAATTATGAATTATTTAATCTAAATTTGATCCGTTGTATATGTCAACCTGAACAAATCCAAATCCGCCAATTTTAAGTCAATCTAAATCTGATCTGATCTGATCCGAAAATTATTCAATCCAAAAATTATTCAATCTGAATCTACTTTAAATGTCAATCTGAATCCGTCAATTTTAAGTCAATTTGAATCCGATCTAATCCGAAAATTATTCAATCTGAATCCACTTTAAATACCAATTCGATCGGATAGGGTCAAAATTTTAATTTAAATCTATTAAATTTTTTACATAAATAAACAAATTATGAAATATTAATCCAATCCGAACCGCTATAAATGTCAATCCAAACAAATCCAAATCTGATATAATTTTAACATATAAAATGAAAAATTACATAAAATAAAAATATTTTTCATTTTCGGTAGCGGCAACAGCAGCAGAGAAGTAGAGAAGCACGAGCAGAAGTATAGAAGCAGAAAAGAACGAGCAGTAGCTTTAAGAAATGATTTTATTGATGATAAATAAATGAATGTTTACAACCTATTTATACAAAAGAAAAGCAAAATTGTAATAATTATAAATAAACATAATTATTAGAGGCATGTTCTTGGACAGTCTATCCTTCCCCACCATCCTTCCCTACCAAGATATTGGTGGCTCCTTCCAGCTGATGTGTTGGTTGTCACCAACTGGATATCAATTTCTTTAACATTCTCTCTCAAGTTTTAATATATGTTAATTATTCCTAACTTGTTAAGTAAGCTTGAGAATTGTGAAAAACTCAGAGATTTGGTAAATATATCTCCTGGTTGCTCTAATGTAGAGATATGATAAGTTTTGATCATTCCAGCTTGAATCTTTTCTCTTACTAGATGGAAATCGATCTCTATATGTTTGGTTCTCTCATGAAACATTTGATTTGATGCAATGTGAAGGGCTGCTTGATTGTCACAATATAACTTGGTTGGTTGGGGTGTGTTTGATACCAAATCATCCAAAATGTATCGTAACCAGGTTACTTTGCAACATGTTGTTATCATAGAGCGGTATTCTGCTTCTGCACTTGATCGTAAGACCGTATTTTGTTTCTTAGTCTTCCAAGAAATTAGTGAGTTTCCAAGAAACATACAATATCATGTGGTTGATCGTCGTGTATCTGTGCATTTTGCCCAATCTGTGTCACAGAAATCATTTAGTTGTAATGAACTAGTTGCTGAGAAAAAGAAACCTTGCCCTGGTGTGTTCTTGACATATCGTAGCACTCGTTGAGCTGCTTCCAAATGTGGTTGACATGGTTTATCCATATATTTACTGAGAATGTGCACGACATACACTAAGTCGGGTCTTGTGATGGTCAAGTATATTAATCTCCCAACAAGTCTTCGATAGGATGTGGGATTAATGATGAATTTCCCTTCAACCTTGTTGAGGGATAAATTTTGTTTCATAGGTGAATTGACAGATTTGGCATCAAGATAACTCATGTCCTTCAATATTTCAAGTGTGTACTTGCGTTGTGACATAACAATTCCCTTCCTTGAACGTCAAACTTCTATGCTCAAAAATACTTTAATTCACCAAGATCTTTAAGCTTGAATTGTCTCATGAGATGGTTCTTAGTTTATTCAATATCTTGTACATTATTTCCTGTTATGATTATATAATCTACATAGACAAGAAGAGCAGAGAAGGAATTACAACGGGTTCGGACGAACAGTGAGTGATCATACTTAGATTGGTTAAAACCAGCTAGCTTAAGTGTTGTTGATAGCTTGATGAACCATTGTCGTGAGGATTGTTTGAGTCCATACAAAATTTGTGTAGCTTACATACTCGTGTTTCCCCCTTTCGTCTGAATCCAAGTGGAATGGACATGTAGACATCTTCATGAAGATCACCATAGAGAAAAGCATTGTTTGCATTGAGTTGTCAAAGATGCCAATTTTGAATAGTAGCAACGGAAAGAATAAGCCGAACAGTAACAAGTTTGGCTATTGTTGCAAAAGTTTCTTGGTAGTCAAAACCTTCAATCTGACTGTATCCTTTGGCCACTAATCGAGCCTTGTATCGTTCCACAGAGTCATCAGTATTATACTTGATTTTGTAGATCCATTTACAACCAACTGGTTTCTTGTTTGGAGGAAGCTGTTGAAGCGTCCAAGTGCCATTAATTTCAAAAGCATTCAGTTCTTGTTTCATGGCAAGTCACCATTTTGGATCGTTGAAAGCTTTAGCAAAGGTGGTTGGTTCCTTGAGAATGGAAATAGAAGTAGCAAAGGCACGATGTGCAGGTGATAATTGGTCATATGTAAGTACATGAGATAGAGAATGAGAAGTATCTTTGTTTTTGGACGATGTTGAGTTAGACGAAGAGAATGACCGAGAAGGCAAGGAAACTTCTACATGATATTTTTGAAGGTAGCTAGGAACATTGGTGGATCGACGAAGCCTATGTGTGACTGGTGTTAGAGGAGTCATGTGTGGTGGAGAAGTTGATGATGATGTTTCTGGAGATGAATTTTGAAGATGAAGAATGTTTGAGTTGATTGTTGGAAGGACAAATGGTGTATGATGAAGTGATGTATTTGGATTGGTTGATTGACGAATGTTAGGTATGTCATCATAAATAGTATATTATGATAGATGGAATAGAGTTAGAGTGTTGATAGTGGAAGTGAAATAAGGAAATACATGTGCATGAAAGATAACATCACGAGACACTAAAGTCTTGCTTGTTTCCAGATTGTAGACACGATAAACTTTTATCCCAGATGGATACCTAATGAATATGCATCTATGTGATCTAGCATCAAACTTGGTGAGTCGATCATGATGTGCAGACACGAAACAAAGGGAACCAAAAACACGAAGATGTTCATACCTAGGAATTTTGTGAAAAAAAAATTTAAATGGTGTTTTACCCTTGAGAACAGGTGTTGGAGTAATATTTATGAGTTATGTGGCTGTAAGAATGGCATCTCCCCAGAATATTTTAGGGAGATTGGCTTGGAAGAGCAATGAACGAGCAATATTAAGAAGATGACGGTGTTTGCGTTCAACAACACCATTTTTTTTAGGGGTAGAGACACAACTGGTTTGATGAAGGATTCCTTTGCTAGAAAACAACTGGGTTATAGAGAATTCTGGTCCATTATCACTATGAATGATTTTAACTCTGGATGCATATTGTGTTTCAACAAGATTGATGAAGGTGGTGAGAAATGTGCATGTATCAGATTTAGTGTTTAAGAGATAGACCCATGTGCATCTTGAGTAGTCATCAACAATAGCGAGGAAATAACGTGCTCTATTAAGTGATGGAATGTGATAGCCACCCCAAATATCAACATGAATTAGTTCAAAATGTGCTTTTGTTTTGATGAAACTTAAAGGAAATGGATTACGAGTTTTCTTAGCTAGTGGACAAATAGAACAATCACTAATAGAACAAAAAGATATGTTGATGGAAAGAGAAAGCTCACACAAACTGTTATTAGATAGATGACCAAGTCGTTGATGCCATAGATGAGGGTTGGTTGGAGTAGTATTTGAAACAAAGAAACATTCAGCATTCTTATAAGATGGATGACTTCCCTTGTTTATATGTGCAGTGTGGGCGCGATCCTCAATCGATGTGGGACTTTAACACTCTCTCTCACATCGGCAAGGTTTTGTCCCTTTGAGACCGACGGGGATGTTGAGCTTATGGAGCCCAAGTGGCGGAATGCATCACTCACTAGTGGCAAAATAACTGCACCGAATGGGTAACCTGCTTTGATACCATGTAAGAAATTATTTTATTGATGATGAATAAATGAATGTTTACAACTTATTTATACAAAAGAAAAACAAAATTATAATAATTACAAATAAACATAATTATGAGAGTCATGTTCTTGGATAACCTATCCTTCCCCACCAAGTTATTGGTGGCTACTTCTATCTGGTGTGTTGGTTGTCACCAGCTGGATATCAAGTTCTTTAAAAACAGTAGTAGAGAAACATAGAAGCCTTAAAGTCTGAAACCAGCAATGGAGGTAGGGAGGCAAAAAGAAAGATGGAGGCAAGGAGTCAGAGAGAGAGGTGGAGGCCGGTGGGAAACTATATTAGGTTTTGTGTTAAGAATATTAGAATAAGAGATACGGTAAATGTTAAGTTAGGTTAGGTAATTAGGTTTATTAATTATTATTATATATATATATATATATATTAAATAATATATTAAATATATCGAATCAGATCGGATTATACGAATTTAAATATTTATAATCCGAATTTGATCTGATTTCGGATTGAAACCACTTAATTTTATTAAAAAATTTAAATTTCTCAAATTAATTAGATATTTTGCTCACTCCTACTTCTATGTATAACTCCTATAAACTTTTTCATCCATATATAAAATAATTATTACAGCTAGAAAATGTCCACCAAGAAGTATAACTCCTATAAACTTTTTCATCCATATATGAAATAATTATTACAGCTAGAAAATGTCCACCACATGAAACACCCCCCCTCGTATAAACTTTTTCATCCATATATGAAATAATTATTACAGCTAGAAAATGTCCACCAAGAAGTATAACTCCTATAAACTTTTTCATTCATATATGAAATAATTATTACAGCTAGAAAATGTCCACCACATGAGACACACCCCCAGAAAAGTATAATCTACATTAGACAATTAATTATTATCAGAATATCAGGTCTATCAACTCGTGAGCAATTAATTGGAGAATAGGGGACCCAACAGGGATCAAAATTCAAATTCTAGCCATCCGATTGACTTATACCCGGAAGAAAAAAGAATACATTTTAAGAATATCTAGGGATTTAACGACCAATAACCACCATCAACGGCAGCATCTATGGGAATTTTGGTGTTCATGTGATCAAAATATAAGGTATATGACGCGCAATCTAGCACAGTTAATGAAATGATGTTTGAATTAATTTTTTTCTTAGATTTTCAAATTCTGTCCCAATTCGATCCTAATTCAAGTTGAGCATTTTTCAGATCATGTATATTTTCACATCATAAGTGATTAGATTTTTCAAATTAATGTCAGCTCAAAGCCCATCTCTAATACATTTTTAGGCTTGATTTTTTAACTTTAAACTACTTAAGTTAGTATTATCTTGTAAAATAATAACATATAATATTCAAAAATATATATATTTTATAAAATTCAAACTTAATTTGCATTTCCTAAAACTAGATATACTTATCATTTAATTCAGACATAATCAGGTTTCAAGATAAGTAATCTAAATATTGATGAAATTGGGTTAAATTTATATACTTATCATTTTCTTTTAAATAAAAATAATATTTTTTAATTATAAAAAGATAATATATATTTTTCCTTTGTTATTGTACAGGGGCATGCATTACATTTAAGTCAAGCCAAATTTGCTCTAGTATTTCTTATATGTTCAGCTTTGTGGTCTCGAGCTTTGAATTTCGTGGAGAAATTATTTTTCTTTTAAAGAATAAATTAAGTAACAACCAAAGTAAATCAAACTTTGCTGCTAAAAAAGATACCAAATTAAAGTAATTTAAAAGCGTTTTTGATACGTATATGTTTCAAAGTTTTAGTTGAATAACTGTGTTATTGAAGAGTTTTTTAAAAAGAGTTTTTTAAGTCAAATTTTTTTTTTCTTTTACAAAGAAAGTACTTAAGTCTAATTGTTTTTTTAAGTGATATGATAAATTCACTAAAACTTATTAAAAAAATGTTACCACTTTAGTCTACTTCTTTTAGGGAACTAATTAGCATTAATCAAGCACATGACTGATGACTCTACTCATGTCCTCTATAAATACTAGGAAGTTAGTAAGGAATGCTACACTCAAATATCATATCAGTAAACTAATATAGTGATATGGCTGCTCTCAAGCTATCCCTGTTTAATTTCTACGTTCCATTATTTCTATTCACTCTATTTTGCTATTTTAAACTTTGTTTTTGCTTTAAGCCAAAACAATTTAACTTGTCAACCGTTTCCACCGATTGGTCTTCCGCCGGAGCCACTTGGTATGGCAGCCCAAACGGCGCAGGAAGTGATGGTATGGTAACTAGCTAGCTAATATTATGAACGTGATTTAATTTGAAATGTTATATAATTTACATTTTAGAGGGAGAGAGAGAGTATATTGTCTTAATGGTACCATAATTTCATTTGAGATATTATTTTTTATTCTTATTTTTTATATGATACCTTAATTTACTCACATTTTGTTGAAAAATTAGTGTTGGAAACGTCAAGGCCAAAGGCCAAGGCCTAAAGGCCTTTCTAAATAAAACAAGCTCTCTCAAAGTTGTCTTATTTCTTTTATGTTTTCATTACAATTCTATAGCTATATATAAGGAGATTTACTAATTGAATTACTATTTGAATTAAACATTCCTTGATTTACTCATTGAATTAAGGATTCCTTGTTTTACTCCTTGAATTAAGGATTCCTTGTTTTTCTCCTTGAATTAATCTTTAAATTAAGGATGATAACTCCTTGATTTACTCCTTAATTTACTCCTTAATTTACTCCTTGAATTAAGGTTCTTGATTTACTCCTTAAATTAAGAAGTTAATACTCCTTAATTTACTCCTTAAATTACTCCTTAATTTTATCTCCAATACTCCCCCTCAAGCTGGATCCATAAGGTTTATGGATCTAAGCTTGCACAGAAGTCGTTGAAACTGATGAGAAGCCAAGGTAGCAAATGTAAAACTAATAAAAAAAAATGCTGATTATAATAGCAAAAAAAAAATATTATTGTTATCGATATGTGACCTTTCCTTTTACCATAATACTTCCCCTCTATATTGGGCAGGTAGGAGCTGTAGGAGAGATTTAATCCATCATCGCCAAGAGCTTAGTTTCAATGTGGGACCTTTCCTTTTACCATAATACTCCTCCTCCACATCAGGTAGGTAGAAGCTACAGGAGAGATTTAATCCATCATCGCCAAGAGTTTGGTTTCAATGTGGGACCTTTCCTTTTACCACAATACTCCTCCTCCACATCAAGTCGGTAGAAGCTGCAGAAGAGATTTAATCCATCATCGTCAAGAGCTTGGTTTCAATGTGGGACCTTTCCTTTTACCACAATACTCCTCCTCCACATCAAGTCGGTAGAAGCTGCAGGAGAGATTTAATCCATCATCGCCAAGAGCTTGGTTTGAAAAAAAAATAGAATAAGAAATCGCTCTGATAGAGTGTCAAACGCACTTTGAGCAAAGGAATAACAATTTTTTTTAAGAAGATCGACTTGCTCTGATACCATGATGAAAAATTAGTGTTGGAAACGTCAAGGCCAAAGGCCAAGGCCTAAAGGCCTTTCTAAATAAAACAAGCTCTCTCAAAGTTGTCTTATTTCTTTTATGTTTTCATTACAATTCTATAGCTATATATAAGGAGATTTACTAATTGAATTACTATTTGAATTAAACATTCCTTGATTTACTCATTGAATTAAGGATTCCTTGTTTTACTCCTTGAATTAAGGATTCCTTGTTTTTCTCCTTGAATTAATCTTTAAATTAAGGATGATAACTCCTTGATTTACTCCTTAATTTACTCCTTAATTTACTCCTTGAATTAAGGTTCTTGATTTACTCCTTAAATTAAGAAGTTAATACTCCTTAATTTACTCCTTAAATTACTCCTTAATTTTATCTCCAATACATTTAATAATAGTTACCAATATAATGTAATTTTTTATTTTATTTAAGATTTTTCATACATGTGAAGCAATATGTGTTTAATGAATGGCATTTGTTTTAATATATGATTTAATATTTTTTGACTCATTTTACATTCTCTTCCACCTATCTTCTTCATGTATTACCTAGTAATTTAACAAATTCAATTATAAATGCATACTGTTTAATGATATTCATATAAAATTTATGTTAAGTTTTGTTTTAATTTTAATAAATATAGTATGTAATTTTTAAATTTTATATAAAGAAAAATAGAAAAAAAATATGCAATATACAATTTATATAAAAAAAAAATTAAAATGAGCCAATACAAAAAATTGTTTATGTGCACAACTTAATATTTAGTCATATATATATATCAGATATATATAAAATATGTAGCACCACTATTGCATGCTATATTAATATCATAAATATGGTTTTTGGCGAGTGTTTTGTTTGGGAGCCTTAGTCTTCAATCGTTTTTTGGAATCATTTGAAATGCTTAAAAGGAAAATATCAATCAATTTATTAAGTCTTTCAAAAGAAAAAAAAATCATAATATAGGAAAAGTTTTTGAACTCCGAAGTGATGCATAAAAAAAAGAGACGTTAAGAGAAGTAAAATGAATAAAAAAACATTAAAATAAGTATTTAAAAACTAAAAAATAGTTGAAAAAGAAATCGTTTAAGTTAAGTGAAAGAAATAGTAAAAAAATATTACAAACGCACTCCATTGAGTGTATATGTTTTGTACATGTATAAAAAAATTTAATAAAATAAAAAATAATTACATTTTATTAAATACTTATATCATTAAAATATTACTTAAAAATATGACTAAATATTTATCAGAAATGAAATTATCACCAACTAGCAGATGATATATGCACTAAGCCACTAATACAAGAGTACTAGCTTATATATGTTATATGTATAATATGCAGGAGGAGCTTGTGGTTATGGGAATTTAGTGTCACAAGATCCATTCTCTTCCTTAGTTACCGGAATTGGCCCTTCTCTTTTCAATTCAGGCAAGGAATGTGGAGCCTGCTATCAGGTGTATATATATATATATATAATATTATTTAAGAATTTTCCTTTTTGCTATTCGTCACAAGGTGCGCTCACCTAATTAAAATATTCCAAAAGTACCTTGTCATTAACTTATAATCTAGCAAGATTTTCTTTTAAGATTTATACAATTAACTTTTTTTCAAAATAATTAAATATTATATAAATTAAGTCTTTGTTAACAATTGTTTAATATAAAGTTGCTTAATTTTGTCTTTTATAAATGTCACAAAATTAGTGTCTAATGTACATTACGTACTGTGATGTAGATAAAGTGCACGAAACACCCATCTTGTTCTGGAAAACCAGTGAGAGTGGTTATAACAGATTTGTGCCCAGGAGGGCCATGTACGTCTGAATCTGCACATTTTGATCTCAGTGGTACTGCTTTTGGTGCCATGGCTCTTCCTAATCAAGATCAACAACTTCGTAATGCTGGTGTTCTCCAAATTGAATTTGCACGGTAATTACTTTTCGTTATTTAATTTTTATTCCATTAAATAAAATTAATTTATCCAAATAAACTTTTTATTACAAATAATGTATTCGGAGTGTTGCAATTTGATTTTTGCCTACTAAATTCAAAAATTACATAGTTTGCCAAGCTAATGACAATTACACTAGCATTTTAAAATTAATCACTTAATTCTAGTAGTTTTTTTTATTTTAATGATAATTTAGTCTATTATATATTTTTTAAAAAATTAAAAATATTTATTCAAATACATAAAATTTGTTTTGGCATGTTTGTCCATTTTTTCTAATTTCAATAACAAACAAGTTATTGCATCAGGCATATCAAGTGTTATACCATATATTTAAGTAAATTCACATCAATTATCATTAGATTTAAAAAGAAATTCACGTGCTTATATTAATCAAGTACAAAATAATCCGGCAATATCCAAATTTATTAAAATTAACATGATATATGTAACATTTTTTTTTTTTGTTTTCTGACTGACTGACTGACTATACATGATTAAATAGATCCTAATTAATGTTTCCTTTTACAATATTTGTTGTAACAGTGTGGCATGTGATTATTCTGGGAAAAATATAGCATTCCATGTTGATGCGGGATCGAATCCGAACTATTTTGCGACGGTGATTGAATTCGAAGAAGGAGATGGAGATCTCTCTGGTGTGGAATTAAAAGAAGCTTCTTCATCAAATGGTGAATATTGGAGAGCCTTGCAACAATCTTGGGGTGCCGTTTGGAAACTTGATGCTGGATCAGAATTGCAGCCACCATTCTCTATCAGATTAATATCTCAATATTCAAAGCAGACCCTTGTAGCCAAAAATGTCATTCCTAATGGTTGGGAGCCTGGTGCCACCTACAGATCCTTAGTCAATTACGTTGTAGAGCTGTAATCACTTATTATGTCCAACCTTATACTGTACTGGTGGGCTTTAAACGAATCATATATATATTGTATGTGACTTTTATATATCAAGACAGTGTACGTGAGGGAGATGATTAAATTATCTAAACCCTTCCTATAAATTAAACTACGACTAATTTCTAGCTAGCTTTCTTTTCAAGAGATACAAAAAGTCTTGCTTTGCTTGTGGTATAATAATTTCGTCCCTTACTACATACACATCACATTTTCAAATCAATAATTTATATCATTGATTTGATCTATATATAAATGAAAGAAAAGACTTACTTGTTATATAGTCTATACACAAATTATATAAATATGTATTAAATGTAATACTTAATTATCGGTTAGTACGAAGTAAATTATTCCTAAACTTGTTCCTTAATTTCCGCCCATACCAATTAATTTCTGATGCTTTTATTGGGTGACTCTAGATTTTATTTAAAGAGGATGGAGTAGTATTTTATTATTATTATTATTATTTTGCTAATCTAGATGTAGTATGAAATTCCACAAAATATCCCCACTTTTCTTGCTCACGTACTCATACAATTTCTTTACACAAAAGTGGGTAGAATGTTAACATAATATAAAATCTTTTTTATCGATTTTTTTATGGTATTAGAGTCCTTTTATTTATGTCACCAAAATCACTTTATTTTCATAACAGACACTTATATCCCCTACTTTTCATGCACACGTACTCATACAATTTCTTTACACATAAGTAAGGAGAATGTTAATGTAATATAAAAAAAATTATCAGTTTTTTTTAAATTAACATAAAATAGATTAAGTAACTAAAATTTATTTTATTTATGTTATTAGAGTTATTTATTGTACTTTTATTAAAACTATAGATTTTAAAACATCAAAAATAAAGGCTACATAAATTAACAAATTACAATATTATTGACACCAAAACCATACGAAGAAGCTCTCTCTCATCTAGTATCTTCGAAGACTAGTACAAAAAGTTAAACGACTCATCTTCAATGCATTGCTCAGAGTAGGGACAATTATTGTACCATCTGTGTGGTCTTCAACAACGGTGGACTAAAGAAATTTCATCTATGTTGTTTAAACGTCAATAATCTTTAATTTTTTGACCATATAACACTTGTTTTTTTATATTATAAAGTCTTTAGTTTTGATCTAAACATAATACCTACAAAAAAATGTGATACAAAAAAATGCTCAAAAGATCACAAAATTATTTGATCAAAAAGAAAAATAAAAAATATATTATAATGTTTAAATTAGATTTTAAATTATTAAAATAAAATAATAATTTTTCTTCCATTAAATTCACTTTATTATTATGTTAAAATTTGTAATTAATAAAATAATATTTTTTATTCAAAAAATGATTAAAATATCTCATTTTTACAAAAAGATTGACCTAAATGTTCCTTGTAAAAATAAAGTAACTAAAGTGTCCACTTGACACAAGAAAAATGACTTGTACAAATCTCATCCAAAAATTTATCCTAAAATTCATAACTTAAATACCATTTGAATATAATTTAATAAAATAAAAATAGGATTATATCCCATAATATCTCTAGTAGCCACCATCGATAATTACAGTGACTATCGTCAATGACCTATTAGAGTTTTATAATCAACCAAATGTAAATTATTAAATCTATATGTATCTTTTGTATGTAATATGTTATATATACAAGTAGTGTCACCAACCGTATCATATTAATATATAACATCTACATGTATCTCTTTGTATGTACATTATAACATCAACCATAGTTCAAACAACCTCCTGCATCTAACATATTAGATCTACATATATATTTGTATTTAACATATTATATTTATCTCTATTTTTTATATTTAATATGTTATACCTACTCTACTTTTATATATAAAATGTTACATACACCTTCAATGATATCATCAACTATGATGTAGGATCATTAACAATTAATAACTGATGAGATAGAATGCAATTTTGATATTATTTTATCAAAGTTATGAAATGATATTCTTTTTTATTAACATTAGAACCAATTGTACAAAGAACCAATTGGGATAGTTTTTGAAAGACATTACCTGTGGTAGCCTGATATATCCTGCGGCATCCATAAGTTAGAATTTCATTTAGGTCAATAATTTGAAGAAGATATATTCTGAAACTTATTAGAATTTCATTTAGGGTCAATAATTTGAAGAAGATATATTCTGAAACTTATGATAAAACTAACAACCTCAAATCGAATAGCAGAGAGAGACGAGTTATGTAAATAAAAAATTGGAATAGAGAGGATAGAGAAACATAAAAGAGAGATCTCCATCCAACAAAACTCCTCTCGAGCAAAGAAGTATCTGATTTGGCGTTATTCGTCGCCAACTGACACTATTGAACTGAGAGAAGAAAAGTAGGGAGAACAGGTAGCAAGAAAGAAGGAGAAAAGCATATAGCCGTGAATAAGATAACTGGGGGTAAAACTGTAATATAACGTATTCAAAACGGTAACGTGGAGCAAAATAAAAAAAATTGTAAAAATCTCTAAATGCCCTGTGATTTTGAGTCCTTATTTCTGTACGACCCATCTAAAATTAGAGCACCGTAAAACATATTAAGTGACTCGTGTTCACGTGGATCCAAATTCGGACACAATAAAATTAAATCCAAACACGAATTAATTGACACTGACTTTTTTATATTTGGCCACGAACCAGTTCATCCGTTAAATAAATGAGTTAGATTATAGGTTAAAATCAACCTAATTTAATATGTTAATGCTTTTATATATTTTATTAATGGTAAAAAAAATTATTTATTTTAAATATAAATTATGTTATATTGTAACATGAAAATATAACTAAGTTATATCAGGGTAATATTTTCTCAATTAATAAAATAATTTTTTTTATTAAATAGATCATTGAACGAATTACAGGTTAATCATTATAAATTTGTACTAACCTTTTTATTAAATGTGTCTAATCGAGTTAGTCTATTTTGATCTAAATTCAATAACAATAAATTCAAATTTGTACATAAAAACTTTAAATTTGTGTCGAGTTGTATGTTGTTTCAAGAATTCACGATTATACCTCAAATGATGTATTGGGTATTGTTTTTCACTTGTAAATGAAGCTAGCTTGGTCTAAAAAAAAATTTCCTTATGAATTAAGTCAACATCTTTTACCATTATAAATTAAATGCACAAGTTTTAATAGAAATTGACATTGTTATATACATATGTTCAGCACAAATTTATGTTGAGTCCCACATCGATCGAGGATGTCAGCATAATACTGGTTATTAGTCTGATAGTCTTTTTTTTCTGATAAACGTATTTTTAGGAAAAACTTTGATTGTCTAGCTTTCAACTTGGTATCAAAGCTGGTCATTAGGGTCAATTGATGAGTCTTCTCTCGTTCTCCTCATGGTTCTTCGGTCATGCGATGTCCCCATCCGGTGTGAACCTGATCTTTGCGATGTCCTCGTCCGGTGTGAACCCGATCTTTGCGGTGTTTTCGTCCGATGTGAGGGAAAATATTGAGTCTCACATCGACCAGAGATGTCAGTCTAGCATTGATTATTAATCTGATACAACCCCTTTCATGATAAATACGTTTCGAGGGAAAACTTTGATTGCTCAACTTTTAATTATTTATACATATGAGTTAATTTAACCGTATTATGTCCTGCTTAGAATTTAACCGCATTTTTTTTATTGTTTTTGAAACTTAGGGGAAAAAATGGTAGGGACTATGATTTATCTAAATTTAATCGTTCTTAAAATTTCACGATCGGTATAATAACTTTATGATAACGAGTTTGAGACATACAATTTAAATGTATTTGTGGCCGTTATTTATATGGGTTTTTTTTTTTTTTGGTATGTTAAATGTCAGTGTGATGTTGGAAGAATATGGGAGCAAAATTACTGAACTATCAAAAAGAATTGTAGAAATTGTGTTGATGAGTTTAGGAGAAAATTTAGAGAAGAAATATTATGATTCGGAGTTCAAAAAATGCCATGGCTATTTGAGGATAATCAACTATTCAGCTCCAGAGTGTGTGAAAGAAAAAGAAGTTGTAGGGCTTGGAAAGCACACTGACATGAGTTGCATAACAATCATTTATCAGGATGTAATTGGTGGGCTCCAGGTGAGATCTAAAGAAGGTAAGTGGATGGACATAAACCCGTATGGAGACACACTTGTAGTGAACATTGGAGACTTAATGGAAGCTTGGAGTAATGGGAAGTTGAGGTCATCTGAACACAAAGTAGTCTTGAAAAGGTTTATTAAAAGGTTTTCTTTGGCTTTCTTCTGGTGCTTTGAAGATGAAAAGGTTATTTTTTCTCCAAATGAAGTCGTTGGAGAAGAGCATTTGAGAGTTTATAGACCATTTGTTTGTGAAGATTATTTGAAATTTAGAGAGAGCAATGAGGAAGGAAAGTTTGAGAAAGTTAGTTTTACTGTTAACGATTTTGCTAGGTGATTAAAAATAAAAAATAAAAATCGAGTGCAAAAGCTATCCGATTGAGATACATTGTATCTACTTTTAACAACTTTATTTGGTTTGTGGGAGTGTTTTTTTTTTTTTTTTGCTTTAACTTTTTTTTTAAAATTTTGTATTTTCTTGAAGAATAGCTTATCTTTGAGTATTATTATATTCGTGTAACGCTATGTGTAATCTCCATAAGAGCAATTGTAATCGAATTCTTATATAATGAAGAGCAAAATATTCATTACAAATTTGTGAGAAATTTCAAATGAGCGAGACATTGTGTACCCTTTGTGAGGAATTTCATTTGATTGACACTGTGCACCATTTACTATTTTGTGAGGAATTTTAACTGAGTAACATTGTGTACCATTTACAACAACTTTGTAAGGAATTTCAAATGAGTGACATTGTGTACCATGATAATTTCAGTTAGACCCAAGAATGTATCCAATGATAATGTACCAGGACACATAAATTTGTAATCATCACACATTTGTTTAGTGCTAAAAAAAATATAAAACAAACTCTTTATTTTGTTCACACGGATGTTTAAACTACAACCCAAAAGATACAATCATACCATACTTCCAACAAGACTAACCCTTGCACAGGTTAAACAAAGACTACCTCTTTCACAACCCAGGAAGATTTAGATTCACGCACAAACTCCTTTACTAGGCTTCATAGTAAAGGTGGCTAGGCGCTTATGACCAAACAATAAAACTGCAAACCAAGACACCAAGGATTCTCTGTTTCTTCAATGCACCCAAAGAAGACAGTGTGTCGTGCTCTGGCCTGTCAAAGAAAGATCATTGTATTTTCCACCTCCTTGTGCAATTTACAAAATGCTTCATTAATAGAAGACAATGACAACAATCCTAGCGATGATGATAGTGATGAGGAAGAGGATGCAGATGCAGATGCAGGAGAATGCCACTCTGTCAATGCTTCATAGTACAGTCGCCCTCTGTAGGCAACAAGGTCAGCATAGTATACCGGTGGGACTAATGACACAGGTTTAGTACAACGAGCCATAGTGAAACACATGTAATATATAAGCTTCTGCAATTGGTCAGAAGTGAAACTATGCTCATCCCACAAGACATGGTAGTGTGTAGGCTTGCTTGTGCCGAGGCTTCCATAGTGACTGCACAGAAAGAAATCAAACTCAAAGGGATGCACAATGCCTTTGTCCACAACTGTGCCTGGAACCACATTGCCATTATTACTATTCTCTGGGAAAAAGCGACTTTGATGGCGCTTCTGGGCAACAATAAGTGTAATGCTGGGAAAGTAATTGATAGTTTGAAATGCCCTCTTGAGATCCATTAACTCCTCATTAAGAACCATGTCAAATTGACCCTCACTGACCCCATCACGAAAGACAATTATTTTTTCTGGCCTGGCTTTATTTAGTCCAGCATACACATCAACTAGCTCCAAACACATGTCCCCAAAATCGACAATCTTCTCCTTTCGATGCTCTTGAGGTCGAACACGCATAGCATAGCGAGTTGCAGTAGGCCAATTCATAGTGACAACAACAGCTGCTATTGATGGGCTCGTCACATTCCTAGAGCCAGGATGATTCACATCAGCTCCAACAATCATTGCATGGCGTGCATTCTCAAAGACGGGAAGGTGGTCAATCAGCTCAGTATTACTGCCTCCAAGCTTAGCATTGATCTTAAGAGCAAGATTGGCAAGATACTGGTCTTTTGCCTCATTTGCAAGATTGGACAGGCAGCATTGTGTCACTAAGCCAATTTTAGTTTCAGAGATCCACTTGAGATGCTTATAACCATTATCCCTCCTCGACATTACACAAACAAGAAGCTGTAGGCGACCCCTGCCCCTCCTACAAGCCTCTTCATTAGTTCCATCCAACAATTCTAGAAGTGTATCAGATCTTGACAATTGTTTCATTGCAGCAGGTTGACATAAGAGAGGTTCCTCCATTCTAATGCCCATCCGTCTACAACGACTCATGAGCTTACTAATGAAAGAACGAGAGTCTAGTTTGAAGAAACCTCGTTCAGAGTCACTGAAGTCAAGTACAGCCCATCTCTCAATAGATTGTCCTTCAACAACCAATTTATCATTTAGGTTCCACTGGCGTTTATCATTGTCTACCCTCAATCTAAAAATCTGTCCATTTGAAGCCCCTACCTTCAACACAGGTGGCCCAATTACTCGTCCTGATACCACTTCCATATTTTTGTTCACTTCTATCCCAAAGTTTTCTACGACTTTTCCACTGCCATTTAAATACAAAAACAAAGAAAGTGAGTTTTCAACATAAGATGTATTTCACATAACAAAAAGCATAAATTAAACTAAGGGAAAGAGGCCCCAGTCTGACTCCTTTATTTGGCCAATTCAATACCGATTCAATTAATCCAATAAATTATAAGCATCCAAGAGATTATATATATTTCTAACCATCAATTAATTTTTTCACCTATTTCATTAAAATAAGGTTCCTAAAGATACCATTCTTCAATCATATGTTGCACAGTATGATCTTTCACATAACTCAATGAAGCAATAAAAAAACTAATTGACAAGAGAGCATTAGGTATTGTTAAGTCCCTATCAGACTGCTAAAAAACTAGTTTTACTACTGAAAAAATACAACATATATTTATACATAAAAGTTAAAAGTTAAATATATAATATTTAAATGAGTAATGATATTGCCACAACAAAAGTGTATAAATTGTCTATTATCTTCTGACAATTAACTATATTTTAGTGCTATTACTGTTGGATAAAAAGTTGTGAAAATAACCATTTGGGCTGTGATAATACTGTCACCTTATTCAAATAGATATAAGCATAAGAAGTTACATTGCAAAAATGAAACTAATGGAAACATCTAACAGCACATAAAGAAAATAACTCGCCCTCATGAATCTTAATATATGTTTCCAGGAAAACATACCCACAAGGTCCGTCATCCGAATTTACCATGTTGCATATCATCATCCTTCTTTTTTGAGGTGAAGCCAGTGATGTATCCTTCAATTTTTTGGATGCTGTTCGGTCCAAATTCTCCTTTTGGTACCTTTGTCCTTCAACAAGGACACAACACTCCATTGGCACATCATTCCTTTTATTGTTCTTTCCCAAATCTAAGCAAGGTATATTACCATACTCAATTCTTTTATTGTATTTTTCCCCAAAATAATCAACAAGTCGAACTCTCCTAGGTGGGTTCTGACTACTTGGGTCTTCAGCCATGAACGTACATTCCCTTGCATTCTCTCTGGTTAACCCTCTTATGTTGTATTTTTGTTTGGTTCTACGATGAGTGACATAAACTTTCAAACCCTGCAAGACATTCTCAACTTGCCTCCTAAACATCTGAAACTCATTCAAATTAAAACCACGGATGTGCTCTCTGAGAAAATCTAAAACTGGCATGCTGTTTAGAAACGCCAACACTGAGTAGTCCAGACACAAGGCCAGGCCCCGAGAAGTGGTCTTTAAACTGTGCTGGAACCCTCTGAACATAGCAATTCCTCGTCCAAGGTAGTCTTCTTGACTACTACTAGTAGAATAAAAACTTCTACCAGAAGAAATCATTTTCCTAGTAGGGTTCTCCTTGAAGACAACATCCATCCCTTGCAATATATCACGTGGGATGGATGTAAGGTGCCCACTTAGATAATCATTCAACTTGCAGAGCTTAAGCATTTTTACAAGCTTTAGAGTGTATTTGTAGGTGCGGACAATTGTGCCATCTCCTTTGGGGATTCCCACTCTAAATTCTCCTTCCGGCAATGACACTGCACTAAAAATGTTCTTCTCTCCATCATAAGCAGTCTTTGACAGAGGAAGTTCTGCATCAGATAATAGCTTATTCCTAATCAAAGAGAGATCTGCCTTTGATATCCTCACTGGCCTACCATTTGTTGGGGGCACTTCTGGTTTGACTTCAATATCATAGTGCCATATGATACTCTCCTGGTTGTACTTGACAGGGAAATAATTAACACTAAGCTTAACAGCTTGGATAGCATTGATTCCGCCTTCATCAGGTCGCCTTATGGGAGATATTTTGTCTGAACTTTCTGGAGCAAAAAAGGAGAGGCATGGTTAGTAATTTCAGTGATTGCATTATAGGAGCGAGAAATATTCCAGCAAAAGTAAATGACATTTCCTTGGTGCAAACAAAAGTAGCATGTATGAAAAGACAAAGAAACTAGGCAAGAATCCGACGCATTTCTCTGTTGATGCAAATGAGGCCTTTTTTGCAAGAATTCCAAGCTTTAAGCAAATCTAATTTCTCCAAATGGAGGATATAAGATCCCCACCGCTTAACTAAGTAGACAAATAATAGGTCCATGATATAAGGTCAATGCAGAAACAATACAAGAAGCATATTTAGCAAGTGAAACAAAAGTTTTTCAGCTGTTAAACACAACCAAAACCGGAATAATTTAAAAATGTGAATGATAAGAGAGAAACATTAGCATTGCAAGTTTCAACACTAAAAAGAACATTGAGACAAACCTCATACTCCGATAAGCTTCCTAAACAAGTGCATAATTCACATATGTTTTAAATCAATATCAACCTCTCTCAAATGTCCACGCTTAGTTGTAAACTTGTAATCCAAGATCAATCACAATTTAGGTTTTATGATAATTATTATGAGTAATTTAATTTAAAAAAAATCAGAAAATCAATGATATGTTCTATACCAGTAACAAGGTGAGTTTTCTCGGATCGGAACTGACTTGAACGACTATCAGTCGTTCCACGGTCACCAACAGCACTGTTGATCGACTTAGTCTCAGACTGAGTTGGCACCGATTTCACTCCACTGGGAACCAAATCCGGCAGGATCCCAACTCTAGGACTCCAAGCTACTCCAGATTGATTACTTTGATGCAAATGAGACTGGTTTTGATCTCTTCGATGACGATAATGTTGATCATCAAAACGATCACCGCCTCCTCCTCTACCACCACCTCTTCCTTCTCCGTCTCCTCTTCCTCCTCTTACACCATAGCCACCACCTCTTCCTTCTCCGTCTCCTCTTCCTCCTCTTACACCATAGCCACCACCTCTTCCTTCTCCGTCTCCTCTTCCTCCTCTTACACCATAGTCACCACCTCTTCCTCTTCCTTCTCCCCTTCCTCCTCTACCACCATAGCCACCACTTCTTCCTCTTCCGTCTCTCCTTCCTCCTCTACCACCATAGCCACCACCTCCTCTCCCACCTCTCTCCATTGGATCAAACGGGAGCTAAAAAAACACAAAGAACTATCGCGCAGTCGTCTATAAGCGTAGAAAAAGATCAAGAGGGGATTTTATAGGAAAACCCTAAGGAAGTGGAGTTCATTTATAAAGAATTGGAAGATATGTTTGGGATGATTTTCGTAATATTAATATTAAGGGAATAACCCCATACGTTTGCTTAGTCTGTAAAATTTAACCGTTTTAAAGCGCGTGGGTGATTAGGTGAAGAAAAGAAAGTTCTATTCGTTCTAGGTAAATAAGTGGAAAGAGAGAATATTTTGTAAACTCAGAAATTCTTCGGCGTCTTCGAGAGCCAATAAAATAGCTTAGCGAACAAGTTTGTAAAGAAAATAGGAACGGCGTAGCATTCGATGGATTTCGTTCTTTACCTTATTGGCTTACCTTTATAATTCATTCCTCTTTCTTTTTTGTTGACTAAGGACATGATTTTTTTTATAAAAAAAAAAAATCCCCGGTTAATTACACAAATAATTTTCAAATTTTCTACCCTTTTACATTCCTGTACCCATACATTTTTCTTACAATTTAGGATCTCTATTTTATGTACCCATTGCTTATTTCTTTTTTCTTGTAGTATAGTTTTTTTTTTAATTTCCATATTTTTATCTATTTTTTATATTTTTAAAATTTAATTTTAAATTTATCTCAAATTTTAAATAAAATATGTAAAAATTAAAAAATAAATAAATTAAATCATTAAAAAAATTAAGTAAATTAAATCAATAAAAAAATCAAGTGGACTAAATATGTGTGACTTATTTTAGAGTTTACATGTAATCCTTACATATTTATATATTGATTATATGTAAGCCTTACATTTACATTAGCGTTAATTGATTATTTTTGTTATAAACTAGATTTAGTTGAATTTATTGTAAAATCAACGTAGCTGATCAAGAAAATTTGTAGCTAGAACCTTATTCTTAACGTGCATTGTTAGTTTTGTAAAAAATGTGTGACTTTATTAGCATTTTTTATTTAACTTAATGTATTATTTTTATTTGTATAAAATTGGTTATTAACAATCATTAATACACCCACGCGTTCAATTATATATATTTTATATGTGAGCATATTTACACACATCATAATAATAATTTTTATAGTATACATGTTAGGTTGAGTGTTTGTGATTTTACTTCATTTTGTTTACGAGTATTTATGAAAAATTACGTGATACTTTTTTTAAAAAAAATTACATTTTTGTAGGCTTGCTTACTCTTCGCCTTCCTTGATCGACGAGGTCTAACAGCTCTTATCCTTGTTAGAGTAGTTTTTTATGCTCGTTGAAGTAATGTTTTACCTTTGTCAAGGTGGGATCAACAAGAGGGTTGGTGAGGTCCTTTAAGCAGTTGATAGTTTTCTATAAATATTTCCTTTATTTTATTGTTGAATAATTAGAAAAATCAAACAAACTTTGCTAATTTTTCATCATATTTTTTATTCGATTTCAAAAATTATCTTAAGTGTTATTTGATGTTTATGTTACATGTTTGTGAGAGTAAAATAATGTTCTAGAGTGATGAATACTTAAAAACATTTTTACTATTAAATTGTGATCGAAGTAGTTATCTCTTTATGTTAATGTTGTTGATCGTTGGTGATTGATTGCATTGTTATGTACGACGTTAGCTCTATAAAAAGTTAGATTTGTGTGTCGAATTAACTTGTTGCAGAGAAAGTAAGCAAGGTTAGCAACAAGCAGTTAGAGCATGGTCACATCTGATATAAGTATTTATAATCTATCAAGTTGTATCTATTTATTATGTTTTAATGGATTGTTTGTTGTACCACAAATAACTGTAAGATCTTACCACATAGGTATGAGACTTTACGTGGGTTTACCTTGTCATATCATTATGTTATGTATGATCAATTTTTTTGTTAGTTCAATCTTAATTTCTATCATGTATGTTTCAACATATGAGATTTTGACTACGAATGGAAAGCTTTTTTGCTTTATGTTGTTGCATGCTTTCTTTTTTATTTTATTTTATAGCATGCTTTCTTTTTTATTTTATTTTATAGCATGCTTATTATTCTCTAATTAATTATAGATGTTATATTTAATTAATTTATTTGTTATCTGATTATTCTTTTTCCTGACATACTTTCTATTATCTGTTTATTTTTTTACTTTTTACGAGTTTAACACGAGTCTCTAAAAAATTTGTATTTTCTTATCTTGATTGTTCACCAAGTGTCGGACTTATTCATGTATAAAAGGAGAAGGTCGAGATCAATGTAAGGCATAAAAAATGATAGAATTCGTAAAATGTGCTATGAAAGAATTATTGTAAACACACTTGACTTATTTAGTGGACTATTAGAAAAATTAACCCTTCCTGTGAAATAGATTCACAATTATGGATTAAATCATGTAAAAACTTGATTTTTTGATACGTTATTGTTAACTTTATGTCTTATTGTTGTGTGCTTGGTCATTAAAGTGTAGGCAATGGTTCTTGCATGAGTGTTCTTAGCTTGAATGGGTTGTCTTTAGGGAATTGTTTTAACCCTTGGTACTATCTAGTGTTGAGACTAGAGAGACAAAGAGATAAGTTATAGTTGATTTTGTCATTGTTATTATTAGTTTTATTTAATTATATTTGTTGCATTGTTTCTTATTGTCAAAATGCTCCCTCATACAAAAATAATGGAACATGTATGCTCTGTTTCTTTGTTTTTAAGATCTAGTATAATAATACATTTCTTTATGGGTATTACGAGTACGTGTATTCGAACTCATCAATATATATTTGTGTAAATATGTAAATATTTATTTTGAAAGAAAAAAATATAGAATTATTTAAGAGGGTAGAACCAAGTCCAAACAAGAAAAAGTTCAAAATTTAGGTACAAAAAGAAAATAATGGAAAAGAGGGTAGGAAATAAACAAGCATAATTACACATTAGATATTGGAGTGTACATATGTAATTGTGTAAGGTAGTTGGTGAGAAATCATGTGGGTTCCAGCCAAAATCAAAGGACGTTCACTAGTAGTTTTGTTGGATACCGGAAGCTCTCACAACTTCCTCAATCGGGCTTGGGTCTCGCAGATCAGGTTAAAGATAGAAAATGGGTCTCGGTTGAACGTGATGATAGCCAATGACGATAAGCTACCTTGTATGGGTCACCTCCCAGAAACCCCAATCTAGATCCAGGGAAACCCATTTCAGGTGGATTTTTTTATGATCGTGTTAAAGGGTTGCGACGTCGTCTTTGGAGTGTAGTGGCTGACAACCCTTGGATCGATTCTATGGAACTTCGCACGCTTAACGATGATGTTTCAGTGGCAAGGACAAACGGTAAACCTTACAGGCGTGCAACCGCCAGCAGCCCAAGTCGTGGATCAGCTCTGAATGAAGAGAGAGCTTCAGGCAAATGGAGAAAGATGAACCCTAATGTGTGTGATTACTGAAAGTGTTGAAATTAACCATAAAAATAATTATCCTCCCAAATTGGCCCAACACATAGAATAGGTCCATCATGCAGAATTGGCCCAACTCATAAATCTGACCCAACAAACAGATTACGCCCAACATGCAGATCTGGCCCAAATTTTTAAAAATTATGCCTACTTATTTCAAAAACCCACCGAAATCCCACCTGACCGGTCCCACAACCACAAAATCAACTTAAAACCGAAGAGTGACCCTGTGTTAGTAAGACCCTATTGTTATCCATACTACCAAAATAAGGAAATAGAAAAATTGGTGGAAGAAATGTTGGAAAGTGGAGTCATTCGACCGAGTACCAGCCCATACTCATCCCCGATACTACTTGTAAAAAAAGGATGGGTCTTGGCGATTTTGTGTGGACTACAGAGCTCTTAATATGACCACTATTAAGGACAAGTATCCCATACCGGTGATAGATGAGCTACTAGATGAGTTATATGGGGCCAAATATTTTTCAAAATTGGATCTACGGGCTGGATATCATCAAATACCAATGCACCCAACAGATGTGGAGAAAACGACTTTCCACACACATGATGGACACTACGAATTTTTGGTAATGCCTTTCGGACTCACTAATGCACCTTCTACATTTCAAGCATTAATGAATGACATTTTTCGGCCATATTTGCGAAAATTCATCCTGGTATTTTTTGATGATACCCTGATATATAGTCCTACTTAGGAATTACATTTGCAACACTTGCAAATCGTGCTCTTTATATTATCTGGCCATCAACTATATGTCAAGAAGGAGAAATATTGTTTTGGAACCACATAAATTCAATATTTGGGGCATATTATCATAGAAGGAAAAGTAAGGATGGAACCCAGTAAAATTGTGGCCATAGAAGATTGGCCCAAGCCAAAATCGGCAACTGTTCTACGCGGTTTCCTGGGGCTGACTGGTTACTATTGAAAATTTATCAAGGACTATGGAAGAATGGCTACCCATTTGACATAAATGTTGGAAAAGAACAACTTCAAGTGGAACCCCAAAGCCAAAGATGCATTTCAGGAACTCAAACAAGTGATGATGCAAGGATCAATGTTGGAATTACCTGATTTCACAAAAACTTTCATTATTGAATGTGATGCCTCAAATTCTGGTGTTGATGCAGTACTCTCACAAGGACGAAGACCCATAACTTTCTTTAGTCAAACTCTCAAAGGGAGGAATGTAGCCTTATCCACATATGACAAGGAAATGTTAGCGTTCGTATTAACATTTCAGAAATGGTGACCCTATGTGTTGGGTAGATCATTTATGGTTCGTACTGACCACAAAAGCCTCAAATATTTATGGAGTCAGAAAATCACTACCATAGCTCAACAAAGATGGCTTAGCAAGCTGATAGGATATAACTTCACCATAGAATACAAGCAAGGGAAAGAAAATTTAGCAGCAGACGCCCTATCCAGACGTGATGAGCCAACACAAATAATGGAAATATTAGAGTTAGTTCCAACTTGGATAGAGATAATTCAGGATGAAAACAAAAACCATGTGGAGATGCAAAAGATGCATAAATTGTACCAAGAAGGAGAGTTACTAAGGCCATGGACATGTGATGAGTGCTCAAAAAGCACTAAAATAACCATGATTTTATGCACATTAATTGATTAAAAATATATATATTTATATGTTTTATCATATATTTATATAAATTTGTCTTTTTCGGAATCACGGGTATTTTTATTGTTTTTCAGGTATTTTGGCTTAAAAACGCAACTTAAAAACTCAAAGAGGAATACTGGAAGCAATACATCACAAATATATTAATAAATAAACTCAAAGAGGTATTTTTAACATTTTTTTCTCTACTTTTTCTCTCCATCCTCACCTATAAATACCCCCCTTCCCTTCACTTCAAAATACACCTTCAAAACACACTTCTCTCTTATTTCTTTCTCTCTTTTCTTAGATTTTTAGGTTTTTTTAGTTTTTCTTAGTTTTTAGTTAATTTCTCTTAGTTTTAGAGTTCTTCCCTTTTTGGGAAGAACTAGTTATGTTTTTGTAATATTTTAGATTTTTGATTCAATAAATGGGAGTGCAAATTCTGCTTGGAGTTTTTCCAGCAACGGGAATAGCGTCGAAGTTCTGTAAGGATTTTATTTTCTTTACAGTTATTTTTATGCTTTATTCTTACATGTTATATTTAATTTGTCTGTGGTTAAATTTAACTGTGCTGGCTATTTAGTAAACATGATGTAATAATAACGTTGTTATGCTTGCGAAATATTAAATAGGTAAAAATCTCTAAAATGAATTGATTTTATTTTTATTCATGATTTTATATTAAGAATGTTAGAGAGAAATATATTATTTTTCATTACAAACTTAAACCTGAAAATTAGATTTTAAGGTTTAGTTATCCGGTCTGATTTAGAGTAGTGCTCTTTTATTTGATGGTACAATCGCCCGGTAGTTAGAGTGAAGCTCTATTTCAAAAGTTTTTATAAGAATTATTATCTGAAAATGTATTGACGACATGTTTTCGGTAGTGGTTTTAAAACTTGAAAGTTAGTACTCGGATAACTAAATTCTTGGGTTTAATTTGGATACCTTGAATAAAGTTTAAACTGTCTAACCCCACCAAAGGTGGCATTTAAATGGTTCATTTTCAATCTCTTAGAAAAAGGAATTAATTTAATTAAGCATATTAGTTATCAACCCCACCCATAGGTGTTAATTGATTTGTTTAGTTAACAAAGAATATCTAACCCCACCAAAGGTGGTATTCATACAAAAAAGGGAGAATCAATAAATATCAATTCATATCCTTAATAACCTAGATAATATGAGCAAGCATAATTAACTTAGTTATTATATCCATAAATACTCCGCCATTATAAATGATAAAATTTGCATAAATGTTTATTGAATCTATGTTTAATTTTATGTAATTAGATTAAAAACACAAAACCCCAAAATATCGTGACAGGATGTTTAGGATTTAATTTCGTTTTTAAAAGTTTGAATAATAAATTAAAAACCACACACATTCCTTCCTTAGATCGACCTTTGGAGTATACTTATCATTTTCTTCGAAATGATTCGTGCACTTGCGAGAGTTTTATAAATATTAAAACCAAAGTATTGGCAAGAATCGGCGATGCCGGTTTTCGCTCATCAAGTTTTTGGCGCCGTGGCCGGGGAAGGAATAGCGTTTTTAAATTATTTATCAAAATTTTAAAAACATTTTTGTGCTGTAAATAATTGTGATTTTTTTTGTTTTAATAGAAAAAATAATAATCAAATTTCAAATTTCATAAGAAATTAAAAAAAAAATTAAAAAATTAAAAATTAAAAAATTAAAAATTAATTTTTTTTTAATTGTAAAATAATTTAGAAATTTGAAATTTGAAGTAAAACAATTTACCGTTCATGAATAGTAAAAAAAAAAAACAAAAAACAAAAAAACAAAAAATTTTAAGTTAAAAATAAATAAATAAAATTTATAGCGTAGATAGTAAAATAAAATTACCGTTCATGAATAGTAAAAAAAAAATTAAAATTTTAAAATTTTAAAATAAAAATAAATAAATAATCTAATATAAATAGTAAAATAAAATTACTGTTCATGAATAGTAAAAAAAATAAAAATTAAAAACTTAAAATTTTTTTATATAGTGTAAATAGTAAAATAAAATTACCGTTCATGAATAGTAAAAAAAAAATTAAAAAAAAAATAAAGCTTACTTTTTAATTTTCATTTAATTTTAATTTTTATTTAAAATCTTAATTTTATTTTAATAAAAGTAATAATAAAAATGAATAAAAACAAAATAAAAAAAAATCAATTTTTATTCTTATTTTATTTTTCTTTACCTTTTTCAATTTTATTTTATTTTTATTTTTATTTTATTTTTGTTTATTTTATTTTATTTTATTTTATTTTACTTTATTTTATTTTATTTTATTTTATTTTATATCAATTTTAATTTAATTTATTTTTATTTTTATTTTTTTTATTATTTTTTATTATTATTATTTTTTTTATTTCTCTCTTAATTTTTATTTAACTTAATTAACTTAGATTTTTCATTAACTTAATTAACTTAGATTTTTAGTTTACTTAACTTAATTAACTTAACTTTTTAATTAACTTAGATTTTTTTTTAACTTAACTAACTTAGATTTTTAACTTAGCTTTTTAATTAACTTAACTTAATTAACTTGAACTTTTTAATTAACTTTGATTAACTTAGTTTTTTTTAATTAATTTAGATATTTTTTTTACTTAACCAACTTAACTTTTTAATTAAATTAGATTTTCATTAACTTAATTAACTTAGATTTTTACTTAACTGAACTTAATTAACTTAATTTTAATAGCATGAAAAGTAAAGATCTAAGGGAGTTCTGTCTAGGAGACTAGTTCTTGGAAGCCTTTGTGCCACTAGTCTTTCCTGGGAACGTTGCTCTGTCTAGGAGGATGGTATTTAAGGAGCCTTTGCCCCACCATTCTTTCCTGGAAGCACTCTTGGTTAATACTAATTATGTTATTTTAAACCTTAAAAAAAAAAATTGAAACTATCTCAAAAATTTTAAAGTTTTAATCTCAAGAGTTAGTTTCTTTGCTTGATCTAGGTACAATTGTGTTATGATGCCTTAATTATTTGATTTGCACCTGGATGTGGGTTATCTAAAACCCTCAAGCATGCCCTTAGTTTTTGGTACAGAAAAATTTAAAAGTCAATAGGGCATGTTTGAAACAGTATAGGTAGACAACATTGTCTTACTTGTAGGTATGATTGACTCAATGATGAGGGGACATTGAGTTTACTTAAGAGGCAATCCCCAAGTTACGTCTTGCTAAGATGTTAAACTAAGCGCTGGATGGGAGGCAACCCATCATTTTAGGTAATTTTCTGTTATTTATTTTATTTACTTAATTTGATTATTCATTTTAGTTTAATAATTTTTAAATTGTTAAAACTAAAAATATTTGTTGAGATGTTAGAAGTTTACAGCGATCTGTCTGTATACACTTTAATAATGAATATGATGGATGCACCTGCATTTCTCCATTACTACTTACAAATTCTCAGGAAATAGGTAATCTTTCTTCTCTTTTCTCTTTATCTTTAATTTACAGTTGTTACATTGAGGACAATGTAAGTTCTAGGTTGGGGGTGGTGAAAAGTTACCATGCTTAATTAAAAAAAAAAGATTTAACAATTTAAAAATTAAAAAAAAAACAATTTAAATATTTTCTCACAAAAATTTATCATTTCTTTAAATCAAATTTAAGTAAATAATTAAGTCTTTTGTACTGTTAGATTAATTTTTGAAAACATATCATGAAATATTTTGTAATTATTTTTGATAATTAGTTAGTTTTTGTCATAACTAGTATTTCTTGATAAAATGTGGAAATTATATTAAACCCAAAATCGGTGTTTATGAATTTTTTTTTAGTGGAGACTACCCTTGTGAGATATAATTTGAGCCTAAATTCTTTTATTCAGAGTGAAATATATTTTTTCTACTCCAAACACATTTCTTATTTATTCAAATTTTTAGATGATCTCTATAGGTATAGCATTGAATGTATGAATTTTTTTCTCATCTTAATAGAGTATCATATATATTTTTTTATTTTTGTTTAGATTAAATGATTTGAGTAGAAATTCATAGTATATGCTTATATCTCATTTATGCATGACTGCTACAAAAACAAAAAGACATATCTGGGGTTACCTAAACCAAGATCAAACAGAAAAGCCACAAAATTAACCACTCACCAAAATCCAAAAAAATGTACAATCTGTACATGGGTTGACTCTCTAAAAAAATACATATATTGAAAAAAAAAATATCTTCAGAAAAAAAAAATAGAGAGATAAAAAAATTATAGTATCATCTACATACTATGACCCACATTGCCTACAAAGTTGTGAGTAAAGGCTAATTACAAAAGAAATATATAGGAAGTAATTCCCTAAAAAGTCATTGCAATTTCTTCATTTGTAAAAAGCATATATCTTGAAATTCTTTCTTAATGAGTTTGATTTATGCATTAAAATAATTTTTATATATGATATCTTTATAATTTATACATTCGATTCCTTTCATGAGATCAATGTTAAAATAACACTTTGAGCCTTTATTCTTTATACATATGCGAACCTATTAGTTCATTTCTATACATCAACTCTTTCGCATATAAATTAGTATGAGTGTTTGAACCCATAGGATTCAGTGCTTTGAGAGTATTGACTTGTGAGGAATAGAGTCGAAGCGAATTCTGATTCATGACACTGAAATTGGGTAAAATTAAATTGATACATTTTTGAAATGAAATATGAAAATGATTTTCGACTAATTATTATAATAAAATCATGATTGTTTAAAGAGATTAAAATAACTTATGCTTGAGATTTTAATTATGATCTTAAAGGAGATTAAAAAGTATGAGATATTTTTGTGATATGTTGTTTTCTTTTATTCTTAAATTAATTATTGATTGTGTTGTAATTGTAGTTTTTGATTTGATTGTTTTTATAGTTTCTTTTGATTTTTACAGTTAGTTCAATGTTTGTGGGTATCATTACTGAAAACCCTCACGAGACTCAAACTCATCCACTAGGGCAACCTAGGGGTTTAACGGCTTGTTGCATAGGCTAAATGCAACCGTTTCAATCCACGAAAGTGATTTAGGATAGTTTAATTTTTAGTTTTTATCGCTTCTCTTGCTAAGGGACTAGCAAGAAGCTGGTTGGGGGTTGTGATGAGTGCTCAAAAAGCACTAAAATAACCATGATTTTATGCACATTAATTGATTAAAAATATATATATTTATATGTTTTATCATATATTTATATAAATTTGTCTTTTTCGGAATCACGGGTATTTTTATTGTTTTTCAGGTATTTTGGCTTTAAAACGCAACTTAAAAACTCAAAGAGGAATACTGGAAGCAATACATCACAAATATATTAATAAATAAATGCGGAAAGGTCGACAAATATGGAAAAATTGGACAAAATGGGTCAAAAAGGTCAAAAATGTCAAAAAGGAGAAAAATGCGCCGCCGCGCCGCCCGGCCGCCGCGCCCCAGCGCCCAGCTCCGCCCCAAGCAGCAGCGCGCGGCACTGTTCATCCGCGGGTACTGTTCATCTGCGCGTACTGTTCATCCGCGCGTACTTTTTTTTTTTTTTTTAATTGTTAAATCTTTTTTTTTTAATTAAGCATGGTAACTTTTCAACATGCAAGGAAGAGTTACTCTTCTACAAAAACAGAATTTATTTGCTACCTTCTTCCCCACTTCAAATGGTGTCCTCTAACCCCTACCTACGCCTACTACTGTATGGACTGAGGTCTCCATGGATTTCATTACCGACCTTCCAAACTCCAAAGGCAAGATGACCATTACGGTGGTAGTGGACCGGTTATCCAAAATGGCACACTTCATTGCAATGTCATCTCCAATCAATGCGCCTAATGCGACCTAAGCTTATTATGAAAATGTCCTCAAATTATATGGGGTACCACAGTCCATAGTGAGCGATAGAGACCCTTTGTTCACCATTTCATTTTGGAAGGAGCTATTCTGACTACAAGGAACTAAGCTTCATTTTTCATCATCCTATCTCCCGCAGACAGATGGGCAGACGGAGGTAACTAACCGTACTCTAGAAATGTATTTACGTTGTTTTACAAGAGGACACCCAAAACAATGGAACCGTTGGCTACCATGGGTAGAGTTGTGCTACAATACTAGCTGGCACTCTTCTACTAGATTCACACCATTTGAAGTGGTATATGGGCGTCGATCACCGGTCCTAACATACTACGAGCCAGGATCTGCTCGGGAAGATGACGTAGATTAGGAGCTACAATTAAGAGATCAAATTCTACACCAACTACAACAACAAATCTCCAAAACTAAAGAAATAATGAAGGTGACATATAACAAAGGAAGGGAGGATCGACAATGTGAAGTAGGTGATTGGGTCTACCTTAAATTACAACCTTATCGACAACACTCGATGATAGGTGATCGAAGGCACAAGCTATCTGCTAAATACTATGGTCCTTACCAAATTATTAAGCATATTGGACCAATAGCATACAAACTGCTCTTACATGAAGGAAGCAAAATTCACCTTGTGGTGCATATCTCGTTAATTAAGAAACAACTCAAAAGTAACTCCATAGTGGCAGAGACTATGCCAGAAGAATTGGATGAAGTCGACGTTTCTCCCTAACAGCCTTGTGGACAAGGCCACTTTCAAGGAGGATGGAATGTTACGTGCAATCAATTTGCATAATTATTTTATTTTTCTTTCATATTCAGTTAGTTATGGATCATGTCTTTGAGGTAGTGGTCGTGATAGAGTAATGGCCTTGTGGATAGAATAGTGGCCTTGTGGACAAGTCATTAATGAGTGCTCAAAAAACACTAAAATAACCATGATTTTATGCACATTAATTGATTAAAATATATATATATATATATATATATATATATATTTATATGTTTTATCATATATTTATATAAATTTGTCTTTTTTGAAATCATGGGTATTTTTATTGTTTTTCAGGTATTTTGGCTTAAAAACGTAACTTAAAAACTCAAAAAGGAATACTCGAAGCAATACATCACAAATATATTAATAAATAAATGGGAAAAGGTCAACAAATATGGAAAAATTGAACAAAATGGGTCAAAAAGGTCAAAAATGAGAAAATCGCGCCGTTGCGCCAAGCCGCGTGTGCAGCGCCCCACATCCACGCGTGCCCATTCCCAGTTCCGCGTGTGCTCGCGCGCGTTGCCCTTCCTTCCGCACGCGCGCCGATGCCCATTTCGCCCCATTTTTCACGTGTAGCCGCCCCATGACGTCATCAATGACCTCAACAATTCCATTCCGCATTTTTACATTTTTTTAACATTTTTTCACTCACTTTTTCTCTCCATCCTCACCTATAAATACCCCCCTTCCCTTCACTTCTAAACACACCTAAAAACCATTCTTCTCTTCTCTTTGTTTCTCTCTTTTCTTAGATTTTTTAGTTTTCTTTAGTTTTTAGCTTTTCTTAGTTAATTTCTCTTAGTTTTAGAGTTTTTCCCTTTTTGGGAAGAACTAGTTATGTTTTTTGTAATTTATTAGCTTTTTGATTCAATAAATGGGAGTGCAAATTCTGCTTGGAGGTTTTCCAGCAACGGGAATAGCGTCGAAGTTCTGTAAGGATTTTATTTTCTTTATAGTTATTTTTTATGCTTTATTCTTACATGTTATATTTAATTTGTCTGTGATTAAATTTAACTGTACTGGCTGTTTATAAACATGATGTAATAATAACGTTGTTATGCTTGCGAAATATTAAATAGGTAAAAATCTCTAAAATGAATTGATTTTGTTTTTATTCAAGATTTTATATTAAGAATGTTAGAGAGAAATATATTATTTTTCATTACAAACTTAAACCTGAAAATTAAATTTTAAGGTTTAGTTATCCGGTCTGATTTAGAGTAGTGTTCTTTTATTTGTTGGTACAATCACCCGGTAGTTAGAGTGAAGCTCTATTTCAAAAGTTTTTATAAGAATTATTATCTGAAAATGTATTGACAACATGTTTTCAGTAGTGGTTTTAAAACTTGAAAGTTAGTACTCGGATAACTAAATTCTTAGGTTTAATTTGGACACCTTGAATAAAGTTTAAACTGTCTAACCCCACCAAATGTGGCATTTAAATGGTTCATTTTCAATCTCTTAGAAAAAGAAATTAATTTAATTAAGCAAATTGGTTATCAACCCCACCCATAGGTGTTAATTGATTTGTTTAGTTAACAAAGAATATCTAACCCCACCAAAGGTGTTATTCATATAAAAAAGGGAGAATCAATAAATATCAATTCATATCTTTAATAACCTAAATAATATGCGCAAACATAATTACTTAGTTATTATATCCATAAATACTCCACCATTATAAATGATAAAATTTGCATAAATGTTTATTGACTCTATGTTTATTTTATGTAAGTAGATTAAAAACACAAAACCCCAAAATATCGTGACAGGATGTTTAGGATTTAATTTCGTTTTTAAAAGTTTGAATAATAAATTAAAAACCACATACATTCCTTCCTTAGATCGACCTTGGAAGTATACTTATCATTTTCTTCGAAATGATTCGTGCACTTGCGAGAGTTTTATAAATATTAAAACCAAAGTATTGGCAAGAATCGACGATGTCGATTTTCGCTCATCAGTCATTATCCTCATAATTTTAGTTTTAGTTTGCATTTTCTTAGGAAGTAATGGGTTGTTCAGTTATTTCTTTTAATTGTCAAAAATATGTATAAAATGGAAAAAGTGAATAAGAATGGACAAACACTTTTTCTACCAAACTAAACTATCTTACAATCACAAAATTTCACCTCCTTGAAAGCTTCTTCATGATCGGGATCATACCACGTCGGGGCAGAGGCCGAGCGAGAGCTCAACATTACCAGGCACGTAACACATTGTTTTTGATCTACTGTTGTTTTAAAAAGTGGAATCAAGTTTGGTCTTTGGCTATATGTGGATGAGTTATGAGAAATTCGGCCGCACCATGTCTCTTTATTGTTGTAAATAGATTATTGTGAAACTCAGGAGGAACTATGAATGATTCATCCCGTTTTGCGAGTATGTGGTGTAATTGATCGTGGCCTTATGGATTCTATTGTAAAATGGGTCATTCTCATACTCTAGAGTTGAAGCTCAATGAGGTTGCTTACCTTGTTTATACTTTGAATTGTCGCTTATTATTGAAATATATATATATGAATTGGATCAATATTCACAATTTTTTTTTATCTTCTTAACTGTTTACATTTAAAGAATTAATTCTCTCTTTCCACTTTTTTTTATAAATTTCAACCCGTTGAAAGATGAGTGTATTAACTTATAGGACTCGATAACCAAAAAGAAAAAAATAATATTAGTATCTTAATGGTAACTATTTTCAACAAAATGTAATCATTTGTATTCATATTCTTAAATTAATAAAATAATAATCTTTATATTTATTAATGGTCTAAGATTAAGATTTAATCGATAAATTTAACATATGTCACACATAAGGAAAAAAATTAAGGATAAATTTGTTTCTAAATTTATTTATTATCAATGAATTATTTATTTGTTTTTAATCTATAGTTTATTTTTATTTTTTTTATAAGTATCATATCACATGGTTTCATTAGGTAGTGACAAAATATTAGGATTTTTTATTTTAAAATCATGTCATTCATATTATATATTATATATACAACATTTTCTTTGATTTATTAGATTACATTTTATGTTATTTAGTATGTCTTATGTTGATTCTTAATTTATAATTCTCTTTAGTGTTATTTTTTACATGATCTTCATTAATTATTTATGTTTTTCAAATTCAAGTAATTAAATATCATCTCATTTTTTTTTACTTGTATCATAAATAGAACATTCACTTGTTTTTATAACATATATATATATATATATTATTATGATTATATTAATGTGTTTTGTTTTTATAACATATATATTATTATGATTATATTAATGTGTTTCGTTTTTAGAAGAAAAAATATGTTTAATTAGTAGTCTAATTGTTTCGAGGTTAAATTAATTTTTATAATATTATTTTAATGAATTTTTTTATTTAATTATTTTAAAAAAAAGTTTGTTCTTAATTTTTTTTATCGTGTGTATGACATTTTAAAATTTTTGTTTAAATTTTAATTATGGATTATTGATTAACTAAAAATTAAATGTATGAACTGTAATATTATAAATATATATATATATATATATATATATATATTATAATTTTTGTTATATAATGGTATTATTAAAGTATAAATTTTTTTTAACTATATAATTACCATAATTTATATCGCGTGCATTAAATATATAATAAGGACTTTATTCTTACATCTTATTTCTAGTATGTATTAAGCACGCGTTACAATGAAATGATTTTTCTTTTCTTAAAACTCTAATTAAAATTTAAAAAATTAAGTTAATATGTTTATTATATATTTATTTTTATTTTAAGGTTGCTTTCACACCCATAAAATATATAATAAGATTAGTAAATGGAGGGTTACGTTAACTTATTTCCCCTCAAATTTACAAATATATTATTTATATTGAAGCAACTGAAACGATATATATTTTGTACTTATTTGAATTATTTAAAAGATGTATAACACTACAAATTCTTTAGTTATTTTAATATGAGTTATTTTGTTATTTTGTTACGAAAAAGTGACACAAATTATTAATTATTTTATTTTGTCATATTTTTTAGCTATTATTAATATATTATTTTTATAGATTGTATTTAATAATAGATAATAATAACTATAAAATTGATAGAAAATAAATTATGTTAGAAGTTATTGATAATCAATTTTTCCAAAAGTTTAAATTATTCAGAGAGAAGTTAATATTATTTTTATACATTTGTAACTCTAAATAAGTATTTGTTTTTGTACATTATATTGATTAAACACCTATAATTCAACAATTAAGGTTATCGTACAATATCTACGGTTCTAATACCATGTTGGAAGTTATTGGTCACCAGTTCTTTCGAGGGTCAATATTTTTTTTATATATTTATTAAAATAAAATTAAAATTTGATTATTTGTTTTTATATTGTCACTTTTTCATAGCAAAATGACTAAATAACTAAAAAAATAATGAAAAAAATTAAACTCTACTAAGAAACATTGGATGCATTTGTCTCTTATTCAAATTGACCTCAAATCTCTAATATTTTGGTATGTCACTTTATGTATCATTAGGGGATTAGCAGCGAATCGAAACTGCTTATTTTTTATCAATTCGATCTGATTCGTTTTAAACAGATTTAAAGGTTTTCAATCCGAATCCATTTGATAATATAATTAATTCGAACCAATCCCAATCTAAACAGATCAGATTTTAAATTTATATATTTGTAATAAATTTTATCATTTATAGTCACAACTAAAAAAATAAAAGAATAAGAAATATGTATGTACAATTATTATAAACATTTATATTCATTTTTTAAGCTAAAATAATAATATAATATAATTATGGTATGCATAATATTTAAATATAACATAATATAAAATAAAATATGCATTTATTTATAATTTAATAGTAATTTGGTTTTGATAGGATATAATAGATTATAAAATCTGTCAATTTAAATTCAATTAAAATCCGAACGAATTGTATAATTTTTAATTTGAATTCGATTAGAATTCGAAGGAATTATATAATTTTCAATTCAAATTCAATCAGATTATAAAATTTATTAATAAAATTTGATGGATTGAATCAAATTTTTTAGTTTAAACGGATTGATTGAATTGTTTACTCATTGTTATGTCTCACTAATAGTCATAAAATATTTTTGATTAACCGTAATTGTTAGATATATCTATACAAAGTTCTATAGTTTTAACCATTTTTATTTATGTGTTTGTTGTATATTGATAATACATAAAACATCACGTTAAAAATATGACAAGAAAATTGGACATTATTATATGTGCATAATATATATAGGTGATGTATCATACAGTAATATTAGGTTTTATCATATTGTGTGTCAGATTATGCATAGTATATTTAACTTATTATGTACTAAAGTTAATTTTATTTATTATTTTACTGTAACATTTACTAATATATATATATATATATATATTTAAATATAATTTTATTTTGAGTTATTAGTACCGCATGCCACTGTACTATCCGACCTATCTTCTTTCCTCGTGAACAAGCCGTGTAACGAGTTGTGTCAGGTTGTTTTTTCCTTGCATATCGTAGCCTATCTAATATTTAAGGGTCCGTACTATGGCACTTCATTGGATCAATGGATCGAATGTCTAATGAGCTATAGGGTACATACTTAAATCTAGGCTTAATATATTTTAATATCTTCTTTTTACATTGCTTTTATAAATGGTGTGATATGTGGCCTTTACTATCAGACTCGTAGTCCAAAGATGGCCATGGATGTTTCGGCTAATTTCGTCGGGGAACTCAGGTTTTTGTTGCTTTAGAATATTTTTGTTCTAATAATGGACTGAGATTTTAGTTTGTTCTAATATAAAAGAATTTATATTATTTTTATATTTATTTTTTAAAAAATATAAATTAATTTGTGTTATCAATATTTTGTTTCTATTTTTATTTAAAAATTAATACAAAATTATAATTTAGATATTAATATATATGTTTTTAATTAAATTTTTATTAAATAATAAATTTTATTTATTAATTTAATATTAACATAAAATAAAATTATTTAAATTTATTTTAAAAATAAATTAATCTAAATTATAAATAAAATTTACATAAATAAATAAATTAAATATTTTATAATCTAAGTTGATTTTAATTTTTAATTTAATAAATTAATATACAACAATTTAATTAATATTAACTATTTAAATAGATGCAATGATCTGAAACTTGAGTGTCCCTGCCTTTCTGGACTTGTCTACTCGATCTTCTTAGGTATTGGTCGATCCATCTACAATTATTCCATGGAAGCTCTTCAGTCAAACCCTAATCCTGCCCAGTTGGAAACCTCAGGTCATCTCCAACATCTCTCTCTTCCTCCTCTTGAAACCCTAGGCTCTTTTGACCAGAATCTTCCTCTTGCAACCCTTCCAAAAACTCTACCATCGGACTATCAGGACTTGTATCCATCCAAGCCTCAAGATTCGTTACAAACCATGGCTTCCGGAGATCAAGACCCCTCCAAAAACCCACAAATTGCATCTGAAAATGGCCACTCTCCCGCGGTAAAGCCGCCTAATGACTTGGTTGTTGGCGCAGACGGCGCAACTGTACCGAAGCCTGAAATTCGAAAGCCCTTGATTTCTGACAATGGCTTGACGAATACTCACAGTGGTACCGATAGAGATTTCTCCGGTGGTGAGGAGGAGACGACAAGCAGACGCCGCCGTCGTAGTCGATGGGATCCGCAGCCTGAAATAGATGGACAGAGCGGAGGAGGTGGTGAGTCAGGTAGTGGCACGCGAAAGAGGAAGTCCCGATGGGCTGATGAAGAGTCCAAGCCGGTGATTCAGTTACCTGATTTCATGGGAGGTATTGAGTTCGATCCTGAAATTCAATCTTTGAATAGTAGGCTTCTTGAGATTAGTCGATTGTTATCTTCGGGTTTACCTTTAGATGATCGCCCTGAAGGCGCTAGATCTCCTTCACCCGAACCCATATATGATAACATGGGAATTAGAATCAATACCAGAGAATACCGTGCGCGTGAGAGATTAAATAAAGAGAGACAGGAAATTATATCTCAGATTATTAAAAAGAACCCAGCTTTTAAGCCGCCAGCAGATTACAGACCACCAAAGCTTCAGAAGAAGCTTTACATACCAATGAAAGAATACCCTGGCTACAACTTTATTGGACTTATCATTGGCCCAAGGGGCAATACACAAAAGCGAATGGAGAAAGAAACTGGTGCAAAAATTGTTATTCGTGGTAAAGGTTCTATAAAAGAAGGTAGGTTGCAACAGAAGAGGGATTTGAAACCTGACCCTTTTGAGAATGAGGATTTGCATGTTTTGGTTGAAGCTGAGACACAAGAAGCACTTGATGCTGCGGCAGGCATGGTGGAGAAGCTCTTGCAGCCTGTGGACGAGGTGCTGAATGAGCATAAGAGGCAACAACTCAGGGAACTTGCAGCTTTGAATGGAACAATAAGGGATGAAGAGTTTTGTAGATTGTGTGGTGAGCCAGGGCATCGCCAGTATGCTTGTCCTTCTCGGACATCAACTTTTAAGAGTGATGTTCTTTGCAAAATATGCGGTGATGGTGGCCATCCTACAATTGATTGTCCAGTGAAGGGAACTACTGGAAAGAAAATGGATGATGAGTATCAGAACTTTTTGGCAGAGTTAGGTGGAACAATTCCTGAGTCGGGAACCAAACAAAGTAGTACTCTCGCAATTGGTTTTGGGAATTCAGGAAGCAATCCTCCTTGGGCTAACAATTCCAATAGTGCTGGTAATGCTTCACATCCTGGTTTAGGGTCAACTACAATCAAACCTAAGGAATATGACGAGACTAATTTGTATATTGGATACTTGCCACCAACTTTTGAGGATGATGCTTTGATAAGATTGTTCTCACCTTTTGGTGAAATCGTAATGGCAAAGGTTATCAAAGATCGAATTACGGGTATGAGCAAAGGTTATGGTTTTGTAAAGTATGCTGATGTCCAAATAGCAAACAACGTTATTGCAAGTATGAATGGTTATCGTCTAGACGGTCGAACTATTGCTGTTAGGGTTGCTGGCAAGCCTCCACAGCCCACTGTACCTCCTGGACCTCCAGCATCTACAATGCCAACATACCCTGTAAGCCAGCCAATGGGTGCTTATCCCTCTCAGCAATTTACTCCTGGTGGTCCCCTTGGCAGTGCACCACCTCCTAGCTACATGAATGCTCCAGTTCCATGGGGACCCCCAATTCCTCCTCCTTATGCTACATATCCTCCCCCGCCCCCTCCACCTGGTTCAAGCATGTATCCTCCCCCCAATCAACTGATGTCCCCTTACAGTGTACAATATCCTCCACCTGTGCCTCCTGGTGCCCTGTCTCAACCTGCAACATCAAGCGAAGCACAACAAAGTTATCCACCTGGTGTGCAATCTGAAAATAGCACTTCTACACAGTCTGTTCCAAATACCTATGCAATGCCACCTCCTAGTGCTCAACCTGCATACCCTGCAGCCTCATATGGTTATGCACCTTATTACGGAGCTGTTCCGTCTCCTCCTGTAGCAGGACCTCCCTCAAGTGCAGATCAAATGCAAAGCATTGGGACTGTGCCCTGGGCTACAGGTGCTCCTGTCCCAACCCCGCCTCCTCCTGCAAAGAACGCATCCCATGGGACCGATGCAGAGTATGAGAAATTCATGGCAGAGATGAAATGATCTCCAATTTTAAAGGTATGTGTTGCATGTCCCTTTATCATTCATGTCAATGCATTGCAACATTTAATAAGTTTAGAATGTGTGCCTGCTAAACTGGACTTTTCATGCTTTCAATGATGTTAAAGTATACTTTTACTTTTCCTTCTGGTTTTAGGTTTTTTTTTTTGCGGTTCTCAAATTTATTGTTCAACCTGATGAATAGCATCCATAGATTCTATCTGTTTGAGTGGTTTCTAGCTTAGAATTTTTTAGCATTTAAACAATTCACTTTCTCGGGATTTTGTTATTGAAAAGATATTGTTTATAAAAAATAAATATTCTGCATATAATCATTCATGTATTTAATCAATTTTGTGATTTTTCCTTAAATTTTGATTGAATTACTACACAAGCAATGGTTCAAGTTCCTCACAATTGCGTTATATTATTTCTCTTTGTACAAGTATTCTATGAAATATAAACCTATTTGCTATTTTGCTTAATATCTATGGTATTTGATATCTTTTAGTGCGTAGACAACTTTGGATTGGATGGTTATTGAATCTTTGGTATTTTCATTCTGTTTCACTTTACTGGATATTTTTTTTTTTGGGTCCAAATGATAAGCACTCAATTGGGTGTGACTTAACTAATTTTTACAAATAGGGATGGGAAGACTCGAACTTCGTTCACTTGTGAGGAGGGACATCCACCTAGCCACATCTACTAGAGGGGCATGAGCATTTTACCTATTTAGTTCTTTTGTTTGTAAATGGTGTTGTTTAGTCCCCTTAATTTTATGACAGGTGTTAATTAAGGATTAAAAATGTTATTTTAATGTATTAAGACAAAAAATATATTATTTTTGTCATTGTTTTATTCACTCCATAACAAATGAAAAGCACCCATTATAAGCAAAAGGACTAAATGACACTACTTATCTAATCTAAGGGACCTTCACTGCTCCATTCTCTTTATATGATTTCTTTCTTGTTTTTTCTACTTTATGTTGGGAAGATCACTATCTTTTTTGCGTGTGTGTTGTTATATATATATATAATGGTTGTTTACAGAAATCAGGTGATAAATTAATGTCATTAAAGTACGTATAATTCACTAAGAAAAATCTGGAAAAAGTTTTGAACTCATGCTCCTCTTGTATAACAATAAAGGTTCTTTTTGCTTGTTAGCTAATGCCCTGCAGAATATTTGATCTATTCCGTCTCCATTTGGGAAGGTATCTTATTATGGAGCTCTGTGATTGGAGAAGAGGGGAGCTGATAAATTATACATGTTATTTGTGTTATTTCCTTTAACTAACTCTTACAGTCTTGTCATGCAGTGTGGTTCTTGAGCGTGTCATCATTTACATTGTTACGCCCCCCTGGGAGGAAATTTTATAGATTTTGAAAATTTATAAACTTAATACGTTGAATAACTCTATTGTTTGCTTTTTATAGCTACATAACATTTTATTTTATCTTGTTTTATCAGTACTTAACCTTTCTTTGTTGGTATTACTGTAAAATTTTGACAGGCCCGGTGTTTCTTGGCGCTCTTGTGAACCTGATTTCTTACCTCTTGCCATGACTTTCTTGAAAGTTTGGGACTCATCTTTAACCTTGTTGTCCTGTTATGACCTTTGCAGAGACTTGGGCTGGAGTTTGGTTAATACAGTCTTATATTCAAGGAGCTATAACCGTACTTTTTCTTATGATTATTGTTATGGCAATTATATTGGACTTATTTTATTATTTGTGGTTTTCCATTCTCATTTATATAATGTGTTGTCACTAATGTTTCCAATGTTTTTTATCGTCCCGACTCACAATCTGGTGCTGATATACGTAGCTGTGACATTTACTATGTGTACTGTTTACTTTTGTGATTTAACTCCAAGCTTTCACAACCACTTGGTGCCGAAGCTGTTTCACAGATGCTTTTTCATCCAGTAAGAAGAAAATCATGCCTGGGTATTTTAAGGCATTTGAGGTATAACACTGATTGTGTTCCACTTCATTCTGGCATCTATTATGGCATTTTAAGGCATTCGATGGCCATTGCTTTAGAGAAACCAATCCTTTATTCTGGCATCTATTATGACATGTATTGTTTTGAGTTTGCAAAAAATGTAGTAATCTGTTTTGATCTGTCTATCTTATGGAGTGTGTAGAGGTGATCAAATGCTCTTCATTGACCTCTAGGTAGAATGAAATGTTAGTAGGTTGCTTTGCTATTTCATGTTTAATAGCCATGTCATGCCTTGTTGCTAGCTGAGACAAGTTAATTTGGCTGTACTGTATGAGAACTTGCCAGCACCTTTTGTGTTTAACGAGTTATGCAATCGTGCGAGTAACACAAGTTGATCTGACTACATTTCTGACAATACAACTTATCGTTTTAACTTGATTATTGGCTTTAAGAGAGCTTTTAAAACTTCATTTGCTGTCAGCCATGTGCAGGTTACATGGACATGTGTAGCTATTCTTACACGAGCTGTGTTGAAGGAGTTTTGGTTTTCTTACTAGGCTCTTTTGCACCCCGGTCTGTTTCTAATTAGGGAAATATAGGAAGTGGATAAGAATAGGCTTTCTTGCAGATTACTATGCTTACCTGACGAAGAGACGTGAAGGGGTAAAATTGTCACCTAGAGGTTAGAAAATATGAGCATCCAAACAAAATATAAATAGATCATAACGTATGCTGTAATGTGCAAAGAGCTGAGGGCTTATGCAGTAAACTATAACCGACAATGTTGATGCATTTTCAGTTTTTGTATTTTTTAAATTAATTGTTTTTTGTTGCAGGAAATGGTTTTAACATTCTTAGAATGGCACAAGGTCTAATGGTTTCTTTTAAGATGAATAAGAAGCTAAAATCAATCTATCAAAACCCGTTAAAACTTGTCTTAATTCTTTGGACCAAGGAAAATTGATGTGAAAATAATACTCTAATTTTCCAATGAATGGAGCTATTTATATTTTATGGTAGAGCGTTTCATATTATTTCTTTGTTCTTCGTTAAGTTTTAAACCTTAAAATTTAAATCTATTTAAATTTTAAATTTTAAATCTTAAATCTAAAAATTTAAATGTTAAATATTAAATTGATTAGATTTAGAGTTATTTTAATTTTTTATTTTTATTTTTTAATTTTAATTTTTAATTGTAACCTTTAATTATTAATGATATTATCTTTGTATTTTTTTTTAACATGTAAATATTCACTGTTTTTATTTGACTTTGAGTTTTTTGACTTTAGAAACTTTATAAGTAAATTTGAAAAATGAGATATCTTATTTTATGTTGTCTCATTTAGTATTTTTAATGAGTTTATATTTTGATACAAATTTATTTTATTTAGATATCATCTTATTTAATGTATTTTGTTTAGATTGTAGTCATAATTGATTTAATTTTAAATATATTTATAATTTTTTATTAAATTTATATTAAAAATAATTATGTATCATATGTTTTATATTTTTATTCCATTTATGCTTGTAAAAATAAATGAGATATTTTAATTATTATCGTTTTATTAAAATTAAGTAATATGATATTGATATCAAAAATTAATGAATGAATCACAAATAATAATGTATTTTTGCTTGTAGTGTACTTCAGTCAGTTTCTGCTCCGAAGCTTTCCTTAGTCTCACCGCGGATTATTCCACTCGATTTTTAGAAAATAGGTTAATTGGCAGCAAGTCAGCAACCTACAATTTTCAAAGTCTAGCTAAACTTAAGAGGCAGGTTCCCTCTGATAACAGAGTCAGAGAAGCAATTCTTTAACACTATAATTGAATCATTTAGGTGAGGGTTGATCACCATTATAATTTATAATGTCTGAATTTCAATTTTTTTTTTGGAAAAAATAAATTTAAGTCGTTTATTAATCAATATTTAGTTTTAATTTTAAAAGAGATTGAAAATTAGATAGGCTTGTTTAGTAATTTATTCTTAATTTTTTTTATTTTTTTTTTAACTTTTTTGAGTTTTAAAATTCAATTTTAAACCTGATAATTTTTTATTAATTTAACTCTATAATTATTTTGAGTATGATGAGATTATTAGTTTTTAGTGTTAAGAAATAAAAAATATAAATTTAATTTCAAAACTAATTTTTTTATTAATTTTATAATCGGTTAAATTTTAAAATTAAAATCAAAAATTTAAAATAGAATTTGAAAATAAGTTATCAAACATATTTAATTTTAAAATTTGTAAAATTTGAAATTTGAGATTAAAATAATTATCAAATAATTTCATAATTATTCAAAAAGTCTTTTATAAATAGACTTAACAACACTATTAGTCCCTTAACTTTTATAAATTTTAAATTTTAATATGTTAACTTTTTCTTAATATTTAGTCCTCAAATTTTTTCTTAAGATTTAGTCTCCTAATTTTTGTAGATTCTATACTTTAGTGTGTCGGTTGATTGGGATAAAAGTGTATCCCTTAGGAACCGTGCATGCACCTTTTAATGCATACGGTTCAACACAAATTGCAAAAAAAAAAAAGAATCAATGTGTAGATTCTAGTTTCTTTTTTCATAATATGATTTTTCTAACTTGTAACAAAAGAGTTTTTCTTTCATTTTTTAAGAAATAGAATTTTTGGCCCGTTCTGTTTCTATATAAATAAAAAACTATAATTTTTTTTTACTAAACTTATCAGATTAACTTCTTATTAATATTTTGCTTCATCGGGATCAACCCTAATCACGATGTAATTTTCTTGTTTTTGAAGGATCTTGTTCCATTTTTTTAGGTTTATGCTCTACTCTGAGTAAAGATAAACAAACTCTATTTAATAATGTTAGTAAAATTAAACCCGTGTTTGACCATTCATTTAATTTTGTTCTTTTATTTCTTTTACATCCACTACTACAAAAAAAGTATTTAAGTCGCCGTGTAAAGTTGGTTTTTGAAAAAATTCAACTTATAATGAATTTAAAGTCGGTTTAGTATAGAACCGATGCTATCCACGTCAACCGATGTTATTCACGCAATTAAAATTTTTTTTGTCAATTATATATTATTTTATTTAAATTATGCATATACGCGCGTACTATAGAAAAAGAAAAAAATAATAACTTTACAATAATATTTAATTAAAACATATACATAAAATTACATAAAGATACGTTGTATGTACATATATAAATTTAAATATCAAAACAAATAAACAAAATTATATAATTTTGGAAACTAAGTAGTAATTTATTTATAAAATATGATTTAAAACTAAGTAGTAATGTATTTATATAAAGTGAGTACTTTTTAAACAGTATAAGGTGTTTTGTGTTTTCTTATTAGAAACAAAACCACGATGTCTTATTTAGTTATAAAATCATAACCGTACATCCATTGAATTAATAATTATAAATCAAATCGAATAATTTTGTACAACATAAAATAGATCATATTCTAATACAAACAGACGAATTAATTATCTTTTGTTGATGATGTGTTTGGAAACAACTGAATTTTCTTTTCTTATTTTTTTATTTGATGGATTGCTTTTATTTGTTTTAATAGTAATATTTTTATAATTTAAATTGTATTTGTTATAATTATATTTTGTTAGAATAATTAAGTGAAATTAATGAAAGTGACAAAATAAACTATTGATATGTTTTGTTACAATAATAATAAAAGTAACAATTATTTCAATAAAATCATTGAATCATTTTTATTAGTCAAGATGTCACGATATAATTAATCTTTATTAATAAGTAATCGTAATTTATTTAATATTTATTAAAAATATCAATGTTTTATTTTGTTTATCCAGACAATTATTTTATGAATCTTTGTTGCTTTTCTCATATTTAATATTTTTCAATAAAAATATCACGTATATAATTAATTTCGTTATATAATTTATAGGTAGCTAAAAAATCCAAATTAAGATAAAAATCAAACCCTATTAAAGAAGTTATTTTATTGTATTTTTTCTTAACTGTTTATGTAGCAAAAATAATTCCATACTTTTGATATGTTGTAACTTTTTTACTTGACAATTTATTAATTTGAAATATTTTAATTATTATAAAATAAGAATGAATTGCTTTAATTATATTAGATGATTAATTTTAAGATAAAAAAAATTCTTTCTAAAAACAATTACAAACACCGTGACAATTAAATTTTTTAAATGAGGAATTTTAAAAAAAATAATGGTTAAATAAATAGTTCATTAATTTTTAAAATTATTGGAAATTATTTTTAATTATGATTTAAAAATAATTTTTAACAACAGTTTTTAAATTAAGCTACCAAATATGCCCTAATTTATTAAGAAAACAATATCTTCACCATTAGTTTGACAAAAAAGTTTCAACTAAAATCACTGAAATATAAACGAACCTGCAAGGTATGACTCTCTGATCTCCTTCACTGCCTCATTGATTTATCTGATGATAATGAAACAACCATTTTCTACCGAAGAAACATGCTTATGAAATGCAAAGATTAACTTATTCATGAGAAAACTTTTATAATTTAAAACAAAAAGGAAAAAATTAAATCCCCAGAAACTGCGATGTCCTTCACTTCTTTTATTATTGTGACATTAATTACTTTGTGATATTTAGATCAGATCCTTTTTTCTTCCAAAATTTCAACCAACAAACCCACTTCATTTTTTCTTTTACAATTGACAAAAACAAAAACAAAAACAAAAACAAAAAAAAAAAAACAAAAGAAAGAAAGAAAGAGAATATCATTACTTATATTAATGATGTAATTTTTTTTCTTTTAATATTGGTTTAAATTTGTATGTTAATTGTATAATCTCCTTACATCCGAATTTTTTAGGATGCTTGTATAACTAGACTCCTCTCAACTTTTAATGATATATTTTAGATATAATATTTATGAAATTATAAATAAATTACATACATAAATATATCTATGTCCTTCTAAATTTTTTTTATCATTCAAATACATCTTGAAAACTCAATAATTTAAATAAGATATGTATAATAATTTTTATTTAAAAATAATAATATTATTTTTTACTGTTTATATTATGATACCTGTTTAAAAAATTCTTAAAAATAAAATTAAATATTTTTATTTATATTATTTTAATATAAAAATATTTAAGGCTCCAATTTTATATTTAACTTCCCGCATTACACTTCGTCGCCCATGGTTTATCTAATTGTACTATCTAATTAAATTTTATCTAATTATTTAAAATCTATCTTAAATTTATAATATTTAAATTTTTTCTAAATTTATAGATTTTCGTTTACTTCATAGTATTTTTTCTTATAAATTTTTCATTTATAATTAAACTAAAAAATAATATAATTTTTAATATAATATTATCAAATTCAATTACAATATTACACTTATTTAACATATTATTTATTACAAATTTATATGTTTTATAATTATATGATTTTTTTATTGTTATATTTATATGAAATTTTTTTATAGATTATATTTTATATTACGTTAATTTTACGTTCACATAAAAAATATTGTTGTACGTTGAAGCTAAATATTGAACCAAATCATTTTGGAGTTTATTACAATTTTTTTTGAAAAATAATTGACAATTTTATAACATTTGAATAATATTTTTTTCTATATTGTTTTATTTCCAACTTTTATTTTTAAGTTAAAAAATAAATTCTATAAATACTGCTTTAAAGTAAAAGCTGTAGTGTATTACTAGTATTAATATATTTGTAGTATTAGTATATTTGTGAAAAATATATTTACATAAGGATAAAGTTTGAAATAATTATTTACAAATAATAGTATAAATATATAATAAATTATTATTTTTCATTAAATATATATTGTAAAAGTAAAATATATTTGTACTGGATGTAAGTTTAATATTGTTTAATAATATTTTTTTATAAATTGAAGAAGTTACTAGGTGTACTATTATGCTTTCAGGTTTCCTATTAGAGTAGGGACTAGCTATAAGTCCAATAATTAAGTCTTACATGAAATAAAGTGATTAAATCATATCAAGTCTTAGGAAGCCATAAAGCAAAGTCATAAGAAAATCACAAATCAAAAGCAAATATGATGGTCAAGAAGACTAAGAAGGTGGTAGTAATATCTTTAATAATAATGTTATTGAAGTAAAGAATACTTTTGAGTGACCATTTGTTTCAAAGTGTTAGAATCTGGTAAACATTAGGTGGTCATGAGAAAATTCACCTGACCATTACTATTTATTCTAACATTAATAATATTTCATCAACTAAATTGACATATCATAATTTAATTATTTATCTTAATCTTCCTGTACCATAAGAAGATAAGAACAAATTAGTCAGGCTGGATTTTAAATTGTTTATAATTTATATTAATTAAAAATGAGAGGAACACGCTTTTATTTAATATTTTCGTAATATAATATCTAGTTTAATTTATTTTGACATAATATTTAGTTCAATTTATTTTGAAAATTATTAGGAGTATTTTAACATTTAATTTGATATGTAATAAATTTTTAGTAATCATTCTAATTCTTTTTAGGTATAGGATAGACCCATTCAAAGAAAAATTGGTATTACACTAGAAAAGACAGGATATTAGCGTATTATTATTTGGCACAAATTAGGTAAAACAAAAAAATTAAAATTAATTAGATTTTTTTTAAATAAAATCCAAGCAAAAAATAGTTAAAATAATAACCCTTTAATATTTTTAACATCCTTTATTTAATGCATGTATAAAAAAATTACTTATGTCCAAAATGCGATGTACATATTTTTTTAGCCTAAAATACGAGTGTTTTATAGTATGTTCAAATTATGATATACATATTCTTTTAAAACATTTTTTAGAATAATTAAAAATAAAACTATGTAAATAATTTATACATATAAAAATAAAATTGGATGGACAAATAAATGAAAAAATATTTTATATAATTCATTAAATTGCATAGTACACCTCATAATACATAAAAATTACTAATTATTAATTCTTTAATACACACTCTTAAAATGAAATTCAAATTACCAATAATGGTTTGTTTAATATGCCTGTAATTCAAAATCTCAATACAACTAAAGTATTATTTCTCATATACAAAGAATCAAAAAAATGAAATTAAAATTACTAATAACATTTTTTTTAATATGCCTTTATCACAAGAAGGAGAGATCTTAGCACAAAATTGAGACCGACCACCTCAATGATGCCCCAATATTTATAAAAATATAAATTTATTTGTTTGTTAATTTTAATAGATATAAAAATATAAATGTAATTTGACCAATAAATAGAATGTGATAATTTGTGTATTAGTCTTTTCTCTTGATTTATTCTTTTAAGAATATAATATAAAAGTAGTAAAATATAAATATATATATATATAGTCTAATATCTTTAATATCAAATATTAATATTATTTCCTCCTTATTGGTATTTTTCCTCCTACCAATATGCTAAATCAATAATTTATAATAATTTAATGACAATATATTAATATCTTATTTCTACATGTTCAATAAAAAAACAGCAACATAATTTTTTGTTATTTTGTATTTTTTATGCCAATAATTTTAAATATCATAGGTCTAATATTTAAGTTATTATAAATAAAAAAAATGATAGTAATCATTATAATTATATATATATGTATACTTTAATATAATAACTTTATATGTATTTATTTTAAAATTTTATTTAATATTTGTTCAACTTTAACTTTTGAAGATGTGTTGGTTTTTATTAAATATTAAATATTTGTATTTGAAAAAATAAAATAAAATAATTTTATATTTTATTAACACAGATTAATAATGAATCAAATTTTCAGGAAATTTGAAGCTATGAACATATGCAAGACAAATACCTTAAACCTTTATTTTTGCAGCATCTAACTTTTCATAACGAGCCGTCTAAATTCTGAACCACCATTATATACTGTTGAAAATCAACACCAACATAATAATTAAAGATGTAGAGAAATAAATGAAGTGGTTGAAGAAAGTAAAGAAATAAATGAAGTGGTTGTAGGAAGTAGAGAAATAAATGAAGTGGTTGTAGGAAGTAGAGAAATAAATGAAGTGGTTGTAGGAAGTAGAGAAATAAATGAAATGGTTGTAGGAAGTAGAGAAATAAATGAAGTGGTTGTAGGAAGTAGAGAAATAAATGAAGTGTTTGAAGGTTGTAGAAAAAAAAAGTGTGTAGATAATATTTGTGTGGCTAAGATTATTTCTTAGTTTTATATTTGTATGGTGTAGATTGCATGGTAATGACTATAAATAGTCTACCTTGCATTTGATTTAATCATTCCATCAAAAAACAAATAAGTCTTTGTATTCTTAGATTGAGTGTGAGTTGAAAACTTTTTCTGAGTTTTTGTATTTCTCTTCAATTTTTGAGTTACTTTTGAAAAGTATTATAATTGTTATAATATAAGTAATTTGTTTACTTATTTGGATCAAATATTAATAAACTTAGAGTTGTGTATTCTAAATTTTACTCAACATATACAATTAAAATTATCTCATTTTTTTATAGTTATGACCGCCAAGTAAAATAAAACTATTTAAATCATAATAATTTTAAATATTATTAATTATTAATTAAATAATTAATTTTTTAATTTCTTATTCTTTTAAAAAATAATCAACAATGTGTTTTTGTAAGAAAAAAAACATCACTCATTGGTATTGAAAATAAAAATAAAATAAAATTATATAATCAATTAATATGTACATATATATTATAACACCACATCCTTCTAGATAGTTTTATTATTAACACATGTATTATTCAAGGCATTTAATATTTTTTTGTTTGCTAGTACTACATTGTATATATAATTTTCAATCAACTTTATTGATTTGCACAAACTTGATCTCTAAAATATTATTATATCCAACAAGTAAAATAGCAAAACAAAAAAGCGTGCATAAACGAAAGCGTGCGACAAGAAGTGTATAAGTTTTCAACCATTTTCATCTATTTCCTGAACTTAGACTCTAAAGTATTATAATCACTAATGAATAAAATAGAAAAAAAATATGCATAAATATAAACACCTATAAATTGCACTAGATAAAATTTAGGTGAAGAAATATCCTCTAGTGAACAGTGATAAAAAATATTATGTTAAGAATATTGTATAATACACAAATTTCGATTTTTTATTTTATTTAAAGATATGTAAAAATTATAAATACAAAATTTAATTAACATAAAATTTAAATAAAATAGAGAATCAAGTATTGTGTATCATACAGTCTTTAATATAATTTTTTTATTCATCATGAATGTTAAAAAATTACAAAAAATTATATTCTTTATCTTTCAAAATATATCAATTAAATAATAATAAACTTACCATTATTATTCTACTTATTTCTAAATGTTTGAACTAGAAACTTTAACTCTATATAAAAAATACAAAAAAAAATTATTTTCCTTTTCTCTTCTTCCATTTGTCTTCACACAGAGAATAATTAAAGTCAAAAAGCCCAAATGTACAAAACAAAATTAAACAAAAAGAGCCCGTTTAACAAACAGAGGAGGGAAGAAAAAAATGAAAATGCCATTAAAACAAGAATTGAAATGGAAGAAGAAAAAAAACTGAAATACATTAAAAAATTAAATAAATATTTTATCAATTTTAATTCAAAAATTAGTTGCCATAAAATAACCATTATAGCAATTTTAATTCAAGATTTTTCAATAAATATTATCTAAATCTAGATATAAACAAGATCATAAATTGTGGTTAGTTTTATTTAACTAAAATAAAATATAAAGAAAACATGCCTTGAGAGAGCCAACTCTGATGAAAAACTAGCTCTCACTCTGATAGGCAACGTCTAAGATATGAAGGAGAATAGAAAAGATAGAGAAAGAACGGCAAGGGTTTAGAGAGAAATATAATTATATTTGATAATAATTTTAATTTATGATTTATGATTAAATAATTAATTTTATAATTTAATTTTAAAAAAATAAATAAATAATTTTTTTTATATCATTTCGAAACAATTTATATTTTTAATTTAGAGAATTAAGGAATTTTTATATTACTTACAAATTTTATAACTTTAATCATTTTTTAATATTTTTATATACACGAAAATTATAAAATTTAGATTTACTTATGGCAAAAATGATATGAATACACCCATATTTGATAAATAATTATTTAAAAAATTAAAAATTAAAATAAGAAATTAATCATTATCAAACATGTTGAATAAACAAATTGAAAAAATAAAAATCATTATTAAATATTTCCTTAATATTTTACATATATAATTTATCCAACAAATCATATCTTATCTTATCTTACTATATATAAAAACCTAAATCATAATTTATATATTTTTTAAAAATAATCAAAATTAAATTCTTAAAATTTATAATCATAAAATAACATCCCTCCACGTCATATATTTTTATTATTAAAAGTATTGAGAAAATCCTAAACTAACTTCTAAAACTTATAACAACAAATTTACATCTCTTAACACAAATTCATAATCTCTCAATTCAAGTTAATGATATTATTTTTATTGTTATGAGTTTTAAAGGTGTTATTTCTAGTATATTTTCATAATAAACATCGTCCAATTGAATTATGATCATTTAGATTCATTTAATATTAAATATCATTTAATTAGATCTTATTTAATATTATCAGGGTGTTATTTTTATTGTTATAAGTATTAAGATTTTTTTTTGTTAGAATTCTCTTTTTTAGGTGACTTTATTAGATAAATATTAAAAAATATTATGAATAAATATACCGGTGTTTTTTTGTTAACTAAAACTTTTAATAAATTGATTAATTTAATATTATAAAGAATTCCTCGAACGATTGTTTTAGTTTGTTGTAGTCGCTTAAATTTTGTTGATTATTTTTGTAATGGATGTAGTATCTCTTTTTATAGATAATTATTAAATTATCTTGATATTTTTTTAAGTATTTGTTAGAAAATATAATTCAAGTATCAATTTTTTTTATTAAAAATGAATATTTGAGCACATAATGATATTTTTAGAAATTAAAAAAAAACTCTTAAAATTTATAATAATAAAAATAACATACCAATAACATTGAACGAATTCTAATTGGATGTCATTTAACATTAAACGAGTTTCAATAACTGTAGTTGAATTGGACAACATTCAATACGAAATAATGTGTCAAATTATTTTTAAAAGTAAAAATATATTAACAGATCATAATAATGCTATTTTTATGATTATAAATTTTAAGAGTATTATTTTTACCCTTTTTTTGAATTTTTTTGATAATAAATACTCATATACATCTCTTTCTTGAAAATAATAAATTATTTTAATATCTTTCAACTTATACATTTTTTTCCATAATAAATACTCATATACATCTTTCTTGGAAGTAATAAATTATTTTAATAACTTTCAACTTATACATCTTTCGAGAATATTTAAACACATTTTTTTAAATTACATCTCTATTTAAAATTCCATTTGTGTATTGCGAAAATTAAAAAAAATCACATCTTTATTTAAAATGCCACTAAATTGAGTTACTCATTTAACTATGTGTATTGAAGAAATAATAATTACTAAATTTTATGTATTATGAGGTGGATTATACAATTTAATAAACCATATAAAATATTATTATGTCATTTATTTGTCTATTTAATTTTTATATAATTAAGTTATTCATATAATTTCACTTTTAATTCGTTAAAAAAACATATTTCATCTTATAAAAAATATATTTATACCGTATTTTTAACCGTGCAAAAAAAATGTTTTTAATGTAATAAAAAAAACATATACACAATGCACTACCTTTTGAACATGTGAAAAATATATATTTTTTGAAAAAATTATCCAAAATGAAGTATTTTATCTAAATCGTTTAGAATATATGTTTATGAGAATCTTACATTATGCTTATCATAGTCTTACTACAATATTGATAAGCCTTAACTCTAAGAAATTTTAAATAAAAATTGTGATAAGGTATTGATCCATTGTGAAAAGGCTTACCATAAGACTTATCATGACAAGTAAATAGCTCATTATCACAACAATATTAAGCCTTAATTTATGATTTGGTTTTTAAAAATAAAATCTAACAAAAATAATTGTGCTCCACGACAATATGATAGTATCCGTCTTTTAAGTGTAAAACCAATTTAGTTTTGAATTGGTCCGTATCCTATGCCTAAAAAAACCATCCACCCTAAAAGATTAGCATGAAATATTACTAAATCATTCCGGTAGTGAAACTGGACACTCATATTAAATATCAAATTAAACTTTAAAATGCTCATAATTATCAAAACAAACCAAACCAAATATGGTATTATGAAGAAATTAACAAATGAGTACAAAATGTGTTCACCTTATTTCTAATTAATATAAATTAAAAACAATTTAAAATCTAACCGGACTATATCGTTCATCGTCTTCTTGTGGTGCAGGAAGATTAAGATCAATAATTAAATTAATATCTCTAAATTTAACGGATGAAATATTATTAATTCTAGAATTAATATTACTGGTCACATAGGAAAAGTGAACTTTCTTATGACCACCTAATGCTTTCCCAGATCCAAATACTTTGAAGCAAAATGGACACTCAAAAATCTTCTTTAATTTAATAACACTATTATTAAAGCTATTACCATCACCTTCTTCATCTTCTTGATCATGAGATTCGCTATCAAAACTTTGGTTTGTGATTTTCTTGTGATTTGCTCTGTGGCCTCCTAGAGCCTGATATGATTTGAACATTTTATTGCATTTGTCGCACTTGTAATTATTGAATTTCTTACTCGTCCGCACTCTAATCTGAGATGATTTATTAGAGAGTAAATCGTACTCATCTTCCTCCTTATCATCATAATCATGATTTTCGATAAGCTTGTTACATGAGATGTTTTCGTTTCGTTTTGCCCACGTGTCTCTTGAAAGCATAATAAGACATCTAGCAACTTCTTCTACTTGAGAAAAAGTATCATCAGATAATATGGAACTCACCTGGTCAGTTTCGATGAGTGTCGGTCTCGTAATTGCTTTACGACGCCGTTTACTATTGACTACCTTATCATCAAAGTACTTCCGGGTTTTGGAAAAGTTATTTAGCGAAGAAGAATAAGAAGAAGGAGTTGGTGATTTGGGTGTGATGAGTCGTGGTTTTGGAGGAATAGGAAGTTTGGCTAGATGAGATCTCATATGGCCACCCATGGCTTTTCCATTCGAGAAGCTCTTATTGCAGATCTTGCAGATTCTACTGTTCTTTCCCATATATGAAGAATGAGATTAAACTCTACGACTGCAGATTTTTTATATTCTCTCTCTCTCTCTCTCTCTCTCTCTCTCTCTCTCTATATATATATATATATATATATATATATATATATAATGTTATAGTAAATCTGAAAGTGGACAAGAAGAATGAGGAAACTTAAAAGGAGTCCATAACAAGCAAACAAACAAAAACAGGAGGTATTTTACGAATGAAAATCGAGGAGAAGATATTGTGTTATTTGGTGTCTTTTGAAAGGGCCACCCAAATGTACACATATAGGGAGTCTTGACCATTTCTTCATCATGACTAATAAATACGCACATATGCTGATTTAACTATGTGAACAAAAGTAAATAAAGATACAAACAAAGTTACATAAAATATACACAAGACTATATCTTTTATGATCAAGTGGTATTGAATATACATATTTTTTGAGCAACATGGCTACAACTATTTAAGTTTTGGATATTGCTTTTCATCTTAATTAATTTAAGAACAAGTTAAAGTTTCTATTTGCTCTGATAACTGCGGATCTCACATAATGTTGACTTTAAAATTTTTTTTTCTCCTTTATATTAAAGAAAAGCTTTAAACCAAATTTTTTATCCATTATTAACATTACGAGAATTCAAAATGAAGTTTTATAATTAGCATTTCAGTACGTAATTTAGGAAATATGCCCAATTATGGCTTTATATCACCAGTCCCTGCTAAATTGAATTACTCAAACAACATTCCTTAGTAAGAGATTGCTAATTAATATTGCTGATAATTCAGATATATTTTTTAATATATATGATATTTCTGAGTAGTCATTTACCACGTAGAATTGTTCAATCACGATATGCCACATCAATTATCGATTCGACGTCTTTAGATAACTGGAAGAGAGAGTCAAAATTGTGCTATTTTTGATATCCGTATTAAAATTCAACTCTCATATTTAAAATTTATATTTGATTTAAACATAAAAGGAGTATTTTTTTAAATATATGATTTATTTTACACTATATGCTCTACGAGTGAACATTAATATGAAATATTCTTTAATATAATTGTTAAGTCTCACATTAGTTAAAAGTAAGATAATAATACTGTTTATAAGTCTGGACAACACTCTAACTAACAAGTTGGTTTTTGGGTTTAGAATTAAGCTTGAGTTTTTAAGTTGGTATTAGAGCTAAGTTCTTGGCTTCTTCATACTCTCATCGATCCTCGTGTCGTAAATTCAGACCATGTCGTAAATCTGAACTCTAACCGATGTAGATGGAGGATGTTAAGTCCCACATTGACTAAAAATAAGTCAGCAATGTTGCTTATAAGTCTGGGTAACTCTTTAACTCACAAACTATTTTTTGGATTTAAAGTTAGGTTTGAGTTTCTAAGTATAACTATATCTCGAGTCTATTATTTATGAATTTGATCAAAAACTAGTACTTTTTTCTTTTATAGCATTAACTATAATAAGCAAAAGTGACATTCAAATTTCAGAATGTTTTTTTGCCAATGTGGTAGGTAGCTTAAGAATGACGTAGATATTTTAATTATTTATGTATTACAATTGTATTTAATATCATTATATATTTGAGGTATATTTTCCTTTATATTGTTACTAGTATGATAAATTAAAAGAAAATGTGTACCAGACATTGCAGTTTTATTTGCATTCTCTACAAAATTTGTTCCAAAGTTATTGTTATTTTTAATCAAATTAATTGTATTTGGTGTGTTAAAATAGGTTATTTTATGTGTTTATATTTATATTTTTGACCTACGTTCTCACACATACATAAATAGATAAATCATATTTACTAGACCACTTAAATCACATGCGTTAACTTTTAATTTTTTGATAGTAGATTCACCTATATGAGGCTAAAATCGTAATATTATTTTTTAAAATCGTGTTACATTAATGCTAATAATGTATAATTCAACTTCTATTAAAAAAAAGGCTTCCTAAGTGAATATTGCTTTGAAATAAGAGCGTAAATAATTTGGAAAACTAGAAAATTGATATAAAATTTTAAGCAACCTCACGGATTTCTTCTAATTTTTATTATTATTTGCAATAGCAATTTGTTCTTTATTAAGTTATTCAAGTTTTGATGGGCTTTCTTTTTCATATTCTAACAATCCAAGGCATCTCATATTGTTTTTCGAGGGAATTTGAAATTGATAAGAAATGTAATTGTTGATGCAAGTTTATAAAAATCAGTGTAGGAACAATATTACCGATAACTTCAAAGTAACTGCTTGGATTGAGTCGCGGATTAGGTCGCTCTCTTTAAGACGTTTCGCGGCTCTGCCCAATTTGTGCAAGCAAACACAGCCTCGTCATCCCCAAGATAAAACAACCCAGAATCGTAATCTCTGTCTCAGAACTTCACCGCACTGATGAATACTGGAATGCTACACCAGAAAATTTGTTGCTCGGAAAACTAAAAAGAATACTTAAAAATTGTAGAGAGAATTGTTTTTCGTAGGGAGATGAGATTGCTAATTGTTGTGTTAAAATGAGAGCTGAAGCCCTCTTTTTATAGGCTTTAGAAAACGTGTAGCAATTATGAATAAAACGGTAATGTCTGGGAATTAAGAATGTAACGGCCATTATGAGTAATGAAAAGTAACGGCCATTTTCAGATTAAAGACGAGTAACGGATATTTTTGTGAATAAATACGAGCAACGGCTCTTTTTTCTGAATAAAGAAGACAAACGGCCATTTAACGACCATATTCTTAATAAAGGAACATAACGGTTATTTTTCTGGAAAAAAAAAATATATAACAACCAATTTTGTAAGTGAAATTTTTTTCCTTAAAAAGAATATTTTACCAAAAAATAAAATACCACCGCACACGCACTCGGGCTCGGCTCGGCACGCGTGTGTGTGTGTGTGGTATCACATTTGCCTAGGTCCTCTCCCCTTCCACAAAAGTGGGTACCCCTTGGGGCCCAATCCCAATAACAAACTCTTCACTATTTATACCTCTTTAAAATAATATAAAAAAACAATGTGGGACAAGGCACATTTCCCAACAATCTATTTTTTAATAAATTTCATTTTTTTTCAACAGTAATTGATATTCAACTTTTGATGGGATTTCTTTACATATTTATGGGAATTAGGCTCATATATATAAACCTCTTATACTAATTTTATTCATAGATGAAGATCCCACTTGCATGATTTATAATACTCAATTTTTACCCCTCCTCTTAATTTAACCTAATATCTTGTGTAGTCTTCTCCCACAAGTGGTTTGTTGCTATGCCCAATCTTTTTCTTCCCTTTGGCAGAGTACATGAAAATTCAATATCGTCTTCAGAGAGGTATAGTGAAGAGTTCCATTAGTTGTTAACAGACAACCATGTCAAAGAACATCTTCGGGTTTGGCACTGCTAAAAGTAAAGTTGAGAAATGAGTTTTATTTCCCGTGAAAAACTTTTAAAGATTAACCCCAATTTAATATAATGGAAGCTTTTTAAATATTGAAGATTTTTTTTAAAGACAAAATCCTAGAATAATGTAGAAAGTAGAAATGGGTAGAATGTGGTAATAATATATGGTTAGAATTATTTATTAATTTTATATTCATATGATGTAAATTGCATGTTGAAGACTATACACAATTTTTTGGCATTTGGGTTAAGCATCCCTTCAAAAATAAATAATTCTTTGTATTCTTAGTTTAAATGTGAGTTAAGAGTTTTCTTTTTAAGTATATATATTTCTTTTCAAATTGTGAATGATATTTGAAAAATGTTATAGTGTATTTTGTCGTGGATATAATACAAATGGTTTGTTTACTTATTTGGATCCAATATCAATAAATTTAGAGTTGTGTATTTTAAATTTTACTCAACATCAATCATATGCATTTTCCTATCAACAAATATGAAACTTAAGTAGACTCAATTAATGGTAAGATTAAGATTCCATTGATGGTGATGGCTCCATTGACGGATTAAATGGTAACAAATTGACCGAACTTGAATTTTCTCTCCAGAGCCAAATGTTGTTCCAATGGTTGAATATAGTAAAATTGAAGATCTAGTGGCATTAATAATGTAAGCTAGAAATTTGACAATGTCGAAAGTTAGACCGAGAATTATCTTATTTGTTTGGGAAGATTTGGAACCCATGGTCTTGTTGATTCATACCAATAGTACATATCAAAGTAAAACATAACTAAAAATTTGGCCAATGTATTTATAAGCCTAATTGTACAATTATTTATTTAGTTGAACATATATCTAATTCAGTTTTAACGAGTAAGGTTACCATTTGATCAAAATCTAATCAATTAAACAACTGTTTAATTTAATTGGATATGTATTCAACTCGACTCCGATAAATAATGTTACTAAATTACTAAACTCTGACCAATTAAATAAGTATCTATTTAGACTATTTGAAAAAATATATAGTCTAAATTAAATCACAATTGGTCAACTAAAAATAAATATTTTTATTAATTTCTATAAAATCAAGGGAGAAGAGTTCATATCTTATTTTTGATTAATATCATAGTATATGACCCTATATTTGTTACAAGGAAAAATATAAAATTGGTTCATTAAATTTAAAAAAAAAAGATGTACTTTATTTTTTTATTTTTTTGTAAGTATTACTAAAGAAGAAAAAATACTGTTTTTTTATTATCAAAGTTTCTAATAAAATAATATTATTTACTTCTCTTTTATTTTGATTGTAAATAAAAAAAAGAAGATAAAATAGACTTTTCATAAGGATTTAAAAAAAATTCAACAATCCCATCTTCCAATTACCCTAACCCCTAATTAATATCCATCTTCTTTTTCTTCATACCCCTCTTAATCCCATCCCTCACTATATCGTCAGAAAACTTAACACCCCAAATCCTCTCTTAAAGCCCCTCCTAATCCCATCTTCCACTATGATTTTTCTTCATCTCATATTTGTCATTCATCTTTATTCTTTGACTGATAAGCTGAAGAAGGTTTTAGAAAATGAGTCTCTCTTTCATGATGTGAAATTGTAAAAGTGACGAGTTCTTGTCGAAGAAAAGTGGAAAATCAGTAGTCCACGGTAAATAATATTTGTCATTATTGGTGGCAGTATTAGTGCCACCATTGTTGCTCATTCTCACTATTTCTTTATCGATGTTATCTTTATTAATAAAAAAATTAAATAGTCATAATTATCTTTATTAATAAAACGTGAGCATTACATATCGTATTTTTATAATAAAAATTATTAAAATATTAAATAAATAGTAGAATTTATCTTCAATACCTTTTTATAAATATAAATTACTAAGCGAATTTTTTTTTCATTAAGGAATTAAATTACCCTTTTGTGGATATGTTTGGCTCTCACCTTTTATTATATCCAATGCGGCCAGGGAAATTAAGTCAAAGAATTTGAAGATATTATTAATATAAGAGATTATATACATTAACGGTATGTCAATGATGATATGATAACCATGTCTAACATTTTCATCGAAATGTTTGTAAAGTGACTGTCTCAATATGTAAATAATGTTTTCAAAATATATTTCATAATATTCGAAAATTTCTTTTTTTTTTATCAAAAAATTTAATATAAACATAGAAAAAATTGGTTTTCTAAATTTTTTAATTTTATCAAACTAAAGATACACAATTTATTATTTGTATTATATGTAAATCAATATTACGTCAAGATAATCAATTTTAATTTTTTTCCAAATTTTTCATATTTGTTAATAGTAATTATTTAATTATAATTCATTGATATACATTTGTACATACTTAGTTACATGAATCTTTCTCAATTATCAATTGATTTTTATAATTCTTATTTGAAAATAATTTCGTAACGGTGTTGTTAAGCTTTTTCTTTAATTTCAATATTATTTATATAGATATCAGGAAATAAAAAATATATTTTGTCTTCATGCAAACATAATTTTAATAATAATAAGTTAGCAATAAGTGTATATTATATGTTCTATTTGAATCACAAATATAATGTTTAAATAAACAAATAAAAATCGTTTAATTCATCTTTATTAGTAGTTTTAAAAAATTTATGCAAAAATTTAAAAATAGATATAATTTTTACTCGTAAATTTTCTTGATATTTTCATAAATTTAAAGTATCAATATTTTCATCATTATCGATTTATGGTTTGTCCAAACCAACGATAATAAATAACTACAAAATCAAATGTGTAAAATAAATAAAAAATAGGGTTATTTTTAAGTTTTCTTATTCTATATAGTTGTTGCATTGTTTTCTAAGTTTAATTAACCCAAGATACTCTTTGGGCATTAGCCACATTGGCCGAATGGATAAGTACCTCGATTTTCGGGCTCTTATGAGAAGGAGGAAAAATGGAAGTTTTTGGCTTTATTTTTGATAAGGTCGGTAAAAAAATATGTAATTGGGGAGATCAATTTCTTTCACCTGGAGATCGAGAATTTCTTCTGAAATCAGTAATCTCAGCTATTCTTATATGGCATGCAATATTTCAAGTTTCCTAGTAGTTTTTGTCGAAGTATAGAGCCCATTATGGCTAGCTATTGGTGGGATAGTACTGACAAACGTTCAAAAATTCATTGGGTAAGCTGGGAACAAAAAAAGTTAATTAAAAATGAAGGAGGATTTGGCTTTAAAGATCGATGGTATTTCTAACAACCTCACTCTCTTGGTAAAGCAAGGTAAGAGGCTGCTAATTAATCCAACTTTTCTTCTTACCACTTTACTTTTGCATAAGTACTTCAAAGGTGGTGATTTTTGGAAGGTTAGGATGGACTATAATCCTTCTTAGGGGTGGAGGGAATTCTATAGGCTAGACAAGTTCTTGAAGAAGGGATGAGATTGGAGATAAGTTCAAGAGAGATTGCTAAGATTCGAGACGATAATTGGCACCTAAGATCTTCATCTTTTAAACATATCACTCCTCGTAATCTTTCCATATCCCTAGTTAAGGAATTGTTTGTTTTAATAATGATATCCCTTCATGGAATGTTGACTTGGTAAAATAAGTGTTTTGACCTGTAGATTGGCATGACGTATTGAACACTCCCTTGATGGTTGGAGACAATAAATTAGTGCGGAATTTCTCTAACAATGGCAATTACAATGTGAAGTCAAGTTATAAAGCTTTTCATGAAAAAATCTCTAGATAACCACCTTCTATTTTTAAGGGTAATATTGGTTTTGCCTCTAGTTCAAAACACCCTATTCTCTCACCAAAAGTTTGGTAACTCAATCTACCAAGCAAGCTTAAGTGTTTCTTATAGTTGTGATTAAACAATAGTTTTATTGTTAGATCCAATTTGTTGCAAAGAAGTATGTCAATTTATGACTGTTTCTTTAAGTTCTTCAGTTGTGGAAACTATTAATCACCTTTTGTTTCAATTTACTTTTTCTTTACAAGTTTTTGAGGCATCGCACTTTAAATTGAATGTTGCCTAGTTTAATAAAGGTTTTTTTTCTTCTTTTTTGTTACAACTTAGGACTTTTTTGACTGCTCTCTTAATGATAATTTTGATTTAGTCTTTTGGGTCATGCTCTCATAGAGAATTTGGAAAGCCCGCAACGAAAGAATTTTCACAAAAGAAGTTTCTAATCAGTCTTACATTGTTATCTTAACAGTGGCATAATTATAAGATATTATTAATTAGAGGTCTATTTTTGTTTTATTAATATATTATTGCGAATGATTTTTCATTTCTAGAATAGTTGTCTTATTCTTTCCAAAACTATTTTGTTCACATATATGTGGAAAATTTAAAAGTGCATCTTTTCAATGAAGCTTTTAATTCTGAGACAAAAAAACACCATATTAAACTCATTAGAAATATGGCAACAGTAAGGGCTTGATGATGCCAGCCGTCAAGTTTGGATAACATATTTATCAACAATATTCATGATATTTTATATCTTAACTAATTTACTTACAACTTTTTAAGAAAAATATAATTTTTTTTTTAACATGTCATTTTATCCTCAAATGCACAGCTCTGTATAGTTGAGTATATAGATAGATATAAAGTTGATATATAAGGAACAATTTTGACTCTTGACAAAAAGTGAGTATGAATCAAAGATAATCGTATTCATGGTGTTAATTCTTGAAAGAAAACGAGCATCTAATTTCAAACTTGTATTAATAAGTTTTGATTACATACCTTGATTTACAGCAGGAGGAACGGAGGCAAAATCCAAGAGGCTCTGAATTTTCTTGCTAGAAAAATTGCCGATACCAATGCACCTACACAAACCCAAGTCCATACACTTTCCCATAGCAGCCTAAGTGATCTCAATCTCTAATTTGGAACTGCATAACAAGCCCATGGATTCAAATGTTGGCTTCAAATCGAAGCTCTCGACGAGACAAATCCGACGCCGCAAGAATCATCCCGATCAGAGTTCGGACGCGCCGTCACGATACTCCGAAAGTTTTTGTCAAAAGTGAGTTAACTCACTGAGTCAGCTGAGTTGGAGCCGAGTTGAACGAGCCGTCAAGCCGTTTGACCGAGCCGTCGAGACAGTTGACCAAAAGTTGACTTTGATTGTTGACCAAAAATTTAGATTTTATCCAGAGTTCCTCCTAAGGTTTTTTGATGTTCTAAATCCATAAGTGCGATCAGAATTTACAAATTCTCACTATATTAAGAGTTATGTCAAGTGTAGGTATGTCATCGTTTCAAGTCCCGACACTCAACAACGACAACTATGATAATTGGAGTATCAAGATGAAGGCTCTTTTGGGTGCACATGATATGTGGGAAGTCGTAGAGAAAGACTTAAGTGAGGCAGACGATGAAGCTACTCTAACGCAAGTGTCAAAAGAATCTTTGAAAGATTTGAGAAAGAGAGACAAGAAAGCTCTTTTTCTTATCTATCAAGCCTTAAATGATGATGGTTTTGAGAAGATTTCAGATGCAATATCTTCCAAATCAGCTTGGAATAAACTTCAAATTTCTTTCAAAGGAGCCGAGAAAGTAAAGAAAGTTTGTCTCCAAACACTAAGAGGTGAGTTTGAATCTCTACATATGAAAGCTTTCGAATCTATTTCTGACTATTTCTCGAGAGTCGTAGTTGTTTCTAATCAATTAAAAAGAAACGATGAGATGTTGGGAGATGTTAGAATAATGGAAAAGATACTTCATTCATTAGATTTCAAATTTGAACACATCGTTGTGACGATTGAGGAAACAAAAGATTTGGAAGAAATGACCATTGATGAACTCAATGGGTCATTACAAGCATATGAAGAAAAGCATAAGAAGAAGCAAGGGATCGTTGAGCAACTTTTTAAGATGCAATTCAAGGATATGCATGAAAGACAACAAGGCAATGATAGAAACCAACGTGGCCGAGGTAGAGGTAGAGACCGTGGACGAGGTGGAAGCCACGGTCATGGACGAGGTTGGAATTACAACAACAATTCCAACAACTTTGAGAGAGAAGAAAGCTCAACACAAAGTCGAGGAAGAGGTAATATGAACTCAAGGTATGACAAATCTCAAGTTTAATGCTATAATTGTCAGAAATTTGGACATTATGCTTCAGAATGTAGAGGTCCCAATAATAGAGTAGATGAGAAAATCAACTACATAAAGGAGAAGACCGATGAGAAAGAAACTCTTTTTCTAGCACGGAAAGAGGGTGATAGTAGTCAACCAAATGTCTAGTATCTTGACAACGGTGCAAGCAACCATATGTGTGGAAGGAAATACATGTTCGTGGAACTAGATGAGTTAGTAAGTGGAAATGTCTCATTTGGAGATGATTCAAACATAGCAGTGAAAGGAAAAGGTAACATTCTTATTCGTTTAAAAGATGGGCAACATCAATTTATTTCCAATGTTTACTATGTCCCAAATATGAAAAGTAATATCTTAAGTTTAGGACAACTATTAGAGAAAGGTTATGATATTCATATGAAGGATTGTAATCTTTCTATAAAAGATGATAAGAATATCCTCATTGCTAACGTGTCGATGTCAAAGAATAGAATGTTCTTGATCAACATACAAAATGATATTGCAAAGTTTCTGTAGGCCTGCTATAAAGATGCATCATGGCTATGGCATCTTTGATTCAGACATCTCAATTTTGGAGGATTGAAGTTGTTGTCTAAGAAGGAGATGGTGAAGGGACTACCTTGCATTAACCATCCTGATAAACTTTGTGAAGGGTGCCTACTCGGGAAGCAATTCAGAAAAATCTTTCCAAAGGAGTCAGACTCAAGAGCCAAGAAGCCACTCGAGCTAATCCATACTGATGTGTGCGGACCGATTAAGCCTAGTTCTCTTGGTAACAATAACTATTATTTTCTTTTTATTGATGATTTTTCAAGAAAAACTTGGGTATATTTCTTGAAACAGAAATCAGAAGTTTTTGAAGTATTCAAGAGGTTTAAAGCTACAGTGGAGAGAGAAAGCGGTAGAAAAATCAAAGCAATGAGATCAGACCGAGGTGGAGAATTTACATCCAAGGAGTTTCAAGAGTTCTGTGAAGCAAATGGAATTCATAGATCTTTAACAGTGACAAGATCCCCCCAACAAAATGGTGTAGCTGAAAGAAAGAACCAAACAATCCTCAATATGGCACGAAGCATGCTCAAAAGCAAGAAACTACCCAAAGAGTTTTGGGCAGAAGCAGTAGCATGTGTAGTTTACTTGTCAAATCGATCTCCAACAAGAAGTGTATGGGAAAATACACCGCAAGAGGCATGGAGTGGAAGAAAGCCTGGTATTTCCCACCTAAGAGTCTTTGAAAGTATAGCCCATGTTCATGTACTGGATGAGAAAAGAACGAAGCTTGATGATAAAAGCGAGAGTTTTATCTTCATCGGTTATGATGCTAATTCAAAGGGCTATAAGTTGTACAACCCACACAATAAGAAGATTGTGATTAGTCGAGATGTGGTATTCGACGAAGAAGGAGAATGGGATTTTAACTCTCATGCAGATAACTTCAATTTATTTCCTCAGTTTAAAGAAGATGAGCAGACAATGAGGGAACAATCTGTAGAAATTCAACAAGAGCCAACGACTCCACCTACTTCACCAATGCCAACCACTCATGAAGATCCGTCATCATCTTCAAGTGGAAGTGAAAAAGCCGTGACACGTACACGAAATCTCCAAGATCTTTATGAGGTAACAGAATGACAAGATAATATTACCTTATTTTCTCTCTTTGCTGATTGTCAACCAGTGAGCTTTCAAGAAGCTGTACAAGAGAAGAAGTGGAGAGATGCGATAGACGAAGAAATAAATGCAATAGAAAAGAACGACACATGGGAACCTGTTTTACTTCCCAAAGGGCATAAGGCACTAGGTGTCAAATGGGTGTACAATACAAAGAGGAATGCTAAGGGAGAGATTGAAAGACATAAGGCGAGGCTAGTAGCAAAAGGATATAGTCAAAAGGCTGGAATTTACTATGATGAGGTATTTGCTCCTGTTGCTCGATTAGAAACTATAAGACTAATCATTTCTTTGGTAGCTCAAAATAAGTGGAAGATACATCAAATGGATTTAAAATCTGCTTTTCTAAATGGAGTCCTTGAATAAGAAGTCTACATTAAGCAACCATAAGGCTATGAAGCAAAAGGTCACAAAGACAAGGTATTAAAGTTGAAGAAAGCTCTTTATGGGTTAAAGCAAGCACCAAGAGCATGAAATAACCGCATCGACAAGTACTTTCTAGAGAACAACTTCACCAAGTGTCCCTATGAATATTCACTTTACGTCAAGATTGAAGATGGTGATATTCTAATCGTTTGTCTATACGTAGATGATCTCATCTTCACTAGGGTGGCGTTTGGTTCGTGGAATGGAATCGAAATCGGAATGGAATGGAATGGAAAGGAAACAATTTTGTTTAGTTTGACCACTGGAATCAAGCTCAGAATCAGGATTATAGTGTTTGGTTTGCCACTGGAATGGAATGAAAAAAGCTATAAATGACCTTAATATCCCTACATGCTGTAAAGTTCAAATAATATCATTTAATTACTATTTTTTCGTTAGACAAAATACATTATTGAAATCATTATTTTCTAAATAAGTATTACTTAATTAAAAAGAAATATATTATTAAAATTATTATTTTTCTAAATAGGGTTTAGGGTTTTGAGGTTTGGTATGTGATTTAGGGTTTAGGGATTTAGGATTTGGGGTTATATTTGTAGGTTAAGGTTTAGGGTTAAAATTATTATTTTTCTAAAAATAGTTTAGGGTTTTAGAATTTTGGATTTAGGGTTTAGGGTTTTAGAATTTTGGATTTAGGGTTTAGGGTTTTAGGGTTTTAAGGTTTAAGGTTTAGGGTTTATTGTTTTAGGATTTGGAATTTGGAATTTGGGTTTTAGGGTTTTGAGATTTATGTTTTAGGGTTTTGGGTTTTGGGATTTATGTTTTAAGGTTTAAGGTTTAGGGTTTAGAGATTTGGAGATTTGGGGTTTAGGGTTTTAGGGTTTAGGGATTTAGGGTTTAGGGTTTTAGGATTTGGAATTTGGGGTTTAGGGTTTAGAGTTTTGGGATTTGGGGTTTATGGTTAAGGGATTTGGGGTTTAGGATTTAGGGTTTTAGGATTTGGAATTTGGGATTTAGGGTTTAAGGATTTGGGATTTATGTTTTAGGGTTTTGGGATTTATGTTTTAAGGTTTAGGGTTTTAGGGTTTTAGGGTTTAGGGATTTGAGGTTTAGGGTTTAAGGTTTAAGGTTTAAGGTTTTAGGATTTTAAGATTTGGATTTAGGGTTTTGAAATTTTGGGTTTAGGGTTTTGGGTTTTGGAATTTTGGGTTTGAGAATTTGGGATTTGAATTTAAGGTTATATTTTAGGTGAGGGTAAAATTGGAAAAAAAAAGTTTAGATGGGAATGGAATAATGATTACCAAAGGTGGGAGAAGGAATTGTGATTCCTTCTCTATTAGTAATCAGATTCCATTCCTCCCTCCATTCCGTCCAACCAAACACACAAAATGGAAGGAATCAATTCTGATTCCATTCCATTCCCTCCAACCAAACGTGGGGTAGAAGTAATCTGCACTAATTGAAGATTTTAAGAAGGTGATGACCCGAGAGGTTGAAATGACAAATATCGAGTTAAGGGCTAAACTATAATTAAAGAAAGTTGAAAATGTAATTTGAATTAAATTTGTGGGCCAAAATGCAATTAATTAAAGTTTATTTTTCTACGCAGGTGAAAAGAATCCATGCGCCATACAGCACGCGCGAAATGTGGATCGTTCGATCAAAGAAGAAATGGCTGAGATTTGCGCGTCCTTATCACACCCGACCAAAGCGAGTGGGTGTAGATCTTATTTTTCACGCGGCTCGGTGCCCGAGTGGGGCCCACCTTCCGCGCAGACTGGTGTGCAGGTGGGACCCATGTGTCTGACACGTCCAGCCGCTATCCCCCACGTTACGCGTGCCTCTTATCCCGTGCGTTGATCTCTGCGTGTAACCGGATCTTCAACCAATAAAATGACGCCACGTGTCCGCACTAATCCTTGAAGCGAATCAGAAGATGCCACTTGTCCCACTCCATTTTTCAGCGAATCATGTGCTGACACATGTCATGTTACGATGAGCATGAAAGCGCAGGATGACACCCGCGTGCAGTCGTTGTCTCCCGTGCGACAATCAATCGTGCGCCCATTTCTCGTAGCCAATGAAATGTTCCACGTGTCCGCATTAAATCATTGCAGCGAATCAGCCGCTGACACGTGGCATGCACTTAGAATTAAAAAAAATCAGAAACGACTCTGCTTGTCTCACGCGTGGATTATAATAATGTTTTCGATATCGAATTTCGATACGCGTCGATTTTAGTTTCGATACAAATTTTTACGCGTTTTATAAAAAAAATGTAATATTTTAGATGTATTTTTTTGCTATAAATAGGGGATAGTATGAAAAAGTTTTGGAGAGTTTTTGGAGTGTTTAGTTTCTAAGATTATTTTGTGTTGTTCGGTTTTGGACTGCAGAACATGCAGAAGCCATTTTTTGGCCTTTGTTGTGTTCTGCGTGTGCCAAATATTTATGTTTTAATTTTCCTTCTTCTTCATCTAATTTTTATGTATCTGTTGTAATTTTTATTTTAAATTTATGAAGTAATTTAATTTTTCTAGGGTTGCATTTGATCTAAATTTATGATGTTTTTATTTTAATTATTTTTGAACGATTTATAAGACGTTTGAGTTGTTTATTCTATTTTGTGCTTAATGCTTTTGATTATTTACTAATTTTATCAAATGATCTGTGGCACATAAATAAACTTGGAAGAGGCATTTTTGTGTATATTGCTTATAGATAGAATGACATGTATGATGAAGGATAGGAATATACCCTAATATATTGTATGTGTGGCCATTTGAGAACTTAGAACGTAATGAATCTTGGTGAATTTAATTCTCATAGGAATATAGTGAATTAATTTAACGAGGTGTGTTTGTACGGAGCTCGAAAGAGATGTATGAATAAAATTAGAAGTTTTCGGTTGACAAATTAAATGTACTAAAAAATATTAATCAAAAGAAAATAATATGATTTGAGTTGATGAATTTAGTGAAAAATTGCAATCCTAGATTTCTTTTATTTTATTATTAAACTCTTTTCTTAAATTTGCTACAATCAACGATCGTTTTGAATAAAATCAGAGAGAGATAATTTTAATACTCAACAAACTCTAGTAACAAATCTCTGTGGGAACAATAACTTACTTATCAAATTTTATTACTTGTGACCGTGTATGCTTGCACGTTTTTTATGTTTTGTAAAATAGACAACAATGAGGTATTTGCTCCTATTGCTCGATTAGAACCTATAAGACTAATCATTTCTTTGGCAGCTCAAAATAAGTGGAAGATACATCAAATGGATTTAAAATCTTCTTTTCTAAACGGAGTCCTTGAATAAGAAGTCTACATTAAGCAACCATCAGGCTATGAAGCAAAAGGTCACAAAGACAAGGTATTAAAGTTGAAGAAAGCTCTTTATGGGTTAAAGCAAGCACCAAAAGCATGGAATAACCATATCGACAAGTACTTTCTGGAGAACAACTTCACCAAGTGTCCCTATGAATATTCACTCTACGTCAAGATTGAAGATGTCGATATTCTAATCGTTTGTCTATACGTAGATGATCTCATCTTCACCGGAAGTAATCTGAAACTATTTGAAGATTTTAAGAAGGTGATGACCCGAGAGTTTGAAATGACAAATATCGAGTTAATGGCATACTACCTTGGAATTAAAGTGAAGCAAAAGGAAAAAGGCATCTTTATCTCTCAAGAAAACTATGCAAGGGAGATACTAAAGAAGTTCAAGATGAATGATTCCAAGCCGATCAACACACCAGTGGAATGTGGAATCAAACTATCCAAGCATGAAGATGGTGAAAATGTGGATCCAACATTTTTCAAAAGTTTAGTTGGAAGTCTGCGTTATCTCACGTGCACAAGGCCTGACATCCTGTATGTCGTTGGATTGATTAGCCGTTATATAGATAAACCGACAATCACCCATTTCAAAGCTGCAAAAAGAATCCTACGCTATCTAAAAGGTACAATTAATTTTAGCTTGTTCTATTCAGCTTCTAATGATTACAAGGTTGTTGGATATAGTGATAGTGATTTTGGTGGAGATATAGACGATCGAAAAAGTACTTCTGAATTTGTGTTTTTCATGGGAGATACTGCTTTTACATGGATGTCGAAAAAGCAACCGATTGTCACCTTGTCTAGTTGTGAAGCAGAATATGTAGCAGCTACCTCATGTGTTTGCCATGCATTTTGGCTGAGAAACTTGTTAAAGGAGCTAAGTATGACACAAGAAGAGCCAACCAAAATTTGTGTCGATAACAAGTCAACCATTGCCTTAGCCAAAAATCTTGTTTTCCATGATCGAAGCAAACACATATATACTCGATATCATTACATCAGGGAGTGCATCACAAGAAAGGATGTACAACTCGAGTATGTAAAATCACAAGATCAAATTGCCGACATCTTCACTAAACCGCTCAAGCAAGAAGACTTTGTCAGATTGAGAAATTTGCTCGGCATCCTAAAATAAGTTTAAGAGGGAGTGTTGGTTTGTAAACTTGTTTACAAGCCCAAATAAATCAAAAACAAACTTTGAAATATTCTAGCCCATTTGAAGTCTAGCTAGTGAAAGCTTCTATGGTGATGATCTGGATTGATAAGGATACAACTCATGGTCGGTGGGAAGAAGAAAATCAATGGGTTAGGTAAGAAGATAAGTGTATGGTTTAGATTGTTTTGGTAGGTTTATATTGTATGACTTAGATTTATTAGTTGTTTCTATAAATACCTCTCAGTAGCAATGTAATAATCAAGTTAAAGAAATCAGAAACAAAAATTTGAGAGTTTCTAAGTGTTTCTAGAAAATTGTTCTTGAGTGTTCTTGAGTTTTGATCCATAATATTCCAACATCAACTTCACTAGCCAATGCACTAAATATATGTCCAAAAAGAAACTTTAAAGATGTTAAGTATTCCATGCATAAGAGATTCTGTTGAAACTTCAAAGATGTGCATGAAAGTCAAGAAGATATTAATATCAAAATGTATTATATTTTATTATCACTTGCTTACTTAAGAGTTTGCTTCAATGCTGAAACAGGGTCATGATGGTAACTTTCCCAAAGCTTTTTGTATTTCCTCTCTATTGCATGCATGCCCCTTCTGAAATTTACTAATATAAATGCATGTTGGTGTAATATATACAATTCATGTGATCGATGTTGGTGTAAAGTTTGTACTTCAAGAACCATATGGATGGCTGATTCAGTAGTCCTCCTATCATTTCGGGAGGAATAAGTACCTAAACCAATGATAGGCATTGTTATCCCACAATTCAACCGCACATGATTGCTCTTCATTTCCCTCTTTCTCTTGTCTATTATTCTTTCCTTGTCGTTCTCTCTATCTTGAACACGATGCAAATAGAACTCTCTACTTCACCTATTTATAGTGGTATACTCAGACGCACCACTTCAAAGTAGCACTATTAACATTTTCCATAAGAGACCTCAACCTCATCACGTTTATATATTAGTAAATATTTTGTTCGAATTATTAGAGAAATAAAATAAAATTATTGAATCATGCAAATCAAAGCATTAATCTTCTATGACTTATGGGATTTTCTCAAAACTGTACAATTCATTATCTAAAAGCAAATATTCTGGGCAAAGTGATTTTTTTTAATTCCCAAAAAAATAAACAATTACACAAAAAATTTACATTTATGCAACGAGATTAAATAATATCTGATACGAAGTTATATACTATTTTTTTATAATAAAAATATGAATTAAAAATAAAAATTATTACCTATTTTACTTTTAATGTGACACTTTATGTATCACCGATAATTGATAAACATGTGCACACAAAATTCATATTTATGCAAGGAGGATCCATACTTTGATAATTTTTATTCACATATTAACGGTACAAACAAAGTCACACAAAATAACATGAAAGAATTAGACTCTAATTATTTATAATGTTTATATATAATGTATATAGTTAAATTCATTCTAATATTCTAATATATGTTAAGTTTTATCTCGAAAATTTTAAAGGTTTTTAAATCCTTTTTCAATTAACCAAGAAAAATTAATCATATCCAAATATGATAAGTAATGTACTTAGTAAAGTTGTAAGTTTGTGTGAATTATAAATTTATGACAATTTTACTTATATAAATATATAATTGACTTACATAATAATTTTTTAAGTAATATTTTTTTTATTTTTAGTTATATTATATTTGTAGAAGTCAAGTAGTGGGTGGGTACCACTTTCTAATCTACTTATAAGCAATTGCATCTCCCTTCTCCTTTCTTAGTTTATACACATAGTCATTAAATTGATCCAAGGAAATGGTTAGTAATATAATTGATAATCAATTCATAATTATTTTGATTAGGGTTGGTTGACTCAAACAAGTAACAAATACATAAAATAATATTTAACGAGCAAATTTGTGAACTTGGTTTTTTAGTCAATAATTTTTTTTAAACTCATTTATATTACCTTTCATTAATTCTATCAACCAAAGATGGATGTGTTTGAAAGTAAAATAAAATCACATAATTACTTGTTATGAGGTAGAAAATATTTGATCCGTGTTATAAATATTATGTATATATTTATATTTTTGTTCTTTAGTTTTTCTTTAAAGGATCTTTAGGACTCTTCTATAATCAAAATTGCACCTATCAAGTTAAGACGTCATTATAATTTTTTTTCTAATATATGTTTATTGATAAATAAATATTTTTTATAAATTTATAAAATTACTTGTAAATAATTTTTTAAAATTTATCCTTTTATTAATATATTTTTCTTATAAATAAACTAATACTACTAGTATACTTAAATTAAAGTGTATTAATTATAATATTATAATATATATACATATTTTTATTAATAAATATTATTAGTATTGTTAGTAAATATTTGTCACATTTAATAATTGTGTAGTTCACAATGCATATTTTGCATCTTTAGCTTTAAAAAAAATACTTTATCTTTTAATATGTATCCATCTCCCACACGTATTAATAAAATGTAGAAGTTAGGTACCACAGTTGTGTGATATACTCATAACAAACTGTCACCTCCCCTCTTAAACTATATACATAGCCATTAAATTGATGGAATATCAATGAAATGATTAATAATATAATTGATAATTGATATGAAATTATTTTAAAAAATTCAATATTATTAATATTTGACAAGTAAATTTGTCAATATTATTCTTTTATTTATTTTTAGTTAATAATTTTTTAACTAATTTATGTTATCTTTTATTAATTATCTTAGCACAAGGTTGAATGTATCACATAATTTACTGTATATGAAGTAGAAAATCTTACACATGTTGTTGCATGTTATAATTACCAAAATATTAAATAAATACATTTAATTTATTTGTTATTAATTTTTTTATGGGTAATATTGTTGGTATATCATTTTATATGACATTAATAGTTAATAAATATATGATCATGAAGCTATACTTTTTATGTAACAAAGATTCACATTTTGAGTCATTTTTATTTACTTATTTGTCATATATTAACACTAAATTAAAATGATATAGGTAAACTGTAGGGAATTAATCCAATTATTTTTGAAAATGGACAGTTTAGTATGTTATTTTTAGATTAGACCTAATTGGTCCCAAATATTACAAGAAAGTGTCAAATAAATTAAAACCATGATTTTTCATTTAAAAGACAATAATATATGTGAGAGTCATGATAATTTACTATTTTTAAATTCTATAATTTTTATATCAAAGTTTTTTTTATGTTTGTGCAATGAAAAAATGATTCCAAGAATTTTTGTTGCTTATGAATTTTTTCCAAAATGTTTTTTGTTATAGCTTGAATTTATGAAGTTAATCTTAATTGTGTGTTTAACAAATGTACTTTTATATATACAATGACTAATTTTAAGAATGTTATGTTAATTGGAATAATTAATTTAACAATTTTTATTAATTTACATAATCAAATCTACCGTATTTAATAATTACATAACTAAATTACTTATTTTACATTAATTAAAAAACTGAATCCATATTTTTCGAGTATAATTATGTGTGTGTTGTAATTTAGAAAGCAAGAAAATTAATGAAAAAGGGAAGATAGAGACTACCATTAGAATGACAAGGATTTTGCTTCCATATTTACCACAAAATAAAGTGTATTAATTGTATTAAATTTCCTAAAAATAATGATTACGTTTATAAAATTAAAAAAAAAAAAAAAGGTTTGGGATTTAAGAGCCTTAAACCAATATGTCGGTATGTTAAGCAATACAGTCATGGGAGAACTGAGAAGAGGATTTTCTTCATGATACTGTGATCTTTCTAAATCTTTTAACTTAAATGCAAGTACCACACGACGTACAATATAAATGCATGTTTCTTGATTGATAAAATTTCGTGTGGAGGGACTTTAAACCAACATTCAAAAATATTTCTTTACGTATCATTATTATATATATATAAGTTATAAATTTCACTTATAAAATTCATATTGTAAAGTAAATGCTAAAAACGTTTTTGAGATTTTGAAAACAAACATATAGGGATTTATTTTTTTCTCAAATATATTCATAAGAAATAAAAGTTTACATCTATATCAATTAATATATTTAAATATTATATTTAGAAATTTTTTACAGCAACTCTACTTGAAGAACCACTCACTTAAATTCCGACTCCCGTCACAAAGTTTTCTTTCTTTAGTCTCGAACCATGTGGATCACAATTACATAAAATTAATGATCCATGAAATAGGTAATTTGTATAATCACCTAATTCACACTTAGTATACTTAATATAATACTACAAACGTTATTTAAAAAAAGATGATAAAATTTATTTTTAACCTAAACATACTCCTTTTATTTTCTTTGATCATAGATAATAATTGAACTTAAAAATCTCAAATATAAGTAATTGATATTACAATCAATTCTAAGAATAAAACACTCAAGTTTTAAATAAAGTATCACTTTAATTTTTAAAACATAATCTATCTTCAAGTCCAATTAATATAAGAAAACATGATATAATTAATTGTTTTTATTTTATTATTAAGTAAAATAATTAATTATTTTCAAATTTAATAAAAAAATATAAAATTTTAAATTCCAAAGAGTTCAAAATCACTTTAAAATAGTAGATAAATAATATCATTACTATAAACCCAAACCCAAACTCAAAATTTAATAAAATGGAGTCCTAAAAAGACTAACAATATCACTTTATTAAAATAACTATATTTAATTTAAAAATTATAAAAAAAAATCATGTATTTAAATTGTTTAAACCAGCATGCAACTAGAATCCAAGGAACTTTTAAAATTTCAAACCATGTTCATACTAGAAATTTAGAAATACTCAGTAAACCAACATACATGAGTTCTAATACATAAATACGATTAAAATAAAAAATATTATATGAAAATATATTTTAAAAACATCAGAGATTAGATTTTTAATTTTACCCATAATTAAAGAAAGATGTAGGATTTAAATAGTAAAAATTTACCCTGCCACCATGAAATTGAAGAGCTTAAAATGTATCTTTATCCCCTCTTTTCCCCTTTTATTCTTTTTCCTTCCTTTTCTCTCTCTTTTTTTCGCATAATGGTTCTACCTTTTCTTTGTTTCTTTGTTTTAACTCTTAATTAAGCACCCAATCCCCAAAACCAGCCCACGGTTTTGGGGTTCTGTTTCTTTTTTTAATCTTAATTATTTATTTAGCCTTAAATAAAGTTTATAATAATAAACAAACAAAATTTACAAATTTACCCTTCAAAGAACTAATTAATTAAACTTTAATATTTAATTTACTCATTTTAATTATACTTAGAGACTAGTTCCCACAATTTATTAACCCTACGTTCCTAGTTAAAATTAGGATTTTGGTTCGTTCCTATGATTTGTAGAAGATAAATACTATTCTTATACTAGTGAAGTTTTTTTCAAGGAATTTTTTAATAGTCGTATGACACCGTCCAACAAATTCTAACAGAAAAGCGCATGGAACAAATTTTAGTTTCGCATTAGGTTGAGTTGTTTTAAATAAGAGTATATATTTTTGTTCCTTTAACTAGATCTTATTCTAAGCTGATATTTTTTCGTCTAAATCTTCATCTAAAAAAAATAATGTCATATTTATTTCTATTTTTATTTGGGCTTTATTGTCAAGAGAGATTTTTTATGGTCTTTTTTAAAAAAAAAAATCTTCATATGGTAACTTAGATATTAAAAATTAAATTATGGTATTAAGATTTTTTTTAAAATACATCTAATATTTTAATAGAAGTCATATTACGTGTTATTTTATTTAATTTTTCTATCAATTTTAGCTTTTTTTTAATAGCAATAAGTGTATCCTCTATCCTTCTAATTTACGCCATATTTTTTTTAATTCCAAGTAATTTAATCAAAGACTTCGCAAATGTTCCATTTATTACTAAAAATATCACTTTTGTTTTAATTTATTATTAAAACTTTTGTTAAAATTAGCTCAGCCAAAGCCTATATATCCATATAAACCTAATTTTCATCTCTCCCCAATATATATATATATATAAGTCGCTGGTGAAAAAAACATATATTGTAGTTCGGCCGAAGTTGGAAAGCCTCTGAACTGTACTCGAAATCTTGGGATGACTTTCAAAAGTCATGGCATGTTTTATTGAGGCTGAAAAACACGGTGATGATGCAATGCTTCATGCTCAAAATATGCGATTTCGTAATCCTGATTAGATTTTCAAGCTATAACTTCCGTTTCAGCTGGCGTATATTGTAATCCGTAAATTTTCATCATTTGTATAATAATATTTAATTTAATAATAAATTTTTTAATTTATCTTGTTATATATTATAAATAAATTAGAAAGAGTTATTTTATGGGTGTATTTTATATTTTAGCATATTTTATGAAATTATCTGAATAATTGATATTTGTATCTTCATTTAATTATTAGTGAATTTTTCTTAATGTGTCATCGTTAGTAGAGTAGACTTTTCACATTGAAAAGTTGAATCAATTGAATCATTGTGTGTCATTTATTTTTTTACTGTTATCCATAATTATTTATTTATGCAACCAAAATTGAATCCAAACTTCGCTTCTACAATTGCTAATTTATAACAAATTGGTATCGAAGTATTGGATTATTATGTTATTTATTGGAATTGATCAAGTTTGCTCTTTTGGATTTATTTTGAACTTATAGTTATCTGATTAGTTTCATATTTACACGATTGTGCTTATATTTATTTAATATTTGATTTTTTGTCATGATGACAAAATACAAAATTAAGAAATTCAATGGTAGGAATGATTTTAGATACTTGACTTATGAAGGTAAAGATAAATTGCCAAAAAAATTGATTGATGATATGCTGGTTGCTTTATGTTGATGGTCTATTTTGGGCATGGAAATTTACAAGAATAAACAAGCAGACAAACTTTATTTGACTTAGAAAAGTTATATTGAAAAAGTTTTTGAACACTTTGGTATGAAAGACTCTAAACCTGTGAGTTCGTCGTTAACTGTGCATTTCAAGCTTTCTTTGGATTTGTCACCACAGTCAGAAGAAAAAGAGCAGTACATGTCTTATGTTCCATATGCTAGTGCCGTTGGTAGTTTGATGTACGCTATGGTTTGTACCCGTTCATACATTTTACATGTAGTTAGTGTTGTCAGCATATATATGGGTAATCCTAGTAAGGGTCATTGACAAGTTGTGAAATGGATACTTCGGTATTTGAAAGGCACATCTAATTTTGGTTTGGTATATGATGGAAGTTCTAATATCAGTTGTAGTGTTATTGAGTATGTGGACTCCGATTATACTGATTATTTGGATAGAAGAAGATTTCTGATAAGTTATGCTTTCGCTCTTTCTCATTGTGCCATTAGTTGGAAAGCTACTTTACAGTCTACAGTTGTTTTGTCTACGACAAAGTCAGAATATATGGCAACAGCAGAAACAGTGAAAGAAGTCATTTGGCTTAGATGGGTTTACAACACGATACTTCTATTACATTTTGTGATAATCAGAGTGCGATACACTTGACCAAGAATACTATGTATCATGAAAGAACCAAACATATTGATGTCAAATATCACTTTGTTTGTAACATTGTCTCTTAGGGTGTTATTGTTGTCAATAAGATAGTCACTACAGAGAATCTAGCTGATATGTTAACCAAACCAATTCTATTTAACAAGTTCAAGCATTGCTTAGACTTGATTGATGTTTGTAGTAGATGATCACCTTTAAGGAATTTGGACGATAATTATTTGGTAATCCGAAGAATTTCATATTTAAAGAACTTATTTTCTGTTTTGAACCAAGGTGAAGATTTGTTAAAATTGGCCCAAAACCTTTTAACCCAAAGCTCATATATTCATATAAACCTAATTTCCCTTTCTCCATATATATATATATTTTGCAGTTCGGTTGAAGTTGGAAAGCCTCTGAACAACACTTGAAATCTTACGATGACTTTCAAAAGTCATTGCATGTTTTATTGAGGTAGAAAAACGACAATGAAGCAATGCCTTATGCTTCTTGCCCAAAATATGTGATTTCTTAATCCTGAGCAGATTTTCAAGCTGCAGCTTCCGTCTCAACTGATGTTTCTTACCATTGGTCGATTTTCTATGATTTATATGGTAATATTTGATTTAATAACAATTTTTTTAATTTATCTTCCTATATATTACCAATAAATTAGAGAGAGTTATTTTGTTGGTGTATTTTGTATTTTGGTATATTTTGTAAAGATCTCAAAATAATTAGTGTTTGTATTTTCATTTGATTATTAGTAGATTTTTCACATTAAAAAATTAAATCACTTAAATTATTATATGTTATTTATTTTCTTACTGCTTATTATTTTGATGTTACACATGATTATTTATTTGTACAATCAAAATTGGATCCAAATTTACACTTGTGTTAATTTATAACTTTTTTTTCTTTACCATTTATTCCTATTATAATTCAATTCTATTTTAATTTAACATTTTATCCCACAAAATTGTTCACATAACAACACATTTTCATTATTAAAGGATATTTTCATCATTTCTTATGGCTTGTAATAATCTGGAATTTTTTTTGAGAAAATTCGAATAAAAATCTTCATCCGAACCCCGAAACTATTTCTTTGTTCGATGATTTTGATTTAAGAAAATAAAGAGTAACCAATTGGATTACATTAAATTCGTCAAAGCAACACTAAAACAATTATCTAGTAGATGAAAAGTTGAATCGATCAATCACATTAGGAATTTGCAATAAAAAAAATGAAATCGTTTTCTTAAAGATTTCATAAAATTGATTCATAGGTGCTGGTGAAAATGACCATTCGGAGTGGATATGTGTTGAAGAGAGTGAAAGAAAAGTTGCAGAAGCAAAAGAAACACGATGATTTCTAGATGCTAATTACGGGACTACGATGAGGGAAACAAGGAAATGCAATGTAAAAGTAGCTGAGCTTTGCGGCTGTGTAAGAGAAAGGACGAAAAATAGTTACTTAGTGTGTTTTTATTTTTATTTTTTATTTCTTCTCTCACATGGGATATTGTTTATAACGTGCATCTCTAATCCTACAATAAAATATTAAATTTAATATAAAATTGTATAATTTATCACCAAATTTTGAATTAAATCTGATATAACTTTTGGTATAATAAAAGAAATATTTTATAAAAGAAAATAATTTTTAGTATAATATTTGGTACTGTAAATTTAAAAAGGATTAAATTTTTTGTGTAATTTTTGGTATAAAATTTAGTATAAAATAATATTAAGAGTTGGATATGATCTAAATAAAATAATCTTTTGAAAGTCGCTGGTGAAAAAAACATATATTGTAGTTCGGCCGAAGTTGGAAAGCCTCTGAACTGTACTCGAAATCTTGGGACGACTTTCAAAAGTCATGGCATGTTTTATTGAGGCTGAAAAATACGGTGATGATGCAATGCTTCAAGCTCAAGATATGTGATTTCGTAATCCTGAGTAGATTTTCAAGCTATAACTTCTGTTTCAGCTGTCGTATATTGTAATAGGTAAATTTTCTATTATTTATATAATAATATTTGATTTAATAATAAATTTATTAATTCATCTTGTTATATATTATAAATAAATTAGATAGAGTTATTTTATGGGTGTATTTTATATTTTAGCATATTTTATAAATTTTTTTGAATAATTGGTATTTGTATCTTCATTTAATTATTAGTGAATTTTTCTTAATGTGTCATCGTTAGTAGAGTAGACTTTTCACGTTAAAAAGTTGAACCAATTAAATCATTGTGTGTCATTTATTTTTTCACTGCTTATTATTTTACTGGTATCCATAATTATTTATTTGTGCAACCAAAATTGAATCCAAACTTCGTTTCTACAAGTGCTAATTTATAACAAATTGGTATCGAAGTATTGGATTATTATGTTATTTATTGGAATTGATCAAGTTTGTTCTTTTAGATTTATTTTGAACTTCTAGTTATTTGATTAGTTTCATATTTACACGATTCTGCTTCTATTTATTTAATATTGGATTTTCTGTCATAACGACAAAATACAAAATTGAGAAATTCAATGGTAGGAATGATTTCAGATACTTGACTGATGAAAGTAAAGATAAATTGCCAGAAAAATTGACTGATGAAGAAAAATATGCATTGATAGAAAATGCTCTCAATTCAATTTAGTTATCTTTGTTTGATGAGGTACTACGCGATGTTGGTGATAAGGAATCTCCCGCTAGGTTATGACTTAAATTGGTTAATTTGTATATGACCAAGTCTTTGACAAGTCAGTTATATTTGAAGCATCGTTTGTATACATTTAGAATGTCAAAATGTACACCTTTACACAATCACCTTGATGAATTTACTAAAATTATTCGTGATCAAAAAAATAATAGTGTCAAAATTGATTAGACCTTAGTTTTATTATATTTTTTACCTCATTCATTTGAAAATTATGTTGATACCATGCTATATGGGTGAGCCACTATTTCTACGAAGGATGTCAAAGCAGCTTTGAATTCCAGAGAGTTAAGAAAAATGTGTCTACAAGTAACAACGATAATAGCAGTGATTTATTTTTCAGATATAGAAATCAAGAAAAAGACAAGCAATAATAGAGGCAAGTCTAGATAAAAATCTAGAAATAGAAAAGATAAATGCAACTATTGCCGTCAGAAAGGGCACTGAAAAGTAAATTGTTCGAAACTCTAAGGTAAAGGAAAATCTGCCACAACGTCTTCTATTACTAATGATGTTGTTAGTGTAGTAGATAGTTCTAGTTTCGATAGTGAAAATGTTCTATTAGTATCTATTGGTTCTTCTGAAGATGTTTGGATTCTTGATTCGGGTTGCACTTACCATATGTGCCCCAGTAGAGACTGGTTTGCTTCTTATCAATCTATTGATAAAGGTGTTATCTTGATAGGAAACAATATGTCATGCAATGTTGTTGGTATTGGTACCATCCAAATTAATATGCATGATGGTATTGTTAGGATTTTGAAAGATGTTCACCATGTTCTAGATTTGAAAAATAACTTGATATCTTTAGGTAATCTTGATTCACAAGGCTATAAGTATGTAACTGAAAGTTGAGTGTTAAGAGTTACTAAATGTGCTTTCATTATTATGAAAGAGCAATTGTCGCATAGTCTCTATATGCTTCAAGGTAGCACTGTTGTTGGTAGTGTTTTTGTTTCATCCTCGTCAGATCAAGATTATGATATTACTCGATTATGGCATATGTGGTTAGGGCATATAAGTGAGGTAGAAATGTTTATTTTGAGCAAACGATATTTGCTTTGTGGTCAAAAAACTGGAAAGCTTGATTTCTGTGAGCAATGTGTCTATAGAAAGCATCGTAGGGTCAAGTTCAATACAATCATCCATAAAATGAAAGGTATTGTTTATTATATTCATTCAGATATTTGGAGTCCTTATATTGTGTCTAAGGATGGTTCTTGGTATATGTTGACTTTTATTGATGACTTTTCTCGTCATGTTTGGGTGTATTTTTTGAAGAATAAGAATGATGCGTTCTCAAAATTTGTAAAATTCAAGACTTGTATAGAAAATCAGATAGACAAAAAAAAATCAAGTATTTGAGAACTGACAATGGTTTGGAATTTTGTGAAAGTCAGTTTAATGTGTTATGTGAAAGAAATGGCATAGTGAGACATCGCATTGTGCGTCATACACCACTGCAAAATGAAGTAGCAGAATCTATGAATAGAACTCTCTTAGAAAGAGCTCGTTGTATGCTCTTTCAAGTTGACTTGGATAAATCTTTCTGGGTTGAAGCTTGTAACTATGACTGCTATTTGGTGAATTGGTCTCCATCAACTGAAATTGAGTTGAAGACTTTGTTTGAGGTATTCTTTGGTACTCTTGTTAATTATTATGATTTGAAAGTTTTTGGTTGTCCTGCTTATGCTCATGTTAATGATGGTAAACTTGAGCTTAGGGCATTGAAATGCATATTTTTAGGGTATCTTTCTGTGGTGAAGAGTTATAGATTATGGTGTGTTAAATCCAAGTCACCTAAATTTTTGATTAGTAGAGATGTTAAATTTGATTAGTTTTTCATGTTGGAAAAGAAAAAAGAAAAAAATCTATTGTTACAGATAAAGATCACGGTGTTAGTGAGCAGGTGGAGCTTGAGAATGGAGCTCCTAGTCAAGTGCAAGTGAGAACTTTAGATCAGCCATCTGTGGATGAGATAGATTATTCTACTCATGATGTAGCAGAAGAGCAACATAAGCAACCATATAGTATCACTAAGGGTAAAGGAATAAGAGAGATTCGACACCCTTAGAGGTAAGTAGATGCAGACTTAGTTTCTTTTGCATTGTCTATGACAGAGTCTATTGAGGTGCATGAACCTTCTAGTTATTATGAAGTTGTCACTTGTGAAGAGTCTGTTCAATGGTTGGTTTCTATGAATGAAGAGATTGAATCACTTCATAAGAATCATACTTGGGAATTGGTGAAACCGCCTAAGGGCCAGAAGATTGTTGAAAACAAATGGATCTTCAAGAAAAAGGAAGGTATACTTGAGGTTGAAGTAGCTAGGTTCAAGGCACGTGTTGTTGCAAAGGGTTATTGTCAGAATAAAGGTATTGACTTTAATGAAGTATTTTCACATGTTGTGAAACATAGTTTTATTCGTGTGTTACTTACTAGGGTTGCATTGTTTGACATGGAATTAGAACAACTTGATGTTAAGATAATGTTTTACACGGTAAGCTTGAGGTACACGATGAGCTTGATGAATAAATATATATGCATCAATCATAGGAGTTTGTTGTTCCAAGTAAGGAAGATCATCTTTGTTTATTGAAAAAGTCTTTATATAGGTTTAAGCAATCCTTTAGATAGTGGTATAAACAGTTTGAGTCTTTTATGATTGATCACGGTTACTTTAGTTGCTTTATATTGATGATATACTGGTTGTTTTATGTTGATGGTTTATTTTGGGCATGGAAATTTACAGGAATAAACAAGCAGACAAACTTTATTTGACTCAGAAAAGTTATATTGAAAAAGTTTTTGAACACTTTGGTATGAAAGACTCTAAACCTGTGAGTTCGCCGTTAGCTATGCATTTCAAGCTTTCTTTGGATTTGTCATCACAGTCAGAAGAAAAAGAGCAGTACATGTCTTATGTTCCATATGCTAGTGGCGTTGGTAGTTTGATGTACGCTATGGTTTATACCCGTCCATACATTTTACATGCAGTTAGTGTTGTCAGCATATATATGGGTAATCCTAGTAAGAGTCATTGACAAGTTGTGAAATGGATACTTCGGTATTTGAGAGACACGTCTAATTTTGGTTTGGTATATGATGGAAGTTCTAATATCAGTTGTAGTGTTATTGAGTATGTGGACTCCGATTATACTGATTATTTGGATAGAAGAAGATTTCTAACAAGTTATGCTTTCACTCTTTCTCATTGTGCCATTAGTTGGAAGGCTACTTTTACAATCTACAATTGTTTTGTCTACGACAAAGTCAGAATATATAGTAGCAGTAGAAGCAGTGAAAGAAGTCATTTGGCTTAGATGGGTTTACAACACGATACTTCTATTACATTTTGTGATAATCATAGTGCGATACACTTGACCAAGAATACTATGTATCATGAAAGAACCAAACATATTGATGTCAGATATCACTTTGTTCGTAACATTGTCTCTCACGGTGTTATTGTTGTCAATATGATAGTCACTACAGAGAATCCCGCTGATATGTTAACCAAACCAATTCCATTTAACAAATTCAAGCATTGCTTAGACTTGATTGGTGTTTGTAGTATATGATCACCTTTAAGGGCTTTGGACGATAATTATTTGGTAATCCGAAGAATTTCATATTTGAAGAACTTGTTTTCTGTTTTGAACCATCCATGTAAACCTAATTTCCCTTTCTCCATATATATATATATATATATATATATATATATATATATATAGTTGAAGTTGGAAAGCCTCTGAACAGCACTTGAAATCTTGGGATGACTTTCAAAAGTCATTGCATGTTTTATTCAGGCAGAAAAACATGACGATGAAGCAATGCCATATGTTTCCTGCCCAAAATATGTGATTTCTTAATCCTGAGCAGGTTTTCAAGGTGCAGCTTCCGTTTCAACTGATGTTTCTTATCATTAATTGATTTTCTATGATTTATATGGTAATATTTTATTTAATAACAAAATTTTTAATTTATCTTCATATATATTACCAATAAATTAGAGAGAGTTATTTTATGGGTGTATTTTGGATTTTGGTATATTTTGTGAAGATTTCGAAATACAATGTGTTTATATCTTCATTTGATTATTAGTGGATTTTTCTGTGTGTCTAGAGTAGATTTTTCACATTAAAAAATTGAATCATTTAAATTATTATATGTCATTTATTTTCTCACTATTTATTATTTTTCTGTTACACATGATTATTTATATTTACAACCAAAATTGGATCCGAACTTCCACTTGTGTTAATTTATAACTTTTTTTCAATCCAATTTATTCCTATTATAATTCAATTCTATTTTAATTTAATTTAATATTCCGTTAGTAATTCCATATAAATTAACATTTTATCCCACAAAATTGTTCATATGAACAACACATTTTCATTATTAAAGGATATTTTCATCATCTCTTATGGCTTGTAATAATCTGGAAATTTTTTTGAGAAAATTCGAATAAAAATCTTCATCCGAACCCCCAAACTATTTCTTTGTTCGATGATTTTGATTTAAGAAAATAAAGAGTAACCAATTGGATTACATTAAATTCGTCAAAGCAACACTAAAACAATTATCTAGTAGATGAAAAGTTGAATCGATCAGATTACATTAGGAATTTGCAATAAAAAAATGAAATCGTTTTCTTAAAGATTTCATAAAACTGATTCATAGGTGCCGGTGAAAATGACCATTCGGAGTGGATATGTGTTGCAGAGAGTGAAAGAAAAGTTGCAGAAGCAAAAGAAACACGATGATTTCTAGATGCTAATTACGGGGCAACGATGAGAGAAACAAGGAAATGCAATGTAAAAGTAGCTGAGCTTTGCGGCTGTGTAAGAGAAAGGACGAAAAATAGTTACTTTGTGTGTTTTTTATTTTTGATTTCTTCTCTAACATGTGCTATGGTTTATAATAGTATCTCTAACCCATAAAATATTAAATTTAGTGTATAATTTGATATATAATTGTATCAATTTATCATCAATTTTTAAACTAAATTTAACACAATAAATAATATTATGTCAAATTTGAGGTAATATTATTCATCACATCAACTCTGTTAATGTATTAATTATATATAATAAATTAAAATTAAATATATAATATAAAAATAGTAAATAAAATTACTAAATATAACTTTTAGAGTAATATTTAACTAGTTTTTGGTATAATAAAAAATATATTATATTTTATAAAAGAAAATAATTTTTAGTATAATATTTGGTACTGTAAATTTAAAAAGGATTAAATTTTTTGTGCAACTTTTGGTAAAAAATAATATTAAGAGTTGGATATGATCTAAGAAATTGAGGGTTGGGTGGAGATTTTTGTTCAAATTGATTTCTCAATTTATTTTTTCCAGATTATTAGAAGCGATAAGAGATGATAAAATACCCATAATGAACATGTGCCGATCACGTGAACAATTTTGTGAGATAAAATGTTAATTTAGATGGAAGTATGAATAGATACTAAATCGAAATATAATTGAATATCACCGGTATCAAGTTGAAAAAAGAGAGTAGTAAATCGAAACAAAAATAATAGTTTTAATAGGAAATGAAACATTTACCTTTTGATTAATTTAGTCACCATTTTAGTTTTTCCAAAATTAGTCTGAAATAAATCGGTCCATGGTTTAAATTTTAAAAATTTCAGAATAAAACTGTTAAATGCTAAATAAGTCAACAGAAAAATAGATAAATGACTGAATCTATTTGATTGATTCTTAATTTTTTATTTTTTTAAGTAATTTTATAATCACTTAAGGATTTTTTTTATTTATTTACATAATTTTAACAAATTACTACCAAAATATAGGATGATTTATAAATCTTTAAAATTATAATTTTTTAATAAAAATTTTAATTTTTTTATTTTCAACAAATATTTTTCTAAAAAAAAGCCAATTTTATGACTTTTTATGTATTGATATTAAAAAAAATAAATAAAAACTTGAAATTTGTAAACAATAACAAAAAAATTTCCTAACATTTTAAAGTTTTTGGGAAAAAAAATTAAAAAATATTATCAATTAAATTACAAATAATTTTTTATTTCTTTTCTTAAAAATCACTACATAAAGATTATTATCAAACACATTAATGATTAATTTTATAAAATATTATTTGGATCCATAAAGTTCTCATTTTGCAATTGAAGTCCCAGTATGTCTCTACAATGATTATAAATTTTAAATCGTTAATAAAAAATGAGAATAGGAGGTTCATTTATGCATCTTCGTTGACAATACTATCATTTAAAATAAATTTTAGATTATTTATATAGATTAATATTAAATTTTGTTTAATTTATTTTGGTAAATATTATTAAGATATTATTTTTATTATTATAAATTTTAAAAATATTATTTTATATAATTTTTCCATCAATGTTCTCGTTTTAAATTAAACTCCCCACTTACAATCTTAATAGTATTCCTATTATACCCATCTATGCATTACGGTATACTGAAGACGACGCGCTCTGGTTCTGCAATCTTCCAATGGATAGACGACGAGTCTGAGTTCTACCTCTGCCCAGACAACGCAAATAAACAAAATCAAGACCTGTTCTAGTTCTTTACCAACAATCCCAATTGATTCAGACACCAACCCACCCACTGAATTCGTCATATTTTGTGGGAAAATCATGCCTCCGATTACAGTCGAGGAATTTCAAAGACATCCAAATAACGGTCTTTACATTCAGAGAGATCTTTCAAGAGATGTAATAGTATTCGATCTGAATCTTCTTCTTCTAAACAAGCAATCATGATTTCGACCACTAGCCGTCCAAATTCGTTCAGAGTTGGTGGCTCTGTGCCTTCACCAGCATCCAGAAATTCCCAGTACAAGCACAATGTGTCTCGGAAGAATAAGATTTTGATTGGATTAGTTAAAGTACAGTCGAAAATGAAGAAGAATCGAAGGAAATTTGAGAAAACAATCAGAATTTTATATATTATTCAATAATTATAAAAAAATTATGTATTTTTTAAGATTTTGAAAAAATTTCAACTAAATTTAATCATAATTAATCAATTAAAATTAAAAATATTTTTATTATAATGCATAAAAAGTAAATAATATTTAATTTTTCACCTATATAATTTAATCTAATAAATTAGTTCAAATTTTAAGAAATTAATAAATAAAATATATCAAATAAAAATGTTAAAAGGCTAAATCAGTCAAAAGCAAATAGGCATAGGACTTAGTCCATTAACTAATAAAATATTTAAAAATCAATTGATCAAAAGAGAAAATATGAAGCACCGAACTTCAACGAATCTGCATTAATTCGGATTTGGAGAAGATTAATAGTTGAAATCTGAGGGGAAATTGATATTTACGATTATTACTAATGTTATTATAACAGAGAGAAAAATATTTTCAAAGAATTCAAAGTTTTGTTCAAAGATATTATATAATTATTTTATGAAATTGAATAATTTATGCTTATAAAAATTATAGAGTTAAGAAAGGTAAGAATATATAACTCTATCAATTATTAAGAGTGTTAATCTCTTTTCTAACTTACAAATATTTTATTATTTTATATAAATTTCTCATTTTTTTAAATAAAATATATGTCTTCTTGATATATAAATTTCATTAGATTTTTAACATTTTATTTAGTTTTTGCAATTAAGTGACTTTTCATTCTAATTTTTTCCTAGATTTTTACTCTCTTTACTAATAAAAGTATCATGTTGTAAATATAATTAATCCATACATATTTTGGTTAAAAGAAAAACATGATTATTATAGTAAATATAAACTATTAATATTTTTTAATAATAAATTATTAAATTCTATAACAGGTATTATTGTATAAACTATCTATATTTTCCTTTATTTTTATAATATTTTTCTATATATGATTAATAACTTTTTAAGTTATAATTTATTTGAATGCATGTTATTCAATTCTCACGTAAAGAATAATAAATTAATGCAAAAAATGAACTCTCCTAAATTTAGGTAGGATATTTTTTTATTTATTTTCAATCTTCCTCTTAAAATATATATTCATATATATATATATATATATATATATATATATATATATATATATATATATATATATATATATATATATATATATATAAATTTAAGATTCATGCTGATTTTTAATAAATCTTAAATAAAATAATAATATACACAATGGAGTAGTGGTAAAAATAAAATTGAAGATAAAAAAATGCATTTTCTTTCTTCGCAATTTTATAATCATGTAACAAAAAGAAGTCACAAAATAAAATATAAAAATACAAAATGTTCCAGCATATATATATATATTGTTGAAAATTTGAGTTGAAAACGTCAAGGCCAAAGGCCAAAGGCCTAAAAGCCTTGCCAAATAAAACAAGCTCTCTCAAAGTTGTATTCTTTCATTCATATTTTCATTACAATTCTATAGTTATATATAAGGAGATTTACTAATTAAATTACTATTTGAATTAAACATTCCTTGATTTACTCATTGAATTAAGGATTCCTTGTTTTACTCCTTGAATTAAAGATTCCTTGTTTTACTCCTTGAATTAAGGATTCCTTATTTTTCTCCTTGAATTAATCATTAAATTAAGAATGATAACTCCTTGATTTACTCCTTGAATTAAGGTTCTTGATTTACTCCTTAAATTAAGAAGTTAACACTTCTTAATTTACTCCTTAAATTACTCCTTAATTTTATCTCCAATACTCCCCCTCAAGCTGGATCCATAAGGTTTATGGATCTAAGCTTGCACAGAAGTCGTTGAAACTGATGAGAAGCCAAGGCAACAAATGTAAAACTAATAAAAAAATGCTGATTACAATAGCAAAATAAAATAAAATAAAATAAAATATTATTGTTGTCGATATGTGACCTTTCCTTTTACCACAATACTTCCTCTCTATATTGGGCAGGTAGGAGCTGCAGGAGAGATTTAATCCATCATCGCCAAAAGCTTAGTTTCAATGTGGGACCTTTCCTTTTACCATAATACTCCTCCTCCACATCAGGTAGGTAGAAGCTATAGGAAAGATTTAATCCATCATCGCCAAGAGCTTGGTTTCAATGTGGGACCTTTCCTTTTACCACAATACTCCTCCTCCACATCAAGTCGGTAGAAGCTGCAGAAGAGATTTAATCCATCATCGCCAAGAGCTTGGTTTCAATGTGGGACCTTTCCTTTTACCACAATACTCCTCCTCCACATCAAGTCGGTAGAAGCTGCAGGAGAGATTTAATCCATCATCGCCAAGAGCTTGGTTTGAAAAAAAAAATAGAATAAGAAATCGCTCTGATAGAGTGTCAAACGCACTTTGAGCAACGGAATAACAATTTTTTTTTTTAAGAAGATCGACTTGCTCTGATACCATGTTGAAAATTTGAGTTGAAAACGTCAAGGCCAAAGGCCAAAGGCCTAAAAGCCTTGCCAAATAAAACAAGCTCTCTCAAAGTTGTATTCTTTCATTCATATTTTCATTACAATTCTATAGTTATATATAAGGAGATTTACTAATTAAATTACTATTTGAATTAAACATTCCTTGATTTACTCATTGAATTAAGGATTCCTTGTTTTACTCCTTGAATTAAAGATTCCTTGTTTTACTCCTTGAATTAAGGATTCCTTGTTTTTCTCCTTGAATTAATCATTAAATTAAGAATGATAACTCCTTGATTTACTCCTTGAATTAAGGTTCTTGATTTACTCCTTAAATTAAGAAGTTAACACTTCTTAATTTACTCCTTAAATTACTCCTTAATTTTATCTCCAATATATATATATATATTAAATTGAATTAACAGACGAGGCTTACATTCATATATCGCCTTGTCATATAAAGAAAAATGCATGCACATTATTATGTAGACAACTTGTAGTACACACAGAGAACTTTATCTCTCTGTCTTCTTCTCTTATCCATATATATCAACCATGTTTACGGTGGTAATTGTGGGTTGTGGCCCTGTGGATCGTCAGCAGCCCTATTCTCTACATCTGACAAAAACAACATATTAAAAGGTAAAACCGAAAATCATGCAAATTATATTATTATTATTATTATGAATTTGCTCAAAATATAAATTGAAGTAATTGTAAAGACAAATTAACTTACTAGGATTAATTAGTTCCCTTGAGGTTACAGACAAGGCTGCTAACAGAATCATTATTATTGTTATAGTAATCAAGGCCTTCCAAATAGATGCGGAGATCATAGCAGTAGCCATTTTGCTTTCCTTCTATCTAGACAATATGTCATTAATCCAGTATATATATACACTCCAAAAATTATATGAGCTTGTTTGACGATTTCTTTTAACTTACTATAGAGATATCAAATTGGTTATTATATTTAATATTTTAATAGATTTATAGATTAAATTTATTTCGTATTATTTATTTTCATCCGATACATTTAAATTTATTAATAATAATTCAAAGTTATTATAAATCATCATATTTTTTCTTTTCATTTTTTTATAAATTTTATCTATTTGATATCTTATTATAATATTATTTCATTATCATCTTAATTTTATTTATTTAAAACAAACATAATATCTCATTATACTATCATTTCATTATTATTTTAATTTATTAAAAAATATTTACGATAATATAAAATAAACTTATAAAATTTATAACTTATATATAGATTATTGAAATATTCCACGCTATTTGAGCCGTCATTTAATTGCTTTCATTGGAAAATAGTGTATATATAATGATAAATAGAAAACGTTGACTGTATTACTTTTCCATTATTACCGGACCTAAAACCAGTCCATTCCCGTTAATTTAAGGAATTATTATTGATTATTCTATCATCAAATGACTTTATTTTTTTATTTATTAAATATTAGATATCCGAAAAAAATTATATTAATTTTAAATTTTATTATCATAGAATATAATATTGTTATATATTTTAGTAAATAATTTGTCAATTGGATATATATATATATATATATGATAGTTATGTTACTTATTTAAAATTAATTATTATCAAGTCTCCATAGTCTACCAATTAAACGAAAAACGTTGAAAATAAATATGTGTGATTAATCCCATTTTTCCATTGTGCAAACCAGCTATTCATTGATCAAATTTCAATAATTAAGCTTGTGGAGAATTTCTGCTTTAGTAGTTAACAACTAATTTAGTATGACGATTTTTTTTTAATGTGATTGATTTAGTTAGGATCAAATTATTAGAGATTTTATATGAACGAAATTAATTAAGTTAATTTTTTAGATTAAATTATTTAAATTTAAAAATATTATTGAACATGATTTAAAAAAGTTCAATTCACCTTACTTATTAATTCAAATAAGGTAGTTGATGAGATTATTTTTTAATAATAACATTTTTATTATTATAATAAAATTATTATGGATTAATATAATTAAAATATATTGTTTTTTATTTTTTCTTGATTATAAAATTGTAATAAAAACCATCAACCACATTTTTATTTGTAAATAAAGTTATAAATATTTTTTATTTTTTATTTTTATTTTTATTTTTTAAAATAATAAATGAGTCACTTTATAATTATTTAGTATAATTTATTTAAAAATAAATTAAATTGTTTAATTTATATAAATTTAAATGAACCGATATAACCCGTCTAAGATAACTTGAAGTACCTCAAAATGTCAATCTTGTGAATTAAGTAGAGATACCAAAATATTTACAAATCAAAAATAAATTTTATTTTCTCAGAATGTGGACTTTTTTTTTATTCCCGTGACAAAGTCGAATTAATAGAAAATGATCGCATGGAAAAACAAAGTACTTATAAAAGTTAACACATGGACATTTTTAGACTAATTAAAGATACGTTTGAGATTCGGGAAAAAAAATTATTGACTAGCCATAATTTTCATTTATTTCTATTAAGAAATATTAGGCTAAACTGCTCAAGGTGGAGTCTAATTTAATTTTCTATTAAAAAAATACATTGTATGGACTATTTTTGATAGAAGCATTGGATTGAATTATTTATCAGGAAAAGACTTTTTTAAAACCCTCACTACAATTGATTTATATAATGTGAATCCGTTCTCTCAATTATTTAATAATAAATAAATTTAAACCCTCTCTACAATTCTACATCCTCGTCGCCTCTAGCACCAAACAACCTCATCTCACTTCCAATTTTGCCTTCATTGTCAACTCTCTTACTCTCTTACTGTTTACCATCAATCGGCCTTCTTTTATGTGATATCTAAGATACCTTTCTTAGTTTATGATTCTCAACTTTAGGTTATTAGCATGTTGTTTCACATAATTTATTCATATTGCTCTGAATATAAGTTTCTTGATTATTACAAATAAAACTTAAATTTCTCTCAGTTTCATTTAATTTAAGAGATTATATTTGGTAAGGGTTCTATAATTTCATGAAATCTTTGTTTATTGGTTTCAATTTTGTTTTTATACTTATGTTTTCTAACCATGTAGTGATATCATGATGTTAGTTGATTTAATGATGTGTTATGATGTATTATGCACCTTTAAATCTTAAGAATTATTTTGAATTTTTCAATACATTTCAGGTTTTATATTTCTGGATTTTTTGCATTCTTGAAATAATACTTCCATGAATTTTCGAAAACTTGAGTTGTCCTTGTGTTACACATGAAAACATTAGTAGTATGATATGTATTTTTCTTTTGGTTGTTAATAGGCTCAACAAGTTATTCCAAGTATATAAATAATGTTCTATAAAATGTTGCATATGATTAATTATATCTTTATTTAATTTCCCTTGTTATGTGATAAAGTGTTTGATAAGACAAGGTTATAAATTTCTACAATGACCTCAACAAAAAAAACCCAAAACAACCTCTAATTTTAAAAAAAAATTATATTTTAATCACATGACTATGAGTATGCCATTATTGAAAAATAGGAGTTTTATGCATAATTAAATTATGCATTATCGTTAGTATGGATAAATATATTAGAGATTTAAATTTTGACAAGGAAGACACAAGTGGCAAGAAAATAATATAAGATTTTATACATAATATTGAGCTGTTATTGCTTTGAATGGTGTAATTTTCTTCAGGTTCATCAATCAATCGCTCGGTTCTATTAGGTGCCATTATTGAGTGATTTAGTTTGTTCTAGTTTTAGTGTACTATTTTCTATTTGTTTTTTTTATTTATTTACAAGTTAAATCAAGTCTATCCCTATATTTAAGAGGTAGGTGTTTTTCGCTTTTAGAAGCTAACCTCTTTATAGTGTTTGTTTCCATTGCTAAATGAATGACTGATTTTGAAGAATTTAAGGACCTTCATATCACCTCTCTTGATAAAGAGGAAGGAAAAGAAGCAGAACAAGAGGTTGCTATTGATAATGATGACGATTATGATGAAAACGATGATGCATCTAGCAATAATGTGATTTTAGGCTTAGCAGAAAAGCTAGAAAATTCCAACTCTTTGATTCATCATTGATTTGAAGGATGTGTATTTTAAAAGTTATTATTTTTGATAAAGATTTATGTATTGTTCATGATTTTGAATATTATGTATTCTTGTTACATGAGATTAATATGTTATACTTTGGAAGTGTTCAAGAAGATACACTTTGTCTTGAACCATAGAACTTTTAAAATGAGAAACATGTAATCCTACATATGTTCACAATTGTGGTAATTAAGGAGGAACATTAATTACATTAAAATATTATCACGTCGATTAAAAATACATTATAGTTCTATAAATGTTGATAAGGGATTATCATTTAATGACATGAGCATATAAAATGTGTATTTTATATATTGAATGTACGTGACCTAATTAGATGAAACATTATATGGATTGTGTTTTGTGTCATTAATTTTTCCGTTGTGTCTTTAGAATCTTAGATATTAGATGTGTAGATTTTTCACATGAGAAGTATATAATGTGATTGTTATTTAAATATTATCTTATGATAGAAATAAAATAGTAGTTTGTTGTGTACAACCTCTGCGGGAGAAATCTATATGTTAATATTATCATTGTCCCTCGATTTTGAGTTATGATATTATTAGGCCCCTTGGTAAAATGGAATTATATCGCATGCAATATAACTAATGTTGTTATAATTATAATTCACTTGAGAGACCAAGAAAACGAATATAATGCAAAAGTGAAACGATCCTATTTTGCATATTATTCATAATATCATATGACAAGGATAGACACAAAATTAGTGGATTGAGTAAATAATTACTATGTCATTTGGAAAACTATAATATAATGATAAAATCTTTTATAGTCAATAATATAAATTTTTATATTATTTCCAAGATGATATATATCTTCTATACGGTCACACCAATTGAAGAGAAACAATGAGTATTTTACATTTCATAATGATGTATAAGATAAAATACATGAAATGAAATGCTAAAATAAAATATCATAATATGACATGCTTAGACCATAAATAAATTTATGAAGTTATGAAAATATTATTTGGTATAATGTTTGAATGTATTATAAGAATAATAGAGATATTGTATAATAAAATATTATTATTTGTTCATAAATTAATTTATTATACCAATCACAAGTTGAGATTAAAGAGAGCATTAGATGGTTAAACAATGGTAATGGCATTTGTGTAATTGATTCAAACCTTACACAAAGAGTTTCCATAACCCTTACCTATTTAAGGAAGCATAATTAAAGAAAATGGGATCCAATTTGGTGCCTCTAACCCTAGTCAAAATCTGCAATATTCAACAGCCACATTTTTCCTTCTCCTAGGCCAAAACTTTGGTGGTTCAACCCTAGACCGAAAGTCTTTTATCTCATCTATTCTTGGTAGGTAGTTAGATTTAAGCCTTTAACTCTACATCCATCTATCTAAGAGGTATAGTAGTTCGTTGTTTAGGTTCAAGGTGAACTAAGAGGTACTCCCAAAAGAGAGGTGGTTTCCAATAGATCTAGAAGGAAAATCGATTTCCCTCTACTCAAGAGATTTGACAATATTTTTAGGTAAAAATAATCCTCTTCATTTCTAGCAATAAGGTAGATAAGTTTTATTTTATTTAGTACACATTAGGTTTTTTTGAAATGCTTAAGAGAAAGGTACTATTGATTTCTGTGAGCAATGTGTCTATGGAAAGCATCGCAGGGTCAAGTTCAATACAATCATCCATAAAATGAAAGGTATTATTGATTATATTCATTCACATCTTTAGAGTCCTTCTTGTGTTGTGTCTAAGGGTGGTGCTTGGTATATGTTGAATTTTATTGATGATTTTTCTTGTCACGTTTGAGTGTATTTTTTGAAGAACAAGAATAATACGTTCTCAAAATTTGTAAAATTTAAGACTTGTATAAAAAATCAAACAGGCAAGAAAATCAAGCATTTGAGAACTTACAATGGTTTGGAATTTTTTGAATGTCAGCTTAATGAGTTATGTAAACAAAATAGCATAGTGAGACACTGCACTGTACGTCATACACCACAACAAAATGTAATAGCAGTACGTATGAATAGAACTCTCTTAGAAATAGCTTGTTGTATGCTCTTTCAAGCTGACTTGGATAAATCTTTCTGGGCTGAAGCTTGTAACTATACCTGTTATTTGGTGAATCGATCTCCATCAACTGCAATTGAGTTGAAGACTCCGTTTGAGATATTCTTTAGTACTCTTGCTAACTATTATGATTTGAAAGTTTTTGGTTGTTGTACTGATGTTCATGTTAATGATGGTAAACTTGAACCTATATATATAGAAAATGTTGATTGTATTGTTTTTCTATTATTACCCAACATAATCAGTTAATCTAATGAATTGTTATCGATTGTTCTATAGAATTTTTTTTATCTAGTATTTGATATAAGTTATTATTAAAAAAAATATTAATATAAAATAAAATATCACTATATATTTTTAAAATAATAAATAATTTTTCTAATCATGTTTACACGTATAACTCAAAATTGGACATGTAAAAGGTGCCACGTAATTTATTGTTTTTTATATATATATGATTTCATTTTTAATCTTTTAAAATATATATGTTATTTATATTATTAAAATAAATATAACAAACAACAACGTATGTTTTTCTTAAAAAAAATGTATGATTTTGTTTAATAAGTTAAAATTAAAATTTAATATATATATATATATATAGTTATATCATGTAACTAGATTTAATAATTATCCAATTCTTAGTATTCTACAAATTAAATGAAAAGGGTTAAAAATAAATATTTGTGATTAATCTATAAGGTATCATAGTAGGAACGAGGGGTGTTCATGGTTCGCTCCGATCTAATTTTGAATAAATAATTTTTAACTAAATCGGATCGTTTATATAGTTCAAACTGGACCAGGTCAGACTATTTGACTATCCAAAATATTATAACCGAACAGTTTAGTCTGATTTGATTAACGGTTTTAAATAATTTTGAATAATTAATAATATATAAATATGATTCAGTTACTTTAAGCCGTGAGAGGTGTCCAACAAGAGAATTTTCACTTGCCTGATGTTGAAAAGTTTAGGCAATCAAAAACAAACTAAGCAGTAAAAACTAATAGTGTTCATATTTCAACTAACAAAGGAATTAAGCAGTGAAAGGAAGCCACAAAACAAAAGCCAAGCAGAAAATACACCTACACAGATCAAATACATTGATCGACAAGTAATATGAGTCTATTGTCATTATCACAGACCACAACCTTATACGTATAAATGTAAATAGAATGAGTGCAGTTCAGGGTCCAACAACCATTTGCAAAGATATTGTATAAAATATCTGATGACTTAACACCCAAAATTGTCCCACAATGAAATATTTTCTCACATTAAAGATGTAACAGAATTCCACACAATGCTAGATGTACAAAGTATTTATCCAATCATATAAGAAATCAAAAATCCGAATTTTCCTGATTTCCATCAAGGATATGTACTTTCATCAACTCAATATTATTAAATTTTCCAATTCCTTGGGCACTGATAAAACCTGTCGAAAACCCACTAAAACATCTTAAAGATAATTTACACAAATCTTAAAACAAAATACAGAGTGAAATTTCAAGCATTTTTCTATTAAATAACATCTGGATTCTCAAAATGATTTAAAGTTGGCATCAGAAAGAAGAGGTAGAACATGGGAATTTTCATGCACAATAGTACAAATATATTTCTTGAAAAGTAGTTTGAAGAATATAGAAATGTATTGTAACTTTGTTAGATTATCTCCATTTCAAGACTCTCACTTCAACAAGATAATACACACACAATCAATGGGCAAAACCTTAATCATCTATGCAAAACCCAGACACTCACAAAATCAATCGCCCGGTCAACCCGTATTGGCCATAATTTACAAGAACATTCTGTAGTCTAACAAAAAAAGCTACAATTTGTATCCCCAATTACCGGATCATAGAGAGGGGGTTCCAAATGTCGATGTTGTCGTCAACAAGCCCACCGGCAATGAAACCAAGCCCCAATTGCTCGTTGCCAACAAAAGTAGGCTTAGCCCATGAAAGATGATTGAATCTCTTAGAACTCGGAGACTCACTAATCATAGGGAGGTCGTGATCTTCGGACTGGAAATCGAGCTTGAAGATCTCGATATTTACCGAGGAGCTGAAAGATAGATCCACCACCCCAGCCATCGTCCCAGACGCCATGTAAGGCGTGTCTAGTGCAAAACCCACCGAGGCTAATCGATTTACCCATTTTAAACACACCATGTCCAACAAAGCTTCAAATTCTCAAGCCCCAATCTTTTTATCTATGACTCGGATATAGAAGTGTATGTGTCGGATAGGAGCAATTGGATCAGAAGAGATCTGGTTTATATTTTTTATAACATGATCCGATCGTTTTAAAATCGATTTTACATAATACAGATCCGATCGAACCAGTTTTTTAGTTTAAATCGATTCGGCTCGTTTTTTGACACCCCTAATAAGAGCTATTTTGGTTGACTTGTATATAAACAATATGTCATTGATCCTAACACCTAAAATTTATATTAGTTTATTTAAGAAATGCTTTTTTAAGTTAATTCTTTAATTAAGTGTAAAGTAATTTCTTTCATCTTATCTCATATTATATTATATTTAATATCCTTAACAGATTTATAAATTAAAATTATCTCATTCTTTTTTCATCCATTAACATCTTATATATTTAAAATTATATTTAATAAATCCAAAGTTATTATAAATAAATATAATAATCATATTTTATATTTTTATTATCTTTCACAAACAAATAAAACTATCACAATTTAACAAAAAATAAATATAATAAGATAAAATAGACTTATAAAATTTATTAAGTGTACAATAAATCAATAAAACATTACATCTTATTTAACCCCACTTAATCCCACCTTACAATAAAAAGTAATATATATATATATATATATATATAATTATTTATATATATATATATATATATATATAATTATTTATATATATATATATAAAGTTTACCTCTATAACTTTTCTATTATGATACAACCTAATTTTTAATATCAATCTATATTATCATTAATGGTATTTGTCTAAAAATGACATATATTTTATAATAGTTTTAAAAAAAGCATATATTGTTTTTAATTTAAAAAAGAGTAAATTTAAACCTATTCAACAATTTATGGATAATTATATATTTTTCTCTCTCCTCCCTTTCTTCTCAGCAACTTTTTTTTTCTCTTCTTCAAAAAATCAAAATGTATATTTTTTTTCTATTCTTAAAAAAACCAAAAATAAAATATCCTCATTTATTAAATTTTAATAAATAATAATTTATTTTTATTATAAATAAAAATAAATTATATTTATATAATAAAAAATATATAATTTTTTATAACAAATAACTTATCAAAATTTTATTATAAAATAATTTAAAATTATAATAATAAATTATAAAATTTTAAATTATTAAAAACTTTACTAAATAGTTACAATCATTTTTATGAAAAATTATTGATATTTTTTAAAAATAAATTATTTAAGATTAAAAAATTTAAAAATAGATTATATTATAACACATATCTCTAATATTATTATAATTTTTATTTTTATTAAGATAACAAATTTTTATTAATAATAATTTTATTTAAATATTTAAATATAATTAATTAGATATATTTTATTATATTAATAATAAAAATAATTATAATAATATTATATTAGATAATATTTTTACTCAAAGTTTGCGTCAAAATGTTGTATATTTGTATTTATATCTGGTAGAAAGTTGGATATAGAGGTTTTCAATTTTTTTAATAATTTAATTATTTTTATGAATATTATTTTTTATATTATAATTTTTTATTAAATATAATTATAATTATATTTAATAATAATAATAATAATAATATATTATATTATTTATGAATTATCAAAATACTTAGCGTATTATTTTCATATAAATTTATATTTATTTTATTATAAAATAATTTATTTTTATTTTTTAAAATAAAACTTTAATATATAATATGATAAAAGAGATTTGTGTATTTAAAATTAATTATAAATTTATAAAATGTTAATATTTTTTATGTTTATAATAATTATGTTTTTTAAAATAGAGTTTATATATATTTTTATTTATTTTTAAATAAAATTGATTAAAATATATATTGTCAAGTTGAAGGTTAAAATGTGACTTTTTTAAACTAAAAACAATATTAGCCATTTTTCAAACTATTATAAAAAGTATGATCCTTTTAGACAAATGCCCCATTAATTTAATAATAATAAATTATTATTGATTATTCTATTATCAATATTTTTTTTATCTAATATTGAATATAAGTTATTATTAAAAAAATTATATTAATTTTAAATCATATTAATATAAAATATAATTATATATTTTAAAAATAATAAATAATTTTTCTAACCTACTAAACGCCTGGATGTTTACACGTTGAACTAGAAATTGGACGCATAAAGGTTAAATATTTTTTTTTTATAATAAAAATAAACCAAACCCATTATTACATTATTAGAAAAGATGCATTTCATATGCATTTAATGCTTTCGTTGCATGACCGACTTGTGAATTGTGACAAAGAGGCATGTTTCATTTGATATCTCAAACAATTAATAACCCAAAGCACACTAATCAATAATAGTGACTTTTTAAATCGTTGTGTAAATGTAAATACCAAATTTTCTACGTAGTTACTATATTTTTATAATAACAAATTGAAAAAATTTAAGAATCACGTTGATTAAGAATAAAGATAAATATTATATTTTAAGTTATAAATAAAAATATTTCATTTATTTTTAAAACATCTCAAAATTTATATATTTTTCTGTATTTTGTAATGATAATTGATTAACTCAATTTTACTCAAATTAATTGTAATTTTGGAGTTCATCTAATTTGAAGATAGTGGAAGTGGTCAACAACACACAGGAACATAGTTAATATTTATACTGAATCTCGTTAAATTTCTAGTATTTTTCTTTTTTTTGTTTTAATATATGTTTTAGTTTGTTTTAGCATTATTTTACCGGACTAATTTGAATTATATTCATTTAAATTATAAGTAGATAGTAACTACTTTAAATAAGGAAAATATAACCAAATTTTCCAACAATTGATATCATAGCCGAAGGTTTCTAATTAGACATTTGTTTGTATTTCGTTTGTTTACTATTGAAATATAGTTACTAGTTGTTGTAATTTGAAGAAATGATTGAAGAAAAATCTCTTTCAAACAAAGGCTAACCATCTACATCAGGTAAAACAATAGTGATGAATGCAAGGTTCGAGATAGAAAAGTTTAATAGAACTAGTCATTTCAGCATTTGGTAAAACAAAGTTCTAGATTATTTGTTTCAACAAGGTCTAGACATCGTCATTGAAGAAGAAAAAGTAGATGGAGAATATGAAGTCGAGTAGAAAAATATCAACTGATTGGCATGTAGTACAATTCGTTCGTGTCTCTTAAGAAAACAAAAGTACACGTTCATGAAGGAGACATCTGCAAAGAAGTTGTGGAAGACGTTGAAGAACAAGTTCATGAAAAAAAGCGGACATAATTTGCTCTATTTGAAGAAGAAGTTGTTCTGTTTTGATTAACTTCTAGGTACCACAATAAACAACCATATTATTGATTTTAACCGATAAGTAGTAGATTTGTTAAATATGGATGAAACTTTTAAAAATAAAAATTTAGCTTTGATGTTGTTAACCTCCCTTCTTGATGAGTTTGATCACCTTATTATGAGCTTACTCATTGGGAATGATAAAGTATCGTTCGAGGAAGTTTGCACTACTTTATATAGTTAGAAAATTAGAAAGAAAGATAAAAAAAAGAAAGCAGGAATGAAGCAACATAGGCATTGTTTGTAAGAAGGCGTTCGCAAACTCAACAGAAAAGAAGGAAAGACAGACCTTATTCAAAAGGAAGGCTTGGTAAATATGAATGTGCCTTTTGTCATGAAAAAAGGCTATTGGAAGAAAAAAAATTCGAAGCTACAAAGAAAGGAAAAGTTGTGCCATTCGATGCATATGTAGCTGAAAATAATTCGAATTCAGATTTTGCATTGGTTGGTTCGTCAATAGCATCCCATCCTGGTAATTGGATTTTTGATTTAGCGTGTACCTTTCATATTTCTCCTAATAAGGAGTGTTTCTTTAACTTTGAAGATCTAGATGGTATAGTTGTTTTCATGGGTAATGATTATCCATGCAAAGTTTTGGGGATCCATACAATTCATTTGAAGAATCAAGATGGTTCAGCTAGAGTCTTGAAATATCTTCATTATGTCTCAGATATGAAGAAAAATCTCATTGATATAGGAGTCTTAGAATCAAAAGGCTTCACTATGACCATGCAAAATGGGGCATTAAAGGTTACTTCTAGAGCACTTGAGGCGATGAAAGGTGTTCAGAAGAATAACTTGTATTACTACCTTGGTAATATGATTATTGGGACAACATCAGTAGGAATTTTGGAGGAAGAAAAAGATTCAAAAACTACCAAGCTATGGCATATGCGTTTGGGACATACTGGTTAAAAAGTTTTACATATTTTGGTAAAGCAAGGCCTATTAAAGGCACGAGAACTAACAAGTTGGAATTCTGTGAGCATTATGTATTGGGAAAACAAAAAAGAGTAAGATTTGGCACTGCATTCCATATTACAAAAGACATTTTGGATTACATCCATAATGATGTATGAGGTCCAACAATAACTCTATTCATGAGTGACAAACATTATTATGTCATTTTTGTTGATGACTTCTTTAAAAAAGTTTGGTTGTATCTCATGAAGAAGAAGGATGAAGTGTTGTGAATTTTTCTCAAGTGTAATAAGATGATTGAGACTCAAACTAGTAGAAAGATCAAGCGTCTAAGGTATGATAATGACACTAGGTACACAAACAATCCATTTATGAAAGTTTATGAAGAAGAAGGGATAGTACGACACTTTACTATTTGAAAAACACCACAATAGAATGAAGTTGTAGAATGTATGAACCAAAATTTACTGGAGAAGGTTTAGTGTATGTTGTCAAATGCTGGGTTAGGCAAGCAGTATTGGGTTGAGGCTATGACGTATGCATTTCATCTTGTCAACCATCTACCATATTTTACTCTTGAAGACAAAACACCTATAAAGGTATGGTCTAGAAAACCTACTAGAGATTATGATTTCTTACATGTGTTTAATTCTATTTCATACTTCGATGTAACAGAATCAAAGTTGGATCCAAGAAAGCTATTTTTTTGGGGATCCCCCCTGGTACTAAGGGATATCGATTATGGTGCCTTAAAACGAAAAAAAAGGTAATCTTCAGCAGGGGTGTTACTTTAATGAATTTGCCTTGCTGAGAAAGGTAATTGAGTAGAGTGATGGCACTTTGTAGCAGGTGGAGTAAACTCTGAAATAGAGGGAGAAAACACCGAAGCAAGTGGAGCAAACTCTGAAGCACGTGGAGTTTGAAAGCATAATTGTTAATCCAGTTGGTGGAGATAAGACAGATTCTGATCCTCTATTTGCAGAAGATAAATCAGCTGAAGAAGAGGTTTTAACCCAAGAACCTTCACAACAACAAGAAGAAACTGTAGTTGAAATGCCATAACGACAAAATGTCAAGGTGCCTGTTCGATACAAAGATATGGAAGATCTACCTCCTTAGTTTAAGAATATGATGGCCTGTGCACTTTTAGTTGTACATGGTGATGTTCCTTCCATATATAAAAAAAGAAATCAGAAGCCCTAAAGTTGAAAGATGGAAGGAAGCCATGTCCCATTAGTAGAATAAGACATGAAAGTTGACACAACTACCTAAGGGAAATAAGGAAATGGCCTGAAAATAGGTGTATGCAAAGAAATAAGGTTTTCCTAACAAAGATGGTGTTCGCTACAAGGCAATATTGGTGGCTAAGGGCTACGCTTAGAAGATGGAAATCGGTTATAATGAGATATTTTCTCCAGCTATAAAACATTCCTCCATTAGAATTTTGTTGACCTTTATAGCACATTTGGATTTGGAACTAGTTTAACTTGATGTGAAAACTATGTTTCTACACGGTGACTTGGAAAAGGAAATCTATATGTCTCAATCAGATGGGGTTAATGTTGTTATTAAAGATAATTGGGTTTGCAAGCTGAACAAATCATTGTATGGATTGAAGCAATCTCTGAGGCAGTGATATAAATGATTTGGTCAATTTATGTTGCAGTAGAAGCATACTAGAAGTACACATGATCATTGTGTTTATTTTTGCAAGCTACAAGATGAGTCTTTCATCTATCTCCTATTATACGTCGATGACATGTTTATTGCATCAAAAAGCCAAGTAGAAATTGAGAAGCTGAAGGCTCAAATGAGTCAAGAATTTGAGAAGAAAGATCTGGGATAGGCCAAGAAGATTCTCTGTATGGAGATAAGTAGAGATAGGAAGAAGGGGAACCTTAGTTTGACCTAGAGTCAATATTTGAAGAAAGTTGTACAATGTTTTGGTATGAATGAACTGATAAAACCTATAAGTACTCCACTTGTTCCTCATTTCAAGCTTAGTGCTCAAATGCGGTTGGTAGCTTGATGTATGCAATGATGTGTATGAGACTTGACATTTCACATGTGGTTGGTGCTATAAGCAGGTACATGCATGATCATGGTAAAAAATATTGGTTGGCTATGAAATGGATTCTACGTTATATTTAAAATACCATATATGTTGGTTTAGTATTTCAATAGGATAATATTGTTGGTCAATATGCGGTCGGATATTGTGATTCAGTCTATGCAGAAGATTTAGATAAGCATCGGTTAACTACTGGTTATGTGTTTACTCTTGCTAGAGCACTAGTTAGTTGAAAGTCTACCTTACAGTCTGTAGTTTCTTTGTCTACTACAGAGACAGAGTATATGGTAGTTACAAAGGCTGTGAATGAGGCTATTTGTTTACGAGGTTTTCTTGAAGACTTGGGAGTTGGTCAAAACATATTAAGGTGTTTTGTGACAGTCAAAATTCTATTTATTTAGCAAATAATCAAGTCTACTATGCACGTACAAAGTACATTGATGTTTGTTACCATTTTGTGCGAGAGATTATTGAAAAAAGTGGAATATTAGTTCATAAGATCAATACTACAGAGAATCATGCAGATATGATAACCAATATGGTAACGACAATCAAGTTCAAACATTGTCTGGATTTGATTAACATCCTACAAATTTGAATTGGAAATGACATCACTGATCTAGAAATTGAAGAAATCATTTAAGAATCACTAAGTCACAAAGGTAAAGATTTGTTGTATAGCTCCTTTGTGAGCAAATTGAAAAAGTCTCACATTGATTATGAATGAAGATGGGTGTTGTATTATGAGCTATAAATAAAACTCTCTTCTCCACTTCTAAAACATCTCAAAATCTGTATATCTTCCTCTCTTTTGTAAAGGTAATTGATTAGTTTAATTTTTCCCAAATTAGTTATAATTTTGGAGTTCATCCAATTTGAAAATAGTGAAAGTGGTTAACGATGCCTGAAGACATAGATAATATTTATACTGAATCTCGTTAAATTTATTATGTTTTTATTTATTTTTATTTAATATTTCTGTTTTAATAACTACATTATTTTTTTAGTATTATATTTTCAATATCATTATTCTGTCAAATTAATTTGAGTTCTATTCATTTAAATTGTAAATAAATAGTAACACTTAGAATAGAAAAAAAAAAGTATCCAATTTTTACAACACTACTAATGGACAAATAGCTAACTAATTATGTGTTCTTATTTTATCATTCTTTGAAAAAATTTGTTATGAAAATTACCCTTACTAACGCACTTTCTAGAGAACCAAAAATTACCAAAACTTGTATATTTACCAAAAAAATCCTCATTATTGTACCTAGTTTAGTTTATCTTTTAATATCCATATAATGATATCGTACGTTTCTTCAACTTTATCTAAAGACCTAATTATAAATAAATATATTTATTATATACAATTATGTTACACTTATTATTATTTTTTATTTACATTTAAGTCAATTTATAACAAATTAAATCATCTCATTACCATCCTAACCTACCAAAAAAATAAGTATAATAATATAGAATAAACTTATAAAATTTATAAATTATAACATAGATTAATGAAACATCACATTCTATTTAATACATGTATTAAATGCTTGCATTAAAAAGTATTATACATAATAACTTATATATAAAAAATCTTGATTATATTATTTTTCTATTAATATCCCACGTAACTTATAAGATGAGTCCATATCAGTTAATTTATTGAATTATTATTGTTTATTTTATCATTAATAAATTTATTTTTTTATCTTAGTATTGGATATAAGTTTCTATAAAAAATATTATAATAATTTTAAATTTTATTAATATAAAATATAATATTGTTATATATTTAAAAAATATTGAATAATTTATCTAATCTACTATATTTATATATATTACACGTTCAATTTAAGTCTATTATTAATCATCCTTTAACTTTATATAAATATATTTTAATAATATAAATTTAATATTAGTATGGGATATATATTTAAATTTGATATTGACATTGGTCCAACTATTTAAAAAGTCACTATTATTGATTAATGTGCTTTGGGTTATAGTTGTTTGATATATCAAAAGAACCTTACCTCTTTGTCAGAATTCATAACTCAGTCATTCAATGAAAGTATTAAATGCATGTCTAATGTGCTATATTTATATATGTTTACACGTTCAATTTAAGTCTATTATTAATCATCCTTTAATTTTATATAAATATATTTTAATAATATAAATTTAATATTAATATTGGATATATATTTAAATTTGGTATTGACATTGGCCCAACGATTTAAAAAGTCACTATTATTAATTAATGTGCTTTTGGTTATAGTTGTTTGATATATCAAAAGAACCTTACCTCTTTGTCAGAATTCATACCTCTTTGGCATTTCATATGCATTTAATACTTTCTTACAAAGAGGTAAGATTCTTTTGATATATCAAACAACTATAACCCAAAGCACGTTAATCAATAATAGTGAACTTTTTAAATCGTTGGGCCAATGTCAATATCAAATTTAAATATATATCCAATACTAATATTAAATTTATATTATTAAAATATATTTATATAAAATTAAAGGATGATTAATATATAACAATATTATATTTTATATTAATAAAATTTAAAATTATTATAATATTTTTTATAGCAACTTATATCCAATACTAGATAAAAAAAATAAATTCATTAATGATAAAATAAACAATAATAATTCAATAAATTAACTGATATGGACTGATCTTATAAGTTACGTGGGATATTAATAGAAAAATAATATAATCAAGATTTTTTATATATAAGTTATTATGTATAATACTTTTCGATGCAAGCATTTAATACATGTGTTAAATAGGATGTGATGTTTCATTAATCTATGTTATAATTTATAAATTTTATAAGTTTATTTTTTCTTATTATACTTATTTTTTTGGTAGGTTAGTATGGTAATGAGATGATTTAATTTGTTCCAAATTGGTTTAAATGTAAGTAAAAACTAATGAAAAAATGAAACATAATTGTCTATAATAAATATACTTATTTATAATCAGGTCTTTACATAAAGTCGAAGAACTTACGACATCATTAGATAGATATTAAAAAAAATAAACTAAGTACAATATCGAGGATTTCTTGATAAATATACGAGTTTTGGTAATTTTTGGTTCTCTAGAAAGTGCATTAGTAGGGGTAATTTTCATAACAAATTTTTTCAAAGAATGATAAAATAAGAACGCATAATTGGTTGGTTATTTGTCTACTAATAGTGTTGGAAAAATTGAGTATATTTTCGCTATTCTAAGTAGTTAGTATTCACTTATGATTTAAATGAATAGAACTCAAATTAACCTTATAGAATAATGATATTGGAAATATAATACTAAAAAAATAATGTAGTTATTAAAGCATAAATATTAAGTAAAAAAAATAAAAACATCATAAATTTAACAAGGTTCGGTATAAATGTTACATATGACATCGGGCGTCGTTAACTACTTTCACTATTTTCAAATTGGATGAATTCCAAAATTACAACTAATTTGAGAAAAAAATGAGCTAGTCAATTACCCTTATAAAAGATAAGAAGATATACAGATTTTGAGATGTTTTAGAAGTGGAGAAGAGGGTTTTATTTATAGCTCAAAATACAACATTCACCTTCATTCATAATCAATGTGAAACTTTTTCAATTTTCTCACTAAGGAGCTATACAAGAAATCTCTTTTTTCTAGCACGAAAGGAAACTGATAGTGACCAAGAAAATTCATGGTATCTTAACAGTGGTGCAAGCAATCACATGTGTGGAAGGAAAGACATGTTCGTGGTGCTAGACGAGTCAGTAAGCGGAAATGTTTTGTTTGGAGATGATTCCACAATAGTAGTGAAAGGGAAAGCATCCTTATCCGTTTGAAAGATGAGAGACATCAATTTAATTCCAATGTCTACTATATGCCCAATATGAAAAGTAACATCTTGAGTTTAGGACAACTGTTACAGAAAGGCTATGATATTTATATGAAGGATTGTGATCTTTCTATAAAATATGATAAGAATAACTTCATTGCTAGAATGCTCATGTCAAAAAATAGAATGTTCATGATCAACATTCAAAATGATGTTGCAAAGTGCCTGAAAGCTTGCTACAAAGATGCATCATGGATTTGGCATCTTCAATTCGGGCATCTCAATTTTAGAGGTCTAGAGCTGCTATCTAAGAAGAAGATGGTGAAGGGACTACCTCACATTAACCATCTTGACCATTTTTGCGAAGGGTGTCTAGTCGGGAAGTAATTCAGGAAATGTTTTCCAAATAAATCAGATTTAAGAGCCATGAAGCCCCTCGAGCTCATCCATACCGATGTGTGTGGTTTGATCAAGCCAAGCTCTTTCGGTAATAATAATTATTGTCTTATCTTCATTGATGATTTTTCAAGAAACTTGGGTATATTTCTTGAAAAAGAAGTCAGAAGTTTTCAAAGTCTTTAAGAAGTTCAAAGCTATACTAGAGAGAGAAAATGATAGAAAAATCAAAGCCATGAGATCAGACCTAGGTGGAGAATTTACATCCAGGGAGTTTCAAGAGTTTTGTAAAGAAAATGGAATTCGTCAACCAATGACAGTTCCTAGATCCCCCCAGCAAAATGGGGTGACAAAAAGAAAGAACAAAACATTCATAGATATGACACGGAACATGCTCAAAAGCAAGAAACTACCCAAGGAATTTTGGGCAGAAGTAGTGGCATGTGCAGTCTACTTATCAAACTGATCCTCAATTAGAAGTATATAGGGAAAGACACCACAAGATGTATGGAGTGGAAGAAAGCCTGGCATTTCTCACCTGAGAATCTTTGGAAGTATAGCCCACGTTCATGTTTCAGATGAGAAAAGAATAAAACTTGATGATAAAAGCGAGAGTTTTATCTTCATCAGTTATGATTCTAATTCGAAGGGTTACAAGATGTACAATCTAAACAATAAGAAGATTGTGATTATTCGAGACGTGGTATTCAACGAAGAAGGAGAATGGGATTTTAACTCTCATGCAGATGACTTCAATTTCTTTCCTCGGTTTGAAGAAGATGAGCAGACAATGGGGGAGTAAATAGGTGAACCTTAACAAGAGCTTGAAACTCCACTCACTTCACCAACATCAACCACTAAAGAAGACTCATCACATTAATCATCATCAAGTGAAAGTCAAGATGAAATAATTGTGTCACGCACACGAAGTCTTAGAGATCTCTATGAGATAACTGAACGATAAGATAACCTTATATTATTTTTTTTGTTTGCCGATTGTGAACCAGTGAACTTTCAAGAAGCATTATAAGAGAAGAAGTGGAGAGGTGCGATGGAAGAATAAATTAAAGCCATCAAGAACAATGACACATGGGAACCCACCTCACTTCCCAAGGGACATAATTAAGGTGATATGTTTCAAATGGGTGTACAAAACAAAGTAAAACACTAAAGAAGAGATTGAAAGGCACAAGGCGAGGCTAGTTGCTAAAGGCTATAGTCAAAAGGCTGGAATTGACTATGATGAGGTATTTACTCATGTTACTCAATTAGAGACTATTAGACTAATCATGTCTTTGGCAGCTCAAAACAAGTGGAAGATACATCAAATGATTGTAAAATATGCCTTCTTAAATGGAGTTCTTGAAGAGGAAGTATAAATTCAGAAACCATTAGGCTACGAATTTAAAGGCCACGAAAACAAGGGGTTGAAGTTGAAGAAGGCTCTTTACGGTTTAAAACAAGCACCAATGACATGGAATAGTTGAATCGACAAGTATTTCTAAGAGAATGACTTCAAAAAATGTCCCTACGAGCACACCCTATATATCAAGATCAAAGATGGAGATATTTTGATCATATACCTCTACGTGGATGATTTGATCTTCATCGGAAGCAACCCAAGCATGTTCAATGAATTCAAGGAAGTGATGAAGAAGGAATTCGAGATGACAAACATGGGGCTCATGGCATACTATCTTGGCATTGAAGTTGAGAAATAAAAGGATGGAATTTTTCATTTCATAGGAAAGCTATACAAAGAGGATCTTGAAGAAGTTCAAGGGGGGGAATTGTAAGCCGATAAGCACACCAATGGAATATTGAATCAAGATTGATTCCAAACATGAAGAAGGTGAAAGTGTAGATCCAACATTATTCAAAAGTTTGGTAGGAAGTCTACGCTATCTAACTTTTCATTGCTTGTGTCCAGGCTAGGCAGTTATTATCATCAAGTGTGGTAGAGATTAATTTTGGAACATCATTTCGTTCCATTTTAACGAAATAATGGAGAAAATATAAAACAAATATAAAGAAACAGTATAAAAGAGTGTATATAGGTCCAAAATATCCTTAAAAATGAAAAGAAAAGTCAAAAACAAGCCTGGAATCGGTGGAGAGCCGACTGGGATGGTGCTGAACCGGATTTGTGAAGAGATGAGCAAAAAATTGGGTGAACCGGGTCTGAATAAACCAGGGCTAGTGAACGGGATTTGGTAACCCGGGTTGAGGTGAGCCAGGTTAGAGTGAACCGGGTTGGAGTGAACCGGGTTGAAGGTGAAAGGCTTAAACTTATGAGAGGCGAAATTTTGATAGAAATTCTAGAAGTATATGGGAGGCTCTGATACCATGAGAAGAGTATAGAGAGATAAGAATGAAGAATGATTTAATGTTGTATTGAAATAGTAAGTGTAGTACAAGTGAAATAGTGTAAGTGTATTACAAGTGAAATAATACAAATATAGTACAAATAAAATATAAGATTAATATAAATGAATTACAATATCAATTATAACTTAACGTGGTACATATTCAACTTCTTATTAATTATCCTTTCCAAGTTGTTGCCTAAGTCTAGTTTTAGGACTAATGGAACCTTCTTTCATTGTCTTTATACTTTTCAACCATAAAGAAGCAAAGTCAAATGGCATGCTCAGCAGCTATCTTTTCAAACTAAAGCATCCAGGCTTGAATTAGCGTAAACCAACTATAAAAGGCATACCCATTGCATATCCCAAAACCAAGCAAGTAGTTATCAACTTATCACCAATGGCCGTTCAAATAGATTGTGTCTCCTTTTTAGAGTTTGTTGCTTCCTTAATTCTGATATCTTCCTGCAAAGTTAATTCAGCATCAAACAGAGAAGCTGAAGCTTTGCTAAAATGGAAAGAGTCTCTTCCGGAACAATCAATTCTGAATTCATGGGTTTCTCCATTAAATGTCAGTTCTAACCTTTTAAGTCCATGCAAATGGTTTGGAATAAAATGCAACAATGCAGGAAAAGTTACTGAAATAAACTTGGCATTTACAGGATTAAGAGGCACCCTCCAAAACTTAGATTTTTCTTCTTTTCCAAACCTTCTTCGTCTTGATCTCGAAGAAAACAATCTCACAGGCATAATTCCAACCAATATTGGCATAGTTTCCAATCTCCAATTCCTTGACTTATCTACAAACTCTCTCAATGGGTATTTGCCTCTTTCTCTTGCTAATCTTACTCAGGTTTACGAGCTTGGATTTTCAAGAAACCAAATAAAGGGAATAATAGACCCCCGTCTATTCCCTAATGGAACTACGCAGTCCAAAACTGGTCTCTTGGGTCTCAAAAATCTACTACTACAAGATACCCAGCTTGGTGGAATAATCCCTAAAGAGATAGGACATTTGAAGTCCCTAGTCCTATTAGCTCTTGATGGAAATTATTTCTTTGGTCCTATTCCTCAATCTTTGGCTAATTTGAGTAACTTGTTCACCCTTACTCTTGCCAATAATCAACTATCAGGACACATCCCTCCAAAAATAGCTACTTTGGCAAAGTTATCAAACTTGTTTTTATTTGGTAACCATTTATCAGGTGTCGTACCTACAGAACTTGGAAATCTTACATCATTGGCTGTACTTCATTTGGCTGAGAATAACTTCACTGGCCATTTACCACCACAAGTGTGTAGGGGAGGAAAGCTTGTCAATTTCAGTGCTGCATTTAACCATTTCACTGGTCCAATTCCATTAAGTCTGAAAAATTGCTCAGCACTATACAGGGTTAGGCTTGAACATAATCAGCTGACAGGACAAATGGATCAAGACTTTGGTGTTTATCCAAATCTTACTTATATGGATTTGAGTTTCAACAAATTGAAAGGTGAGCTTAAACCAAGTTGGGGAGAATGCCAGAACTTAACACTGCTTTCATTTGCTGGGAATATGATAAGTGGCAAAATCCCAGATGAGATTGCCCTCTTGGGAAAACTAGTGAAGCTTGATCTTTCTTCCAATCAATTGTCAGGTGCAATACCAGCACGTATCGGAAATTTATCTAATTTGTCCGTCCTAAGCCTGAGAGACAATAAGCTTTCAGGTGATATAGCTGTGGGAATTGGAGGATTGTCCAACTTGGCTTCATTGGACCTTTCAATCAACATGCTAAGTGGCTCAATTCCAACTCAATTAGGTGACTTGTCCAAGCTATTGGCTTTGTCATTGAGCAAGAATGATTTGAGTGGTACAATCCCAAGTCAAATTGGGAAGCTGTTTGCTTTGGAGGATTTAGATTTGAGTCACAATTCACTTACTGGAACCATACCATCTCAAATTGGTAATCTTATTAGTTTAGAAACATTGAATATATCTCACAATAATCTCACTGGTTTAATTCCTGATTCCTTCACCAATAAATTGAGCTTTATAGATATAAATCTGTCATACAATGAGTTGGAGGGTCCTGTTCCTGCTACAAGTTCCTTTCGGTCAGCTAAACCGGATGCTTTCAGCAACAACAAAGCTTTATGTGGAAATATAACAGGTTTGATGCCCTGCAATGTTGCAGCATCAAAAAAGGGTGGTAGAGACAAGGGGAAAAGATTTGCTATAATCATTATTTCTTCTTTATTGGGTGGATTATTAGCTTCTTTGATATTTGTCAGGATGTTGACATATATTTGGAGACAAAATTCAAGAAATAAAGGTAGATCATATACACAAAAGCGAGAAAATCCATTCTCGATTATGTATTTTAATGGAAAAATTGCTTATAAAGATATACTTGAAGCTACAGAGAACTTCAATGACAGTTATTGCATTGGAGTTGGAGGATCTTCTAAGGTATACAAAGTGGAGATGCCTGGTTATGATGTAATAGCAGTAAAGAAACTAAATTTTCAAGCCAAAGATGAATCAGATATTGAAAGTGTGAAACAATTTGCAAATGAAGTTGCAGCTTTAACAGAAATTAAGCACCGTAACATTGTGAAGCTTTATGGGTTTTGTTTTCAAGGAATACACACATTTTTGGTTTATAATTTTATGGAGAGAGGAAGTTTAGAGGTAATGTTGAGAAGTGACAAGAGTGCTAAGGAATTGGATTGGACCAAGAGGCTCCAAGTTATACAAGGAGTGGCAAATGCTTTGTCTTACATGCATCATGATTGTGTTCCACCTATAATTCATAGAGACATATCAAGCAAAAACGTTTTATTGGACTCTCAACTTGAAGCTCATTTGTCTGATTTTGGAATTGCAAGGTTTTTGAATCCTAATTCCTCAAACTGGACAGCAGTTGCAGGAACTTATGGTTACCTTGCTCCAGGTAAATACACTTTTCCGCTTGAACCTTTATATATTGAAATGGTTAAAGTACTAAGACTTATTTAGTCCATAATATTTTCAAATTTGACAAATACAATCCAAAAGAATTTAACTTGATCAGTTTGGTTCATAATTTGTCAAAAAATTGTACTAATTCGGTCCTAACTAAATCGGTCATATTAAAAGTTTTTGGTTATATTAAATTAGTCAAATTAAAAGGTTCACAACTAAAGTAGAAATTCTCTCAAAGCTTACTTATTCAAATTTGATGAATGCAGAGCTAGCTTACACAATGGAAGTGACTGAAAAATGTGATGTTTATAGTTTTGGAGTTTTAGTACTTGAAATTATTATGGGAGAACACCCAGGGGAACTCATTTCTACTTTGCAGTCAGCAGCTACTAGAAACATCAAATATGAAGGTGTGTTGGATTGTCGTGTTACACCTCCCACTACAAGTTCAGAGACTGCTGAGAAATTAGCTTTGGTTGTGAAAGTGGCTGCTTCATGTTTGTTTGCCAGTCCTCAATCTCGTCCTAGCATGCAAAGCGTCTCTATATTACTTGAAAATAACGACAGGCTGTTGAGTCTGAGTGTAGAGTATAAGTAGATTATTTCCAAGTATATGTATTCTTCTCAACTTGAGTGCAAATTTTCAGCTTATTTTTATTGTAAATTGTTGTGTTATTACAAAAGGTCTAAATATATAGATAGCTTGTTATCGGAATGTTGAATAACATATATAAAGTACATATTCATTTGATGTTTTAACATTTCAGGGGAAAGTTTTTTTTTAAATACTTCAGAGTACAGACAGATGGGTAGCAGGAGATGAGAGATATCCACTCATTATTTTATAATCATTCGTGTATTACCGATTCCACATTTCTCTCACCCATACCTATATTTTGAATTATGTACTCTGGAGTACTAAAAAAATTATCCCCCAGTGAGAAGAAAGTTATGGTTTATTTATATATGCCCAATGACATGTCGTTTTTTCTTGTATATGGGTTTAGATATGAATCCTAAGACCATCACTTTTTAGTATGATATTTAAAGTAGTTTGGAAATGAAAAGAAGATAGTGAAACTTGTACATTAAAATAGCGTAAAAATCATATTAAAATAAAAATTTGGATAAATTGTAATTAATTATCAAATTTAAAAGAAAGTAATAACTGTTGCATCTCTCCTACAAGAAAGAGAGAGATCAAAATAAAATAACTAACCTCTTTCTTTCATATCAAACCTTAATATTTTGTATTCAAGGCTACTAAATAAAATGATTATCCTTTTTCTTTTTAACATGATATTTTTTCTTTTTAACATGATATCAAAGCTGAAAGTTCGGTGTTTGATGAGCATAATCGTCGGCCTGCTAATACTTTGGTTTTATATTTATTAAATTCTTACAAATGCACGAATCATTTCGTAAAAAAATGATAAATATACTCCAAAGGTCGATCTAAAGAAAGAATATATGTGATTTTTAATTTATTATTCAAATTTTTAAAAACGAAATTAAATCTTAAACATCTTGTCACGATATTTGGGTTTTTGTATTTCTAATCTAATAACATAAAAATATACATCATTTATAATAGTAGAGTATTTATGGATATAATAACTAAGTAATTATGTTTTTTCATATTATTTAGGTTATTAAAGTTTTAAATTGATATTTATTGATTCTCTATTTTTATATGAATAACAACTTTGGTAGGGTTAAATATTCTTTGTTAACTAAACAAATCAATTAACACCTATGAGTAGGGTTGATAACTAATTTTGTTAATTAAATTAATTCCTTTTTCTAAGAGATTGAAAATGAACCATTTAAATGCCACCTTTGGTGGGGTTAGACAGTTTAAACTTTATTCAATGTGTTCAAATTAAACCTAAGAATTTAGTTATCCGAGTACTAACTTTAAATTTTAAAACCACTACTGAAAACATTTTATCAATACATTTTCAGATAATAATTCTTATAAAAACTTTTGAAATAGAGCTTCACTCTAACTACCAGATAACTAAACCTTAAAATCTAATTTTCAGATTTAAGTTTGTAATGAAAAATAATATATTTCTCTCTAATATTCTTAATATAAAATCTTGAATAAAAATAAAATCAATTCACTTTAAAGATTTTTACTTATTTAATATTTCGCAAGCATAACAACGTTATTATTATATCATATTTACAAATAGCAAGCAAAGTTAAATTTAATCACAAATAAATTAAATATAACATGTAAGAATAAAGCATAAAAAATAATTGTAAAGAAAATAAAATTCTTACAGTACTTTGTTGTTATTCTCGTTGATGAAAAACCTCCAAATGAAATTTGCACTCCCATTTATTGAATCAAAAAACAAATAAATTACAAAAACATAATTAGTTCTTCTTAAAAAGAGAAGAACTCTAAAACTAAGAAAAACTAAAAACACTAAGAAATGAGAGAAAGAAAGAGAAGAGAAGATGTGTTTTGAGGTGTGTTTAGTTATGAAGAGAATATGGGTATTTATAGGTGAGGAAAGGAATAAAAAGTGGGTGAAAAAATGATTAAAAATGGAGGAAACGCGTAGTAGGTGATAATGATGTTAGCGGGTAGGTGGGCCGCGGCAGCGCACGCAGAATGGAGTAGGGGTGCGGACTGGGTGCTACTGGGCGTAGGCACGCGTGGAATGGAGCAAGGGCGCGCACAGGAATGGCCACTGTTGGGCGCGGGACCGAACACTGTTGAGCGCGGAGCGCATGGGATGGGCGTGTTGTGCGCGGATGCTCGGCGCGATTGGGCGGTTGTGTGCGCGATTTTCTCCTTTTTGACCCATTTTGTCCAATTTTTTCATATTTGTTGACTTTTTCTCATTTATTTTATGAATATATTTGTGATGTATTGCCTCCAGTATTCCTCTTTGAGTCTTTAAGTTACGTTTTTAAGCAAAAATACCTGAAAAACAATATATGATAAAATCATATAAATATATATATTTTTAATCAATTAATGTGCATAAAATCATGGTAATTTTAGTGCTTTTTGAGCACTCATCAGTTACCATTACCATTATCATGACCTCTACCTCTTCCTTGATTACCACCATTATTATTTGTAGAGGGATTAGGAAAAGGATTGGAACTCACACCTTTGAAACCTAAGGCACTTGATTTCCTTACAATATTTGCTTGTATGAGTTGGTGATCATCAATCTTGCTTTGTTATGTAAGAAGATTTTTGAAAAGAGAAGATGACTCTTTATATATTCAATTAAAAGATCATCAGCTCAATTGTTGTCTGTTTTGTAGAACATAAAAACGTGCAAGCATACACGGTCACAAGTAATAATATTTGATAAGTAAGTTATCGTTCCCACAGAGATTTGTTACTATAGTTTGTTGAGATACTAAAATTATCTCTCTCTGATTTTATTCAAAACGATCGTTGATTGGAACAAATTTAAGAAAAGAGTTTAATAACAAAATAAAAGAAATCTAGGATTGCAATTTTTCACTAAATTAATCAACTCAAATCATATTATTTTCTTTTGATTTATATTTTTTAGTACATTTAATTTGTCAACCGAAAACTTCTAATTTTATTCATACATCTCTTCCGAGTTCCGTACAAACACACCTCGTTAAATTAATTCATTATATTCCAATGAGAATTAAATTCACCAAGATTTATTACGTTCTAAGTTCTCAAATGGCCACACATACAATTAGGGTATATTCCTATCCTTCATCATACATGTCATTCTATCTATGAGCAATATACACAAAAATGTCTCTTCCAAGTTTATTTATGTGCCACGGATCATTTGATAAAATTCGTAAATAATCAAAAGCATTAAGCACAAAATAGAATAAACAACTCAAACATCTTATAAATCGTTCAAAAATAATTAAAATAAAAGCATCATAAATTTAGATCAAATACAACCCTAGAAAAATTAAATTACTTCATAAATTTCAAATAAAAATTACAACAGATACAGAAAAATTAGATGAAAAAGAAGGAAAATTAAAACATAAATATTTGGCACACGCAGAACACAACAAAAGCCAAAAATTGGCTTCTACGTGTTCTGCAGTACAAAACCGAACAACAAAATAATCTCAAAAATTAAACACTCCAAAAACTCTCCAAAAATCTTTTTAAAACTATCATCCTATCTCCTATTTATAGCTAAAAAAATACATCTAAAATATTATATTTTTTTTAAATAAACGCGTAAAAATTTGTATCGAAAAATAAAAATCACGTGTATCAATTTTCGATATTTAAAATATTAATTAAAATCACGCGTAGACACAGGCGCCGTTCTGATTTTTAAATTCAAAGTGCATGCCACGTGTCATCGTCTGATTCGCTGCAAGGATTTAATGCGGACACGTGGTAGCATTTCATTGGCTGCGGGAAACGGGCGCACGATAGATTGTCGCATGGGAGACAACGGCTACAATGCGGTGTGATCCTGTGCTTTCGCGCCCATCGTAACATGACACGTGTTATCACATGATTGGTTGAAAAATATAGTGGGACACGTGGCATCTTCGGATTCGCTGCAAGGATTAGTGCGGACACGTGGCATCATTTCATTCGCTGAAGATTCGGTTGCACGCCGGCATGCGCGGCAGGTGGGCCTCACTCGGGCGCCGAGCCGCGTGAAAAATAGAGACCTGCACCCACGCGAGTTGGTCGGGTGTGATCGGGACGCGCGCATCGTAGCCGTTTCTTCTTTGATCGGATGGTCCAAGTTTCATGCGTGGTGTATGGCGTGTGGTTTTTTCTCACCTGCGTAGACAAATAAACTTTAATTAATTGCATTTTGACCCACAAATTTAATTCAAATTACATTTTCAACTTTCTTTAATTACAGTTAAGCCCTTTTCTAATTTAAATTAATTTTTTAGACTTTTAATAATTAAAATTAAACCCGATTTTAATTTAAATTATATTTTTGACTTTTATAAATTGTAATTAAGAACTCTATTATTTGAAATTTTATTTTTAGACATAAATTTGCAATTAATTATGTTTTTCGATACAAATTATTTAATTTTCTTAAAATATATAAAAAAACAGTAAATACTAATTTATATTCTAAAATTAACTAAAAATATTAAGAACATAGCACCATTATTATTTGTAGAGGGATTAGGAAAAGGATTGGAACTCACACCTTTGAAACCTAAGGCACTTGATTTCCTTACAATATTTGCTTGTATGAGTTGGTGATCATCAATCTTGCTTTGTTATGCAAGAAGATTTTTGAAAAGAGAAGATGACTCTTTATATATTCAATTAAAAGATCATCAGCTCAATTATTAAGGAAACATACACACTCATTGTATTCAGGTCCAAGACCTCTAAGAATCAATACAATTGAATCATTCCCTTAAACATTATGTCCAATTCCTAAAAGATTATTTGGTAAACCTTTAATTTTGTCAAAATATTCATCAATTGTCATATTTTCTTTTCAAGTAGTTTGAAGTTGTAGTTTCACTTACATTGCTCGAGCCCTCGAGGTTGAGGCAAATACTTTCTCAAGAGATCCTTATTGATCTTGCTCATTGGTTTTACCAATAATATACACATGCATTGGTTGAGTCATTGACTCAAATATCCAACTCTTTAATATCCCACTTATTCAACTTCATATGCTATAATATGGATTCAAAATTTGTGTTCTAGCATTGAATATATTTGGTTCATTTTGTATTTAATGAAACAAAATCAAGTCTCCGACAACAACATCAAAAACTTGATGAAACAAAAACGGCATCGAGTTAGTAGTACCAATTTTGCAAATACTTTAATTTTATATTTATAAAATTCTCGCAAGTGAGAAATGTTTACTAGTGGCGATGAAATATTGGTATAATATTTCTTGATCTCCATTGTTGTTTTCTTTGATACCATAACAAATATCAAGCTTAATCTTCATCAAGAAAGGATGAAGAATATAAGAAAGAAGAAAGCAATGAGAGAGAGAAATAAAGAGAGCAACAAAAAAGTTGTTAGAGTTGTATGAAAATGCTTCTTTGATATGTATACTATTATTAAACTGGTATGTGTATATATATATACACAATTCCCAACAAAAGATATTTTTTCTCTCCAATGCTAACACTACCAACTATTAACTCATAGTCCAATCCAAGCTTTTACACGTGTACATGCATATAACTAACCAACTAACAAAAGAAAGTGGAAATGAACTTTGTAATGTATAATCTAAAAGCATTGAGAGTGATAAATTGTTCGAATCGAGTGGCCAATCATGTCCAAACCATTTTAACTATACACATGGAACAACGTTTTCAAGGTAAAACTTCTTCAGAAATTTTTTGTGCAGAAAAGAAAATATGAAATCTTTAAGTTAGAGGCAATACTAGTTTTTTAACAGAGGGTTGTATCCTTTTTTTGGGTAATGGATTTAGAATTCAAAAATTAAAAGAATAAGTTCTAAGTGTTTGAGATTGTTATAAAGCTCTTTAATTCAAGAAGCAAATTAAGGAGCAAGACAAGGAGTGACCATTCTTAATTTGAGGAGTAAATTAATGCTTAATTCAATGAGCAATTCAAAAAACACTTAATTTAAGGAGTAATTTAAGGAGCGAATTTTCCTAAAAATAAATGTATAATTGTAATGAATCAATCAACCAAGTGTTCATTCCAATTGAGAGAAAAACTTTTGCGAGAGAAAATTGAGAGCAATTTTCTTAGGTGTAATTGGGTTGTGAGTTGTGAGTGTTGTAAATACCTTGTATAATTTCTCTTTTTTCAGTAAAAATATCTGCAATAGGTTCAGAGACGTAAGCAAGATTGGTCAAACTTCGTTATCAAATTTGTATGTTATTTTGTCTATTTTGCTTTATCATAAATCTGGCTTATCGGGAATTTGTGTAATTTCTCAACAATTGGTATCAAAGCTTTTGGTAGTGAATAGTGAAATTTTGTCGATGATATTTGTTTGTTAATGGAGGTGTTCTAATACACAATGGTTTACAAAAATAGTTAGAAACGATCCAGAGGAAGTCAGATTTGAGTGGGAGCAATGGTCGTAGATGAAGGAAGGGTGAACTCAAGAAATTCGATGGCACAGATCTCAGGTTTTGGAAAATACAGATAGATGATTATCTGTATCAAAGAAATTTGTATCAACCCCTCTCAGGAAAGAAGCTAGAGGCTATGAACGAAGAAGATTGAAATCTTCTAGAAAAACAAGCCCTCAGAGTTATTTGATTAACGATATGTCGCAATGTTGCTTTCAACATAGTAAAGGAAAAGACCATAGTGGGTCTTATGAAATCTCTCTCCAATATGTATGAGAAGTCATCGACCTTAAACAAAGTGCACTTGATAAGGCATTTGTTCAATTTGCGGATGATAGAAGGTGTATCGGTAGCCCAACATCTCAATGAACTCAACACATTCATAACCCAGTTAAGTTTAGTTGAAATTGAATTTGATGAAGAAGTACAATCATTGATACTTTTGTCTTCTCTGTCAAAAACTTGGAATGTTACTGTCACGGCTGTGAGTAGCTCGTCAGGAAGTAATAAGTTGAAATTTGATAATGTTCGTGATCTGGTTCTCAATGAAGAAATCCGACGTAGAAAGTCAGGTGAATTTTCAACCTCTTCAGTTTTGTATACAGAGTTAAGAGGAAGAAATTCAACCAGAGGGAATGGGTGTGGTAGAATAGACTACTGAGGTAGATCTAAGGACAGGAGGTCCAAATCCAGGAATCCCAATAATTACCATAGCTCGAAGACTGTCGAGTGTTGGATTTATGGGAGAATAGGGAACTATAAAAATCAGTGCAAGAGTGCACCGAAAGACCAACAAGTGAAGGAAGAGGCAAATTTTACTTCCACCTCAGAAGGAGATGATGCATTGATATGCTCTTTGAAGAGCAACAAAAAATCTTGGGTGTTACACTCTGGAGCATCGTTCCATGTTACTTCACAGAAATAATTCTTCGAGAAATATGTCCCCAGAAACCTTGAAAAGGTATATCTTGGTGATGATCAATTGTGTTCTATTATTGGAAAAGTTGTAGTAAAGATTAAGTTCAATGGGCCTGTTTGGGAGTTGAAGGATGTTAGGCATATTCCTGACCTAACAAAGAACTTAATCTCAGAAGGTCAGTTGGCTAGTAAAGGCTACACTAGGATCTTTCATGGTGATGATTGGAAGATTTCAAAAGGTGGAATGACAGTTGCTCAAGGTAAGAAGAGTTGTTTCTTTATATAATAGAAGGGGCACGTTGTTAAATCGTAGTTGCAGCAGGCAATGAAACTCCAAATTTGTGGCACCAGAGACTAGGCCACATGAGTGAGAAGGGGATGAAGATTATGCACTCAAAGGGAAAAATTCCAGGTCTAGAGTCGGCAGAGATTGACATGTGTGAAGATTGCATACTTGGAAAGCAAAATAGAGTCAGCTTTCAGCTTTTAGACAAGTGTCAGAACCCCAAAGAAGGAAAGGTTAGAGCTTATCCACTATGATGTTTGGGGATCAACGAATGTCTCATCCATTGGTGGGAAACACTACTTCATGACTTTTATTGACGATCACTCTCGGAAGGTATGAGTTTACTTTCTAAAGCATAAGTCTGAAGTATTTGAGGCTTTCAGAAGATGGAAAGCTGTGAAAGAAAATGAGATAGGTTTGAAGATCAAAAAGCTTAGAACTGATAATGGTGATGAATATGAAGACACTAGATTCAAATTTTTTTGCTATGAGCACGGGATCATAATGGAAAGAACTACGCAAGGCATGCCTCAACACGATGGTGTAGTTGAGCGTATGAACCAAACATTGACAGAAAGAGCCAAAAGAATTCATTTACAATCAGGTATACCGAAGTAGTTCTGGGCAGAAGTAGTCAACACAACAGCTTATTTGATCAATCGAGGCTCATCTGTTCCATTGGAGCATAGAATACCAAAGGAGGTGTGGAGCAAAAAAGAGGTAAAAACTATCACATCTAAAAAATTCAGTTATGTAGCATTTGTGTATATTAGTGATGAAGGTGGAAATAAGCTTGATCCCAAATCCAATAAATGCTCCTTAATTGGCTATGGTGAGGATGAGTTTGGCTATCACATTTGGGATAATGAAAACAAGAAAGTGATATGTAGTATAAATGTGATTTTCAACAAAAAATGTGATGTATAAGGACATGCATAAAACAGACGCCAATGACTCAAAGTAGAATGAGTCAGTATTTGTAGATGCAGATAATGTCCTGGATGGTTTCGTGAAGGAACCAATTGTAACAAGTTCTCAGCTAGAAGAACTTGTTGGACATATTAGTATGCAGCAGTCCGACACACCACGGCCTCTTACTAAAACTCTTGTATTGAGGTCTTCTCGACCTCATGTGCCTAACAGGAGATACATGAACTATATGTTGCTGACTGATGAAGGAGAGCATGAATGTTATGATGAAGCTTGTTAGACTGGAGATGCCAACAAGTGGGAGTTTTCCATAAAATTGAAATTGTTCTCAACTTTAGTTGGTTTACTTAAGTAACAAGACTAGAAAATTTGTTGCATTGATCGAGGTGTGAAGACAGATTGAAATCAATCTTCAAGTGGGAGATTGTTAGAGATTGTTATAAAGCTCCTTAATTCAAGGAGAAAATCAAGGAGTAATCATCCTTAATTTAAAGAGTAAATCCATGCTTAATTCAAGGAACAATTCAAGGAACTCTTAATTTAAGGAGTAATTCAAGGAGTGATTTTTTCTATAAATATATGTATAATTGTAATGAATCAATCAACCAAGTGTTCATTCCAATGTAGAGAAAAACTTTTGTGAGAGAAAATTGAGAACAATTTTCTTGGGTGTAATTTGGTTGTGAGTTGTGAGTGTTGTAAACATCTTGTATAATTTCTCATCTTTCAGTAAAAAGATCTGCAGTAGGTCCGGAGACATAAACAAAATTGGTCAAACTCCGTTATCAAATTTATGTGTTATTTTGTCTTTTTTCTCTCATAAGTATGACTTATTGAGAATTTACGTAATTTCTAAACACTAAGCACGTGACCTTACATATATGTGAATACACGAGTATTTGTAGTTTGTTTGGTTGTATTTTTTTAAGCATTAGTCCCTCAACTATTAATACATCCTAATAAAATAGGAATAAAGTTATCAAAATTTGCATAGGTTGAGTAGAAGATTAAGTTACTCTCTTTGAATCATTTTATGGCTGTAACCAAGATGTATCAGCAATCTATGATCCAAAAAACTATTTCTTTCTCAATTAAAACTCTACTATATTGTAGAAAATTGAAATACTACACTTACTAATATTATGTTACTCGGAACTAAAAGACAAAAATAGAAACTAGGAATTTGTAGAAAGAAAAAAATAGAGTAAGTTATGCTATAATGTGAAAATTACTGAGAACACTACTTATATTAATTATAGATGAAAAAATCAAAGTTCTTAGAGAAATAGCAGTACTATTAAGAGTGTAGGAAATAGTGGGAGAGATTGGGTAAAGAAAGATTTGGTCTAATAAATTGGGTCTTCTCTAACTGGTTCAATTAATTTAATTTTAAATTAAAAATAATTAAATAAAAATATATTTAAAAAAATAAAGTGTCGGATAATCAATGTGCATGTGATTAATATGTGCAGTTTTCTTCTAAATTTCAGCTAGTATTAATTGTTCATTTTTATGGAATGAGTTGTATCTACTAGTTGTAATTAATTTGTTTCACATACCAAATGTAATTATCCCCAACTGATATAGATGAAAGCTTTAAAATTAAGAGAAGAAAATGGATAAACTTGTATCTTTTGTAGAAAGAAAACGAGTAACTCGTATATTTCGTTTAAAAGTAAAACTAATATGAAACACTAACAATTTCATTGCAAAAATGCAAACTACAATAGTTGTCATTTTACTACTATATTGGTATATTTTTGTCCAAAAAAATATTCTAAGTGTGATTTATATTTATAATATAGATATACTTGTCTTTTAAATATAACATAATTATTTATTTTTCAAAAATAAATCAAATATAAGAAAGCAAAAAGACATATACTACTATAATATAAAAATAAAAATCTTGAATTTGAGATTTCAAAGCGTTTAAAATCCACTAGAAAAACAAATAACAAATCAAATCTAAAATATTTTAAACTTGACTCTTAAGTATAAAACTTAAGCTTCAAGGAAATAAAATATTAAAAAAAATAAAATGATAATGCAAATAAAATAAAAAAATATAATATTTTAATTTATATGATATGCATTACCAACTCTACTTTATCCACACTAATATTATTCTTCTCAGATCAAGTAAATTAAAATAGAAAATTGAAAGTAGTAACACAGTAGTGATTTTTATTTTTATTTTTAACCTCTTATTATACTGCTTTCTATATATTAATTAATTGACGACTAATATACAAACGACCTAGTAATTTTTATATCACTCAAAAAACTAAAACAAATACATAACAATCAAAAGAAAAAAGATTGTTATATTAAACCCAGACTTAATTCTATACATCAAAACAACATCTAATGCCCCCACCAAGCCGCCAAGAACGAGACTCCTCTAAAGATGAACAGAGATGCAACAGAGTTGGTGTCGATGAACGGCAACAGCAAGCAAGGGAAAAAATGGAAGGTAAGGTGAAACCAACAGCAATGATGCTGATCGATGAAAGACAACGGCAAAACATGAGCTAATTAAAAAAAAAAAACTATGTACCTAGGTGTAGAGGATGTGGGATGATTGTGGGTGTGGCTAGGTATAGGGGTGGAGGTGGTGACTAGAAGGTACAAGAAAAAGCGCTTCGTATTCGAGAGGATACAGAGAGTTTTCTATGATCGAGCAATATATTTTCAAAGTATGAAAGTTGAGACTTGGTTATAATATTAATTTGACCTATTAATAGCAGTGTCGAGGGGACAAAATAAAGAGAAACATTTGAAATAGAGAGGAATAAAAGGGATCGTTATTATTCATATGAATTGGTACTACTATTTAAAAATAAATATTATTTAATTATATTTTTTATATTATATTAAAGATTTATCATACTTTAAATATCAAATTGATATTAATTTAATTTAATTTTCAAATTACAGTAAATTTATTCATACTTTTAAATGATAATAACATTAAAATAATACCTAAACAATATAGATAAAACAAAAATGAAATATTCAAACCTTAATACAACCACCCAAAAGCTTTAAAAAAACCAAAACAACAAATGGAAAAGAACCAACTACTTGGACGTTTCTTCTTATTGAAAGATCCCATGGATTCTTCTCTTCGTATATGCTCAACCAGATCTTCTTTGTACAGAAAATCCGGATCTTCTTTGTACAGAAAATCCAAATCTTCTTTGTACATAAAATCCAAATCTTCTATGTCGTCTCTAAACAACATATTTCTCATGCCTTCACTCTTCTCTTTAACTCCGTTAATATTCCGTTGCTTTGTGCTATCACTGAGACTTGCACGCCTATGAATTTCCACCGCCATGATTATGAACGGAATGATGAATTAACTGAAATATATTCTGCGCAGACTTAATTGGATTGGTGAGAGTATATGCTAGTGAGATGGATAGCCGTCCGTTTTATTCTAACCCAGCTGTCACTACTTCTAGAATTCTAGTAGAAATAGGCCATGTAAGATCTAAATATTAAAATATTATTTTTTATTAATAATTTTAAATTATCACATGTAAAATAAATATAATTTTTTATAATTATACAGAAATAGAATTTATAATTTTTTTATTTATCTAGGTATATAATATAACTTAATAATTTCACTTTTTTTAGCCGTATTTTTATTCTCATATCAAGATATATAGGATATGCGCAATTCAAGGAATTAAAATTATTGAACCACTAGGATTATCATGAATAAAAAATTAATGAATTAGTTATTAATTTTTCTAATTTTCCTTATAATTTTATTAGTAATAAAAAAAATTCAATAAAACATATTAGAATATGATTCTTGTGGAAGAATTTTGCATGGGGCAAACAAAGCTTTTTGGTAATTGAATATTATATTATCAGACCTTCTAACTTATTTATTTTAATAGGAAAATACTTTATAGCAATACTATATCCTTCACAAATTAAACGGAAATTAAAATTTGAATGAAAGCTAATCAATAACAATAATTTACACTTTAGTGATTTTTATATCCCAATAGTGTCATATAGAATTACTTATTTTAATTTGAGGTTATTATGACATTATTTTTGTTGTATCCACACTAACTTTAATGTAAATTTAAAATAAAATTGACAATATTTTTTTTACATTTCCTCAAGCTAATTAAATTACTTTTAAAAATATTTTTATCTATTTTTAAAATATATATTAAATATGATGTATACATAATAAAAATAATGTATCAATAATCTCACCCTTGTATATTAATAAAAAAAAAATTACATGTATCGATTATTTAAGAGGTGCAGATTAATCCTATATTTATGACTCAATTGGATTTTTTTTATACAAATTATAATATTAAAATACTTGTTTTGTAAAAAGAGGACATTATTAGTTTCTTTCTCCTATTTTATATTTTATTTAATAAAAATACAAATTCATTCTCACAAAGAATAAATTTTAAATTATAAATAGTTAAATTTTAAATAAAAAATAAAAAATATTAACTTATTAATAATAATCATTATTTAATGTTTGTTATCTTCTAAATCTTGAAACTTAATCTTTAAATCATAAAACATAAATCTTAAATCTTAAACTTTAGACATATTAGATATATATATTATTAAACATGCTATTTTTATTATTTTACTTTTAATATCAATAATTAAAATAAAAATTTTAAATAAAAATATTAACTTATTAATAATAATCATTTAATGTTTGTTATCTTCTAAATCTTGAAACTTAATCTTTAAATCATAAAACATAAATCTTAAATCTTAAATCTTAAACTTTAGATAGATTAAATATATATATTATTAAACATGTTATTTTTATTATTTTACTTTTAATATAAATATCTATTATATTAAATATTTTATTTTAAAAAAATATCGGCCAAACAAAATTTGTTTCGGTCCTATTTGAATTATTTTAGGGTTAAAATTAAGGTAAATTCTAAATACATCTATCAAAAACTATAAAAACATGCCCTCAGTGTTTAGAAAGCTTTGAATTCTCAAAAATTTGGTTGGCCAGATCTCTCTCTCTCTCTCTCTCGTTTGCTCTGTTTTTAATGGAACCAATGAATGTATTATATCTTAGTTATATATGTTTGAATAATTTAGTATATTTGTTCTTCTTTTTCTTAGCATTTTGATATTTTTTATTAAAAAAAAGTTCTACAATAAAAATAATTAATTAATTTTTTAATTTTTTTTAAATAATCTATGAAATTAATATCTTAATAACAATTAAAAATGAAAATAAAATAAAAATTGATTATTTTGTACAATTTTTTAAAAATAAAATAATTTAAATAAAAATGTATTATTCATTACTCTTTACCAATTATATTATTTTATATCTTTATCAATTATTAGATATATTTTTAAAAAAATATTATTTTAATTTTAAATTTAATTAACTTGAATATCAATTATCACTATCAATAAATAATTTTTCTAAACAAATAACAAGAGACTAAACTGTATTGTTAATGTAACAAAATGCCTTGTGCGGCCAATCTTTTCATAATTTTATTCGTTTCCTTCTTTTCTCTTGGCGGCCAAACAGAGTCATTTGTACTTCTTCTCAGTTTGCGCCGCATTGTTTTAGGCTGCTCATTAGTCATTTCTTGTTTCCTTTTGAAGGTAATTATGTTCCAAGCCGGCGGTTCTAAGATTGCTTTGGGTTCCGAATTGGGTCTTCTCATTTTGGTACGTCGTGTTTTCATCTTTTGACTTAATCGTTCTTAGGTTAATTGTCTTAAGGTTTCAGTCTTGGCACGCAATGCTGTTTGAAATGTTGAATTTTAGGAACCTAATTGCGTTTTATCAACACTGTATTTGGGTTTATGAGTTTCAGTTGACGATCTCAAGTTTACCCTTTTAACGCTCCAAAGCTTTAGCTTTTATGGTTAGGAAAGGTGTAACACTATTAATAATAGGACCACTTTTATGTTTTTAGTTTTTTTTTTCAATTTATAATTAATTTAAGTTATAACGTTTATATTTAATATAATTAAAAAAAATAGAAAATAAAAAATTTCTTTATTTTTTAGGATGTTTTTTTTCATACTAATAGAATTAAAATATTAAATATATATATATATATATATGATTTAATTTTCATTTTAACAATAAATAAATTACCATGAACATATTTTTCTGTTAGTGTTAATACTTTTTTGGATATTTGTTTTAAAAGGGGTCAAAAATGATGAAAATAATCGCTTTAGATAGTTTTTTTATTAAAACACCGACTCTTAGTAGATTCATGATTGATCGTAACATGTAATTAAAATATTAATTAAATATAGATTTTTTTTTTAATTTATTTAGACTCTCATTTTTTTACCTGCTTCTAACATTTTAAGTATATCATTTTTTATTAATTAAATTATAAGAAATTATCCTATATAACAATTTACAAATTATAAGAGTTGATTTTTAATAAAAAAAAACTGTTTTGCATTACTTTTATGCCGTCAAGGACAGAGATACCCATACTTTTCCTTCTTTTTGTAGTCGACATTTTCCTGTTTGACCAACAGTTGTATAATCGTTGTATAAACAGATCGTGTATCGTTTATACTTAATTGTCTCCCTATTCTATGGGTTTATTTTGACCAAGCTGATGTAATGAGGTGTTGATTTAATCTTTGATTTTATTTATTTATTTTTGGGTATTAAGTATTAAATATTTGTGTTTTTTTTAATTATTACATAAATTTTACATTATTACTTTAAAATATTAGATCATGATATTCTTAAAGAATAATAAATAATTCTTATATGAATTTCTTATGCAAAACGCGTTCGCTAAAGCACAAATTACTGGTCAAATGTCTATTAGTATCCTAATTATCTAAGCCAGGAAAAAAAGTATCATAATTATTAAAATAATCTCTCTCCTACCACGCGTGTAAGTAACCTTGGAGATTTTGACTTTCTCTTTGGCGATCAGAAATTAAAAAAAGGTTAGGTTTTATGTAAGAGTAGAGTGGAGTATTTATTTCGAAGATTTATGTGATGGTTCCTATATGAAAGATATTTCACCGTAGGCCCTCATTGATTGGCTGAACGTTTTGTTGTCTCTCCACCGTGGGACTAATTGTGACATTTTTGTTATTTATTGCTTGGAAAGATCTAGTAACGTGAATCGTGATACTGTAGTTGGTATTATACAATTGTGTTTTCCAAACTCTTTTCGTTTATGTCATATACTACTCATAGTCATATCATATGCATGTTTCAGATTATATGCTGATAGCAGTCATTTCATTCGGCTGTTTGGGATATGAGCATAACCAGTACGAGTCCTTGTTCTGTTTGTCAATATTCCGACATTGCATATTTATTGCTTTGTTCATGCGTTTTTTTCTTTATCTTAGATTGCTGGAGAGTTGTGGTTGATGGAACTTTTGCCAAATAACAGGTACAAGAAAACACTAAAGAGGTGATTTTTTATTGATAAACGAGTTGGGTGAAGACATTTGCAATCAATTTACTGCTATCGTTTTTCTGGACCGTTATTTTGTCAAAAGATACTCCCACAAATTTTCCCTTCGAGCCTCCTTGCACCAGTCTGAATGGACCTGAAATCAAATCATTCTGCTCCTGTTTTAACCGATCCTGCACCCATGAGCAAATCAAGACTTAGCGTGCACTCCAGTATGTTGTTGCCTTACACACCTCCCGGAGCGGCATTTTCTCCGGGCTTGTGTCTTACAATACCTAGAAAGAAAACTGGAATACTTGATGATGTTCGTTATGTTTCATCGTTAGATGCTATGAAATCTTCATCACCTCCCCATAAGAAGATGACAAAAGATGTAAACCATGATGTTATATGGATCGACTCCAATGTTGCTTACAACACCTGGATGGTATTACTTATTGCTGCCTGTCCGTTTGGTTTTATAGGTTTTGTTACTTAGTGGTGACAAGTTTCCAAGTTAGTTGTTTATGGGTTTGCCCAATCTTGCAGGTTAAGTACCCATCCGCACTCAAATTCTTTCAGCAAATAACCAACAATGCAAAGGGCAAGAGAATAGCATTGTTCTTGGATTATGATGGCACTCTTTCACCAATTGTAGATAACCCTGACTGCGCTTTCATGTCTGATGCTGTGAGAAATTTTCCATATTATTGGTTTTTTTTTTCCTTTCCCATTTCTCCATCATTTTCTCATCAAGAGTCTGAAACATTTTTAGATGCGTGATGCCGTAAAAAAGGTGGCAAATTGTTTTCCAACAGCAATAATTAGTGGTAGAAGCCGTGACAAGGTAATTGCTTTTGGTTTCTTGTCAACTAATTAAGTGTATCTTCTTCAACTTTTTGTTTCTAGTTTTGACTAGAACTTGTTTTGGACATTCAGGTTTATGAGTTTGTAGGACTAACAGATCTGTATTATGCGGGTAGCCATGGGATGGATATCATTGGCCCTGTTAGTCAATCTGTATCAGCTGAACAAACAAACACTTGTAAGTCTACCGACAAGCAGGTAAGTTGGAAACAATGTTTCCTTTGTCATAATGTTGTATGCGTTCTTGCTTCCTATGAGAAATAAAGTTTTATATAGTCATTTTTTTCTTCTTTTTGGGTGGATACAGGGTAAGGAAGTTAACCTTTTTCAACCTGCGGCTGAATTTTTACCTATGATCAATGAGGTGTGTAATTCTCAAGGGTTCCATGTCACTCCATACACAAGTGAAGTATAGTTCAATTTTGAAGTTCTCTGTGTAATATAGGTTGTTGATGTTTACTTGAGCAGGTTTATAGATCTCTTGTTGAGAGTGTCAAAGGAATTGAAGGAGCTAAGGTTGAGAATAACAAGTTCTGTGTGTCTGTACATTACCGCAATGTAGATGAGAAGGTATTTTTTGTAACCAACAACGAAGATAAATCAACTAATTTTCGTTTTATTTTCTATTTTGTAAGCAGACACTTTTCTCCACTTTGATTATTTATTTATTATTACAGCATTGGATTGTAGTCGCACAATGTGTAAATGACATTCTAAAAGGCTATCCATGTTTGCGATTGACTCATGGGCGGAAGGTATTTCATTGGAATTTGCTCTTTTGGCCTCTGCCTTTTAAATTCTTATTCCTCTTTTGCTTTGCTTCAACCTCATATTTAGGTTTTAGAGGTCCGACCTGTGATAAACTGGGACAAGGGAAAGGCTGTCACGTTCTTACTCGAATCACTTGGTATACACCTGTCCTAAAATTACTTTGAAAATTTTGTATGCTTGTCAATTAGTATATTTTTGAAAAAACGAAGTGGATTCATGAAAATTTGTTCTTTATGTAACAATGGTATTTGTCTTAGGGCTAAGTGATTCTGATGATGTCTTACCTATATATGTTGGAGATGACCGCACAGATGAAGATGCATTCAAGGTTAATTTTGAACTTGAACTCTGACAAAGCAACTTGATACTTTTAGTGGGGCTCTGATCATGTAAACAAACTGATTATAATTGAAAGTTTAACAGGTCTTGAGAGAGGGAAACCGAGGTTATGGTATTTTGGTCTCTTCTGCACCCAAGGAAAGCAATGCCTTTTTCTCTCTCAAGGATCCATCAGAGGTAAATTTTTTGAGGAGTAATGTTTCTTTTGGGAAAACTATCTTTTTAAGTAATAATGTTACGTGAAAATTATGATATTTTTTATTTCAATTAATTACTCGTATTATTGAAATATTCACGTATTAAAACGTTTTCCTTTTCTTACCCTTCTTCTTGATGAAGCAGTAAAACTTGATATTATGGTATTGTTGTTGATGTAGGTAATGGAGTTTCTCCAGGCACTAGTGGTATGGAAAAAGTCAAGTGCTTTATAGAACACCAAAGAAGATTATACTTTTTGACTTGCCTTGCAAAGTTAATTATACCAAGAGTCGGGAACAGAGTTCAATAGGGGTCTTTTATAGCAGGATATGATGATATTGTTGCCTCTGCTTAAAGCTCCTTCTTGTCTTTAATTTAAAATTATTTGCTTTAATTTCCATCGAGAGGACATATCTGGATTTCTAATCATTTTTTAATTCTTTTTTTATTATAACAGATAAAAGTATGATTCTATGTTCTCCAAAGGTAGTTTCATTTTAGAGTAACGTTTGGATTTGTAGATTGTATTATCTTAGTTACTTAAAAATTCTACACATTTTTAGTATTATCTAATCTTTGTTCTTTTTCGCTCAAAAATAAATTAAATTTTTCGTTAATCATAGTAGATTTTATCTGATCTAATAATAATATGTTTTATATATAACACTTAATAAAAAATACATATTGATGAGATAAAATCTCATTTAGTACATATAGAACAATTCTAATTACGGTGATTTTAATGTTATAGTGGTGACTGGGATTGATATTGGTTTTTTTAATATTTCCTCTCTATTTAATATAAATTGGCAAGAAGCAAATGTGTGCAATGTTATTTAATCATGAGGGCGATTTTTTGGTTTTGATTCAGAAAGTGAGAAATTTGCATGAATTAAAAAAATCATATTTAAAAATTTATATTCACAAAAATAATATTATTTATATCGAATTATATTTTTACTATTTAAAATATTTTTAATTTATTATTTTACATTAAAAATTATTAACTTAAAAACCTTTTAAATTATATTATAATTATTTAAATCTATTTAATATTAAAAAAAGTAATTTAATTATATTTAATATTATTAATGTGTTATTTTTTATTATTATAAATTTTAATGATATTTTTTATTATAAATTTTATTTATATAATTTCACAACTTTCTTCGACATGTTTCTCGGTATGTACACTTTATAATCAATTATACAGCTGTGCAATAGTTGTACCATTATACTTCTAGAGTATCCTGCTTATGTATGTGGGTTAAAAAACCAATGGGACTAGTTTTGTAAATTTAAAAATTGGGATAATAAGGCAATCAGCCAATAACTGAAGTCAATAGCGTGAAATTTTCAAGATATGATATTTTATGTGGGCTGAAAATTCCTTTGAAATTCGGTGAGCGTACATAGACATCTTAATATTCTAGGGATTCTAATATGTTCACTTATTATGGGCTTTCCATGAAAGTTTGATTACTTTCGTATTTTTATTTTTTTTAAATTTTGGTCCCTCCATTTTAAAATAATACGTTTTAGCACATTGATTGTTACAAGTCAGGTACTTTAATTACTTTTTTTTTTGTCATTTTAGGGATAAAAATTTGGATAAAATTGATTTAAACGTTATTATGTTTTTGACAAAATGTTCAGATCAATTATTAAAAATAAAATAACAAAAATGTTTCAAAATTAACTAAAATATCTAACTTATTAATAATAAAGATACTAAAATATATTATTTAAAATAAAGTTATTAAAATATTCTAAATAAAAAAAAATGATCACGTTAATTCTTCTAACCAAACCAAGGCAACTTATGAAAGTAAGTTGGGACTTAGAATTCATAACTTCAGACCATGTGCACTACCTACCTTTCTTTTTTCTTGTTTTTTACAAGAGACTTCTATTCTTCTTTAATATTAACTAAAGTGTTCCTACTGGACTTTGTCACTAGACCGTTATCATCTTCTCAATCTATTTGATTCTTGAGAATCCAAACCCAAAAATATATTACTTTGCTTGAGAACCACAAATCTATGGCCACATCCATGCAAACAATTGCTGCTCTAACTTGCAGTTGGTGTCAGTGCTCCAAATATTGTATTTGTTTTGACATTTGGGCTTTTCTAGGAGCTCTTTTTTTCCTTTCTTTCTAATTGTAATCTTCTTTTTTTATATTCTTTACCGAATTAATTTCTTTTATATGTTTCATAGTAGTTTTTTATAGTTTGTAATAATACTATATATTATAAATATTTTAATATTTTAATTTAAATAATATTTTTAAATTGATAAATTTATAAGTGTGACTATAATTAACATATTATTTGTGATATTCTTTTAACATAAGGAATAACATGTTATTTGACCTTTGTTGAGCCTGAGTTTTAATATATATTTTTCAGAGCTTTGAGATGTTAGTTGGAGCCTTAATACGTGGTCAACCTTAAGCTTTAAATATATTTTGCTTTGATCTTATACCTTTCTAACACAATGTAACGTATACGTTTTATATAACGGATACGTATACATGTAAAACTCTCTCTATATATATATATTTATATATATATACACATGAATGAACTTCCTAAAAGATCCACACATTTCATTATTTTTTCTGATTTCTCTCTAGTTTTTCTCTCTACAAATCAGATCAATCCTAACATTTTGACACCCCACCATGAGGCTAAGGTTCTGAGGTTGAGCTTGAGCTTCTGACTCTATATTTTCAAGGATTCATCTTGAATTCTGAGAGAAACTTAAGAGAACAAACACATGATCCACTTACTAGTTACCCCCAAAATCACAATCACGTGTTCTTTATCACCATAGTAGAGACTCGTGCTAAAGGTCGACTAAGACTAGCAAACGAGAAAGTAGTGGTAGCATTGGAACACCTGGCCAACCTATGGTAAGGTTAGAATGGAAACTAATTCTCATCGAGAGTTAGCTCATCAACATCTCGAGTTATGAAGAAAAATCAAGGAGACCAAGCGAGAAAATAGGCTATTGTACTCCTAATCAAGTGAGGGAACCTCCGATGATCAAGCCACCAACCCTATTGGTAGAAATAGACCAGAACGTGTCATGCCCAAGCTTAACTAGCGTGAACAGGAAGTTAAGGGAGACCCCATTTCTGGTTCGATGAGACCTAGTAACGAGCAGTGGTTGCAAGAAAGAAAAAACTAGATGGTGCAATTGCTGGCGTTGGAAAAGACTAACAAAAAGCAAGACCACACAGAAGTGGTTCAATAACCTAACACCTTGTACCATAACCTCTTTCTCACATTTTTCTAGGTTGTTTATCACCAATTATGCCTGCAATAAGCCATTGAGGAATGAGTTGTACCACCTCTTCTTAATCACCTAAGGAAGTGGTGAGTCTATTAAAGAATATATGAGAAGGCTTAGAGAAGAAAGGCTATAGATAATAAATTATCTGAGCTTTATTGCCATAAAGGCCTTCAGGTGAGGCCTCATGAGGGATTTTGATTTGTTTGCAGAACTGACCAAGACGATCCCATAAACTTTGGAGAAAGCTTATGTAGATGCGAGAAAAAATTTCAATATGGAAATAGAGCTAGGTCTGGTTAATAGTAGCAAGGCAATTGTGAAGGATACACTAGAAAAAGAGAAAAAAAAGGATGAGCCTAAATACGGCAAATCAAGATGACAAGATCAACAAAAACAAAGGCTTCACACCAAACCATAGAGGAGTAGCCAATGGTCTGGGAACAGGGGACCTTAGGGGAGATCAATATCTCTTTTCAAGGGTCCACTCTTAAGAGTAAGTCAAGCTCAGGTAGTGTTGAGAATGGAGTAGGAGTCGAATGTTAGATGGCCCCAAAAAATGAGGACTTCCCTTAGGGACACATATAAGTGGTGTGTCTTTCACAAGGACGTAGGCCATGAGACGAGGGACTGTAGGCATCTAGAAAAAGAAATAAAGGATCCATTGGCTAGATGATATTTTCAAGACCTTGTAGGAAGCAACATCAGAGGAAGGGGCGATGGCCCAAACGTGAAACTTCAAAGCTACCTACTCCATTAGGTTGCGGGATAGACCCCCATAACGACCCCAATGTAAGAACTATCCATACTATACATGGAGGGTCCCGACTTAATGGGACGTCCAATGACTTGCATAAAAAGGTACGCCAGAGATTTATGAAGCTTCTCACATGTTTGCAATCTAGAAAAAGAGAAGTCTTTTATTGAAATCACCTTCATTGAGATGGACAAGGCCTTGTCTCTCCATAAGGACCTTTTGGTAATCACTTTAAGAATAGGATCCTGTGATGTTTGTCGGATCATATTTGACATTGAGAGCTCAATCGACTTTCTTTTTCTGTCGACAATAAAAGCCTTAGGCATAAAGGAATGCGATATTGCAAGAAGAGAGCTAGCCCTAATGGGATTCAATAGTAGCACCACTTATGCAATTGGAATTGTGGTGCTACCTGTCATAGCTAAGGGATCTATAGTGATGACCAATTTTGTGGTAATTAATGTCCAAACTCACTATAACGTCATCTTGGGCAGGTCATGGATACATAAGATGAAAACAGTCTTGTCCACCTTCCACCAACTCATCAAATTCTCGACTAAGGAAGGTATAAAGGAGATCAAGGGAAACCATAAAAGGCCAAAAGTTTTTATAACGTCACTATGAAAAAGGTCACTCCCAAGTAGCAACCATAACATGGGCTTCTTCAAATAAAAGGCTCAAAGGTAGATGTCTAGCAAAGTCTTTCAATTTAAATGAGATGCGAGATCTACCAAATGGAGACAAGGATGACCTTACACTTTTGATGTACCTTATTTTATCGTCTTTATGTACCATCCCTATATATATAATGCTCATCCTCAAAAAAGGTAGAACGTTATCCCCTAAAGAGTTGATCACTTCATCCTCAGAAAAGATAGAACGCTTTCCTTCAAAGAAAGTTGATCACCTCGAGCTCAGACTAGGTAGAGTGCTCTTCTTCAAAGCGAATTGATCACCTCATCTTTAGAAAAGGTAGAACACTCTTCCTCAAAGAGTTATCACATAAAGCTCAAAAAAGGTAGGGCTATACACTATGTGGAACATTGTGTCTAGCACCTCCCATATATGGATGTTGAGAAAGAGCTCGACATCATACGCAAGGACGTCAATCATATTCTTATCACGAATATGTTCTTTTTTCAGATTTAATGTATCATTTTGCCTACTTAGTCTTTTACTCTTCCACCTTAGCTGAAAAACTGAGTTAAAATAGTAGAGGAACTGATGTTTGGGCATAAGGAATGACCTACGGCTTGACCTTTATTTAGCCCGAGCCTTAAGACATATGCTCAAACCTTAATACATATGTTTGAGCCTTAAAACGTTAGCCTGAGCCTTGAGACGTCAACCCGATCATTGAGGAATGAGCCTGAACCTTAATACGCTAACCCAAGCAATGGGGTGATGACTTCAAGCTTTAAATATATTTTGTTTTACTTTTATATCTATATCTAACACGTTGTAACGTGTATACTTATGTAATCAATATCTATACTTTTTATCGATGTAAATCGGATAAATATCAATATATATATATATAACATTTTATCGTTTAAAAAGAATAAGTTGTACAACATTTTCCATGCATAGGCAGGATTTTACAAATTTTGGTTTGTTGTTTTTTTCTATACCAACGAAAAAGGGAAGCATTATGATTCCAAATCCTTATTCAACCGAGAGTTATGCCTTCGAGAATTATTTGCAGGGTACTTTTCTTTGTATATGGCGCCACGGAAGGCACTATGAAGTTAAATAAAGCCGATGATAGAGGAAGAAAAAGTTCATTTGATTATAAAATTAACATTCTATAAAAATAAAAAAAATAAAAATTATAAATATAATATTAAGACAAATATTGCTTCGACTATAAAAAAAAATTAAATACAGCCTCTAGGTGTCTCCGTATATGCAGGGTTTCAAATATATATATATATGACCCAAAAATAATTATGACAAACCATCTATATATATCATCCATACTATTTAATTTAAGCTATCAAATATTTTTTTAATTATACTTTTAAGCTCTTATGTTAGTATTCAAACACCCACCGATCTTTTAATTTATCTCTCATCAAAATAGAAGTATTCTTCTTTTCACAACTTTTTTTCCTCCTAGTAAGTTGTGTTTTTTTTAAACAAATTTATGTTTGAATTTTTTTTTATTAAAATACAAACAATAATAATTGGTGAAGTAAATAAAATAATCTTTTTTATAATTGATGTTGTTACCATCACTTAAAATCGATAAAATTTTATAATTTTTATAAATTAGAGCTTCAAAATCTAAATATGTTTTTATAATTTTTATAAATTAGAGCTTTAAAACCTAAATATGTATAGATGAAGAAAATTAGATATATCTATTTTTTTAATAAATTTTTAAAATTATTTTTATAAAAATAAAGTAAACAAAATATTTATAAAACTAACATGTTTAAGTTTCTTCTAAATTTGTTCCACAAAAAAGTTCCTCGTAATAATAATAATGTATCATTATATTTTCAAATATATCATTATGTATTCATGTATTTCTAATGATGTATTTAGTTCTCGTATTTGTCTTGAATATTTATTTTATTTTTATTAATATTAAATATAAAATATTAGGCATATCAATTGTTTATATGTTTATATTTGTTTCTATGAACATAAATTTATTTTTTTAATTTATAAACAATATTAAAAATTAAATATGCCTAGTTATGAAACTCTTTGTTGTTTTATTTATATTTTTCTTTTACTCTTGTGAAAGTTTGATTCAAACAAACAATATTTCCAATAATGTTAATGTTTATTAGTCTTTTATAATGAATTTTATTATATATTATTGCTTATAAATTTTTCTTATATATATGAGCTTATGTGTTATTTATTTTTATTTTTTAATTGATTATTTATTTTATAAAGACTAATATTTTAACGTTAAATTAAGTCAATAAAACCCAAATATAATTTATATTTTAAATTTTTTATAATTAAAATAAAAAATTATATATATATATATATATATATATATATATATATAAAATATATCCTCTAGTTTTAATACCATCCACTTATCCATATTATTTCACTTTTAATTCTTCTATAAAAATATATGTCTTTTTATATTTTAAGAAAAAAACATATGTACATGTAAAGGGGTTAAAAATAAAATTTCATTTTAAAAAAAGGTTATGCTATGTAATTGATACATAACGATTAATATGTCCGTTTACATCGGGGTAGGACTTACTCCATATAACACGAGATTTTCCACTTTAATCCATAATTATAAGTTCAGTGGGTCTACGGCTATGGCTTGACAATTTAACATGACCTCACGATCTTTAGTTTTAGGAAAAAATTTCAAAACATGTCATACTATTTAAAGATTACTCATCCCTTATAAGTATATTACTACTTAACTTCCTAAGTAAATGTAAAATATATGAATGCACATTAAATCATACACTTTTACTTAATGAGTCTTATGTTCCCGTAAGAACACAAACTTATATGACCTAATAGGATCATGACTTTTATACCAAATAATACAAGACGATAAATCTGTTTGTTTATTCTTGAAGCATGACAAAAATATGAATACACTAATAATATGAAAACATAAAAGAAATAAAAAAATATGAAAAAAGTTTATACCTTAATGTGATTTAAAATAAAAACAGAGGTGAGTTGATTGGTACTGTGACCACTAGGTTAACCATATATTTTTCTATAAATGGTATTTTTCTTACAATGTTATTTTTTAAATGGTAATAGATGGATCGTTTAATTTATTTGATCCATGCTCTTTATTTATTGGAATTCATTTGATGTTCTTGACCCATGTATAAATAAAAATAATAATAATTGGTGGTATAAAATAATGTAAAATCCAAATACGGCTCAAACATAATCCAACTTGGTTGACCCTCCTCCTTCCATAATACAAGAATTTGAAAACAATAAATTACTCCTATTTCGTGAGAGCCTCAGCTCCAAATGAAGATGATTAAGAGTTAAAATATTTTCAATAAATTTGTGGCTTAATAACATGAAATCTAATTAGATAGAGTTTGAAATCAATTATGTGTGTGAATTTTGTTGTATTAAATATATATATTGCTTATTTTTTATTTTTGGAATTAAACATTATTTTCCCTTTTCGTTTCAGGAAAAATGAACAAATAAATAAGCTGAATGATGCCTTGGTGGGCGTAAACGGAGGAGGGCCTTCGAAAAATTGAAATATAATATGGTTTATGATAATGCTGTATGCAATGAAAGTTCACTTTATAATTAAAACTTTCATATAGAATACATCAATAAAAAAATGATGAAACAGGTTCCGTAATTGATTGATATTTTCTAAATATTATTATGTTATTAAAATATTATATTTTTAATTTAAATATTGATACTTCAATAATTTTTATTTATTTTTGGTTAAAATTCATCATATATGTTGTACAAGAACAAAATTTAATAAAAAAATAATTTAACTATGATATACCTATAATAAAATTAGAATATTTAAACAAAATATTTTAATAATATAGATAATAAAAAACATAAACATATTAACTAAGATATCTAATATCATTAACAATAACTTTAATAGTTTAAATTTTTTTGATTGTTTTTTATGTGAATACATTATTATCATTAATAATAATTTAAATTTAAAATAAATAAGATAGAAATTTAGATTATAAAAATTATATCATTAATTATTATCCAGTGTAAAGTATAATCCTAATTTCTCTTTTCTGTTTTTTTTTAATTTATATAAATACTCCTATCTAATTTATCATATAAGTTTTCAGAAAGAATAAACATTATTTAAAATAACTAAAAAAAATTACCAATCATTAAATTGGGTAATAAAACACAATCATTTGATCCCGATCAGACATAGAATTATGATTTATGAGGTGGTAATATCTGTTGCGTCAATAACACCACAGTTGGCGACATTTAATTAGTGTGTTTGACTATTTGTCCTGAGTAGCAATTAATAAGCCAATAGAAAGCCTATTAGAAATAAACAAAGAATATATGAAAGATATATTATTAAACAATCTATCTGCATTCTGCAGTACCAGTTCAAATTTGGAATTACATATAAATAACAAATGGAAGTTAACCATTGGATAGAATATCTTAGACACGTGAACCCAGTAGTCACATTTTTCTAGGTGGATGTTCTTGTTGCATAAAACTACATCTAACATATTTATTTATTTTGATAAATTAGTGGAATAAATCTGTGTACCTATGCATAAGTGTGTAATGACTAATGTGATTAATATAATATTGTAATTTGATAAAACAATATTCATACAAATATATAAATATGAATATAAATATAGTAGAATTAAAAGAAATTGAAAACATAGATCAAACTTCACTATATTTACAAAAAAATTTAATAAAATTTCAATTTGATATTTTTAAACCTTTCTAAGTTATCAGTCATTCGAGATAAAAAATTTCACCTTATATAACAAAACTTTGTCATTGGTTGCAAACAAAATATTATCCATATATAACATCAAAAAATAATTTTTACTCTCGTTAACCTTCTTGTATATACATTGATCTATAACGTTCTTTTCAAGAGCAAATAAAGTGATGATAATATAAAATTTTAAATATTATTAATGAAAAACTTGTTTTAATCCATATATAGATTTATTAAGCTTACAAATCAAGTATTCATCATAATTAGAGGAAAATTCTTCAAGTTGTTTAATATAAACCTATTCCTCTAGGTTACTATCAAGAAAAATCGTTCTCATATCCATTTGATGCAAATCCAAGTCAAAATAGGTAACCAATATCATGATCACATGAAATTAATCTTTCTTAGATACATGAGAAAATGTCTTATTGTAGTCGATTCCATCTCTTTAAGTGAATCCTTTGATAATGAGTCTTGTTTTATGTCTCTCAATGTTGCCTTATGAGTCTTTCTTTGTTTGGAAAACTCATTTACATCTAATGGCTTTTACACCATCACGAAACTTGACGAGATTTCAGACTTTGTTAGACGTCATAGAATCCATCTCTTCTTTCATGACATTGTATCATAAGTTCGAAACCTCATAACTTATGGCCCGTGAAAACATCACAAGATCATTTTTGGTTCCAACATTATAGTCACACTCTTATAGATATATAACATAGTCATTAGGAATCGTCGATTCCCTTACTCTAGTATATCTTTTAAATATTGCATCAATATTCTCTTGATGAGAAGGATCAGGGTGTTCAACTGATTGTTCAACAGCTTCAAGCATTTGTTGAATTTCAACATCTACTGGATAAGGATCAACAACTTATGGTACTTCCAGGACTACCCTTCAATATGCATTTGTACTCGAGGTGTGTTGTTAACAACAACGATCATTCCATTTCTTGAAGTAGCATGTTGAGCATCTGAATGATATTTTTCAAGACAAATGCCTTGGGATCGATCGTTCCCACTAATCAAGTCATTTTCAAGAATTTTTACATTTCTTGATTCCATAAACCTAGTGCTATGAGATGGACAATAAAACTTATATCCCTTATACCTTTCGGTATATCCAACGAAATACCCAACTATGGTTCTTGGGTCTAGCTTCTTCTCTTGTAGATTATAAATTATCACTTCAGACGGGCATCCCCAAATGCACATATATCAAAAAATTGGTTTCTAACCCCTATATAATTCAAATGGCATCTTTGAGATAGCCTAAGTTGGAACTCAATTTAATATATACACAACCATCTTTAAAGCTTGAGTCTACAAGGATTTAGGAAGCTTGGAGTAGCTAAGCATACTCTGTATCATGTCCAATAATGTTCAATTTTTTCTTTCTGCTACACCATTATGGTATGGTGAACCAAGTATAATGTATTGGGAAACTATCTCATGCTCTTGAAGAAACTTAACAAATGGATCAGACGCTTGTCCATTCTCAGTATATACCCCATCTTCCACTAATCTTTTAATTCTTTCTATGGAAATACATCATAATCTCCTATGCCATAATGTAGAACATTCTTTGTTAATAATACACCTTTTAGTACCAGTTTAAACATGCATAGTGTCATGAGTACCATTATTTAGTAAATTAATGCATTAAAGACCATCAGACAAAATACCATTCACAAAACAATCATATTTATAAAATAAACTGAAAGATGTTTCTAAAAAGTGAAAAGAATAACCAAAAGGTACAAGTCTTGAAATAGAAATCAAGTTTATAGAGAAACTTGGAACATAAAAAGTCTTTTCTAATTCTAAAACAAAACCACTGCTTAAAATTAAACTGTATGTCCCTATAACTTCCATATGTGAGCTCATCTTATTGCCAGATAAGATGTATTGCTCACTTCCCAATGGTTTCCTTAGGTTTCACATACCTTGTAAGGAGTTTGTTACATGAATTATAGATCTAGAATCAATCCATCAGGTGTTAATATTAACATTAATCATATTAGATTCATAAAAAACAAATGAGTTTGGATTACTTTTATCTTCAAGTCATTTTTGGAATTTGATACATTCCTTTTTTATGTGTCACTTCTTTTTACAGAAGAAACACTTGGCTTCTTTCTCAATATTAGCATGAGGTGGAAGTTTTCCTTTCCCTTTTTATTTGTTTTGAGATTTGCCTTTCCCGCGTGTTGTATCCAACATTGCACTTTCACCAAGCTCCATTAAAACCCTCCCTTCCTCTTGAACACACATGATCATTAGTTCATTGATTGATCATTTATCCTAATGTGTTTTGTACGAGATTTTAAAAGGCTCGTACTGTTGTAGAAGAGTGCTCAAGATATAGTACACCAGAAAGGATTCTAACATCTCAACCTCAAGATTCTTAAGTTGAGTCGCAATGTTCCTCATTTGCACAATGTGCTCATGCACACATTTCAAACTGGTAAGTCTTAAAGAAAATAACTTCATAATAAGGGTTCTTGCAAAAGCCTTATCTTAAGTGATAAATTGATCATCAATAGTTTTTAGCTGGTCCTGAACATTGTTATACTGATTAACAGAACCATGAATACTAGTAGAAAACTTAGTCTTAATTAACATCACGCTAAGGTGATTAGATCGCTCCCATTCTTCATAAAAGCGTGATATTTGATGAAGTGTTGGTTTCGATAATTTTAGGTGGTTCATTTTCCTAATAGCATAATCAATATTCATACATCCTAGATGAAGAATTCTTTCCTTCCATACTTTATAATTATTCCCTTTCAATTTAAGAATATCACAACAAATATAAGAGAAATTCATAGGTTGTGAAATTGCAATTAAAGATTATATACTTATTAAAATTTGAGACCTAAATAAAAGTCATTCTTTACCAATGTAAAAAATAAAAAATATGAATCTAGAGACATAAAACTTGCTTGTGTGCTAAAGTTTTAATTAAATTAGAGTTATCTTAACTTTATGATAAAACTATTAAATTATGTTCATTTTTCTAATCTTTCTGGATAAATTAGAAAATATAATTTGATATTCTATCCTAATTAATCACACAAAAATATAATAAAAATTCCCGAAAAATAAGATTTATTATATTAGATATGATTAATCACAAGTAATGCTTATTTTCTAAATGTAATACTAAATAAACCTTATTATTTTTATTAATTAGGGAGTAGTAAAAAAAGTCATGACTATTCCCTAATTAATTAAATTATATGAATAACTTAAACATTAGGTTAAATTATTGCATAAAATCATAAGTAATATTAATTTAATTCTAAATGTACAAATATTATATAACTTAATATTATATGTATAAAAAAATGATAATAAATTATATAAGCACAAATTAAATTTCATAAAGAATCATTAACGATTAATTTCACTATGCATAAATTATTTAACCAAATTTCATATGTATAATAAATTATAAAATTTATACACACAAATACAAAATAAAAAATTTAAACATAATGAATTTAAATATATTTTAATGTGCTAAAAATTATTTAAATAAATATCATGACAAATCTAAATTAAATAAATTAATCACGTTAAAATTATATTCAATTTTTTTAATAAAAATTAAATTATGAATATGTATAATAATAAGCCTGTATATAAAATAATATTTAATTCTTCGTGGTCCAATGATTAGGATACCTGGCTCTCAACTGTGACACCTGGGTTCGATTTCCGACCACAATGACCTTTTTTTTTTGCTCGAAAAAATGACAAGTCGTTTTCTTTCCTATAAGTTAGAATGGCGTGTAGTTTTTGTCATATTCAACCTTCAGTGAGTTCACACGACTAATTTCGATTTAAACAAAGGCCCGACGGACATCAAAATAAAAAGAAATTAGTTAAAAAGTTTCAATGAATGTAAATGATAAATTAAAATAATTTTCTTAGTAGTTTTACACATTTTAATTCATAATATATCAATACTAAAACATAGTAAAAACATATTTGTTATCAAAACTATTATGATACCAAAAATTAATGCATAAGTGTGTAATGACTAATGTCACTACGATATTCCAAATTAATTATTGAACATAGTAGAAATCATTGCAAATTAATTTTCACATATATTATTATGATAATGGCTATAAGAAAAACTAATATATTTCCCATTTGTAGAAAATAATCAGATACCGCACGCAAAAATTGGAATTTTGATTATGGTATAAATTACAAATTACCTCCACAAAATCCTTCTGAATCATCAATGTTCCTAGGCTCCATTAAAAAATTAATTGAGAAAAACAGAAATAACAAAAAAAAAAAATCTGGGTTACTTCAATATGCAATCATATATCTTTTAATATATATATATATATATATTAGGATTAATATTTTTTATTAATTAAATATAATATAACGATGGTGCATTTATATCTTGACTTTATTGAGTCTCTGTTTTGCAGGCTATTGAATGTAATTTAAGGTTGCAGTTTTAGTTTTCTTCCCTTCGTCACTTCTTTAATACAAGGCTATATATGTTTACATAAATATTTTTTTCTACTAAATTTTTGATTTATTTTCAATATTTTTTTTTCAATTTCTTTAAATAATTTGTTTCCAATAAATCATTTCACAAATATAATTTTATTTTTAATCTCCTCTCAGTTATTAAATATATATTTAATATTTTATGACATAATAAATATATCAAACATATGTTCATAACATTTATTTTATATTTTTGTTTACGAAATCATGTTTATAAAAAAAAATATTGAAAATATGTGATGAATATTTGTTCAAAATGTATAAAAAATTGATAATATGTTAATTAGTTTTTATAGCAAAGTTAAAAACGAAAGCAATTATTTTCTTAGTATTCATTTTATTGATGATCTCATTTCATTATTATAAAAATATTTTATTTAATAATAATATCATCAATATATAATTAATATTAAAAATAAAATATTTTTTTTATACTTTTTATTGAATTAATAACAAAAAATATTATAATTAATATTGATAGATTTCAGATATCTGGTCAACATCGTTGCTTAAATTACAATTCCCATTTTAGTTGAGGGCTGAATCAGCGACGTTAATTAAGGGCACTTACTGCCTCTAAAATTAGTAAAGGAAAAAAAACTACCTATAGAGTTATAATTTAAATTTGTATCAATTTGCTATTAACTGACTTTTATAGTGGTACAAATTCAGCATTCAATTATTGCAAGGTTTTTTTTCCCTTTATTTTATATAATATATGGTTATTTTAATTTCGTTTTGTTCGATAAGTTCAATTAAATCTAAACACAAAACTGAAAAAAAGGAAATCTATCATAGTTTTATAATATATTTTTCCTATTTATATATATGATGATACCTAGGGTAGGTAAAGAATTTTGATGTTTAAGCCAAAAAATAATATTTAAGTTTTAAATATTTTTCATATTAAAAAAATTCTTTTATTTTTAACAAATTGTTTAAACAACAAAAAACTAGTATAGATTTTAGTTTATTCATCAATAATTGAAGTTTTTTTTTTCAAAGGATACAAATAAAATATGTATTTTTAACTGAGTATTAGAAAAAAAATGATCAATTATAAATACATTCCTCCAAGTTTCATTAAAAAAAAACCACTATGTCACTGTCTCAAACTTTTCAAGGAAGGTATCTGTAGAAAAGTCATTAAAAGTAAATAAATTTATGTAATGATTTTGAAATAAAATAATAATTGAGAAGATATAATTGAGAGATATTTTTACTATTTTTAAAAACCTAAGAGTATTTTATAGTAAGTTTCCCAATATATATATATATATAAGAGGAGAATACATATAAAATTAAACAAATATTAAAAGAGAAAAAAATTAAAGCTTTAGATAGTATTGATATGATTTTTTTTTTGTTAAATATAAAGGAGAAAATAAAAAGTTACAATTTTCTTTCTAATTGTATCAAAATAAGATTTGACAGCATATTAATAAGTATTTTAGGAAAATATTAAAGTAAAATGTAAAATTTAAAAGTGTATGCATGTTTATTTTTCAATAAAATAAACATATACATGAGATAATCTGTAAGTTAAAATATACATTTTTAATTATAAATATAAGTTTTAATTTTTTTTACAATGTCAATTAATTAAAAAAAGATAATATTAAGGAATAAAAAAAGAGAAAAAATTCCACTAAATTTATCGCTCAAAGTCGTAAATTGGTCTATATATAGTTTTTATTCTTCCAAAGGCAAAACATTCACTAATATATTTTTTTATCATATAAAACAGTTATTATTTAATTAGATAAGAATATATAAAATAACATTAAATTAAATATATTTTTTTATATTTTAAATTTTCATGTAATATTATTTTTTAAAATATATACGATAAATGTGGACAAAAAGTTGGGGGTAGCTCTCTATCTACCAGGGTTTAAGGTGTCGTACAGACGTACACCACTACACCTGAAGGATGAGTCACCTCTAAGGATGCCGTTTCAATGTAAGTAGGAATAGGATATTATATTTATTTATTAAATTTAAATCATATATTTTTAATCTAATATTTAAAATATTATTTTTTAATAATAATTTTAAATTAACATATTTATTAAATATAAAATAGATAGTTAAAATTTAAAAATAAATATAAATAATTAAAATATCATGGTAATGGTAAAAAATAAAAATTAGAATGACAAATGCAAAATTCATGTAACGCAATGCAAATAAGTGTGACCCATCTAATTTCATTTTCATATATCAAGATAAATATATGGTTCTCTCGTTACAGAATGGAAATGTCTTCTTCTTCTTATTTATTATTTATTTTTTTCCTGGTGAAAAATCGCTTAAAAAAGAAGAAGAAATAATAAAAGTCAAGGTTCCAAAATATTGGGGAAATGATAGAAAAGACATGTAAGGGAATAGATTGGTTACTTTTTTTTTTTTTTTTCTTGTTCAACATTATAATTTAATTAGCTTACTTTAATAAATTTATCATTATTAGGGAAATCAAAGAGAATGAAAGGTGAAGGAAGAGACTAGCCCTACATAGTTCTATCCGTGGTTGTAGTCATTCCAATATAGAATAATTATTAAAAGCTCAAATTATTATGAAGTGTGACTTTTTTATTTTATTTTTTTATGATTAAATCAATACGGATAATAACTATTACGAAGAAAATCAAAGTATTTTTATGATTTAAAAAAAATATAAAAATAAAGAGATATATAATAGGAATGTTATGTTTATTTCAATTCATAAATTCCTTAACATTATAAAGTTATATGTGTATAGTTAGCTTATAATATATATTTAATATCAATTACTTATTAGTAAAGATTATGGATGTTCATCGGTCTAGTTTGATATAATTTTGAGAAGAAAAAAAATTAATCAGATTGGATCGTTTATATTACATTGATCAGATCGTTTGATTTAGTCTTATTCAGTTCGGTTTTCGATTTAATTAGGTTTTTGGACACTTTTAATGAGAAAATAATGTAATTTTTTTTAATATATTATTAAACTGGTCCGATCTAGTTTGACTGATTTAAAAATTAATACAAACCGGACCGAAATCGTTTGATTTGTAAAACCGTTCGATCTAGTTCAATTTTTTGATTTAGTCCGATTCGTACCGATTTACAAACATCCCTAATTTTCGGTATCGTAATTATTTTTACGTAATTAATTATTTTTATAATTATGAGATATTTAAGAATTATTTATCTCTTAAGTTATTTATATAATAATTATATAAATTTATTAATTCAATATTTATTATATTGATTTATGATTGAATAAATTTATTAATATTATATCACGTGTTATAAATTTATTTTACATGTAGCGTTATGTATAATGAAATATTTTGTATGAATTAGATTTTACGCGAGTAATTTGATGATTTTTTACAAAATATTATTACGTAATAAAATAAATGTATTAAGTAATAAAATAAATAGGAAATAAAACGGAAATTACTCACCTAATAATTGCTCATGTACTAAAATTATTCAACCGAAATACATAGTGCTAGACGCCGAAACTTGTGCGCTCGTATCCTTTGGATTTGGCCCCACACACTCTATTCTAGGCTGTCGTTATCATTATTCTTCAATTACTTGCTATTCCCGTTTATTTCTTTTAAAGCATATATTTTTTAAAATTAGTGTTATTGTTTTTTTTTTACAGAAAATTTATGTTATTGTCATGATTTCAATTTTCAACTGAAATATTATTGAAGGTGGAGTTTACTTATGACATTTATTTGTAATAATATTTTATTAAGTAAATTTTATCCTACTCAAAGTAAAATATATGAGTTGGATTAGTTTAAATATGTATTTTTGTACTGAACAAATTTAAACAAAAAATAAACTAATGAAAATGAAGAGTAATATTTATCTTATTAGAAATAAGAAGTATTCTGCCGGTTAACGCTGGCAGAGTGGATAGACTGTTGTTTATAAGCATAACGCCAGTCTTTCTTACAAAACGAAGAAGCCACGCGAGAAAATTAAAAAAAGAAGAGAGGGAAAAGAAAAGAAAAGAAAAGAAAAGAAAAGAAAAAAATTTATCTCTTCCCTCCAAATAGGTTAAACCCTCATTCTTTGCCTCTTCTCTCTGTTCATACCTTGCTTTTGGGTTTTTGATAAATGTAAAGAGAAAAACATCGATAAGTTCCTGGATTTTTTTTGTTTTTAGTTTTATATGGCTTTCTTTATATACTCTGTTTTCTCTCCCTTTTGTTTGATCCTCGTTGCCCTGCTCTCTTCCATCTCTTTCGCTGCGGATCCTTCTGTCTCCTATGAGTTTCGAGTCTCCTACATCACCATCTCTCCTCTCGGTGTTTCCCAACAGGTTTCCGTCTATCATCATTTCAATCATTTATATATTCTTTTCCCTTCCATTTTCGTTTGCTCTGGTTTTACTGTTGGGAAGTTACGTGCATCCGTTTTTGTATTTATTTCGGCTTCCGAGTTTTTGGGATTGCTAGTTTTAAATGTTTTATTTGTTTCTCTGTGCCAATTTTTTATATGGTACTCTGGGTTTGTGTTCGTCATTCATTTAAGGTCTACGTTACACAAGTACTTTTATATATGTTCATGGAGGTTGTCGAGTTCTGTTATTGTAATTTGCATCTCTATACTTAGTTAATTTTTGGTTGATTACAGGACCTGAATCAGTTAGTACATTTAAAAAAAAATAACTATTAATTATACTCGTACTCAAAATCCATACCCTCTACATACCCAGTGGCCTATATGGTAGTGAGCCACAGACTTGTTAACGGGATAGTACTTTTTGAAAAAGGGAAAATAGAGAAAAGTACATATACGAGTGGTATGTGGAAAAATGGTACAGTAATTAATACGGATGTTAATTTGTTCTGTATGAGGAGAAATTTGTGGGAAATATATAATGTTAGTAACGATGGAGAATAATCCCGTGGGGAGCGGGATGGAGGTGAGGTTCACACTCCCTGTCCTGCTCATCTTTAGATCCCTATTTTCGTATGTATTTAGGATTTATATTCACACAAAGATATCATATATAAGCATTACAAAATAATATTAGTTATTTTTTTGTTATTAAATATTTTTAATTAAAAATATTTTATATATATTTTATTTTAATAAGACATGTTTAAATTATTAATTTTTGTTAATATATTTAGTGTTAAAAATTTAAAATTTAAAATTCATTTGTTAATTTCGTTTATAATTTTATAAATGTTATACTTAATTTTTTTCTTAAACTTAGTATGTGTCAAGTGCCTCTCACTACCACATACATCCTTCCTTGCTTTTTTTAATATTCGGTTTAAAAAATATTATATATTTGTAAACATTTATAATTAAATTTAATAATTTTATTGAAAAATATTATTGCTAACACTAAATTAGTACTTTAGTTATAAAAATATAATATAATAATATATAACTTAATAGTTATTTTGATTATTGTTAAAATAATAGAATAATTAATTTGAGTGTAATTATTATTTTCTATTCAAAATTCAAAATTTATCATATTTAATTGCATAATAAACACGTATATTTAAAATTTTAAGTTGATTTTAACTATTTAAAATATAATTGATATTAAGTTTTTTTTGTTAGTGGAAAATCTGATCCTTATAAAAAATCCTAAACTCTAATGGAAAATCTCCATCCCTCTTGCAATTATTTTAACGGATGATGGGGATAGCCTTCCTACCCACCATGACCCGTTTACATCCCTAATAATTAAAACAAAAAACAAAAAAGACTGAAAAGTTTGTTATGAACGCAGGTTCTAGCAGTTAATGGGAAGTTTCCAGGTCCTCTTGTCAATGTTACTACCAATAACAATGTCATTGTCAATGTTTTTAATGAGTTAGATGAGGATCTCCTAATCACTTGGTAAGCTTGAACCAAAATGAAAATGATTTTGATTATAAAAGAGAAATATTTTGATTTAAATTGAGATTTTATTAAATTGGCAGGCCTGGGGTTCAAATGAGACGTAATTCATGGCAAGATGGAGTTCTTGGAACTAATTGTCCAATTCCTCCAAAGTGGAATTGGACTTACCAGTTTCAAGTTAAGGATCAAATTGGGAGCTTTTTCTATTTCCCTTCTCTAAATATGCAGAGAGCATCTGGTGGTTTTGGATCCTTTGTTATCAATAACAGAATCATTATTTCAATTCCTTTTGCAAAGCCTGATGGTGATATTGAAATTTTCATTGGTGATTGGTATACGAAAAACCACACGGTAGGTTTTGTTTTTCATTCTAGTATCTTTGTTATTTTTAAGTGATCAGTTGAAGCCTTAAAGGTCTATTCTTGGTCTCAACTCCATTGGAATCTTTATTTGTCTCCTAGGCATTGAGGACAGCACTTGATGCTGGAAAAGAACTTGGTATGCCTAATGGAGTTCTGATAAATGGAAAAGGACCATACCGTTACAACAATACTCTTGTACCTGCTGGAATTGAGTATGAAACCATCAGTGTTGATCCTGGTATGAAATATAAGATTTCCTCAATGTTCTCTTGAAAGGGTCACTTTGTTTTCAAAACTTATGTGAATTGGATAGAATTACATCATATTTGGTCTCTTTATTTATTCTAGTTGAAAATATTTCATAAATTATTTTTATATAGTATGCTCACATGATTAACCTTTCCAGTTCCAGCACACACCCAAAAAAGGCCTCTCAACGAGTCACTGTGTGCTAAATGTTCACTGCTTTATTGTTCACAAATGTTTTTTTTTTGGGTCAGAATTGTTCACAAATGTTGCATTGGGATTGTTTTGTACCCAAAATAGGGTAGGTTAGAATGAAATCATGTTACATGTATACTTTTTGTTCTTATTTTGATCATAATGCGTCATCTTTATCTATTGTTGGTTTTCTACTTTACAATGTTTTGTAATGTAATGGTTGTCTTGCAGGCAAAACATACCGGCTGCGGGTACACAATGTTGGAATTTCTACAAGTTTGAACTTTAGAATTCAGAACCATAATATGCTTTTAGCTGAGACTGAGGGATATTATACAATGCAACAAAACTATACTGACTTTGATATTCATGTTGGTCAATCTTATACTTTCTTGGTTACCATGGATCAAAATGCTAGTAGTGATTACTACATTGTAGCGAGTGCAAGGTTCGTAAATGAATCACTTTGGCAAAGAGTTACTGGGGTTGCCACATTGCACTATTCTAATTCTAAAGGACCCGTTAGTGGTCCTCTACCGGACCCTCCAAATGATGTTTATGACAAATCAAGATCAATGAATCAAGCACTTAGTGTCAGGTTTTTTTTTACCACTTTTAAACTTTTATTTCTTTTACTCATGATGGTTCCTGGTATTATGGTACTGAATAATGTCTTAACTCTGTCTGCTCTAACTTAGGCAAAATGGATCTACTAGTGGAGCTCGCCCTAATCCACAGGGTTCATATCACTATGGTTCAATTAACATTACTGACACATATGTACTAAAGACAGTGCCCCCACTATCAATTGATGGGAAGTTACGTGCTACACTTAATGGGATCTCATTTATTAATCCTAGTACGCCAATCAGGCTTGCCGAGCAGTATAAGGTTAAGGGATCCTATAAGCTTGATTTCCCTAATAGGCCACTCAACAAAACTCTTAAAACAGACATATCTCTAATTAATTCTACATACAAGGGATTTATTGAGCTAGTCTTGCAAAACAATGATACCATATTGCAGAGTTTTCATTTGAACGGTTATTCTTTTTTTGTAGTCGGGTAAGATTGTATTTCAATTTTGAGTTTTCTGTTTGCAACGTTACTGCCATTCGTTGGTTTTGTTGAGAAACTGGTTTGTTGAATGCAGGATGGATTACGGTGACTGGACAGAAGATAGCAGAAATAAGTATAACAAGTGGGATGCAATTTCTCGCAGCACCGTACAGGTTTCTAATGATTTATTTCCTTTTCGTTTTGTTGGTACCAAATACTCCTGGATCACGATTGCTAAGGAGAACGTGAACAACATGATAACAAACAAGTGCCTTTTGGTGTTGTTCGAACCACATAAGTATAGTTTGATCTAAAAAATTGTTTATTTATTATGCCACTATGTGCAGGTTTTCCCTGGGGCATGGACAGCAGTCCTAACATCTCTAGACAATGCTGGAGTTTGGAATCTCAGGACAGAAAATCTTGACAGGTGGTATCTAGGCCAAGAAACATATTTAAGAGTTGTGAATCATGAGGAAAATGGTAAAACAGAATTTACTGCACCAAGTAATGTTCTATACTGTGGTGCCTTGGCAAAAATGCAGAAGTATGTATCAAATTCTATTTCTCTAAAACTTATGAGTGTCAACAAAATTATTAATACATCATTTGCTAACATTTTCAGGCCACAGAAGCCTGCTTCTTCTGCAGCAGTATCAATTTTCAGAGAAAGCTCGAGGCTCTTGTTTACTCTGTTCATAGCATTCTTAGCTTTGAGTTTTGCATTTAGTTAATAATAAAGTTTATCGGCTGGTCACAATGTGTATGCTGTGGCTACTTGTTCTTGGTATAGTAATATTTCTATGGGCGATCTTTTAGGTGGTGTTTGGGAGATAGATATGTTGTTCTAAGTGTGCAAAATGAGTATTTTTTTTTTTTTTTTTTATATTTGTGATTACCTTACTTTCAATTATTAGCATTGCAATAGAGTTCCTTGTAGTTTAGGTCAATCGAGATTAACATTCTTTATGCCAAAAAATTTAGAAAGCTTCATGGTTTTCAACCCCAATTTACCCTACCATTATATTATTTATTGTCAATTCCATTGTAATAGGCAGATAGCTAATGATGATCTTCAGAAATACCTCGCTTTTATCATTTCTCTATGATGTGTTTTCTTTATGTATCAAGGTTTTGATGTGAGAAATGAGATGGAAGGAATTGCTACATGCGTGTGATGCAACTACCATTAAATTTCCAAATTTCAAATTTATAACCCAAAAAATAAATTATTAACAAACGCATTTATTCGCGAACCATTTTCTAAATCTAAAATCTGAGGAAAAGAAATATATGTAGAGCCAGACGTAAAGTGAGTTAGAAATATTTTTATTTTAATATTTTTTTTAGTTTTAAAATAATATGTATTAAATATAAATATTATTATTTTCATGATTTTATCATTAAATATTAATTTTGATGATTGGTTAAAATATGAGCAGGAAAAAAGTGAAATTAGTATGAAATTATATATGAAAAATATGAAAAATTATAAATATTTTAATAAAAAAATATTAAAATAAAATATTGATGATAATCAAACGAGCAAATTTTTAAAATTGGAAGATTAAAAAATATATTTTTTGGTTCTGAGCGACCTAGCACATATTAAGATTTAATCTTATAAATTTAACTCACATTTCTCTAAAATATATTATTTTATGTATTATTTAATATATTTAATAATCTTATTATTTAAAATTTTCATATCGAAATTAAGTAATGTCCTCAATTTGTAGACACGATGGCCCCACGTTGAACTTAATGTCTCATCAAATATTTTATATTATTTTTTATTAAAATTTTATATCAAATAATCATATTCTTTTGTTTTGCATTTTGCTTGTTAGACTCATTAGACGTGACATTTTATTTCATATCATTCCAAATTTCCAACCCATTATAAAAGTAAAAAAAAAAAAGCAAAAGATTGAAAGAGATTTTACTTATAATAAATTATATAGGACATTACATTTAAATTTACACCTCTATTTATAATTTTATTTTACTTCCTTCTATTAATATCAATATTTTATAGATTATTGTTAAGTTAGCTCGAAGTTTACTTTACAAAGATGCAAAATAAGATTATAGTTGATTAATTGAAGTTATAAAAATACTGTTAAAAATATACCAGATAAATAAATTAAAATTATAAAAAAATTGATTATTATGGATACTATCACGAAAATAATAAATGATGATAATTATGTGTTAATATGTAAATTTTTATTTATTTATTTCTTATAATATTTTAATTTCAATGAATTAATATAAATTTTAATTCTTCCAAAATAAAAAAGAAAGAAAGAAGTAATAGTAACCAGCAGGCTTGCATATTTTAAATGCAAAGTAAGGAATTAAAAAGTCAAAAAGGTGCACATGAAGTTAAACCCATGGGAAGGTTTCCCTTTACTTTTATTAATGAGACAAAACGTGTCATATTGTTATAACATACTTCAATGTTTTCTTCCGAGGGGTCTACACTTGCAACATCAATTAGTGCACAAAGATAAACATGTCATTATAAGTGCTCTTCATGTCATTCTTCAATCAAATATTGTATTCATATTATGTATGGCAAGATGATATTCGTTTATCCATCTTGTATTAAGCGATTGGTTTACTCCACATTAGTACTATTGTATAGCTTAATTTAGCACAAGTGATTAACCACACTTTACAAGACATATATTGCATGCTTGAACCACATTGGAATATCATTTTAATTAAAAAAAATTGTTAAGAAAAAGAAAAGAGAAAGAGAATATGTATGGCTATTACTTGTTATAAGTTTTAGTTATAACTAGTACTGTATGTGATCAATTATTAATTTATTTTAGAGTTTATACTATTAGGATTGGAAAAAAATAAAACTTTAAAAGACATATGATCTCAAATAATTTGATCTCAAATTATTGTATATAGAATCAAATTATTTTTTCCTAAAATTTTCATAAGTTTAAGTATAATACACTAAGTATGTATTACTTGAGGTAGATACAATTGATACTAAGTTACTAAACTTGGTGAGAATCAAATAGTTAGTGATAAAGTAGGATCACAAACTCATTCAGATTGTCGTAAAAGACCTTATTTTTTGCATGAAACATAGAAGAGTCTCGTGACCCTATTATTTTTTCATAATCATCACCACACTACTATAAAAAAAGGTTTTAAAGTCGACTCGTTCAATCGACTTTAAATAAAAAAACTTAAAATTTTACTCATTTTTTACTCTACTTAAGAATCTATATTTAATGATTATCAAGGATTTTTTAAAATAATTACATTACTTCAAATAACAGATATTTTAATGAGAATCATATTATTGAATCATGCTTTTCTCATTTCATAATACTTATACAAAACGTACATATACAAAAAATAACGCAAAATGAATAATCAGTGCGTAAGATTAATAAAAATACTTACAAGAGATCAAGTGACAAAATAAAATAAATGAAAAAAATGGTGTTTTGTAAGTAAGAAAATGGGTATAATTTTTTTGAGTATTTCGCTAAAAAAAATAGAGGATCTGGAAGATAATTTGGAAGGGAAGAAAACTCACTAAATGGTGCTGAAATTGGTGGTCATATGTGGTCGAAAAATGTGAAAAAGTGGAGGAGGTGAAACTCGGTTTTGGGTTTTTAGATGTTGTTTACAACACTTTAAATTAAAAATTGTGTCTGATGGGGAAAGAAGGAAGAGAAAAGGAAAAATTCACGTGTATAACGTCTGTTGACGTGTTGAATTGACTCTATATGTAGCGTCGGTTCTTCACTGAATTGATTTTAAATTCATTAAAAGTCGATTTTCTCCAAAAATTGACTTTACATATAGACTTAAATGCCACATTTTTTAGTAGTGCCAACTTGAAATATTAAAAATCTAAAATATATTGTAAATAAAATAAAAGTAAAATGTATTTAATAATAGAAATGTATCAATTTGGTTATTGTTGAATTTATAAAATAAAAATATTTAATCTATCCATATAGATCAATTTGTTGAAATTATATTTGATTTATTATTTTCAACAGGTCACTTATTACTTCTATATTATCTTAGATTTGTTTGTTGTATCAATAAATGTTAGTAGTTACAAAAGATAATTTAGTAAGAGTGAGGTTAATAAATACAAGTAGTTATTGTTAATATTTTCTAGGTGTGAATTCATGTAAATAATTAGAGAAATGATTTAATGAATTGTTGTAAGTTGTAGATAAGTGTTTTTGGAAGCAAATAAGTAGAACTTCACTAGGACCATTTGAAATGAAGCCATTAAGCAATTTCATAACCAAGTTTGAGAAAAAAATAACTTGAGTAGCACTTTTTAAAAATCTCTTCCTCTTTAGCTAGTTCATAAGTTTTCCTTCTAAAGTCCTCTTTTTCAAAAGCCACAATACAATATAATGGTATCAAAACTTAGGTAGTGAAGAGTTTAGCTCAAATTGATGAAAAACAATGGCATGGCTCCATTTCAAGTTTCATCTCACAAAGAAAAAATATGATAATTAGAGCATTAAGATGAAGACATTATTAGGTGTCAATGGTATTTGAGACATTGTAGAGAATGGGTATTAAATCACAAGATGCGACAACTCTTTCTTAAGTACAAAAAGATGTTCTCAAGGATTCAAAAAAGAAAGACAAGAAGGCTTTTTCTCATATATTAAGCTTTGGATGATAATGGCTTTGACAAGGTGTTTGAAGCAAAAAATCCAAGCAAGCATGAGATACGTTTCAAACATCTTATAAGGGAGCGAAAATGGTAAATAGGCTATGTCTTCAAACTCTAAGGGTGAGTTTGAATCTTTACACATGAAAGAATCTGAAACAATATTGGAATATTTTTTTAGAGTTCTAGCCTTTTCTAATCAACTAAAAAGAAATGATAAAAATTTGAGTAAGGTGAGAATTATGAAGAAAATTCTTCCTTTGTAATTAAAATATTTGAGCATATTATAGTCACCATTGATGAGACAAAGAATGTAAAAGAAATAACAATTGAGCAACTTTTGGGTTCTTTAAAAGCATACAAAGAGCGAAATAAGAGAAAAGAAGATACCTTAGAGGAAGCCTTTCAAACATGGTTCATGCTAAAGAAGAAACAAGAATAGTTTGGCAATAAGAGTAGCCAAAATGGAAAGGGTCATGGTTGTGACTGTGGACGAGGACAAGGTGGTTTCAAAATCTTTAACCGTGATGAAAGAAGACAAGAGCCAAGTTCATCAGGAGCTCATAGAAGAAATAATCATGCGGTAAGAAATTACAACCCTCAAATTAAGTGTTATAATTGTCAAAGGCTTGGGCATTATGCTTCCAACTGTAAAGGTCCAAAGAGGAATCAAGAAAGAGTCAACTTTGTTGAAGACAAAATTCAAGAAGTCGTCACTTTACTTCTAGCATAGAAGAAGGAAGAAAGAATAGCACATGGTACCTTGATACTGGTGAAAGCAAGAAACCATACATGTGGAAGGTAAAATCTGTATTTTCTTGAAGAATAGAGGATATCAATTTATTTCAAATGTTTGTTATGTGCCAAAAATAAAGAGTAATATTTTGAGGTTGAACCAACTCTTAGAAAAAAGTTATTATATTCACATGAGAGATAATAGATTTCTCTAAGAGATCATAATTTCAATTTGATAGCCAAAGTTTGAATGGCGAAAAATAGAATATTTTTGTTAAATATTCAAAATGGTTTTGCTGAATCTTTAAAGGCTTGCTTCAAAGATAGATCTAGGATTTGGCATTTAAGGTTTGCATACTTAAATTTTGGTGGTCTAAAATTGCTTCCTTCCAAAAGTACGGTGAAAGGATTTCCTACCATTAATTTACCTAACTTTGTAAAGGTTGTTTACTTGGAAAATAGTTTAGAAAAACTTCTCCTAAAGAATGAATTTTAAGAGCAAGAATATCGCTTGAACTAATGCACATGTGTGTGATCCAATCACTCCAAGTTCATTTAGTATGAATAAATATTTTCTTTTCTTCATTTATAATTTTTTAAGAAAAACTTGGAATTTTTTTGAAATCTCTAAGAAATTTAAAGCGATTGTTGAGAGAGAAAATGGTAGTGAAATTATGTCTGTGAGATTTTATCGAGGAGTTGAATTCTTGTCAAAAGAATTCAAAGAATTGTGTGAAAATAATGGAATTGATCAACCTTTAACTATTCCAAAAACTCAACAAAAAAGAGTACTCGAACGGAAGAATAGAGTCATCCTCAACATGACTCGAAGCATGCTGAAGAGTAAGAAGATGCCTAAAGAATTTTGGGTGAAAGCTATATCAAATTCCACGTATTTATCCAAATGTTCTCCTTCAAGAAGTGTTTGGGGAAAAACTGCTCAAAAAGCTTGGAGTGGTAGAAAATCAGGTATTTCTCATTTGACAATCTTTGGAAGCATTTCCTATGTCCATGTTCCTAAAGAAAAAAAAACCAAGCTTGATGATAGGAGAGAAAAGATTTTCTTTATTAGCTAGGATAGAATTCCAAAAGCTACAAGCTTTATAATCTAACAAATGACAAGACTGTCATTAGTCGAGACGTAGAGTTCGATGAAAAATGCATGTGGGACTAGAATTCCCAAGATGATGATCATCACACTATGCTTTTATTTAAATAAGAAAAAGATCCAAGAAGAGAATATAGAGATTAAGATGAAGATAAAAAGCCACACACACTCTAATTCACTCAACACCACCACTTAAAAGCTTATCTTCTTCAAGTGGAAGCTGAAGTGAAAGTTCATGCATGAATAGAGCATAAAATGAAGCACCAAGCCAACTTACAAGTTCAATTGAGAGAGCTCAAAGAACAAGAGACTTTGAAAAGTTTTACGAGGTAACCTAACCTCTAAATAATTTTAACATAACTCTTTCTTGTCTTCTTATCGAATGTCGGTACTTTTTGGAGAATAAGCAATAAAAAGAAGAAATGGAGAGATTCCATGGATGAAGAAGTGAATTCAATCATAAATAATGACACATAGGAACTTTCTAATTTTACACAATGACAAAGAGTATAGAAGTGAAATGGATGTATAAAGAAAAAAAGAATACACAATGACTGATTGAAAGATATAAGGCAAGCTTGGTCGCTATGACTATAGTCAAAGGCAAGACATTGATGATGATGAGGTATTTGCTTATGTCGCTCATTCAAAAAGTATAGGATTAATTCTTTCTTTAGTAGCCAAAAATAAATGGAGCATTTACCAAATGGATGTAAAATCTACATTCCTTAATGGATATCTTGAAGAATAGGTTTATGTTAAACAACCTCTAGCCTATATGATGAAAGGAAAAGAAGAAAAGGTCCTAAAGTTGAAAAAAAACTCTTTATGCATTAAAGCAAGCACCAAGAGCATATAATAGTAGAATTTATAAATATTTTTAAGAAAATGATTTCATAAAATGTCCTCATGAACATGTTTTTTATGTAAAAATGTAAAAATGAAGATATAATGGTTGTTTGTTTGTATGTAGATGATTTAATCTTTATAGGTAATAATCTAAGATTGTGTGAAGAATTCAAGAGAAGTGTGACTAAAGAGTTTGAGATGATTGACATTGGACTTATGTCATATTATCTTGGCATTAAGATCAAGCAATGAGATGATGAAATTCTCATCTCTCAAGAAGCATATGCAAAGGAAGTGGTTAAGAAGTTCAACATGAACAATTCCAAGCCTATAAACACACGCATGGAGTGTGGAGCCAAATTATCAAGGTTTGATGAAGAAAAAAAAGTAGATCCAATTCTTTTCAAGAGTTATATAGGAAGTATGCTCTACCTAAAGTGCATGCTTTACCTAACATACATAAGGCCAAATATTCTCTATGCAGTTGGAATTGTTAGTCGTTCATGGAGTCTCCAACAATCAATTACTTGAAGGTCATAAAGGGAATTCTTCAATATGTCAAAGGTATTATCAACCTTGGTCTATTTGACTATTTTTCTAATAGTTCTAAGCTTGTTGGTTACAGTGATAGTGATTGGACTAGAGATTATGATGATAAAAAAAGTACAATTAGATTTGTGTTTTTCATATGAGATATTGTTTTTACATGGATGTAAATGAAACAACTAATTGTGACATTGTCCACTTGTGAAGTAGAATATATAATTGCTACATCATATGTTTCTCATTTAATATGGCTTAGAAACTTGATGGAAGAATTAAAAATGTCACAACCAACGACAACTGAGATCTATATTGATAACAAGTTTGCTTTTGCTTGATAAGAAATCTAGTGTTTCATGATATAAGCAAATACATATACACGTGCTATCACTTCATAACTGAATGCATTATAAAGAAGGAAGTTGAAGTCAAACATGTGAGCACTCAAGACCAAGTAGCAGATATCTTCACCAATCCAGTCAAACAAGAAGTTTTTCTCATGCTAAGGAGACTTTTGGGAGTTTCACTAAATCAATTTTAAGAAAGAGTGTTAAAATTAAACTTGATTTATTATTTTCTATGAGTTACGTATTATTTTTAGATTATTTTAAATTTTGTTTGTTATATCAATAAATGCTAGTAGTTGTAAAACATGATTTCACAAGAATGAGACTAATAAATTCAAGTGGTTGGTATTTTATAAATATGAAACTAATTAATATAAATACTTGAGTAAGTAATTTAATGAATAGTTATGAGTTATAAAGAATTTTTTTTTAGTGGCTTATAAATAGAATTTTTTTATAACCATTTAAAATCAAGCCATTATGTAATTTCATAAGTAAGTTTGATGAAAAATCATTTAAGTAGTTTTTTTTTTCAAAATCCTTTTCTTTTTAACTAATTCATAAATTTTCCTCCTAAAATTATCTCCTTCAAAATCCTAGGATATAACACAATTCTTAAAATTCTCTCTTTCAAAATCCCAGGATATAACACAATTCTCTAAATTTCAAGATATATATACATTGAATTAACCAATATATATTAAAAAAAATGCGTTATTTTACTTTTGAATTCAGTCAATTAATGGGAAAAAAAGTGTACCACTATACATTAGTGATATGTTAAGAAAGGATATGTGTATATTATTTTCTCGTAACAAAATTAAGATATTTTGTACTTTACAGTAGTGCTAAAAGTTTTCCGATTTTACAAAATACCCTTCAGAATAAAACAAATACTGAACATATAAATCCATATATATGTCTTTGTGTAATACGTAAACAAATTACTGTAGTATTATTGAACAGGTCATACTATGAGATTGATCATGATGAATAGTACAATATAATTTTAAAACAATAAAGCATATTCATAATTAAAAAAAAAAGAGAAAAAGATATAGAGGATGAGGATGTAGTGTTGATCAGCCAATATTGTTTACTCTGTAATTATAATATTCCAATAGTAATCCACATATCAAGGGCTATAATTGTGGTTTTAATTTTGACCCAGAATGTATACTTAAGGATAAGACAGAATGGGGACAGGGTTGATTCATGGGTTTAAAGAAGAACATATATAATACCACTCACATGCATTTATAGGTACTAATTATAAGCTTGAAATGATTTCACCTTTGCTTTCCTCACAAACAATTAGCTTTTTTTTAATATCAATTTAAATTAGTAACATTATATCTATGTTCCGTATATTTTCATTTTATATTAGTGCTAATTAATGGTATTAAAGATAGATAGAACAAAAATATTAAATAGAAGTCAAACATAATTATATTAGAATTAGAGATGATTATCGCTGACTTCTTCACTCATCTTTTTGTCCCAGATGCCTTCATTAGACTTTTCATAATTGAATTGTACGTTAAATTGTAAATGCAAATGCAAAGAAATAATGAAATTATATATTAATAAAGATTAATTATACTATAAAATATAAATTGATGTATGTATTAATTTATAATAGTTTTTTTTTTCTTGATACGTGATGTAAAGTGATTGATACTTTTATAGTATCCATATTATTGTAATTTCTTTAGAGTTTTCTTAAAAGTATACATATTATAAAAAGAAAAAAATTATTTATCATAATTTTTGATAAATTATAAATGATGTGATATAATATTATTGATAAATACAGTCAAATTTACATAATTATATAAAATAAAAAAACTGTTATATAAATTATAATTGTGGTATAATTATGATATGTATAAATGCTTAAAAAATTACCTATTTGATCAAAATGATATTTATGCACACAAAAAAGTACAATTAAGTTATGTTAATTTTTTTTATTTTTTATTTTTCTATACATAAATTTTTTTTATTTCTTTTTTGGTAAACCCTAAGTCTAAAACCATAAACATTTAAAGAGTAAACTCTTAATCTTAAATACTTAATCCTATATCCTAAAGAATAAAGATTAATCCTTGAATCTAAACACTAAAACTAATAAAAAAGAAAAGAAAATTTCAAATGGCTATTTTTTATTTGATTTAGTTATTTATTTATTTATATTTATATATTTTGATGAAATAGGTACATTATTCCTCAAAAAAATTGATAACAATAAATATCAAAGGATGAATAGATTTGGTTCCCTATCTCTCTGTTTGTGCATGTGTCTCCAAAACATGCTGAATAATGAGTGTCGGGCAGATATACTTACAACTTTAATTTCATTGCTTATAAAGGACTTTCAAGCTTGACTTTGCCACATGTAAAATAGCACGCTGTCCACTTAAAAATTTACTAAGTTAATTCTGTTAAATATTAAAAAAAAAGAGAGAAGATATTCAAGTAGTCTTTATTAACAAAATCATTAAGTGTTCTAACTTAGTATACCTTCTAAGTTATGTTCTCCAAAGTCTCTTGTTGCAGCATCTTATTTATATATATTCTTGTTTTGTGTGTATTTATTGAGATGATCAACAATTCCTATTACTAGCTAGCTAGCCAGTTATTTTCAACTAATAGCGGCAAGACTATCTATCCATCTTGGCAACCGAAGGCCGCCGACTTTGGTATGTAATCCATTTTTAAGTATAATATTGTTCAATATTGTACGTTTTCAAGTTTTTCAGTTCACCGTATAATACCGATATATATTCTCTGGTTTGGTTATGTAAACGCATATATATAGCACACACTACAGTTACTCTTGACTATTCATTTTCACTGATTAGAATACGATAGGATTTGATTAGCAATGTATATATTGTAATTATACATATGCGAATTTATTTGTGTTATGCATGTATATATTAAAAATTTAGATTTAACTCAATCTAATAAGATATCATTGAGTTAAGAATTGTACAAACTTATAAACTATATGTATATATGTTACTTATAATTGATATGTTATATTTTGTAGTTAACTCAATCATTTATAATATTTACATGGCATTTAGAATTTATTTAAATATCATGTATCTGTAACATCCCAGCTAGCTAGCTTTTCATCTTAAACTGGATGTCCGTTTCTATATCTGTGTCCATCTTCTTATATCTTGTTCATGATGTGTGGCAATCAGGCACTTGCAAAGTTGGTTTGATAAATTTGCAACCTTTTAAATAATTTTACTTTACTTGAGAATATATAAACTTAACATCTAGCTTATCAATATAATACAAATTTTTTTTTTTGTCTCAGTAAAACTATAAATCTCATGCACCGTGCATGCTGAATAAAAATAAAGCAAATGTGGCAGCTAGATTACATTTATGAGAAATGTTAAGGAAACATAAATTTATAATCATAGCCATTATAGTGTTCAACTTGATAAAATAGCTTTAAATGTTATGCACTCTTCAAAAAAATTATTACACGTGACACACTATAATTTGTATGAGTACAATTTGGATGCATTTAATTAGCATTTTTCTTACACCTGGCTAAATAGGTAATGGAGCTTACACTTGAAGATCAATATAAAAATGTAGTAGAGTTGTTTACCTAGTGCATATATTAGACATGTTACATGTTTTATAACCCGAATCGCTCTTTAGAAATAAACTTGTATTTAGATGAATGTAGTAGCCAACACATACTATAATACATTGTTGATTTATTTTTGAATTTAACATTGCATAAGTTGAGATTTTTTTTTTATTTATCTTTATGGTCGACTCTACATTTCAATTGGCCAAAGTAGCACCAAAGGATTCACTAGGAAAAGTTTATTTGTAACTTGCCATCAAACGTTTTTTAATGAAAAAAAGTTGAATTAAATAAATGCTTCATGTATTTTTATATATTTTATACTTTGCTTTTTTATTTATTTTTAATGATTTAATTCCTTTACTCTTTAATTTCCACACTTTAGTTCCTTTAATTTTTCTGTACAATTAAATCATTTTATGTTTTAATTTTTACACTTTGGTACTATTATTTCCTTTTTTTTATACTATTAAATTTTAGTTTCAAATTAGTCTCAATAATAAGGTTACTAAACAGTAGAATATATAAACATTTATGAACCATTTTTGTAGTTCGACCTCAAAAGAACAAAAACGTAAGGGGATAAAAATATAAAAAATAAAAGTATTAAATAGTGCCGAAAAAAGTAAAGGTATTAAAGTGTAAAAACTAAAAAAATAAAGGGGTCAAATCATAGAAAAAAAATAAAAAAGGACCAAAGTGTAAAATATATGGATCATTTGTTAATTTATCCATGAAAAAAAATCATTATTTGTTTGCCACTGATTAATAAGCCAAAATATGATCATGAGAAAGGAATTTGGTTATTAATAACAAACAGAATAGGGCTTACTTTTGAATATTAATTAATTTCCCCTACTTATTACACATAATATATATGAACAGTTAGGGTAGCAAGATAAGCTATGAAATTTCTTGCCTTCTACTCTATGACTAATAATGAGAGGATGCATAAATAGATACGTCGGTATGGCAAACTTCTTGCCGTTTCATAAGGAAATTAAATGTAGTAGGCAAACATATATACATTTTCTTTGCTCTCTTAGCACGTTTAAATTTGGAATGTCTCTTAATTGTGATCAGTGAAAGTATACATAGATTAATTGTGGAAGCATACATAGATTAATTGTGGAAGTATTTGTCACACTTAAGTTACAGTGTGGATTAAAAAAAAATCGTGAAATATGTGAATTTAGTAGGTGTCAAGAAATCATTAGAAAAAAAAAAAAAAACAAAGCTCATTCAAATAATAATAATAATATTTTTGTTACCGAGTTTATGCTTCAACGTCATATAAACCATTCGAACGTGTAAAATTTTTGGAGTTCGAATTTCAATTAAAATATACGAGTAATATAGATATTTTAAAAGTAATAATAATATTGTTATTTGAAATGAGATACAACAAATTACATATCATAAAAATAAGGAAACATTCTTTTATCATAACTTAAAGGTTTATATAAGTTCATATGTCACACTATAATTAACCTATAATAAATGATTTTACATTTTTTTTTCAATATTTAATCTTCTCAATTTAATCAAAGGTGTCAAATAAGATGTTCAGTTAAACTTAACTCATTTAAAGTTATTTTATTAAACACATGAGTTAAAAAAATTCAACTCACTTAATTTATAAACATAAATACGCAACTTATCGGCTCATCTAATACTTTTTTTTTATGAATATAATTTTTTTGGCAAAACTTTTTTTTTTTGCTAAGTAACTGGTCATATTTTTTTTACACTTTTTTAGATCATTTTTTTATCCAATCAACAAACTTTTTTTTAATCAATTTTTTTTCATTAATTAACAAATTTGAATCACTAATTTTTTTATTTAACTAATTACAATATAACCATCACATCACTATCTATAATTTAGAACTTAATATCATAAAAGTATCAAAATGATTTCAAGAAAAATAATAAATTAATCTAATCAATATCATAAACTTGTAAAAATAATCAATCTATTTTTTAAAAAAGTTTAATAAAAAAATAAATGTGATTGTAAAAAAAATTAAATGAACTACACATGAATTGCTTAGCTCAACACAGATAAAAATAAACTTAATTCAACTTATTTCATCTAAAAATTAGTTGAGTTAAGTTATAACACACTTAAGAGTTTGGCTCAAGCTAAATGAACGAGTCCAATTCATTTTTCGCTTCTAAATTTAATATATAATATTCTAATACAACAGAAGCATATTACTTGATATATACAACAAATTAATATATATATAACATTACTCAATAAATAATAGAAAAAAGGTATAGAAGGTTTCACAATATTTACCAAATGATCACATTAATCTCATAATTTTTAGATTAGGCACCAAAAATCCTGTAATTTTTTAAAATAAAATTTTAGTCTTATAATATTATAGTTAAGTACTAACAGTCATATTATTATAAAAAATAAGTATTTTTAGTTTTATAATTTATTAAAATAAAAACTTTAATATATCAAAAATATTAATGCCACTAATTATCATAGTGCCTAATAACGACACTATAGTTTTCATTTATAATGAGTATTTATAGTGTTTAATTTTTATAAATAATGGAATTATAATTGTCCAATTTAAAAATTTTGATAGTGAAGTTTTCATTTACACATGATAAGGGTTTTACTATGATATTTAAAAAAAAATATTACCTTTGATAATAGTATAATAGTTATGAAAATAAACTAATTAAATAAACTAATTATAAAATCTTTAATTAACAGCGAAACTTTCTAAAATAATTATAAAATCTCTAGTGCACTGCGAAACTTTCTAAAATAATATTGCTATTAAACCGTTGGAAACATAATAATAAAGATAAAGTTTTACTCATAATAATAATTAGTTTGAGAGTATATATATATTTGTTATTTTATATGAATGTATTTATTTACTTTTTATCGTAACAATTAATAATATGTTCGATTTACCCTATATATGCATAGACTTATTCATTCAAAAAATTTCCTTAATAAAAAGTCAAATAAATATATCCAAAAAATATCTTGATCTCAAATCCTACATATAGTGAAACAAAAGCTACACATAAGTATCCTAATTAATAACATAACGTACATTAAAACTTAATGGAATAATTGGTACATAGTATTAGCCAAGTGCATGCAGCAAATTAACTGAAAGAGCCAAAGTGCTGAAGAGTCAAAGTTATAATAATGTAGCTGGTATCTAGTTTAATTATGTACAGAAGAGTATGATAAAATCTCTTACTCCTTTTTTCCCACTGGATCATTACTTACATAAATTCCATATCATACATCATAAGTGTATATATATATATATATATAATACCATATATTATAATATTATTAATTTTTATTATTATTAAGTGCACTAGTTTTGTTTCATAAAATTTCATGCTTCTCCAAATGTCTGATCGATCAGTGATCAGTTTCATGACTAAGTTGAGAAGCGACAAACTTGTCGAGAACTCGCCAATCTGTAAGTTGATCATGAGTATCTGCATTATAAAAATCTTGGCTAGTGATCTGTTGAATTTGATCTTCTTGTGTGAGTGAAGAAGAGGAGGGAAAAGTAGGTGAATTGTTGAGAAATGTATTAGGATTAATAATATTGGAATTATTATTAATGGAGTTGGATTGAACAAGAAGAGGAAGGTGTTGGAGAAAGTAGTGTTGATCAGGTGGAACTAATTGGTAGCTGCTGGGCAAATGATCAAGTTCTTTCTTGCAGGGATAGATAGGGATATTATGGTAATTAGACAAATGATGATGAGTTGAATTAGAACTACTAGAGGGGTTTTGCTTTGGAGATTCCAAGTGATCTGATGAAGGCATGAATGAGACCTGATCTTCATACCAAATGTGTGACTCATATTCCTTCATTTTACCAACTGCTGTTGTTCTCTTCTTGAATACTCTACATACTACCCATCCTTCTTCCTACACTTTCATTAATTTATAATTAAATCAACAATCACTTCGATCAATATCTCTTTTTAATAATTAAACTTTTGGTTTTTCACTTTTACTCTCCTAAAAAAACATATGTTCTTTACAATATTAAAAAAATATATATTACATTACATTTTTTAATATGCAAACATATATATTTTTTAATGTACTATGCAAAAACAAATTTCACTTGAATTTATTAATTTTTTTCCTAACAAAACACTTGAATTTGATATTGCATCTTCTCATTGTGAAATTATAAGACATTCATAACTTGATTATATGCAGCTTCTTCTTTTTTCTGTCTCTGTAAATCTCTAGAAACAAGTAAACCATTACTAATTACACTGTCAAGAAATTAATTAACATTCATGGAGAGTGTAAATAAAGTTTAAAAGTTTGAGAGCTTAAGTGACGTGGTGTTCCTTAATAACTTTATTTATTGTTATTATAGAAAAGTAGTAGACAGTTGTATTTTTGAAAAGAAATTTATTTTATTCATCTTTGAACTCATTGGCCTGAACCATATCATCAATTATGCAGAATTAAGATATAAATTTTGGAAATATGTCAGGGAATATATAAAACATAAAGTTCGAAAATTTATAAATATAAGTTTAAGGTTTATATATTAATGAAGTACTTACCTGGGGAGTGGCATTTTCATCAGTTTCAAGACGATATTCATGCATAATCCAATCAGATTTTTGACCATTTGGTGCTCGACCTTTGTAAAAAACTAAAGTCTTTCTCATTCCAATTAAATCATGCTTTGAATAAATAGATTTGTCTCTTCCTGTTGCTTTCCAAAACCCAGCTGTTGTAGCTCTATTTGTGCGAGTTCCGGTTGGGTATTTCTTATCTTTATGACTAAAGAAGTACCACTCATTTTGGTCATCTGTGCCTATACTGCATATTTCTGTAAAAATTCATATATATATATATATTAATATTCTTCTACTAATTATATATTTGTAATTGATTCAAAATATATATAATTATACCTTGAAGATCCCAAGGCTCAATTCTATAGAGATCAACATCTTTGATAACATCAAGGTCAATTGTTCTGGAGGCAATCTTTCTTCTTAGGTAGTAATCAACAAGTTCTTCATCAGTTGGATGGAACCGAAAACCAGGAGGAACGTGTGATAAGCTATTCATTATTTTATTTTTATTGCACTTCAGTTCCTGAAATTAATATCCAGCTTGCTAATTTAGTCAATTAAATTATTATTTTATTTTGGGATATAATCGTACAAATATATAAATAAATTAACTAACTAACTAATAATTAAGGAATTTATATAAAATATTTCTTGTTTTATAAATTCAATAAATCATAAATTAAATTAGCGAGGTTAAAATTGGGAAAGGAATATACCAATTACATGTAAATTTTTATAATTTACAACTTTTTTTGTCAGGGAAATTAGTGGACACTTAATTATAAAGATGAAGGAAAACAATTTACACTTTATAAATCTAACGATTATTTAAATTTTAATAAAATATAATCAATAATCATAAAAATATCTATCTAAGTGGTTTTGATGCATGAATATACTGTTGGTGTGTGTTGTGGTGCATGCTGCAACAGTGACATACACCAATACTCAATGCAGTAAAACATGGAGCAGCCAATTATATTAGTGAAACCATAAAACATGGATGTGCAGGAATTATGATCATTGTTTAATTTTCATTGTTCATTGTATACATATAGTTGAATTCTTGTATAGAAACCAGAACAGAAATAATAATGAAATATATATGATAATTATCAGAGAAACACAATATTTGACATATACCGTATAGACTTACTCGAAGAAGAAATGCTAAATCATACAAAATTTGTACCTAACACTCATTGTGTTGTGCCACATATCAAAATTATTACAATAATTTTTGAAACTCTATTTTTTTTTTATAATTTCCACTGGGCGCAGCTCTCAATTAATAGTTATATGAATTCTAGCTACCTCAACCAATTTAAGAAGGGAAAGAAATAAATTCAATTTAATTAAATTTGAAATAAGTTTGCTGAAAACTAGTTTTGTTTCTAGGTGAATTGGATAGAGCTAAATTAAGGTGTGTCTATAATTTCTTATGTCTATATCTGCAAAAATATTTTGATGTCCAAATACTTTGCGGTGGAAAGATCATTAGCCTTGGATCATATTAATTAAGAGCGTTGGTCGAGTTTTCTTTTATCAATGAATTAGGAGTGTTATATAATATGATATCTCGTATTAATTAGAACTAATAGAAAATCAAAATAGAAGGGAGATTATGTATTTAAAATCATACAATTATAACAATAACATATTTAAGATGTGTATTTAATATTCCACGATTACATTGATTGAATCAATAAACAAAACATAAATAACATTTGAATTAAATTAAAACACTAAGTTTTTGATATAAGAAGGTAATTGATATTTAAAAAAAGATTAATTTCAGAGCAAATTCATATTTATATTCACAATCTAATTATTAGTTGTTTTTAAAAATAAATTTTTTATTCTAATAATAGCAAAAACAGTTCTAAAAATAGGATTACCCTATATGAATCATCCAGTTTCTTCTATTATTTCTAGAAGCTGCTGAACATTTAAGAAACATAAATATTAAGAATATAAATAAAAGAAATAAAAATATCATAGTAAAGCAAAAATCCAAACATGACAATCACATGTCCAACATTTATCATAATTTGAATTGGATGTAGTTGTCCTTTGATATCAATTCAATTATGCTTCAATACAAGTCGATGGCATTTCTAAGACAATTGACATGATAAATGCTTTCCCCATATTAATTATAAACGGTACCACAAATAAATTTCATTGCTAGGGAGTAGGGACCAATATGTATAGATGGACAAATTAATGTTTTCCTGTATATATATGATGGACTCGATCGATGATGAAAAATGACATGCAATTATGAAAAGGGGTTACTGGTCTAATTACTTATGAAATAATATTATGCTTTATATAAGTACTGGGACATTATGAATTGAACCATATATATTTTTATGTGAGTGTTCAGACAAAGGAATTATGAAATAGGGAAATTTAATTATTTCATTTAGTATGCTAAAGATGAAGGTGAAACTTCTTCTAACATTATTAATATGCTTGAAATGATCTGGGTAGAGATATGAAACGACGAGTCTTTTATATTTGTCAAAAAAACATAATTCTAAAGCAGTTCTTGGAAAATTGAGTGATCTCACAAGATGACCACAAAAGAATTTATTTTGAAGATCGGAAACGTAGAATAAAAACAGCATAAAATTTAGAAGAAACAAAAAAAAAAAACACGAAACCAGAGGGAAAGGGAAAGAAAGAAGATCAAAACAAGAAGAGATAGGTGTCACGGATACAAACCTCGATCAAGCTTGAGCTTATAACCAGAAATCGATCTGGATCTTCCTCTCACAAATCTAATATACCTATCTTCTTTTTCAGTACCGGTCGAGAAACTGTTGATCCTACGAAGTTGGTCTTTTTTTGCCGAATTCAGTTAAAAAAGTAATAGCTTGCTAGCTCCCAAATCGATCACATAAAGAAACAAATTAAAGGACAACAAAAGGTGAAAGCAGTCAGTTATATATAAATACAAGTGGGAATCCTCGGGAATTGTAATAAAGGACGAGACTGTTATAAAGCTGTTTACTTGTCTTGTCTTGTCGGATCGGATCTGATCCCAATAAACACTAAAGGCGATTCAAAGAAAGAAAGAAAAGGTTGAGAAAGAATATTGGAACAACAACTAGGGTTATATAGGAATTGCAAAAACCCTAACTTAATAAAAAAATAAAAAAAAGAGGATCGAAATGGAAATAATTAATTCTTTGGATTTTAGTTTGAGAAGTGCTCACTGTCTGTCACATTCGGAATGAGCTAGATTGGTGGGAAAGAATTGGGCGTGAAAATAGGGTGGCGCAAAGTAGGGCTCTAGCTTAGAACAAGTAAATTAAAGCATTGTTGTTGTTCACTTTCTAGTTCCTCCTCTAACCGTAACTGATAAAGACCCAAATGTGAGTTTAGGAACTACAATCTGGTCTCTGTTCCAAATGTCTTTATCCCTCTCTCTCAAACAGTCTCTATATATTATATATATGAATGAAATGTAGAGATCAGAGACAAAAGCAAACGGTAGAGTGAGAGAAGAGAACTAACTAACGGCACAGAACAATTACCAGTTATATGAAAACTTACAGAAGACCCCAAAAAGAGTAAGTAAATTATCAACATTAAGGGATATGGGAGGTGATGTTATTTGACACCCAAAAAGCTAATACACAACCTTAATTCAATTTACCATCTTTTTTGGTTATCGATATTAAGCCGCCATGTAAATTGTTATTTTCATAATAATATTTCATTAATTATATTTTTATTTAATAATAATCAGATTAAAGTATAATTAACACCATAAATAAAATTGATGTATTTTTATTTTGACATTATTATAACACTTTGTTTTAAGGTTTTAATATGTTTTGTGTATATAATTTTTTGAAATAGAAGCAAAAATACTCCAAATATTTGATTTTGTCGTCATTTATGTTCTTTATAGGTAAATAATAACGTGGTATTAAGAAACTTAAATATATTAACAAAAATGACTAAAAACATATAAATATTAATAGAACTAAACATTTAAGATATTTTTTTATTACAAGTTAAACATTGTGGTATTTTTGCTACTAGTTCTAAAGATTAGAGATATAAAAAATATTTTAAGTCTTGTTTTTAATTTGCTTACATTATTGTTTATAAGGAAAAAATGTATATACATTAAATTTGGGATGTATCACAATTGATATGTCATATCCTCGAAGTATTATTAATAAGTAAAATTAGGTTCATATAAATATGTAATAAAAGTTATCTCACTAGTTGAGATTGTGATGAATTTATCATATATAATAAAACTCTATTGTTTTTTTAAAGAGTAAGTGATATATATACATCTAATAAAATAATATTATATTTGTCCTAAGATTGAGAGTTTACACAATTCACTCAGGAGCGGAGCCATCCTAAATGAGAGGAGTCACGTGACTCTCTCAACTTTTTTACAAAGATTTTTTCTTTATTGTATTTATAAATGTGTCTTTTTATTGTATAAAAAGACATAACATTATCTCATTTTAAATTTATTATTTGAATATTATTATTTTTTTTCATTTTATCCTACTACTATTTAGTTATATTTTTTTTATTTTTACTCTACTATTGTACAATTTTCACTAACTAGATTTTAGTAGACTAACAAAATTAATATTTAACATCAATCTTATCATAAATTTTAGATAAATTATAACAAATAACATTTAAAATTTATATATAATAACAAAATAACACATCAATAATACTAAATGAGTTCGATTTGATAGAGCTTAACATTGAACGAATTTAAATAATTGTATTTTAATTTGAATAGTATCCAATTTGATAACATTTAATGTTAAATAATGGGTCAAACTTTTTTTAATAATAAAAATATATAAACTTGACATAAATAATATTATTTTTGTTGTTACAAATTTTAATAGTATAATTTTATTGTTTTCATAAAATTTTACTAATTTAATTTTTCTAACATTTTCTTAAAAAAATTAATATATTTTATCTCGCATATAATTTAATCATTCTGTGTTACATCACTTATAATTATATAAATATTTATTGTTATTTATACCATTTAATATTGATCTTATCTATTTTTTTCACATACTTGAATTTCTTTTATATGTTGTTTAATATCTTTTTCTTTTTTTGTCCGTCTACATAAATAAGTTATATTTATTTAGTTTTGTTATAATTTAATTTACGTAGTTTTTAGTTTTTAGTTTAACTATATAAAATTACACATTTGACATATAATACTTATTATATAATATTCAAAAATATTGAAATTTGTAAAGTCACTTTTTTCAAATTATTTTATAATATCTTAATTAAAAAATTCATAAATTTTATCCCAATCATTTAAATGGTGCTAAAACTATTCATTTTCACTATTGAATTTATGCACGGTATCTCCTCTAAACATTAATCTTGATTACGTCTTGAATTCACTTAATGAATATGACATAGCACAAATCATGAAATGTAATTAGTCTTATGTATCAAATCAGCAACAATATATATATACATATGACATATTTCTCGCTACTATTGAAATGTTGGTGGACCCTAGGTATAGCCCGAACTCCAATCTATCGCCCCAACGATTTTCAAACACACATGTCCTTCAAATACTAACAGTATAAAATTTAGGGGTCATTCTAATTTGCAGAGGATGTAACTTACATTCTCTAATTTATGACCTTTTCATTTCTTAAAGTTGATATTCTCCATTAAATTATATATATTTGATAGAAAATATATTTATTTTGAAAATTACACACCATACACGGAGGGAGGGTAGTGGGATGTAAGATACATATGTAAGTTAAACTTTTCCAAAATTTAGATGATGCTCATGATTTTGTTTGTTTCAAGTGACCCTCAGTTTCATATATCATTACATATGATATCTTTGTTGAATATATTGTCACCCTTTAGTAGCTATTGGCCCATCAGTTCATGGTTATCATTTCTACTTTAGTGTCGACAGGGTTCATCACATTTTTCACTTGTGTATTGTTTGCAGCACAAGGAGATTAAGCTAGAGAGGCATTGTGCGTTTTTTTTTCTTTCCATTTTTGGCATTTTAGTTATAAAAAAAAACAATGTAAAACATTTGGCCCTTGTGTAACTATATTTTCCCTGGCATTTGCATCGGTAATAAATATTGATTATGATAAAGAGTAATACTATAGTAACAAAAAATTATTTATATATTTAAACTCATATCAGTTATTACGTGATACATGTTTAAATAATTTTTTAAGTAAATTTTTTTTACTTATATTTTAAAAAGATTTAGTCATGCTTGTCGAAAAATAATTTATGTAAGTATAAATTTATGTATAATTATTATGATAATTAACACCGTATTCTTAAGATATCATGATCCAACTCGAGTTACCTTAATTCCCTTTTGGTCAGGGACGAAAGCAGGATTTGTGTTTAGGTGCACCGCGCGTAATGTATAGACCCAAAACGTGAATACTATCATATTTTCCATATAACAAATACAGATGTGCGCACCAGCTCTGTATATAGCTTGTGACCTATACGTTTTCCCTTGTCATGATGACAAGTTTTAAATTATAATATTTCAACAGTTGAGTCCAACGTTAAGGGGCTCAAGTTCCGTTCCAACAGCTCCCTGTTTCGCTTCCGTTCCGTCCTGTATTACTGGCCAGTTTGAATTTTAGTAACCTGAACCTTGTGTCGCCGGCTCAATTTGGCTGGTCTGTTACTCTTGTTTTCATTTAAAATTGGAGTAATGTTATACTAGTTAAATTAATTAGAACAATCTCAATTTCAATTTTAAGTATTCATAAAGACAGTTCTCCATGAATATGAAAGATTGAAAGTAGCCGGCTGGGAAACTTGAAAGAGTCGGCTACGGCTCTTAACTAACGAAAGCATGGCAATGGTAGTGGAAAGTGGGACCCTCATAGAGGGAATGATAACACTGGAGGCTCTCTTTACGTGGCGGCTTGCGGTCCGGCGTGGGCTAGCCATTATCATTAGGGGTAAACCTTCAACTTGTCATTTGGCTGACTTGTTCTCACAGGTTCAAGGCGTGGTCCCTTATATGGACCCACCAGTTCACTGCATTCTTTTTTATTAGGGTTTCTCACTCTTAACTAGCGTTCAACTTATAGCCTTCTAGACATCTTGGTACCACAGTATTACCAATTTCAGTGCCAATCAAGTTAAACACGTGCTCTTCTTTTAGGGTTAAAAAGTTGAGCAAAAGGATTAACACGTGCACAATTTCAATTCTTACTTAAAATTGCTAAACCGAAGTAGTTTTGAAATATAGTTTGTAGTTTGTACAAAGATTATTAAGATTTGGTATTATTTAAACTATTGGTTTCTCCTAAAATTGATCAATGAACTGTAATTTCAAATCTCAGCTCATGCTTAAGAAGAGAGAGAGAGAGAGAGTCTCAAATCATACTGTCATTTAATTTGAAGTAAAGAAAAAAGTGTTTTTTAACTTGTCAATACATAACTAACTTCTCTCATTTCTGACAAAAAATAAAATAAAATATATAACTAACTTGTAATAACAGATATATAATCGGTTACCTAATAATTAATAACCATCAATAATTTGTTAGTTTATTATCATGATTCATGACAAAATAGGACTTATTAGTCGAGATAAATAATTTTTTTTTAGAGTTAAGCTCATTAATTATTTTTACAAACACAATAATATTAGTCATGTTCCAAAAAAAAAATTATGCTAAATAGAATTGTTAGTTAATCATCCATGATATTTTTTGTAAAATGGTAAAAACTTCTACAATATTTTCACGTGATAAATATTATGCTAGTCAACACAAAATATATATTAATGAACTGATTCAACCTGATATTATACATTTGCATGCTTTATAAGTATTTTTTTATAATAACAATTACATAATCATACACTTTAATGAAAATGTTTGAATTTATAATATTTTAACAAGGGTATATAATATTATGATAGACGGTTCTTAAAATTAGTTTAACGAAACGGAGTTTATTTTGAGATGTAAAAAATTGGGTTTTAAGTGATAATTAAAGTATGTGAGTTATAATTATTTATATCTGCTGAAGGTATAATGATATATTTTTTTTTAAAGAAAAATCATAGAAATTAGAAAGTAATTGAAAGGAAAAAATAAATAAAAAAATGGTACTTTTGGTATGTGGGGCGGGGGTTCAATGAAATGGGTCCAACGAGGCATAATTACTGCTGTGGGACATCACTTACTCACTGCGATTGGGCGAGCGTCTTATGGGGAAGAAGAGATGTAACTCCGTTACATATAACGTATCACTGTATGGGTAGCTGAACTTGACCGCAACCAATAGGAATGCGGCTTCCCTAATACACCTTGGGCCCCACCAATACATCATTCCTCATTTCCTCTTCCCCCAAAAGCTTCCACCCTATCCCCTGGAGCATTTTATTGCGGGCTAATCTGTTCTCCTTCAATTAGACATCATATTCCTGCCTTCTCGACAATTTTATACTTATTTTTACATTTTTATATTATATTATTTATTAATATTCTTCATAAAAATTAACCACTCTTTTAATTTTTAAAATATTTAGAATAAGAGATAACATTATAGGAAGTATGAATAAATTCACGTTTCCTTACCATTTCTTTTATGACTTCTTCAGTTTTCTTAAGGGCCAGTTATAAATATTTTACTCCAGGTCTTTAAAAATAGTTAAAATACTCCATATCTTTGAAAAAAAAAACTATATCCTTTATTATTATTATTTCTTAACTTTTTATGAGATTTATTTATAATAAAATTTGTAAAAATGAAATTCAAGTGATGCTATTGTAATAAAATAATAATAGAAAGGGGTGTAATTCTTTATTTTTTAAACTTAAATGATATTTTTATAATTTTAAAAAATCTCAAAAACTCTATAATAATTTTTTTTCTTGATGAACATCAACTTATGTTTCGAATTGTTTATAATTTTTTTTTCAAACATAGAGAATTGAACCACGAATTCTAAATTTGCTGGTTTTATGAGGAGATTTGGTGTGAGCAATTTGTTTGGAATTGTTGTCCTTATATTTTAGTGTGGGAAAACAAATATAATGAAAATATCCATATATGAAACAATTAAATTAATATATTATTATTTTTGTACGTAGACTCAAAAGATTAATTTATTAGTAATAGGGTTACATTTCAATTATACATCCAATTTATTACTCATGTTTTTTTAGTATAAGATTTATTTGTACACTTAATATGAATAATAATAGTGCATGCGTGATTATTAAATAGTTATTTTTAAAAAATAGTTTTTTTATAATTTTGATATTAATGCAATATGTTAAGGATTAATGGAGAGAGTATATGGGCAGAATGGGAATGATAAATAAATAAATAAATAAATAATATCTAAAATAGTATAATGTACCAAACAGGAGTATAGAATACTCAAGGTGAGAGTATGAATACAGGGGTAGGCCATATGAGATAGATACATACTATACATAATCATTTTTTGTGTATAGAAATTGAAGGAATGAAAGACCAGGACAGCTTACCGGCTGGCTTTTTCTTATACCTCCCCAAGAAAAGTAGAGAGAGAAAAAAGGAACAACCTGAGGTGTTGTACCAAAAACAAACAGAGCTTTTCATTGAACTTCCGAGGAGCCAATTGATATTAACATAGTTATGTTGGGAATAGCTTCATTAATCAGTTCATTAAAAAAAAATTAACTAATTAATTGTAATAAATGACTGCAAATATTGTCATTGTGACGCATTAATTAGTCGAGCAATATCAGTATTGACTTTAGTGATAAATGATTCTAATTAATAATTGTATTTTAAGTGTCTGGATCATAAGTTAGTTCATGTGGCCGCTTCTTTTACAAATGGGAGATGGAGATTATATCACTCACCAATATCTGAATAATAATTATATTAATATATAAAAGAGATTTTTATGATTGCATATTGGTTTATATGTCAAACTCTAAATTATAATACCAATTATAACTGTGATCAGCATGATAATGAAATTAGAACAAACAAAGGTTAAAAGTAAGAAAAGCCAAAAATCATGATTAAGATAATATTCGCTGGTTTCTCAGATAAGTTAGCAATTTTTATTTTTATTTTACACAAAACAGAGAGCTACTTCTCTTTTGAGTTATGTCTAGGCAACTACTATTGGCCATATATAAATGATTTGTATTCATCTTTAATTGATTAGTTGTGTAATTATTTTGAACAATTAATGCTTCATGTTGGATCAATTCCTTAAATTCAGGAAAACAAGGGAAAATAAATTAATGGTGATATAGTGAGTTTCAAGTTGTATATGTTGTTGTGAAGGTTAATCGCTGAATTATTTATTAATATTGAATTAGACAGATGATATGGTTGCCTCAAGTTCCTATTAGTAGATAGTGCCATTATTTAATTTCCTAAATAATTAATCATATATTTAAACTCCTTAGTAATCTCAACTTTCTTTCTTCTTCTTTTTTATCAATTATTTCATATTGTAGAAAAAAAAATATCCATTATAAAAATGTTTATTTTTTTTTCTTTCTTTCTCTATATACATCTCTCCATTTCTCTTTTAATAAGCGTCCCTTCCTCTTCATAATTATCGAAGCTTATTTTTTATAATCTTTATATATATATATGTACGGGGATAAACATTTTAGTTTTGTAGATAATTTCAAATTTCAAATTTTATTTAAAAATTTAATTAAAAAAATATCAATTCTATTTGGCTTGATTTATTATTGATTAGATTTATATTTTATTTTTGGTGAAAAAAAGTGTCATATGGTACCCTCAACTTTATAATCGAAAGTATAAATGATGAAAAAGTTAACTAAATACATGCTTGTTTAGGTTAAGAAAAAACTATATACTTCTTTAGTTTAAGAAAAAAATTATATGCTTGTTTAAGTTAAGAAAAATTTATGATTCCTAATGTATCATAATTAATATTAGTATAAATATATGTACATATTTATTTGTATTTAACATTTTTTTCAATCTTTACATCTTATTCATTGTATACCGATTAGAAGTGATAATTTGTATCATAGTTCGATTAATCAAATCGAATCCGAATCAAATACGAATTGAATTAAATTCAAATCAAATTTATACTAGCTAAAATAACATAAAAAATTAAATTCGATTTGGGCCAGCCTATTAACCCAAAGTAAAATTAACAAAAAAAACAGTATAAATATTACAACCTACATATTAAGTTAAAAACTTAAAATTAGAGAAACACATTTATTCTATGTCTTTCTTCACATGTGACATTCAAAAGTCTAATAATTACATGGTTTATGTTTAAAAAATATGGTGCTAACTATAAATGTTAAGGTATAAATTTAAATTTTTATTGTCTAGTATATGTATCTAAATTCTTGTTATATATAGGGATATAATATTGTAAATACATTATGATTTTTTATTTAGTGGTTAGAGAAAATTGTATTGAGATTTGAAGCTCTTTTCAAATTATGAGTTTTCAAAAATACACAATGTTCTTTGACTTGTCGTTTAACTTTAATAAATTTTTAATTTTTAGAATTAGTTTTCTTTAACTTATGTTTATTAGTATTTTTATTTTGTAATTAATTAGTTATTGTAACATAATAGTTGAGTATAAAGATTTGTATTACATTCGTTGATTTTGTTGTGTATATGAATAATTCATTCGGTGTTAATTTATTATTTGTTTAAATGAATTAATCATTGTAATATTATTTTTCTCATTTGTAGTGTTTCATATAATAATGTTTAAGCTATTGAACTTTAATCATTAAATATATATTTTTATTTATAAAAAAATTTATTAACTAAAAAAATATACAACTAATAATTCAAGTTAGTTTCGTTCCACACATTTATGTTTAGCTTGATTCAGGCCCACTTTTGAATTAAATCAATTTAGACAATATTAATTTGAATCATCTCGAAATAATCTAAATCTTAATAATTAACACCCTCAACCAATGCTTATAAAATGGATTATAAAATTCCGAACCATTGGGGGCATCTTCTATGAATTTTAGAATGTCTAATGTCCGATCATGTTAGTAATAAATTGAACTCTCTAGGCATATTAACTCTTAACTTTTGTAATTGCTCTCACCTATTATTTTGAAAAAGAATGATACTACAATTTACTAATATTAGTTTCCTTTGCAAGATTTATTTTGACGTTCAATTTTGTTATAGCTCACCAAATGGACGGACAATAACACCTACATTAATACTGTTTAATTTAAAAATAAATAAAATTTGTGGTTCACCTTAAGGGTATCCAAAAACTGGATCGAATTGGTTTAAATCGAAAAATTGGTCCAGATCGAACATAACTGAACAATTTCATAAATGAAATGGTATGGTCCGATCTGTATTAAGTAAATATCAATTTTCAAACGGTTCAGTCCGATTATAAAAAATTATAAATCGATCGGATTGGACTAGACTATTTTTAATAAATAATTTAAAAAATTTAATTAAGTAGCGTATATATAAATTGTAACTTACCATCTTTCATTCATCCTCTACGAGACAAGACTACGAGTGCGAACCCTAGTCAGCCGTTGTCGCCTTCAATATCACTCAACCACCCAGTCATCCTCGTGTCGCATCCACCACCAACCAACCGACCTCTCATCGCGTCGCCTCAGGACCTGTCATCCATGGACGAAATATGTATGTGGTGAGATGACTGATATATGTTTGAGTTTATGGATTAACTATTTTGTGTGACTTCTCCAAACATTCTCAGTACAATTTCGTGTATGAGACATTGTTTGTATTTTGGATTGGTTGTCAAACCTTGTTTTTTTGAGTTTCTGATAGGGTTTTTGGACACCCCTAGTTTTTGATACGAACGTGGTTGCCACTGAGGCAGTGTTAGCTTAGCTTTAATCTTGACAGTTCCATCTTCAAAGGTCATCATGAATCGCTTGGTCTCTTTGGTCTCACTCATCCTCCAACCTACTCTCTTCATTTTCCCTTTCGTTGGATTTCAACTCCTAGGTTTCTCTTCTCTTTTCTCTCTTTGTTTCTATTTCCATTTTCTCGATAAATTCTTTCAATTTTAAGATCTGGATTTGTTTTTCAAATTTGTGATTTTGGGATATGTTGAGGTTAATTTTTGTTTATTTGTTTTTATGTAGATATTTATTGGAAGAATGAGCACCGCTTGATATGCTCCTCAGACACCTGTATTGTTGTTGAGAGAGATCACTATAAGAAATTGGTGAGTTCTATTTCATTCCAATAATTTTTTAATATTTAAAGTGGTCAGTCTTTTTATTCAAAGGCAATAGTTAATTTGGTGCTTCTGTTGAAAACATGATCATTTTTTCAGTACAAATCACAAATTTTATATAACATAAAAGAATTACGGGTTTGTGTCTTGCTCTTTTCCTCGATTTTGGTTGGGACATCAATAGAATACCACCAAAAATTGAACCCGTTAAAATCCATAGGCTTTTCTACTAAGCCCCAGTTCCAATTTACAAATTGCCAATATTCACCATTTTCATTACCTTTGCTCCATTTAAAATATCATTGATGTATACATTATAGTACAACAAGTTGTGAGCAAGAGTGACAATATCACAGAACTAACAATATGAGTTGAAAATCGTTAACCAAGTCAGATTAAACTGGATCAAATTGTTATTTTTAATATGTAAACAGTCCAATTCGATTTGAGAAATATGAATGATTTAATTTGTTTATATTTTTTTTACTCAAAATCGGATTGGATGGGAACGTGGACACCGCTAGTTCACATTATAAATTTACGAATAAAACTATTTTAATTACTACAAGAAATAATAAGTTTAAATTACACTATTTGCTATATAATTATATTTAATAAAAAATTATTATTATTATATATATATATATATAAGTGGTCACGTAAATTCAAATAGTTTTTGTAAACAAAATTAATGGCTCTTCGATACTAGAAAAGGAGTGAATAAAGAAAGAAATTCACTCATAAATAGTCAACCGTAATATTAATAATATGTAAAGTGATCCTTATAATCTAGATATCCTTTCGTAGAAAAAGTTCGTGGAATAAGTTAAATAAACAATAGTATCTTGATAAGCTCACCATTAATTTTTAAGCCAATCATTATAACTAAGATAAGCATTAAATCAACAAATATTTTCTCTAAAAATGTATCATAACGTACAAAACTCGATAATTCAAACCAAAAGAGCAAATAATGCATCATTTTCTCCCAATTAAATAAATAAATAAATATAACAAACAACAATGCTATATTACTATGAGTAGTACATATAATATGATTAAAGTCCCAAGGTGAAAGGTACTCTGGTGACGGTCAACGATGACCGTCCGGCAATAAGGCTAGCCACCGTAAACTGAGAGGCCACATTTGGGGTTGTGATGAGATGAAATCCACGCCACCTCACTCTATATCTAGTGGATGAAGAAGGTCCAAAATTTTTATACTCTCCATAATACAAAGTATTTTGAGCAAATTTAGATCTCTCCCAAGCCAACCAACCAACTGGGCTTATCAAGCTATCCAAATAACTCTTGAGAAAAACAGTTCTAGAATATTGTTGACAAGGCCTACCCAAATAAGTTTTAAAGGCCTTAACAACGGGCAAAAGATCAGGAGCAGCTCGAACTTGAGAATTATGGATAGAAATACCAGTGTTTTGAAATGGGTCATTACGACCTTGGGCTGTAATAATATTAATTTGGCCCCGTATGGCCCTTCTCACATAAATTATGCAATTTTGAAAAACCACAGCTGCATTGCCAAAAATGAAATCAATAGTACCATAAACGTAGCACTCTCTATAGAATTGACATTGTGAGTGAACCATTAGAGTGTCTTGGTATCCCTTGAATGCACAACGGTAGAAAACTGAGAGTTCTGAAGCTGATCGAAGAGCCACTGCTTGTCCCTTCCATGGACCTGCTGTGTTTTCGAATATTATGCCTTTGGCAATAAAGTGAACCCCGTATATGCCTGACAATCACATTTTAAACACAAAAATTATTTTTATTAGAGCTTAGTCAATACATATATTAACATGTACTAAATTAAATTACAAATATAGATTAAATTTGATATTATTTATAAATATTATATTAATATTTTTTAAAATGATATATTTTTTTTATACATCAACATTCGTTTTAAAATATGAGTCGTTTGATTAAACATTTTATATATTTTTTAATTTATTTTAATATATTATAATTCTATTTGATTACTTTTTATTATTATTTTTTCTCGTCACATTGATAAGTGAAACTTTAATACTATATAAAGTTTGTATGATATATAAGAAATATAAGTTATCAAATCTTAAAAAGTTAATCTATAAAGAAGGTTAAATTTTATACTATTTATAAACATTATATTTGTATATTTTAATATGTTATATTCTTTTTATACAAGAAACAATACCAAAATATAATTGTGAAGGAGAGTTTACTAATCTCTAAGCATGGTTGTCCTTTTAATTACTCAATGCACGTTATTAGAAAGAGAGATAAAAATTACTCAAGTGTTTTTTTTTTTAAACTCAAGTGCATGGTAAACAATGCTTATACTAAAATGAAAAGAAGAAATATTCATGTGTTTCTAAGGGGATTTAGGATTTGTATCCATTACCATATTTATATCGGTAAAAATAGTACTAATTATTTATCAATTATATCATTTTAATTAAAAAGAGATATATGTATTTCATCTTAACAAAAATATGTTAAAATTATTAATTTAGATGAGACATAATTTTATTTTGTACGTAAAATTTATTTAAAATTTCAAAAATAATATAATTAAAGTTTTACTTATCAAAAATTAAAATTAAGATATGAAAGATGTCTTTTTTATGTATAATAAGATATCAATATTTTACATAATTTAGTTTATCATAAAGTAACATATGAACATTATATAGAACATATAATTACCATTCAAGTAAATTTAATTATATATAAACAGTATAAAAATATCAATTTAAGTAAAACAAGAAAACTTTAAAAATTATAACAAAATAAATAAATAATAATAATGATCTTAATTATAAGAAAAAATTACCAGCAGTGCAGAACTATAAGTTGTGTAGCCTCCTTTAACACTCCTACCACCTGTAATAATAGTATATCTTAAGCCATCTTCAACAAGCATGATATTGTTACTAAAATTAACCACCTCTATATTTTCCCAATATACCCCTCTCTTCACATAAATAATAAACCTGTTTGTCCCTCTTCTTCTAGCAGCAGCATTAAGAGCTGCTTGGACTGTTTTAAAATTCCCTGAACCATCTTTTGCCACCACAACATTTGCCCTTATTCTATTTGACCTCAATACCCGATCATGCTTCGAAACCCAGTTGGGAAATTCTTCACTACTATTAATTTCTTCATTCTTGTAATAGTACTCCAAAAGCTCTCCACTAATTGCCAAACTATTGCTTACACGTTGTTATTAGATGTCAAAGGCATAATAAAATCTGAAACATTTAATTCTAATGATCCGGAATTACATGTTTCGATGTTTGTTAGAGCTGTACTTAACCAAATTTGTGCATCAAAAGTTGTACTAGTACTAGTAGTACTCTTCTTAGTTGGCAATATCAAGCCTTCAAGTGTACGATTAAGTTGGAGAATTGTGTCGTCGTAGAGTTTCAAACAATCAGTCCAAGCAACTTCTTGTGGATTGCTTTGCCATTTTTGACCAAACCCAAACATGTCTTTGAGCAGTTAAGGCTCTTTCCATGGAAATTTGGACAAGCATAGACTCTTTCCATGGAAATTTGGACAAGCATAGATCTGAACTCAGTTGTGTGTTTTGGTGCAAACGGTGTCGGTTATGGGACATGAAGTAGTTCTATGGTTCTGGGTGTGGTGTCTTCTTACACCACCAGCTTATGTTGCTGTTATGATGATAATGGTAATGATTAGAACTATTCTTGGAAAGGGCTGTTGGGAAGATCAAGAAGAGTAATAATACTAACAACATTATCAAGATTTTTAAAGTCCTGAAATTTTTGGTATTGGATTGTGAAAGGTCATGTCTTAGAGGGTACCCTTATGTAAGGTTATTGGCTGGCTGGTTTGGGGAAATGTACAAGACTTGGTATATATGAATACAATTAATTATAGTTATATGATTTGCAGCATAAGATACTCCATGTTGGCTTAAGTCATGTCTCTAAAATATAGAAGCTTTCTTTGCGTAATTTTTTCATAAATGCACAACATGCCAAAGCATTGAGATTTGGATTTTTTTTTTCTTCCTCCGGTCTTTATTTGATCTAATATTGTCATTCTTTTACTTTTAATTCTCTTAAAATAAATATTTTTCTATGTTATAAAAAAATATTTAAACATATAAAAATTAATTTATAAAAAATAGCTAACATAAATTTGATATAACATATAAAATATTGTATAAAGTAATTATATATGATGATTTATGTCCATAGAATTATACCTCCCATACCCACCGTTGATTTGTCATCATCACCACTAATCATAGTCCCTAACAGAACAAGAATCATCCATACAACAAAACCTAAACAATAACATTTTAATTCGTGTTTAAACCAAAATAGTGTCCTTAAAATGGCTCAATTTCATCACCCAATTTCTCAACAAAACCTAGCTCCTACAACGCCTATCTCATCATCAAAACCACCGCCTCTATCTTCCCTACCAGTTTCCACCTATTTCTACTAATTCATACTCATTTTCAACCGATCTTCTATGGAGTAACTATATTCCTTTTATCTATGAGTCATTTGTGCTTATTGAACTTGCTACCAATCCACCATTGTGTGTGATTTGTTTTCTCTAATCTGTTTGTTTGCTTGTTAATTTTGGTGGTTTTTAGTATGGATGATATATTGAGTAGCATGAACAACTTTAACATTGAGTTTGGGTTCATTGTTTGTGGTATTATCATTTGTTTTGTTAGCTTTGATGCTATTAAATTTAACATGATGCTCGTGATGTTTTAAATCCAATCAAGAGCATGTTATTAGTCAATTTGTTAGCTCATAATAGCTTGTATGTTATGTATAGTTTATCTTGAGATTATTAAGTTGTATTTTTTTTCTTTTAATACAATTTCTCTCATACTAATCCAAAAAAATAGATGATGATTTGCTTAAATTTGTCAACCAATTTGGTTAATGTCTATTTAATTACAACGACTAAAATGTATGTGCTAAGTTAAATGTATATCTATATGTTAAAAAAAGGTTAAACGTATATGACACTTTAAAATCAACAACTAATTAAGCCAATATATTAAACAAAATAGAGTAGACTTTAAAACTAAAGCATTACATTTCCGTACGAATGTATAACACTGTGTAGTTTATTGTAAGGGTGAGCAAATTATCGAATAAATACGAAAAATTCAATCAAATCCAAAAAAAATGAGTGGTTTTGATCCGAAGTCGGATCAGATTCAGATTAAAAATATTCAAATATGTATAATCTGATTTGATCCGATATATTTAATATATTATTTAAATATATATACATATAATAATTAATATACCTAACCTAACCTATTAAACCTAATATCAGCTAACGCCAACCATCTCTTAACAACACAAAACCTAACTTTTTTCAGTTGCCTTCATCTCTCTCTTTGTCTCTCATACTCGACTGTGGACTCCACCCTCATTGTTGGTTTCAATCATTCTCGCCAGTCACTACTTTGTTGTCGCTGCTTACTGTTTGGTGTTCGTCTGTCGCTTGTCCTTATTTGTTGTTCGCTCCTATCAATATTTGTTATTCTTCATCATCCTACACAGAAGGTTATATTTGTTTGAACTTTTTTATTTTTCTGAATTTTGATTTCAGATCTAATATTCAAATGCTCTACTTTGGCTGTTATTGATAGTTATTAATTTAGTTTCAAATGGATTTAACGACCACATCTCTCTCTCTCTCATACTTGACTTCATCCCCGTCAATCGCTCATTCCAGTCGTTGTTCACCTATCGTTGCTTGTTGTTCGGTGTTCACATGTCATCGCTATTCTTAATTGTCCTATCGTTGTTCGTTGTTCTTCATCATCCTGCACAAAAGATTATATTTATTTGAACTTTTTTTCTTTTTCTGAATTTTGATTTCAGATCTAATATTCAAATGCTCTGTTTTAGCTGTTATTGATTGTTATTATTTTTGTTTCAAAAGGATGTGTGAAGCAAGAAGCTATCTAAAACATATTGTGTGATTTACTATTTTCTTATAATAATTTTCAAGAGCTATGAGATGAAATTACGAGTCTGAGTGAAAATGTGATGGTATTGTAGAACAAAAATTGGGTAACATTATAAGAAAAGTTTGAGCGGTCATAACTTTGTGTTAGGAAGTCTATTTTAGATGACTTTTTTTTATTCCATGTAACTTTTCGATATCTAGGCACGACAAACTACCAAAGGCGATTTTCCAGAATTTTTCATGCTTTAATTGAGTTACAAATTTTTTTAAGCTACTTTTAAAATATTGAGGTCTATTAATATTGAACAATGAAACACCAAAACCCGGATATTTTATGTTCATTTCAAAGATATGTTATGAGGTAATATTTGACCCAAAAAAATTAGATAAAAATGCAATATATTTAACCTTCTGTTTCTGGTTAATTAAAAGAACTTGATGTTTATGACATAAATCTTTCGTGGTTATTTACATAATTATAAAAACCAATATAATAAAACATTGTTTTATAAATAGTGCATGTTAATTGAACCTTTCATTCGAATTATTAAATTTTTAGTTATATTACATATAAATTTTCAATACATATTTTAAATCACATGAAAGAAAACATGTCCAACATCACCCCACGTCTATGTGCACATTTTGACAATTATTTATTGCAAATGTCTAATATTTTTTTCTACAACTATACATATGGTTTTAAATATTGATAAGGATACACTTTATATGATTGAGAAAGTAAATAAAGATGAAAGTGCAACACAACCAACACAAGAAGAAGATTATGTAAGTACTCCAATTCCTGACCTTTGCATTGCTTCTAAAGAAGAAGGTAAAAAAGTTTCCTCTAGATCTAGTAGTGAAATATTGGCTCATTTTACCATAGAAGGGGTAGGGGAACATCGCAAAGCTATACGAAATTATTGTAAAAAATAATATAAGTATGTGCCAAGCAAATCTAGTACGTCAAATTTACTTATACACATTTCCATTGGATGTGATAAGTTTTCCGGTAAAGTTCTTAAGAAACAAAAACTTTAGTTTTCCATAAGGAAGTAAGTCTTGTACCTCACACTTTTAATGCTGAAAGATGTAGAGAAATATTGGTGATAATGATAATAAAAGATGAATTACCATTTATTATGGTAGAATGTGAAGGATTTAAGGAGTGTATCGAAGAGCTACAACCTTGTTTAAAATCCTTTCTCGGTGGATTATTGCAAGAGATTGTTTGATGAAATTGAGGCTCTAGAATCAGGTATATTGTAAAAAACTTTCAAATATATAGTTTGAATATATATAGATTTATTTGTTATCAAATATATATTATTATGTTTATTAGCTCATTATTTATGTATATTTTTAACTTTTTATTTTTTTCATTATACAGATGTTCTTGATGGTATTAATGACTTAAACCTTGAATCATTATCAAAAAGAGTTCTTGTTATTATTAATGTTTGGAGAGTGAAGTTAATTTATGTAATTGATATTTAATTTTTTGAAGTTAAATTATTACTGTGTACATTTGGAGTTAAATTATGTAATTGATGTTGAATTTTTCTTTTTGATTATTTTTGTTGAATTATTTTTAATCATGTTGTCACATACTTTTTAATTTGTATGAAAAATATTTTTATTTTAGATTTTTTTATTTAATTTTTCATTTTATATGTTAAAATTATATCAGATTTGTATTTGTTCGGATTGACATTTATAGCGGTTCGGATCAGATTGATATTTAAAGTGGATTTAAATTAAATAATTTTCGGATCGGATCGGATCGGATTTAAATTGACTTAACATTAGTGGATTCAGATTTGTTTGAATTGACATATACAACAGATCAGATTCAGATTGAATAATTCAGATCAAATTCAAATTAACCTAAAATTTGCGGTTTTAAACCGATACTCGGCCCTAGTTTATTATTTTGAAAGATGAGTATATGTTTATGTCACGAGTTAGAGTAAAATAAAAATTGATATAATAAATAATTATTAATTAAAATAATAACATTTATTTTTTAACTTATAATTAATTTACATATCATAACTTAGAATTAATAGATTTTTAAAAAAGAAAATTGATATTTTTTCATGCATATTGAAAGTAATAGTACCGTGAAAGAAATAATTCTTTTTTTTTTATTACATACATTACTCATTTTTCACACTTCACATGGCCTTTAAAGTTTGGTAACCCATGTGCTCTCATCTCTGTCTTCCAATCTACTTAGCCTGAAATGAAGTTTCGTAGAAAAGGGAAAAGGCACTGATTTATCCATACTGGTTCACCAAAGAGTCTTGGATCTTTTTATGTATTGATTGGGATATAACATATTCAATTTCTAAGCCTCTAGTTAGTACTTTGTATTTTATCAAGAAAAAAAGAGAGTTATTACTTTGTAGTAACGCATCACAGTATAAAAATACCTATGAATACATTTAATCCCAAACTTATATAAAATATTAAAATTTTCTCATTAATCTTTTAAATCACATAATTAAGTCTTTAATATTTTTAAATTTGATAAATTTAATTCAAAATTTTAATTTATGTTAAATTAATTTAATGATATTATAACTTAACAATTATTATAAATTTTATCGTAGGTACTAAATTATACCTTTTAAAATAATTTGGGTACCAAATGAAATAAAAAGTTAAGTTTTCTTATATTTCATTATAATATCATTAAATCAATTTAACAAAAATTAAATTTTGAGCTAAATTAATCAAATTTAAAAACGTTGGAAACTAAATTTTATAAATTAAAATATTAGAAATCAAATTATAATATTTTAAAAAGATTATAGAGTAAATAAATTGATAAAACTTATAAAAATATAGCTAATAACTAGATAATATTGTACAAATATTTTTATTATTATAATAATAATAATATATAAAAAATTTATTATATTTTATAATTAACTATAATTTAATATCATTGCTTGTCTCAATAATAATTTGAGTAATGATAATAAAAAAAATGTAAGGTCTTACATCTAGTTGAAACTATATAAGTCCTAACAATAAGATAAAAAAAATGTAAGTTCTTTCTATAACCATTGAAATAACTTAGATGTTACATATAATTAAACATAACTTATTATATATAAAGATAGAATTTAGTGTAATATATTATATATAAATATAGATGTCAATAAAACATGTTACCTAAAAAGAAAGAGATGTAAATAATACATTTGAAGGGAGTCACAAAGAACATTAATAACTCTTAAACTAATATGGTTTGTCTTTGAATTTATCATGACCTAGGACAAAAGCGCGAATACATTAATAATATAAAAACACTTAGAAAATAAGAAAAATATTAACATATTTTAGACTAATCAGATTCACTTTCTTACAAAAAGTTCTCATATTTATATTATAAAATAAACACAAATAAATTATTATCTAGAAAAACACTCTAATAATTATAGAATAAGACAAGTTTAGCTATGTTATTTATATGTAGACGAGCATTCTAGCAATTCTAGGGTATGATTAACCTAAATATATTCATTTATCTCATGAATAAAAGAACTTCAACTTTCAAACATACGAAAAGATAATTATTCATAAAATACAAGTAATAAGAGAAAAAAGAAAGAATATAACTTCTTTAATATCACTAAGTTAGATTGTTTTCTAGGATGTCTTATACAAACATAGGATTTAATTATTTATAGTTGAAAAATCCTTAAAATATTTCATAAAATTTCTACGTAGAACTCTAATAATATAAACAAAAAAAAACTTTAAATAAAAGTTTATATGTAATACTCTATTAGTACATAAGAAATATAACTTTAAACAAAATAAATTTGTTGTACATCAATTATCATTAGACCAAATTCAGATTCTTTATAATTATTCATATCACCAATAGATTTACTAATCTCATCGACTGAATCACTCAGCTCTTCCAAACATTCTCTCATAGAACCAACCTATTTGGGCTTCAGTCCATAACTTTTGGATGTCTTAGCATCATAGAAGAGGTTGATTTGGCTGAACAAAGAGTCACATTAAGTGCTACAATTAGCAACAACAAATTTAGCGCTTCTTTGGACTTAGCTTGCATGGATTGAGAGTGAAGTGAAGCATAGTTTTGGGTATTTCGTTACACTACAATATGTTTTGATAAACTGTGTATTGATATTTGATACTCTGGCAGTTGAGATTAAGTTATTAATGAGAAGGGTTACTTGAAGAAGTAATGTAATCAGAAAATGTTTAGATGATGACGGGGATTCCATTTTTCTATTAATTTAGAGCTAATGAAGGGATGAGATTTTAGAAGGAATATGGATATCAATTTATAGAATCAGAAGAATATATTTACAAAAAAATTAGATAATTTAAACATATTTTGAGAGTTCAAAAGGATTAACTTGAAATAGAACGAAGTTCTTCAAGAAAACAAAAAGATGGAAGCAAAATATCAAAGCTAAGAGCGAAATGTTGGTAGATATTTTGAAATGTCGCATCAAATCTCAAAAATAAATAAATAAATAAATCTTAGCTAAAAATAAGGAATAAAAATGAAATTGTATCGTAAAATAATGATATATTTTATTTTTCATATTTTATTCTATATTTTCAATAAATAAAGAACCAAAACACCTTAAATTAAAAATAAATTATAATTTTAAAGAGTTTAATTTTCTAATAGATATAAAATCCTATTCTTGTGTATTTTTTAAGAACTTATATGAAAAAAAAAACATGAACATATTAAAAACAATTTCAAAACGCAATAGTACTACGAGAAAGGCAAACATTGCTATTAGAGTGAAGGAGCTGCTATATGACAATGCAATATACTCACATCTTACAAAACGGAAAACAAAACAAAAAGGTCCAAATATTTAAAATAATGCTCGTTAGAACAAATTTTGGGCTAAGTCCAAGAATAGCCCAACCAGACCCACCATTATAATTATCCAAAATTACAACTAATTGGACAAAATTGAGCTAATTAATTACCCTTATAAAATAGAGTAAGATTTATAAATTTTGAGATGTTTTCAAATGACGAAGACGGGATTTATTTATAACCCCAAATCCAACCCCCATCTACATTCCAAACCAATGTGAGATTTTTCTAATTTGCTCACTAAGGAGCTATATAACAAATCTACACTTTAGCGACTTAGTGATTTTAAATGATTTTTTCAATTACTAGATCAACGACGCTTCTGCCAATTCAGATTTGCAGAATGTTTATCAAGTCCAGACAATGTTTGAACTTGATTGTTGTTACCATCTTGGTCATCATATCTGCGGGATTCTCTGTCGTACTAATCTTCTGAGCTAGTACTCTACCTTCTTCAATAATCTCTCACACAAAATGATAACGAACGTCAATGTGCTTTGTACGTGCATGGTAGACTTGGTTCTTTGCTAAATGAATAGCACTCTGACTATCACAAAACACCTTAATATGTTTTTTGACCAACTCCTAAGTCTTCAAGCAAACCTTGTAACCAAATAGCTTCCTTCACAGCCTCTGTAACTGCCATGTACTTTGCCTATGTAGTAGACAAAGAAATTATGGACTGCAAGGTAGACTTCCAACTGACTAGTGCTCTAGCAAGAGTAAACACATAACTAGTAGTTGACCGACGCTTATCTAAATATCCTGCATAGTCGAAATCATAATATCCGACTGCACACTGACCAACAGTATTTTCCTGTTGTAGTACCCTCTTCAAATATATCGTAGAATCCATTTCACAGCCAACCAATATCCTTTACCAGGATCATGCACGTACCTGCTTACAGCACCAACCGCATGTAAAATGTCAAGTCTTGTACACACCATTGCATACATCAAGCTACCAACCACATTTGCATATGATACATTTGCCATATATTCTCGTTCTGCATCATTTTTAGGAGATAATTGAGCACTAAGCTTGAATTGAGGAACTAGCGAAGTACTTACAGGTTTTGTCTATTCATTCATACCAAAACGTTGTAGTACCCTCTTCAAATATTGACTCTGGGTCAAACTAAGCTTCCCCTTCTTCCTGTCTCTGCTTATCTCCACACCGAGAATCTTCTTGGCTTCTCCCAAATCTTTCATTTCGAACTCCTAACTTAGTTGAGCCTTCAACTTCTCAATTTATGCTTGGCTCTTCGATGCAATCAACATATCATTGACGTACAATAGAAGGTAGACGAAAGACTCATTTTGTAGCTTGCGAAAATACACATAATGATCATGTATACTTCTGGTGTACTTCTGCTGCAACATAAACTGATCAAATCATTTGTACCACTACCTTAGAGATTGCTTCAATCCATACAATGATTTGTTCAACTTACAAACTCAATTCTCTTTACCAGCAACATTAAACCCTTCTGGTTGAGACATATAGATTTCCTCTTCCAAGTCACCGTGTAGAAACGTGGTTTTCACATCAAGTTGAACTAGTTCCAAATCGAACTGTGCTACCAAGGCCAACAAAATTCTAATGGAGGAATGTTTTACAACTAGAGAAAATACCTCATTATAATCGATTCACTCCTTCTGAACGTAGCCTTTACCCACCAACCTTGCCTTGTAGCGAATACCATCTTTGTTAGGAAATCCATCTTTCTTTGCATACACCCATTTGCATCCAATTACCTTCTTGCCCTTAGGTAGTTGTGTCAACTTCCATGTTTTATTCTTTTGAAGGGACAAAAGTTCTTCATTCATAGCTTCCTTCCATCTTTCAACTTCAGGGCTTCTGATTGCTTCTTTATATATGGAAGGAACATCATCATGCACAACTGAAAGTGCACAGGACACCGTATTTTTAAACTGAGCAGGTAGGTCTTCAAAATCCTTGTATCGAGCAGGTACCATGACATTTTGTCGTCGTGGCCAATCAACTACAGTTTCTTCTTGTTGTTGTGGAGGTTCTTGGGTTAAAACATCTTCATCTAATTCATCATCTGTCAATAGAGGATCAGTTTCTGTCTTATCTTCACTAACTGGATTAACAATTTTGCTTTCAAACTCCACCTGTTTCGAAGTTTGCTCCATCTGCTCTAAAATGCCATCAATATTCTTAGTTACCTTTTGCAACAAGGCAGATTCATCAAAGGTAACATCTCTGCTAAAGATTATCTTTTTCGTTTCAAGGCACCATAGTTGATATCCCTTAGAACCAGAAGGGATCCCCAAAAAAATGGCTTTCTTGGCTCTTGGGTCCAACTTTGATTCTGTTACATGATAGTATGCAATTGAACCAAACACATGTAAGAAATCGTAATCTCTAGTAGGTTTTCCAGACCATACCTCCATAGGTGTTTTGCCTTCAAGAGCAGACGATGGTAGACGGTTGATGAGATGACATGCATATGTCACAGCCTCAGCCCAATACTACTTGCCTAAACCAGCATTTGACAACATACACCGAACCTTCTCTAGCAAAGTCTGGTTCATACGTTCTGCAACTCCATTTTGTTGTGGTGTTTTTCGAATAGTGAAGTGTCGCACTATCCCTTCTTCTTCACAAACTTTCATAAATGGATTGTTTGTGTACTCAGTGCCATTATCAGACCTCAGATGCTTGATCTTTTTATCAGTCTGAGTCTTGATCATCTTCTTCCATTTGAGAAAAATTCACAGCACTTCATCCTTATTCTTCATGATATACACCCAAACTCTTCTGGAAAAATCATCAACGAAAGTGACATAATAATGTTTGCGACTCATGGATAGAGTTCTTATTGGCCCTCATACATCAGTATAGATGTAATCCAAAATACCCTTTTGTATTATGGAGAGCAGTGCCAAAGCTTACTCTTTTCTGCTTCCCAATACACAATGCTCACAAAATTCCATCTTGCCAGTTCTCGCACCTTTTAACATGCCTTCCTTTACTAGAATTTGCAAAGATTTTTCACCAGCATGTCCCAAACGCATATGCCACAGCTTGGTAGTTTATAAATCTCTTTCTTCCTCTGAAATTGCTGCTGATGATGGCCCAATAACCGTACTGCTAAGGTAGTAGTACAAGTTATTCTTCCGAATACCTTTTATCACCACAAGTGCTCCAAAAGTAACCTTCAATGTCGCATTTTGTATGGTCACAGTGAAGCCTTTTGATTCTAAGACTCCCACAATAATGAGATTTTTTTTCATATCTGGAACATAATAAACATCTGTCAAGACCCTGGTTGAGCCATCTTAATTCTTCAAACGAATTGTACCGATTCCCAAAACTTTGCATTGATAATCATTACCCATGAAAACAGCTCCACAGTCTAGCTTTTCAAAGTTAAAGAACCACTCCTTGTTAGGAGACATATGGAAAGTACATGCTGAATCAAAAATCCAATCACCAGGATGAGATGTTGTTGATGAACCAACCAATGCAAAATCTGAATTTGAATTGCTTTCAGCAACACATGCATCAGATTGCACAGCTTTTCCTTTCTTTTGCAGCTTCAGACAATTTTTCTTCCAATGGTCTTTCTCATGACAAAAAGCACATTCATCTTTACCAAGTCTTCTTTTTGATAGAGATATACCTCTCCTTCCTTTCTGTTTTGTTTGCGAACGTCCTCTTACAGACAATGTCTCTGCTGCTTCATTCCTACTTTCTCTTTTATCTTTCTTTCTAATTTCATAACTATACAAAGCAGTACAAACTTCCTCAAAAGATACTTTATCCTTCCCAATGAGTAAGCTCGTAATAAGATGATCAAACTCATCAGGAAGGAAGGCTAAATCTTCATCTTTAAAAGTTTCATCTATATTTAACAAATCTGCTACTAATTGATTAAAAGCAGTAATATGGTCGTTTATTGTAGTACCTGGAAGGTATTCAAACCGGAACAACTTCTTCTTCAAATAGAGCTGATTCTGTCCACTCTAGCTTCTTCATGAACTTGTTCTCCAACACCTTCCACAACTTACTTACGGATGTCTCCTTCATGAACCTGTACTTTTGTTCTCTTGAGAGACACGAACAGATTGTACCACATGCCAATCGGTTGATATTTTTCCACTCTACTTCATCTGTTCCATCTGGTTTCTCTTCTTCAATGGCGATGTCTAGACCTTGTTGAAACAGAGCATCTAGAACTTCGCCTTGCCACATGCCGAAATGACCGGTTCCATCAAACTTCTCCACCTTGAACCTTGCATTCATCACCATAGTTCTGCTTGACGTGGATGACTGGCCTTTGTTTGAAAGAACTTTTTCTTCCGTCATTTCTTCAAATTACAACAACTAGCAACTATATTCTAATAGCAAACAAACGGAATACAAACAAATGCCTAGGTAGAAAACCTTCGGCTTTGATACCAATTGTTGGGAAAATCAGGTATATTTTTCTTATTCTAAGTAGTAACTATTCACTTATTATTTAAATGAATAGAACTCAAACTAACCCGACAAAATAATGTTATTGGAAATATAATGCTAAAATAAACTAAAACAGATATTGAAACAGAAATATTAAAGCAGAAAAATAATAACAACAGAAATTTAACGAGGTTCGGTATAAATGTTACCTACGTCATCGGGCGTCGTTGACCACTTCCACTATCTCTAATTGGATGAACTCCAAAATTACAACTAATTAGGCAAAAATTAGTTAATCAATTACTCTTACAAAAGAGAACAAGATTTACAAATTTTGGAATATTTTCAAATGGTGAAGGAGGGCTTTATTTATAGCCCCAAATACAACACTCGTCTTCATTCCTAACCAATGTAATACTTTTTTAATTTATTCATTAAGGAGCTATATAACAATCTTACGCCTCAAAAATAAAATCAAACCCACAAAAGCTATGCTGTACAGCTCTCACACTAGCACTGAAAGGCTCAAGAAGTTGTAGTAAAACAGTAGCAAAGCTAGCTAAAAAGAAATTGTCCATGACGATGCAGAAATCGTAAAGGACTGTGTGGAGAATATGAGAGATTCAATTGACGAGCTGAAGCAATCTTTTGAATGCTTTGGGTCATCTTAACGACTCAAGTCATACAGTTGAAGATATAAAAACTTGGGTAAGCGCTGCTTTAACAGATGATAGTACGTGCACAGATGATTTCGATGAACAAACTGTTAGTTCCAAAGTTAGAAGAAGATACAGAGTTGTATTCTTGTTGTTGCTAGATTAACTAGTCATGCACTTTCTCTCATCAATGACAACATTTACTAAATACCCCCTATCGTTATATAATTCATCGATTCTTTGTTTTTTGTTTCTTATTGGAGATTTTCATCACTTGGTTAGACATGCAGCTTTATTAATTTCCTGGTTTCTATTTTGTTATATATGATTTTAAAAATATTAATATTACCTCATTTGTATTTATAATATTGATTTTAAAATCTCGACCCGTATGAATTGCATGTCAAATTATGGTATTTCTCTGATAATTATCAGTGTATTTCATTATTATTTCTGTTATCTGTTTCTGTACAATAGTTTAGATATATGTATACAAAGAAAACGAAAATTAAACAATAACCATAATTCCTGCATATCCATGTTTTATGGATCCACTACCATTATTGTATGCTCCATGTTTTACTCCACTGAGTCATTGGTGTCTGCCATAACAACACACACCAACACTCCTCCTCAAGTTGGTGCATATATGTCTCTTATGCCCAACTTGTCAAGTGAGTTGTAGAAGTTCCTTGCAGACACAGATTTTGTGAGTATATCAGCCAATTGATCTTCTGATTTAACAAATGGAAGCTTAATAATCTTTTCTTCAAGATTCTGTTTGATGAAGTTCCGATCCACTTCAACGTGCTTCGTGCGATCATGTTGAACTGGATTGTGAGCGATGGCAATGGCTGCTTTGTTATCACAAAATAAATTCATTTCAGAGTTAGGAGCAACACCAATCTCAGTTAGAAGTTTTTTCAACCAAAGGAGCTCACATATTCCCTTGACCATTCCTCGAAATTCAGCTTCAGCACTGGATAAGGCAACTACATTTTGCTTCTTGCTTCTCCATGTAACAAGATTGCCTCCCACGAAAGTAAAGTACCCAGCAGTAGATTTCCTATCCTTCATATTCCCTGCCCAGTCTGAATCTGTATATCCAAGGACTTCCAATTGGCCATTCTTTGAAAACATAAGTCCTTTCCCAGGGGAGGATTTTAAGTAACGAAGTATTCGCATGACCGCATCCATATGGTCTTCACTTGGGCAGTGCATGAACTGACTCACGACACTCACAGCATACGCAATGTCAGGTCGAGTATGAGATAAATATATGAGTTTACCTACTAACCGTTGATATCTCTGTTTATCTGCTGGTACTTGGTCCACATATTCTCCGAGTTTATGATTTTGAACCATTGGAATATCGACAGGTTTACAATCTAGTAGTCCTGCCTCTGCTAGTAGGTCCAGAGTATATTTCCTTTGGGAAAGACATATGCCTTGTTTTGATCTTGTTACCTCAATACCTAAGAAGTATTTGAGCCCTCCCAAGTTCTTCATTTCAAACTCATTTGACAGTTGTTCTTGAAGCTTAGAGATTTCTTCTTTATCATCCCCTGTAATGATCATGTCGTCTACATAGACTATAAGGGCTGTTATCTTCCCTAATCGATGTTTTAGGAAAAGAGTATGATCAGAGTTGCTTTGTTGGAACCCATATTTCTTCATTGCTGAACTCAACCTACCAAACCACGCTCGAGGTGATTGTTTTAGTCCATACAATGCTCGTTGTAATCTACATGCAGTTTCGTTTCCTGATGTAACAGTATATCCTGGTGGGATATCCATGTAAATCTCTTCCTCAAGGTCACCATGAAGGAAGGCATTCTTCACGTCAAGTTGGTGCAATGACCAATCTAAATTTGCTGCAAGAGATAACAAAACTCTCACAGTTTTTAGTTTAGCCACAGGTGAGAAGGTTTCTTGATAATCTATCCCATGTTTCTGTGTATATCCTTTTGCTACAAGCCTCGCCTTGTAACGATCAACTAACCCATCTGCTTTATACTTAATGGAGAAAATCCACTTGCATCCTACCATCTTCCTCCCTTGAGGCAACTCACTTAACACCCATGTGTTATTCTTCTGCAATGCCTCAAATTCCTCTTTTATAGCTTGAGCCCATTTTGGATCAGATAAGGCTTCTTCAATGCTACTCGGAATTTGACACGAGGAGAGTGTTTGTGCAAATGCCCTGATAGGTTCTGATAATCTTTGAGTAGATACATAATTTGCTATTGGATACTTGGGTTGTCGTTCTTCTCTTTCTGGGGAGTATCGATTTGGAGGTTTACCTCGATTGTGTCTGAAAGGTAAAACATAACCAACAGGTGTATCTATAGCATTAGTTTGTAAAGGTGTGATAGGATAGCTTACCTCAGGAGTGTTCTCAGCAGGAGGATCATTGGGTACTAGAGAATGGAGGGGTACATCAACCACTTCATCTTCTGGAGATTCAATTACTATTTCAGCTTCAGTTCTTGGAAGTTCAAGCTCGGGTCTAGATACGGGCTCCTCCATAATATTGGCACGATCCGAGTATGTTGGACTAGTGTCTAATATTTCAACATCAAGCCAATTTCGTTCTTCACCATAACTCTCCTCCTGAAGAGTGTAATTGGATACCGATGATGGGAAAAAACATTCTGATTCGAGGAAAGTGACATCCATGGTAGTATAGTTTCTTTTAGTAATTGGATCATAACATCGGTACCCCTTTTTTTGTACACCATACCCCAAGAATACACATCGGACAGCACATGGATCCAACTTAGTTCGTTGATTTTTATGGAGGTGGACAAAAGCAACACATCCAAAAATTCGGGGCGGAAGCATTAAAATAGTAGGTAAGGGAAGATGATCAGATAACACCTTTAATGGAGTCTGAAATTGTAAGGTCTTTGTGGGCATTCGATTCAGTAGATACACAGCTGTAGTAACAGCATCACTCCAGTATTTATTAGGCATATGTGCACCGATTAGTAAGGCCCAAGCCGTTTCTAAAATATGCCTATTCTTCCTCTCCGCAGTCCCATTCTGTTGTGGGGTTTGTGAACATGAGGTTTCATGGAGAATACCATGGTTGTCCAAGTATGTCCGGAATTGTTGATTAACATACTCCCCTCCATTATCAGACCTAAGTATCTTAATTTTTTCAGAAAATTGTGTCTGAATCATGGTGTGAAACAGGTGAAATGTAGCAAATACTTCATCTTTATGTTTGAGAAGGTAAAGACATGTCATTCGTGTACAATCATCAACAAAAATAACAAACCAACGATGACCCGATGACGTAATAACCGGGGAAGGTCCCCAAACATCAGAATGTACCAAAGCAAAAGGAGTCATACTTTTATTCATGCTCATAGGATAAGACGCCCTATGACTTTTTGCTAGGATACAAGTATCACATTTGAAATCTGAATGTGTGATATTTGAAAATAAACTAGGGAGTAGGTGCCTTAAATACCCGAATGATGGATGCCCAAATCTACGATGACATAGCCAAATCTGTCGTTCCTTGTTACCAACAGTACGTTGCATGTGATTAGGTCATCCACATAATATAACCCTCCTCTCCTAGTACCACGCCCAATGATCTCCTTGGTGAGAATATCCTGTAGAAGGCAAAAAGTAGAATACATCAATACTACACAGTTAAGGTCTGAAGTGACCTGACTTACAGACATTAGTCGGTTTGACAGAGAGGGTACAAGCAAAGTATTAGATAATGATAATGAAGGAGATAAGGTCACTGTTCCAGCTCCTGTAACTGGATAAGTGACCCCATTTTCATTGGCAACACGACTCCGTCTTGGCTGGGTTGTATTGGAGAGATCGTTTGGGTCAAATGTCATATGATCTGTAGCTCCAGAGTCTAGAATCCACTCATCTTTCTCACTACGAGTAGAGATGTGAAATGCTTTACTTGAAATACCTGGATCTTGGGAAGATTCGGCCTGAGAAGTAAGGGATAGTGAGGCATTATTGGTAGCCACAGCTGCTCGCCCAGTAGTGTCCCGTTTCTTCCGTGCTTGAAGATCATTCCACCATTCTGGATACCCATGTAGTTTGAAGCAGTTTTCACGGGTGTGTTTGGAGTTTCCACAATGGCCACATTTCATGTCAAGAGATGGTGGATTTCCCGTGGATTTCTTGCTACCCAAGGAAGTTCCTGTTTTTGGTGGCATTAGGTTATGGTGTCCCTTGACCCCTTTAAAAGCCATAACAACTCCGGGTGTCGTATCTACACCTGTGATCATCACGGTCTGCCTGACCTCTTCCCTACGAACGAATCCATAGGCTTGTTCCACCGTAGGGAATGGTTTGATCTGAAGCACATCACTTCGAGTTTTATCCAATCTATCATCAAGTCCATCGAGGAAGGTATACACTCGATCTTCCTGTACGATGGAGTTGTATTTTTGTATATCAATCGCACACTCCATTGGATTAGGACGACGGAAATCAATTTCACGCCACAACCCTTGAAGGTCATTGTAGTATTTTTCAATGGATCCACCCGCTTGTTTCGTACGAGTAACTTGACGTCGAAGATCATACACCTGAGACGTGTCTGTCCCATCATAGTAAGTGGTAGCCACCGAATCCCAAACCTGTTTTGCAGTTGGGAATCGGATAAAATTTGCAATTAAGGAGGGGTCCATCGAATTGATCAACCATCCTAGGACAATGGCGTTTTCAGTACGCCATCTCCTAAATAAGGGGTCGGTTTCAACAGGTTGAGGAAAATCCCCATTAATGTATCACAGTTTATCTTTGCCAGAGATATACATCTCTACCACCTGGGACCATAAGGCATAATTGGATCCTCCCAACTTGATACTAATGGGAGCAGTCGACGCTTCAGTTGGCGGAGGTTGTGAGCTGATCTGAGCTCTAGTTAAAACTTCCGTCATTTTCGCCGTCAAATCTTCTAATATGAAATTGGTAGTTAAATCTCTAGATTCCGCCATGAAATCTAAAATTTTTTTCCTTCCGTTTTTTTTTTTTTTTTTTTTTTTTTTTTTTTACAATTCGTACAACACTATATAAAGAAAAATACGTAACCCTAAACCCCCCTTTTCACATTCGCGCAGCTGCTAACCCTAAAAATTTCCCCTCTTTTTTTTTCCAATCTTTTTTCGCAGCTCCTTCTTCCTCCTTCTTCCTCCTCAGCGCAGCTTCTTCTACTGCGTTTCTCAACGCAGTTTCTTCTATTGTGGCTTCACGCAACTTCTGTTATCGTTGTGTTCTGTTATCGTTGTGTTATGTTTCTTTTCCAGACAAGAAACTGATGGTGAAACCGGCCACTCTGTGAGGCAACCAGCGTTGGAGCCAACCAATTAGACCGGTACGGTTTCAATGAGTAAGTCAGACCGACCACATAGGTCGAACCAGTGTCGAGAAACTGTAACCAAACTGGCCACCCCAGAAATCAGATTCAGAGGGTAAGTGTAAACCAGAAATCAAAAAATCAGCAGCAGGAAACAGAAATCAGCTGAAATTAGAAATCTGCAGCAGAAACAGAAATTTGCTCTGATTGCGAATCCCTTGACTCCTTGTAAGTTGTATGCTGATATTTTTTTTTTTAAAGTGTAACCCGTAATCTTCTATTAAATTTCTGAACAAATAATCGTGAAATAACTATCTTGCTTTCATTTCTGAGCTGCACATGTTTGGTGTTTGAAACGGCTACAAGAGCTGAAGCAGAAATCAGAACTCAAAAAAAAAAAACGAAAAACTGCAGCTACAATCAGTAGCCACACCAGAAATCAGAAATCAGAATTTAGAAATCAGAAATCAGAAACCAGAAATCAGAATTCAGAAATCAGAAATCAACAAATCAGCAAGTCTGCAGATTTGCAAATCAGCAATCAAAAAATGGTAGTTTCGTCATAAATCAGCAGGTAGTTCATTAGCAATATCCTGCTCTGATACCATGTCAAATTATGGTATTTCTCTGATAATTATCAGTGTATTTCATTATTATTTCTGTTATCTGTTTCTGTACAATAGTTTAGATATATGTATACAAAGAAAACGAAAATTAAACAATAACCATAATTCCTGCATATCCATGTTTTATGGATCCACTACCATTATTGTATGCTCCATGTTTTACTCCTCTGAGTCATTGGTGTCTGCCACAACAACACACACCAACATTGCACTACTCAAATTTATGTGTATCTAATATTATTCTATATAATTAAGGATGGTTTAAGTGGTTGCAATATGATGTTAATTCTTAATTATAAGCTGTACTGATATTGTATTATTGTATGGTTATTATAGCTACTTGTTCTTAGTGTAGTCGATTTTTTTCCATTGGGTGGGTAACCTTTGAGAAAACTTAATTTTTTTTCCCTGCATGATTGGGATAATCTATGGAAAAAAAAAATACTTTTGTAGGTTGTGTTAAGAGATTATACTCACCGTTCTATCAAATCCCAAATCCGGATTTTTTTGTAATTTTATATAAAACTTTTCTATATTTATTTAAGAAAATATAACATTATAATTAAAAATATATTTTATTTTGATTATTTAACAATCATCAAAATAAATAATATATATTTAATATATATCTATTACACATATTTCAAATTTATATTATTTTTCAAGATAAATTTTGTTAATTTAAAATATAAAATGTATAATTAAATATATATTTTTGCAAAAAATCTTTACCCGTCTCTAAAACATTTATCGTGTCAAATCCGGTCACATCCAATCCTATTGACAATATTATTTGTTGTCACCTAAATATTCATCATATGTACCCTCGGTATTAAAACCAACGAAAAAGCATCGTGTTTCATTAGAAAAAGTAATAATAATAAGCCTCGTGTTTCATCAGAGAAAAATAATAATATTAAGTATCCTGTCAAATAGATATTATAATTGGTTGTGTTTGGCTTGATGATAATACTATAAAAATTATTTTTTAACCTCTTTAATCTTTACCATATAATTGAATTTTATAAATTTTACATTATATAAAACTTCAATCTATTTATTAAGCCAGTTACTTGTCAATCTATCCTCACTAAATAATAATAATAATGAAATATATGAATGATCATATAAGATTAAAATATAATAAGATACTTAAAAGATATAAAATTAAGATTTTATATAAGATACAGACTCATAGAATATTGGAGTTAAAATTAAAAAAAAGTACAACATCTAATAAAGTGTATGAAAATTATCAATATTTTTAAATTAACTTTTTAAGATTGGTATCTTATCAATTATAAATTTAATATATCTTTTTAATTGGATAAGGGGTAATAAAGGTATTATTTTTATGTGAAATAGGTTGTTTTAGTGTTGTAATTAGTTACTCGTGGATTATATTATTATGATATAAAAAAATAAAAATAAAAACAAATAAATAAATAAGTGATGATATTATATAAAATATATTTATCTTAATTTGATAATAATTCATAAATAATGTGTTATAATATTTTTATTAAGTATAATTATATTTGATAAAAAAAATGTTACTTTATTTATAATTGTAATATATAAAAATGTTATAATATTTTTGTTTTTGTAATTTTAAAATTCAACATAATTTTTTTAAAAAAATAGTATTAAAATTCTTTTTTATTAAATAAAAAGAATATTATAGTAATAGGATTAGAAAATGAATTTATAATAATAGAATAAACAATTATACAATCTAGATCACTTCAACGTAATGTTTTTTAACAAAATTTATAATTGATTTGGTTTACATATTTGGTTTGTGCAATTGTTTGGAGGAAAATAAATTCATAGAATTTTACACTTAAATTTACATTTAAATTAATAATGTATATTTGTTTTTTTAGAAGTTATAACTTAAATTTAGTGTAATATTGATAAGTTGAGACACAATTATAATTTTAAATACAAATTTAATGTTAGGTGATCAACATCCTTTTGTTCAAAATAAGTGTTTCTATTTTTAATTCTCTTTTCTTACTCTATAAAAGTGTGATCGTAAATGTAACCTTAAAACGAAGTAAAAAGAGGTTTTGTTCGCTATTCGATTAATATTTTATTCTTATGATTATTAGTGTAGATTTATTTAATCTTATAATTTTATTTTCAAGTTAAGTTAATTTAATTTTTTTAAAAAATTAAGAGTAAAATTAATTTTTTTAATTAAAAAAAGAATTTGTCTTTTTTTTCAATTCATATAATATTATAGATCAATATATCTGACTATTTTAGCTACCCTTTATTGATCAAAAATGACCTTTTGATTTTTTTCATTAATGATAAATCAAAATTAAAAACTTATATTTATTTTAGTTAAAAATTAATTTTATTTTTAAAAAATATCATTTTAAAATAATAAATTAACTTGATAAAAAATTAAAATTATTAAAATAAATTAACTTATTTAGTAATTATAAAATTAAGGTATTAATCCAATAATTTTATTGGATTAAATAGAATTTAAAATAAGTAGAAAAAGAATAACACTACGTCAAATTCGATGAGATCAATAATATTGTATTAAATTCAATATGATATTTTTTATCGTATTAAATATTATTGAACGTTATAAATATTTTTTATATTATGTTATTTTTTTTAATTTTAAAAATATTATTATTTTTTTAATTAATTTGACGTAAAATAAAATTTAAGATGTAAAATATGCTCAGTAGAGAGTCGTCAACACACATCAAGTGGTCTCGACAAAAAAAAAAGTAAAAGTACTCGTCACGTGGTCACTGTCCGACTGTCAAACCATCACTCCTCCATGACATGACATTCAGAATCCCAGTCTCTCAGCATAAGACACATTTTCTATAGGACTAGTATTATTATTTTTCTCTTTCAGCGGGGACTTTTTTAATTATAAAAAATGTTATATTAAAATTTATAATAATAAAATATCAATTATTATTTATTTAGATAATATTTAACATTAAAAATATTATAGTAATTATAATTTAATTTAAATGAATAATATTTAAAATAAAATGATTTATTATATTTTTTAATAATAAAAATATATAAATAAATAAATAATATTATTTAATAATTATAAAGTTAATTTTTTTCTCTTTCTCTTTCTCTTTCTAACAATTAAGTGGGTTTTGATTGAGAATTCTAAACTTGAGTGAAGATTAAAACTGGATTATATCAACATATGATATGTTTTGCGGGTGTCATTTTATTTTAACACTACAAAAATAATTTTTTTGAATTTAATATTCATTTTAACACTACATATTTTTGTACATGACTTCTCCTACTATATGCATGTATAATAATATCATAAAGGTATTAAAAAACTCTTAAAACAGGTTAACAATGATAACTTATTAAGGGTTTTAAATTAAGAAAAATATATTTTTGTAATCTTAAAATAAAATAAAAAATGATACCTTCAAAGAATTGTAATCTTAAAATAAAATCCCTTAAAAATTAGTGTTTAGAAAAGGTGCATGGTCTTATGTTCTAAAAATCAATCTTTATCATTATCTTGTTAAAAAGAGTCACATACATCATTTAAAAACATCACCAATTTTTTTAAAAATTTACGTTATGAGCAATATTTTAAATGATATATTTTAATGTATTAATAATACAAACAAATATACATAACTTAATATAAACTATCCAAATCCTATAGAAAAATATGAATAATTTAATTTTAAAAAATTAATAAATTGCACAAATATTCTATATATTCTACATTTTTTTTTTCATCTTATTATTTTTTCTTATAATTTAACTTATTTAATTGTTAATTTTCATGCTTTTATCAACTACTGTTTTACTTACAGTATAATTCTTTTTTGTTTTTTTAAACACTTTGATCTACCTAATTTTTGATTTTTTAAAAAATTTAATTCAAGTTATTTTCAAATTTTAAACTATATATATTAAAATAATTAAATTTATAAACATTAAGAAGTGAGGGGACCCAAATATTAAAAATTAAAAAATTAAAGATATCAAATCAAAAGAAAATATATATATGAATTATTTTTATATTTTAACCTTAAAAAAGTTATAAAAATTATAAATATATATATATATAATCACCATAATTTCTTACATCCGTACCCTTATCAAATGTTGCACCACACGGATTTAGTAACAACCCCTTACCCGTTTCTCCACATTCCACAACCTTGTGGAACAAAATGATTGGGTAACAAAATAATAAACATATATATTGTCGTACAGTAAATTTTCCGCAATTTTTTATTGAAGGATTTCAGTGAATTATAGAATGCCTGACTTGGTTATTTTCACTATTGACTTTCTCAAACTGTTGGGAATAAGCCCAATTTAAATCTGATAAATTTAGACCATTTCAAATTAATTGAACCATGATCACGAATTGCCACCGATAACAAAAATGGGATGGAGGTTTTAAACTTTTTCACTTATTCCTATTATATATATCACAAATTTATAATACATACAAATGGAGTGATATTTATACTTGTAATTGTTTAAAGTTTTCTATTTTACTTAGAACCCAGAAGAGATTGTACAATACACATACATTTATCTTGAAAAGACTAAGAGGAATTCTATCGTACATATATTAAAGATATACATAGAAAGCACGATAATAAGATATATATAGAAGCAATATTTTCCAAAACCCTTTTGAATATGATGACTTAACCTGATCAGGATTGATCGTTATTTAATCAATCCTTGTAGTACTTTTCGGCGAATCTGTTGCAGAGTGCAAGAGCATTACTAGTTAATTGGATAAGGTTAAGCACTTTTTTCCTAATACAAGTCTTAGTTTTTCCATTGAGAGCCTTGCCTTCGAACCCATCAAGACAAGTATTTTCATCAGTAATCGCAGCACTAACCCAAGTTTGAGCATTGCTCATGTGAAACGAAAAATCTTGACCCTTATATTTCCCAATGTTCTTGAGCTCTTGAACCGATTGGCTAATTCTATCCACACTATCATTAATCTCTTCAATGCAGTCCTTAATAGCTGCATATTCTCTTGACTTAAGCTCCTTAAGTTTTGCCAATTTTGACACGAATGTTTTAGTGGATTGAGCGCAGTCTAGGCTGAGTGACAAGGCTATTAGTGCCAATTGACGAGGGCTTGTTTGAATTTTACTGGCATAACTTGAGAGAGATTGGACACAAACTGTAGGATATGTTGTGGTACTACATGAAGTCTTTATGAAATTTGTTGTACTGCCTGATTTGGCAATTCCAACTGAAAAATAGAAGACGAATAAGTAGATTAGACAAACAGGGGAAGCCTTAGCCATATCAATCTATTATTATGCTTTGTAGCTCAAGTAAGCAAGAGCTAGTCAAATTTAATTTTATGGATTGAAAATTTTGATTTAGATTATGAAGTTTGCTCAGACTACTCCATATTTATAGTTTTTTTTTTTTTTTTTTTTGGTGTGGAGAGTTTAACTATTGAGGTCTGTGAAAAGGCAGTAGAAACTGAAAATTAAAGAAAAAAAATATAAGGCTGCAGAAATATTTGACAATGGTAGGGAAGTTGGTGTCATGGGTTCCGACTTCCGACTCTTGAGCAATAATTTAAGCTTGATTCACATTTTGCTACCGACCTCATATGTCATATATAAAATAGTGAATTTTTTTTATTTTGTTTTATTATTCTTAAAATTACATAGTTTTTCATAAACTTTCCTTTTTAATATTTCTTTAAATTAAATGGGCACTGCATTTTTTTAATATAAAAAATAAGAAATATATATATTTACATTATATTATGCAATTAAATGTCGAGTTATAGTTTTATTGAAACAGGCCAGTCAGCGGGAAATACTGATGATGTAGGACCTGTATAACTCTATAATTAATTGGATATATACAACAAGTTGATTAGAAATGTGAAGCAGAATGTGGCGTATACTAGCTAGAGTCGACTAGATGTGTACATCACATCTATAGTATATAGATCGTAGCATATTATGAATAATGCAGCAATATTTTAATTTTAGCATAAAAACGTGAAGCCTTAGAGAGTGTCTAGGAATATGCTGTTCTAAGATTAGCATGCTACCGTACAAATTTATCTGCTTCTGTTTCCCCAAACAGAAAAGAAAATTTCCGGAGGCTAAATAAATATAATGTGAGTTATATACTTTCAAACCAGTACAATTGTTCTTTATATTTTTAGTGTGTTATTTGTATATTTTATAACAAATATATGAATAAAAATTATTAAAAAAATGAGAATTTGTTCAATAAAATGTGACCTATTATGTTCATGTATTTATCAATTATGTTACTTAAAAATCCCGTTACACTTCACTTAGGTTGTGAAGGGTAAAAAAGTTGTAAAGATGTTAAAAAATTATATAATATTTTTCAATATTTATAATTATAAAAATAATCTTCAATATAAACATTTTGTATTATATTATAACCATTTTAATTAAATTTTAATTAATTAGATTTATTCGATGTTTAATATTAAAGTTTTTTTAATAAAAACAACAAATCTTATTCTCAAAACTTATAATCATAAAAATAATATACATATGTTATAAATTTATACTATTAAAAAAATTAATTTATCATTTCACATTGAAATGACATCTAATGGTTAATTAGACGTTGTTAAAGTAAAATTATGTTTAATCATGTTTATATTTTAAAATTTATAACAATAAAAATAATATTTTTTATATTCAATTAATATGTTTTTATTAAAAAAAATTGATTATTCAAATTAAACTCTTATTAATTAGTATACTCAAAATTTGTAATTGCAAAAATAACATCTATATATAAAGATTATATGTTTCTACTATTAAAAAAATATAATATTTTATTTTGCATTGATTGATATCTAATTTAACGTTTTTAAGTTAAACTATAATCATGTATATTTGTATAGTGTAAAATTTAATCTAATTTAATCGTATTTAATATTATTTAAATTATTTTTATTATTATAAATTTTAAAAATGTTGTTTTACTTAATTTTTTTATAAATATTATATATATTATTTTATATAATTTCAAAACAAAATAGGGAAAGTAATGTGAAGGAAAGTATCCTCGCATCTTTTTTAGAAAGAAAAAAAAAAGCTATGAAAAATGCCAAGTACCAATTACCGACTGCAACGACATTCCCCCACCAAAATTATAAAGCAATGCAGATTGCAGATTGCAGATTACATACTACTGTATCTCTACCGACTGCTCTATAATTACTTCCCTTATTTTATCAAATATGATGTGTAATTTAAAAAAAATATCTAATTTATTAGTATTATTTTAAATAATAGTGAATTAAAAAGTTTAATTCAAGTTGAATTTCATATCAACCGTGAAATATAATATTATTTATTATTTATTATTTAATTATATTTATATTTTAAAATTTATAATAATAAAAATAATATTTTTTCAAATTGAATTTCATATCAACGGTGGAATATAATATTATTTATTTTTTATTATTTAATTATATTTATATTTCAAAATTTATAATCATAAAAATCATTTTATGTTTACTGATAAATTAGATTTATTCAATTTTAAATTCTAATCATTTAAAATCTATTTAATATTAGAGTTTTATGTTTTAATAAAAATAACAAAATAATATCCTTAAAATTTGTACCTATAAAAATAAGATCTATGTATCAAATTTATATATTTTTATTATTAAAAAAAATTAATCTATCATTTTATATTGAACATCTAATTAAAAATTATTTAAATTAAAATATAATTATTTAAATTCGTTTAATATTAAAATTTATCCAATTTAATTATTATTTAAGTTATTTATATATATTATTTTACATAATTTTTTTATTTTTTATTATAAATTTTATAGATATTATTAATTTTAAGATAAAGTAAGGAAAATATATCACATCTTTTTTACACACAAAAAAAAAACAAGAAAAAAACTGTGGAAAAATGTCAACCACCAATTACCGACTACAACATTCACCACCAAAATTATAAAGCAACGTAGATTGCAGGACTGTATCTCTACCGACTGCTCCATTATTACTTCACTTATTTTATCAGATATGATGTGTATTTTTTAAAAAATATCTAATTTATTAGGATTATTTTAAATAATAGTGAATTAAGAAGTTTAATTCAAGATAATTATGATATAAATGTAAAAAAAAATATTAATTATTTTTTGATTACTAATTTTTTATCAATAGAGCTTTCACCCCTTTTCTACAGTAGATTAGTTAATTCATTAAGGCCATAAATTGCAGACATATTTATCAAAGAAGAATCATAATTAAGGAAATGCATAGATTTTTTTTTCTTTTTAAATTGAGTAAGTTATGGAAAGGTTGTGTTCAAGTTGTTAATGAATTATTCTGACGTTATTACTCACATATATTATTTTATTATTTAGATATAATATTTAGTTTAGTTATTTACAAATTATTTTTTATTTACTTATCCACTATATATTATTATTTATATTTAAAAACCAAAAAGTATATTTATTTTTTTGAAATTTTTTTCTTATTTTATTTATGTAAAATATAACATTCTTAGTTTTTTTATGAAAAAGGGAAGAAAAAAAATTAATATAATAAGAACATTTTGGTAAAGTTATTATTTCTATTCTTTATTATTGTCAAAAAATATTAATAAATAACATCAAATGTAAACATTTTAAGTATTTTAATTTATCGATATATATTTTTATTTAGTTTTAATTTTCATTTAGATTAATAAACGTGCCCTTAGTTACTTAATTACCCGTTACAACCATCCAAGCCCTCATTTCTACAAAAAGGAGCATTAAAGTCGGTTTTTAACCGACTTTAAATTAAATGACTTAAAGTGTAAAGTCGGTTCAAGGTGTGAACCGACTTTACGTTTAAAGTCGGTCATGCGGTGAATCGACTTTAACTTTTTTATTTATTTTAAATTTGTTCATTTTTAACCTGTATTCGAGCAGAAAAAAAAATCAAAATCAGTTTAGCAAACAATTCAAATAATACAAATATTTGAAAAATAAAATATTAATTAATAACAGAAAAATTACCATGATTTTGTTCTATTTTATTCAAGATCGTCATATTCTTCTCCTTATGTTATAATAGAAACCTACATATATAATACAACAATCTATACACATAAATAATAACACATAATAACAGAAAAAATATGAATAATAGGAGATCTAAAAGATTAGTTAGAGAGGAAGAAAAATCACTAACCGATGTTGGAAATGGTAGTCGTAGGTGGCCGGAAAATGAGAAAGAGTGGAGGAGAAGTGGAGGAGGAGGTTTTTAATTTTTTAGAGTTCTACAACGTTGAAAATAGTTTCTGTCTTGGAAGAAAGAAGAGAAAATATTTATCCACATGTGTAGCGTCGGTTGACGTGTCGAACCGACGCTATGTTACGTGGATAGCGTCGGTTCCAGGTGTCAACCGACGCTATCCTACGTGGATAGCGTCGGTTAACACCTAGAACCGATGCTACGTCCACGCATAGCGTCGATTTGACACATCAACCGACGCTACGTCCTACGTGGATAGCGTCGGTTCTATATCGAACCGACTTTACGTATCGACTTAAATACCCATTTTTATAGTAGTGCTTAACCAGCTAGTTAAACCATTACACTAATTATAAAGGGGCCGGATTGAAAACCTGGTTAAAAATATCTCTAAAATTAATATGACAAGCCCTTAGAATGAAGGGTGAATTAAGATCAAGTAATAAGGCTAATTAGAAATTTTTTTTAACTGGAATTGATGGTGATTCTTTAGGGCCGGCACTTGATGACATATCTTTTTTGCCCGCTTATAATTAGTTATTAGTTATATTTGACTGTGACCTAGCCGCCGCAGTCAATTTTGCAACGCTTAAAGACAAAAAGTCTTCAATTTAAGTGAGCCTAGCTCATTCCTAACTAATTATTCCAAATGCAAAAGGCTCATTGTGATACCAAAGAGCAACAATTAAAAGTTTCTAATTAATTAAGATTCTATATGTTATAACCAATTACAATATTGATAACACAAATTAATTAAAAAAAATTATATATATATATATATCAAATAATGTGTTACAATTTTATTAATAAATACACTCAAATTGAAAAAAATTCTATCCCATTTCAAGTAACACTCACACCTCTCCCATTTCAAGTTATAGATTCTAATTATGTAAAAATATTATTTGATAAAAAAAAATTAAAATTGATTTTAATTTGTTTGATTTTCATAATGGTATAAATATTTAAAATATTTATATAAATATATAAGAAGAACAATAGTTAGAAAAAATAAAAAAAATAACATCTTTAAAATTTATAATCATAAAAATAAATTTTAAATGTCAAGTTTTTTATTTTGAATGTAATTCAGATTAAACAATGTTCATTTAAATTTTAAACCTGTTTGATATTATTAAAATATTGTTTTTATTATTATAAGTTTTATAATTTTTTTTAATTTTCCTAATAGTTGTTATTCTCCTACAAAAAGACTATAAATTTCTTCTCTATATAGCAGACATGGAAGGTTGCAAGGCAAAAATGAAGCATTTAGATAATATAAATTAAAAATAAAAAAACAAAGAAAAAGTAGCAGTTTTAATTATTTGAACAATAAATCCAATACTTCTCTACAGGGGCAAACGCGTTTATCGGAAGAGGTACGTCCATCATCTTAATTTTTAATAAATAATTTTTTTAAATAGAATATAGATAAAATTATATATAAATTAATACATAAAATATAATTATATTACAACTAAATTTTAAATTTTAAATTTTTAAAATTTTATATATCAAAAAATTTAATAATTTGAATATATTTTTATTAAAATAAAATATATATATAATATTTTTTTAATAGATATATAATTTACAATTTAGATGTAAATCTTAAATTTGAAGCTATTCTTATGGAAGGTACCGATGAGTCCGCAATCAAAGGACGACTTTGATGTGTTAATTATGCGACCTACATACAATTAGCAGTCTATTTTTAACAGATATTATATATTTTATTAATTGTCTCCTTTCAAAGCAATTTGAGTATAATGGTACTGGAGGATTCTCAGCCATCAATGATCAAACAAGAAGAAAAAGAAGAAGAGCTAGGGAATTGATGAAAAGACTTGCCAAACAAGACACTTTTGTATAGCTACTATATATGTGGAGCATCAATGAAGACAACCAAGTTATGAGTATGAAATCGTGCTTATTAACCGAAATGAAATATTATTATTATTATTATTAATTATTTTCCTTTTTTTTATATACATACATGAATATTCTAACTTATCTTATGTTTCTCTATTTCTCATGTATACTGGATAGTTAATTTCTTATTGAAATATATTTTGCTTAAATAATTTTAATGGTTTAAAGATCCTTGTAAGTTTGATATACAGTTTTCTAGAATTAATATCTATTATCTTTTGATATATATTATCAGTTGTTATTTAATAAATGTTATATGATAAATAATAAGTTGTCATGTTTGGTAGGAAGCCTCATGGATCAGTACAATAAATATTACATTATCAAATAAATAAAATTATTAGATAATTTATTTAAAAAGATAAATAATCATTAATTATCTCTTAATTATCCAAAATAAATAATTATGAAAATTTTATCTATACCCAGGATATCTATCAGATTAATTCTACTCCTTATATACATTAACCATTTTACACATTTACACAACATCTCTAAAATCATCTAATAATTAATCTAACTCAAAACTACAAACACAAACATTATCTTTTATACTCATAGCATAAGAATACCTATATATGGTATTCATTCTACAATTACATTACTTACTTGAATATCAAATGGTCAAAAACTATTATCATAATAATCCTAAATCCATCACTTAACCATCAAAGTATCAATAGTTATTATCTTAATGATTCTAGAATAATTCTATTTAATGTTGATAAAAATTTACGTATATAAATATATACATGATCAATGACATAAATTTATTATATAATTTATTACAAATGTTAGATTTATAAGTTCATAAGAGTAAAAATCAATGCTTTTAATGAACAATTGAGATACTACAAGAGCAGTTGCACAGGGACCAATACTAATCAAAAACTACTATTCCAAGACCAATTCAACAATAACACACCCTAATGGAATAAGAAACTTAATTTTTATTTGGACGGATGATTAGAAAATAAGTAGAAAGTACGGAGGAAAAAGTATGAGCAAATACGGACTAGCTAGAGATTAATTAAGACCCCACAAATTTCTTGTAACATAAGACTAATAATTATTATACGATTGATCCCAATAGCAACTAAGGAAAAGCATAGTCTACGGAAGACACACTGATTAGCAAATGCTAACTAACAGCTAACAGTTATGATAATAAAACAAAAACTTAACATAGGCTGAACACCTATCAGCGAATTAAACATATGATGTGGTTTCATATAAATATAAAAAAAAAACTAATATATAAAAATATGTATAAAATAATAATTATCATTTTTTCTATAATTTCACTTTTCCTCGGGTTAACAATTTATGTAATTCTATGTTATCTTTAATTTTAAATATTTATCATAAATTAACCATCTAAAAATTTATTTAAAGGTTTGTATATATATTATTTATCTAAAATAATTAATAATATTGAAATCACCGAAATATATGTAATTAGTTGTATAATTAATAAATTATTTAACAACAAAAACAATTTATGTTCCTATTTATTAATTTATTAACGAGTTTATTCAATTTAACAAATCAAAAATTTTAAATTATTTTAAAAATAAATAAATAACAATTGTTTCATATGTTTAAGGATAACAAGACTTACCCAAGTCAAATAACAAATCAAAATTACATTTGATTTCATATTTAGAGCTTATTATAATATTAAAAATATCAACTTTATTCCAGATAACTTCATATTTAGACTTTATTATAACATTAAAAATATCAACTAATTCCAAATAGCTTCATATTTATAAACAAAAAATTAATAAAATATTAATATGAGTTTGAAGGGTTAAAATTATTATTATATCACTCGGATGTTGATGTGGTAATCTATTTTACTAATATATTAACATATATAAGTTATTTTTTATGAATTTATGATATTACATGCATTCTTATTTTGAATTTAATTAATTACGTATATTTCTTTGGTTGGAACAAGTGAGGTTATGATATGCATATTTTTGATGATTTATAAGAAGAATGAATAGAACATTACTACAAAAGGGACATTAAAGTCGGTTCGCTGAACCGACTTAAAGTTTAAAGTCGGTTCATGCGGTGAACCGACTTTAATTTTTTTATTTTAAATTTATTCATTTTTTATTATACTCAAATAAAAACTTGTATTCGAGTAGAAAAAAAACCAAAATCAGTTTAGCAAATAGTTTAAATAATACAAATATTTAAAAAATAAAATATTAATTAATAGCAGAAAAATTACCATCATTTTGTTCTATTTTATTCAAGATCATCATATTCTTCTCCTTATGTTATAATACAAACATACATATATAATACAAAAAATTATACACATAATAACAGAAAAAAATATGAATAATAGAGGATCTAAAATATTGGTTAAAGAGGAAGAAAACTCACTAACCGGTGCTGAAAATGGTAGTCGTATGTGGCCGAAAAATGAGAAAGAGTGGAGGAGGTTTTCGGTTTTTTAGAGTTCTACAACGCTAAAAATAGTTTATGTCTGGGAAGAAAGAAGAGAAAAGAATTTATCCACGTCTGTAGCGTCGGTTCCACGTGTCAATCGACGCTATGTTACGTGGATAGCGTCGGTTCCACGTGCCAACCGACGCTATGTTACGTGGATAGTGTCAGTTCCAGGTGTCAACCGACGCTACACTACGTAGATAGCATCGGTTCATCACGTCAACCGACGCTATGTCCATGTGTAGCGTCGGTTCGCCACGTCAAACGACGCTATGTCCATGTGTAGCGTCGGTTCGCCACGTCAAACGACGCTATCCACGTAGCGTAGTGTCGGTTGACACCTGGAACCGACGCTATCCACGTGGCTTGCTCTATTAGTTATGCTACTTGCTTAGCGTTCATATTGTAACTTCTAATCGGTTATATGTTACAAATTCAAAAAAATCTAAAAAAAACGTTTAAAAATTATATTTTCACCCATTTTAACTAGAAATTTCATATCTTAATATTTTTAATTCTAAAAATATTAGTTATTAAATAAAACGAAAAAATATTAAATAAAAAAGTAAAATTTTAAAAAGGTAAGGGATTAAGTGACCCACTTTGAAGCTAAGGGACTAAAGTGTCCCATACAATACCCAAATGTCCCTTCATCAATTTTTTTATGGTGTGGACAAAAATATGAAGCATTAACTATACTGAAAAAATAGAAATATGGTTGACACGATGCGCAAGAATTAAATTGATAGATGTATGCATTTGGAATTACTCAAGCTAATGTTTTGATATTCTTTTTCTCATTGTCTTGCAGCTTCTTAATACAAATCATGTTATGTGTGATTCAGTGAAAAAAGCTGTGAAAATTAAAAAGGTTATTTGCTTACTTAGGAAGCCCTAAATGCGGCCCACTACACCTGTGTTGATTTTGAAAGGGGTGGAATTCATTTCTGACCTGGTATTAATACCATCCTTTTTTCTTGTAAACTTAGCTGCTCACTAATAGCTGTTTCAGATAAAATATATTCTCACTTTTTCTTTGCAGAGAAATTAGATCGAGTAAATCAACTGAATATAGAACTTTTTCAGCTCTGTAGAGAATAAATATGATATTTAATTTATTGTTGTGTAATTATATAAATTACATTTTTATAGATGCTCTTTCAGCAGGATGTATCATTTTTGGTATGCAATAAACACATATAGTATTCTAAAAATGACCCTGCAAGACCAACCAATCATTCTTTAATGGACATTCTCGTGCAGATTATCAAGGTCATCTATCTAGTTTGAGTCCATGGATTCAACTTTGCCAAATTTCTTCATGGTGGACTGATAAGGACTGATTATCATTTCATTAAACTATAAACCCCATAATTATTAATTCACAGTATGCACTGGATCTGGGTGGGATGATTCGACCTTAGAGAGAGAAGCAATAAATATGAGTGATGATGTGTGGTTCACACCCTTTGTTATTGATATATAAGATATTACATATGCAGATGTCCTCGTAGAGGGTACACATAAGAATGTGTCAGACAAATGCACAATACAAAATTTCAGGTGCGTCCTAGTGTAAAATCCGGGCTATAATTTGGTCTTTAATGCTGATTGGTCTTGCAAACAAGAGATTGAACCTGTTCTTCAATGCACATGTGGATCATATGTCAGACCATACTTTATTCTAAATCAGTTCTCTTATGCCCTAATATCTTAATATGCTTTTATGTTTCACATTGTACCTTAAGACTGCAGTGAATGATCTTTGTTGTAAAAGGGTAGAATATATGCGGGGGCATTCTATATTTTCAAACCTTACATGAAAACAAACATTATTAAAGTAGTCCTGCAGCTTTGTCATCTTGTTCTTTGTCTTCATCGATCATCAGGTATTTAATTATAACTTGGTTATTATGAATCTAAGGTGCATATGACCATTCACCATCAGCTGTGTCATCTGACTATCTGACTAATGTAAGTCTCATACATATCTGGCTTACTTTACTAACTATTAAGTTCATGAAAATTTGTAAATGAGATGATGTATTTCTATAAAATACTTTACAATACTATTATACTACTCAATATCAAATGGTTATTTAAATATTAATGAAATCTATTCAATGAAAATAAATCTATATAATTAAGTGTTTTTGGTGGGCATATTTAATTAATTACTCTGTGTTTCTAGCTAGCACACTAAAAGTTAAAAACTAATGAAAAAGAAAGGTTGTATTATGTGGTGGTTGAATTGAATTATATTGGTTGGTAGCTGCAGCCTAAAAAGGGCTCTTCATTGCAAAACCAATCGTGCGTAAACCACAATTACTAGTATCTATTAATGATCTTTGTCAAAATCGCTTTCACTGTATGTATTGTCAACTATATCTACTAGAATAAAATTAACATTAACAAAATAAAACAATCTATACTAATAACAAATAACAAATGAATTTGTGACCATTGCTACATTGCTATTATTTTTGCCTTCAGCTTCTTAACAAGTGACAGTGTATATGTCTGACCAATTACATTATTAGTAATTTTAACGTTGTATATGCATTACAATACATTCCAAAAACAATAATGGCACTAAACAATCATGACATGCATTATGATCACAAGTCATTACATTATTTATGCTCAATATTAATGAATAATTTCTCCAGATCCATCCAATAATACTTAGAGTTACTTTATCAAAGTTGTGCAAGAATTGTATGACATTGATATGGATGGTCCCATCTTATAACTTTTATTATTATCTTTTCAATGCTCTAATCAATTTCAACTTACTCTATGAGTGGGCACTTTATTTTCCCCACCATTTTCATTTTTATCCCCTTTTACTTTTTGTGGTAAATTTAGGATTTACTGATAGCATTCCAAAAGCTAATGACAGAAAGCTCAAATTTTTAGAAGCCTTCGGTGACTTGTTCCTCAAAGATTGAGGTCTTTGACGGATTGAGGTAGAGTTGAATTGAACATTGATTCCTGTTTTTTAGCATCTAAATTGAATTTAATGATTTGTTGGACATTTATGGAACATATTAAAATAGATTATTTATTTTTTAATTTAAATGAATTTTAATCATAACTTCAAAAAAAACTTTTCAATTAAATGAAATTTCTTAATTTAAATAAATTAAAAAAATCATTTAATCATTAAACTTTCAATACGTGGAGTTGTAAAGAAACCTTTGAATATATGGAGTTGTGAATTAGTCAAAATTAAAAGAATGGCTTACCCTATTCATCCACCCATTTCGTGAGTTCAATATTTGTTATTCTATATGTACCCTGGATTGCAAATTGACGGATATTATTTAGCTGAACACTGCTAGCCAAAAGATTTAGGTTAGGATAATAATTATAGTTTAATTTATTTGTTACTTTTGTATTATTTTAATTATTTTATTTTGAAGAATTGACAGTATAAAAGTAAGTGTTTTAATTGTTTTATTGTATTTTCTTAACTGTGATCAAGGATGGAGCCACACATGATTTAGAAGGAGTATGTGCTCTCTCAAATTTTGTTTTTGGTATTATATTTATAAATATACATTTTTTTATTTTAAAAAAATATATAAGAATATCCTTTCCGAAGTTTAACATATGGATTTTTTTTCTTTTATTATATTACACGCTCATTTAATATTTTTCATATATTTTTAATTTTTATTATAATATTATATAATTTTTATTAACTTAAAATAAAAAATTTAGCATATAAATTTTACTATTTCAATTTTCTTATATTAGTTATTTTTTCTTAAAAATTCTGTTATTTTTTCTTTTAAGTTAACTATTCTTTGTTATAGCTCATATAATTATATAGCTATCAATGTTATTTATAATATTGCTAGTATTTATTTTCTTCTTTCGTACGCTTAGATCCTTTTATGTATTTATTATAATTTGTTATTTTGACATAATAAACTATATTATTTAGTCTTATTATAACTTAATTTATGTAGTTTTGAGTTTTTATTTAAATTAGATAGAAATATATATTTGATATCTAATACTAGTGGTATAATATTCAAAAATATTAACAATTTTGAAAATTTTGCAACATCTTTCACAAATTTTTAGTACATTGTTTTGTAGTAATTGGATTGAATAAATCATCTATTTTTACTATTAGATTTCTACATTGTGATCCCCTACAAATCAATACTTGTAATGTACATTATTATGATTGAGATATAAATTTTATAGATGATATTTAGTAATATACAATAATAACTATAAAATTGATAAAAAATAAAATAAAAATTTCAATTTTTTTATTTGTTATTATGTTATCATTTTGTTATATTATGTGATTTTTTTATAACAAACTAACTAAATTGCTCTTAATGACATAACGAAGAGACTTGATGTGCATTTCTTTCAAATATTTATTACTTATGAACTTTAATTACAATGTTTTCATCTAAATCATTATAAGAATTTGCAAAATTAGGTTGGTTTAGTTTTTAAATAAAATTCAAACCAACTCAAGCTAATTAATTCTTAAAAATTATAAATTGAACTAAATCAATTAAAGGTGTAAAATTAATTCAAATCAAACCAAAAAATTTGAGTTGTTTGTATAGGATTTTAAAATTTATCCTAAATAGGTCTTTTTATAATGCTAACAAACTAAATGAATTTGTTTCTAATCTAAAAGACTTAAATTACATAGATGACTTAATTAAAAGACTTCTATAGTATATATATATATATATATATATTACATAAGAACAAATGTTTAAATTAAGAAATCTGATCCAATTCATCACATTCAAATCATATTTGAGTGAAAAAATTTATAATTAGATCAAATTTAAATTGAAAATTATACAATTTGTTCGAATTTGGATCATATTTAGATTGATAAATTTTACAATCTGATATATCCGATAAAAACCTAATTATTATATTATAAATATATGAATATTTTATATTTAAATATTTTATATTTAAATATTATGCATAGCATTATTATATCATATTATTATCTTAGATTCAAAATAAATATAAATACTTATAATAATTTAGTAATTATACCAATATATTTCTTATTTTTTTAATTGTAACTATAAATAATAATATTTATTTTAAAAATATCAATTTAAAATTATAATTTTTGTTTGTCGTGTTTTATATATTACAATAATTCATAAATAAATTTTGATAAAAATATTATCTTATCTGTTCATATTAATTATATTATTAGATCAAATTTGAATTAAAAAAATTTAAATCTTTTGGGATTGAATTAGATTTAGATTTACAAAAACAAATATTTTTGATTCTTTATTCATTTCTAATATATATATAGTATCATACTTGATAAGGTTTAAGTTAAACATTAATCTACTAACATATATTAATTTAAATATTTCTATCTATATTTTATATCATTCATATAAGTATAATTGAAATAAAAAAAGCTTAAACTTATAGATGGTTATGATTATATATATATATGACTTAGAATTGTAAAATTGAATAAAAGATTAATTATCCATAATCAAATAATAAATAAATAAATAAATAAAATTAATATAATAAAATTAATATATATATGAGTTGGTTTGATTTTGGTTGATTTTTTAGATTTAAAAATTTAAATAAATTATACTTAATCAGTTTTGTAAAATTTAAAAATTTAAAAATTTAATCAGTTTTGTAATTATTTATTAAAAACGATAAAAATAAGTTAGATTAGTTCGAATTTATTAAATTGATATGATTTCAGAATTTTTTGCACACCTCGATCAGCTCAACATAGTTTACCATATGCGACTTTAGGTGTGACGCTATTTGATGAAATCAAACGGATTATTTAGCAAGCCTTTTGTTAATTTGTCATGAGTATGTAGAGTAGGAGCTCAGCTGCGCTAGGAATTTTACTTGAATTCTATTGATGGGAACACGTACAAAGCTTTTGGTGCCTGAATTGTGTCTTTTGGTAGGGTTGTATAGCAGCGGCCTTCCTTTGGTCGTTCTCTTTGTTTTCTAAACAAAGCAAATTCTTCTGCTTTTAAGAAAGAGAAGGAAAAAGTCATTTTAAAAAAAAAAGGAAGAGAGAAAGAAGGAAAACAGGGAAGCGAAATCATGATCCTTATGGCTTTAGGGCTGAAATCCCTATAAATGTATCGCAGTGGGTCAATGAAATATCTCTCTCTCTCTCTCTCTCTCTCTCTCTCTCTCTCTCTATATATATATATATATATATATATATATCTTTATGAGAGAGCACTTGACCCGGAGATATTCTCTCTTTTGTGTTACGTTTACAAAGTTTGGTGCCCTTTTACTTAGTACTTCATGGAATTGGATATTATAAATTAAAATGCTAATTTTATACATAATATATTTAATACTATAAAGATAAATATTATTTTAAACGATCTTATTAATTTCGATTGTATGAATTATTTAATTTTACATCATTCTTCTCATAGAAACTATACTGTTTATTTTGGTAATTAATTATTATGTTACTCTTAGATTTGGTGATCAATTAAACCTTTGGAGTACTTCGATCAAGTCCCACTTCACATCTTAACGGTCATCTATAAAAACTTAAATTTCAACCTTCAAGTTAAACACTTTTTTTGTCACTATGTGCATGACATATTGACTGTTCAAGATGTCTTAGATCCAAGGTGTTGCATGGTTCCTCTTTAGCTAGCGTCTTCTGTGTTCCTTGAAAAATGAAATTACTAGTCAAAGTATTAGCTTTGGATTAACATTCTTAATTTTGCTACGGATAATATTAATAGTTCAATATGATTATTATTATTATTTTGCTTTTATTTTGATAGAACAGTAAACCAGATTATGAAAGACAACATTTTTTTATCGTGAAAAAGGGTCTCCGAACAATTTGAAAAATTTAAATTCTAAAACTTTAATTTATTTTTTCTATTTTACAAAAAATAAATAATTAAGATGAAAATATTTAATCACTTATCAATACAATATTATATTTGTTATTTACAAGAATCTCTCGTTAATCATACGACATCATATTGAAATTGGCTACGAACTCAAAATCTCTAGACATTAATAAATAAATAAAAATCAGCAAAGTTGAGTTGATGGCCAGCAAATAGCATGGACTAAATACAACCGCCATTCTTTCATTACATTACATTACATTCATGTGCTTGCCTTAGCCCAGACAAACTTTTTAAGATACTCTCCTATCTAAAATCTATTCAACATTCTTCTTATACCCCCATTAATTAAATCACCATGCATGTACTATTGGGAACATCGAAATTTGTCTATATTGTGATTAAATTATTAATTAATGATTTGGCGTTATGGTTTAAATCAAAGGTCCTAACCATACAAACTAACTAAAAACAGTCTATATTTATACATAATATAGATCTTCAACAATATCACAATAATTTCCGTAAAATATCATTATTATAAATATATAATTTTCTTTCAAAATATTACAGTGAAATTGTTAACAAAATATAGATAAATATAATTTCTTATTAAAAAATTATTTCATATTTTTTATATATTATTTTATTAAGTTCATTTTGTCAGTATTTTTTACATACTTCAAATATACTCATTTATAATATTATTATAATTACTATCTCAATAATTATTTTTCATTTCAACTATATATTTTATAAATTTTAATTAATTAATCATTTAGTAATCAAAATAAACATTACATATATTTATACTAATTTAAAATTTAAATATTTAATTATTTTGATACTATATAAAATTTTATGAAATGTTTTAAAACTTTTTGTAGAGAACAATATTCTCGTATTTTCTTAAAATTTAAATCTAGATTAAAATTAACATTTTAAACCTTGATACACATACATACACACATTAATATCATAGTTTTATTCAAATAAATAACATTCTTGACTGCCATTAAACTAATTAGTTATACATCAAGCGCATTGGGACCAGTACAGTAGCTCAACGCATGACTCCAAACCCACTGAATCAAGAACCTCCGTCTGATACCATTCATGTTAAACGTGGCACCATCTTGACGGTCCGTCAATAACTGTCCCATGTAAGATCCACCACCACCAGTCCCGTATATCCCTTCACATAGATCCGCTATCTCAACCGGTGCGGTCGGGTCTTGCCCGGCGTACCAAGCATTGATAAATGGATTGGTTGCAAGCTCAGCAACCTCATGAGCTATCACACTTATCATTCCATCTACACCTACGTCACCGTTCGGTGACTTTACCGCCTTCAAACCCAGCATATATTCGGGTACGGAAAATGGATACGCACACACGCCGGGACATTGTTTTGCAGAGTTTCCAATCCATGCGTACGGCAGAGTGTAACCAACAATTGAAGGAAACGTGAAATAGTGAAATCCACACACATTTCTACAAAAGTCCTCGACGTAGACGTCGTCCGACGTTAACAAAAGGTAGAGTCCACTCTGTGGGTTGACGGGTAACGGCTTAGTCTTCGCGGTGACGGCGCCCTTTATCACGGACTGTAAGGATAATCGCGTGAGCATTTTTCCGTGTGAGTAAAACCGGTCGTTTTTCTCCGTGCCAAGCTTCACGGTTTGCGTAATGTTGGCGCCGGTTTGGTCGGTGTAAAGCCGTACGGTATTCCACCATTCGGCGACAGAGGGGTGTTTGGAATTGATGGCTGAGATAGAATTGATGAACTCGCGGATGACCTTCTTTTGGGTCCTCTGCCACCGGCCGTACCATATAACATGGACTGTGATATCGGCAGTGAGGACTGGACCCATGTGGTATTTCAAACGTACGAACTCGGATGATCCCTCGAATTTCTTTGAACTTCCGTAGAGAAGCTCTGAACTGTTATGGGATAGAGAGGCATTGGGCCATGGACGCCATGAAATGACTGGTTGGGTGGAGAGGGATAGGGCAAGTAAGGTGAAACCGAAAAGCAACGGAACTGTTGATTTAATAAACACGCCGGATAACCTCGGACGCATTTTAGCGGCAGTGCTCAGAGTGAAATATTGGTAGGTGTCTTTAATTGTATGTGAAGCTTTGATTCTATATATAGAGCTGATAATTTTTTTACTTTTTGAAACTTAAATATTGGGAAATTTAATTTAACATAATGATGTTATTAAATACGTAAAAGTAGAACACTTTAAGCAAATAAATTTATTATCGAAACCATAAAAAGTGACACTTTTATATTTACTTAAATTTTGTTTATTTATTTCTGTTTTATAATTAAATCTATTAATGTATTATACAAACATTATATAGAGGCATCGGCTCTTACCTAGTTTCGTGAATAGATTAGTTATAATTTAAATTATGAATTTATTTATTTACATTTAGTTTACGATTGATTTATAGAATAAAATCGAAATTAAAATTAAAATAATTTTGTTTGGTCTCATTAATAGAATCAAATAATAAATGAGTATTATAATTTTTGATTTAAAAATAGAATTTAATGAAAAATATTATATATTCTTTTGATATTTTTATATTCAATAAAATTTAAATAATAAAATTTAAATATTATTTTGTCGTAAAAATAAATAAATTATTAGTTAAAAAATATATATTATTAAAATTATTATTTTTCTAAATATTATTTTGAGTTTTGAGATTTAAGATTTATAGGTTAAAATTATTATTTTTCTAAATAAGATTTAGGGTTTTATGATTTAGGATTTATAGTTTAAGATTTTGGATTATATTTATGTTTTAAAGTTTATTATTAAAATTATTAGTTTTTAAATATATTTTAGAATTTTAGTTTATATTTATACGTTAATGTTTATAGTTAAATTTTTTTTAAATATGGTTTATAGATTTAAGAATTTGGGATATATTGTTTTTGAGATTTATAATATAAGTTTAGGGTTATATTTTTTTAGAAATCGATTTTATTTTTGATTTATTTTTTATCCAATAAAACACATAAATTAAAAAAATTAATTCCAATTATTTTTTGTTACCTCCCCAAAACACAATAATAATTACATGAATACAAGTTGATATGACATTGTTATTTGAAGAGGAGCATTAATTCAGCATAAAAAGTCACAAACCATTATTTTTTTAAAAACAAGAAAGTGTAGGGCACTTCAAACGTAGATGGCTAGTTAATAGGCTGCGGCTTAGTCGAAACGAGGAGAGAGAATTCGAAATTTGAATAAAGCTTCTTTCGTTCTAAGGACAACGATAGGTAGGTATGAGAGATTATTCTTTTTTCTTTTTTTTTAAGTTAAGTTATTATTTTTCAATATATTTTTAACAATTATATTTTTTTAAATCCAAAATTTTAATATTATATTACAATGACATATAAAACCATTTAAGCTACGTTATTGTTAAGTTATATTTAATATTATAATTAACTTATATTTTATTATACTTATATTATTTTATTTTTATTATATTTATATTATATTTATTATTTCACTTGTATTACATTTTTACTACACTTGTTACACACCTATAAATATGGTTCTCTATATACATTTTAAATCACACAAATAAAACATTAAATTATTCTTTCTTCTTATCTATTTATATTTTTCACATAGTATCACAGCCTCTCATATACCTCTAAAATTTCTATCAAAATTTTGTCCCTCTTCATCACAACCAACTCAGCTCACCCTAACTCGGTTCACTCTCAACCCGGTTCACCCCAACCTGTCTCACTCCAAACCCAATTCACCTCAACCCGGCTCACTCCAACATGGCTCACCTCAACTCGGCTCACTCCAACATGGCTCAACTCAACTCGGCTCACTCCAACCTGTCTCACCTCAACTCGGTTCACTCCAACCCAACTCACCTCAACCCGGTTCCAGGCTTGTTTTCAACTCATCTTTTCATTTTTAAGGATATCTTCTTTATACTGTTTCTATATATTTACTTTATATTTCCTCCATTATTTCGTTAAAATGAACGGAAATGATGTCCCAAAACCAATCTCTACCACCTTTGATGATACTAACTGCTTAGCCTCAGCATAAGTAATGAAAAGTTTCTTGAAAGGACACAAGCTACCGCATTTCATACCTGGTAATATCTTTATACCCATCCAAGAAACCACTAAAAACAACTTCTTATTTGCTGACCACCTTGAAGATTGGGAGAGTAAACATCATCAAATTATTACCTGGTTCCGTAACACCACCTTACCCTCCATCCATGGTGAATTTGGGTGTTTTGACACTGCCAAAGAAGTTTGGGAATTTCTTGCGACTCACTTCACTACAACAGATTTGGCCAACCAATATCAACTTCTAACAACTCTTCATACCAAACGCCAAAAGGCTGATCAAGCCATTAACCAATTTCTCTCTGAAATGCATATTATTTGGGATCAATTCGCTCTCTCTGAACCAACTTGGATGAACAAGATAGATGCTGAGATGTTTGCAACTTACCGTAATCACCAGCGTCTTGTTATTTTCTCATAGCTCTCCATGATCGATTTCAACCTGTTCGGGCTTCCTTACTCCACCGGAGTCCTTTTCCATCCTTAGATATTGTTGTGATCGAGCTTCGCTCTGAAGAAACTCGGATGGGGGTTTTCAAAGTTCATCATACATATTCTATTCTTACCACCCTCTCTTATTACCCTAAAAAAGATTCTAAAGGGGGCTTCAAACATCAAAGATGCACCTACTGTCACAACCCCAATCATGAGCTTCTTTCATATCCCATTCGGGTATGTATATATTGTCACAAGAAGGTCCAGGACATTTTCACAGAGATTGCTTTCGGAATCCCTCTAAGCATGCTTCAGGTAAAATAGTAACTCATTTATCACTACTGTTGTTTCTGAGGATAATCATGACAAATTTACCTTCTCTACTCAAGAACTTGAAGATCTTCTTAAACATGTTCTCTCACAATCTAGTAATCCTCCTCCTACTGGCTTTTCTCTCACATCAGGTAAATCTTTATGGTATTTTGATTCTGCTTGTTGTAACCATATGACTCATGATACTCACATCTTCTCTCCCACACAATCTTCTATCTCCAAACCTTTAATTCAAACTACCAATGGTTCACATATGCATGTTAATGTTGTAGGACAAGTTTCCACATCTTCAATATCACTTTCTGAAACTTTTCATATTCCAAACTTTACTCTAAATCTTATCTCTATTGGTCAATTATGTGAACTTGGTCTTACTATTACTTTTTCCTCTTCTGGTTGTCATGTGCAGGATCCATAGATAGGACAGATCCTTGGGATAAGCGGTAAGGTTGGATGATTATTTGAACTTATCGACCTTCATCTACCCAATTCTCCTCATACTTCCGTTTCTGCTTTTACTACTCCAATCAACCTATGGCATGCTCGTCTAGGCCATACATCTATAGGACGTCTTCGTCCTTTAGCATATTCTAGTAAATTAGGATCTATTTCTATTTCTGATAATCTAAATTGTTTGCCTTGTCAATTGGGAAAACAACCTGCTTTATGTTTTAATAAAAGTGATTCTACTTCTATGTCCCCTTTTGACTTAATTCATTTTGATGTTTTGGGTCGATCCACACATCGTACTGTGGGAGGATGTGTTTACTTTTTCATTTTTATTGATGATTATTCAAGATTTACATGGATTTTTCTCATGAAACATAGATCTGAATTACCCAAATTTTTATTATGATTTTGCCCAACTGGTTAAAACCAAATTTTCTCAAAATATCAAAGTACTTAGAGGTGATAATGCTATAGAATATATAAAAAACATTTTTATTAAATTTTCTTCGACAAAATGAGACTCTTTCTCAATATTCTTGTCTTGACACATCTAAACAAAATGGAAGAACTGAGCAAAAATACAAACATATTCTTAAAACTGTTCGCACTCTCCTTATTTCTAGTTCTTGTCCTGAACACTTTTGGGGTGAAGCAGCTCTTATGGCTGTTTATACCATTAATCGTGTTCATATGCCTATTATTCACAATCAATCCCCTTATGAGCATCTTTATAGTACTTCTCCATCTTATGAACTGCTCAAAGTGTTTGGTTGTATCTATTTTGTTCTTCTTCACCCTTATGAACGCAATAAATTAGAACCTTGTGCTCGTCTTTGTTATTTCTTAGGGTATGAAATAGTACACAAAGGTTATCATTGTTGGGACCCTATCTCTAAACGATTGCACATCTCTCATCATGTCATCTTTTAGGAACATAAAATGTTTTCCTCTATTTCCTCTTTTCATGTCTAATCTCCTCCCTCACTCTCATTTTTTAATGACCCAACTATTGATTTATTTCCTCCTGACATTGCTCCATTACCTCACCATCGTCTACTACGGCTTCTTCTGATGTGTCTACTCCTTCTGCTGATCCTACCATAACAACATCTTCTAAAGACCAACTACCTGATTGTCCAGAATCATCACTTCATCGTTTTACTTGTGTAAGTAGTCTTTCTTTTCATCTTCGCGATTAAAAATGTTTCTTTACTATTTTGTCTCGTCATGAACCCTAAAACCATAAAGAAGCTAGTTCTAAACCTTATTGGCAGCAAGCTATGACAGATGAATTACAGGCATTAACAAAAGCACATATATGAGATCTTGTTAATCTTCCATCTAATAAATCTCTGATTGGTTGTAAGTGGATTTTCAAAATCAAAACTCATTTAGATGGGTCTGTGGAACGATATAAAGCTCATCTAGGTGCAAAGGGTTTTACATAGGAATATGGAATCGATATGAAGAAAAATTTGCACATGTAGCTCACCTCACCTCTGTTCGAAGTATCATTGTTGTTGCTGTTGCCTGAAATTGGAACATGTTTCAAATGGATGTCAAAAATACTTTTCTCAATGGAGACATAACTGAGGAAGTTTATATGAAACCTCCTCGTGGATACACTCATTCATCTCATCAAGTATGCAGACTTCGTTGTGCTCTCTATGGCCTCAAACAAGCTCCTCTGGCTTGGTTTGCCAAATTCAGCTCTACACTTACTGACTTTGGCTTCAATTCCAGTTCTTATAACTCCGATATTTTTATTCAGAATACTCCCACTGGTGTAACACTTCTACTCTTTTATGTAGATGATATGATCATAACAGGGAATGACTCTAATGGAATTATTGATCTCAAGCAGTTTCTGAGCCATCAATTTGAAATGAAAGACCTTGATCATCTCTACTACTTCTTAGGCCTAGAAATCTGATCAGATTCTCAAGGATATTATCTCTCTCAAGCAAAGTACTCTTTTGATATTCTTAATCGGGCTGGCCTTATTGATTGCAAAACTGCATCAATACCTTTAGAAACCAATGTCAAACTTACTCCATTAGATGATACTATTCTCTCAGATGCCACATTATATAGACAACTAGTAGACAATCTTGTTTATCTCATAGTCACTCGTCCTGACATTATCTATGTTATTCATCTGGTTAGTCAATTTATGTTTGCTCCACAGTCTACCCATTATATTGCTGTTCTTTGCATTCTCTACTACATCAAAGGCACCATGTTTCACGGTCTCCACTTCTCCAACAAGTCTAATCTTCTTCTTTCCACATACTCTGATGCTTATTGGGCAGGTGACCCAACAGATCGTCGCTCTACGATTGGATATTGTTTCTTTCTTGGAAACTCTCTTATATCTTGGCGAAACAATAAACAATCCCTCACTTCTCGATCCAGCACTAAAGTTGAATATCGTGTTCTTGCTGACACCACTCAAGAACTTATTTGGCTCTGTTGGTTACTTGTTTATATGGGTGTTCTCCAATCAACTGCAACTATCCTATATTGTGACAATCATGGTGTTATTCAGATTGCTCACAATAATGTATTTCATGAACGAACAAAACATATCTAGATTGTTTGTCATTTTATTCGTCAATATGTTCTTCAAGACATTATTTGTCTAAAATCAATATCCTACACATATCAAACAGCTGACATCTTCAACAAATCTCATTTACCAGGCAGAATTCAAGAATTAGTTTTCAAACTCAAGTTGATTGTTTCTCTTCCTCCTTGAGTTTGGGGGGTGATGTTAAGTTATATTTGATATTGTAATTCACTTGTACTGAACTTATACTACACTTGTTACAAACATATAAATATGGTTTTCTATGTATATTCTAAATCAAACTAATACAACATTAATTTTTTTTTTTATCATTCTATACTCTTTACATTTATTATATTTATACCTTAAAAAAGTAAACATCTTTATAACAATCTTTCTTTCCTATTATTTTATTGGACTTCATCTTCACGGCCACACGAGTTATTGTTTTTATGTTTTATTTTGTTATATTTGTTTTGAGTAGTGCATAGCTTACCATTTCTTTTAGGAGTGAGAATTGTATGAAATTAGTAGCTTTTACACATTTTATTTATAAAAATTTAAAGCTATAAAATTTATAATATCTTTATTGAAATTAAAATGCAAGATTTTTAAAATTATATAATTAAAAATTACAATACTAAAACATTCATTAAATATTAGTACTTAAAAGACAAACATTCATTTACTATTAGTACTTAAAGATAAACATTTTAACTAAAGCTAACTGAAAATATGATTAATTGTGATAAATTTTTAAGAAAATAATTATAATTTATAAGACTTATCATAATAATAGTTATTTTGATACTAAAATTATAGTTAAATAAAACTAAATATATATTAATATTTTTTATATAGATATAATTACATATAAAAATAAACTTTTAATAATAAAACACATAATAAATAGAATAATTAAATTAAATTTTATTTATTTTTATGTCTATATATTTTATTTTTCTTAAAAATATGTACTAAATAGTTAACAAAATTAATGTTAATTTTTAAATAATGTAATAAAGTATAAGATTTAATTTTTTAAATTTAAATATATTTTTAAATAAATATTAAAAATAAAAAATATTAGTAAGTCATAAAAAAATATTATCATTCATAAATCATAGTTATTAACTAAATATATATTAAAAAGATACAAAATAATTATAATTATTAATCCATATATCTCACACAGTATAACACTCGTTCCTACTACCAATATTGTTTTAAATAATTCATGTGTTTATGATTGATATGTATTTATAATAATTAAATGATTTAAATTTAGGGGGAAAAGAACGCAGACGCACAATAGCTAAATTTTATATATTTTTATATTTATATTATAATATACGATAATATTTTTTAAAATATAATTTTTTATTTTTTAAAATATTTATGACATATAAAAATATATAAAATATATGGTGGTGTAAAAATCAATAATAATAGCATTTCTGATTACATATATCATTTTATAAATTGAGAAATATTAATTATATATAAATTTTTACTTAAATTTATATATATATCAATTATAATATAATATATATTAAAATAAATTTCAAAAATTATAAGATTATTTAATATATATATATTACGTTACATATAGTAAATAATTAGTATAAATTTTAATAAAAAATTGTGTGAATAACAAATTATATTATAGCACAAAGATATATTAACATTTTTCTAGAAATAGTTATAAAATTATTATTATGATTATTTTACGAGGGTTAGAGTAGGGCATTGGGTCGTGGATAATGGAGAAGAGAGAATTCTCGGGTTCTTAAACTGGATTAGGGGAAGAGGTGTGTGAGTGGGACCTACAAGTCAGAGTAGGGTAAAGGTTTTGCATCATATAATAATGATCATCATAGACTATGATTGTTCTTGGACAGATTTGTAATTTTTGCGTTTTTCAAGCATTTTGTTTGATTTGTAATTTTGTATAACATAGTATTTATTGTACAGTCTTATACTTTCACGCTTCGCTTTAGGATAGAAATTTTGCTTGTTTTTCATTTTTTTAGGATAGAAATGTCACATCATCTTGTTCTCTCTATCAGTTTATTTTTAAAATATATTTTTATTATTATAAATTTTAAAAATATTATATATATTTTTTAATTTGATAAGAATCTTCCTACGGCCCCACAGGCCAACACCCAAAAAAACAATTAACCTAAAATCATTATAACATTTTTCATGATGAAATGTTAATTAAATTAAAATTAAAATTATCTTTATTTATTTAATATTAAATTTTTATTTTTATTATTATAAATTTTAAAAATAATATATATTTTTTCAATTTAACAAAGATATTCCTTATAATTATAAATTTTAACAATTTTATAAATATTAAGTTTTTAATATTATATGTTTTAATGTAAAAAGATTTTATTTATTTATTTATTTATTTATTTTAAGAACATTTCTTCGTGACCAATAAACACAAATGTGCTGTTTAGCCTACGTTGTTCCTAATTAAAAGAAATAGGTAGCTATGATTAATTAAGACCACCGCTTTTTAGATAATCTCGTATCTTCATCTTAGATAGATAAGAAATGGAGATGAAACTTTATGAATAAATTCCGACAATTGTTTTTCCCTAAAACAAAACCCGACAAGTATTATTTGATTTTTTTTATAATAATATAAAATATCAATAATATTTTTAATATAAATATATCATAATTGAAAATAAGTTAGCTATTAACACTAAATTTAGTTGAATTTTTTTTGGTAATTAAAATTTATTTATTTTTTTAAAAAAATGAATAAAATGTCTAAACTTATTACAATAAAATAATTAAAATATATTAATTTAAAAAAATGATTAATTGAGTTAACACTAAAATATCATGCAACCTATGGATTTTTGAAAGAAAACAAGCTACTAAAAAGTGTGAGAAAATGAATATAGAAGAAAGGAACAATTTCAAACCAATGAGACGGTACAGTAGTATAGTGCAGTTAGATGTAAAATTATGTGTTACTTTCCCACTCCTTTTTTTCTTTTATTTAATTAAGATCCAAGAGTCCAAAATTAATCGCGAAAGATTAATTTTATATGTATATATAATGTAATTATTATTACATAGAAAAAAATATCATTTAAATATCAGATATTAAGTTTAAATGTGTGCTCAGTTCTTCACGTTTAAAAAAGTTTGTTCAGCTGGTTTAAGTTTTAAGGAAAAAAATTAATTAATAATAAATAAAATTAATTTACTATTTTAATATTTTTTTATTAAAATATTATTATATGATTAAGTGATTTAAAAACTATTAAAACTTTATCATTTAAAAATATTATAATCATATTTAATGTGAATTTTTTCATAATTGTTTTTAATATGTGATTATTATCAATATTTTTGTTTTAATATTTTATTATTTTTTTAAAATAATATATTTAAATAAATATTTTTTAAAATTGTTTCACCCTTATTAATGGTTTATATTTTATTACATTTCAATTGATTTACGGTGAAAAATAATATTTATAAAAAAATTATTAAAATAATATTATTTATTGATTTATTTTTTTAAGTAGAGATATTATACATAATTTTTTAAAATATAAAAAACTAAACGATAACAATTTTATAGTAAAAGATTTTTACTACCTCAATTCCAATTATATTATAACTTATGATAGTGGTAAGATAAAATATATTTTTAAAGAACACTTTTATGTATCAAAATTAATTAATTATAATTAATATGATATTTTTTATTAAATATAATTATTTATATTTAATAATATTTATAATAATATTATGTAACGTAAATTATAATTTATTATAAATAGAATTTTAGTTTTTTAAAAAGCTTTAAAATTAAATTGTTAGCTACTTCAATCCACTTTTTTATACTTAATTTTTAAAATAAAGAAAAAAAGAGAGGTATAATGAGATCAGTGATCATTGAAAAAAATATTCAAACTAGTATTAAATGAAGAAGAAAGGTAGCATTATTGGTTGTGTTTTATAACATTATGAACTCAACTAAAAGAAAAAGAAAGGTAGAAATAGATGTATAATGTTTTATAAAAAAAAGAAGTAAGAAAAAGAAAGGAAAAGAAAAGAGAGGTATAATGAGATCAGTGATCACCATAAACGAAAGAATAAGAAGACAGAAATGACGGAGTAAATTGCGGAGCTGCTAATTATGTGTAAGAGTGAGTAGCAGTTGTGATCGTACAAGCCTGATCAAAAGCGACCACTACCTGGGCTCTACCATATGTAATTAAAATCTGGCTTCTGGTGATCCTTAAAATATATATTTAATAATAAAAAATTTATGATACTAATTTTAAGTAATAAAATATAAAATTAAATTTTTTAAAATCTATATAAAAGTTAAAAATTTATAATTAAATCGTATGTTTTCGATATTCAAAGATTTATCTACAAAATTTAATTAAAATTTTAAAATGAATAAGACAATTTACTCTATATTATACTCAACTTAGTGGGACCAAGCGGTGGAATATGACGTTAGCAAGTCTAAAAGGGACACGCGTGCGCTGACATATGTGTGACACCATACGAATTTCACGCGCGCATTTGAGTGCTAGTAAGACAAGGTTGCGAAATCTTTTGCGATTTCGGCCGGAAATTTTACAGCTTTTAAAAACAATATTGATATCGACAACGTTGTTTTTATTATACTATAAAACTAAAATTTCATAAATTAAACCTATTAATATTGATAAAATATAAATTTTTATTGTGACAAATATTTAAATAAATATAATTAGAGCAGATATTTAAATATAAAATTAATTAAAATAATTAAATTATTTATAAATAATAATTAAAATTAATAAATTTATTAATATATTTAGTTTTTAAAAATAAATGCATTTCCTTTTAAAAACTCACATGACACATAATTTGATTGCATTTACTTACTGTATACACGAATATTGCATGAGAAAGGGGAGGGAAGGTACCTTCATCTCATTTTATAGCAGATTTGTGGATGTTCATCTCATTTTATAACATATTTGTGGATGCACAATGTTAAAGTATTTTGACAAGTCACGTGTTTAATTTTTTGAAAATAAGTTACTTATAATATATTATATATTTTTAATTAATATTAATAATGGATTTTGATATCATCTTTAACTTATTTTTTAATAAAAATAAAAAATCAAAATGATTATATTTTACCGTAACTTATTGTATGCAATATTCTCTATTAATTTAAAATTTAATTAGAAAATTCTTTTACATGAAATTACAATACAAAATTTAGAATTTTTAGATTAATATTTTATTATAATCTCTTATACAAATTATTTAAGTATATAAAATGTAAAATATAATAAAATTCAACATATTAAATTAATTAATTAATTAAAATGTTAAAACTTAAAATAAAATAAATATATTAAAATTTAAATTTAAGATATAATTTAGATATTTAAATTAAAAATATATCTTACTTAAAAAATGGATGAAAAAACTAATAAGAGTAACAATAAAGTATTAAAATTTTCCGAATAATTCAAATAAATTAAAAGATTATTGAAATAAGATGTTAAATAATATAATCTGATATATTGTTAAAATTGAAAGAGAAAAATATCATTAAAATTTTTAATATGAGGGAAAAAAAAACAAGTGAAATTTTATTGTTATATAAAGATTAATTAAAATTATATATTTAAACTAATTTTTGTTTTTATTATGTTATAAGTTAAAATTTAAGATATCATAACATGATATATAATACTTGTATTTAAAACGATAAAATACTTTCCTTAAATGTTATATGCCCAAGTAATATCTTTAATTGTTATATTTTTTTAATTATAAATATGAATTGTTAAAACAAATTATTTTATTAAGTAATAATATCATGTTTTGATTATTTGTTAAGATACGTAATTAGAATATTTTGAGTAGATTTTTTTATTTTGTTTTAATTTATTATCGAATGTGTAACTAATTATTAAAATAAATGTATTATTTGTTAAGATACATAATTAGAATATTTTGAGTAGATTTTTTTATTTTGTTTTAATTTATTATCGAATGTGTAACTAATTATTAAAATAAATGTAATAATAAGTACTTAAAAATGAATAAAAAATAATTTAAAATTTTTATATATTAAAATTTTATTAATTATACATATAATAATACATAAAATAAAAAATGTATTGATTTAACCAAAAAAATTTCAAAAAATTTAACCAGAATTACAGCTCGGCATAATCTTCCGCTCCGGGTCTAATCAAATATGTAAAAAAATTCGGGTTGAGTTTAGGCATATAATTTTGATTTATATAAGAAAAATATATAAATTACTATTGCTTATTCAAAAAATCTCAAAATCAACACAATTTCTCGTTTTATTAATGTTGCCTAATTATTATAGATATTATTAGGAATATGTTTGTTAGAAAATATTTAAAAAATGTAACTATATAATTTAATTTAATTATATATTCAATTATAAAATAAAATAAAAATAATAAGATTACGTTAAAATTTAGTACCACCGTTGGCTATGAACCTGAACCCTATTAGATATTGAGCTTTTTGAAATTACATTTTTGAATTTTTATTTTTTGTCATATTAAAATTAAGTTTATTTTGAAAATGTAAAAAAATATGAAAATAAATTAAATTAAATTTTATAAATTTACATAAAATATTAAATATTATTTTAAATATAAATTACTTTATTAAAATATTTATTATTAATTTTATTTGATTATATTATATAAAATAATATAATTTAATCAAATATAATTATTTTTAATAATTTTGAATAAAATGCACCAAAAAAGTGTTTTAGTAATTACGATAAATAAAAGCAATTTTGGAATGGTGTTGCTAAACAGTTACGAATGCTTTTAATATTCTTTTTGCCAAATATATATCTACTTTTATACAAAATTGCTTCTTAAAAATCAACTTTTAGTAGTGCATCCAAAGTTGCTCTTATGTCTTGAAATATATAGTTGAATCACTTCTTTAAAGTAGGTGAAAACTCACTATTATTGAATCACTATGATTTAATGTGGATAAAATAATTTGGACCAATAGCTACATCTATTAAATCAAAGAGAGGAACAATGATTTTTTGCAAAATCCGAGGGATAAGTGATGTATATATAAACAAATAGATATAATGTCTGTTCCGATAATCTTCTAATATGGGTTCCAATAGTTATGTTTGTCTCATTTGTGCAACGTGATATTAAGAATATCTATGGCTTTTCTGTATGGACTTTGTTTACTGCTACTTGATGCTTTATTTATTTATTTATTAAGGATGAATTTATGCTTATGGTAACTGGGTTAGATTTCATACACAAAGGAAATAAATAAATAATAATAATAATAATAATAATAATAATAATAATAATAAAAATGGGTCTCTTATTATTGTGTCGGCCTAGCCCATTTTATACCCAGACTACAAACTATTGCAAAACTATGTCCACAAACCAAATCTAAGCAACAAGACTAATAAAAGTGATTGACTCGGAATTTCAGTGATCACATCTTTAAAAATTTGAGAATTAAAAATTCTTATATAAATTTTTAATAGTTAATTAATTACTGTTATTTATTTTTGATTCTTTTAATTTTGATTTCTTAAAACACAAAAAAAATTAAACTTTAATTTTTAGTTTTAAAAATTAATTTATAATAACATGATCTTTGTAGTAACAATATTTTTTTTATCATTATATTTTTTTTCTGATATGTATATTTATGTAGAATATTAAATTTTTCCATATGTAACTGCAAGATGTGATGTTCCTCACTTGTAGCATTATCAATAATCACATGTTTCTTAGTGAAGAGAAGACTTTGAAATTCAAATAAAGATGGCTTAGCAACTCTCATATTCATGGATGTAACAAACCCTTGTAACCTTAATCAAGTTTTCTGAAGGTGTGCATAATAATCTCTCTTAAGAATTTTGTCACCAACTGCATTAAGATGATATGCAATGGTCTTAACTTGAACAAAGTACTCTTGAATAGTGAGGTTATGACATCTAACTCCATAATTCTTGTGCAAGATGTATTATTAAATGACAATTTCAAAGAATTTTACATTTGTAAGGCTATTATAGTAATTGAATTACAAACTAGATACAACATATATGGAGTGAATCAATTATAAATCCAACTCTATAACAAAAATATTTCGCTAATTATACCTAGATGGATTTGGATTCTACAAATCTAAATTTTGTAAGTTCAGTATGTAATCTAAGCCAAAGATTATTGTTCATACCAAAGAAGGAAATTGGTTCTATTAAGTTTGAAGAAAAATGAAAGACTATTAGATAAAAGATAAAATTACATATGATTCTATTGATAACGTAGTACTAATGGACTCAAAAGAATTTGTGAGTAAACCCTGGTGAGTTTTTTATTTCATTCATCCTTAAAAAAAGACTTTAAGATCACTTGCTTTGATACAAAAGAAGAACATGAATACATAGTTAAATCAATTAAGATGGCAATGATTTATATACAAACAATTCATAGACTAATATAGTTATAACAAACTGTTAGGTATATGTACATGTGTACGAGCTAGATACTTGTTATATAACAAATCATAACAACCTATTATACATACAAAGTTTATGTGTACAATATATAAAAAAAAATATTAATTATTATTGATTGTGTTTGATATTTTATCCTTGTTTTATATTTTAATTTTCAACAGTATCATATGTGGATGCGGTCATATACGTGCAGAGCCTTCTTCAAACTTTATATTTTATATTTTAATCAAAAATAAACTTTATATCGTATATTTTTGGTGTTACAACTTACAACTCTACTCCAAAAATTCCTACGATTGCATTTGCCTGAATCCTAACCAAACCCGGGGTCCATCTGAAAGGCCTATCTAATAAATGAGTTCGGCCCAACAATTTTATTTTAGGGTGGCAGGGCCCATGCTCGGTAAATTGGAAGAATTTGCTAAATTAAGCCCCTATCTCGATGTTGATGTTGATGTTGATGTTGACGTTTATGACGAGGTGATTATTATTATTATTAAGTTTGAATTATACTATATAATTCCTTTTTATAGTAGTTTTTACTTTTAATCTATTTATCAAATAAATATAATTTTATTTTTTTATAACATAAAATAATATATGTTTTTTTTATAAAAAAAATATATTTAATTACTTGTTTTATATTATACGAAAAATAACATATTTTTTATAAAAGAATTTAAAAATAAAATTATAAATAAGTGAGTTATATATTATACGAAAAATAACATATTTTTTATAAGAGAATTTAAAAATAAAATCATATAAATAAGTGAGTTATATATACAACAAATGATTATTAATTAGTAAAGTTAAAGAGTGGTGTAATGTTATTTATAATTAATTGAAAAAAATCTACAAAAATAGAAGCATGGCAAATCTTTTTAAAAAAGAAAACTTAAATTTATTTTGTTACTAATAATAAATTTTAGATTTAAGGTTATTTTTATTATATATATATATATATATATATATATTTCAAATGATATATTTTAAATATAAAAATATATATTTTTAATTTTTTTCAATTAGACGTAAATACACACCTTCATCTTTTATTCATTATTATTATAAGGTTAGGTGCACGTACAGAGACACTTAGGGAAGGGTAGCATCTTTTAAATTAATCAGAATTAAAAATAAATTAATAGGACAATTTGCAAAAACTAGCTGTAGAATATGATACTTTGCTCCTAAATAGCAAACAAAAGTGATATTTGATCTGATGGTCAAACATTTTCTATATTAAAGAACCCCTTCCCCTTGCTAAGGATGTAACATAAGAAGCATACAGTGAATTTATTGTTCGTGTCTCTTGTCCTTCACAATCCAATGTCTCTTTAATTCGTTATTAAAACCCCATTTTTTATAATTATCTTTAAGTAATTCATGTACAATGTAATTATAATATATAAATTATAAATGGTTGGATCTGCAAGAATCTACTGTATCAAAATAAGAGAGAGAAGGTGACAAGAAGTCTGCTTTGGCCAAAATTCAACTTTTTTAGATTTCGAAAAGCGTAGGCAATTCTCTGAGTGCTTGTGCACGTGTGGCACGTGCACATAAGCGTTTGACAGCTGTTTTTTTTTTTTGTTTCCATTTTCTTAATTAGCTGTTTTTTTTTTTGGTTTCCAATTTCTTAATTTTTTTTAAATAAAAATTGGTCTTCGTGCTTGTGATGTGGTTAATGATTGTTGATTTATATGGGATTGTGATTTATTTATGCACGACGCTCTTATATATTACAAATTTTATACACAAAGGCATGTATGCATAGTCATTGCCATTGCACATGGGGTTAATTGCTCAAATCAGTGTTGGTTGCAAAATATATGGAAAATAATAAAAATAATATTTTTAAAATTGATAATTATAAAAATAATATTTTTTTTTATGTTAAACCCATATTTTATTTTATTATTAAAAAAAAAGAATTTAATTTATCATTTTACATTAAATATTACTTAAATCTATTCAATATTAAGTTATTTTTAATTGGACCTTATTTAATAATATTAGAGACTATTTTTATTGTTATATGTTGAGTAATGTTATTTTAAAATTTTAAAGAAAGAACGTTAAATTTTTTGTGGAAGAAAAATACTGATTAACTTCACACTAATTGATTTTTTTTTAATCACACAATTATTTCCTGTGCGCTACTCTTCACTATGTAATAATATGATATAAAGTAATCATAATCTAAAAACGCAACGTATATATCACGCAAGTTTTCATTTAAAAACTTATCACACAAATTAAAATTTCTATATACGAGTGCAAATGGTAGCTAATTGATTCAATGCTATGAAGCGAAAGTAAAAATTAAGTAAGTCAATAAAAGAAAAATGAGTGATTTATTTGCCGGGAAGTAAAAGTGACGACAAGTCGTTTCCTGATAAACTGTTTACATCAAGCATAATTGTTTATCTGATTAAGCTTAAAAAAATTAACTTATTATTTGATTTTGTTATCTTTTGAGAGCAACGGATATATTAGGTTTGTGTGGAATTTTAAATAGTTGAAATTTGAAAATTAGGTTTTTTTTTTTATAATTTCTTTCTGATATATGGATATCTAATGTGGATGGCATTAGATTACTTCTTGAAGCATTTAAAGTTATATTCTTTCATCAAACCAAAGAAAATGATAAAACTAACTAGAGATAAAATGCTAAAAAATTAAATGCAAAATAGTTCTTCAATATATAATATATGATAGGCAATTAGGCATAGTTGATTTTACATAAATTTGGGCTATTTACATTTGAAAGTTGAAACTTGATCGCCTAATACCTACATCTCAATACATCATTAGAAAGTTGCAATCTAATAATAGTCTTTAGGCGAAAACTATGATATATATTATTACTATATCATCTCCCAAAGGTCTAAGCTTGAACTCCTCTGCCTGGTGGAAGTCTTACTCTGAAGACATGTTCTTCACCTGTGCATTTATCAACTCTCACAACCCAATGACTCCTCCTCCCAAAACTACCTGAACTTGGACGCTCTCCTATTTCTTTTTTTTGACCATTTGCTGCAATTCTATTAAGCAACAATCCTTTTCCAATTGGCAATAATTGAGTTTTAGATCCAATGGACGGCCAGGACCCTTTATGAAAAGCATTGTAGCCCACAACAACACCACCATTAGGCTTCTTACCCATTTGAATTGCTCTAAAAATACCCTCATGATTTTCAAGATTACAATCAATAAGCACAAAATCAGCCTCTTTGTAATGGGTTAGAAGTAGATTTTGAGCATTCCCAATAACAAACTCTATATGACACACGTTGTTTAGACCAATGAGTTTTTCAGATAGTTGTAGTTCTTGATTCCCACGAAGAATGCAAATTACTCTGCCACCTGTTTGGTGAGCTGCCGCAACCAGGGCTAGTATGTTGGAATCGGCAGCACTGGAACATGCCACAACCATAAGTTGTGCATTATTGCCTGCTGCTAGTGCTGATATGAATTCAACAACATCTGGTTGATTTGCTCTGTGAGTGTGACCCTGTTCAATTAATATCACGGAAATCAAGTTTAGAAAACAGAACATGCATTTTGAAAAACAATAACACAGATTACGAAAACAAAATTATTACTGCTTACCATATTCAAGGTTTTGAGGTAGGCTTTTGTGGCATTCTCAGCAGACCAAACAGCCATGTTTTGTTTTGTGTATTCAAACCAAACGAGGGATGTGAATGCCTAAGTAGTCTTGGGCAATATGACTTTTATAGGAGGATAGAATGGGATGGGATTGTTGATTGAAGATATGTATTGCCCTGTTTTGCTGCTTGTCTATCCAACTTGGCCATGTTAGAACCATTATTTGAAAAACATATTTTCAAAAATATATAAATGTTTTGTATATTAATTATAAATTAGGGAGCTTCCAGGACACACCTTTTGATTATTTTCAAATAAAAAACTATCCTACACAATCAAGTATCAACTTATTATAATACCTGATGATTAAAAAGAAAAAAACTTATTATAATATCATGGTTCTGCACAATTTTCAAAAAAATCTCAGCTATTAGCTGTCATGTTGTCCTATGGGTCTTATCCTATGGGACAATAAGATTTTAATTACTAGGTTTTAAATTAATGTTTTAGAAACACATATTAAGTAGTTACCACATGTTCTAGGCACCAGTAACTCTTAGACAATAAATTAGTTTTCACAAAATTCACTAGATTAATAAATTATGTTTTAAATTTTTCTTTAAGATTTCATAAATGTGAGAAAATAGTGATTAATATAGTTGCAATGGTAATATATAAATGTTAGAAATTTAGAATGATTAATGACATATATATATATGTATGTATAATGTATGTAAGTGGAATGAATTTTATATATAATTAAACTAATACTCTGAAATATCAAGGAAATGATAGGGCTGTAATTAAAAATAATAATATTTATAAAGAAGTGTGGTGTCATGTTTCCCCCCCCCCCCCCACCCCCCGAAAACAAAGAATAGAGATCTAGATTGGATCCAATTGTTTGCCCTACCAAAAACATTGACAACAAAAAATGATAGTCGATCATCATTTATGTCTTCCGAGAATGATATGATATAATAACAAGATATGATATTGATAAATTTTATATTAAGAATTAATCAATAATTTTTTTATATTTTTAAAAATCTTATTATTTTACTATTATAAATAGATAATAAAAAAATCAAGTAAAATTTTCATATATTAACTAATATGAGAACATAATATGATTAATGTTAAAATATAATAAAAATAATACGATACAAATATGACTAATACAAGAAGATTTTCACCTGATATATATATTATTTGCAAGTCTGTCTAATTTAGACAGAGATGACCAAACGATACTAGAGCTTCCTAAAGTTTTAAATTATTTATATTTCATGATAGTTATAATTATTATTATTTTTGTGTCTACGCTAGGTGCACTATTTTGGCTTCCAAGAATGGGATGAGAAAATATTAAGAGATAATATTATTAGGGAAATGGATGTGTAATATAAAGTACAAATTAAGAAGTTGTGGGTCTAAAGATTTCGTTTTCGATGTGTGAGTTAAGTCGAGCAATCCCTGGAGGAAACATGTTTTTTTTAGGTCGAAAGGAACATGTTTGTATGGGTCGAAACAAAGACGTTTATGAAACATTGAATATTTATCATCACTGTATGATACCATACCTTGTTATTTATGTAAGGCACTAAATTCTAAAGAGAAAAAAATGGGCTTCTCCATTATACTATGCATGTGACGTACTTTTATACATACATGTAATGTAATAAAAGTTTATATATCATAAATTTATATTAACCTTAAATGATATAATAAAATTTTATTGATCAATACATTCAAATTTAATATAAAAATATCACTATAATATATTTATAATATATAAAAATATTCATACATATACAAATATATATATATATATATATATATATTTAATTTAATTTATGTTAGGCCATTATATATTGATATTATTATGAAATTTCTTGGATTTTCTTTTATTTAATTTATCTACCCGATCCAATTTTTTTTAGCATAATGAAAAAATATTTATGTAAATAATAAAGGATATATAGGTCCCAAAAATAAGTATAAGAGAAAGAAAATATAGATAAAAGTAATTAAAGCTCTATCAACTAAAAGAATATATATAGCTTATAGTTGTAGTTAAGAAGGTGGATTGGATGACCAATCAGGAGGCAGATATTGTAGAGTCGTAGCTTATATATAGCATATAGCAACTGTTGCTAGCATTGTAAATGTACACTTTTATAGGTGTTAAAAGATACGGATAAACAATATTTTTTTTATATATTTATTACTTTTTTATAAGGGTTTGTTAAGTTATATTTGAAATTATTAGATCTTGAATACAAGACTTTAAATTATGATATTATGTTAAAAATTATGAAAAATAAACTCTCTCAAAATCTTAAATTAAAAAAAAAATAACTAAGATTAGAGAGTAGTATACCTCTCTTAAACCGAAAATGATATTAGCAACCAGAGCATATTCACAAATTAAAAAAAAAAAAATCAACTTGTGACTTAAAATAATCCAACTTATCATGAGTTTAATTCACCTTGGTATCTAAGAAAAATGTTGCTGTATGTATATACACACAAATTAAACTTTCAACTAAATTAACCATATATATTATTTGATGATGTGTTCAAACATGCATGTAATTTTGAAATGGAAAGACGGAGCCTTAATTATGCCGATATGTTCAACTCATGGATAGCAACTAAGGGACAAAATATTGGTAATTTATTTCATCTTATGTTTTCATTTTAGGTATAAATATGTTGATTTTTAATATTTTTACATTCATTATTTATAGGCTAAACATCTTTTAGGGTAATCAAATTTTGATACATTTTACGTAAAATTGTTAAGTTTTTTTTTTCTATAGAATAGTGTATAAATTTTTATTTTATTTACATGTAAATTCTTTTATATAATTAAGTCTTACCATGCAAGCTAATTAATCCGTGGATTTATATAGAACTGGTTGGACACATATCTCATCTTAATTCTTTATATAAAAATTTTAAGTATATTATTTATAAAATTATAGATAAATTATGTGTATAAAATAGAATTTTGTTTTGTTATCTCTTGATTTTAATTTTTAAAATTTTACCATTCAAAAATTTACTACAAATTCAATAATTTAATCATATTTATATTTAAATAAAATACATATAGTATTTTTTAATTAAAAAATAAGTAATGATATATTTTTATTATTTGTACGTTACTCATAAGTATAAAGGTTAAATCATCGTTGATGTGAGCACCATTACGCAGAGAAACAAAATTTCAAATATTTTGTATAAAATTTACGGAAGTTTAAACATCGGTGCTCTAATTACGTTCCTATGCAGCTTAGAGAACACCAACGCTCACCATTTTCGTATAGAAAGAAAAAATATTAGGCATCCCTAATTGATTAGGAATTACTAATTAAATTTATGTGCATTTGACGTTCATGAAATATGATAATTCTATGGAATAAGAAATTGAAAAAGATGACTGCAATTTTTTTACTTTGTTTAATTGTGTACACATAATTTGTATTCTTACTTACTTTGAATTACCCTCAGTCTATCGTAAATTTGCCGTTGGTTTAATTGTATGTAATAATTTTTTTTAAGAAAAAATATTTATTTTTATTATAATGTAAATGAATATACGTTTTTTATTATCGTAAAAAATAAACATATATTTTTTTTACTAAATGAATTAAAAGTAAAACCAATTAAATAAATGAATCATTTATATGAATAAATTTTGATATTTATTATAATAAAAATATACATCTTTATGTTCCTTTCTATTAAAAAATAACTATTATTCTTGTACGGTATCTCTATTGAGTGAATTGATACTCGCCTAAAATTGCAAATGGATGAAAAGGATTAAATATTCAATTTCATGGTGTATGATTGTAGGGAAAATTTTAAGTAATGTGTACGCATAAAATGATGTATTTTTATTTTCAAGTCAATATACAAATTTGTGTTTAAAGTAAAATAACCTCTTACATGTAGAAAACTTAAAAGATTCTCAATATCATCCATACACATACAAGTGTTTTAAAACTTTCTCGTAACTGCAATAGAAGGCAACTAGAATGCGAGCTTAACATATTTTTGGAATAGGATCAACATTTTCCATAACGTTACATTATTCTTTTTATAAAAGAAAAAAAACAAAAACCATTAGTTTGCCTATTAGGGAGTAGGCCGCTTTAGTTTTCTAATTGTATATTATTATTATTATTATTATTATATTTTTCACAGTACGTTAATGATTTTATTGTTAATAAAAAGATATTTAAATACAAATATAATTTATAAATAATATATAAAAGAGAGGTAAGTTAGAGTAGTGTGTTAAAACCTAATTATGGAGCAACGATAAAATCTTTGATACGTGAAGAACTCAATCTCTCACATTATATTGATACCGTATTTAACATGTACCATAAAATCCTATAGACCTCTACTTAAATTAAAAATAAGATTGAACAATTTACATGTTACGAAAAATTCATCAAATGTCAAAAAAATAAAAGTTAATAAGATAATAATAATAACTAATATTAAGCTAAACATTTATGACTAAATGAATCAGACATTGTAATAGCTAAGATTGTCATAATTCAATGAGTAAATAAGTTATTTGTAAAGATAATATAAATTTAAAAGTTTTTTTAATAATAAACATGTAAGATGAAGTATAAGAAATTAAATGATTTTATAAAATAAAAAAATAGTGCAATTTTGATTTTTTCTCTCTAAGAATATAATTATTGCTACTTATTGTGAAAATGGATGGTTTGCATATTAAAAAAAGATGTAAATAAAGATTAACACATAAAACATAAAAAAAACTGGATAAAGAATTGAAAAAAAGGGACATATAATTTAAATGAATTAAAAAAGGGATATATATTAATTCAAAAACTAGGAAAATATTATGATTAGCACAAAAATAACAAGGAAATAATATTAAAAAATGAAAATTTTTGCAATTAAAATTGACGGAGACTGTAAGAAATTTTTTACTTTTGATGTTGAAGACTCACCTAAAGCATGCCAAAAAAACATAAAAATTAATAAAAATATTAAATAAATGTTATTAATGAGGATATAACATATATCAAATGGTTTTTAGAAGATACACAAGTCATAAATAGTACGTATTAAATAGAAAAGTAAAAAAGAAGAAGAAGAAAATAGTAAAATATTATTTATGTATTTGTGGTTATTTTTGATGATATTGTGCCTTATATAAAAAGAAAGAGAGAAAAGTGTAGATACAATTTATAAAGAACAATTTAACATTACCTATGTGACGATGGCAATTAATATCCTTCGTCTTAATCTTTTATACTTTCTATTTTTTTTTATATTTGTTGAAAATATAAATAATCAAATTATTTAATATAATTTTATTTTAAATTGTATCAATAAAAAAATATTTTTACTTTTTATATAAATTAAAAAATATATATTTATTTATGTAGCCAAGAAAATCAAACATATATTTTTATATATATTTTAAAGAAATTAAAAATAAAATTATATATATATATATATATATATATAATTAAACCTCACATAGTAAGAAAAGAGATCAAGATGTGTGGTAGGTTGCTTTTGAAGTAAGGAAAATGAGTATGGAAAGAAAATAACCATGAATTTAACAGTAAATTTTTGAGTGAAAGGGTTTGGTTTGAAAGTCTGGATTGGGAATGAAAATGTTTATAGAGAAAGTAAATGCAATTTAAATGACCCAAATGAAAAAAAAAGGAAAATAAAATAAAGGAGTAAAACGCTAATTTGTTTTCTACCGAAGAACCCAAATAAAGATGAGTTCTTTTTGAGTGAACAAAAACAAGATCCAATCAATGAAAATTAACACTCTTGGAGATGAACCCAAAATAATTATGGATTGCACTATACACTTTAAAATTTGGTATGTGCATTTTAGTCCGGTGTTTTTTTTTTTTTTTTCATTTGATAGGTTTAATTTGATAGTTTTTAGATAAACCCAATATAATCAATTTATTTTTTAAATAATATTTTTTAAAGTTTGAACTAGAATTTTTCTTAAAAGTAACATTTTTGATAATATTCCTAAAAATAACATTAATTTTTTTTTTAAAAATAATTTTTCTTTCATTTTGAGTCTTTTTTTATCTCTTTAGTGTAAGTTTATCTATTTATGTTTGTTAAAAAATATTGGTTTTTTCTTTATCTTAATTATAAATTCGAATAATTTTATAATTAAAAATAAAATTTATATTATTTTTATAAATAAATTATATATATACAAATATAATGAGAGAACAAATAACATCAAGAAGACAGAAACATTAAGATAATAAATTGTATTTTTTAAGAAAGAGTTTTTTTTTTACTTTTACTTTTACGATAAATTTAATTCTATAGTTAAAAAAAATATATTAGATCAGATTAACTCAATTTAAAAATTACCTACAAGTCTTCCCATTAGAATGAGAAAATCCTAGTTTATTATTCCTTTGTGAATTAATTTGCAAATAATAAGGTTTAAACTTTAAATTAAAAAGAATTGAAAAACAAAAGTTGAAATCGAACATCAGCAAGCAAAAGACTTTCGCTTCGCTTCATAATCTTCTTCTTTTAGTTTTCACAGAGACAACAAAGAAGGATTCAAAGTTCGAGAGCTACAGAGAGAGAGAGAGATGGGGAACATATGTGGTTTATTTTGTGGGTGTGTGAACCAATCAACCGTAGGCGTCGTGGAGAGATGGGGTCGCTTTGAAAAATTGGCTGAGCCTGGTCTTCACTTTTTCAATCCATTTGTTGGTGAATTTCTCGCTGGTGTTCTTTCCACCAGGATCTCCTCTCTTGACGTCCGTGTCGAGACCAAAACCAAGGTTAGTGTCGTTTGGTTCTCAACTAAACTTTAGCGGAAAAAAAAAAAAGGGTTTCCTTGATTTTGCGTGTTAAATTCAGGATAATGTGTTTGTCCAATTACTTTGTTCAATACAATACCGGGTCGTCAAAGAGAACGCTGATGATGCATTTTATGAGCTGCAAAACCCCAAGGAGCAGATTCAGGCTTACGTTTTTGATGGTAATATATATGCCTTACCCTTAATTTACTTTTTGGAATAACTAATTTTGTCCCTTTTTTATTAACCATGGGATGAAATGGTCAGGTTTTTTATATTATTGGGTTTGGTTCATTATATTTTAGTGGTTCGAGCAATTGTACCCAGAATGATTCTGGACGAGCTTTTTGAACAAAAGGGTGAAGTTGCTAAATCAGTTCTTGAGGAACTTGAGAAGGTAACTTTGAATTTTCCCGATATATACTTATACCACGATCTTCCTCTGCTTATCTTATATGATCTTGAATAGTGCTTGTCTATTTTAGTTGCCACCATGGACAAGTTTTGTTATTGTTTTTAGTTTTTACTACCATTGCTTGCAAACTGCAGTAGATTTTCGTCTTGAAGAACTTGGCTTTAATGCTGTTCCTCCCATACAAGATTGTTAGTTAATATGTTAAATTGAACTGGCTTCCATAAATTTATGAATTGTGTTTTTATTGATATATCAGTTCATGAATATGGTTGGATTTATATTATTTAATAATTTCTTTAGTAAATTTCATTGTCCGTAAAACAAAGATAATTTTTTGTCTGGTCTCATAAGACAGGTTCTAAAATATATTTAATAAATATTAATCTCCTCAGAACGCTCTATCGATTTCATAATTGTTGGGTTCATGGGGATTAGAAAACGGCAAGAATTTGTGTGCAAGACATTTTTTTAGATTGAGTTTTAGATAAAACCTTTATCAGTTTATCTTATTAGATGGTCTGGCTACCTGGGTAGAAGGACTTTATTTTTATTTGATGGGGAATAAAATTAGATAAATAAGAGGTTTTTATTTACTAAAGAAAAATAAGCAGTAGAAGTTAAAGGTCTTGGTTTTTCTTTATGTATCTTATGTGGTTTTCTTATGTATCTTATGTCCCATATTGCTTTTGTATGAACTTTGTAAGAGACTTTTGGCCTAAGATACACACATTTCTACATTTGAGAAAGTTCTCTCTTGTTTCTTTTTTTTATATTTCTTATAGGTTAGGAATATTTTATTCTCTTTTCCGTTTGGAAGTTGAGTTTTCTTATATGTGAGATAGAGGAATATCTATAAGTTAGCTCTATTCTAGAATTACTAGAGTGATCAACTAGAAATAAAGATAATATCTCTAAGTTAATCATACTCTAGAATTGTTTGCTAGAGTGCTTGTCTAGTTGTGAAATATTACTAGGCTTGTTCTATCCTAGATTCACTAGAGTGAATGTCTAGTTAACTAGTTGCCTTGTATTTGTATTTGTAGTTATCATACAAATATGATGAATTCTCGCCATAGAATAAGTTTGGTTAGTTTAATTTTTGTTCATCTATTCATAATTTCCAAAGTGCTTCCATATTTGGATTAATTGCGCTTTCATCCTATGTTAGGTGCTATCAGAGATTCTATATTTGAGCATTAGTGCTTCTGTCTTGCGTCCTTAATTGGTATTATGTGAATGAGTAAGTATGATTGTTGTGATAATCTTCATACCCTTATGTATTAACTAAATGTTTGGTCAGTTCTCCTTGTTTTCCTTATGTGTAGCTCAACAAATCTATACCCTGTAAATTTATTTTGAATCTTTGTATATGAAATCATGAACTAGGTGATGGGAGCTTATGGATATAGCATAGAGCACATATTGATGGTTGACATTATACCTGATGAATCTGTACGCAAGGCAATGAACGAGATTAATGCTGGTAATAATCCTTTATATTGTGTGTGTTTTCTGGTTCCATTCGCCAACAGTGTTTCCCTTTAATATGGTTTGGAAAGGTGCATGCGAATATCCGAATATTTAATGACTATCATCTATATCAAGAACTAAGAAGGTTCATGTATTACTGTGTATATGAGTTAAAAAATTGAACTTGTATTATACAGCTCAAAGGCTCCAGCTTGCTAGTGTGTACAAAGGAGAAGCAGAGAAGATACTCCTAGTTAAAAAGGCAGAAGCTGAGGCTGAGGCCAAGTACTTAGGAGGGGTAGGTGTGGCCAGGCAAAGGCAGGCAATTACAGATGGCTTGAGGGAGAACATATTGAACTTCTCAGACAAAGTAGAAGGTGCCTCAGCAAAGGAGGTGATGGAGTTGATAATGGTGACTCAGTACTTCGACACGATTAAAGACCTTGGCAATTCATCGAAGAACACCACTGTTTTCATACCTCATGGACCTGGCCATGTTAGAGACATTGCTGGGCAGATACGCAATGGAGTTATGGAGGGAAACAGTGCCAACATCAACATGGAGTAATTTTTGCGCATTTATATGGTTTATATGAAGTAGTGAATCTAGTTAATACTTTAAGTTTACACAATTACAATTCAATAAATTTACTTTGATTCCAACAGAGAGCAAACTGTTGAGGTTGAGATGTCATGTTCCTATTTGGTTTATCAGACAGTTGAAGTATACATTTGTAAATACTTTTTGTCTCAGATTTCATTAGATTATTCTTTATTCAATGATCTACGTTGCTATGTGCCTCGACCTAAAAATTATAGGGATGTTCTTTTGGTATGTCTTTTGTTTTGATACGCAGTCGTGTTAGACTTTGGCTCACCTGGTTGATTAGCTGTAAGATTCACTTTTTTTTCTTCACGTTTTAAGTTACATATTCGACCATATTGAATCGTTTGATAAAAATTAAAAAAAAGTTTAGTTAGAGTTGTAGGGATAAAAAATGGAGAAGGATACACGCGGTTACGTAACTCTAGTAAAAGAATTGTATTATTCTTAAAGCTTTCAACTTGAGTATTTTAATGCTAAAATTTTGAGTACATTTTTTTTCTTAAAAATGGTGCATATAAATCTTGGATTTTGAATTTTTAAAACTAAAATTTACAAATTTTTTTAAGTAACGAGCCTAAAAGGTTAAACACTTTTTTTTTTTTTTTTGTAAAAACTATGATACTATTCGTTCCTGTAACATCTAAAAAATAATATTTGGCAAAGGGAATCAATAACACGATTAAGATATGATAGGAAAAAAATAACAGGAAAGTAAATTTTTTTAAGATAAAATAATGTTGCTAGGATTGCTCCTGGTAAGAAATAACCGTGAGCATCATTATTGTATGCATGAATTACCGACAGAAATCAGTTATATTGTAATACATGGATTAAGTTAGTTATAAAAAAAAAAGATTCCTTACCATAATTGGGTAGAATGGTTTTTTTTCTTCTTCTTATCTTTAATGTTACGTTTTGCTCTTAGTAAGTTTTGGTACCTCTATTGTTATTAAATTGTAAATATTGAATAAATAATTGCAATGATTATATTGTAATATAGTGACAGTGGTGAGAGGTGGTTATTTTCTTGAAAAAAAAAAAAAGAAATGATTGTTTTCCACCATATCAAACTTCGTTTTAGTAATCATGCTAAATACGTGCACTTGCGTTGTTTGTGTAATTAAAATTATCCAAAAATCGTTTAAGTTATGAGAATATTTTTTTCCGCGACTAACTATTAAGATTGATTATTAAAAAATATTTTTCATATTAAAACTAATACAATAAACACATAATTAAAAATGAATAATTTTAATTCTAAATTAATAGAATAACTCTAAAATTAAATTATCGACACACATATAAATATACATCACATAATACAAATAAAATATTCTAAATTTGAAACTAACTACATATATTTTATAAAAATGAAGTATAATAAGTAAAAATTCTCTCTTCTAATTATTCTTCAACAATATATATAAAATTATTTTTATAAATTAAAATAACAAATTGATTAATCAATAATATAATTTTTTTTACCTCAACATCATTTTCTACGATAATAATAATGAAAGCGGATGAACCATAAATAACGTGTATGAATAAATTATAAATTATGCTAATACACAATTAAATAATTAATAAATAGTATATAAAATAAATATTAATAAAATATAATATGTACAATACTAAATATATAGACTTATATCTTGTTTATAAATATTAACACATAATCAATTTTGGGTACATATAAAAGCTTCCAATTTGTTTTCTTTAAATCTACTATGATATTTGCTCACTACTTTACCATTAACAACTGTATTCATCAGAATAGTCAAGATATCTCTAACCATGTTAAGCATTACTTAATACTTATGTTTGTTGCAATTTCACCAAGACAATATATCAAACTCTTCATTTGAAATTTTCATATCAATTTTCTCTAAATAAGAGTCCAACTCAAATATCAAAGTTATTTATTTTACATTAATTTTCATTGTTTATACTTAATTATATCAGTAGGATTTAAAACATCAGTACTTTTTAAATATTAAGACATATTTGAACGTGTTGAAAACTTTATTTGTTGAAGATGATGTTAGTTCATGGTTCATCCGTTCCCACTGTTACTATTATAGAAGATAATGGTAGAATTTTTATATTATTGATGAATCAATTTGTTATTTTGGTTTATAAAAATGATTTTATATATTTGATTTTTGCAAGATACTCATAATGTTAAGATTATTTAGAAGAGATCATTTTTGTTTTATGTAGTTAGCTTCTAATATTTGTATGAGTTTAAAATATTTTATTTGTATCCTACTCATTTATATGTGTGTGGACAATTGAATTTTGAATTTATTCTACTAAGTTAGAAGTAAAATTGTTCATTTTTAATTATTTGTTTACTGTATCAAGTTGAATAGAATTTTTTTAAAAAGTTTGAAAAAATGGTTTTTTTCTACATATTTTTTAATAATTGTTTGAATTATTACCTATGGGTAAAAAACCGTCCTCAAATCGTAACAATTTTTTGACGATTTCGGATATAAATTTTATAATTTGATTTAAGAATAGTTATATCAAAATCGTTTCTACCTATAACTGTGTACATTGCTACTAGATCAAACTTTATTTTCAAAATCATGCTATAAATCTTCTGATTATGAACAAAAATAATGTAATATTTAGAAGTTATTTTATAATGCTTGGTCACTTGGTAGAATAAAAGGAAGAAAATATTATGATTTTTTTTGTACTTTTTTTTCTCAAAAATAATTATCTTTAAAACTTATAATTATATAAATAGTTTCAATTGTATTAATCTCATATATTTTTATCATAGAAAAAAATTATATCATATCATTTTATATTAAATATCGTTTTAAGTTAAATTATAAGTATTTAAATAAGTTTAATGTTGAATTCTATTTAATTTGATGTTGTTTGATATTATTATGTGTTATTTTTTATTTTAATGAGTTTTAATAATATTATTTTATGAAAATTTAAAAAAAATTATGGCCAGTGGTCCAAACTTCTTGAGTTTGTTTTTGTTTTTTTTTTTTTTGGGTTTTTCCTCGCAACTCGCAAGAATACCTTCATTTTGTTGATTCATAATAGTTCTATCTATTACACTCGAACTCGTTTATTCAAATATTAGGTAATTAAAATTAAATGTTTGTTAGAAATTATATTCCATTAAAACCACTTACCTTGTAGTCGTGTGATGATAGATGATCATTTGAGATAAGTAATTATCATTGTCTAACATACCCAAACTGAATGATTACATTCTCTACTACTTAAAATGGCCAACTAAACGTATTATTACCCACACTCGATTCTGAAATGAACAGTATATTTTCCCTCTGGTCCACAAGGCAAGGCAATTAAGTAATGCTATTAATAATAATCTCTTTTGTTTAAAAAAAAAATAAAAAAATCCCACTTGTTGAAGAACTCATTATGTTGGCTTTTGCTTGATTAATGGAGGTGGAGCTAATCTCCTTGATACGCAATGCACACTATGAAAGTATTAATAATATCTCGAAAAATGAAAAATGTTAGTATCTATCTAATTTTATATACATTTTTATACCAATAAATTTTATATGATACCATGACTCATAAAGATGTACACTTCAGTACTGGACAGTATTTTAAAATTCAAGAAATTTAATCAATAATATTTGTAATATCTATTTTTTGATATGTTTTAATTAATTTAAAAATTTATATAGTAAACGTTTCAAACACTTAGAATTAAATAAATATACTAAAAAAAGAATATATCAAGTTATTTGCAAGACATGTAAGATTTAGCGGTAGTAATAAATAGTATGATATTAATTACTCTCTAATTCTTACTTGCACCAATTTTCAAGTTAAGTGTGTAAACTTTATTTATTTTTAACTCTTTTAAATATATCAAAAGAAAAAGAATATAACAAATTATTTGTATTAATTTTCAATTAATATGTGTAAACTTTATTTTTGTTTTAAGTTTTTAAATATTAAAAAAAAATTAATGTGTAAAATAAAATAAATTTTATATGTATCATTTGAATAATAATACAATTAAAAATGAGAATATAATTGAGAATATGATAGATGTTTACTTCTCACAATAGTTACTTACCGACGGCAAGGAAGGGCTACAGCCAATAAATACTACCATTTCATTTCATTATCATTAAACAGTACATGACATGTGCTTCAAATTCAAAAACAATCAAACCATAGTATAAGTGGAAATTAAAGATGACATAAAGAAGATTAATCATGGGGGAGCATTAGTGTCAAGATTCTTGTAGAAAGACTCTTGTTGTATACTAATTATTAAATCTACTTTCTCTTTAACAAGATCATGAGTGCATATAACAATTAGAACATACATACTATACCATTTACCAACAAGTTTTCTCACTAGTTGTTGTGCAGTCAGTATTTGCCTGGTTATGCCAACAAAATCCACTGTCTCTAGAATCTACTAAATTGAGCATAAAAGTCAAATTTAACACTATTATATATCACAAAATATAACAAATGCAATTTACCTTTTACAATTTCATAGAATATGTGCTCAATTACACATTAATTTGTAAGGATTAGCATTTTAAGGCAAATTAAAGGTAAAACTAGAACAAATTATTATCAAACAGAGCAAATAAAAAAATTTATATTATTTACAAAAAGGTTTCACATTTATTTTTCTTATTAGATGGGAGTAAGTAATTGGATAAATCTATAATCCATTAGAAATGCTAAAGAATCTAATTTCTTTATTAGTTTTAACCCATAATAATAAGTTAATTATTACGTTAAATAGAATTTTTTTTAAGATTAAGAGTGTTTTAAATTTTTAAATGAGTATTTAAATGTTAGATGTACTTATTTTTTTAATTTTTTATTAATTTAGAGTGTCGAGTATGAAACATAAGTATGTCATAGAAAAATGAAGATTCTATGAAACATAGGTTAATTGTGATCTTATAAAATTTCTTCTTTCACATTTGTAACATGATTCAATGTCATAATAGTATTTCCATACTTGGAACATTGTTTAGCTACAAGAACTTTAACCAGTGACTAACAAGTACTCAGCTAGTTTTTGTCATACACTATCCAACATCTCACGTTTTCATCTCCTATTATTGCTTTATCAATTTTCAATTTCCTGATATAATAATAAGAAGAATGCCATTGAATCTCTAATGATTCACCACCAGAGACAGAAACTGTGTTTATAGAAAATTCTAAAAACAAAAAAATATGATAAATTGATAATGGACATGAAAGGGGCAATTGAGCTATAAAACTATTTACTCAATAGTTAAGACTGAAATTCCACCTCACCAGAACAACCAAAATTGGTTAGGCACACTTTTCTTGACTGTCTCCACATGTTAGGTACCCTATCAATCAGTGCAGGCCTGAAAATAGAAAGATCATGCATTAGATAAACCATTTCTTTATATTCTTAGCAAAATATTCTTTAGAAAATAGACTAATAATTTTGACTCAAGCTAAAAGGACAGTTACTCTCAAGTCTCAACAACTTTAACAAAGAATATATGTACTGAACATGCTAAAAGGAAGGTCTAGCATATAACTTACTAACATAAGAAACACCTATCTACTACTGAGAGTCAACATTGCTAACGGCAAAGTTCAGTTCAAAATCGTCATGATATCCTTTCAGCTATCTTAGTGCAAATTCATGCCGACAAACTTTCTTGCTTTTGTTTTGTCCAGATCTTTCAGCAATTATGAAAAGCCTAATTAAAAAACAATGTAAAGTACTAGTTTCACTTTGAAATTAAAAGTTCAGAAAAGGGCCCAATTTGAGAGCCACAATGTCAAAGAGTGGTAATGTTTAAAGGACAAGTTACCAACAATTATAGGGAGTAAGCCAAGCAGAAAGTTTAGTGGGAGATGATGTAAAGTAGAGAGAAAGAAAGAGAGAGGAGAAAGAAGCCCATATCTCACTTTTGTTTGACCTAGCAAAAAAAGAAGACTAAAATGGACATAACTCATGGTGGGGATCCCATTTTCACAACCAGACACATCAGGAGATAGGTGGAAGTAAATCTGCAAGAAGTGCTCTTTTGGCCACAAATATCTGTCTTGATTTCTTCTAAGGTTGATCCCTAGAGTGACTTTAGTCTCCTGTCTTTTTTCCCAATCCTTTCAAGTAAATTCTAATCTTAAGGATGACTAACAAAGAAAGTTTTGAATTCTTACCCAAATATTACTTATGGAAGTAAATAAAAAACATCCAATGGTTTCATTTTTAAATTTCCTCTTCAAAAAACATGTTATTTTTCTTACAATATAAAATAACATGTCTTATGCAAAAAAATAAAAATACATGCATGTTCCCGTTAAAAAAACACAACATATATATATATATATATATATATATATATATATATATATTTTTAGGGGTTAAAAGTGAAACTCATATATGAAAGGAGGTTATGTCATGCAAATAAAAAATTAATGGCTTTACACGGTAACAGCCATATAGCTCTCACTCTGTTCCAAAAGCAAAATTTTACTGCATAATTCAACGATAGGATATTAAAATATGGCTAGGCAGAATAGTCTGCAGTTCAAATTAGCTTCTTGTTTCTCCTACATTATGAAAAGAAATACCAATGACTTCTTTACATAATTTCAGTATGAGACAGTAATTATGGTAGCAACTACATTCGTGTGAAATCTCTAGTCTCTATATACAAAGTAAAAACACAAAAATAAAATGTTTTCAAAAGGTCCCAAAAAAAAAAATTACATTTCTAGTGAATTAATATAATGTATTTTATTTTTAGCCAGTTAATCCCAGTTCTTCAGCATAAGTTCTGTTTTATTGATCACCGATTCTCATATTGGATTGAGATTCAGATACCCAAAGAGGATAAGAGCGTGTAAGTGTTAATTGCATTAATTACAAGATCTAAGGATACAGGGATTGAGCTATTCATTATCTGTATTGGAGCTTATAAGCCTAAATACAGTTCAATGTCATGTAGCATATGCACAAGAGCCAAAATCAGCAATGTCTAGTTCAGTGCTTGTTGAACAGGTTTATTACGTCTAGACTTTCTCTTTTCTTTGCTGGCAATAATAAAATTTGCCTCAAATTACACATGGTAAAAGGAAAGAAAGAAGATAGAATAATGCATCAAGGACAAATAACGATGAAAAAAACGAAGCAAATCTATTCAGACATAAGGGAGGATGGAGTGAAGAACAAGTTTCTAATAGATAGTAACAAATGGAAGCAGATTTCAGAACATTTCACTCAGTATCTTTCTCTTTGGATTTCAAGTTAATTTATAAACTAAGTATTTAGAATTTTTAACACAAAGGTCAGTCAGTTATCTTCAAACTGGGGATGGGTTTAGGAGGTGAAGCAAAGAATGTCCCAAAGTTGCAAAAGTCAAAACCTTATGTAGGCCTTATAAACTTACGTAACACCCACTTCACCCAAGAAGCATGTGATTTTTGGAGCTTAATACTTTATCTTCCTCATTTCAACATGAAAAATACATAGTTTTCTTAGAAACTTTGTAAATACTAGTCTCTTTGAGAGAAAACAATTTGAATGAATCATGCAGAAAGGCCTGGACCAGTGAAATATTTTTCATTCACGTTCTATGCCCTATTAACCACCATTTTCAAAATATGTAAAGGAATATAACAAAGAAATAATTGAGGAAATAATTAAATAAATCCTAGAGTTACAAAGTTTCACAGAAATTGAAAACGAAAACATTACACTGAGCTGGGTGCATCAGCAAAGACCTCATTGAGCACATAATCATCATCACCAGTAGCAGCAAACAAGTCTGCATCCTTCTCTTCTTCATTATAATCTCTTTTGTCCAGCTTGGCATGAGCTGCTATGTATATCATCTTCTGAGCTCTCTCACGACCTATCCTTGAATGACTATGCACACAAAGCCAGTTCATTAAAGATCTATTGCACTTAAATCCACATGCAGTTGCCTGAAGGAAAATAAGCCTTACTGCAACCTTACTCAGGGACTTAAACTCACTTAGACAAGTTTCCCACACAAGTCTGCTACTCTGTGGGTTTGCAATTTTCATCTTTCCAGTCACAGAGTCTCCCTGTTTAACTTGAACTGCTTGAGCATAAAGTGGATCAAGTCCTTCTGATCTCCATTTCATGAGCTCCATTAGTGCAATATGAGCTTCTTCTCGGTCGACTAACCTGATAATGAGCTTATCCACATCCTTCTCTTGCTCATTTGTTAACAACTTAAATGGTGGAAGGTATTTCCCACTTGTGTTCTTTACCAAATAAAGAGGATCAAGTATGAATGCTGCTGCCCATGCTGGGTGGTAGTTTTTCCTGAATCTCTTTTCAACTATTTTCTCAACAGGTCCTTCGCCAATGCAGAACTTGGAACCCCAATGCTTTATTTTTGTTCTCAGTTCCTCCCAGAGAGGTAGACATTGTCCAATTAAAGGCCTCTCAGTTTCAATCTCCTGAGCCATCCCTATGATCAAATTCACAAGCGAATAAACAGCCTCCAACTCATTCCAAAAATCTTTACTTTGAATAATTTCAGCAACTGCTCTAGCAACTGGGTTCTTCCCAAAAGTTGCCTTACAAGAATCATCCAACACTACCATTTGGAGTGTGCGGGCACAGCTTAACAAATCATCCAACATTGCATAAACAGGTGTAAAGTTCTTTGAAGTGTCACATTTAGGGGAAGGAACTCGGAGCAACCCAGAACAACCAAGCTCCTGTATCTTGTACTTTTGGAATATAATATTCCTAATGTCCGTTTCGGTATTGATGAAATTGGCTACTTTTAAGCAATTTTCAGTGACAACCCTGAAAAGTGAAAACTCATTATTAAAATCCTTAATCAAAACGATAAAACCCTGAAGTTGACAAGAGATGTTCACCATCCAGTGGTTTTGAATCTCAAAATTCCTCAATGCCTTGGCCTTATACTTGTCTGCAACTATTCCGACACATCTCTGCACTGTACTACCACATGTACTGGTAATGGTATCCCACAAAATCTCCTCAGCATAATTGGAAGATACTGGACTTCCTATAAGCACAACCTTTTGGAAAACACTAGTTTGATTAGGAAGATTAACAGTAAACTTCACCATATTATCTTCACCACAGGGGAAACCAGAAAAACTCCTGCTTTTCCAACCGCTAGAAGCAACTTGAAAAAACATTGCATCTCTAATTCTAGCTTCTGATTTTGCTTTAGCCTCATCAAACTTAGCATCAAGTCTAACACCTAAAAGTTCTCGCATAGATACTGCAGGCAAACCCATCCGATTAAGAAAGGCCCTGAACTTGGGTTGTTCGAGGCTTGTTAAAGAGACCGACCCACATGACTCGTAGAACCACTGGGCTACCAACTCAAACGCAGAATCAATCTGTTGCTTACTAAGCGCCGGACCGTACGACGCGTTATGACTCTTTAACTTCTTCACACTATTTTCAAATATGATCAACGGACCCATGTCCTTTTTCCCACCCGATAACATCAAATGGTTCTGGTATAATCCACAATTATTTGAAGTACCAATTGGGTTTTGACCTGGTGAGAAACCGAGTTCGTCGCTGTACCGCAACGACTCAACCATTGCCAAAGAATGAACCTCTAACGAAGTACTAGGAAGAGAGGGAGGAGTTGAAGGAGAAGTACCCATCAGAGAGCCTCGCTTTCTGTGATTGGGCGAAGATAGAGGAGGTAACGTTGATAAAGGCAATGGCGAAACAGATGAATTGGGTCCAAGAATGGAGTTGAAACTACGACAGGTACCCCTTTTGAGATGCTCCGTAGCTGTTCGTGAAGGGTTAGAAGCAGAGAAAACGGCGTTGCAGAGAGAACACTTGAGTTTGACAGCTTTTGGGATGTTAGTGTTGGGATTTCGAACGAGAATGGGCTCGAAATGAACCCAGTACCAAGCTCCCTTGCCTTTTCTGGCCTTAGTTTTGACCATGACTAGGCCTTCGTAGCGCTTGCTCACTGCTTTGGCTGCTAAGTTTTCTGGCGAGGAAGGTGGGGAGGTGGGAGTTGAATCCGCTGAATCCATTAGTGGAAGTTGGATGGAGAAGTAGAATGTGGGCAATTGGTCAGTGGCGGTTCTATACTTGTATGAATCAATTAGAGAACCATAAATGTTGTACACCGTAAGGTTGAGTATGTTTTCTCATAGACCATGGTGGTGGTGTTTAAATTATAGGTATTCATAGGAAGCATCGCCGAAGACGAGGGTGGTTTTTGAGGGACGATGACGTTCCATGATGAAGGAGGCGATGCTGCTCAAATTTGAAGAGTTTTGTGAGTAGATATGTTTGTTGAAATGCTGAGCTCAACAGCATGAACAGAGATGGAAATGAAAAGAGAGAGCATGAAGTAACAGACCGCGACTTGCTTATATGGAAGAATTCATAGAATTTATTTATTTTTCTTTTCAGATGAAAGAATTCATAGAAATTAAACGTGTATTTGCTAAAAAGAGTTCAATTAAGTGGGTAACCATACTTGTCATTAGCAAATTAGGTATTAGTTCAAAATGATATGTAAAAACCCTTAAAATCGAGTCTCAAACGTGTAAATTATATAATCATTTATTTTAAAAATAAAATGTGGTTAATTAACTTATCATTAATTATATATATATATATATATATATATATATTACTATGGATTGAAGTTGTGCACGTATATATAAAGTTAGTATTTATATAAATAATGTCATACATATATAATAAAATATTTTTTTAAAAAAAGATAAAATTTCAAAACTATTAAAAATTATGAATAAATAAAAGTTAAAATTGGTTGAATTTTTAGAATATCACGATTTATTTATTATTATTATAATAATAAATTTTTAATAAAAATAATATCTATCATTATTAAATAAAATAATAATTTTAACAATACTAAATAAAATAATTAATTACTAATTATTTATTATATCTCTATAATTAATTATATTTTACAATATATAATTCATATATTTTTTTTTGTATTAATAACAAAAATAATGGTAGAAATATATCTACTCATAATAACATTTCAAATTTATAAAATAATTATATAATTGATGATAAGTTTATTCTAATCATTATTTTTCAAATATATCACAATTTAATTGTGATATAAGTTTATTGTAATTATTATTTAAGCTGATGTTGTACATTTCACAATTTAAATATAATAAAATCCTTATAATATGTCTTTAAAAAAACTATGAAATAATCAGTGTCCCTGTTAAGTAATAACTAAAATTGCTTTGTGGTAAACATGTAAGACGGATTACAAATAAATTATAGTACAATCTGTTAAAAACACATTGATCTGCTGTCTTTATCCATTTAAATTACGACAAGTTATATGTAAGATGTAATTAAATGAAACGTAACAGTACATGAATATTACATTTAGTTTTTTATTTTTTAAAATAAAAATATATCGTAGATAGCTTTTAGAAAAGAACAAAGCCACAACAAATTTCAATTTCTATCGTTGAATGATATTAGACTAATAATGCTCAACTTAGGTGGAATAGAATTAAAAAATTCCTCTTCGTTTTTTTTTTTCTTTCTATAATTTATAATTTATAATTTAACTATTATTTTTATTTAAAATCTTTAAGAAAATATATGGAACATCTTCAATGCGAAACAAAAACTCACAGGAAATCCAATTAATATTGTAAATATTATTTTTATTTTTTAAACTTTATATTTTTATTATAAATAAAAATTTATAAAATTAATAAATATTTTAAGTCAATAAATAATAAAAATAAATTATATTTATGCAAATATACATATATATATATATATGTAACAAAAAATACACAATTATTTTATATTAAATAAGATTAATAGTATCTTCTTACAAACTAATTTGAAATAATAACAATAAATTATAAAATAATTATAAGCTTTTAGATTTTTAGAATTTTAAAAAATATTTTGAATAGTTTTTATAAAAGAAAAATTATTGATGTTATAATAGAATAAAAAATATTTAATATATTATTTATAATTAGTTTGAGTTTAAATGTAATTAAATTTATAAAAAAATTAATTTTTTATATGTTTATTAAAATATGGTATATAATATTAGGAACGAGAAAGAGAATACGATCTTGATCTACCTTATGTTATAAAATACGAATCCCTATTATCCATTTTTTATTTTTTATTTTATTTCCCCATCTTTACTTCTAAATCACTGCCAAATACTAGCAATCTCGGTGTTGTGATAATAATTTAAATTTTTAGTTTTAATCAGAGTTGTTTGACTTGTGAAAAAATAAGAGAAAATAAAAAGAAATTGTTTTTGGGTGTTTTTGTACAATGGTTCATGTTTTAGGTTTTAGGTGAGTTATTTGACTTCTAAAATATTAAGAAATATAGAAAGTAAAAATCTGGATCAATCTTAACAAATTTATTTATTTATGTTTTTTTAAATAGAATTTTATATTTTAAATTTTAAATAAGTTTATATTTTTTTTAAGGATAAAGTTGTTTGGATGAAAGAGGTTTACATATTAAGGATTGAATCTTGGATGAGTTGTTTTTAAATAGATTTAAAAAGATATAAATTTTACAAATGAATAAAAAATTATTATTGATAAATTAACGTTTTTATCGTTGTTTAAAATATATATTTTAATTAATAATCTTTTATTTTTATCAATTTTACTTTTGATGGTAAATAATATTTATATTAGATCTAAACTTTATTTTATTTTGACTAGAGATGGGGAGGTCCTGGCCTGGCCGTCCCATTTTATATGCCTATAATGTGGTCTTGTGCTAGAGATTAAAACAAGAAAAAGTCAGATTCTAATTACATCCTATAAAGTTTTTAAATAATATATTAATGGACAAAATTATTAAGAATATGCTATTTAGATGATTTTGTTGGACTTGGAGGTAGGAAGAATTTTCTCAAGAACAAAGAAAAGAAAGAGAAATTGATGAGGGACATAAGGTCCAAATCTTATTGGGCCCGAATGCCATGGCTTATCGTTAGTTAGGGCCCATTAAATCCTCAGTTCTGTAGTAAAATAGCCCCCCTCCCTCCTTTGCATTCAGTTTTTCAACTACACGTTTTTAAACTGTTCCTTTGCCTTCTTTCTCTTGATCACAACTCACAAGTATTTGCTGTATGCTGCACTTAAAAGCTGAAAGGATCTGTTAATTCCAAATATCGGTGTTTCATTTAGTAATCTTACTATAAGTTTCACTCTTTTTAATTTTCGGTCTAAATTTTTTAATAACAATATAATACCGTTTGATTAAAAAAAAAAAAAAAAGGAGAATCGTTGAAATGATTATAAGCAGCATTTACCAGATTCAGGTTTAATAGTAGTTCATTATTGATCCGTAAATAGGGCTAGTTTAAATTTAAATTTAGAAAGAGAAAAAGAAGAAGGTTAAATTTACTAATTCCCACAGGTCTCTGACGGAGTGAGATTTTGCTTGCTGATGTCAATTTGATGACAACAAAGCAGAAACAGGAAGGTTCCACGAGAGGCTCTTAAATGGATTTTAAGATTTAAATAAATTGAGAAAAGCCTCCTCATCCAATTAGATAGAAGCTTCCCAACTATATTTTTAATCAATAACTAAGCAAAATAATTAAATAAATATTAAATTTCTATTCTCTGTCTCTACACAACAACGAGTAGAGCTATAAATACACTTGCATATTTCAAACTGCCCAATACAGTTTTTCAGTAGCTTTCCTTTCTTGATTATTCTGATTATAAGTTGTTCTCTTCAGTTATTTATTTTCCAAAAAAACATGTTCGAGTCCACTTTGGATTTGATAACTAAGACTGCTTCTAGTTCTCTATATGTGTTCTGTTTCTGCAACTTGATCATAGTGATTATCCTAGTGGGTTCAAAACCCACCTCCAATTTGGATCAACAAGGTGAAATTCCTCTAAGAGTGGTCAACAGCCCACATACAATTCACAACATTAATCAAGGAATGAAAGCTAAAGTACCTGTCTTTGACTATGACGAGGTCAACGAGTCACCAATGATTAGAGACGTTTCAATTTCAAATGAAGACAAAGTCCTTGCTAGTGACATTGAAGACAAAAGCAATTACAACGACTATGATGAAGATGATGTTGATAAAGATAACCGTGAAAATGATGATGCTGATGATGAGCTGAGGATAAGAGTAGAAGAGTTCATTGAAAGGGTTAACAAAGAATGGAAGGCAGAGTTGTTGAGAAAATAACAAGAGAACGTGATTTTGTGAATATGCATGTGTCTAATTTGTTTAAGTGAGATGATCATGCTAGAAATTGAGTTTTGTAGTATACATGTAAGTCATAGTTCACCCGGTGTCGATTTGCATGGTATTTCAATTGATAAAATAGAATTCGAATAAAAAAAATCTGAATACATATCAAATTAAATTATAATTAGTTCAAATAACTCTAAAAAATCAAACTAAACGTTAATATGAAATCAAATTAATAATATTGTGATTTCGTGATATATGTATAAAATATTGTGAATAATATTATGGTGAATGATGATCTAGTATGATGTTGTTAATATTTTTTTTTTATAATTAACTAATTATTATAACATTATTTTTTCATATTTGTTGTTTCTTATAAAGATGTTTATACTAATAAATTTTAATATCATTAAAAATATTTTTCATTTATAAAAAAAAGTTTTAATTAACCAAAAATCATGTAATAAATAATTCGATTTAATTTGTTTCATCTTATTTGTGTTTGTTTTGAAAAATTTATATTGAGTTAATTTATACCATTTTAAATTAATATAATATGAAAGAATTGCATGAAAAATTTATCAATGAATTTTTTTACGACTAATGTCAAAAGAGTTGAATAGTAGTTATCCGAAGTTTCATGGTATCTGCTTTGGAAGTAATTAGTAGCTTGATTAATTCAATAAGAAACAGATTAATATGAGATTGGGACTAAAGCCTCTTTAGTCATTGAATTAACAATGTTGAAATTTTGTTAAGTAAATGAAAGAGAAAATAAGTGGTTAATAAATATAAAAAAATAACCCTATTATTATAATACAAACAAAACCCTTTTCATAATAGGAAAAAACTCAAGATATTTGTAACATTTTTATTTTATAACTATAAAAATTATACTTTTTTATATCTAACACATTTTTATTTAAAAAAATTCTTGATCAATAAATTATACATTGAACGTTATCTGATCAAGTAAATTCGTTCAATATTAAACTCTAAATAATTAGATATTATTTCTATTTTTATAATTTTTAAGAGTATTATTTTATCTATTTAAAAAAATAGGATTATATGTTACAATAACCCTATATTAATTAAAAATCAGATCTGATCTTATTATCTCAGTTAACTTTTTATACAAAATGAAAAAAATTAACTTAGTTTTCATTGATCTATTGTGATTTAATTTTCACTATATATTTGTCCAATTTATCAGATCAAAATTAATCATAGCTAGTGTTTGGTAGGTCGATGATACCACTCGTCGAAGTTAGTTAGACATATATACAATTAGCCAAAGTTTGGTCTATTGGTGACTTTACTCGTCGAAATCGAGTTGAACATATATACAATTAAATTACACATTTGTCTAATTCGTTAGATTTTAACCAAACAATGACCTCATTCGTCAGAATTGAATTAGAAATATGTACGAATAAACTAAAAACTTATCCAACTAGTTAAATTTTGATTTATCAATGATCATACTCACTGAAACCAACCGAATATTAATGACTCTAATTTTTTATTAATATATATTTAAATAACTTATTACACGTTTTTTCTACACTTTTTTACATATTTATTTGAATAATTGTTTGATTTTATTATAAAAAATTGGATACATATCTTTAAAATAATGTCTTTGGTTTTTAGTTTTTAGTTTGAGATATATACAACTCTATTGTGTCTAATTAAATATATCTAACTATGTATTTATTAAAAATATAATAAAATTATAAATTAATTATCCTATCTAAAATAAAAATAAAAATAATAATAAGACACCATAACAACTTTTTTTGTAAAAAAAAAAAACTTGCTTTAGATTTTGATGGCTTTCCGGTTTGCTTGTAGTCAATTCTATTGGGTCAAAGTAAACCTTCCACTTTTCCACGAAAGAAAGCCCAGCCTTCACCATCTACTCCCCAAGGTCAATTTATTATTTGGTACAACTAAAATTATAATTTATGTTAATTAAGAATATAGACCACACAAAACAGTGACAATAAGATTTTTATATACACTGGGCGATATTCATTGATTTAGAAAGTTGTCATGATCTTTTCTTCAAAAAAAAAAAAAAAAAGCAATGCAGCAAATTAATCCCTTAATTCAGACGACCAGAACAGCCACAACTAAAAACATTCACTCAAATTAAATAGTTCTGTTACAAAGGGATAAATCAGACAACTCACTTGTCTTCGTACATCTGAATGTTACAACATCAACACAACACTAACAATACATAATCACATCAGAAAAAATAAAACTTAACCATCAGGAGTCCTACCTATTGTATTGTAAGGAAAGCAATCTTGGGTTAAATCCAACATGATTGTTTAAGTCTTAGTTGGCCTTTACGATTGAAGAGCTAATGAATCTATATTGGTGTCAGCCATGGTTGAGCAAGCCTAGATGTCACTCAATTCACAGAAGATAGTTTAGACGACAAACACATTAAGACTGAAACAAATCAAAAATAAACCTCACAGTTTGTATGGTTAAGGCCTTTAGATTCCTCCTCTGGCAAAGATGATTTATTCTCTGGAACAGAGTTGTTAATGCCCAGCACATGGTTAGGAGAGGTATTGTTTGCATGGAAGGCGGTTGATGTCATAATGGGCTTTAATCCACCATAACTCCCTTTGATTTCTTCACTTGATAGAGAATGGGTGATGTGAGTTGACATGGAAAAAGGATCGGTTCTCTGCTTTTTGGGCTTCTGTTCCAACTGGTGACCTGGTAGAAAACTACCCACCACAACCTGATACACTCAAAAACAGTTTGAATCAATTACAATAGATTTCTACAAGTTAAAATACAGAGAGGGCATATTCATGTTGAAGATCATCTACATTCTATGAGCATGAAAGGAGTTGCGTTGGTTTTCTTATTAAATGCCTTTTGTACTTAAACTCACAATGAACATTTAGAAATGACATACCTGTACTGGACCAGAAGCTACCAACAGTCCAGCAAGTCCTCCTCCCAATACTCTACCATCTGGACCTGCCAAAGAAACACTCATCCCGCCAGATCTGCTTTTTGTTCCTGCATTCTCAGTTGGCATAAAAGATCCTGACAAGGAAAGTATCTCAAAACGACCCTGTCAAGTTGTTTGGCAAGTTATTTTGGAAAAGTCAAAGGAAAAGTAAAGAAATACACATATATGCCTTAACAAAACGAGTTCCATGGGTTCCAGCTACAGAAATAATGCTAGGGTGATAGAAAGCCAGACCTCATATATCAAAGTACCCCCAGAAGATGTTGGTTGACGAAGTGTAACATTTGAGATGGTACCATTTGCGGAAAGTATGCAAATGGCTCGAGCAACTTGTTGAGAAAACGACATAACTTTCATTGTAACATCCTAAGACACAGAAGCATTATCAGAAATCAGTACAGTACAATTTGTCAATGTGGACCTTTACATCATAAACAGCATGTTATATATCATATGCATCAAAGAAAAATAATATTAACGTTCCCTAACGAAGTTCCCTATTCCCTACTGCTTAAACAGCCTATCAATATATTCCATAAAGATGGAAATTTGTCAACAATATTGATCATCTTACTCAAATTTTCTATGTTACACTGACTGGGCACAGGGCACAAAGCAGGGGTTGGTATGTTTCAGGTACCTCATTATTATTTTGGTACCCTTGTTCTCAACAATACCTTTGGATTATCTCTATATATATTATTGGTACTCATTTTAGTTAATATCAATAATAATGGTATCTCTGAAGTACCCTAATTCATTGAGATTATTGTTTAAATTGACCAAAATGAATAACAATGACCTAAAAAGAGGTACTCCAAATGTACCAATTGAGAATAAGAGTAAAAAAGGATACAAAAACAAAAATAGGAGTACTTTAAAGGTACCAATTCCAACAAAACAAATATATAAACTCTAAAAAAAAAAAGATGAATTATACTTGTTTTTGGGAGAGGAAAGATATACAAGTAATAAGGTTTAATTGCATAACATAGCTTTCTCTTATAAATAAAATTTTATTTTTAACCCCCTCCACATGGTACACATGTTTTTTGTATAATGTTTAAAAAAAAAGTTTTCTCATGTCCAAAAATACAGTACACGTTTGTTTTTGTTTTTTTAATAAAATAAAAAAACATATGTTTTTTTAAAAGGGGGTTAAAAGTGAAACTATGTATAACTGAATTATATAAAAACCAATGGGCAATAATAATCAATTATCTATGGAGTAATGATCACTCAGCATATGTAGAAAACAGAAAGCCACAAGAAGATTGATTAGATTTTGATGCTTCAAACTAAAGGCATACCTCGCCAGCATTAACGGTGATAACATGAGGTGTGAAATTTGCACCAAGAGAGTATGCAATTCTATCACCTGATAAACAGAAAAACCGAGTTCTCATCGACATATTGCAAAATAAGCAAAAAAAAATAATATTAAAAGCTAAAGTAAATACTTTGAGATTACAAGAATTTAGAAGATAAAAATGAAGCAAATATTTATCATGCCAATCAATGAAAAACTGGGCAAAACATGACTGACCACCTTGAGGGTAAACTAGAGAAATTGATCAATCATTATTAGAGTTTCAAGGGCAAAGTAAATAAATGAAATTAAGTAATTGATTTACAAACTGGCTGAACATAGAAAAGAGTAGCAGATCATTTAAGAGCATTGTGTCAGTGGGATAATATATAATTTGAAAATAATTTTTTTTATAAAAGTTAGACATGGTTTGGGCTTATAATCTAAATCTTCAACCTTTTCCATAAGTCTCCAAAAAGATATATTCTAATCATATAATCAAATTGTCATAAGAAGATAATCCCTATTTGAGTTAAGGAACTAATTAATTAAAACATTCCCATGAGCCTATATGATTGACTCTCCAGTGTTTCATTAAGACCACAACATAATACAGAAACATAGTCATAGTAAAAACACTCTCCAAATTTCCAAAATTTCATAGACATTTTAAGTTCTGGTCAGTTCATCAGAATCAGCTTTGTATTGATCGTTAACTGTTGGTCTAAATCATTGCATCCTGAGAGACAGACATCCGTTGATTCTCAAGCACATAGCTTCGTAATACTTGCTAACCGTTGTCCCAACCGTTGTCCCACATCGTTGTCTTCAAGGATACAACAGTTCAACCCAACAGCTAGCGAGCATTATGAAGCTGATACAGACGAACTGAGATTGTCCCACCCTTAACACACAGAACTTAAAATATCTATATAATTTTGGAAAATTGAAGAGAACTTTTTTACTAAGATCATGTTTCTGTATTTTTTTGTGGTGTTAACAAAATATAGAAGAGTCAATTATATTGGTTAATGAGGACACGTGTTTTAGTTATAATATAACTCAAATAGTGACTTTCTTCGTATCACAATTTGGTTATGATTATATCCTTTCTGGAAACTTATTTAAAAAGTGAAAAATTTAGATTAAACCCAAACCATATCTATTATATATAGTTAGCACTCTGCCGAGTGCCTTATTTACCTTTCATAATTTCTTTTCCTTCCCAAATTAAATCAAATCTTTTAGCCACACAAAACTAGGTAAAGATATGTTGGTTTAAATTAAAAGTAAGCAAATAATTCGATAAATCTGTTTAAATTGAGAAATCTAATCCGATCTATCGGATCCAAATCAGATTAGATTAATAAATTTTGTAGTCGTGTCAAATTCGAATTGAAAATTATACAATCCATTCGGATTAGGATCGACAAATTTTATAAACTGTTATATCCAATCCAAACCGAATTATTATTAAATTATAAATAAATGCATATTTTATTTTATAATATGTTATATTTTGAATATTATACATACTATAATTATATTAGATAATTATTTTAACTTAAAAAATAAATATAAATATTTATAATAATTTAATAATTATACAGACATATCTCTTATTCAAAATATCAATTTCTCATTCAACCAAAGATAATTTTAGGTGTTACTAATCTATCAACACAAAGTTTAGTGAATCTTACTCAAAATTAAATCTCTAATAACTTAAAAATGATAGCCCGACGTTTTAATCAATTGAGTACATTAATTACATTTCTTAAAATTAGTACACTTTAATCAATTTATTATTATAAATTTGTACAATTTAGTTATTTCTAGCTAATTTTGGTTTTTTTGGTGAAAAATAAAGTGATTAAAAGTCATCAAAATTTACCTAAAATGTCCATAAATATAACAATAAGTGATCAAAGTGCACCTTTGTAAAATAAAGTGACCAATACATTCAATTTTAAAAATAAAGGGACTCAACTGCAATTTTTTCAAATAAAAAACAATGTTTCGAGCAAATTGCCAACTACCTCGTTCCTTCATGGACCAAATTATCTATACCCGTAGATATTTGGACAACATGAATAGATACTTAAAAAAATTATGAAATTGTTGTTAAAATTTTACAATTTTTTTAAAATTTATTAATTTACAAAAGTGAAACACTTCTACAAGCTTTTATAAAATGAAATTATAAAGTTAAGGTGACGACATTACAACTCCTCGAATTGTTATCATTTTATTAATAATAGTGACAGTCAAATATAACTGATAACAAAAATAAATATAATATTTTTTATATTTTATTATAACAATACCATTATGCAAACTTATTAATTTGAATATTATAAATAATGTCATTCATATTTTTTTAATTATAAATTTTTTTCAATCAATATTTAAAAAAATAAAACAACATTTAACCAAAACCAACATAACCATATGTAGATATCCATAATTTTGTTTTCCCTATATATTCACCAAACTATTTGGACATATATATTTTTCTTTTTTTCATCCATGCGTCCCTTCACAAAAGCAAGGTGTAAATAATATTAGCTAAATAATCAACGAAATGTGGCTAATTTTTTTTTTATTTGTTAAAAAAAATAATTACCTATAAGAAAAACATTTCTTCCGGTGAACGTCGCAAATGTGTTATACCATAAATTTCAGATCTGATAAAATGGTCCGTACCACACTAATCCAGCAAAACATTCCTTTTAAAGCTAACTATAAAACTCAAAACCTAAATCCCAAAAGATCAATCATACAACCTAAAAGGCCAGACTCGAATTTCAAGGTTTTCCAACCACCAACTAACATTAACTAGCTAAATTTCAGACACCCGAAATTTACAAAAGTAATCAGATCCTGATATCAATTCAAACAGTAAAAAATAATTTTAAAATTGAAAATACTCGGAAATGAAACAAGATCGTATATTTTACCTGGACTCCCAAAAACCTCATTCTTGTGAGACTTCTTGATTGATTCAATAGGCTTTCCTCTGCTTCGTTTCCAAGCGGAAAAATCTCCGGTCAGGGGAATCGAAGACGAAATTGGCATCGGCGACAGAGCTAACGGCGTACCATCTGGTCCATACTTTCTTGGCCTACCTCTCTTCTTTTTCACTTCCGTACTGGGCATAACTACGCTCACCGGCATAGGTGAGGCTTGAGTAATAGCCGGCACCATAGTATTAGCAGGCTCACCTATTTCGTTAAGGTTAGGGGTAGGGTTAGGGTTAGGGTTAGGGTTAGGGTTGTCGCTTCTTTGTTCAACCCTGAAGCTCTGTGGAGCTTCCTCATCTCTCACTGCAACCCCAAAAGGCGAGCTATCTTTCTCCTCCATGAATATATAAACCTCAGACAACAAAATCCCAGCAAAATCTAAAAAAGGCTTTGAACCCCGAACACCTAAAAATGTACCAATCAAAGTTTTACAACTTCCTTAAACAAATGCAACCAAAAATTAAATTGAGCTAAATGCAGGACAAGGAGCTCAAAACCCAAAGCCCTTTACGAATGCTGTAAAATCAGGAACGAGAAAGATTCACAGTTCCAGTACTTCTATGTGAGTTCAACCTGCACAAAGCTGCAATGGCGGACACGAATTTCACCCAAAAAAAAATTATGAACAAATACCAAGAATTACAACAAAATCTGGTTATGATTACGGAAAAAATTCCAGATGATGTGAATTTAGGGTTTTCTAGGTAAAGTAGAGAAATAAATAAAGTTGAAAATGGAAAATAAAAATAAAATCATATAAATTATATAATTAAATATTGGTGAAATTAATTAACAATTAATATTTTAATTGCAAGATTCAAAGTATGAATTTTGGTTAAGAAAATGGTTCACGTCCGTCTTGGAAATTTAATAGATGTGATTTAATAATAAACGGGGAGGTATACTAAATTTAAAATATGTTAAAAAATAAACGAATTTTAGAAAAGAAGGAAAAAAGCTTTTCTATTTCAAAATAACCATTTATTTATCTAAAGTTCCATAAATGATTAAATATTGCATTTAAAGCTGTAAAGCTAACATTATAGTCACACCAATTTTCCACCTACTGATAACTCTTTTGTCTTTTCGGTTAAATTACGTTTGACAGAGTAAACTTAAGTCGAGTTTATTGCCCTCTCAGTTTGAGATATATACCGTTAATGACACTCCATTTTCATTCCAATTTTAAAAAATAAAAAAGGGTTTTTTTATTATTATTTTCTTTTCCTCTTTCTATCCTAAATTACCAAAAAAGATGATCTGATATGGGCAAAAGAGAAAGAGTACGGCTTGAAAACTTCTTCTAAGCAAATTTGCCTGCTTCCTCCACATTAGCTCATTAGTTATTAGTTTGAAAATTTTGATAAATGACAAATTATTTAAGGTTATATTATTAATAAGTAAATTCACATAAATATATTTAATAAAAAAATAAAATATAATTTATGATTTTGATATAATTAGTCTATTAGTTTAATAGTCCTGAAAATTCAGTAAATCTCACTCATTAATGTTGAAGTCACATGTTATTTTTATATGAAAAAGTTATTTTTATAGTTTTTCTTTTAACTTTCTCATTAAAAAAAACCGTCTTTTAGTTAAAAAAAATTATGTGCACAGGCATCCCTTATTAAAATTTTAAAAAACATGGCTCCATTGGTTCATATCATCATATGTTCACGTTCAGTACTCGCTAATAAAGTACATGAATAATTGAGTTGATTACAATTGACTAGCTAAAAAAATGGCAGAGAAAGATGAGAAACTACGTGTGTATTAAACTCGTATGGAATTCACATTTGTCTTTAGAAGCAAAAATCCCAGCCTTCTTTCCTCAAAGGAGTATTCAATTTCCTCAGTGTTGTCTTCGACAATTTTTGAGAGAGCTGGGTCATAGCTTTAGGAGTCTTATTCTCTTCATCTGCAATAATACGACTAGGAGTGGTGAAAGGAAGTGATTTCTGAATTGTCTCACATGTATTCAGATCTTTTGTATCTGTCTTCGACGATACATTGGAAGAAATTGGAGAGAATGGTCTCGGCATCTTTGGTGATTCTCCTAAAGAGTGTTTGTGGGAAGACCAACCACATTGAATCCCCTCCTACCAGAATGAACATTAAAAAGGTAAACACACTGATTTCAAGTAAATATATATCCTGTGTGAATCATGTGTTATTAACTTATTACTCATTTGTGAGAAAATGTGTTGCAGTGAGATCCAAAACCACGGGTTTATTTTCCAGATTGAGCGAAAAATGTATCAAATATGTCGATTTTGCTATGTCCGTTCAATCTTCAAAAACCCGCAATGGATATTTTTGGGGTGTCCTGGGGTTGGCAAAGGTACCTATGCTAGTCGCCTTTCAAACCTACTTGGTGTTCCTCACATTGTCATTGGTGATCTTGTCCGTGAAGAGCTTGCTTCTTCTGGTCCTCTTGCTCAACAGCTGTCTGCGATTATGAACCAAGGTAAGTTGGTTTCAGATGAAACTATTGTGAGTTTGTTTTCAAAGAGACTTGAGAATGGGGAAAACTAAAGGCAAATCGGGATTTATTCTCGATGGCTTCCCTCGAACCATAAGACAAGCGGAAATATTGAAATAAGTTATTGACATAGACTTGGTCGTTAATTTGAAACTCCGTGAAGATGTATTGCTTGAGAAGTGCCTTGGTAGAAGGATTTGTAGTTAATGTGCCAAAAAATTTATACTTAACAGCCTCCCTCCACACGACGGATAAAGGTGAATATTAACGTCACGATGAGACTATGGTAGAGTCCAATTAGGTCCAAACATATAGAGACTAAGCCCAGCTTTGATACCATGTTAAAAATTCAGGTCTAACTCAACCCAATAAGATTTTATTAAGTTAAGAATTGTCCAAACTTATAAGCAGCTTTGCTAATTATATTCCTAGTCGATGTGAGACAAGGATACTTAACAAGTATAAATCCATTATTTTTAATATAAATATATTTTAATTTATTAGTTATAGTTACTTTATGTTTTTGAAATCATAAACAAGGATTATAAATATTGAATTAGTCGATAGTTAAAACCTAACAATAATAACATCTTTGAATTTACAAACTCCCGATATGATAACTGTTTTTAAAAATAGAACAAAATATTCATCAACGTGACTACAATTTAACTAAGGATTTTAACTTGATCAAAACTTTCTACTTTTGTATCTTAATATCATATCAGCAATTACCTCTGTCAAGAGATACTGTATATTCCAAGGACCAACATCTATTAAAACTAAACTTTGTTATCATGGTACTTCAGAACGTCTAGAACAATTTGTCAATAATTGTGTTTACTGATAATTATCAGATATATTTTCATATTATTTCTGTTCTAATATTTCTGTACAATTGTATAGTATTTGTATACAAAATAAAACGGAAAGTAAACAAATTATAACAATATTAATTTCCCACTATTATTCTTGTCTGCTGATTATCTGTCATAATTCCTGCATTGTTGTTTCCATGTTGTCTGCCATATTACTCACATGTCAACACTCCCCCTCAAGGTGGTGCATATATGTCTTTTATGCCCAACTTGTCAAGTGAGTTGTAAAAGTTCTTTGCAGACACAGATTTTGTAAATATATCAGCCAATTGATCTTCTGACTTAACAAATGGAAGCTTAATAATCTTTTCTTCAAGATTCTGTTTGATGAAGTTCCGATCCACTTCAACGTGCTTCGTGCGATCATGTTGAACTGGATTGTGAGAGATGGCAATGGCTGTTTTGTTATCACAAAATAAGTTCATTTCAGAGTTAGGAGCAACACCAATCTCAGTTAGAAGTTTTTTCAACCACAGGAGCTCACATATTCCTTTGACCATTCCTCAAAATTCAGCTTCAGCACTAGATAAGGCAACTACCTTTTGCTTCTTGCTCCTCCATGTAACAAGATTTCCCCCCACAAAAGTGAAGTACCCAGCAATAGATTTCATATCCTTCATATTCCCTGCCCAGTCTGAATCTGTATATCCAAGGACTTCCAATTGACCATTCTTTGAAAACATAAGTCTTTTCCCATGGGAGGACTTTAAATAACGAAGTATTCGCATGACCGCATCCATATGGTCTTCACTTGGGCAATGCATGAACTGAATCACGACACTCATAGCATAAGCAATATCAGGTCGAGTATGAGATAAATATATGAGTTTACCTACTAACCGTTGATATCTCTGTTTATCTGCTGGTACTTGGTCCACATATTTTTCGAGTTTATGATTTTGAACCATTGGAATATCGACAGGTTTACAATCTAGTAGTCATGCCTCTGCTAGTAGGTCTAGAGTATATTTCCTTTGGGAAAGACATATGCCTTGTTTTGATCTTGTTACCTCAATACCTATGAATTATTTGAGCCCTCCCAAATTCTTCATTTCAAACTCATTTGATAGTTGTTCTTGAAGCTTAGAGATTTCTTCTTTATCATCTCCTGTAATGATCATGTCATCTACATAGACTATAAGGGCTGTTATCTTCCCTAATCGATGTTTTAGGAAAAAAGTATGATCAGAGTTGCTTTGTTGGAACCCATATTTCTTCATTGCTGAACTCAACCTACCAAACCATGCTCGAGGTGATTGTTTTAGTCCATACAATGCTCGTTGTAATCTACATGCAGTTTCTTTTCCTGTTGTAACAGTATATCCTGGTGGGATGTCCATATAAATCTCTTCCTCAAGATCACTATGAAGGAAGGCATTTTTTACGTCAAGTTGGTGCAATGGCCAATCTAAATTTGTCGCAAGAGATAACAAGACTCTAACGGTTTTTAGTTTAGCCACAGGTGAGAAGGTTTCTTGATAATCTATCCCATGTTTCTATGTATATCCTTTTGCTACAAGTCTCGCCTTGTATCGATCAACTAACCCATCTGTTTTATATTTAATGGAGAAAATCCACTTGCATCTTACCATCTTCCTCCCTTGAGGCAACTCGCTTAACACTCATGTGTTATTCTTCTGCAATGCCTCAAATTCTTCTTTTATAGCTTGAGCCCATTTTGGATCAGATAAGGCTTCTTCAATGCTACTTGGAATTTGACACGAGGAGAGTTTTTGTGCAAATTCTCTGATAGGTTCTGATAACCTTTGAGTAGATACATAATTTTCTATTGGATACTTGGATTGTCGTTCTTCTCTTTCTGAGGAGTATCGATTTGAAGGTTTGCCTCGATTGTGTCTGAAAGGTAAAACATAACCAACAGATGTATCTATAGCATTAGTTTGTAAAGGTGTGATATGATAGCTTACCTCAGGAGTATTCTCAGCAGGAGGATCATTGAGTACTAGGGAGTGGAGGGGTACATCAACCACTTCATCTTTTGGAGATTCAATTACTACTTCAGCTTTAGTTCTTGGAAGTTCAAGCTCGGGTCTAGATACTGGCTCCTCCATATGATTGGCATGATTTGAGTATGTTGGACTAGTGTCTAATATTTTAACATCAAGCCAATTTCGTTCTTCACCACAACTCTCCTCCTGAAGAGTAGAATTGGATACCGGTGATGGGAAAAAAAATTCTGATTCGAGGAAAGTGACATCCATGGTAATATAGGTTCTTTTAGTAATTGGATCATAGCATCGATAACCCTTTTTTTGTACGTCATACCCTAAGAACACACAGCGGACAGCACATGGATCCAACTTAGTTCGTTAATTTTTATGGAGGTTGATAAAAGCAACATATCCAAAAATTCGGGGCAGAAGCATCAAAATAGTAGGCAAGGGAAGATGATCAGATAACATCTTTAATGGAGTCTGAAATTGTAAGGTTTTGTGGGCATACGATTCAGTAGATACACCGCTGTAGTAATAGCATCACTCTAGTATTTATTAGGCATATGTGCACCGATTAGTAAGGCCCGAGCCGTTTCTAAAATATGCTGATTCTTCCTCTCTGCAGTCCCATTCTGTTGTGGGGTTTATGAACACGAGGTTTCATGAAGAATACCATGGTTGTCCAAGTATGTCCGAAATTGTTGATTAACATACTCTCCTCCATTATCAGACCTAAGTATCTTAATTTTTTCAGAAAATTGTGTCTAAACCATGGTGTGAAACAAGTGAAATGTAGAAAATACTTCATCTTTATGTTTGAGAAGGTAAAGCCATGTCATTCGTGTACAATCATCAACAAAAATAACAAACCAACGATGACATGATGACGTAATGACCGGGGAAGGTCCCCAAACATCAGAATATACTAAAGCAAAAGGAGTCACACTTTTATTCATGCTCATAGGATAAGACGCCCTATGACTTTTTGCTAGGATACAAGTATCACATTTGAAATCTGAATGTGTGATATTTGAAAATAAACTGGGGAGTAGGTGTTTTAAATACCCGAATGATGGATGCCCAAATCTATGATGACATAGCCAAATCTGTCGTTCCTTGTTACCAACAATGTTTTGCATATGATTGGATCTTCCTGAACTGAGGTCATCCATATAATATAGCCCTCCTCTCCTAGTACCACGCCCAATGATCTTCTTGGTGAGAATATCATGTAGAAAGCAAAAAGTAGAATACATCAGTACTACACAGTTAAGATCTGAAGTGACCTGACTTACAGACATTAGTCGGTTTGATAGAGAGGGTACAAGTAAAATATTAGATAATGATAATGAAGAAGATAAGGTCACTGTTCTAGCTACTGTAACTGGATAAGTGACCCCATTTGCATTGGCAACACGACTCCATCTTGGCTGGGTTGCTTTGGAGAGATCGTTTGGGTCAAATGTCATATGATCTGTAGCTCCAGAGTCCAGAATCCAATCCTCCTTATCACTACGAGTAGAGATGTGAAATGCTTTACTTTAAATACTTGGATCCTGGGAAGATTCGGCCTGAGAAGTAAGGGATAGCGAGGCATTATTGGTGGCCACAACGGCTCGCCCAGTGGTGTCCCGTTTCTTCCATGCTTGAAGATCATTCCACCATTCTGGATACCCATGTAGTTTGAAGCAGTTTTCACGGGTGTGTTTGGAGTTCCCACAATGGCCATATTTTATGTCAAGAGATGGTGGATTTTCCGTGGATTTCTTGCTACCCAAGGAAGTTCCTGTTTTTGGTGGCATTAGATTATGGTGTCCCTTGACCCCTTTAAAAGCCATAACTGTTCCGGGTGTCGTATCTACACCTGTGATCATCACGGTCTGCCTGACCTCTTCCCTACGAACGAATCCATAGGCTTGTTCCACCGTAGGGAATGGTTTGATCTGAAGCACATCACTTTAAGTTTTATCCAATCTATCATCAAGTCCATCGAGGAAGGTATACACTCGATCTTCCTGTACGATGGAGTTGTATTTTTGTATATCAATCGCACACTCCATTGGATTAAGACGACGGAAATCAATTTCACGCCACAACCCTTAAAGGTTATTGTAGTATTTTTCAATGGATCCACCCGCTTGCTTCGTACGATTAACCTGACGACGAAGATCATACACTTGAGACGTGTCTGTCCCATCATAGTAAGTGGTAGCCACCGAATCCCAAACCTGTTTTGCAGTTGGGAATCAGATAAAATTTGCAATTAAGGAGAAGTCCATTGAATTGATCAACCATCCTTTGACAATGACATTTTCAGTACGCCATCTCCTAAATGAGGGGTCGGTTTCAACAGGTTGAGGAAAGTCCCCATTAATATATCCCAGTTTATCTTTGCCAGAGATATACATCTCCACCACCTGGGACCATAAGGCATAGTTGGATCCTCCTAACTTGATACTAATGGGAGCAGTCGACGCTTCAGTTGGCGGAGGTTGTGAGCTGATCTGAGCTCTAGTTAAAACTTCCGTCATTTTCGCCGTCAAATCTTCCAATATGAAATTGGTAGTTAAATCTCTAGATTCCGCCATGAAACCGGTTGTGAGCTGATCTGAGCTCTAGTTACAAAACAACCACTATATAAATGAAAAAAAAAATTTGTAACCCTAAACCTAATTTCCCTTCTCACAAGCGGCACCTTTTCTCCTTCCTATGTGATTTCAGCAAGATGGTCGAGCAGTTTCCTCTGCGCGTCGAGCAGCTTCCTCTGCACGTTGACCAGTTTCCTCTACGCAGCGTCTTCTCCGTTCCTTGGTGCAGCGGCGCCCTTTTCCTTCTGATTCCCTGTGCGAATCGATCAACTTTCCTCTCTTATCAGATTCACTAAAAATGGTGCAGTCGGAGGTTCAGACAGTTTTACTCACCCACCTGGTCCTCCGTCTCCGTCTCTGTGATAGTTCGTACATCAGCCAATGGACATAGCTACAAACTGTGACCTCAGCGTTATGTTTCCCTGCGAGCTCTAGCCGAAAAATCTGAGTTGCATTATGTTTCTTTTGCGAAATGATAGTTTTCTCAGGAAAACAGGTATTGTTGGATGCTCCTCTCTGTCTTTCCTTCTTCTTCTTTGTTCATTTCTATTCAGATTTCCAGAATATGAAAAATGCCTCTTTTTTTCCCTTTTTTTTCCAATATTGCAACTGATTGGTTTTTTTTTCAACCAACTGTACACAAAAAAACAGCGATTCACGTCAATGGCTTCTGGCCTAAAAGACGCTGACTTGATTTTTTTTTCAGAACCACTTCTACGGCGCAACACTGTTAATCAATCTATGTGATTCATTTTTCCTCGAGGAAATAGTATTGGTACAGTTTCACGAGTAAACCAGGATTGTCACACCAGAAATCAGAGATAAAAAAGAAGGTAAGTGTAAACCAGAATGGTCACACCAAAAATCAGAAATCAAATTGTCTGATAACAGAAAACAACATAGTAGGTAATTCCATATCTTGCTCTGATACCACGTCAATAATTGTGTTTACTGATAATTATCAGATATATTTTCATATTATTTCTGTTCTAATATTTCTGTACAATTATATAGTATTTGTATACAAAAGAAAACGGAAAATAAACAAATTATAACAATATTAATTTCCCACTATTATTCTTGTCTGTTGATTATCTGTCATAATTCTTGCATTGTTGTTTCCATGTTGTCTGCCATATTAATCACATGCCAATACAATTTAGTTAACATACTGTACATTTTATACCATTGCCAAGATACGAAAAATACCAGAGACTAGGAGAGGAATTATAGATGTTCAGTTTCACATCCTAGACAAACTCTTAGCTGTAACCCAATTCAAATCCTTATTTTCTAATCTCTCTTATATGTAGAATCGCTCCCCCATTGCAGAGCAGATGGCTGCTAGTTCTGCTTCAGAATCATCAATTACCTGCCTTAGCTGAGCTCTACAACAATTTGCTTGATCCACCTTTCTTCTGCACACTTATTAGACGCAACTTCATCCCATATTATTTGATTTTCAGAATAAGAACACAATATGAGTTTGTATCTTCATTCTTCAAAAAAAAAAAAAATTGTATGGATAAGCTTAATCTTCTCAGCAAGAGAAGTATAGTAAAAACTCAATGAAACATAATTGAACACAGATTTACTTTAAGGCATCACTTTTTTATATGAAAAGTTTCAATGATAACCTGAAGCTCGTTTAGAAGGGTCCTGCACGTTGTTTTTACTCAGTGAAGCGGATTAACTTGGAAACTATGCATTTTCAAGGAATCCTACCAGCCAACAAAGAATTTTCAATATAAATCATGCACAAAATGGAAAATCAATCAAACAAAAATATAATGAAACACTCCACAAAAAATGTAAAGGGCCTGAAATTCATCATGAAAGAAAATAATCATAATTAAGTGCCTCATCCCCTAGTATGATGTGTTATTCTCTGAAGGTGGAACTCCGTCCCATGCTCAGAACCAGAAAGAATCGCAAAAAAGACATCTATAACTACTAGACTGCAATTTTTAATTTGGGCATCATGTACATTGACCACCTGTGCAGAAAACAACAAAATAATTTTCTCTAAAAGAACCCTTCATGATCTACAGCTACCTAGGAACATATGGGGTTTGCTACCAAAACCAAAACCTAGGGAGAAAAATAGGTAAGGAAATCCCCGACCAAATCCCCAAGAACACATGAAATCACGGTAATTTACACAAATGGCTGATTTACCATAATAAGATTGTTCCAAAAAAATTCATTCTCCTCGAATTTAGAGGGAAAATGTTAAAGTGTCTCTAAGAAATAGTTTTATTGATAATGAATAAACGAATGTTTACAACCTATTTATAAAAAAAATTATAATAATTAAAAACAAACACAATTATAGTGAGACATGTTCTTGAACAACGTATCTCTCCCCACCAATCTGTTGGTGACTGTTTTCAGCTGGTGTATTGGTTGTCACCAGTTAGATCTCGAGTTCTTTAACATTCTTTCTCAATTTAGAATATATGTTAATTATTCCTAAATTGTTAAGTAAGCTCGATAACTGTGAAAAACTCAAAGATTTGATAAATATATCTGTTGGTTGCTCTAATATAGAGATATGATAAGTTTTGATCATTCTACCTTGAATCTTTTCTCTTACTAGATGACAATTGATCTCTATGTGTTTGGTCCGTTCATGAAACACTGAATTTGATACAATATGAAATGCTACTTGATTGTCACAATATAACTTGGTTGGTTGGGAGTGTTTGATACCCAAATCATCCAAAATGTATTGTAACCAGGTTACTTCACAACACATTGTTGTCGTAGAGCAGTATTCTGCTTCTACACTTGATCGTGAAACCATATTTTGTTTCTTAGTCTTTCAAGAAATTAGCGAGTTTCCAAGAAACATACAATATCATGTGGTTGATCGTCGTATATCTGTGCATTTAGCCCAATCTACATCACAGAAAGCATTTAGTTGTAATGAACTAGTTGCTAAGAAAAAAAGACATTGCCCTGGTGTGTTCTTGACATATCGTAGCACTCGTTGAGCTGCTTCCAAATGTGGTTGACGTGATTTATCCATATATTGACTGAAAATATGCACAACATACACTAAGTCAGGTCTTGTGATACTCAAGTATATTAATCTCCCAACAAGTCTTCGATAGGATGTAAGGTTACTAATGAATTCCCCTTCAACCTTGTTGAGGGATAAATTTTGTTTCATAGGTGAATTGACAGATTTTGTACTAAGATAACTCATGTCCTCCAATATTTCAAATGCGTACTTGCGTTGTGACAGAACAATTCCCTTCTTGAAACGTGAAACTACTATGCTCAAAAAATATTTTAATTCACCGAGATCTTTAAGCTTGAATTGTCGCATGAGATAGTTCTTAGTTTCTTCAATGTCTTGTACATTGTTTTCCTGTTATGAAGACCGAACATGATGGAAGACTGAATTGGAAGAATGATGTGTCATTTGCTTAAGAGGCGTACTGAACGACGTGTCGTTTGAGTTATCTTCCTTAGCAGCTAGTGCGTGGAATGCCGATGAACTCAGACAGGGCGCGTGTGGTGATGTTTTGGCTTGAAATTAATTACAGATTTCTCGGATTTTTCTGGATATTATAATGAGATGAAATTAAAATTATTTTGTGAATCAAAATTGGTTTTGAAAAAAAAAAAAAATTTGAAAAGAAAAAAAAAATTCTATGTGAATTGAAATTTATAAAAATTACTTCCTAAACTTTGATAACATGTAAGAAATAGTTTTATTGATAATGAATAAACGAATATTTACAAACTATTTATACAAAAAAAATTATATAATTAAAAATAAACATAATTATGGAGGAGTATGTTCTTTAAGAGTCTATTCTTTTCCACCAATTTTTTGTTAACTGTTTCTTGTTGGTGTGTTGATTATCACTGGATATCGAGTTCTTTAATAGTGTGCAATAAAAATTCTAAATAAATCAAAGTTTAATCATCCTCAACGTCCACGTTTAACCATAAATAATTTATCTATAGAATTTTCTTCGTTGCACAGCTCAAGATTGCAAGTGACAAATGAGCTAAAAGGACTCGTTAATATAACCACTTATATCTTTTTAAAACAATACATACACTCTTTTATACCCTAATAATTAAAAAAAACTAAAAAGGTGAAAGTCTTTGAGGAAAAAAAGGAAATTAAATTTAGGAAAATAAGAAAAAAAATATATTGAGAAATCATTAACCGAATAAAAAATGCGAAAATATAAATGTCTCCTCAAACATATATTTTGTTAATTCTAGCTAGCACTTTTTTCCGCGAATCACTTGGTAATTAGAAATAAGAGCAAAAAACTGAAAATAATAACATCATGAGGAATCCGGAGACATACCTGAGAATAATAAAAAAAAATCGCATTTGTATTTTTTTTTTTTAAGGAAATTAGAGGGGAGAAAAGGAGTGAAATAGCCTTGAGAATATTACATAAACGACACGTGGCGATGGGAGGGATTTATGTTTGACTATTTTTTATTATTACATGAAGTGTAAAAATAACGATGAAACCAATAACTAATATCAAGAGATCAGACTGCATGTAATATATTTTCTAAGTTCTCAGTTATGAACAGCACATGATAACAACTAATATATATATATATATATATATATATATATATATATATATTTGGGTAATTTGATTTAGATATGATAATCATATTCAAAGATTTTTAATTTAAATTTAATTTGATGATAAAATAACTTTAAATTAATTTAAATTTAAATTTGAATAGATATATTAAATTGATATTAAAATTTATTTATGAATTCTTATCTTAAATAAAACAAGATATATCCAATATTTAATTTTAAAAAAAATATATTTGTAGTAAAATTTATTATTTATAGTTACAATTATGAAAAAAAATATGTGTGTATAATTATTAAATTATTATAAATAAAATATATATTTTTAAGTTAAAATAATAATATAATGTAATTATAGCATCTATAATATTTAAATATAATATATTATAAAATAAATTATGTATTTATTTATAATTCGATCTGTATTGGATACAACGAATTATAAAATTTATCAATTCAAATTCGAATGAATTATATATTTTTCAATCCAATTCGATTATAAAATCAGTTAATCTAATTTAATTTAAATTTAACATATCTATCAAATTTTTTAATTTAAATAAATTAGTCAAATTATTTATCTTCTAATGTTGAAGATTAATATTTTTGTTCTTTTGCCAATGATTTTAATGATTGATTTGTGTTCGAATAAAGACATTTATTTTAAGATGCTACGTTCCAATATACAATATTTTAATTCCAAATTCCTTAAAGAAAAATTAAACATGCAAAAGACTCCAATTCTATGTTATTGAGTTTATCATTGTTATTACTTTTTTTTATCATTGTTATAACTAGAGATGTCATACAGCTTGGGTTAGCCTATCGCAATACTACTTAGTGTGTGAATTAACGTGTTATATCAATCTCTAATCCGGAGCATACCATATCTCTATTCTTAATCTATGAGTTTTATGGTGCTATATCATGCTTAACGAACAAATCACATTATCCATTTAACCATTTACCTATTATATTACATCCACATTTGATAATATATAGATATATTTATATATAATTTAATTTTGAATTAACATGCTAGCACAACACATGAGTCACGTTTATTTCTCGGGTGTTATGACATGACAATATTTAACGGATTATACCTTGCCAGTTCGTTGGCTTAACGAACAGAATGTTTAACGGGTTATGTCGTAACATATCGACCCAGTTGACACTCATAGTTATAACTATACAATGAATAGTTGCAACACGTTATCAAATCATAAGAATTTTTTTTATGATATATTTAGAATGCTAAAAATTGGATACTTTTAAGAAAAATATAAACATATAACATTAAACTCATCCATATATTGTCAACTTTATCCATTTTTCACTCTTACTTATCGTGGATAATTATTTTGGTAACATCATTAGGACTATTCTTCGTGAATCTAATAAAAAACAAACTACTAAGACCATATTATTAAGATAGTATTTGACACTCTTCTGCTTAAATAAGTAAATTTAAGAAGAAGAATAAAGTAGATTTACTTTAATTATTTTAGTGAATGAAGTATGTCATGAGATGAATAGAGTAGGCCCTTAGAATTTATCATGTTTCAAATTTTTGTGGAGCATAACTCATAATCAACTTTTTCTTTTTTTTTCTTTTTGTTTGATTTTTTAGCAAATAGTATTTGATTCATATATGTAACTCTAAAGAAGATATTAGTAAATCTTACTAATAGGTGAACCAACTTTTTTTTTTAATTGATGCGACCTACTCATTAGTTGCTACTAGATTCATTACTAGTCTTATGCATCCAAAATGCAAAAGAAAAACGTTAGGTTCGCCCTTAATAGTACACAAAATAATTATTGCATACTACATTATACCTGTAAATTATAAATTATACGCCAAAATATTTTTTACCTGCTTGGAACTTAGGGGAAAAACCACCAAGAAGCATACTCCATCAAATTTGTTTTCCATATGTTGCCCTTTGCTTAACAGAAATTACTACTAAGCAACAGAAGATATTCAAAATTGAACTTCCTTTACTTGATACAGCCATGACATTCAAGTAAACAGTGAACTCCAAGAGCAGTTGTTTTCATGCAGAAGCAAAATGCAAAAGGAATAGCCTTAAGCTTGAATCTATATGAATGATTATAGGAACTTGCACTCTTGCACAGTAGTAGACGCTATATCTTCCACCTGTTACAATAAATTCTCTCTATAAACTATATACTAAGAGTGGAACAAGAAATTATAATGTATCCATGATTAGGTTGCCCCTTGCTCTAAAATTAAAAGCAACCGTAACAATTGGCCGTTTCCCTTTCAAAAAGTTAACAGCAAAAGCTACAATGCACATTGTAGGCACCAACCTCATGATGGGGAGTTCATGTTGCCTTCATATTCTCTTCTTACGATTTCAAGCACAAGCTCGTTCCAAGTATCAACCGGACCAGGCATACACCAATGTAAACAATCCTGTGGTGGGGGCCTTCCATCAGGACCACGTTTTGTAAGCTTATGTGGATCTTGGTTTCTATAAGGGCCTGGATGCCCGTCATGGCGGTATTCAAAGGCTTCAGTAATATCCATCAGTGCCATCTTTGATTTATTTGTCGCCTTCTTAATTGCGTTGTAGAAACCTGTGACCTGTTTTTCATGCATTATTTTCGTAAATCCGTTTTCTACAATTTCACCAGCTGCAAGAGGCTTTACTTTTCCAGTGCATGATCCTCCAGAATTCCATGCACCACCCTCATAATGATCAGGTGAATATGTGCGAACAATTGTAATTCCTGTATAATTTGGATGTGTACCAAGAGCACTGAGTATTGTCTCGACAGATATTCCAAATGCTTCAACACTGTTAATCTTCACAGGTCGAGACTTGTCTGGCCACCACAATTGTCCTCCAACAATCTCATTGTTCAAGATGTAGACAGATTGCTTGGCAAACCAATGGCCAGATGAAAGAACAACCACATCAAACTTTGGGATGTGTTCCATAAGGTGATCATCAGGGGCATCAAGGTGGAGCTTCACAATACCCTCTGGAGCAAAATCAAATGGTTCTGATGTTTGCTTGACAAGCCATGAGGACCAAATGCGAATAACCATCACAGATGTTGACTTAAAAAAGTATCGTTGCATATTTCGGTTCCCCCTGTTTTTTGGAGCTTCTACCTGCAAAACAAATTGGTATTTTTATATGAAAAGCTATCCACAGTGATCCAACTGGAAGGGGAAAAAAAGAAGTTAAAAACATATAAAGGGAGTCTAAAAAAGGTATGCAGCCTTTCTATATAGTGAAAAACTTTTGAGCATGTAACCATAAAATCACCTGGCATCATCCTATGTTTATTAGCTGTTAATTAATGTCCATCAATAGTGGAATAATGAATGTTCCTCATAAGCAGTTCATAACCAATGACTATAATAGCTAACAGAATGCCATCCAGAGTTTCTAAAACTTGAACAAATGATATTTTTTTATGAAAAAACTTTGGACGAATTTTTATTTATTTATATATTGTAATTAGAGTAATTAAGTACACTAATAGGTGTAAACTTTTTACTACAGTCCTTGAATGAGTATCCAATTGGTCATTGAAAGCAGATTACTCGAGCTACCAGGAGTGGAATTTCTCTAGTGATACGTTTATTGGTGCGAGGTGTGACAATTACCTGCCAGAGAATGCACAGCAATGATTCCATCTGGTTTCGAGCAACTGAATCACCAATAAAAGCAATTGTCTTCCCTCTCATCAACTCTAGAAATTTCCTTCCATCAAAACGTGGAAGGTCGCACTGGAAAGGCTTCCATCGCCAATTCTCATAGTCCCTATCAGGTCGCCCGTTTCCCTGGCAATTTTGCATTTGCGTCAGGACAGGGCATGTATTATTTGTATACAATGGTCCTGAGGAATCATAAATCCAACTTCCGTGGTACAAATCACAGCCTACATTAAAGACACAAAAGGATATCTTATAAAAAATTATTAAAACATAAAACTCATGAAAAAATGAATTAGATAAAGAAAATCCCAAAAGGGGCCTTAGACAAAGGGAATTGTTAAAATACTCCCTGCCATAAATTAATAACGGTAAGAGAAACATGATAAATTGATAATGATAAACCAAGCTCTGGGAAATACAAATCTGATCCATATTACTCAATCAGTTAAAATTAACTCACATAGTTCGGTAAAATGAAACATGCTAAAAGATATAGTTAAAATCTAAGAAATAAGAAGAGTACCTGAATATGCTGAACCAGCTTTGTTTGCATTACTGGCAAGAGGAGCCGGCATAGCACCTGCTTGCATTTAAAGGAAGCAGAGTGGAAACTATCATTCAATCACATACGAAAAGGTTGCAACTATTTAGAAAACACATGAAAACAGAGTTGCTATATTACCAGTGCTGATCTTATCTTGTCTTACACTAAAAGATTGCACTGGAGCTGATGCCACTAGATCTTTGACCTTCTTGGTATCAGAAATAGTTGATGGATCAGCTGAATTCATAGCTACTTGTGAATTGGAATCCTGTGTCAAATTCTTGTCTATTACTTTATTACTGCCATCAAATGATGAAACAGCTGAACTCGGGGACACTACTGCTTCTTGATCCTTCATCTTTTTTGTTCCTGAAGCAATCAATGGACCACTTGAAATTGTCGGAACTTGTAAACTGGAATTCGAACCCAAATTTTTATCCACCGAGGTTACTGGGAAGCTCGAGTCAAATGATGCGTTCTTATCAACTACATCTACATGAGTATCAACATTAGTTATATTGACCGACGAGAATGACAGATCCAGCTTCCCAGATCTATCTATGCCATAAAAATACCCGTGAACTGTGGAAACGATTGGGTTTGACAGTAAAACCCAGGAACCAAAAATTAAGAACAACGCCAACGCTCCTACTAAAACTGTAATCCGAGCAAGAGTCTTTGGAAATGCATTCATTGCAAGGGAATTCTTCGGTGAGGCCCAAGCCATGGCTTTCCAAATCAAGAACGTTCTTTCATCCAATGTGAAAAACGTGAACTCCACTAACTAAAATTATCTACTTAACATGCAACCCTACAAGATTTTCAAATTTTACTGAGTCGAGAAAATTTCCAAATTAAACTTCTTTTTCAACCCAGAGCTCAAGCCCCAAATTCTCTTTTAACAAAATAATGGCGATCGAACTCAATCTCCTTCAAAAATCCTGAAAATACATTAAGAAACAATAAATTTTACATAAATCTCGAAGATAATTAACTTTACCTAAGCCTTTAAAGAAATCGACGAGAAAGTTTATATGAATGCAAGAGGTATAACCAAGGATTCCAAAAATAGAAACATACGAGATTTGAGATCCAGGCCAGTAAAAGAATAATGATTAATCAACAGTAATACAAGTTAACAAAGAATCTAACCATCAATCACTGTCTACCATGTTTGATTTGGCTATTATGAACTTACCTTTGTCGGAGGGGATTGGAAGCTCTCAACTCTTTGATGTTTTTGTAATTCACTGAGAGAAATTTGGAAACGCCAATAATTGTGTCAAAATATTTTGAGTTAAATTTATAGGGTTGGGTATGAGGTAGACTGGTATTCGAGAAATTAAATGGCGGTCTTTCAAATTTATCTAAACAGAGCAACCAGATTAAACTACATCAACATCTACATGAACCAGATTAATTACGATTCTAATAAATTAAGAAATTGATTGGAAGTCGTAACAAGATTGGTATTTATTTTTTTAAGCTAAAACACGATTTTTTAATTGTGAGTCTTGTTACTATCCACACTTTTTTGGGACTAAAATTTTTGTAATTTTTATTTTCATATTTATTTTATTTTTTACTTTATCTCATATAATTTTAATAAATAAGCTAAAGTTATTAAAAAAACATAAAATTATGTTTTGTAGTATTACTCATTCTTCAACTATTAGTATTTGTAGATATTAAAATTTTAATTCCATTAAAATATTGACTATAGTAGTGATGTTGATAAAAATAAAATTATAACTAAAAATTTGGAGTAATTAATAAAAAAATTATTATAAGCATAAAACTTTGAAAAATTAGTGTTAATTGTGATTGATAGTATATTATTATTGAATCGTTATTTACTTCTTCTAGTTAAAATTAAATTATATATATTCAAATAATTTATATTTCTTAATTTAAGTATTGCTTTTTAACTACTTGTCATATCAATGTTTAAGAAACCGCACATTTTTTTATTTTCTAAAGTATTTTTAAAATACAAACATCTTAAAAAAACACTATTTAATTTGTAATAATTAAATGTGTAATTATTCTTGATAGATATGGTTTGATTTTGAATTATCCTAGATATTATAGTAAGAAAACATATATTTAAACCATTTTATAAATATAATAAATATTTTTTAGGGATAAATTTTTTAAAAATTTAATTTAGTTGTAAATGAAATTTATGAGACTTCGTTACGGAGGAGCTCAGGAAAAGAATGTCGCTATCCTGGACTAGTTAAGGTCCAACCAAACCATTTTTAGGCCCACTGTAAACACAGGCCCATATTTTGAGGATATGAACTTTTCTCTGACTTCAAATTCAAAGTCACGAGCTAGCAGTCTATTCCATATTAGGGTGATATGATTGTTTCTTTTTAAAAAAAATTGAGGGGTGTTTTTATTATTTTTTGAATCCTAAGGAGTTTTCTAATAATTTTTCTTAGGAAAAATATATAATTAGTGCATGATATTAATTAAAAATAAACTATTTATGAGGTAGGTTATACCGTCTATTCCATATAATTATCATGAGTTATAACAGTCAAAAACAGAGACGACATCTACACTTAGAAGTATACAATGTTGAATAAACAACAGAAAAAAGAGTAAACTATTATTGTTCATAAGTATGATTTCCCTTTATTTGGACCCATTAGCATAGTCTAAATAATAAAATCAGTTTCCGCATTTGATCAAATTCTATTTAAATTAAGGTTGTCAAACATGATTTTTAGTTGTGCTGGTATATCATTTTGTTTTCTCATAGGCAAATGTATAAGAAATCTATTTTAGCAATAAAATTGAAAATTGAAAATTGTATGCAAAATAATTTTTATAATTCTTACGGTAAAATATATTATATTAATAGTATAAATATAATAAAACGTTACAAAAGTACTTTATATATGTTTCAAAATATAAAATTCATTTATTATGAAATAATATTATAATAAAGTATTTATCAATCAATTACTTAGATAAATGATGCAACTAATAATAAAGTTAAGAATATGCAAGAAAAATAATAATGAATAAAATATAGAATGAAAACAAAAGAATAAAAAAATGTAAAATAAAAGCATGATGAAAAGAGATAAAGATGATATATTATTTAATATTTATTGTTCATTTAAATCAATATTTTTTCTTTATATTTTTATAGTATAATTTTTTTTTTAACTTTTCTTTTCATGTCTATCATCTAATTTCTCTATTGTTTAAAATCGTTAAAAAGTGAATGTGTATATGGATTATATTGATTGAAAAAAGAAATAAGATACCTTAAAATTTGTAACAAAAGTATCTCTAATTGTAATTTATTTTTATTATTAAATAAAAATTCAATATATTATTTTACATTACGAAAATCAAATTATAACATTTAAATTTATTTAATATTTTTTTTTGTTAATAAAAAGCTGTCAAGTACAACCCTATATCATAAACTATTTTTATTGATACCAATGTCACGTTAATGGGAGACGTATGCTCATATTTCATACTAAAAGGTTTGTAGCTTGCAATAGAAACTATGTGTCACTAAAAGTTTAAATCATAAATCGTTCATTAAAAAATTAGTTTGTATTTTAATCTTCAAATTATATTATCATTTTATCAATATAATTATCTAATATTAAATTTTATTTAATTAAATATTAATCAATATTATATCATCGTTTGAATTCAGAAAATGTGGCTATAGATATTATATAAAGCTAACAGTGTATTATGAAAAATTGGGGTAAACAAAGAGATCGAGAGTAAATAATTTGGTGTGGCATGCCCGTAGAATGGCTATGCTGCACGTGCATAGATACTAGTTCATCTCATAAATGACCAAAGAGAACGGAAAGAGATAAAAAGGAAAGAGCATTCTGCATTTACAGCTTATTTATTATTGGACTAATGAAAGGAAATAGCATTATGAATTTATACTTTATTTAGTATTGGACTGTTAGTATACAGGTGTTATTCATTAATTTTTTAAAATATATTTTTAATTAATTATATTAAAAAAAATTATTATTTTTTATTAAATTTTATTTTTAAAAAAAATATAATTTTAAATTTTATTTATTTAAAATATCACATAATCACATATTTAAAAACCTAATATAAAACATTTCATCACAGTTGACAACTAAGCAATCAATTTTCATTAAATATAATTAATTATATAAATTAAAATTTATGTTAAAGTAGCTTGAGAGTTTGAGATACATAGTGTTTTACATTACTAAAGCAATAAAAGAAAGTGCTGGTTAACTAACTGACGTGGTTATCAAACTGAGTATACGACTAACTGATATTAGTTACTTTAAGTTAATGGTCGTGGGAGGAGGGCTAAAATAAAGTAAATTATGATATGAAATATTAATAATTTTTTATAGATAATTTATTTATTTTATTTTAATAAAATAATAATAATTTAGATATTTTATTTATTTATAATAAATTTAATGAAATAAATAATAAAAAATGATAATATATAATGTAATTTTAACAAAAAAAAAAGAGATATATTATAATTTAGTTAAAAATAATAAATAAAACATAAAATAACTTAAGAAAATTAACTTTACACTTATAAACGAAAAAAATGCTTTTTTAAACAATCAGCCACCTGATTCTCTGTATTGATGTGTTTTACGACAATAGCTCCTTCAACGAGCACCTCGCGATACCCAACCCCAACACCATTGCTTTACCGGTCGCTGTCCCACCGCACATAGAGTAGTTACCAAACTTATCACCTCGGCTCACCCCCACTTCGGCAAAACCCAACCTCAGTCGCAAGCAGCTAACAAATCCAACATCACTGCGTCCTGCATTACCTTGGATGAGTTCTTCCACATACCTATGTAATTCTTCAAATGTTTTGTTTTGTTTTTTATTTTATTTTTTTCCTGAAATTCCTTTTCTTTCTTTAGTAGGGGTTAGGGTTTTCTCTTCTTTTTTCGATTTCCAATATTTTTTTAATATTTAATATATAGACTTCCCTCAATGTGATCATGTGACTAATACATAATCAACTCTTTTAAAAAATTTGTTAGCTCTGAAGGCCTAAAGTAACAGTAGTAGTTTTTGTAGTAAGTTGACATTAAAAAAAAGTTCATTAATAAATTAACACAAAACTAACAGTTTTAGTTTTAAATGAAATGCTTGCCCATTATTATTTGTTTTTCACAAAACTAGTTGCCATACATTTTTCCTAGAATCAAAGTCAAGACAACCCGCAATGACAATTTCTTCAGGAATTTGTACACTGCACATGCCTCGTGGCAATGATTTCTAGGGTTAACATGGTCCTAGAAATTTTCGAATTTAGCGAGCTTATCAGATGAATTACTCTATAGTTGAAGAGGCTTCTGCTGATGCAATAATTTGGGTTGTCAATCACAAATTTTGCAGTCAATGGTCTTAGTTGCAATAGTACAAGGTTTTGTGATAGCTAATGGAAGATAGATCAAGACCCTTGCAACCCCATACATAGTTGTTGGCCTTTTCACTATGATTTTAGTTGTTAATCCCATGGACATCAATTCAAATTCAAAGTCAGCACACACACCATTCTCTTTCATTCACAGCCAAACAAACCCGACTTATCCTCTATGCATCAATTGAATTTGATAGAGTGACATCACATAAAACTTAAAAAGAACAATTTCTTGAAATAAGACTTACACTTAATTCAAGATTAACAATTAAATCACTTAAGAGCGATAAAAGAGTACAAGACTTCCTCCCCGATCCTGTTGCTGTTCATGTTGTGTTTGCATTGTGCCACCCTTTGGTGCATGGTTGAATACTCACGAACTCGTCGAATTCCTTAGCATGAATGCCACAACACTTCCACTGCATTATTCATTCAGAAATTAATGTCATTGTCTAAATCATAAAAAGAAAAAAGAAAAAATCACAGTTCGACTTGAATATTCCAAGATTTGTTTATATACAAACCCCTCGAATTCGGTCATGAAAAACCGCAGGCCCAGGATGGTAACTGCATGCAGCCTCATGATTATCCTTTTCTTTAAATGTCTTGCCACAACCTTTATTTCTGCATGTTTGAGGCTGGTTTATGTCAACCTTTTTTGCTGGAACAGAAAGCATCTGATTATCTGTATCAATTTTGGCAGGTGGAGTTGTGGCTGTGTTGCAAGGTTCCAGAATCATAGTTTTGGCTTGAGAACCTAAATCAGAAAAGAAAAGGAAGAAGAAAAATAATAATTAAACCATCGAGATAAAATTGAGTTACTAAATAGAAAAACTAACCGGCGAGGAGTTTATAAACTGACCCAGTTATGACTATAATTGGCTTGAACGAATAAATAAATGTCATAAGATGTTAAGAAAGTGGGCAAAGTGCAATAACTCCCAGTTAACGCACTTGCACAGTCACATAGCTTGGAACTAACTACTCAACAATAACTGAATATTGAAATCTCAAATTTTGCATAGCTTCTTCACACAAAAAGACAAACCATTTTTCAGAACACACAGCTTCATAAACTATTGCACTTGACTACACCACAATAAAAGTAATCATTCTTTCGGATATCAAGTCTCCTAGTCATCACAATTATGAACATTTTAAATTTGACAGCTTTACGGCTTTACAAAAATTTGATAAATGGATAATCTTCTAGCGCAGTTGCAACAGTCCTTAAGATAGTTCCTGAACTCTGGACAAGATGAAAGCTTTCATCTTTCCTGGAAGTAATCCCTAAATCCAGTGGTACCTTTAATTTTGCGAAGCATCTGGTGGCACTTACTACAAACTTCCTACACTTTTGACAAGTTTTCATTTTCATTTTGTTCAAAGTTCTATTAAAATAATAACTTATTTTGTTTAGAGTTATAATTTTTTATGTACTACTAGAGTCACATATTGAAACTTTTATTTAGAGTTCTTTTCAATGTGTATTATTAGAGTCCCACAAGAAACTTTATGAACTATTCTAGGGCTTTTCAACTATAAAGAAGCATTATGCTTATATAAGACATCTTAGAAAATATTCAACTTAACAATATTAAAGAAGTTATCTTCTTTCTTTTTATCTTATTCCTAATTTTTAGGAATAACTCTTCTTTCTTTCTTTCTTTTGAAAATTGAAGTCCTCTTATTCGTGAGATAGATGAATATCTTTAAACTAATCTTACTCTAAAGTTACTAGAGTGTTCATCTAAAGATAGATAACATAACTAGGTTTGTTCTATTCTAAATTTACTAGAGTGTTTGGCTAGATAATAGTTTTCTTGTGTTTGTTTCATAATACAAATACGAGGACTTTTTGCCGGAGTGTGAGTCTGACTAGTCTAAACTTTACTCATATTTTTTTTATTTCTTAAATGCTTCCATATTATTGGTGTATTCATGCTTACATACTGCGTGAGGTGGTATTAGAACGAGATTCATGTGGATCCAATAGAGAATAATGAAAATATTTCACGAAAAGAATTTCAAAAATTTGGTCAAAAGGTTAATCAAACTCTTAATAAACTGTTTGCATCATAGGCGTTATTAAACAAAAATATGAATCAAGCTCCTATTCAAAAAGATTATGAAAAAACTCAAAATCAAGATCTTATTTGAGTGGAAAAGATGATCAAACATAGCGTTAAATATGAGCCACAAAAAAAAACTCGCTAAAGCTTTAAAAGTGGAATAGCAATCTTTTAAAAATAAGGTTCTTGAGATAGTTTTAGTCGAAAACAAAAATGGTCATATTATTGAGACAAACAAACCTATGTTAGACATCATACAAATTCAAAAAGAAGAATTTGAAGAAATATCTTCACAAGATAAGTTAGTCTCAGATCTCAAAATTATCTCCATAAAAGAAGATAGATATTCTTGAAATTAAAGAATCAAGTGTATTCACTATTATCAAATGCAATCAATTATTTGACACCACAACAAATTATTTTCCAAAACAACAAAAGTTGTCAAATAATCTTCAAGATACCGAGTCATATTCCATTATTCCAGAATTTGTTAAAAATATTAATGTTGAAGATGAAAATATAGACAATATTTGGCAAATATTGTTCAAGAAAATGAAACAACAAGAAAAATCAATTTTGAAAATCCATGAATGCTACAAGTATTATCATCCTCATTTGAAGAAAAATTGAAGACGAGTTTTAAATAAGTGGAGGGAAATAATACAAGACAAAATTAGAAAAGAGAAGATAGTTTATTTTGTTTAGAATTTTGGTTTAGAGTTCTATTAAAATAATAGTTTATTTTGTTTAGAGTTATAATATTTATTTGCTACTAGAGTCCTACATAGAAACCTTTATTTAGAATTTTTTTTTTTGTGTATTATTAGAGTCACACATAGTAACTATAGAGACTTTTTAACTATAAATAGCTAAGCCCTATGTTTGTATAAGGAATCCTAGAAAATAACCAACTTAGTAATATTAAAGAAGTTATTTTCTTTCTTTTTTTCTCTTATTCCTAATTTTAAGGAATACCTATTATTTCTTCCATTTGGAAATTGAAGTCCTCTTATTCGTGAAATAAATGAATATCTTTAGATTAGTTATACTCTAAAATTGATAAAGTGTTCGTCTAAAGATAGATAATATAGCTAAGCTTGTCCTATTCTAGATTTACAAGAGTACTTGCCTAGATAATAGTTTTCTTGTGTTTGTTTCATAACACAAATACAAAGACCTTTTGCCAGATAATGAGTCTGATTAGTCCAAACTTTGTTCATATTTTTCTTATTTCCTAAGTGCTTCCATTATTGGTGTATTCGTACTTCCGTCCTGCGTATGTGCATTTGACAAATTAACATAGGTAAAATGCAACATAGTAGAGATTACCCAATTGGCTCTGAAATAATCCAAATGAGATTACCATGATCCGAGCAAAAGAAACCTTGGCAGCACCTAGAGCAAGAGTCTTTTGAAGACGCATTGGTAGCAAAAGTTGAAACAGGGGCAATGGAAATCCTAGGAGTTGGTGCTGCATTTGCTGGCACTGGTTTCTCTGTTGTATGTCTACCTGTCTTGCATCTTCATCCAGAGATAACAACACAAATAAGTACTAGAACAATCCAACAAATTTCAAAATAAAGAAACACAAGCAAGCATATTAATTCTAATGTTATAAGGGAAAATAGAAGCACAGATTGGGGTGTCAACGGTGTTGTGTTTAACAGTGTTCAGAAGATTGTATTCATGTTTTGTTTTCCATCCAAATTCACATATTTTAAATGTTATCAAAATTATAAATTATTTTTAGTCACTTATTTATTTATAAGAGCAAAACAAATAGCAGTCGATCCAAACCAAAAAATTATAATTTGTGACATATTGTTTCCGTGTTTTGTACCGTTGTCCAAATTGCCTTAGTTAAGCACAGACATGCTGTCCTTAATCCAGATTGTAATGGTGTGCAAGATACGAGGAAAACCGAAAATAGCAAGGTGTCATAGCTGGATTCAAGAGAACCCGAGTATGAAGACCAAAGCAGTGAATCCAAACAACAACAACAAAAGGAGGATTTTTGTAAATTGTAAATACTAAAGTGCTAATTTTAACAGTAAGCCGTAGTTGAAGTTCCAAGGAGAATAGAACTGAAAAGCTTACCCTGGAATTTCCAAAAATATGCTGAAATCATGACTTCTTTTCTTGCAGCAACGCCACTCCTTCGTCCCATCATGAAACATAGGCTGAAAAACAGCATTACAATGTTTTTTATCAATGAAATTCATTAGAAAAATAAATTTACTAATTACCCAATTTGATTTTTTAAGAAAATAAATGTAATTATTAATACATAAATAAACACTAACTCCCTGGAAAACCGAACATGGCCGCACCAACGCATTCAGAACAAACCCAAACATGCAAGGATTAATAACTAAGTTAATTAAATATCAAAACATTATTTTATAATATTATTCTGGAGAAATTGCATTAATTTTTGTAACTGTTAATAAAATTAAGATTCCGCAAATTCGAATCCACATTTAAACCTGGAAAATAAAATACAATTTATTTATGAAAAAAAATGCTCGAATAAATTTCGAAGGGGGATCCAGAATCGTATGAGAAAAAATCTGAGGAAAAAAAAAGATCAAATTTTGAGGAGAGAAAAATAGTACAGCGTCGTGGTAATGACAAGAGCCATCGGGATTGTCGTCCTCGGAGAACATGGCGTTGCATCCAATTCTCTGGCATCGAACCTTAACAGGCTGCTTCAAATCCATTATCTCAATCTCTCTATCTAAACTTGATTTTGAGTTTCTCTCTCTACAAATAACAAGAAAAATAAGACAGTCTCCTCAGTCCCCAACTCCAAGTTATTCCGCCTTTTCTAGACACGGGCCCGCACGGGGAGTCAAAGTCTTAGTTGCTTTAGTAAGGATTTTTTTTTCAATTTACATCCCTCAATATTATTTAAGATCTAACAGACTTAGGATATGTAGATGATATACACGGTAAAAATAATATCAAATAATTGTAAAAAAAATTATTATATAATTCATTTTAATAAAAATCTTTATAAATTTTAAATTTACAGTAAAGTGAATTATATAGTATAATTTCATAACATCTCATTTAAGTATAATTTCATAACATCTCATTTTTAAGTATAAGGATATTATATACATCTTATTTTAATAAATTATGTTCTAATTATTGATTTTTTTTAAAATATTGAATATTAAAGACTTAAAATTTAACGAAACATAATTTTACTTTTTTGTATATAATTTATTTATAATTTCATAACTTAAATCTAAAATTTTATTTACTGGGAGTTGAGGTGTGACAAGTGCCCCTCCTCATCCCAACGTACATATGCCTGTGGTTTTAAAATTAACCATGCAAAGATGATGAAATGGTGAATTTGAAGTATCATTACAGCTCAAAAATGCTTCTCAGATCCACCTTTCAGTGTTATACAATTTCTTTAACCAGTAATCTGTTAATCAATCAGGTTACAGAATTGACATGGATATGCAAGAGGCTCAGAAAAGATTCCTATTTACATATTCAAAAAAATACAATAAAAGATACATAATATGTACATGAAAGCTAGAACCTAAACTCGAACATAGCTCCGTATCCTGAGTTATTGATTCTCCGTTCAAACCCACATATTCACAAAATTGTTGATTACTTAGTAGACCTTATACGACCAGGCCGGAGACTATCAAAACATGGTCACAAAATTCTGTTATGTAATTCGATTATAGCAGCTTTCTCCTGTAAACATTGGACATGAATTATTAACTCACGTTTGAAAAAGAAAAAAAGATCAAGCTCCCAAACAGTGCATGACAGAGATAGGAACAAAGTTTAAGACCTCGTTTTGCATACTGCTGTCTGGAGGGAACCAGTGCATGAGAACCCCCAAGTTCATCACACCAGGTATCAATTTAAACAATAGAGGAGTTGTTACCTGTAGATCCTTATTTATTGGGCTTAATATTTGATAGAAAATGACAAAAGCTCTTTAACAAAGAGGAAAAAATAAGAAAGAACAAGAACAATGGAACCAACATAAGAAGGAAGCCTACCAAACTGAGAGCTGTTGTTCCAAGAAGCAGCAGATACATCTTGCCCTATTAAAAAAAGGTAATCAAAATTAACAACCAAAAGGAAAAAAAACAAATAAGGAAAACGTGCAAATATTATAGTCATGGTAGCACATGCCATACAAATAGCTTGCAAGCCCATTTCAAACATGATACTTTCAATTTTCCAGTGTTAGAGAGCTCACAACTAATAATCTTCCTGCTGATACAGGTTTTGATTATATCCTATATATTTCAGCTTTTATATAGGTGTCTTGTTTTGAGGTTCAGAGTTTCTTTGAGTATCCTCTTGTTGAATGTAATCTACAGTTTTTACAATGCTCTTCCATGATGTGGGATGTGAGCATTTCAAAGTTCAAACACAGGGATTTTTTGTTTTTTAACGCACTAATGTCTGTGTGAATAGAAGCAATCCAGTATTCCAAAATCTTAATCCCTCAAAAGCTCAATCATATACCAAATTTTTCATTAGGGAAAATTTATTATACTGAATGTTTTTAGTTCTTGTCCCCCGAACAAGATGGGAAGAGCAAAGGAAGAGAAGAAATAAGAGGGGTCACCTCAACAAGATGAAGATTTGAGGCACGACTGAGAAGAACAAAAGCAAATTCACCTATTTGAGCAAGCAAGACTCCCACCTACAAGAAGTAACCAAACTTTGAAAACAAACAGGAAAGAAAAATAAAAATAAAAAATCTAATCCATCCATTAATTATAAATAACATGCTCAAGTATAGAAAATAAACTTACAACAAATGATGTTCTAATGCTATATCCAAAGGCCTTAATAACAACTGTAACAACAGTTGTCTTGACCACTACAACCAGAATAACAGATGCCAGAAGTATATCCACATGACTCCAAAGAAAATGAACATGTATGAGCATCCCAATACTTGAAAGGAAGAGAGCTGCAAAAAGATTACGAATAGGCTCCACCTACAATAAATAAAAGAAGCACTTTTGATGTTGTTCTTCCTGTTGTTGTAAAGGAGGGAAGAGGGAAAGAAAAAGAGAGGGCAAGCCAATACCACCTTCAAATATGTTAATTTTTATGGCCACCAAATTAAAAAAGCTCTCATGTCATCATAAATTATCAAGCAGGTACATTACGTATATTTGCCTGACTTGATAAAGGGGAGGAAATGACTTTCTTGGTGATCATTAAAAAGCTAACAGGAAAATTGTTAATCACCCGGCTAACAAGAAAAATATTAAGCTACCTAGGAATGCATTAACCATTCACGTAAGCAAGATGGATGTCTTTTAAGTTGTTGATGGCCACAAAAAACCATAGCAATAAATCAGTTTCAAGTTGAATATAAGCAAACAAATTCTTCCAGTGAGCTACATATTGACAAGTCATGAATTACTGAAAGGAATGAAATTGATCCATCCTAAACTAAATTATACATTTCACACGAATGTACAATTCAAAGGACCAAAAGGGGGGAAATGGCAGAAGAGAAGAGAAGAGAACCAAAAAAAAAGAAAAGAATACCTGGTCCAAAGTATGTTGCCCAAAGTCAGTGGTAGATATCATAACTCCCGCAACAAATGAACCCAGCTCAAGACTTAGCCCCAGTTTATCACTGCACTGAAACAGTTGGAGGAGACTTTCTATGTATCAAAAAGATGTGGAACATGGTAAAACCTATACGTTTGACAACCTATAAATTCACTATTGTTGCTTTCTATAATATTTAAGAGTTAATACAGGGCTTGCAATCACATTTCTTGCCCTAATAGATTATTAGCCATCAAAACATATATTTTAACAGGATACTACACCATTTACCAACAATCTTGTTCTCTGCTAACCACAATACAGAAGATCTAATACCTCTTTTCCCATTTTATCACCGAACTTCATGTTCTCAAGATATTCAGGTAATTCAAGTTGAACCACCTAAAGCTTAATTTTCCATGCTCAAGCCACAAATCTCACCATAACTAAGCATATGGGCTGTGCAGTATACTTAAAGAAATCACCAGTCAACATAATGTATGCATGAAGTAAGAAGCAACTGCTACACGTAGCATGACATCAAAAAAAATTGTGATGCCAACAAACAAACTTACCCAAGCAGATAACAAACAAAAAGCCACCACAGCAAGCTGATAAAGCTCATTTGTCTGGTTCACAAAGAATAAAAATGAAACATTAAGGTAGATAGAAGCCATTCTGGAAGACAGCTAGGAACTCTATTAAGAATGTGGAACATACTTGAGAAGATAACTGCACCATAAGCTTCAGAAATCGAGGAACAAAGGACCATGACAATACAGACGCCACAGTGAGATACATTGACAATACCACCATCCTGAATTAGTTAATAGATATTGTCTATAGAATGCTTCAAAAAGTATAAGTACATAGTTATATTAAAGAAAGAAAAAGAGCAAGGAAAGCAGAGAAGATGAACTTCAATTTTTTTTCCCACAGAAAAAACAAAAAATGCCAAGGATGCATAAAAGTGCAAAGACATAAATATAAAAAGATCGATGAGTGGGGGTTAAGTTTTCAAAGGATTCATAGAAACAAACTCACAGTTTTCCCATTGAAATGATTCCTTGCAGAAGACCACTATTACCACCCAAAACTGGGAGCAAAGCAAAAAGTAAACCAACAGCACAATCCTGAAACAAACAAAGTGAAAGCCTCCAAATATAATGACCATTCAAGCCCCATGCTATCTGACTACAAATGAAGTTGCCATGAATTTCGTGATTACCTGAAATATAAGTGTTCCAATAGTAACTTGACCATGAAGAGCATTATTACTATTCCGCTCTACAAGAAACTTGACCACCTGTAAAATCAAATGAAGAAAGCAAACAAACAACACCAAAAATTTTACAATCATAAACCTTTGAGGAAAATAGGTTTTGTAGTATCAGAGAATGGTCAGAAACGTACTACTGCTGTTGAAGACATAGATAAGAAGGAACCGACAAAAACGCCCTCAGACAATCTAGCTCCACATAACTTCAATGTTCACAATTGAGCAACCAAAATTTAGACAAAGACAACCTTAATATAAAAAAGCAAAACAAAATTAGAAAATTAAGAGGAAAGTACAACAAGATGGTATCAGTACTATACCATAGCACTTATGCCACACAAAAACATAAACGATATGATTTGAAGAAACCCTCCAAGAACAGCAACAGGCCCCACAACTTTTAACTGCATAAATGAACTTAATTCAACTGAAGGGAAATCTCTAGATGCAAACCTTTCTTTATAAAGTATGCCATTGCATGCGACTTTCATATAAATTAACATACCTTTGTCAAGGAAAACTCTAGTCCTAGGGCAAAAAGAAGAAATACAACACCGAATTGTGCAAAAGTCTCAACCTGCAAGAAAAGAAAGAGGCATGCCATCTAAGTAATGATCTAAGGTAAAATAGTTAAGGGAATACACAAGGATTTACTAGAAGATATAATGCTAATTGTCACTTTTCAGAAGAACAAAAAGAAAGAGTAAGCACAGTAACAAACTTCTTGATTACTTTATTTCCTGTTAAGATCATGCCTGATATTGAATTAAAGAACAAACAACTGGCCTGTTTTTACAAGCATATTTGAAAGAGCTGGAAAAGATGCAGCTTACTGTTCTTAGTCTAATATTGGGAATTAACTATAAAACAAAATCCAACATGTAGGAAACTGAATAAAAATTGACAGATCACAGGTTTGGTACAACCAATGCTCTCCAGAATCTATCACTTTCATTTTATTTATTCTTTTCCTTTTTTCTTCCTATGCCAAAAATGAAAATTCAAAATAAGTAAATACATAAAATAACACTATAAGAGTGAATGACCTTGACTCTAGAGCACACCATACCTGCACCATTTCACTGACGAAATTAAGACCACCTGGTCCAATGATTGAACCAGCAAGAAGATAGCCCACAATAACCTACCATAAGAATCAAACAAGAAAGAACAATGCTAAATGTCCCAAGCTATTGTAGTTCCTGAGTGTACCAGCTGTTTCTTACATATGCGTTAAGTATTATCGAAAGACTAAAAAAATAATACAAGAAAACTTTCCTATTGAATTCCTGGCTTTCCCTGGCTGTTATAATAAGTTTTTTCGAATAAAAAGTAGAGCCGTAACAATTTTGCAATATTTGGCATGGCTCTAATGATAATAAATAACCTTTCATTTTATGGATCAGTAGATATGGATCTTAAAGTGAAAATTACTATAAATACCACATTACAGCAAAATCACATTTTTTTCCACATATGCTCACTTTATGTACATCTATACGTCAAACCGTATAATATACCCCATTGGTATAGTTGAACAACTAGTTCTAAAGTTGTACAATTGGGTATAAAGTGGAAAAGGTGTGTTTTTTAATAGAAAGTAGATATAAATTAATTACACTATGGCAACACACAAGCTGGAATGACTGAAACTTACAGAAGCTGTAGAGCTAATAAGAATTAAGGAAACTTACCGGTTGTCCCAAACAAGAACACAGAATACCACCAACAGCAGCAGAAACTATCACAACCACCAAGTCTGAAATTAATCTGTGAGAATATGAAAGATCATTATAAACCATGTCAAAATTATTTAACTAAAACTACGAAACCATAGTTACGATTAAAATATATAAAATCATTATCACAAGCTTGTAGCACAAAATCTTATGATCATTTCAAATTATTAAAGTAGTAACACCAACACTTTCAAGTTCTTCACATAACCTGATATGAAAAAAGGCTAGCCACCTGATAGGCTATTTTGATCACAATATTATGTTATTTCTTAAAAGTTGTATCTTGCTGAAGAATTTTAGAATAAAATATTTTTTATTTAAAAACAAAAGTCACTACTCAATATAATGTACATATGCTATAAAACAAATAACTTTTAAATCAACTTTCTAACTAAAAAAATTTAATCAGTAATGAAATTTTTGAAGGTACAAAAAAGATTCATTTGCGCCTACTGCCTATCATCTAGGAGACCATAAATGTAATAGAACTATACCTCAAATCAACTTGAAGTATTGGATATTTGGATTTCTTGTTTGACATCACAAACACATTGTCCTATAATTGAAAAATGAAATCATCAAGGATCAAAGCAAATCAAGCACAACTAAGAATCACTCCAAAAGTTGTTTACCATTCAAAGACCATTCTAAATTCTATACCTTTTTGTCAATCAAGGTCATCATGTCATCAGACTCTTCATTCTCCAGTGAAAAAACATCATGAAGCTGGAAAGGCTTGGTGCCACTGACAGACAAAGATATAAAGATAAATTCACTGATTAATACTTTGGTTACAGGATAGGTAACTTCTTATGATCCCCCATCTCATTCGAACATAAAATCAAAAAGCATATCTCCACAAATATGTCAGAATGATAAGTACTTGTACATTTCCATACTTGGCCTCTTGTGTATCATTTTTCTTTCCCTTCTCATGAGTAATTTTGGCTACTGTTTCCAGCACAGCCTGTAAAACATAATAAAGAATAAGATTATCTGCGAAATAGTTTACATGGTACATTGCCCAACCCAATTTAGAAGGCATTCAGATCCCAGGAAAAAGAAGAACTCACTTGCTGATCAGCTACACTGCTGTTGAAGCTACTTCCATCAGAACCTATAAATGCAGCTAATATAGTAAACACTTGAAAACGGATTATAAATGCAATTATTGAAAAGAGGAGAAAGCAAAGAAATGAATTGATTTGATGCTGACCCAAAAAAGAAAGAAAGAATTCATTTGCTTGTTTACCAAAACAAAATAAATCAATAAGTGCATAGAATAACCTTTTCATAGTCAGAGTTTTACTGTTTCATTGTTAACGCGCTTGACATATATGTACAAATTTTTATAATGTTATGAACATATTTTTATCATGTTCGTAAATACGTTAAAAATATGTTTGTTCAATGCATATTCTCAACAAATTTCAAATTATGGGTAGAATATAAGTTCATAATGTATAAAAGTTTGAGCAGTTCAATTCTGGAGGGGTTATAAATGAAACAAGTAAAAAACAAATGGGTTACATATAAACCGAAAGAAAACACGAATTCAAGACTAATACACATATCCAGTCGTTAACTAACAATTCAGACATAACAACAGTCCATGACACTTGTAATCAAATTCGTAAAAATGTATAATATATTAATTTTGTGGATGACATTCAAGACAGATCCAAAAACAGATTTCACTTAACAATATAACGAGATCTACAATATCGTAAAGAAATCTATAATTTCATTTCCCCATAACTTCTCGGCAAACAAAACATATTTATGAAGACCCAAACGTGGCTAAAGAAAGCAAACCTTCAGGCTGATCATTGTCGGAGAACTCTTTCTCGAGGACCTGGTCAAACATTTTGGCAATGCTTGTGTCATTAGTCTCTGGTGAGGTCGAGTTGATCAAATTACCATAAAACCTCTCTCGGATCTCCTTATCCGCTCTAGCGGAACACGAAATTTTCGCGGAAATCATAATCGAGAAAAGGCAGTACCAAAATCCAAACATTAGTCTTTTCTTCGCCATCAATTTTGGCCAAAATCTAATCTCTTTCCCTCTCTCGATCTAAAAAAAACTTAAATCAGAGAGAGATATTTTGCTACGAAGCAAATATGAGGGAAAAATAAAATAACAACTAACATGAGAGATACAAAGAACAAGAGAAAAGTCTAAAATAGCACTTTCCTTGGATCGAAAGGTTGGAAGGGTGTGTAGTGTAGGATTTCAACGGGATGGGGCGGGTCTATCACCCGTTTAAATAATTTTTGGGATGGTAATTCACATAGGTTTATTATGATTTTAGATTGTATTTCAAAATTCTTAGGTGAGGTTGGTTTACATGATAAAAAATGAATGAAAATAAAAATTAAATTGAATATAAAAATAATAATATTATTTTTATATTGTTTGGTTTGACAGTATGAATCAATAAAAATTTAATATTTTAATTTTTAATTTACAACTAAAATGTAATGAAAATATTGTATATTACTTTAATATCTTTATATTTTAATAAATTTAATTATTATTTTTTCGTTAGACAAAATAAATTATTGAAATTAGTACTTTTCTAAATAATTATTACTTAAAAATAAAATATAGTATTGAAATCAATATTTTTCTATATAATTATTACTTAAAAATATATTATTAAAAAAAATTAAATATGATTTTGGGTTTTTGATTATATTTATAGATTAGAATAAAATTGGAACAAAAAATTAGTATGAAAATAGAATCATTATTTATAAGAGAATGATGGAATTCTTATTACTTCTCTTTTCATAATTAATTTTATTATATTCTCAATTTATAACACAATCAAATATAAAATTTTAATAAATTAATTTTATTTTCATTCTCATTCCTACTAACAAAACATGTTATTAATAAAAATCAATTAAAGTTTGAAGAAGAAGAGAAGGGAATATGATAAAATTAAAATAAATATGCTATTTTTTTATAATATTAATAATTTATAAAAATTAAAATAATTAAAAAATCTATTATCTTTGAGAAATAAACATTTAAAATGAATCAAAAGAATAAAATTTATATTTTATCAAATTACCTTTATAAATAAATTATTGTTTTGTTATGTTTTTTTTTAAATTAAATGAGATAAGATAAGATAAATTTTAAAAATTAATGAATTATCTTATGAATTTTATTAAAATCTCGCCTAATTTTAAACTCTATTCATTATCATTTTATAAGAAAAATTAAATAATAGAAATCTAATTAATTTATTATTAAAGATGGGTTGAGTAAATATGTATTTTTATTACTTAGTTTAATTTTAAAAGATATTATTGGATATTATATTTTTTTAAAGATAAAATTATCTTAAAATTTTAATAAAATAAAAATAAGAAGATAAGTAAGAAATAGAAACCATCTTAAAGAAATTAGGGATCAAATTTAGGAAAATTCGAGAAGGAAAGAAAATTTAAAAATCATTTTTTTTCTTTTTCTATATATCTTTATCAAATAAATATGAAAAAGAAAGTTCTTACATTTCTTTACTTTCTTACTTATTCATTCTTAAAACACACCTTTAATTGTTTGGGGGCGGAATGGTAATTCGTATATGTACGAGCCTAGGTCACGTAAAATACGGCACCAGAATAAAGATAGCGTGATTTTGAAGGCTAAAAAACTTAAATTATATTTAAGAACTAATGAGCTGGGGTGGCTCATTCTGATTCGTTATTTTAAAACATTGTACGAGGAAGAACTAATATAACTAATATATATATATATATATATATGATTACCGTTAAACTCGTATTTAAAAAAAAATTATGACATCATTAACATATAATCCTATTATTTTAAGAAAAATATCCATATTTTTAGAATATGTATGTATATAATATATTTAATATCAAAGATATAATAAGCAAAATATAATATAAATATAGACATGTATATAATATGTTTATTTTTATATAAAATACATTAAAATTTTAGTGTAAATATAGATAAAATAAAAATATATAATGCATTAGTTGATTTAGAAAATACTTTATTAAAAATAAGATAATGAGATATATATTAATAAAAATATTAAGATATTATTTAATTTTTTAATAATAATATAAAATATTAATAATAGATTTAATATAAATCAATCATAATTAATAAACTAATTCTTAATATAAAACTTAATTTAATTTTTGTATAATTGGTGGTTTGAAAAATAAGACTCATATTATTTATATTAAATCAAAAATTTCAACTACATTAATTATTATTGTTTCATCTTAAAAATTTAACTTTAATATGTTTTTATTTTAATAAGTATTTTATAATTATATTTTTATTATTAAATATTTAATATATATTTAGATTCATTAATTAGTAATTAGTTTTATTATATATTATTGCATTATCAAAATATTAATAATACTACAGGGTGAATTGTAATTTTGATCCAATAATTTCATGGTTTTTAATATTTTGATCATTTGATTAATTTTTTTATAATTTTTTGTTCACTCATTTTTCGTATTTAATAATTTTAGTTTAAATTTAAATATATTATAATAAATATATTAAACTTTAAAAAATAAGAAACTAAATAATTCAAAATTAATTTTTTAATATATTAATTATGACTACTACAATATAATTTATTTTAAATTTAAATTTAAATTAAATGTTTTAAATATGAAAAATAATTTACTAAAAGTTATGATAATTTATTAGGGTATAAATTGAGTGAATCAAAGTTACAATTCATCTAAATTTATAAGTATTTAATAATAATAATTTATTATTAAATAAAATATTTATTTATTAGGGTATAAATTGAGTGAATCAAAGTTATAATTTATTCAAATTTATACTTAATAATAATAATTTATTGTTAAATAAAATATTTATTTATTTATTAATAAATGAAAAAATATTATTTATGTGTAATATTTTTTATTTAAAAGAATGAATAGTTTTGTTTAGATTTAAAAAAATTATTAATTTATAATTAGATATATTACAAAGAAAAAATCCAATTTTTATTATTATTTTGACAACAACCCATTTTAATTCATGAGAAACAAAATTTGAAACCGACACTTTTTCTTTTGGAATACAGAACATATAACGACGAGGGTTTGGGATGGACCCTTGCACGAAAGGTACGAGCTAATTCCTACTTTTGTTTTGTCGCTTTTTGGCAAGAAAGTATATATCATAAATTCTAGATATTTTATATGAAAATATTCATATTTATAGGAAATGAAATAAAAATCTAACAACTTATTTTGTAATTTTTTTACAATGTAAAATATTTTCTTACTATTTGATGTTAAATATATAACAGACATACGACCTAATAAATACAAATATCCCGCTAGGGTATAACGAAAATATAAGGTTTACTTAACAAAAAGTTTAGACCCAACGAGCTTGATAAAGCGTACAACTCAATCAACAAAAGTATTTCACCACAAACTATGAGGTCTTGGATGTCAATACTTGGTAAAAACTGTTATATCCTGACGTCATTAAGGTCTTCTCTCTCCATGAGCAACCTGCATATAACGACCTCCATTTATTTATGTGTAACGCTTGTAGTAATCTGTTCTATATTTAAACTAGTTCGTGTATAATTTTATGACGTATGTAACCATGTAGACAGGTCGTTTATACGTACTTTGTCACGTATGTACGATGTCATACATATATATACCCCTTAAATAAGGAGAATAGAGGATCTATTCATTTGTCCATATTTCCACTTCTCTCTAAAAATCACTAGAATTCCTAACTAGAAAATTCTCTCCAAACAATTGGAACCGTCTGTGCGAACTCAAATCTTTCTAGTCTATAGTTGGCATTTGAGACCTCTATTTTTATTCCAAGGAGAATTATCTCGCTTTAGGGACATTTACTTGCACACAAAAAATGGACATGAATAGGTAGTAAGTTGGAATAACGAGCGCTCGTACAATCCACGTTGATGGATTTGACGCTGAGGACATGGCGACTTGTAGGTTGATATAATAGGACCATGATGAATAGCGGCTAATGCAAACTAGGATCAAATTGATGACAGAGCGTTGGTCCAAATCACCCAACCCAACCAATCAATCGCGAGCTGATAATAATGCATAAAATGGATACCAACCAAGACGAACTAATGGCTTGAAGTGATGATGGAACGAGCTGAAGAGAGACGGGCTGGCCTCGGTGTGAAAAATAAATTGGGTTGGTATGGTTGAACTGTTGCGTTCTGGAGAAGAATGGACTCGGTCCTGATAATTGTGACCAAAAGTAGTGCATAATGCCCTTCTTCTAGCGGCATGGTGCTTCTCATCGGGGTCAAACTGAGACCAGTTTCGTTCCCAACTCATTTCGTGTAGCTTGATTACTCTGAGGTTGCTTCCCCTCTTACAACATTTTTTCTCCTAAAATGAATTGGGTTGTCAAATTGGGCCTAGGCCAGCCCAAATGAACGAAGTATATTGGTCTAATTGGGTCACTGACCTATTTGGACAAACAGATGCTCTTCACTGATATGATTACAAACACATTGAGGGGTCGTACAGTGGAAGATGAGGTATGGATTGGGTGCGAAGTAGTTGAGCGAGCTCAGATCATTATTATAAGACCAAGCGAGTTGTCTAGTATAGGTTGTTATGGTTAGACGAAGTGAGTGGTGATATTGACGCAGATCGAACAAGCCACGAGCTAGACATGGCGTGAATTGATGGGTGTGGATTTGCTTACAATCTGAAACCAACCCCACCATGAACGACCACAACATCACTATTTTTTCTCTAGTACCAGCTTTCGCACTCAGTTATAGAAACGACACCAAGTAACCCAAATCTGAAGTGACCTGGTGCGCGACGTCGCTGGAACATAATTACATGGATCGTTGAGGCTGGAAAAGTGAATCGCGAGATCGTGAGATCCCTAACAGCAATGATCTGTTATGATGTTTAAATGAACAAGAACAACGAGCTATGGAACTCGATGAACATCGGGTAAAATTGGGCTAGAAAGAAACCAATTGAGCTTCTCAACTGGACCTAGATCAACCCAAATAAACTATTATAGACTTCACCTATTTGGAATGACCATTGGGTGCCGATCGCGAACTGATTATATTTCTATAAAACACTGATGATCAGTTCCCATAAACGATGAATGAGATACACCTGGTGCGAACTGAGGGTAGGAGCTTCTCGAATCTGTTTAGACGTTCAGCAAACAATAGCAATTCGGTCTAATTGGATCATCAACCTGTTTAGACGAACGAATGCTCTTCACTTGAGGTAATTACAAATATGGTGTGGGGTGATGCAGTGGGAGATGATGGTAAAGAATAGCTGCAAAATAGTTGGACGATCTGTCTCGTTCAGGTTGTTATTGTCAGACGAGGCAGCGGGCATAACGCAGATTGAATAAACCACGAGCTGGAACTGGGTTACGGGTTGTGAACTTTTGAACGAACTGGAATAAATAGAATGTGACCCAAAACAGCGGTGTAGTGTTCCTCACTGGTGTTAAACTGTGACCAATTTCGTTCTCAACTTGTTTCGAGTAGTTATTGGTTACTCGCGAGTTGTTTCCTCTGTTAATACTTCAGCAACTCTATCGACGACCTCTGCTTTTTTTCGATCTCCAATTAGTTCTGGCGCAGTAAAGACGAGTTGTGGAAGACACCTGCCATAATTTATCTTGCAATTTCTTCTTGGAAGAACTGATCAATTTCTGTAAATGATGAACGAGATACCTGTTGCGAATTAGTGAGTGAATTTGCTTCCAATATAAAAGAAAATCCACCATGAATAACCAGAAACCAGTACGTTACGAATGACTTGTAGAAACGGGCTGAGAAGATGAGTTTGTGGGTTGTGGATTCTTGAGCGAAGTGGAAACAGACCGTGCCAATCTGTGCACAATGAACGAACTGGAAATGGACTGCATAAATCTATGTGCAATGAATGACCTGTATAAATAGGCTGAGGAGATGTGGGTTGTGCAAACTCTTGAACGAATTGGGCCTAGCGCGGCCTGAATGAAAAACAACCCCGCTATTTTTTCTTTGGTACCAACTTTTGAACTCTTTCAGTTATAGCAATAACATCAAATAGCACAACCCAAGTGAGAAGACTAAATGAATGAACGAGATACAGAGCTACAATGTTCTGTTTGAACGATTTGAAGCGGTAAAGGTTGGGTTGGATCAACTGGACCTAGTATGAATCGTTGAAAAATATCGAGCTCATACGATTGAATTGTCGCGATATGAGAAAGAACGGATTAGGCTTGATCGCTTAGAGCTGGCAAACTGAAAAGGAACAAGTTCCCATTGTCGTTTCATTCCTAGCACATGTCTCACCATTTTTGGTCGTGAACGGATTGAGCTGATGCAGATCGTGGTGCAAATCGGGGAGGATTGGGTCAAGAGATGTAGTTGGTGCAGGTCGTTAAGGGAATCGCGACCTTAATGTTTGGTGTTAAATATGTAATGGACATGCGACCTAATAAGTACAAGTTTGGGCCCAACAAGCTTGATAAAGCGTACAACCCAGTCAACAAAAGTACTTCGCCACAAAGTGTGAGGTCTTGGATGTCAAGACTTGGTAAAAACTGTGATATCCTGACGTCATTAGGGTCCTCCCTCTCCATGAGCAACCTGCATATAACAACATCCCTTTATTTATGTGTAATACTTGTAACGATCTGCTCTCTATTTAAACTAGTTCGTATATAATTTTATGACGTATGTAACCATGTAGACAGGTCGCTTATACATACATTGTCACGTACGTAAGATGTCATATATATATATATACCCCTTAAATAAGGAGAATAGATGATCTATTCATTTGTCCATATTTCTATTTCTCTCTAAAAATTAAAGTAATAATTATTTAGAAAAATAATGATTTCAATAATATATTTTGTCTAACGAAAAAATAGTAATTAAATTACATTATTTGAACTTTATTGAATGTATGGGTATTAAGGTAATTTACAACATTTTCTATTCCATTCCAGTAGCAAACTAAATACTGTAATCTTGATTCCGAGCTTTATTCCAATTGTCAAACCAAAAACATTGTTTCCTTTCCATTCTATTTCATTCCGATTTCATTTCACGAACCAAACACCACCTAAATAGATAGGTATTTTGAGTTTATCTCCAAAGGTGATTTTATTTATGGCTTGATATATTACATACATTCTCTATCACCTATATTGTTTTTTAACAAATAAAATTGGGGAAGAAAATAAAACTTTTGCTAGACCTAATTATACCATATTCAAGCATTTCTTTTACTAATATTTTAATTTCATTTATTATTATTTTTAAAGTAATCATAATGATATTGGCTTACAGTATAAATTTTTCTTATTCCTTGCCTTACAGTATAACTTTACTAATATTGCCTTACAATATCATAATGATATTTTTTTTAATTTTTAATTTTTTATAAAATTTATTTATTTTCTATTATATTTAAATTAAAACATGTATTTAGAGATAGACACGTGGACGGGCGTGGACAGTTTTTAATATAACTGTCCCCAAACCAAATTATAAAATATGTCCCCAAAATCGCCCGAAAACCGTTACAGTTCGGGGACAGTTTTTTACCCACGAATATCGATTTGGGACAATTTAAAAAAAACTGTTTTTCAAACTTTTAAAAAAATCTTATTCAACTAGGCTCTTTTTGGTTCTGTAGCCAGCCTAAAGCAACTGCAAAAATAGACAAAACTCTTGAATTCGTTCTCTCAATTTGTTATTGAGTTTGAATATATTTATCTGATAAAAAAATTTAACATTTAATATTATATATTTCTCTAAATCTCCATAAATTTACATACATATAAATGAGATTATGAAACTATTAAAGCATAGTTTTCTTTTGCCTTTTTAGCAACTTTTATACTTTTTAAGACATTGAGCGTTTACATTTTTTGTTTTTGCAGCTACAAATTTTTTGAACCTAGTAGCTCTTTTTCGGTCAACTTCTCACTCATCCCTGTCGAGATTCTTATTTATTTTTCAAGTTCTAAAGATGAAGATTATGAAAGCACAAGTTACTTCTCCAAGGATCCTTGAATGTTTTCAAACAGCTATCAATCAACATTAGACAGATTATATGTCTGGGAAACAAAGCTATATGAAGAAGTCAGGGTATACTTCATCTTGAACTTCCAAAATATTGATTGAAACTTTGAAATAATTGCAATAATCTAGTTTGGTAAATGAAACTTTCTTCATGAAAGATTAATAAGTTTACAAAAAAATGATACTTTTTTTGATAGAATAGAAACTTGTATTCTTAACTTGTTTCCAACCTCTAATTATAATCAATTTGTTTTTTTAAATTAGATATATACCTCTACCTTTTCTCTTCCTTCTTGGCAAATATAAGCATAGATAACATAAGTATAAAACCAATATAACAGTACAACACAGTAGACTCCAAAGGCTCAAGTTCTCACCTTAAATAGTTATTTACTATAGAAAAAGCATAAAAAAAACTGAAGTAGTGGCCAAAGTTCAAAGATCTTCTATAACTACTAACTTTTATTATAGAACAATTTATAGCAAGTATCTATATTTTATGCAATATGATTACTAAAGCATTCAACATGGTTGAGCTTGTAACATGTTTTAGTTGTAAGATTCTCCAAATCTATAGTTGCAAGCAAAAAAGAATTCCATGATTAAAATATGAACTTGCTTTGTAATGATTGATGAACCAAGTCCTTAATGATTTCAACAGATGGGAGAAAGGGTTCGAATTACCTACGAGAAAAAATGGAACCAGCTTAGGAACCAAGATGTCAAAGGTGATGACCTATCTTTTGTAGAGAAAGCCAGGGCAGCCATTAGAGATCTGCATACTCAGATGAAGGTTTCAATACACTCAGTTCCATCTATTTCTAGGAGAATCAACAATTTACTGGATGAAGAATTGTAGTCTTAGCTTTTACAACTGATACAAGGGTATGCTACTTTCCTAATGGTCCTGTGCATCTCGTGTCTTTTTCATTGAATCAAGCTTTAGTTCATAACTTTCTGATGGATGCATGACACTAGATGCTAAATTGAGCATATTAAGACTATTGTCAATGATCCACATGCATATTTGAAAAGCAATTATGACCTAATTTTTTTCTTTATAATTGACAATATCATTCCTGCAAAATAAATAAAAACCGTGTTAAGATCATTGCTGACTAAATTGACATACAGATTGAGGTTTAATGCTACATGTCATGCTGTGTTTAAAGCTTATTTTCCTTCATTTGACTTCAGGTTAGCAAGAATGTGGAAGGTAATGGCAGAATGTCATCAAAAATAGAAAAGGGCCTCAGAGGAACCTAAGATTTTACCAGTAGAAACACCTTCAAAATTGGATGCTATGAAGCACTTTTCTATATCAGTTATCGAAATTACCATTCTCCCCTCTATGATGATATTGATATTCTAAATGAGCGAGTGAAGAACACTAATCAACGTACAAAAGAATTGCTTAATTAAAAACTCCACAGCTTTCATCAAACACTTAAATTGGCTCGAAATTTTTGTGACAAAAAAAGATTAGCACAAATCTCATAAGAGGGAGGTCCATACACAAAACAGAGTAGCGACTTTATGTATCAGCCACCAAGAGAAGCAATCTAAGTAAAACTGTAAAAGAAAACATGAAGCATAAAACAAAATAAGAAGCTGATGTATAATCTACATGAGTACCTGATCAAATCACGAAGAAGAAGAAGCTGACTGTGGAAGTGAACGAGGACGATGAGCCGAGTCGGTGACAAACTAAGAGTGGCAAAGATGACAAATGAGATGAGAGTGAGATTGTGAGTAGCCGGAGGCAAGAGGCGAGAGGCGAGAGTGAGAACGCGAGTGGCCAGAGGCGAGAAAGAAAATATGAAATAAAAAACCAAGCAGTTTGGTACTTTGGTTTATATACTGTGCGAAGATTTGTGAAAACACTAAGTCCCTAATTAATATATAATTTATTTAAATAAATTTAATTAATTTCGGGTACCGACGTGTACAGTTTAAATAAATTTTATATTAATTAGAGACTTAGGGTTTTCACAAATCTTCATACAGTATATAAACCAAAATACCAAACTGCTTGGTTTTTTATTTCAAATTTTCTCTCTTGCCTCTCGCGATCTCGGGACAAAATAGTTCATTATAAGTTAATTTTTGAAAAAAACTAACTTTATATATGAACTTAAATACTCATTTTTATAGTAGTGAAAGTTACTAAAATTAACTTGAGTTGAATAGTAAATTAGGTTTTTTAAGAGTTTTTATAGCTCTGTTCAATATGCACAAGCAATCAATAGCATTATCATTCTCGAGACAAAATAGTTCAAAAAAAATTTTGTCTTGAAAATCATTTGCATTGTAAAATACTAAAACATTACACCGTTATTAAAATTGTTTTGCTTAGAATCAAATAACAAAAACAGAAGGTAAGGGTTTTTTCTTTGTATAAAGAGAAAAATATCAAAGAAACACAAGTTATGTTATATTATGTAAATGATCTCACTTAATGCCTCTATTTATACGAAAAAGTCAAAGCTGTTAGAAAAGAAAAATGTGTGAGAGAGTAACTATCATAATTATGCGCAAAGAGAAATTTAATCTAATAAAATGAATTTGAATCTTTTTTAACTATTCAATTTTATTATTAATTAAAAAGAAGATAAAAATGTATTTAAAAATAAAGTATATATCACCACAACATACCGTTACGCGACAAAATGACAACACCACATATGTAAGAGGTAGATCAACAATTGTATATCTCTTCTCCGCTTACATGGGTACCCTTGGACACAATTTTAATTCCTAACTCGATAACTTATAAATATGTTTGTAAACAAATTAGGATAAATACCATAAGAAGGGTAAACTCATAATATATATTTTTCTTCCTCTTTTCTTTTCAAAGTTCATTTTATATTTAAGATATTTTCAACTTAAAGTCCCACTGAATAAGACCCAAAGTTCTCAATCATTGGGTCCCTCCGACAATGTTATCCTACCAAGGGCATGACAAGGAAATTAGATTGATTTAGTGTTTTCTATAGACATAATGGAACATTTTTGCAAATTTTAGGACATGTAAGTTTCTCCCTAGATGCCACGATGACCTTCTTCATCACTTCTTCACCTTTGGGTTGCAAGTTTAATCTTTGAGCCATGAAAGAACCGATGAAATTGTGTGTACAAACTGAGTCTACCAAAACTTACTCATTATTTTAGATGCATTCAGTCCACCAAGTGCATGAAGAGAGATTTTTGGAGCCTCATTAGTAGATGTGCCCTCACCTTCAATCTTCATCTCAACATCATCTTCTTCTTCCTCCCAACCTGTTTGAATCAAAATGAGCTTCTTACATTCATGTTCAGGTAAGTATATGTCATTACTGTTAAGTTTCACATCGGTCAAGAGTAAGGCAGCAGTATTGCTTATAAGTTTGCGCAATTCTTTAACTCACAAACTGACTTTTAGGTTCAGAGTTAGGCTTATATTTTTCACACAAACACAATTTGATAATTCAAAATGATTCCGACGTCGTCCTCTTGCCAATGGTGCTTAAATATATAATTAGTAGTTCTTGATCTAACTAAATCCCATAAATACATGGAAAAAATATCTTAAGCAAAACATAATATATTTAACAACGGCTAATAATTTGAGAAATGAATCAAAGAACAAGATAAAGCTAAAATAATTCAGATAATTATTGATTGAGTCAATAACCATGTGTCCTAATATCTGGGCACTTGTAACAGTAGGTGAGTTTTTGGGTGTAATGGGATTTAGATTTAAGTATTATTTTTGGATAAAATATCTCTTATTTTTGTTGTTTGGGAGTAAAAAATCTTGCTAGTATAGGTATACATGCAGTATAACAGATTTATTTTGATTTTTTATTTTTATAAAAATAAAAAGATATAAGAAGTGAAAAATAGGTTGTCTCTAATTAATATTTTCGAGAGGAAAGGTTGGATGGCGTGAAATTTTCTATTTAGCATATATTGTGAATCGAAAATGTTGAAAAAAAAAGTGCATTAATGTTAAGAGGATAGGCCTGTAATAGTTACAGATTGTAATATTTGCTATAAGAAAAAGCAAAGAAAACTACACAAAACCAAAACTAAAATCAAACCTCAAAATAAATAAATACTAATATCGTAGCTAATAATTATAAATCACAAATAATACAAATATAAATTATTTAATTTAAAAGTTAAAAGACACTTGGGTTTACCCAAAAATAAAAATATTCTCACCAATATTTTATACATATTTTATACATGCACTACTCTACATGTTATAATGAATTGGCCAAATGTTATGCTATAAAAACTATCTAACATCTCACGTCTTAACAAAACATCTATTTTTATAGATATGACACTTAACAAATTTCTTTTAAATAATCATTATTATTATTTTTAATTATTATATAAATTAATTAAGATTGATATGGTTTATCAACTAAATAATAAACTACTAATAGTTAAAATATTGATAGTTATTTAGACTAAATTTATCCATCTTTCTATATAAGATTGTCTATCTTAAATTTCATAAAAGTTATTTTTTTGATTAATTATCTAAATTCTTTTTTATATATATATGATAAAATTTTCATACATTTTAGAATAATGATTACTATTATACTTAACTATTATATAAATTAATTAAAATTTATATTTTTTATTAATTAAGTAATAAAATACTAAAAGTTAAAATATTAATAATTATCTAAATTAACCTTATTCATCTTAGAGTAATGATTACTATTACTCTTACTTATTATATAAATTAATTCAGAATTATATTTTTATCAATTAAGTAATAAAGTATTAATAATCAAAATATTGATAATTATCTAGATTAAATTTATGCATCTTTTTGTACAATGTTATTTTTTGGTTAATTATCTTAAGTTTTTTTTATTATTTTATCATTAAATCAAGTATAAAATTATTAATATTTAAAATATTGAAAATTATTTATCTTTTTTATAAGTTTATTTATTTTAAGTAACATAAAAAATAATTTTTTTATTATCTTAAATCTTATTTTTTATTAGCTAAGTAATATAAATTAAGTAATAAATTATTAGTAGTTAAAATATTGATAATTTTCTAGATAAAATTACTTATATTTTTTATACAAGTTTATTTATCTTAAGTAACATAAAAAATTATCATTTTTTTGTTTAATTATTTTAAGTCTTATTTTTTATCATTTAAAGAAATAATTCATTAATAGTTAAAGTATTTATAATTATCTAAATTAAAATTATTTTTTATACAATCTTATTTATCTCAAGTAACATAAATAATAATTATAATCAAATATTGATGATTATTTAGAATAAAATTATTTATATTTTTTTTACATAAGCCTATTTATCTTAAGTAACATAAATAATTATTATGGTTTTCTTACCTTTTTTTCTTTTAATTTGATCATTTTATTTATTAAATTTTATACTTTTACCAGTCTAATTTACGATAACATGAAGTCGACGAATTTAAAGTGACCACCTGAGGTTAATAATTCGTATAAATGGGTTAATGATTTTTTTCATTATTAGTTGTAATTGTATTATCATGTCATTAGACTTGTACCACAGACAATGTATCCATCATTATAATTAGAAAAATTTATTATAGAATTCCTACGGGTTTTTCAAAAATACAAAAATGTTTTTAAAGTTTAAAATATATAGACTTATATCTCTTTTTTTCTTGTTGTATTACAATATATATCCTCCACTCAATTTCATAACCTTTCTTAATTTTATTACAAATAACTCTTTAAAAAAAATTAATTGTTATTTTTTAATTTATCCTTATAATTCTAACACCAAGAAAATTATATGTCTTTATATATTCAAACCCTTCCCATTAATAGAGAATCAAAACGTTATGACTTAAAATTCTATGGCTCTAAATATTCTCTAAACATGTTGAATTATATTGCATATGAAATTGGATGTGAAATATACAAGTACATATATAAAAACAACATTATTACATATATCTTGTTCTTCTTCTTTTTTATTAAAAAAAAGTTTTATCGAGATAAACAACAATCATATTGCCTCAATTTATCGACTAAGTTTTATAAGTTTAAGTATAATAAGTCAAGTACATCCACCACAATTTTAACTAACATAAAAAATTAGACACTATTCCTAAACATCAACATGGATTTATGCTTATGCAATCGCTAGAATATGTGATCTAGTGCATATCAACCAAACTGTGATGCCAACTTGGCTAACCCATAATGAACATTATAAGATGCATAGAAGTTCCTTATATTAGATATTTTTTGCTTTTATCATTATTTATTTATTTTAAACTATTTCATATTAAATTTCACTTTTTTCTTATCAAATATTTGTATTTTAATTGCATTTTAATTCACTTTCTATCAATTAATTAAAATGTGATTAAAATACAAGACTTTAATAAGAATAAAAGTAAAATTTAATATGAAATAATTTAAGAAAAAATAAATAACGATAAAATTCAAAGAAAAGGTTATTTAAATATATTTTTTTAATTTTTCAAAAAATTAAAAATAAGAAAATATTAACATAAAATAGTGAAAATTAACAAATATTAAAGAGTGAATTTTTTGTGAATTTTTTTAATATTATTTGTGACTTTACTATTGTTAAAGACTTATGTTTTAATCGTATTTAATCACTTAATAAAAAAATAATAATATTTAATAAAAAAATTATTAAAATAATATAATTTATCCTTAATTAGTCATTTTTATAAAGTTAAATAATTAAATAATATTATTTTTAATATAAGAGAGTAAATGTTACAAATAATTTAATGTAAGATATTTCTATAACATTTTTCCCTATTACATATATTAATCGGAAGAAATATCGCGTACAATTTTTATCTCTAAAAGTTGTGTTGGAAATAAGTGTGAACATTGAAAGAAAGAAAGAAAAGAAAAACTATCTATACGAGTTTATCTACTTAACTTGTCTCACATTGCATTTTTATATCTCTTTAAAAGTATTTATAAGGCATTACTTTGGAACTTAGGTTTGGCCCAAAGAAGTACCCAGTATTTTGAAGAGATGAAGAGACAAACAACTATTAGTTTACCATACACGCGTAAGCTTTTGTTGTTCGACCAGTCGAGCCGAGTTTTTTATATAAATATTATTTTATTTTTTATTAAAAAATAAATCTTTTTTTAACCAGTCAGAGAAGACTGAGTTTGTTAGAATGAGTTTCTCTCTGTTCACATTTTCCTAAACATTATTTTTATAATCCTTTCCCCTAGTGTTATTTTTTTATGAACGTTACTTGCATGTTTCTCTTTACACGTTTTTTATAAATGCTCATTCCCACGTTTTCTTCTTCAGCACCTTCAATTGTTACCTATAAATAGAGGTAATGGCTTTAGGAATTAAATATAACAAAACCAGCTCTCTCTACACAATTTTTGTTTTTGTTTTTGTTTTTGGTTTTGAGCAACCTAATTTGATAGAAATGTAGCATTTAAATCTTCTACAATGTAACAAAATTTTCAAATAAAGTCAAATTTTAGGCTATTTTATCCTGAGGATGATAAAGATGAGAACTGTTTGCACAATATGGGTAGAATCACTGAACGTTTTAAAGAGAGCAATCTAATTCGTAACTTAATTCAAACAATAATTTTTGTAATTTTGTTCCTTATTTTATTACTTCTGAAGTAATAATTTTAAGACAAACTTATATGTCATGCCTATTGAAATTTTTACTTTTGATCTTAATAAACTCTTTCGTTTTGAAGGGTTACAATTTAAAAATTGGCGATAAAAAATGCTATTTTTTATTACAATGAAAAGGTATATTTTAAATGTTACTAACCCTAAATTGCCTGTTGAACCGAATGAAACTCAAATTAATGATTATTAGTAGTGGGTAGAAGATTACTTGTTATGTAAAAAAATTATTCTTAATGGTTTTACTTATGATTTATATGATTACTATAATTCTGATAAATTTGCTAAGAAAATATAGTATACGCTTTAAAAGAAGTATAACACTAAGGAAGTTGGAACAAAAAAGTATGTTCTCAATAGATAACAGAAGTACCAAATGGTTGATGACAAATCTATAGAATCACAATCATGTGAATTGAAAAAGATAGCACATGGAATAATTTTTGAATGTATGTCGTTAGATGAATAATTTCAAGTTGCATTAAAATTTGATAAATTATCCCTGTATGGAAAGACTTTAAAAATGTTCTTATGCATAAAACTAAGGAATTTCCTCTATAAACAATTATTACCCATCTTCGTATTGAGGAAGAAACCCTAAAATATGACCAAAGAGATGAAATATTTGTTGTTTCTAATAAGAGTGCTAAAAATAAATCGTCCTCTATGATTCTAAAACCCAAAAGAAGGAATATAAAGAATCAAAATTGCAATATCAACCTCAATTGCAACCAAAAATGTAACATATATCCTCTATAGAATGGATCTTAACCCTCATCCCCTCCCCTTCCCAAAGAAATGACATAAATGATATATTTATGTGTTATGGTTGTAATAGGCCTAGTTACTTAACTAGGAACTGATAGAATAAGCCTTGGTGTGCTTTGTAACTAAAACTAACCAAAGAGCAACTTATTACTATGATAACGAAAATAAACTTTGTTAATGGATTCGAGGGGTGATGAGTAGACACTGGTGCTACACGTCATATGTGTTATGACCGTATTTTATTCAAGTCCTATTTTGAAGTTGAGAACAAGCAAGTGTTATTGGGTGATTCTGATTCCACTATAGTTACTAGTACTAGTGAGGTTGAATTAAATTTTTATCTCTAGAAAGATTGTCATTCTCAACAAATTTAGGTTTACTTAAATAATTGAGGCTAATTTGTTTACAATTACTAAAATTAGTATTTTTGTTGGGAAAAGGTATGTTATTGATAATATGTTTCAATTGAATGTTTAAATGAATAAAACTTCTTCTTCTCCATATATGTTGGGTTCTTTTAATACTTAACATGCTAGACTTTATCACATTAATAATTATATTATAAGGAACATGAATATCTTATGAATTATATCTAATCTATCCTTGATTACATTATTTAGTTCACTCTAATATTTGTAAACTATATGGTGTTTTAACTAGAAATAGAAAACGTTATTTTATTAATTTTATTGATGATCATTATGACTACACTTTTGTGTACTTAAGGAGAAAAAATGAAGCCTTTGACATGTTTAAAATATTTTTAATTGAAATTTAAATCAATTTAATAGAAAAATAAAAATATTTTAAAATAGTAAAGACACTAAATATGATTCTAGTATTTTCAATGATTTCTATAAAACCCAAGGAATCATTCATGATAAAATTGTAACGTATTTTCTTCAAATGAATGGCAAAGCTAAAAGAAAAAAAATAAACTTTTACTAAATGAGTTGTTCCTATTTTATTAAAATCTAATGCTCCTTCTCATTGATAGGAGAAATTTATTAACTGTTTGTTATGTGCTTAATAGAGTTCATAAATCTGAAACTAAAACTTCTCTATATGAAATTTTAAAAAATAAGAAACGTAACTTATCTTATTTTAAAACTTGGGGTTGTTTGGCCTATGCTCGTATTTCCGGTTCTAAAATAAATAAACTTACTAGTAGAACTTATGAATTTTGGTCATTGGATATGTAATGAATAGTAAAACTTTTAGATTCTTTAACTTGAACGATCATGTTAATATAGATTCAAAATTTATTAATTTTTTGGAACATAAGTTTCCTTTTAAATTGAAAAATTATGGGGCTCAACTTTCAGTGATCTACCTATAATTAAAGCTAATAAACCTAATGAGTAATTAGATTCAAAACTTAGGAGAAATAAACGAGTTTAAACTACAAAAGTTATATGTATGACTTTTATGCTTATACTTTAGAGGAAAATCCTTAAACTTTTCAAAAAATCTTATCATCTTTAGATGTCAACCTTTGTAAATAAGCTATCAATGATGAAATTGACTTTCTTGATTCAAATAAAACTTGAAATTTAGTTGACATACCTCCAAGTTGTAAGACAATAGCTTGTAGATGGCTATTTAAGAAGAAATTGAAACTTGATGACATTGTTGAAAAATACAAGGCTTGTCTTGTAACTAAAGGGTATAAGCAAAGAGAAAATGTAGATTTATTTGATATTTTTTCACTTTTAACAAGAATAATTTTCATACGTGTGTTATTTTCTCTTGTTTCTATTCATGATCTTTTTGTGCACTAAAGGGATATAAAAAATGTTTTTCTAAATGGTGATTTAGAAGAAAAGATTTATATGGACTAACTTGAAGGTTTTGTTATCCTTGATCAAGAAAATAAAGTTTACAAATTAGATAAATCTTTGTATGGTTTAAAATAAGCACTTAAGAAATAGCATGAAAAATTTGATAATCTTGTTATCTCACATTATTTTTAAATTAATGAAAGTAACTAATGTATTTGTTATAAGTCTAAAAATAACATTTTCACTATTATATGTCTGTATGTTGATGACTTGTTTATTTTTGGTTCAACTATTCATGTTGTGAATAATGTAAAAAAATTATTATATACTAATTTTGATATGAAAGATCTCGTAGAATTAAGTATAACTCTTGAAATAAAGATTGCTAGATCTAAAAATAGACTTTTTTTAGATCAATCTCATTGCATTGAGAAGATATTAAATAAATATAATTACTTTTAACTACAAACCTACTTATGCTTCTTATAATCCTAGTGTAAAGTTATTTGATAACACTGAAGATGATATTAGACAAATTGAATATGTGAGCATTATTGATAGCTTAGTTTATGCTATTTATTGCACTAGTCTCAACATAGCTTATGTTCTAGGAGTATTATGTAGGTTTACGAGTAGACATATTATATAACATTAAAATGCTATTGAAAAGGTCATAAGGTACCTAAAAAGCACTATGAACCTTTGATTGTCCTAGAAAAGTACAACAATGCTGATTGGAATACCCTTTTAGAAGACTCCAAAGTAATCATAGGTTATATATTTAGCATAGCTAGTGGAGCTACACTACTACAAAAAGGGTATTTAAGTCGTTGTATAAAGTCGGTTTTTGGAAAAAACCAACTTATAATGAATTTAAAGTCGGTTCATCACGTCAACCGACGCTATCCACACAACTTAAATTTTTATTTTTTGTCAATTATTATTTTATTTAAACTATATATGCATATACGTACGTACGTACTATAGAAAAAGAAAAAATAATAACTTTAGAATAATATTAAATTAAAACATATATATATATATATACACAAAATTAAATAAAGATATATTGTATTTACTTATATAAATTTAAATATCCAAACAAATAAACAAAATTATATATTTTTTAAAACTAATTGTCTAAAAAAAGGAAAAATTATACTATTTATATCTAACTTAAATTCTAAAGAGTCAAATAAAATAATAATTAATTTTAATTGTATTTACTTCATCTATTTTTTTAATTTAAAAAATAGAACTTAACTCAGTTTTGGGAGAAAATGGAGAAGAAAAATAAAGAAATTGGGTTTTTGCATAAAAAAATTGATATATTAGGTGGATAGCATCGGTTCTCCATGTCAACCGATGCTACACACGTGGATAACGTCGGTTATCCACGTCAATTGACGTTATCCACACGGATAACGTCGGTTCGCCACATCAACTAACATTACGTCATATTTTTAAATAAAAAAATAAATGAAGTAAATACAATTAAAATTAATTATTATTTTATTTGACTCTTTAGAATTTAAGTTAGATATAAATAGTATATTTTTTCCTTTTTTTTAGACAATTAGTTTTAAAAATTATAATTTTGTTTATTTGTTTAGATATTTAAATTTATATAAGTACCTATAATATATCTTTATTTAATTTTGTGTATATATATATATGTTTTAATTAAATATTATTCTAAAATTATTATCTTTTTTTTCTATAGTATGTACGTACATATATGCATATATAGTTTAAATAAAATAATAATTGACAAAAAAAAATTAATTGCGTGGATAGCGTCGATTGACTTGGCGAACTGACACTATCCACGTGTGTTGCGTCGGTTGACGTGGAGAATAGACGCTATCCACCTAATATATCTGTTCGGCTCATTTTTTATGCAAAAATCCAATTTCTTCATTTCTCTTCTCCATTTTCTCTCAAAACTAAGCTCACACCCACCTTCTTTCTCAATTGCCAACCACCTCTGACCACCATTTGCAACGTCGTTTTGTAGGTTATATTCCTCTTCTCATTATCTTTCAGTTCTACTATTTTTTTGAGCGAAATACTCAAATTTTTTATACCAATTTTTTCACTTATTATCACTTACAAAACACCATTTTCTTCTTTTTCTTCCATTTAATCACTTCATAACATTCTTGTAAGTATTTTTATTAATTTTGCAGCTTATTATTCAGTTTTTTTTATTTTTTGTATAATTTTTTTATTTAGGTATGTTTTTTATTTTGCTGGTTATTATGTTTGACTTATTTTATGTGGAAATAATATCTAAAATATTGTGGGTTTGATGAATTATATATATTTACTGTTCGTGGGTAAATTTATTTATATATAAATAATTATATTTTATTAAGTAGAATTTTGCAGATTATTATTTAGTTTGTTTTATTTTTTGTATAAATTTTTGATTTAGGTATGTGATTTATTTTGCTTGTTATTATGTTTGACTTATTTTATGTGGAAATAATATCTAAAATATTATGAGTTTGATAGATTATATATATTTACTGTACGTTGATAAATTTATTTATATATAAATAATTATATTTTATTAAGTAGTGAATAGAGAAAAAACAATATATATTTTTTAAATTTTTATACGTGCTATCTGTTGACTCTTAAAAAAATTATAAATATATATTCATAAACTCAATAATTTAAATAATATATATATATATATATATATTTATTTAATAAAAATCAAATAATAACTAAAAATCAAGTATTATTATTATTATTATTATTATTATTATTATTATTTATATATGATACTTATGTGTTAAAATGTTAAATATGTTACTATAGTAGTTCCTACTTCTATAAAATGTTATATACGTATATGGATCAGCTGTTTTTGTCTAGTTTTTTTGTTATAATGTTGGTGATTCTAACCCAACCAAGTTTATTCGCATCCAATTACACTTTGACGATATTATTTTATTTGTAACTTAAGTTAACTATATTGTATTTTATATACATTATTTGTTTTTGTAATAAATTTAATTATCAAGTAATTAATTATATTTAAATTTTTAATTATGTATTATTATTTATATATTTAGTTTTTTTATGCTATATTGAATAATATGAAAAATGAGAATAAAAATAAAAAAAAATTCATAAAATGTACGTGTAAGTCGGTTCATCGCGTGAACCGACTTTACATTTTAAGTCACTCAATTTAAAGTTGGTTCAACGAACTGAATTTAATGCCTATTTTTATAGTAGTGCTATTTCTTGAAAGTTAAAAAACATAATATTTTGGCTTAATCTACGATGGAATTTGAGATGATAGCACTAGTTATTGCAAGTGAGGAAGTAGGCTGGTTAAAAAGTATGTTAGTGGAAATCCCTTTATGGGAATGACTTATTCCAATTTTCATGATCCATTGCGATACTATCGTGGCTATTACAAAGATTTGAAACCATTATTATTACGATAAAAGGCGATAGATACATTTTTAAGTTAGTATTGTTAGATAATTTATCTCTACAAGAGCTATAAGAGTGGATCATGTACTTACTAATGATAAATTGACTGATCCTTTGACGAAAGAACTAGTTAGAAAGAAGGTTTTCCAAACCTCAAATGGAATATGATTATAGCCTTTAGAGTGACGAGTCATTCATGATGATAACCCAACTTATAGATTGAAAATCCCAAAAAAATAGTTTAATGAATAATAATAAGTCATGGAGTGATCTAAGATAATTATGTCATTTTAAGTTCTATTTCATAGTATTAGAAGCATTAAATCTTGAAGTGATAGAAGGATAAGTTAAGTATTAACTCTTCATGAGTTCTATATCCTATGTGGAGTGAAGTACATATCTTCTTATGAAATTTTGGACAAAATTTACTAGAGCATTTACTATATTGGGATAGATGTGCATGGTCATAAAACACGAGCTTTTTAAACTACATCTTGGAAAGGTTATGTGTGTGATGTTGTTAGAGATAGAGTTCAAAACTATGATATACTCTAGTATATTCTTAAGCATCTTTACTATGTGAGGTTAAGTCGATAGACACTTTATGCTCATACACAATCTTATATTTTGATTGGTTGCTCGATGAAAATTATTTTTAAAAATTCAAGTAGAGAATTGATAAAAATATGTGTGAATTTTGAAGAAAAAAGTGTCCATATGAGTTTACCCACTCAACTTCTTTCACATTGCTTTTTTATATCTCTTTAGAGGTGTTTATAGGGCATTACTTTGTGGCTTGGGTTTGGGACTCAAATAGGAATCGAGTTTTGTGAAAGGGTGAAAAGAGAGGAAACTATTAGTTTACCACATGCACGCATGCCACTACTACATTTGTCATTTAACTAACTAACTAAGTCGAGTATAAATACGTGTGTATGAGGTGAGGTGAAATTTTTGTTTTGTATTATAAAATAAATCTTTTTTTAACCGGTTAGAGAATACCCCGTTTGTTAGAATAAGTCTTTCTCTTCCCATATTTCCCTTAATATCACTTTTAAGAACCTTTCCTTCAACATTATTTTTTATGAATATTCACTCCCACACTTTCCTCTTCAACAACTTTAGTTTTAACCTATAAATAGAAGCAATATTAAATACAATAAAACCAATTCTTTATACATAGTTTTTGTTTTTGTTTTTTATTCTTTGTTTTCAAGCAACCTAATTCTATAGTACATTATCGAGAAAGAGTTCAACTTTAGGTTATTTTATTTTAAGAACCAAAAAATTAAAAATTAATTATACAATTTGAACATAGTTATGTAATATCTTAAAAAGAATAATTTAACCTGTAATTTAATATAAATATTAATTTTGATAATTTTATTCTTATTTTAATACTTGTATAATAATAATTAATAAATATATGAGAGACTAAGAAATGAATCTCGTATAATATATTATTTTAATATATTTTTTACTTGTCATATTATATATATATATATATTTAAAAAATATATTAATTTTAAATTTTATGAAATTAAAATATGAACTTGTTATATTCTAAAATATTCTGCAACAACGAAAGTACAATTCCTTGGTGGATACAGCTACTTCAAGCTTTCAATCCAAGTTTTCAACGTCGGGACACGGACCCACGACGCTACCAAGCAAAACCCGCACAAAACGACAAAGACTATTGCGTCGGCGAGTAATCAAACCTCCAATCACTACTAGCAGTGCTTTATCCTCCTATAAAAGGGTGCCATGACACCATTCAATATTTTATGCACAGTTTTAATAAGAAAATAATTTCACCAATTAATTATTTATTTTTTCTTCTTTTTTTATCAAAGTCTTCCTCGCGGGTTTGGATTCAATGAACGTGTCATTTTGCCTAAGCTCTTTCAGCCTCCAACCAGTTTTAGGATCGGTGACCCATTTAAAATGTTGTTTTAATTTGTATAAAAATTAAAGGGTATCGAAATTACCCCAGTACAAATCGTTATGTTATAGAAATATTTTATCAATAATAATTTTATTTAAAAATAATAATATTAAGATATAATTAATATTAAAAATAAAATAAATATTTATATATTTTTATTATAATAATAATAAAAATTATCATCATAATATCATAAATTAGACTAAATCATATTTAACATATATTATTTCTATTAACATATGTTTTAAATATTTTTGTAAACTCTAATTATACCTGTAAAGTATAATACTTTGAATAAAAATTAAAAAAATCACATTTCAAAATTTTTTGTATAGAAAAGTATGTAATATTTACATTTTTTTATGTCTTTAAATATGAAAATTTATTAATTATTTACTGGTGCATGGTGCAACCTATCTTAGCTTTCATTTTTGGCTCTGTGCCTACAGCTTTTCTTAAATTTTAAAGCAATCACTGTGGTGCAAAGTGACCGATATTATTTCTTTCATATGTCTATTTAACGAAAATATTAGAGTATACAAAGAAAATAAAAAATAAAATAACACTTACATTAGTGTATATTTCATACATTATTACAAGTGTGTTCAATATTAGTATATGTAAGTTGTGTAGTCGTGTGGAAGGGAGAGAAGGAAAAACATGAAGAATTATATAAATAGTGAAATAATTATATTATAAATAGTAGTATAGTTAGATTCTATTTTGAAAAATCAATTTATATTACAAATAGTAGTATAGTTTAATTTTATTTTGAAAAAAACAATAAGAATTACATACTTAAGATTTATAACTAAAAAGAAAAATTATTGTATTCAGTTTATATATTTTATTGTAAAAAAAAGGTGATGATATTGTTGAAGTTGCATTTGTTATTGTCATAATTATTTTTTAATAATGATAATTTTATACAATAAAAATGATATTGAAATATAATTAGTAGTATAAGTATAATGAATAATTTACATATTTTTATTTTTATTGTGGTAAAGAAAAAAGTTATTGTGATAATATGGTTGTCAACAAATTTTAACATATCATTTTATAATAATTATTATCTAATTAAATATCGTTTAAATTGAACTATAATCATTTTGATCTATATATTTTTAAAGATGATCGTATTTAATATTATTAAAATATTATTTATTATTATAAATTTTTATAATGTTATTTTTTAAGATTCCTCTTATTTAAATTAGTAAAAAAAACACTGAACCTTTTTTTTCCTTGGTTTTAAAAAGAAACGCGCGACTCTCCCATTTCGTGATTTCTTTATGTCAACTACTGAATTAACTAATACACAAAAATTCAAAATTAAGTTTTAATATTAAATATTAATTTTGAATGATAATTACATATTTTACTTAAAATAAATGAATTTTATATTATGATTTGAATTTTTTTAATAAATAATTAAATTAAATAAAAGAAATAGATGGATGCATGTTTTTAATAGCATACTCCTTAATAAATGCTGCATTAAGTAAATTTATTACTAATGTTTTAAGGTTTAGTATATCTTTATTTATATTCTTAAAAAGAATTTTAATATTCATTAATTTTTTAATAGTTAATGACGTTACTTTTTTATTAAATAATGTATTTTTTTTCTATAATTCTTATACTAAATTGTGGATAGATATTTTATAACGTTAGTTGTTAATTAATACAAATTATTATTTAAAGTATAACCTTTAAGTTTTTTATCAAAATATTATTTTAGTTTTATAATTTCTTAATATTTATGTTCATTATGACTTGTAACTAGTTTATTTGTATTCATTTTTTATTTATTAGTTTTATAAATGTTATAAATAAATATTTAATCATTTAAGATCCTTAATTAACTTAAAATTATAATTATCATACTTGAATTTAATAGGTATACAATGATTTTTTCTTCCCTTATTCGTCTTCTTTTATTATACCTTATATGACTCAGTTTCGTCAAATCTTAATACCCTCATGGTAATGGTGAAACCTTTATATCTGTACATGAAATGGTATCTAGATTAGGCTTACTAGAAAATAGAAAAAAGTGATTGCATTTCACTTGAATCATAATATTAATAATTGTTATAATTCTAAAAGGTCAACTAAGAACATTTAATAGATTTTTAACCGTTTATAGTTTCTACATATATAGTTACTAGATGAATAATTTGTAAAGTAGTGAGGTTGTTATTGTTAAAGCTATATCCAACTAATGAAAATAAATGTTCCTTTTATAAGACAAAAAATCATTGTTTACAATAGTAGAAAATCAATGTTGTAACCTTACTTTAATAATACACCTATTTTTCTTATTTTGGATTTTGAATCTAAGTCTTACATTTTCATGGCATAATCTATCGATAGAAGATATGGGTTCTACATATTTATTCTTTTTTTATTGTTTTAATTGATAGTCATTTTGATAACGTAGACGATGATGCATCTTCATCTTCTCGATCTCTAATACAATAAATGCATTTGTGATCCTTAATAGTTTTCTTCGCTAAAAATAAAACACTATTTTTGTTTCTTGACAAATTTTTAGATTATTATTGTTAAATTTTGTTTCAAATTTATTGATTTTTTCACAATCTTCTTCAATGAAAGTCATATTATTATAGGAAATTATTATAACCTTACTAATATGGCAATGTACTTTGATTTCAAAAGAATTATTAATTTTTTGGGTTCATGGTAAATTTAACTTAATATTTATCTTTTTAGAATACACATTTCATCTGTCTTGGATTTATTTTCTAGAAGTACCATTGGTTTTGTGACTTCTTTATTAGTGTTGAAAATATCTAATTTAATAACACAATTTTCTTCATTCCATTTCATAAGTGAACTGAAAGATCTGAAATAGCTAGGTTTGTCACGTACATTGATCTTCTTCCTGAAGTTCTTGATAGCCTTCTTGAAATTTTTAAGAAAATAATTTAATTCATTTAAATTAATTATTGGATATGAGTTCTCAATTAAACCAGCATGAAAATCTTTATAAAAAAACTGGATCGATATCTTCAAGAATTTTAAATTTACTTCATACAAGGAATTATTTTTCTATGGTATGAAATTTCATATCTTTAACATGTTCCTGAGTATATTTTATGACTAAGTTATAGAGACTCAACTATTATGATTTATTTAAATTTGTGTATTGGTCTTTTTCATATTTAATGACTAATGTATTCCTCTGTATGTTTCCATGAATAGTACTGGTGATCGTACTATCTTTTCTAGGGTCTTCAACTTATTTGGTGGTGATGGTTATTACTAAAATGCTACATTGGCATAACCGTCTTCAGCTTTTATTTTATTAATGGAAGCTCAATGAGTTATTTCACATATGTTACTCTCTTTTGAAATGTTAAGTTTTCCTTCTCATTTTGAATTCCTTCTTCACAAATTCTACCTTCCTTAGAATGAATCTATAATGAGGATTTTTTAGAGTTTTTGAACTCTAATGGTCGTCTTGAATAATTAAGTTACTCATATTTAACTTATATCTCTAAAAGAGACTTCCTTGTGTATAAAATCTTGAGTTATTCCTAAAAGATCTTTATCTCTTTTTCCTTTTATCTTGATATTGATAACAATATAATCCATTTTTGTAAAAATAAAAATAATTAAAAATGTTAATTATCTTGTAAGGGCATATGTTAAACTATTTTTGTTTCCTAAAAGATGTTCGACACGAAAAGTATAATGGTAAAACCAATGTCATCAAATGGCTTATATGTTTTTCTATAAGGTTATTTGTTATATCTTATCTTTTATTTTTAAAATTCCTATTTTATACATTTATAACTTTTGATTGTTTTGTATTTTTATATTTTTTACTTTTACATGTAAGATTTTACGTTATATACATATTTTTCTTACATTCTAAAATCTCTTGTGTCACAATATATTTTATCATTTCCTTTTTTTGTTTATATTTATGTCTTTCTTGATATTTAATAATTATCCAATTTTTAAGATTTATTATTCTTCCTCTTAAAGTATAACTATAATTATCCTATTTCTTTTATTTCGTTATTATATTATAGTTTTACGTAATGTTATAGGTAATTTTTGAAAAACATATTTCTTTATTATTTTATTGCATGAAGGGTAGTAATTTATAATAATATATTTTATATTTATAAATAAATAAATCTATATAATATATGCCACATATTTTCATATTTATTAAATATCATTTGGCTTAGTCAATTTCATTTTCACTTGATTTAGTGTTATGTTTAACTTTGTCTTCTATAATAAATAAAAAAATTCTTATATATTTCATTTATTATAGTATCTAAATATTGCTTAACTGTAAGAACATTCCTTAAATGTTGTTATTCTATTAAATTTGTAAACTAATTTTTTATATTTTTTTTGTCATATTATGAACTACTAAGACTCTACAAATTCAAAGGTTTGATTGTGTGATGAGAGAATTTTGTATGATTACTTTAATACGACTAGATTATTCATTTAATATTTTATTCTTGTCTCTTATACAATATAAATCTAAAATATTAAATATGTAATTTTCATAAAATATGAATTCTGGTGAGATATGACCTTTAGTTCCCCAATGTAATCATCCTTTTATTTTGGTTTTTTGTTTTCTTCTATAAGAAAGGTCATGTTCTTATGACTTTGTTTATTTTTTTTCTCTACGAGGATCAGATGTTCATTATTGATAAAAAAATGGTAATGAAATTGATTTTATATGATATTTTGATTATATTTTATGGTTCATAGTCACTTTCACTAGTTATTATCATATCATCTCCATCTTTGTTGATACAATTTTTTTTTATTAGAATGTCTTCCTAACTCTTCATCTATTAGACTCAAGAAACTAACTAATTTTTCTATATCTCTATCTTAAAAGTTTAGTTATTTTAATTTTTTTTCTATATTTTCATTAAACTGAGATTATCAATTTTAGGTATTAATACATTTGATATTTTAGGTGATTATTCTTTTAATCATACAAATTGATTAAACTTATAACCTATGATTTCATTATCTATAGGAATGTTATTTATATTTCTTCTTAATTGTATAATTTTTTTATGTATATCTTGTTGTAATTTTTTATTATAACCATATTTTTTATTTCTTTTAAGATTTTTTTTGTTTTACTTATGTCAGGACTTTATGTTTAATTTTTATACTATATCATTTTATCTACTAAAAAAATTAAAACTTTTATTATTCTTATTTTATTTTTCATATGTTTGTTAGGTTTCCACCAAAATCTAATTCTATATTATGTTATTTATTTTTGAACATTATTGGGACAATAATGATGTCGTTTTCTTTCTAATATTACATCACAAATTAATAATTTTATTATTTTAACTTTTTATTTTAGATTTGTAACTTCTTTTTATTTCACGATTTATAAACATAAACCTGAATACATTACTATTTCTTACTACATTATTTTTTCTTTTTAATATCAAAAATCTTTCTTTAACATCTAAGTTTCATTCTAGTATTTCAAAATGTGTTAATATTTTTGGTTTTATTATTTGTTCAATTTTTTAAAAAGTTTCATTTATTTATTTGAATTCATTTTGTCTATATATTAAACTATTATGACTATTTATTAATAAATATTCTATTATATGATGTATTGAAAATATATGATTTTTTCGTTCATTATATCTCATATTTTGAATTCATAAATTAATCTTAACACTTTGTTTAAGTTCTTATCATAAATATTTTGAAAAATATAGGATAAGTTATGAATTTTAATTTTTAGTATCCTATATTTTTATGGATTATTCCTAATAAATCATATTATTTATTTATTATTATATTATCTAGTAGTTTTATTGGTGTATTAATTTATTCTCTAAAATTTTATTTTATTAATATTTGGATTCCTCATAAATATATGTATCTAATTTTTCTTTTGTCTTTTAGATTTTTTTGACAATTTATCTATAATATTTGTTTATTAATTAATGGTATATTATACATTTCTTTTATAGCTATAATATTAATATTCATTTTTATTACTTATTTTATAATAAATTATATATATATTTTTAAAATATTTTTCATATTCTTAAGAATGCGAATCTTTAAAATATTTTGCATATTTACTTTTTGTATTTATTAGTTTTCTATTATTTTTGTTATTTTTATGATTAAAAAATTCGTATTTAATTTCGTTAATTTTAAAGATATTTATGATATTTTTAAAATTTTAAAGATATTTATGATATTAGTTAAGATTTGATATATTTTTATAATTATGTATAAAGATAAAGGTATTATATAAAATTATTTTTAAAAAATCAATAATATTAAAATTCTAACATAGATAATTTACATATATACTTTTGTTTTTAAAAAATAATTAATAAATATTAAAACAAATATTTTATAAAAAAATTATATTAATTATTATTTAATCATTTGATAAAAATAATATTTTAATAAAAAATATATTATTTATTTTTATGGGATGTGATTTAATATATTTTACGTACCGGTTATAAATAATTTAAATTAATAAAATGTATAGGTAGTTAACTCAATAAAGTATTTATAGTTTATATTTTTTAATCATAATAGAACTTTCTTGGTAAAATAAATAAAATTTTATTTTTTAAAAAATGATTATTGTAAAAAAAAAATTATTCTTATATTAAGCTAACACTTTTGGAATATTTTTTATAATAAAACCAAATATTATTTTTCTTTAAAAAATATTTTCACACGTAATATAATTATTTTAACCCATATAACATAATAATTAGTGTATGGATTTATGCAAATAATTTGACCTTAAATTCCTCATTGTGAAAATTTAACTTGACCCAGAAATTAGGACTTTATTAGGAGTAAGACATAATCATCCCCTATAATACCGAAGCATGGAACTGTCACGTGCCGGTTCTTAAAGCTGTTTCATGCTGTCGGTTCGACCATCAGCTGGTGATATACACGTACACGTGCCTCTCCTCGTAGCGTTCATATCAATAGCTTACTGCCTTAAGAGTCCGATTAATTCTTTCAAAGCGTCTCCCCCAACTCAAAATCTCACACTACTTTTTCTGTCTCTCTCTCTATAAAATTAACGGCAGTCAATTAGTTTTTCCGGTAAAGAGTCGCCGGCAATTTCCAGTAGTTTCCTAGCTAATCTGTTACTGTGATGCTTAGCCTTTCGGAAAAGCCCTCTGCGCAGCCCCAGAAAAGTGCAAGGCCCAAATCTCCAGCGACGCTGTTCTCACCCAAATTCAACTCGCACAACTCGGTCCTTCAACTCTTTCACCACCCTCAAACATGCCTTTTGTTCATAATCCTCTCTATCCAGGTAATTGTTCTCTTTACTCTCCGTTCTTTTCCATTTTCTAACCGTCACTTACCTCCTCCAATCGCCACCTCTTCGATATCCATATCAGAAGACCAATGTGGTTCGGGTCGGGTATTCGTATATGACCTTCCTAAAAAATTCAACCAAGAAATACTCGACAATTGTGACAACTTGAACCCTTGGAGCTCGCGCTGCGATGCCTTATCAAACCAAGGGTTAGGACGCAAGGCCATGGCGCTTGCTGGAGTTATTCCTGAGAATTTAGCTCCAGCTTGGTACTGGACTGATCAGTTCGTTTCGGAGCTCATTTTCCACAATCGGATTTTAAATCACAAATGTCGGGTTATGGATCCAGTGTCAGCTACGGCGTTCTATATTCCATTCTACGCTGGACTTGCCGTGGGTAAGTATCTCTGGTCTAATACTAGTACTGCCAAGGATCGGGATCGTCACTGTGAGATGATGTTAGAGTGGATTAAGGATCAACCTTATTACAAGAGATCACAGGGTTGGGATCACTTCATGACGATGGGCAGAATCACATGGGATTTTCGTCGGTCTAAGGACAAGGATTGGGGTTCTAGCTGCATTTACATTCCAGGTATGAGGAACATCACTCGCCTTTTAATTGAGCGAAATCCTTGGGATTATTTCGACATTGGGGTACCTTATCCCACCGGATTCCACCCAAGTTCGGAATCCGATATCGCAGATTGGCAGAGCTTTGTCCGAAATCGTAACCGCACCAAACTGTTCTGCTTTGCCGGGGCGACCCGTGGAGCTTTCAAGAACGATTTCAGAGGTTTGTTACTGAAACATTGCGAGAACGAGTCGGACTCGTGCCGACTCGTGGATTGTGGTGGGAGCAAGTGCTCAAATGGTACTTCGGCTATACTTGAATCGTTTTTGGACTCCGATTTTTGTTTGCAGCCTAGAGGTGATAGCTTCACCCGCCGGTCGATTTTTGACTGCATGGTAGCCGGTTCAATTCCGGTTTTTTTCTGGAAACGATCTGCTTATTTTCAATATGAATGGTTTTTGCCGGGAGAAGCGGGTAGTTACTCTGTCTTTATAGACCGTAACGCGGTGAAAAATGGTACAGTTTCTGTAAAAGAAGTTCTTGAGAGTTATAGTGGAGTGGAGGTGACTAAAATGCGAGACAAAGTTATTGATTCTATCCCCAAATTCATATATGCGAAACCCCAAGAGGGATTGGAGAGTGTAAAGGATGCTTTCGATATCGCCATTGAAGGAGTATTGAGGAGATTTCAAGAGCAAAAGGAATGGGCTTACAAGTGGAAGTGAATTAAGAAATCATTTTCTTCTATGAATTCTAAAATTCAATATTGTCCATTTTGAATGTGTAGGACGGTGGTATTGTATTATGAGAGGCAGATTTATTAGTTATTACAGTTAAAGACAAAGGAAGGAGAAGGAGAAGGAGAAGGAGTGTCAGTGTATGTAATTCTTTTTACTCACATGTATTGTATACAATTATTCATATATAGTCTAATTAGTTATTAGTACATTTTATGTTGTCGTTAGTAATAAAAGATCTATTTTGTAATATATGGTTAAAACTTCAAGCCTTGTATTCTAACTTCAATGATTCAAAATTATTTGAAGGATGGCTTTTTAGTTTCTCCATGCTCCGTGGAATTGGGAGATCCCCCTCCTCGCCCGTATATCTGTTTTCTAAATTTTCATTTTTAACATTTTTTTATCATTTATAAATTTAATAATTTAAATTAAATACACTATTAAAAAATAATTGATAATTGAAAAATAAGTGACCATGAAGGCCAAAACTAAAACTAAGATAAACAGCTTGATTTAAGCAAAATCTTTTGTCAATGAAAATTACGGGAGTAAATATTTATTTGATATTTCAAAAGAGATGTTGATGAAACTTTGTTTTAATAAAAGTTACCCATCCCTGCACATAATCTTTTGGTCATTGATTAAATATTATTCTAAACATTGTTGTCAAGAACAAAGACATTTGTGAGAAACAATCCATTTACAAGTTACAATACTGGTCCCTTGTTAAGAAATTATTTTTAACATTTTCTACATATAATTTCACATTATAATAAATATTAAATTACAAATTAACGCATTTAATTCATTTGAATTGTTAGCACACACATTATTCGAGTGCAAATGCTGAACGGAATCTGTATTCCTTTTTGTACTTTTAAACCAAAGTAAACGCACTCAGCTGGTAAAGTAGTAAACTACACCTTTCATTTCGAAACAACAACTGAACAACCCAAGTATTGATTATAATCTTCCTTGTTAGCTACCAATTGTAATATTATTTTTCGAATCATATATATAAATATTATTTATATTTATACATTAATTTAAAAAAAAAACGTGAAAAATGTATGATAATAAAATAAATTTTACACGTATTAATTAAAAAATAATGAAAATACAAATAAAAATATAATTAAGAATATCTAACACTAATCATTGATGAAAGAGATATGACATAGACACATAAATTTATTCTTATTTTTGTTTACCTACATTACTTATATTCTATTACATGTTACAATTAAATATAAAAATAAATTATTTATTTAGTTTTCAAAATATTTATATCACATAATTAATGATACATAAATGGTAGGAGTCCACTAATCATTACAAAATTAGGTGTTAATTTCTCTTTAGTGGAATCCAAGGAGATCACATGTAATATATCCCAGTCAATGGTGTGTTTATTTTATGTAAACTAGGAAACAAATTATACCACATAAAACCAATTATTTTCGTGATTCAGTTAAGATATGTAATTAATATAATTATTTTAAAAAAAATTATGACACATTAACAACCTAATTAATAGGATTCTCGTTACTATTTACTCTCCTTGAATCTCATGTTTTTTGAATTGGGTATGTAATTGTAAATGAATTATATTTATTTTAAAAATAGTAATTGATTTATGTATTTATTTTTTATAAATTATTATGAAAAACATAGTAACACAGATAAATAATTATTTTTATATTTTTATTTATTTATTTTCTATTAATTTTTTTAATTATAATTTTTTTTAAGTTATAACGATTTCTATCTAATATAATTAAAAAGTTAAAAAATAAATAAATAAATTATTTTTATCTTTGTGTTGTCATTTTTTTTCTCTTTATGATTAAAATGTTACAAAAAAATAAACACATTATATAAGTATCATTTTTTAAAAAAATAAAATTTTTTTTGCTAAATAATAAATAAAACCTTTTCTAGATATTTCTCTCTTTTAAATATTAGATAAGCACCAATCTCTTGTTTTTTTTCTGGTCAAACCATTCTCTATCTTTTTGAGGTTTCATTCTTTTCCTTCTCAGTTTCCAGATTGTATGAGTAAAAAATCAAGAGGTTACAAGCAAAAAAAACTTACAATAAAATTAAGGGATGAGATTTACATGTAATTAGGATTGATAAGGAGGGTCACTACGTACTAAGTATTCCATGGTGAAATGAATAGAGTAAACTGGGCCTCGCATATGAAATTGGCTGGTAGATAAGTTATATGCCATCACAGACTCACTTTAGGCTTCACATTCTTTATTGACCAGTGATTAAAATAAGGTCCTAAAGTAAATGTGTGGGGATCGAGTATTATATATGTACTTAAAAGCTAGATTAGACTAGTTAATTAAATGAACACTTGGCCTGTTTTGGAGTTGGGGAAATCCATGTGATGTTTAATATTTGAGAAATAATATCTCTTGCTTCTAGCACTGTATCATAAGATGCCATGTGACCATGTCTATCATTTTATAGATAATAAAGGAACGTCTATAATCAAGGGGTGATGATGCGATGCGAAACAATCTCTCAGACAAATAGGTTTAGAATTTTATAATTGGGATGAATTCGGAGTAAAAATTAAATATGTAATCAATTTTAATTAGTTATTTGTGTGAAAGTAATCTCTAAGATGAAATAGGTTTAAAAATTTATAATCGGGATGAATTTAGAATAAAAATTAAATATGGAATCAGTTCCAATTAGTTATTTGTGTGAAAATAGTTAAATTGTTATGTATATAATATATTTTTTATTGTATTAATATATATATATATATATATATACTTTTGTACTTGCATCTGATTATTTGATATCAAGTTATAATGAGTCATATTATATACCGACTTAAGATAGTTAAATTATTTTAAAAAAACTTATTTTTTTATGATGTTAAAAATCTAATATGTATTCAATCATAAAATAATTAATACTTAATTTTAATTAAAAATAATGTTTTATTATGTTAAGTTCATAATTTGAGTTTGTGGCTCCAATTGACACCCTTTTTTTGTGTGCCAATGACTAAACATTCCTATTTATAGTTTCATAATCTATTATAATTTGATAAAATTATTAAAATTATAAATAAATATATATTTTATGTTATATTTTGATTTTATTTTTTTGAAAAAATAATATATATATCGTAATCACATTAAATTAATATTTTAATTTAAACATAATTTAAATTTCTATAATAGTTTAATAAGTCTTCAAATATAATACTATAAATAATATTTTTTTTCTAAAAATTAGATATTTTAAAATTAAAATGTTATATATTTTATATAAATGAGTTTGAAGATTAATCCAAAATTAACCTATTAAAATTTTTTGATTCATAAATAAAACCAAAGTTTGTTGATATAGAAAAATTTGTATTGATTTTGATCTCCCCTAGATGAATTTTGAATTAATAGTCTTCTAATCTAATTTAAATCTATAAATAATAAGTGGTTTGATGAAATGTTCGGTCCTAAAACAAACCGTTAACTTATAACAATTTATTGTACTCCTAATTGTTTCAATATTTTTGCACTTAAATAAATGCTAATGATGCATATATTTATACTTATTTTAATTTAAGTATATTATGTGATAAAATAATATATCAAAGTAGTATAGCATATTTTGTTAATAAAAAAAGGAAGCAAATTCTTGTTCCTATAGTCTCTTGATTCTTTTACCATTCCACAAAAATAATATAATTTTTGAAGTAAAAGTTAATTTATTAAATTTTATATTAAATATAATTCAATAAATAATATTGTATTGAATTTAGTATGATATTATTTATTTAACTTAATATTATTTATGTGTTATTTTTTAATAAAAAAAATAAATTATTTTTTATTATATATAATAAGTTAAAATTAAACATACAATATAGAAATTATAAAAAAATACTAAATATAACATAATATTATTAAAAATAGATAAATAATATAATATGTGTTATTATAAGTTGAAATAATAACAAATATAATGTAATTTTTATATTAAAATAGTATAAAAATTGGGGTAAAATAATGATAATGGTGAGAGAGAATTGCTGAACCAAATTAAGTAGTCAACACTATGATATTGACTTCTCTTCGTTAATTGTTGTCACCTTTACCAATGCCTAGTTTATGATAGCCAACCAAGTGATGAGGCTAAAGGTGTTAAACATGCGTCGCTTCTTTTGGAGGAGTGAAGCTGAATAAAACAATGAAAACATTTCGAACGTACATACATTTATATATATATCTTATATGTGAGTTTGACTTAATTGTAATTAATTTTACATTATATTAACTATAATTTGATACTTGCTTAAATAATTTTATGAATAAAAAATTATTTATTTTTTAAAAAGATTCGGCCACATATCAGGGCTACGTAATAACCGTGAGTAGTGTAAATTTAAATAACTACATCATTCCTCCTAACTCCAATGCTGTTTAGAAGTTAGTATTAATAAAAAAGACAAGTGACAGACACCTAGAGTAGTTATTACAGGAACATTATTTTTACGATTTAGTTAACTAACCTTAGAAAAATATAATCTAATTTATTAATTTTAAAAAAATAATATAATTCAAATAATCAAATTTTAGTTTTTTTTTAAATATTTTTATCAAAACTAAAATTTTAATAGGAATATTTGGCAATGTATTTTTTTAAAATAAAACTTTTAAAAATTGAAAAAAAATGAAGAAAAGTATAAAATTTATCATTTGTGTTAAAAAAATTCAAAATTAGTAGACTAAATTAAGATTAAAATTTTAAATTAAAATGATTTATTAAAAAAAAAACTACTATACATATCAACCATCCACCTTAATAAAAATGTCGAAGATAGAAATAGCAACAAAACTCAACTTTACTTTTGGTGTGACTGGGACTTTTGTAAATACTATTTGCAGCTAGTCGTTAGAACTCAATTGGTGTTAACTGTTTAATTTTGGTGTGACTTGAGGTAGAGATTTCACCTGTTACCAGTGATAGCGTTTCAATATTTATTCTCAACTATAAATGAACACTCATCCCTTATTCATTTATTACATATTCCGTATATTTTATAAACTGGGAACTTTTATAAAAATAAAACTTATAGATAATTAATAATACTATTATTTTGAGATAAGCATCCTATTGTTTTTAGTTTTTAATAAATTGGAATCGATTCGATACAAACTGTTAAATCACATATTGGTTAAGAGTAAGTCAGTATTGATGCTTATAAGTCTGGTCAATCTTCTAATTCATAAGTTATTTTTTGGGTTCAGAATTAGGCCTGAGTTTTTAAGATGATATCAGAATTAGTTTCTTGATTTTTTCGTACTCTCATCGGTTCTTGTGCTGTAAATTCGAACCATGCCGTAAATCCGGACTCTAACCGATGTGGAGGGGATGCTAAATCCCACATTAGCTAAGAGTAATGTAGTACTGATGATTATAAGTCTGGTTAATCCTTTAACTCACAAGCTAGTTTTTGGGTTCAGAGTTAGACCTAAGTTTCTAAGACAAATAATTTAAATTTTTTTAAATTTAAATCTAATCTAATCTAATTTAATGATATAAATAATTTAAACATATTGGAGTTTTTTGAATAGAATAAATTTAAATTAATATTAAAATTAAAATTTATTTATTAATTATTATAATATATAAAACATAATATTTAGAATTTAAAATATGATGTAATTACAATGTCTTGTATACTATAGTTGAAATGTGATTATAGAGAAAAAGAAAACTTTTGAGTGTAGGAATGAGAGTACACATGGATCTGACACACCAAGGTCAAATCAAGTTGAGGAATATCGAAGTTATTATAGATTTTTAGAAAAAAATGAATTTATTAATTTTTTTTAACTAATAATAAATCATCTAAATATTCATAATATTATATTAATTTATATTCAATATAAAACTAAAAAAAATACATAATTAGAGATTCCATAAAATGAAATAAATGTTAAATCGCATTGCATACCAGATAATTATTACTAGTGATCTTATCAAATCTAAATCGATAGCATCCATGTTACTTAGTAGATCGTTGATGATCCCATCATACACTTAATATGTGATGTAAATATAAAATATTATATATAACGATATTTGTAGATATAATATATTAAAAATAAATATATAAATAAATGTATATAATAGATCTTTGTAACAAATCATATCCATAAGTAGATATAAATAAAAAAAATATTAGATACAAATATATACTGGATATAACCTGATACATCTTGTGTGGTAAGTGATATTTCTTGAAATTTAAATAGGTTGTTAGAATTCTATAGAAGATCACGTAGAATTTAATTTAATTTTCTTATTTTTTTTAAAAATATATAATAAAAATGTTTTGATATATCTAGGTATGAATATGCCAACTTTAAATTAAGTTTTTGTTAATTTAAAAAAAATCATTAAAAAAATCTATATTATGTAAATATTTACCCAAATTCAATATAAATATACATTTTTTCATTTAAATTAAGTTCTATCTATTTTATTTTTTATTTTAGGATGAGATGTCACCTAAGTTTCTTAAATTAGTTTATTTGATAGTTTATTTCTTCATATTAAAAATGATATAATTTGATCATAGTTTTGTAAAAAAAGATAATCCATGATAAATTATATCATTCTAAGATCTTTTATTTAAAATATTATTATTTTTTATTAAGTAATTAAAACACAATTAAAATATAAATCTTTAACAAGAAAAATAAAATAAAATTTATTATGAAATAGTTTTTTTAAAATAAAAAAATAATAAAATTGAAATATATTTTTTAATTTTTAATAAAAATTAAAAATTAATAAAATAAAAGAGTAACAATTAAAAAGTATTAAAAAAAATATTTTGTGATTTTTAATAATAATTATGACTTTAATATTGTTAAATATTTGTATTTTATCGTGTTTAATTAAAAAAATAAGATATTTTAATAAAATAATTATTTCATCTTTAATTTGATTTTTTAATAAGTTAAGGGATTAAATAATAGGATTTATAATTTAAATGATTAAATTATATAAATAATTTAATTTAAAATATTTTTATGATATTTATGAAACATTCTCACCCTAATATATGTTTCCCAGTCTGCATCTAAATGAACAAATAAGAATAAAAGAAATTTCAAGAAATTAGACAATTGTGTAATATGTCTTCCTAAACTTTAGTGAATTGCTATCTTAATAGTGAAGGAAAACATGATATTCACTCGAACTCGAAGGCTCGAAAAATATAAAGGTGGAATTAAAAAGGTGAAAGATGACACTAATTATTTTCAAAATAAATATTATAAATTCCCAAAAAAAATATCTATTGAAGCAATTTGGTGATAACATTTACAGCATTTCATCTATAGCTCACGTCAAAATTCACAAAAGGATAAATTTGTTAAGAAAATTAGTTTAAAATTTCAAAAAAACTAAACAAATATGTCATGCGGCCATAAATGTGTTGATGTGTCTTCGTATAAAAACGAACAAATGTCACGAAGGACATAAATGATGAGAAAGACATATATCACAATTATTTTTATTAATAATATATATATTAACTATATAAAAGTTATTATGGTTACAATTATTTTTTATTAATAATATAAAAATAATATATTATTAAATAAAATTATAATTATGATAAATAATAATTTAAATTACATTAATGTCATCGCAATTATTTTTCTTTACATTCAATTTTGACCAGCTATTCAGAGAATTAATGGAGGATAATTCAAAATCACAAGTGTGGAAAGCTTTTATGTCCAACCAGTACAAACCATAAAAGAGGACGTCTGTCAGTATATGTATTAATCCTATTTATTAATAGGTAGGTAGTTTTGACATAAATTATGTCTATAAAATAAGCAGTACAAGATGTGTTCTAAAATCAAACGCTAGATCTTGTCGTTCTTTCTAGACTTATTACACAAGAAGCAAAGGAAAAATGAGTAAAGCACAAGTGATATTCATTCTTGTTCAAGTTAGTTTTATCTTCGCCTTGTCAGAGGCTAAATTAAGCATCCTTGAGCCTCAACCTGCATCATCCTTCAACATTACCTCTATTCAGGTATACCCTTTATGAATTGCCAAAAAAAAAAATAGATTTTTTTTTATTATATCTTTTTTAATTTTTTTTTTTTAATATGTGTAAATTTGTTTCAAATAAAAGGACGCAGGAAGCTGTTCTTACACGGTTGTTGTAAACACGAGCTGCGCCTCACCTTTTTTCACACGGGATCAAATTAGTATTGCTTTTGGAGATGCTAGTGGCAACCAGGTTTTGTTTCTTCTTACTTTTAATAGAATTAAATGTATCAGTGCTCTCTACACTATTTAATTTGATTTATATATAAAAATTATTTAATTTTGTCTTCAGACTATTAATATACAAGAAAAAAAAAATTGTCAATACTTTTTTTCTTTAAATATCTTAATATTTTTAAAAATAAAATAAAAAAGAGTATAAAATTCACTATATTTGCTTTTTGAGCCATGTTTTTAATGAAACAAGAAGAAGCTTTAGTAGAAAAAAATAAAGGGGAAAAAAGGGAAAGAAAAAACAAATATAGGCCATAAAATGGAATAAATGCATTGTTTTTTTAATTTCTTTTTATAAAAAATATTTTAATTTTAAGGAAATAAATGAAAAATATATAGAAAGAAGATGAGACACATCCATTTATTTTCTTAAAACTATAAAAAAATTGATTTTTTTAAAAAATATGCGGTGTTTCAATGATCTATATTTAATAAAATTAAGTTTATGCTGATTTTATTTTGAGGAAAAAATAATGAAAAGAAAAACACCAAAATGAGTTTTAGTGGCTTTATATTATTGTCATATTTTATTTTAATTTCTAAAAAAAAATTACTTATGTTGAGTAGTATTGAATTTTAAAGGGAGAAATTATTTTGAATTAAATTAGATACATTATTAATAATTTAAAGATTAAATTGGATGGAAATTTTGTAGAGATTAAATTTAATAAAATTAAAATCAAACTTCGTGTGGGGACTAATAATGCATTTAAATTTAATTACTTTTTGGCTCCACGTACGTTTTAGCTAATTAATTGATAGGAACTCGTGTGCGCGTGTTTTACCTTTTGTGTGACAAGTTAAGTTCGATCATTGATACACTGGGTTTGTTTTTGTTAGTTATGAGCAAATTTATTAAGCTGAATAATTAATGCCTTTGTCTATTTTTTTTATAAATATGATTCAATTTTCATATGACGTACAGACATACATGGAGTTACATAGAGCAAATTAAAGATTGTTCAATTCGTACAAATATTTATTTTAATACCTGCTAGTATTTAGTGGAACTAGAAATTAGCAAAGTAACATGTGGTAGTAAATTTAAAAAAAAATTGAAAAATTAAAATTATGCATATAAAATTATAATAAAAATTAAATTTATTTGTATTACAATGATGATATAGAGAAAAATTTATGAATTTTTTATAAATAAAATAATATTTTATATAATTCAAACATGCAATTTTAAAAATCTTTAATTGACTAATCACAAATGAGATATATAAAATTGATTACAACATTGAATATTTAAGTTAAGTAAAAACAAAAGTTAGAAGTATTAAAAAAACCCAAAAAAATACATAACTTGTTATATTATTATTTACCCATACATAAATAAATACTCTTAGTTTGTTATAAAATGCTTAAAAATATTCAACTAAGTAAATATACATTTCAATTTCTTTATAATTAGTTATTCACTTAGTTTCATTCTCTATTATTTAACAAAATATATATTTTCAATGTTATTTTGAAATATATATATATATATATATATATATATATATATATATATATATATATTTTAAATAAATACATTATTCATACATTGAAAAATCAAATACTAAATCTTTTACATACCCATTAGAATAAAAACATGTTTTTTTTTAGTGTTATAAAAAATATATATATATAAAATCTGATATAAATTAAAAATAAAATTTGATGTATAAAAATTATATCACTCAATTAAACTATAATTCAACCATATAAACTTATGAAAGTAAAAGAGGTTCGTTACACACCCTATTCCCCTTTCTCTCCTCTGCGCGCGCGCGTATATATATGAACACGTATTTATTTGTTAATTAGGTGAACTAATAGAGCGTATAATAGATGATTATTTTTAAAAATCAACCTAATATTTAATTTGGATTGAAATTTAGGTATATGCAGCGAGACCGGAGGAACCGACAACAGGAACATTCCAACAGTGTTCTTCGGACACATTTCAGATAAATGGATCATGTGTGGGCGAAATCTGCAATGTGTATTTGTACAAAACTGGAATTGATGGTTGGCAACCGGAGACCGTGAAAATCTATAGTCCTAATTCAAAGGGTGTTACATTTTACTTCAACAAATCTATTCCTAGTGATATGTGGTATGGCTATAACTTTTGTGAGGACAAGCCCCAACCTAAGCCTTCATCTTCGCACAATCTCTTTGGTTGTCTCAGATTGTTTGCGGTTATTTCAGGCCTTGTTCTTGCTCTGTTGTGGCCATTTATTTACTAGTTACTTTAGTGCACTAGCTACTCTCTTTTAGTATTTATATATATGGTGCGTAGCTGATATATCTCTGGATACTGTTTCTCATTTATATAATCGAGTTATGTTGCATGCATATGTAGAACATATATATCTTTATATATAGGATTTGTTTAGTTCTGCTTATAATTTTCAATTTATCGACTTTTTAAATATTAGTAAAATAAATTGCAATTAAATTGTTATAATTTTTTGATTTTATTATTGTTTCATCTAAAAGTTATTATGATTTATTAATATTATTTGTTTAAATCAATTTTCATTGAAATTAGAGATGACAATCCAAACTCGTAGTTTCAGTTGGAACTAAGCTGTTTCATACTGTTAAGAACGGCTAATATCTTCGAATAAAAAAATTGAACCATTAACCCATATTATTATTATTTATTGTATTTTTCAAAAGAAATGAAATAGTAATTTTGTTATGTAATTTGAAAAAAAGTGGGTATCGGGTACCCCAAACCGATATTTTTTAAATAATAAAATTGAGATATCCATTAAAAAAAAGATCAAAGGTTATTTTTCAATAATCTTACAAAATTTCATGTTTTTTCAAAAAATGATCAATTTTATCACATCTCTAACTTAAAAATATGCAAAAATGATGATATGATTCCAATAATTTTGTTTTAAATATGTTATTTTATAATTACAATAAATTCAAATTTTGATAGCATAATTTATAACTTTCACTGGCAGTGTGACTTAAAATATTGCTTTTTTGATTGCATGATTTTGATGAAAGGACTACAACCAATGCCACGTCTTATACTTTATTTTTTTAACAAGGTCGTTTTAGTGCCATTTTTTTAATAGTATAAATACATTAAAAACAAGTGAGAAAGAAAAGGAGAAAAACATTATAAAAAATTCTATGAAATTCATCTCAAATTCAAGAGTAAACATTTAATTATTTATAAATGTGTTTATTACAATGACTTCATATGATGATAATAATAGAATCTAGTTCTAATAAACTAATCAATTATATTATCACAAGTGAAGCATTTCTAGTTAATTACAAGAGATTCTATTACTACTTGTGAAAGTGTATTTTAATCTTAACATTTTCCCTCAATCTTAAGCCGGTGTAAAACTATTAACTTTGTGCGAAGCTCACGAAAAAGAGTACTAACAAGCTCACAAAAACGAGTACTAGCATGTTATACTGGGTGTTTGGCTAAGTTGCCAACACTGATGTTATGGTTCTAGGAGATGAATTTTTAGTTCTTGCAATATCTTTTAAACCCCATGCTATCTCAACCACTAGTTGAACAAGTGCTCGGAACTCTACCTTTGTATTGGACTAGGAAACAACTTTTTACTTGCTTAAGCTTAAAGAGATAAGAGACTGGCCAAGACCAATACAATACCCATTAATTGATTTTCTGTCATTTCCACGGTGTCCAGTTTGCATCTGTGTAGATTGTTATGTCAATTGTTTTTAACGTTGTGAGAAAAATGCCATAATTTGGTGTGCTTTTCAGATATCTGAGAAGCCTTTTAATTGCTAACCAATGTTTATAAATGAGTCAATGCAAGTATTGAAAAAGTTTATTAACACTAAAATTGATTTCTAGCCGTGTTAATGTACAATATTGAAACTGTGTAGCATTGGAAAGTGGAACACCATCATCCTTTGAAAGAGGTGTACCAGTAACCATTGGTGCAGAGGTAGGCTCTGTGTCTTTTAATTCAAACAATTCCTTGATGTATTTGGGTTGACACAAATGCATGCCACCATCTGTTTTAGTAACTTCTATTCCTAACAATAACTTGACATCCCCTAAGTCTTTCAATGAGAATACCTTATTCAGACGTGTAATAAGGCTTGTAATAAACATGGAATCATTCCCTGTAATTATGATATCATCCACGTAGATCAATAGAACCACAAGCAAACCATTACAATCATATACCATCATAAAAGCATCACTGTTAGAGCACTTAAAACCCCAATCAACTAAACACCTATTTAGCTTGAGAAATTAGGCTCAAGAGGCCTGTTTCAACTCATATATTTCCTTATTAAACTTACATACATAATAAGGGAATTTGAGTGTTTACAAAGCCTTATGGTTGAGACTGTATACCTCCTCAGTAATGTCCACATTCAAAAATACAATGTTAATATATAACTACCTAATCTATCATTTCTACGAAAGTGCTAATGTGAGAAGGATTCCAATGGTAGTAGGTTTCATTACAGAGCTTAATATCTCCTTATAATTAGGTCCTTCGATCTATTGGAAACCTTTAGCCACAACTCTTGACTTATACTTGTCAGGTGATCCATTAGGGAGCAGTTTAGTTTTAAAAACCCATTTATGACCAATTATCTTTCCATTGGTAGGTCTAGAAACAATATTCTATGTACCATTTTGGTATTTTAAGAATAGACTCAACATTCAATGGTTCTGGAAGAATAGAAATTGAAAATAGTGATTTTGGTTTGAAAATTTCTTACTTAGAACTTTGTCAAGATGAGTGTTGATATAAGAAGGAAATTGATGAAGTCTTGAAGAAGAAGAGATAATTAAGTCAACTATTAAGTTGATACCAATTGGATCAAAGACATTCGAAGGCCTAATAGAGCTAAATTAAAGAGGCACGATAATAGAAAAAGGTAATGAAATACTAGTTATTGGAGAGATTAATTGAGTTTCAAAAGTTAAGTGATTGTGGATCAAAAGTATGAGAAGTTGGAGTGTGAGATGTCATAGAAGTTGAATAAATAGATGACTTCGATATATAAGATACAAACCACTTTTCACTACTAAAAACAAGATTTGGATGAGTAGGAGTAGATGTAGGTTTAATAGTATTGGGGATAAATCGAGCAGTAGGAATTGAAACAAAAAGAGTTAAATAAGTAGCTTGATTAAGAGGAGAAGAGACTAATGTGGTATGTAAGAAAGGAAACATATTCTCATCAAATCAAACATATGTTTAAATGAAAATCTTGGAGAGACAAGATCTAAACACTAGAGGCCCTTGTGTTGAGCAACATACCTGAGGAGTGCACAAGAAAAAGATCTTATTTCTAGTTTATAATGATGATATGGCCTAAGAAAGGGAAAGCATATGCATCTAAACACCTTGAAATAGGTGTAATCTTACCTCTGTTGAAATAAGAGCTCAAAAAGGTTGGAACCATGGAGAGATTGAGATGGTAATTTATTGATTAAATGTATAACAATTTGAAAAGTGTAGTCCCAATAGATCATAGGAACATTAGACTTTACAAGCATAACTAGACCAACATCTACAACCTCTCTATTATGTCTCTCAACAACACCATTTTGGGATGGTGTGTAGGGCTAAGTTAGTTGAGGTATAATACAACTAGTAAATGGTGCGATTTTAATTTTTTTAATTCAGTTCCACCATCGCTTTGAAGCATTTTAATCTTAGTATGAATCGTCTTTCAACAAATGCTTTAAAGTGCAAAAAAATATAAGGTAATTGATAATCGTCAACAAAAAGAATAAAGTATTTCATTCATTGCAAAGATGGAACATGAGCTAGTCCTCATAGATCAACATGTATAATGTCAAAAGGATGCATAAAACGAGAATGAACATGCGTAATTAATAATCTACGTGCCTTAGCTAATTGGCATAGACTATACAAACTAGAATTACTAGTGGGAGTGAGTTCTTTATTCATGTTAATAGCTACATGTTTTCCAACATCAAGATTGGGATAACCAAGCCTATCATGAAGCAAATCACTACTCAACACAACCTTCATGCAAGAAGCATTGTTGATTGGTTGGCTTATGATCTCAGAGGATAGTTGATACAATCCATCTTTAGCATCCTTCACTAAAACAGTAATCCTGGTTGCCACATCCTTTACGTAAAACATGTTAGAGAAAAAATTGACAATAACTTCATTATCAACATAAAATTATTTAATATAAATCAAATTATTCTCTAACTTTAGAACGCACAGCAAATTAGATAGTTGAATCAGATATGATCCTTAAGATAAACATGTACTACCAATATGTGTAATATGTATACTAGATCCATCACCATGTAACTCCAAAGCATTACCTGTGTAAGGTCTTACTTGCTGAAGCATTATATCATCAAACATTCGATAATGTGTAGCACTCGTATCAAGGAGCCATTATTGTGTAGAATCAATGTTAAGAACATATATTGTTAACAATGCTTGAGGTGAATGGTTACATAAGAGGAAATATGTAAGTTATAAGGAAAGGAAGTAATCTTTGAAAGAGATTCTTCAAGAATAACATCTTAAGCTCGTGTAAAGTTTGCTTGAGGAATATTACCTTTGAATTTTTGGAGATTGGAATACAACTATTTTTAGATTGAGAATATCTAAAGTAGCAATGTGCAATTATATGGTCATATTTCTTGTAAATTTGACATTGAACGTTGTCAAATTTTGTTGTTTGAAACTAGAAGATTGAGTAGGTTGGGATGGTGGAAGGAGATTTGGAGAATGTCTTAGTGTAATTAGCCTGAGTATGTGCGAGTTTAGATGCACTAATACATGCTTATTGTCAATCATAAACATGTAAGTGTGTAAACAACTCATCTATACCAATAATTCTCTTCTTACGAGTCATATTCATGACAAGTGAGGAGTAACGAGAGTTAACCTCGAAGCACATAAAGTATCTACTTTCTTTTTGTGATTGAATCTCCAATAACATGTAAATGATCGATAAGATCCTTTGTTATGTTAATATATTTTCCAAATGTTATATTACCTTTCCTTATTGATTGAAATCTCCATCGTAAATCTACTAATCTCCTAAGTGAATTATCATTAAAATCCTTACTAAGAACTTTTTAGTAATAAAAAGGTGTGTTTTTCAATAAGAATTTTTAGATGACTTAAGAAATAAATTAATAAATCCAATTCTTGATAGCGTTGTCTTGTATCTTTCAATCAAGTGCTAAACATTTTAAAATAATATAATAAAATAAGAATTAAATTAACATTTAATTTTTTTAAATTAAATATATTTTAAAATAAATATTAAAAAATAAGAAATATGGTTAAACCATGAGAAATATTAAAAGATATATTATTTTACTATATTATTTAAAATATTGACATTAATTTTCATGTTTTAGTTATTTAGTATATGTTTTTAAATAAAATAAAAAATATAAAGTAAGAATAAATAAAATTCACTTTAATCATAAAAATATTATTTTTTATTATTAAAATTATATTTTTATGTAATTATACGTATATAAAAAAAATAATATTAATATATGTTTGGTTTTTTGTATCGTACTAATATTTTTACTTTCAATGTACGTCTTATAAGTTGTGGTTATTTAAAAATAATAATAATTTTTTTAATAAATAATACGATTTAAATTATATATGATTAAAATATCTATAGAAAAGTATTCTTTCTTGAAGAAAAGATATATTGTAGCTAAAATTTAATATTTAATTTCCATTCGTACGGTCAAATAAATATTTAAAATTTGAAGACTTGACAAATGAACGGATTTAATCGTTACACCTAGACCACCACCACGATCATAAATTGCTACAAAACCCTAACCGTTTTATACCCTTTCGTGTACTGCAACTGAACCTCCACGCCCCAGCTGCCTAATAGCACTTCATATTCATACTACTATCTCTTTCTCTCTTGGCTAAAACACAACTTCTTCTTCCCCATTGAAGAAAGACATGCCTGCTTTATCTATAAACGACGTCGCACTATCATCTAGTCCCAAAGACAAAAAGAAGGGGAAAAAAGATACTAAGAAAAAGACGATGAAGGATCAAACATTTACTGAAACCCTTGGTTCTGACTCTTCCACTGACGATAGGAAGCGTAAGGAGTCGAATCTCAAGAAGGAAGGCAAGAAGCGAAAGGCTATAGACCTTGATCTTGACGAAGAACGGAGCGAGACGAGCTCTGAGCTCGGCGAGCCTATGAATTCGGCGACAAAGGGCGTTGATGTCGAGAAATCGAAGAAGAGCAAGAAGGTAAAGGTGGCGGAGGTGGATGCGGAGACCGAGAAGCATCCCAATGTGCTATCGAGGTTTCGATTATCGGAGCCGCTGATAGCCAAATTGAAGGAGAAGGGTATCGAATACTTGTTTCCTATTCAGGCCATGACGTTCGATACAATCTTGGATGGCTCCGATTTGGTTGGACGGGCGCGCACTGGACAGGTAATTACCATTTTATTTTATTTTATGACCCAGATAAAAAGTTGTCAAAATTTTAAGAAATCAGTGAATTTAATTGCTTGTGGCTATGATATTTTATTTCAAATTTTCAATGACTGAAAATTAAAGGGTTTTCTTGAATTCTGAATTTCGTTTAGTACCTTTTGGTTTCATTATTTAATGAGTCTCAGTTAGCGATATTTGCGTCATTAATTATATTAACTGTTTATTTACGGAAGCTTATTATTCGCATGCAATTGATCTGAACTACATTTGGTTTGCTAAATTGCAGGGTAAAACACTTGCATTTGTGCTTCCTATTTTAGAGTCTTTGACGAATGGTCCTGCTAAAGCATCACGGAAGACTGGATATGGCAAGCCGCCAAGCGTTCTTGTGCTTTTGCCCACCAGAGAATTAGCTACTCAGGTAAATTACAACCCGATGAATCATTATTTAAGTTACTATGACGAGTTTTATTCTTAGCTCCATAGTGAACTTTTGTTCTATTAGGTCCATGCTGAGTTTGAAGCATATGGTGGTGCGATGGGATTGACAACATGTTGTCTGTATGGAGGGTCTCCCTACCATTCTCAAGAGATTAAATTAAAGAGAGGGGTTGATATAGTTGTTGGAACACCTGGCCGAATAAAGGTACGTCTGTTATCTTTTAGTTGGTATGGTAGATCTCTTGTGGAGCTAATTGGGCATGCTGCTGAAACTTGTGGATTTTGTATATAAAGCTGACTATTATTACGAAGTTGTGCAGGATCACCTAGAGAGGGGTAATCTCCAATTGGGTTCCTTGAAATTTCGGGTCCTTGATGAAGCTGATGAGATGTTGAGGATGGGTTTTGTTGAAGATGTTGAACTCATACTAGGTATGTGAATTATTATTAGTAAAGTATGTTTTGCTCTAAAATTTGCTTTCTAATGCTGAAAGCCTTTCCTAGTTTTCTGAATCTATAGAAGAATGTATTGTTCTAATATGCAATCCTTCTGGATTAGTGGAAGACTAATTATTTTAAAGCAGTGTTTGGTGATTAATGTTGGATTATCCCTAGTATCCTTACTGATGCAAGATGTGGACTTGAAAACTTATTTTCCATTTTAGTGGTGCTCCATGCTCGAAAGTCTTTCCTCTTGTTTGTGTTCGTGACGTTGTGTATGGAGTACATGAAACTGTGTAGCCTCAAAATTGCCAAGCTTTTTTTGCCTCAATGAAAATGAAATAATTGTTTTCCTGATAACTATATTTAAGTAGCATTTTAATTCTTTTTATATTTGCAGGAAAGGTAGACGATGTTAGCAAAGTTCAAACCATTCTCTTTAGTGCAACGTTGCCGGATTGGGTGAAAAATGTTAGTTCTTATAAATAATATGTTTTATGATTATCAACCTTTTCGATATGCAAATTGTTTCCTGAGCACAGGGCCTATATGGTGTAAACTGACATGAGATTTTGTCTGTTTCCATGGTTCCACCTTGAACTGTACGAGTGATTTTGTTCTTTTACTTCTCAGATTGCTTCAAGGTTCCTCAAACAAAATAAGAAAACAGCTGATCTTGTGGGCAATGAAAAAATGAAAGCTAGTACAACTGTCCGGCATATTGTTATCCCCTGTTCAAGTACAGCAAGAACCCAATTAATTCCTGACATCATTCGTTGTTATAGCAGGTTTGATATTTAGAATTAATTGTTTTATATTATTTGTTTTAGTTGTTTACACTTTGTTATTTTTTTTTAAATATTCCTAACCCGATGTTTTGTAATCCAGTGGAGGTCGTACAATAGTTTTCACTGAGACAAAGGACTCTGCTTCAGAACTTTCTGGATTGCTGCCTGGGGCTCGAGCTTTGCATGGTGACATACAGCAAGCTCAACGTGAGGTCAGTCTTTCAAGTGCTCTGGTGTACATATGCTTTCTATGTTTATGGATTAGTAGGAAGTTTTCTCATAAAAATATGGGCGTCTGGAGTCTTGAGTAGTCATTAACACCTTATTTACTTTTTTTTATAAATAGTAAACATACATATTCTTTTAACAGAAATGAGAGGATATAATCTCCTTGTTGCTATATTTTTGGGCATTGATTCTGTGCCTAGTATATTTCTGTTCACATTCGAGGATCTCAATTCGCTCCATTTTTTTAATCCAAAAAGTATAATGCAGCCTCTTTTCTTATGAGATTTATTTCATGGTGCTTGCAGGTTACACTTTCTGGTTTCAGGTCTGGCAAGTTTATGACTTTAGTGGCCACGAATGTTGCAGCGAGAGGGTTGGATATTAATGATGTTCAATTAATTATTCAGGTTTGTATGAAGTTTAAGATGTTTTATTTAACATCTGTGATTTATGCTCATCTTGTATTCTTACTTTGGTATTCATACCTCAGTGTGAACCTCCACGTGATGTAGAAGCTTATATCCATCGTTCTGGACGTACAGGAAGAGCTGGTATATACCTGAACTATTTGTATTTTGTTTCTTTCATTAAATGTGTTAATATGTGACAAGTTTCATGTTTTCAGGAAATACTGGTGTTGCTGTATTGCTTTATGATCCTAGGCGGGCAAATATATCTAAAATTGAAAGAGAGTCTGGTGTGAAATTTGAGCACATATGTGCTCCTCAACCAGCTGATGTTGCAAAAGCCGCGGGTTCTGAGGCAGCAGATTTGATAAACAAAATTTCTGACAGGTAGGTTTGATCCAGATACTTTATGGTACATTTTGGTATTCCTTTCGTCTTCCTATCCCTAGGCTCAGCATTGAATGTCATCAATTGCAGTGTCATTCCTGTTTTCAAGACTGCTGCTGAGGAGCTTTTGAACTCTTCTGGTTTATCTGCAGTTGAACTACTGGCTAAAGCTCTTGCCAAAGCTGCCGTGAGTTATTCTATTTTTTTTACTCATTGTTTTCTATTTTTTTGATGAATACACTCAAACTATTTCTTGCTGTCAAGAAAATAATTTAGGCTAATTCCATGATAAACAGGGTTATAGTGAAATAAAGAGTCGATCACTTCTTTCATCTATGGAGAACTATGTGACAGTACTTCTTGAGGCTGGAAAATCCATTTACACACCCTCGTGAGTAATTATTACTTTTCTCTTCTCGCATTGTCTTTATTTTCAATTGTCAATTGAATTTATTTTCTTCTACTAAAATCATGGTTTAGTAAGGAATTTACCCAAGAGAAAGGTGACATTAGATAGACGACTGATCTGCATGGGTCTCCTATAGAATTTGGTTTGTATACTGTGTTGAATATGATTATTTTTATGACCTATGTGTACATATATTGTTTCAGTTTTGCTTATGGGGTCCTGAAGAGATTCTTGCCCGAGGAGAAGGTTGACTTGGTGAAGGGTATGGCTCTCACAGCTGATGGAAGAGGTGCAGTATTTGATGTTCCGGCAGAAGAGTTGGATACATTTCTTGCTGGTAATCATGCCTTGTTATGTATTACTTACCTATAGAGAGAGGTTTAGGGACACGCATTTGCTTACGTTTTTGCACATACACCACCTGTGGTGTGCTTGTTTATGTTGTGCCATGTGGTATAATTATCTAGAAAAGCATACTTACCTATTTTCAAAATTTGTTCTGTCACGTGCACTATGAGTAGTTTGTCAACAAAAGCACACAATTCCTCGTTAAGTTGATTAGACTCATTAAACATTTTGTTTCACCAGCATGTTTATCCAACCGGATTTTTTTTTAGTGTCCATTGGTTTGTTAATTCTTGGCAACATTGTCTGTGCTATCCTTACAGGTCAAGAAAGTGCAGCTAATGTGAGCTTAGATGTGGTGAAAGCATTGCCACCTTTGCAAGAAAAGGAGCAGAGAGGTGGAAGATTAGGTAGTGGTGGTGGTAGGTTCTCAAGTGGAAGAGGTGGCAGAGGTGGATTTGCAGAGCGAAGAAATAATGGGTTTTTCAATCGATCTTTTGGGGGTAGAGGTCGTGGCAGCAGTGGTGACAGGAAATGGTGATTGATGTTGAAATTGTTTAGAAGTGTTCAAATTGTGTGAGCAGATATGATGATTGATGGGGTTAACGGTAAGTTATTGTCAAACGTTGATAACTTATGATTGGTAACAAAGAAAATATTCACGACAGGGCCTTACCTAGGAATTTGTTCTCATAATTGGGCCTGTTTTAGTGAACTTCTTCCCGCCTTCTTTTTATTGTCCTTTGTACTTTGCTGATTTAATTGTGCGTGGGGAATTTTCCATGTGTCCCCACCGTTGTCAATTTCTGACACGTGTAAGTTTAACATCTTATAATTATTATTTTAAATTCTTAAGAAAAATAAAGAAGTTGGTTTCTTACATTTTTTGATGAAAATTTTGGCTTTTGTTGCCAGGATCTTGGTATGTTTCTCATCTATTATGGGGAGTGGCATGCATTTTCTTTGCTCTTAAATTATCTAAATCAACTCCAAAAACTTATGAAGGTTGGCTCTGATGCAATGATGTGTCAAGCAGCCCCTTTGCATCTAGTGCTTGGCTGGTGTTTGGTCCGCCGTTGTAAGCTAATATTGATTGTTTCTTTTTGTTCTTTTTTTTTTGTTTGGCCAAAACGTAGATTAATTTATGTAAGGGCTTGGTTGACATTTTTACGCAGAGTATGAAAATACTCTCATTTTTGTATTATTATATTCAAACATACAGGAAAATACAGCTTTTGAATGAGAAGAAATGTAACGATATTATCACAATAAATTTTAGTCAATAGTATTATAATTAATGAGGAATAAAATATACATTTAATAAGTTTTTATATTGGTAATAATAAAAATTATTGTTATAATATTATTATTTGAAAATATTATATACAATAGTAATACTTTTCTCGTACATGAAAAATACTTTCTTGAACAACAGTTTTCATTATCGGAATTTATTATTTTTATGAACAACTTATATAATCAATAATGCAGAGTTAAGAAATAATATATAAAAAGTTTTTCTTTATAGAATTTTATCATAATAAAATATATTTTCATATATTCCCCCCCCTAAAACTACATACTAATTCTTATGAAGTACACCGGGAATAAAATATATGTTAATTTTTGTATTCATTTATATATACTTCATCTATAATAAAAGTGTTAATTATAAATTGAAACATTATAATTTTGTTAATTGTTTTAGTTGTCTCACGATCACATATTAGAAGAAGAAATATGTTAAAATAAGCTAATATCATAATTTATTGCCAGTATATATTGAATCATGAATGAATTGACACGGACATATCCCCCTTTGAGCTAAGGTAAATTTCTTAGATTAGAAATACCAGCCAAGCACTCCATCTCTATCACATCTAAGTTTTTCTCATGGATTCTTAAAAAGAATGGGTTACAGCTATATATATATATATATTTTTTTTTTTTCATTCCTAAAATAAAAGTATTTAAAATATTAATTTTATCTCTATTATCGATTATACTTTAATAATAATATTATTAAATATTAATATCATTAGTTAATCGTAATAATAATTTTTTTTTTGAAATGTTGACACCCAAGAAAAATTCTAATTAATAATATCTTAAATTATATTATTTATATTATTTAATCATTATTAAAAATAATATTATTTTATCGTCTAATTTTATAAAAATAATTAATTAAAAATAAATTATATTATTTTAATAATTTTTAAATAAAATATTATTATTTTTTATCAAATGTTCAAAGATGATAAAAACAATCTTTAATAATAATAAAATTAGAATTAATAAAAAGTTACAAAATATTCATTTTTAATATATGTTAATGATATTTTAATCACTTAAAAATAATAATAATATATTAATAAAATAATATAATTTATTTTTTTACGAAATTAAAGAATTAGATTACATAATTTTTAATCTAAAATAATTAAACATGCAAATCACGTTTCACCGTCTTTTATTCCTTCTTTCCCAATAATTAATCATTTCAAAACTTAGCAATCAAATAACTAATCATCCAAAATACAGAATAGTGATACCATGTTTCAACTTCTCTTAACCACCAAAGTTCAGTAAAAAAAAAAATAAAATTAATGGAAGATAAATTTTCTTAATCTATTGTTTTCTTTCTCCCAAAATATTTTCATCTTCGGTGGTATAATGTGACCACATGTGTCCTGTGAAAGGGACCGCCTGATCATATTCTTATCTCACTGGCTTACACTCCATCTCTATCACATCTAAAGTTTTTCTCACCGATTCTTAAAAAAGAATGGGTTACAGCTATTTTCTTTTTCATTGCTACAATAAAAATATTTAAAATATTAATTTTATCTCTACTATTAATTACAATTTATTGTTAATATTATTAAATATTGTTATCATTAATTAATAGTAATAATAATTTAGTTTTTGGCAGTAGACCATAACCTAGCCCACTGGAAAATACAGATAAATATATAACCACATTAACTGTTTCTGCTACCCTTCAACTAGCCAGCTCGTCTCTTCCTATATCTACTCAGCTCAGCATTCATTAATTCAAAACTACCAACCATATTTATTATCACCACAACACAACACTTTTCCCAGAGGCTCCTTTTATTTTACTTACTATTCATCTTCTTCACAATTTCTTCGCTTTTTCCCTCATAATTATATATCATTTCTTGCCTGAAAAATGGACGAAAATCCCCAAAAATGGTTATTTTTAGTCCTAACAATCTGCCTATTGTTCAGCACTGTCATATGTGCAAAAACTCAGATACCAAAGAAGACTTATGTTGTTCAAATGGACAATGCAGCTAAGCCAGATTCATTTTCCAATCACTTTGATTGGTACTCATCGAAAGTAAAATCAACTGTCCTTAAGGTGCAAGAAAATGAAAGCGATAAGGTGTATGAAGAGAGAATAATTTACAATTACCAGACTGTTTTGCATGGAGTTGCAGCCAGGTTGAGTGAAGAAGAGGTTGACAGTCTAGAAAAACAAGATGGTGTGTTGGCCATATTCCCAGAGACAAAATATGAACTCCATACAACTAGGAGTCCCGTGTTCTTAGGTCTTGAGCCACAGGATAGCACCAGTGTGTGGTCTCAAACACTTTCTGACCATGATGTCATAGTGGGAGTGTTGGACACTGGAATTTGGCCAGAGAGTGAGTCTTTCAATGACACTGGAATGAGTCCTGTTCCAGCTCATTGGAAAGGAGTATGTGAGACAGGCCGTGGCTTTAGAAAAAGTCACTGCAATAGAAAAATAGTGGGTGCTAGAATATTCTATAAAGGATATGAAGCTGCTACTGGAAACATTAGTGAGCAAAATGAGTATAAATCACCTAGAGATCAAGATGGGCATGGAACTCATACTGCAGCTACAGTTGCTGGATCTCCGGTTCCTGGTGCAAATCTTTTGGACTATGCTTATGGGACAGCAAGGGGTATGTCCCCTGGTGCTAGAATTGCAGTGTATAAAGTCTGCTGGGTTAGTGGTTGCTTTAGTTCTGATATTCTTGCAGCTGTTGATAGAGCTGTGGCTGATGGAGTAAATGTCCTCTCCATATCCTTGGGTGGTGGAGTCTCTTCTTATTATCGTGACAGTTTGTCAGTAGCGGCTTTTGGAGCAATGGAGATGGGAGTTTTTATCTCGTGCTCGGCAGGGAATGGAGGGCCTGACCCTGTCAGCCTAACAAATGTATCACCATGGATCACAACAGTTGGTGCAAGTACCATGGACAGAGACTTTCCAGCCACAGTAAAACTAGGAAATGGCAAGACTGTGACTGGAGTTTCCTTATACAGAGGGAAAAGAATGCTATCAAAAATTAAGCAATACCCTGTGGTGTACATGGGCAGTAATTCAAGCAGTCCTGAAGTAAGCTCATTGTGTTTGGAAGGGACTTTGGAAAGAAACTCTGTTGCTGGAAAAATTGTGATATGTGACCGTGGGATCAACCCTAGAGCGCAAAAAGGTCATGTGGTGAAAGCAGCAGGAGGAGTAGGCATGATTTTGGCAAATACAGCTGCAAATGGAGAGGAATTGGTTGCAGACTGTCACCTTCTTCCGGCAGTTGCAGTAGGAGAAATTGAAGCAAAAGCCATCAAGCATTATGCTTTGACAAATACAAATGCAACTGCAAATCTAGCATTTCTTGGAACTAGGTTGGGAGTAAAGCCATCTCCTATGGTTGCAGCATTTTCATCTAGAGGACCAAATTTTCTCACACTTGAAATTTTGAAGCCTGACTTGATTGCACCAGGGGTGAACATTCTTGCTGCTTGGACTGGAGACCTAGGACCATCAAGTTTGCCAATTGATGATAGGAGAGTGAAATTTAATATATTGTCTGGTACATCAATGTCATGCCCTCATGTGAGTGGAATTGCTGCTTTGCTTAAGGCTAGACACCCGGATTGGAGTCCTGCAGCCATAAAATCTGCCCTCATGACAACAGCTTATGTTCATGACAGCACACATCAACCTCTTAAAGATACCGTAACACCCTTTCCCATGATCCCATACGATTACGGAGCTGGGCATATAAACCCAAAGAAAGCTCTTGACCCAGGTTTGATATATGACATTGAGGCTCAGGATTATTTTGATTTCCTCTGCACACAAAATCTAACTCCTGTGCAGTTGAAAGTATTTTCCAAGTACTCAAATAGGAGTTGCCAGCATTCTTTGGCTGGTCCAGGAGACTTGAACTACCCTGCAATCTCAGTTGTGTTCCCAGAGAATACATCTGTTTCTGCCTTGACAGTTCGCCGTTTTGTGATAAATGTCGGTCCTCCAGTTTCAAATTACCATGTTGTTGTTTCACCTTTTGAAGGTGCTTATGTTAAGGTCCAGCCTGAAGCCCTGAGTTTCACAAGGACACATCAAAAGTTATCTTACCAGGTCACTTTCACGACAAAAGCACGAAAAACAGTTCCTGAATTTGGAGGTCTGGTATGGAAGGATGGAAAACACAAGGTGAGAAGCCCAATTGTTATAACATGGCTTACATCACTATGAACTATGCTCAGTATTTTGAACATGTCATCATCTCCTTAGTTTTTATGTCGTAATAAGAAAATTGTATGAAATTCAATCATTTTTACTTCATGAAATGATGAATTTCCTCTGTTTCATTTTGTTGGTTTGTAAACTTGTTTACAAGCCCAAAGAAATAAAAAAAACTCTTTGAAATATTCTAGTCCATTTGAAATCAAGCTCATGGAAGCTTCTATGGTGATGATCTGGAATGATAAGGATACATCTCATTGTTGGTGAGAAGAAAAAAAATCAATTAGTTAGGTAAAGAAATAGGTGTATGATTTAAATTATTTTGGTAGGTTTATATTGTATGACTTAGCTTTATTAGTTGTTTCCATAAATATCTCTCAATAGCAATGTAATAATCAAGTTAAATAAATCAGAAACAAAATTTGAGAGTTTCTGGAAAATTGTTCTTGAGTGTTCTTAAGTTTTAATCCATAATAATCCAACAAAGTGATATCAGAGCTGTAGTTGGAAATATAAATATATACTATTGTATATCAAATCGAAGCTCTCGATGAGACAAATTTGACGCCGCAAGAATCATCCCGATCGGAGTTCGGACGTGCCGCCACGATACTCCGGAAGGTTCTGCTAGAAAGTGAGTTAACTCACCGAGTCAGCCGAGTTGACCGAGCCGTGAAGCCTGTTGACCGAGTTGCTGACTGAGCCTCCAAGCCGTTTGACTGAGCCGCCAAACAGTTGACTAAAAAAATTTAGATTTTTCCTCGGAGTTCCTCCTAAGGTTTTTTGACGTTCTGAATCTATTTGTGCGATCATAATTTGTAAATTCTCACTATATTGAGAGTTATGTTAAGTGTAGGTATGCCATTGTTTCAAGTCCCGACACTCAATAATGAAAATTATGATAATTGGAGTATCAAGATGAAGACTCTTTTGGGTGCACATGATGTGTGAGAAGTCGTAGATAAAGGTTTAAGGGAGCCAGACGATGAAACTACTCTAACGTGAGTGCAAAAAGAATCTTTGAAGGATTTGAGAAAGAGAGACAAGAAAGCTCTTTTTCTTATCTATCAAGCCTTAAATGATGATAGGTTTGAGAAGATTTTAGATGCAACATCTTCCAAAGCTGCGTGGAATAAACTTCAAATTTCTTTCAAAGGAGCCGAGAAAGTGAAGAAGGTTCATCTCCAAACACTAAGAGGTGAGTTTGAATCTCTACATATGAAAGCTTCCGAATCTATTTCCAACTATTTCTCGAGAGTCGTAGTTGTTTCTATTTAATTAAAAAGAAATGGTGAGATGTTGAGGGATGTTAGAATAATGGAAAAGATACTTTGTTCATTAGATTCCAAATTTGAACACATCGTTGTGACGATTGCGGAAACAAAAGATTTAGAAGAAATGACCATTGATGAACTCAATGGGTCATTACATGCATATGAAGAAAAACATAAAAAGAAGCAAGGGATCATTGAGCAACTCTTCAAGATGCAATTCAAGGACAAGCATGAAAGCCAAGGCAATGACAGAAATTAACATGACCGAGGTAGAGGTAGAGGCCGTGGACGAGGTGGAAGTCACGGTCGTGGAAGAGGTAATATGAACTCAAGGTATGACAAATCTCAAGTTTAATGCTATAATTGTCAGAAATTTGGACATTATGCTTCAGAATGTAGAGCTCTTAATAATAGAGTAGATGAGAAAATCAACTACATAGAGGAGAAGACCGATGAGAAAGAAACTCTTTTTTCTAGCACGGAAGGAGGGTGATAGTAGTTAATCAAATGCTTGGTATTTTGACAGCGGTGCAAGAAACCATATGTGTGGAAGGAAAGACATGTTCGTGGAACTAGATGATTCAATAAGTGGAAATGTCTCATTTGGAGATGATTCAAACGTAGCAGTGAAAGGAAGAGGTAACATTCTTATTCGCTTGAAAGATGGATAACATCAATTTATTTCCAAGTTTACTATGTCCCAAATATGAAAAGTAACATCTTGAGTTTAGGACAATTATTAGAGAAAGGTTATGATATTCATATGAAGGATTGTAATCTTTCTATAAAAGATGATAAGAATAAACTCATTGCTAACGTACCGATGTAAAGAATAGAATGTTCTTGATTAACATACAAAATGACATTGCAAAGTGTCTGAAAGTTTGTTATAAAGATGCATCGTGGCTATGGCATCTTCGATTTGGACATCTCAATTTTGGAGAGTTAGAAATATTGTCTAAGAAGGAGATGGTGAAGGGACTACCTTGCATTAACCATCCTGATCAACTTTGTGAAAGGTGCTTACTCGGGAAGCAATTCCGAAAAAGCTTTATGAAGAAGTCAAACTCAAGAGCCAAGAAGCCACTCGAGCTAATTCATACTGATGTGTGCGGACCGATCAAGCCTAGCTCTCTCGGTAACAGTAACTATTTTCTTCTTTTTATTGATGATTTTTCAAGAAAAACTTGGGTATATTTCTTGAAACAGAAATCAGAAGTTTTTGAAGTATTCAAAAGGTTCAAAGCTACAGTGGAGAGAGAAAGGGATAGAAAAATCAAAGCCATGAAATCAGACTGTGGTGGATAATTTACATCCAGGGAGTTTCAAGAGTTCTGTCAAGCAAATGGAATTCATATATCTTTAACAGTGCCAAGATCCCCCCAACAGAATGGTGTAGCTGAAAGAAAGAACCAAAAAATCCTCAATATGACACGAAGCATGCTCAAAAGCAAGAAACTACCCAAAGAGTTTTGGGCAGAAGCAGTAGCATGTGCAGTTTACTTGTCAAACCGATCTCCAACAAGAAGTGTATGAGGAAAGACACCGCAAGAGGCATGGAGTGGAAGAAAACCTGTTATTTCCCACCTAAGAGTCTTTGGAAGTATAGCCCATGTTCATGTACCGGATGAGAGAAGAACGAAGCTTGATGATAAAAGCGAGAGTTTTATCTTCATCGGTTATGATGCTAATTCAAAGGGCTATAAATTGTACAACCCACACAATAAGAAGATTGTGATTAGTCGAGATGTGGTATTCGACGAAGAAGAAGAATGAGATTTTAACTCTTATACAGATAACTTCAATTTCTTTCCTCACTTTAAAGAATATGAGCAGACAATGATGAAGAAACCTATAGAAATTCAACAAGAGCCAATGACTCCACCTACTTCATCAATGCCAACCACTCATGAAGACCCATCACCTTCATCATCTTCGAGTGGAAGTGAAAGAGCCGTGACACGTACATGAAATCTCCAAGATCTTTATGAGGTAACAGAACGACAAGATAATCTTACCTTATTCTATCTCTTTGCTAATTGTGAACGAGTGAACTTTCAAGAAGCTGTACAAGAGAAGAAGTGGAGAGATGCGATGGACGAAGAAATCAATGCAATTGAGAAGAACGACACATGGGAATCTGTTTCACTTCCCTAAGGGTATAAGGCAATAGGTGTCAAATGAGTGTACAAGATAAAAAGGAATGATAAGGGAGAGATTGAAACGCACAAGGCCCTCTAGTAGCAAAAGGATATAGTCAAAAGGCTGGAATTGACTATGATGAGGTATTTGCTCATGTTGCTCGATTAGAAACTATAAGACTAATCATTTCTTTGGAAGCTCAAAATAAGTGGAATATACATCAAATGGATGTAAAATATGCTTTTCTAAACGGAGTCCTTGAAGAAGAAGTCTACATTAAGCAACCATCAAGCTATGAAGCAAAAGGTCACAAAGACAAGGTGTTGAAGTTGAAGAAAGCTCTTTATGGGTTAAAGCAAGCACCAAGAGCATGGAATAACCACATTGACAAGTACTTTCTGGAGAACAATTTCACCAAGTGTCCTTATGAACATTCACTCTACGTCAAGATTGAAGATGACAATATTCTAATCGTTTGTCTATACGTAGATGATCTCATCTTTACCGGAAGTAATCCAAAGTTGTTCGAAATGACAGATATCGGGTTAATGACATACTACCTTGGAATTGAAGTGAAGCAAAAGGAAGAAGGCATATTCATCTCTCAAGAAAGCTATGCAAGGGAGATACTAAAGAAGTTCAAGATGAACGATTGCAAGCCAATCAACACACCAGTGGAATATGGAATCAAACTATCCAAGCATGAAGATGGTGAAAGTGTGGATCCAACATTTTTCAAAAGTTTAATTGGAAATTTGTGTTATCTCACATGCATAAGGCCTGAAATCTTGTATGCCGTTGGATTGATTAGCCGCTATATGGAGAAATTGACAATCACCCATTTCAAAGCTGCAAAAAGAATCCTACGCTATCTAAAAGGTACAATTAATTTTAGCTTGTTCTATTCGGTTTCCAATGATTACAAGTTTGTTGGATATAATGATAGTGATTTTGGTGGAGATATAGACGATCGAAAAAGTACTTATGGATTTGTGTTTTTTATGAGAAATACTGCTTTTACATGGATGTCGAAAAAGCAACCAATTGTCACCTTGTCTAGTTGTGAAGCAGAATATGTAGCATCTACCTCATGTGTTTACCATGCAATTTGGCTGAGAAACTTGTTAAATGAGCTAAGTATGACACAAGAAGAGTCAACCAAAATATGTGTCGACAACAAGTCAACCATTGCCTTAGCCAAAAATTATGTTTTCCATGATCAAAGCAAACATATAGATACTCGATATCATTACATCAGGGAGTGCATCACAAGAAAGGATGTACAACTCGAGTATGTAAAATCACAAGATCAAATTGCCGACATCTTCATTAAACCGCTCAAGCAAGAAGACTTTTTTAGATTGAGAAATTTGCTCGGCATCATAAAACAAGTTTAAAGGAGAGTGTTGGTTTGTAAACTTGTTTACAAGCCCAAAGAAATAAAAAAACTCTTTGAAATATTCTAGCCCATTTGAAGTCCATCTCATGGAAGCTTCTATGGTGATGATTTGGATTGATAAGGATACAACTCATGGTTGGTGAGAAGAAGAAAATCAGTTGGTTAGGTAAAGAAATAGGTGTATGGTTTAGATTGTTTTGGTAGATTTATATTGTATGACTTAGATTTATTAGTTGTTTTCATAAATACCTCTCAATAGTAATGTAATAATTAAGTTAAAGAAATCAGAAACAAAATTTGAGAGTTTTTGAGTGTTTCTGGAAAATTGTTCTTGAGTGTTCTTGAGTTTTGATCCATAATATTCCAACACATTTAACTCTCAGCATTAGAATACAACTGCAAAGAATTATCAATTTCATTGTGATCTTGATTTCTATTCATGTTTAAAATTTATTCATTGTTTAGAAATACTCATGATAAGAAAACCAATTCCATCTCTCTAGTAGTTCTGTTAGTGAAATAACAAGACATTGTTGAGTTTCTGTAGCATGAATTTTAGACAATGCTGGCATTTCATCTTCTAATGTAAATTTGACATTCCCAAGTGGCATTTTGCTTATGAGAAAACATAAAGCATAAAGGTATGATAGATAAGCTAAGAAGCTTAGACTAAAATAGATTGAGTAGAGGCATAATTAAACAGGAGTAACATACACAATTGTTTTTAATAATAATTGAGAAATTAGTGCATCTAAATGATCACATGAGGAGGAAGCATTACACATTATTAGAAATGAATTATAAATCATGCAAAGGTACATTTCACTAGGTTACAAGAAGAAAGGAACTTCACTTTATTTAATGCAAGTGACGCATCTCATAAGAATGAGATATATAATACATAAAGTAAAATAATATTTATCTTTATTAAAAAAATAGGAAAATTTAAAAAATAATAATGTTCTTGAAATTTATAACAACAAAAAATAGTATTATAATAATATTTAATGTGGTTCAATTAGATGATATTCAATATTGAACGAGTTTAAATAACTTAACTCAATATGAATGCTATTCAATTGGACGATCTTAAATATGAAATGATATGTTAGATTTTTTTATTTAAAAATATATTAAGTGGGTATAAATGGATGTTATTTTCTTATTACAAGTTTTAAAGATTTTTTTATTGTTTTCTAAAAAAAACTTACATAATATTAATACACCACTCAATATTTAATAGACTACATAAATTGTACTGTATTATCTTAACTTTAACTAAATTCATACATAAATTCTCAAATTTTTAAAAACTAAAATATAGTCTCTAAACTTTTAAATCTTCACACGTAAGTTTCTAAATTTTTAAATTATACGATTTAATTCTCAAACTTTTAAAATTTTACATATAAATCTTAAATTTTTGATTTATAAATATGTATTTTTGTAACCAAAGTGAGCTTATAGTGAAATTTTAAAAACTTCGATGCTAAATCATAAGATTTAAAAAATTAATACCTATAATAGATATATGTTTAGTGCCCCAAATAATAAAACATATATAAATATTATACGTTAGTCATACCACAATTTAGCTTATACGAAAACACGAAGACATTGTTATGGATATATTTTCATGTACGTATTTGTTAATAAGGTCTAATCTTATCCTTGGATTAAAACTTCAATGAGTTCTGTCAAAATATATTTTTCTGTTCTGTTTTTTTGTACAAGAGTATAGTATTTATATACTAAGAAAACAGAAAGGAAACAAATTAGAACATTATTATTTGCCATTATCATTCTTGTCTGTCACATTTGTGCTTGTTATCTGCCACATATTACTGCATTATTGTCTGCCACACTACTTACATGCCAACACTCCCCCTCAAGGTGGTGCATATATGTCTCTTATGCCCAACTTGTCAAGTGAGTTGTAGAAGTTCTTTACAGACACAGATTTTGTGAGTATATCAACCAATTGATATGAAGTGACTTGACTTACAAACATTAGTTTGTTTGAAAGAGATGGTACAAGTAATGTATTAGATAATGATAATGAAGGAGATAAAATCACTGTTCCAGCCCCTGTAACTGGATAAATGACCCCATCGACATTGGCAACACGGCTCCGTCTCGACTGGATTGTATTGTAGAGATCTTTTGGGTCAAATATCATATGATCTGTAGCTCCAGAGTCTAAAATCCAATCCTCATTATTACTACGAGTAGAGATGTGAAATGCTTTAGTTGAAATACTTGGATCCTGGGAAGATTCGGCCTGAGGAATAAGAGATAATGATGCAGTATTGGTAGTCACAACAGCTTTCCCAGTGGTTTCCCTTTTCTTCCGTGCTTGAAGATCATTCCACCATTCTGGATACCCATGTAGTTTGAAGTAGTTTTCATGGGTGTGTTTGGATTTTCCACAATGACCACATTTCATGTCAACAGACGATGGATTTCTCGATTCTTGCTACCCAAAAAGTTCCTGGTTTTAGTGGCATCGAATTATGGTGTCCCTTGATCCCTTTGAAAGCCATAACTGCTCCGGGTGTCATATCTGCACCCGTGATCATCATGGTCTGCCTGACCTCTTCCCTACGGATGAATCCATAGGCTTGTTCCACCGTAGGGAATGGTTTGATTTAAAGCACATCACTTCGAGTTTTATCTAGTCTATCATTCAGTCCATCGAGGCAGGTATGCACTCTATCTTCATGTACTATGGAGTTGTATTTTTGTATGTCAATTGCACACTCCATTGGATTAGGACGACGGAAATCAATTTCTCGCCACAACCCTTGAATGTCATTGTAGTATTTTTCAATGGATCCACCCACTTGCTTCATACGAGTAACTCGATGACAAAGACCATACACTTGAGACGTGTCTGTCCCATCATAGTAAGTGGTAACAGTAGAATCCCAAACCTGTTTCGTAGTTGGGAATCAGATAAAATTTGCAATCAAGGAGGGGTCTATCGAATTGATCAACCATCCTTTGACAATGGCATTTTCAGTACGTCATCTCCTGAATGAGAGGTCGGTTTCAACAGGTTGAGGAAAATCCCCATTAATATATCTCAGTTTTTCTTTGCCAGAGATATACATATCCATCACCTGGGACCACAAGGCATACTTGGATCCTCCCAACTTGATACTAATGGGAGTAATCGACGCTTCAGTTAGCGAAGGTTGTGAGGAAGTCTGAGCTCTAGTTAGAACTTCAGTCATTTTTGTAGTCAACTCATCCAATATAGAATTGGTGGTTAAAAACTGTAACCCTAAAATATTTTTTTCCTATTCGTGCAGCCTTGGAGTGACGCCCTTCTTCTGCAAGCGAGCGGCTAGATCAAGATGGCCGAACCCTAGCCAGCTACAAATCCAGACGAAGTTAACCTTCCATATGGTCCTCCGTCTCTGTAAAAAACCCTCACTGACCAGCCAGGAGTTAGGCACTCCAATGAAGTTGATTTTTTTGTTCGAGTTATATCTTTCACTATCTGATTTTCTGGGTGGGTTTGGACAGAAGTGAAGAAATGAACGATAGTGCAAGCAAGACGACGACGTCTAGTTTAACTGTTGCAGAGAAATAGACACCTAATCATAGGTCAGTAGTTGTTTCCATATTTTCTTGGTTTCTTCTTCTTCTCTTTTTTTCCAGGAGAGAGGCAGCTTGAAGATGGCCGCACCCTTGTTGGTTATAATATTCAAAAGAATCAACTCTTCACGCACAGAGACACCACTTCACGCACAGAGATTACCCAAAAAAAATGTTGCTGAGAAGATGAACGGAGTAAACAGAGTAAGCCAGATCAGCCACCCTTGATCCTAGTAAAAACAACTAATCGGCCAAACCTAGTTGTTGACAGCTACTAGTAAGGTATTTCATATGCCTTATACTGATTATCTGTATACAGTAGCTGCATTTCCTCACTGAATCATTTTTGAATTGATTATTGATTTGATATCTGGATTTAATAGATCAAACCAACGTTGAGGAGAACAAAAAATAGTGTAACAGGTAGCAACATAGGATTTTTATTTCTTTAGACTAGCCATAATCTGCTCTGATACCGTGTCAAAATATATTTTTCTGTTCTGTTTTTTCTGTATAAGAGTATATACTAACAAAACGGAAAAGAAACAAATTAGAATATTATTATTTGTTACTATCATTCTTGTTTATCACATTTGTGTTTTTTATCTGACATATATTAATGCATTGTTGTTTGTTATAATGCTCTCATTATGATGGATGTAATTGAACTCATAATAGTATAGTGTTAGTTTTATCTCATCCAAGATTTTTTCTTTTTTCTCAAAAAAAGAAAAATAAAAATGAATAAAACATATATATATTTCTGGCCTTTAAATGCGAAACTAGATACAAGGTTGTTATATATGCTAACAAATTTATTAATATTACCACCAGAAGGTATAATACGTAGGATGTGGTTGCAAAACAGGCAACTTAAGCTGTATGAATCTAGAAATTATTCATTACTTTAATGATATGATGGTAGTCTCTATTAGTCATATTTGTTTAATATAAATATTTTTTTTTAAAATATTTTATATACTTATAAAGTTAAATTTATTTTTAATTTAGTTAAAAATATACACGTTAATTAATTACCCCCAACTAATGTATAAATTTCTCATGTTAATGGGATATTTTATCTCCTTGAAAAAATGTATTTTTTTAATGAAAAAATAATTATCATTACAACAACAACAGACAATGAATAGTTACGGGTGATATTATATTCACGAAAAGGGTAAACTTTCTTATTAATAATTTATTTTATGTAATTTAAATATTTTGATTAAGTAGTTTTTATATAAAACACATACATTACTAGAATTTTAAAAGTAGTCACGTGCATAAAAACTTAAAGACAGAATTGATGTTTTAGAAAAATTAAACATTAAAAATGAGTTAAAGGTTATCTGATTAAGTAGACGAACGGTAAAGAATGGTAAATCCCTTTCTTTCTTTTTGTCTTAATAGTTATCCAAATTTGATAGCTTAACAGTTTTATGTAAAGATAGTAATTTTCAACAAAAACAAACACCAAGAACACAAAGAAAGAAAAGAATCTTTGATAAAATGTGTGTTAATGATATTTAAAAATAACAGAACAAAAAATATATTGATGATGGGCATGTATATGCTACAAAAATGGATATTTAAGTCGATACGTAAAATCGTTTTTTTTCTTTCTAAAAACCGATTTTAAATTGGTTTAAAGTCGATTCGGTGTAGAACTGACGCTATCTACGTAGGATGTAGCGTCGGTTGACACATGGAACCGACGCTATACACATAGCGTAGCGTCGGTTGACACCTGGAACCAACGTTATCTATGTAACATAGTGTCGATTGACACGTGGATAACGTCAATTCACGTCTTGAACCGACTTTAAACTTTAAATCGTTTCATTTAAAGTCGATTTTTAACCGACTTTAATGCCCTTTTTGTAATAGTGTGTATAGAAAGAAAGTAAGAAAATACCCTTCAAAACATCATAAACGAAGAACTTCTAGTAATATCTTGTTATAATAGAAGAAAATATGTAAAAAATTTACTCTCATTTAAATATGTTTATTTTATGGGTGATAAATTTTAATAATATAACATTCTTTAACTATTAATGTATTTTAATTTAAATTTTTAATAATCTATATATTTTATGTAAAAAGCTACTTGATAAAAATATTTTAATAATATAAAATAGATTATCTCAAAAATTAATCACCTTTTGAAAAATATGTTAAACTTAAAATAATTTTTGAAAATAAATTGATATTACTCATTTTTAAAAGCAGTAGACTTATAACTTTTTTTTTTCTTTTTTAAATTCTAGAGTTGTAGTACCCTTCATTCTTATATTAGTGACTTCCTGACAAAGAAAAAAAGACGATGTATACGTGACATAAAAAATGTAGACAACCGTGAACGAACCAATAACCCAACTATCAGGCTGGAGCTCACCCTACAGGATCAAAACTTCAGTGGAAATACTGGCAAAAAATAATAAAATAATGAAAATAATTCGCGTGCACACGTGAGAAGGAAAAATCGAGGTTTATAGTGGGACCCTGCTAATCTCTTGCTAAGATTCATATATGGTGTTTAATTTCCTAATTTTTTATTTATTTTTAAATACCCATCATTCATTTAAAATGAAGGGTATAAACGAAATTCTTTATGCTAAACAATGTAATTCTAATTACAAAATGAATGTAGCTATTTATTTCCTCGTAAGCACGTTCGATCATTGAAGTCATGCTACTACAGCCATAGCCTGATCAATCAAAATATGAAAATGAGAGGAAAATAAAAGAGTATAATCCATTAATGCACTACTAATTTAATGATAAATGTGTGACCCTATAATTTAATTTTAAATATTATGAATTTGAATTTTATTAATTTTTATTTGTATTTTGAGATAGTGGATTCTATTGATGATTTTATAAAAAACATGAATTATGTGTAATTTAATTGAATGTACTATTCTTTAAGATGTTGAATAATATTTGATATAATTTAAATTTATATGTTAATTAATTATTATTAAACTATTAGATGAAACAGGTTATGTGTTTTAACAGATGACTTTGATTGAATTTAAAATATATAAAAAAAAAATCCCAAAAACCTAGTACATGCATTAATTTACATATAAAAATTTAATTATGCTCCACATTATTAAATAATTACATAATTATTTTAATATTTTATATATCTTTTTTCAAGCGGTTAATCTATATAATAATTTAGTAACTCTTAAGACTAAAACTAAAAGAGAGCGAGAGATGGTTTCTTCATGTAACAAAAAAAAATTAAGAGTTAAAATTATTATGTTAATAATTTGTATAAATTTATATTTATTTTAATAATCAAATTATTTATATAATAATATATGATATAATTATTCTAAAAAATTAAAAATAATTTAATTTTTAAATAATTATGTCATATGTTATAATTTAAATAACTTATTTACAAAAATAAATATAAATTTATGTATTTTTATCATTATTTATAATCTATTAAAAAATACACCTTGCAAATAGTCATTGTAATAAAATAAAAAAAATCCCTCATAAAAGCCCATTAAACAGTGCAGAGAAAATAATAAATTTTTTTTAACGCCAATAATAAAAGTAAAGGAAAAATAAATACCTCGAAACAGATATGTGAAGAGAAGGAGCCGTGGAGGACGCGGAGTTCTCTAGTCTACTTGTTTTTCTTCTTCGGGTGAAAAGTTGCTATTTGATTCACAAATTAGAGAGATTTGTTGAGCGAATAACATGCCATCCCGTCATATCTCCACAGCCCCAGCACCAACACCAGCCCACCAGAAGCCTCGACTTCCCCCCATAGCTGCAGCCACAGCCTCAGCGCTTTCTCTGTTCCGCTTGTTCGCAGCATGCTTTCGAAAGATATCCCGCAAACGCACTGTTCCCGAGGCCAATTCAAAGCCTCCACATCGTTTCTCTTACTCTCTTCTTCGCCGTGCCACTGATTCCTTTTCCCCAACTCACCTCCTTGGTCAAGGCGGCTTTGGGCCTGTCTTCTATGGCACTCTCCCAAAAACCCACGAAGAAATTGCAGTCAAACTCATGGACTGTCGGTCTCTTCAAGGTGGGCTCGAATTTCAGAATGAGCTCTTCTTTGCCTCCTTGCTTGATTCCCAGCTGGCCGTTTCTGTTTTCGGGTTCTCTTCGTATAACAAACGACGGAGGATGTTGTTGGAGTTAAATATATTGAAAATATGTTTATTAATGTTAATTACAATGAATGATAATATAAATATAAATACAGAAAAATAGGAATCTGTTTTTTAAGAAAATTGTTTATATTAGTTGTATACACTCTCTCTCAAGTTGTCGCATAGATATCGATCATGCCCAACTTGTTTAATGAACCATATAATGTCTTCTTAGAAACTCTTTTAGTAAGCATATCTGTAAGTTCCTCTTCCGTAAGAACAAAAGGAAAACTAATCAGTTTGACATCTAGCTTTTCTTTTATAAAGTGACGATCAACCTCTACATGCTTACTGCGATCATGTTGTACTAGATTTTATGATATATCAATGGCTGCCTGATTGTTGCAATACAATTGCATAGTATTTTTGAGTTCGAAACCCAAATCAGATAACAAAGTTTTTATCCATAGTAATTCACAAACCCCATGAGCCATACCTCTATACTCGGCCTCAGCACTAGATCGCACCACTACTTATGTTTCTTACTTTTTCATGTAACTAAATTTTCACCCACAAAGGTGAAATAGCCCGATGTTGACTTTCTATCTGTAATACTTCCTCCCCAATCTGCATCTGTGAAGCCACAGACTTCAAGATGATTGTTGTGTTTAGAGAACATTACTCCCCTTCCTGGAGCCGATTTCAAATACCTTAAAATTCTCAAAACAACATTCATGTGGTTCTCACTTGGGTTATGCATGAACTGACTCACCACACTTACTGCATATGCAACATCTGGTCTAGTATGAGCCAAGTAAATCAAACGCCCAACCAATCTCTGATAGCGAGCTCGATCAGTTGTTATCTGATCTGGATACTCTGCTAAACAATGGTTTTGCTCAATAGGAGTGTCAATAGGTTTGCAATCCAACATACCTGTCTCTGTTAGCAGATCAATAATGTACTTTCTTTGACACAGATATATTCCTTTTCTTCCCCTAGCTACCTCAATTCCTAAGAAGTACTTTAATTCACCTAAGTCCTTCATCTCGAATTCAGAGGCTAGCTATCTTTGTAATTTATCCATCTCAACAGTATCATCACCGGTGATTACCATATCATCAACATAAATTATTAGGGCTGTTACCTTCCCTCGTTGATGTTTGAGAAATAAAGTGTGGTCTGAATTACTCTGTCTGTAACCAACCTTTTGCATGAACTGTGAGAATCTTCCAAACCAGGCTTGAGGGGATTGCTTGAGACCATACAAAGACTTCCTCAGTTTGCATACAAAATTACCAGGAGAATCAACTACATACCCAGGTGGAAGACTCATGTATACTTCCTCGGCTAATTCTCCATGAAGAAACGCATTCTTGACATCAAACTGCCGTAGTGGCCAGTTTAGATTAGCGACAAGTGAGAGCAAAACCCGAATGGTGTTCATTTTGGCAACAGGAGCAAAGGTCTCATCGTAGTCTACACCATACGTTTGAGTAAACCCTTTTGCTACAAGACGAGCTTTATACCGATTTACAGATCCATCACCATTATGTTTTACAGTAAACACTCATCGACAACCAACTACCTTTTTCCCTTGTGGTGGTGGCACCAGTTGCCAAGTATCATTCTTCTGTAACGCCTCCATCTCTTCAGCCATTGCCTTTCTCCATATTGGATCTCCCAACGCATCCTGCACTTTGTTAGGTACTCATACACCAGATATTTGATTCATAAATGATTCATATGACTTAGATAATCTTTTAGTGGACATGTAATTGGTTACTGGGTATTTTGATTTTGCATGAATATTTGGTTCATACCTTTTGGTTGGTTGACCTCGAGTAGACCTGTTGGGTAACACATATTGTCCAACATTAGACTCAATGTTATTAGTATCAGTGGGTATACATACCTCAGATGAGTGACCTTCAGTACCAGGGAGTTGTTGATCATGGGTAGGAGTAATGCCTGAGGGAACAGTTGTGTCTTCCACTTCATTTGCTGTAAGCGAATTTGGTGCTTGACTACTTGGAGCATCTGCTTCTGCAATGATTGGTGATTCTTCTAATGCCTCCCCCTCACCATGATACAGTTCTTCGAAATATGTATTCTCCCCCTGACGAGCAGTATCAGGTGAGGAAAAATAACTCGTGTCCTCAAAGAAGGTAACATCCATAGTGACATAGTACTTTCTGGTTGGTGGATGGAAGCACTTGTACCCTTTTTGATAACTTCCATAACCAACAAACACACATTTAATTGCCCGAGCATCTAATTTAGACCTTTGATTTTTAAAAACATGCACAAAAACAACACAACCAAATACACGGGTAGGAAGATTATGGAAAGATGATAAGGAGACGTAAGATGCGAGAATTTGGAATGAGATTTTTCCGTTAAGGACACTAGACGGGAGACGATTGATGAGATGGGCGGAAGCTTGTACAGCATCACCCCAAAGGATTTTTGGCATATAAGCACTAAATAAGAGTGCACGATCCATATCAAGTAAATGACGATTTTTTCTTTCAGACACTCCATTTTGTTCCAGTGTTTGCGGACAAGTAGTTTGGTGAATAATCTCATGTGTTTTGAAAAAATCTTGAAAAACATGATTAACATATTCCCCCCCATTGTCAGAACGGAGGATCTGAATGATGCCATTGTATTGTGTTTGAATAAGGCTATGAAAATTTTGAAAAACTGAAAAAACTTCATCTTTTGTTCTAAGAAGAGAGATCCACGATAACCTTGTACAATCATCGATAAACAAAACAAAATATCTCATACCCGATATAGTGGGCTCTTTAGATAGTCCCCAAACATCAGAATGAATTAATTCAAAAGGAATAATACCTTTATTAGAAATACTAGGAGAATAAATAATACGATGGCTCTTGGCCAAAACACAAGTCTCACAATGTAAAACAGTCTCACTAACACCAATAAATAAAGTAGGCACGGTTTTTTTCATAAGACTAAAAGATGGATGCCCTAAGCGGCGATGCCACAACCAAATTTCACTTAGCTTATCGGAACTAGAAGTCAATGCAGTGCGTGCCCGTGCTCCTGGTTTCTCCCCTCCGTAGTTCTGATCTAAACGGAACAACCTGCCCCTCAGATACCCTCGACCAATTATTTCCCTGGTAAGAAGGTCTTGAAAAATCACATACATAGGATAAAAGGTTACAGAACATTTAGACTCAATATTTAACTGTGGGACAGATATTAAGTGATGAGATAAGTCAGGTACATATAAAACATTATAGAGGTGTAAAGATGGAGTGATATGAACTGACCCCTTTCCTAAGACAGGAAAGGCCTCACCATTAGCATTTGTCACATAAGACAATGGTGGGGGAGATAACTCATTAAAATAAGATTTATCATAGGTCATATGATCAGATGCACCAGAATCAATAATCCAAGTATTAGACCCAACAGAGTGAGACACATTTAAGGTCATACCAATCTTACCACGACCAGCTATTGAAGCTGTAGGGATACCTCCACATTACATAGGATGATTCTGTCCATAGTAGTCTGGTTCTTGGACAATTTGCACTACAACTGCTTTTGCTTTAGAATGATACCCCTGTTGTCGTTTTGGTTTCAAGTGTGGATACAGTTTCCAACAAATCTCACGAAGATGCCCATGTCCATTGCAATAAGAGCAGTGAGAATGATGGCGATTGGGAAAGCCTGGTGGAGGTCCCTACTGATGTAGTGGAACTGAATTTTGCTGCTGGAGACAAGGTGCCTTTGATTTGTCTTGAATGGCTAGACTTGATACCTCAACTTGTGTCTGATGAAGACTTTCCTGCTGAGATTCGTCTTTACGAATGTATGTAAAGGCAGTAGTCAAGCTTGGAGGGTCTGACATTCGAAGCAATTCGCCTTTAGCACTATTATGTTTGGTATCAAGGCCTCTTAAAAAGGCATGTACTCGTTCAAGCTCCTTCTCCTTCTGGTACCACAGAAGATCTTCTGGATTTTTAATTTTGCATGGGCGTTTTTGATCAATTTTAGCCCATACATTTTTCAGCTTGGTAAAAAATAGAGATACTGGTTGCCCATTCTGCTGCATGCCAGCAGCTTTGCACATGAGTTCATGAACTTGAATAAAGTCAGACTCATTTGTATAAAGATCGCTTAAGGTATTCCATATGGACTCAACAGTTTCACATTCTTCCACCATTTGTAATATATCATCAGTGATGGCTCAGATAGAATTGACATTACAAAGCCATCATCATCTTCCCACCTAGTATAAGCTTCTATATCATCTTGACTAGGAGCCCTGATTGATCCAGATACATGTCCCATCTTATGCATCCGAGGAAGATAAACAGACATAACTTTTTTCCATGTTCGAAAATTTGTACCATTAAGTTTAGTACCCCCGAAAGAACCAATTTCTGAACTCTTAACAGAAACTTCAAAATTTGGAACCTCTTGAATTCTGTAAACTTGATGTTGTATTGAATCTTTCATTGAAATAATAATAATAAAAAATATTGTGCAGCGGAATAAAAATTTTGAGTTTTTTTTTGTTGGTCGGGGTGGGCTGAAAATAGGCTTGAGCTGATGGGCTAAACTTAAAAATGTTGGGCTGATGGGCTGTTGAGCTTGGACTAAGACAGATTGGGTCGTGTTGGGCTGATGGGTAGGTCAAACAGATTAAAATAAACTAAAGGCTGAAAATTTTTAGGGATAGAAGCTGAATTTTTTTTACAGAACTGCAGACACACAAAAAAGGGAACTGTGGACTCACAAAGTTGTGCAGGAGCTGTTCGGAAGCTGGACGACGCAGTGCAGGAGCTGCTGCGCGAGCTGGATGGCGCAGGGCTGGAGCTGCTGTGCGGGGTGGACGGCGCAGGGTTGGAGCTGCTGCGCGAGCTGGACGGTGCAGGGTTGGAGCTGCTGCGCGAGCTGGATGGCGCAGGGCTGGACAACGCAGTGAACGGCGCGGGGCTGGAGCTGTTGCGCAAGGCTGGACAGCGCAGTGAATGGCGCAGAGCTGAACAGCGCAATGAACGGCGCGAGAAGATTAATGACACTAATACTGACGGCGACGCTCCTGTATTGACAGCACTGCTCAAATTAAGGCAGTGACTCTGACGGCGGCGCTCCTGTATAAGTAACATTGCTCAAAAACTCAAAAACCGGTAATTTTTTTTTCCTTTTATTGCCTGCTCTGATACTAAGTTAAATATACTGAAAATATATTTATTAATTTTAATTTAAATGAATGATAATACAAATATAAATACAGAAAAATAGAAATATGATTTTTAGTAAAAATGTTTATATTAGTATACCACTAATAATAATTAATTAACGGTTGGTTTATGAGTACATGAACAAGGGGAACTTGAAGGATGCTCTGCTGTATAGAAAGTGTTCTGAGTTAATGAATTTGAAGAAAAGGTTATCGATTGCTATTGATATTGCCAAAGGGTTGCAATATCTTCATGGGTTGGAGACGCCTGTTATTCATGGTGATGTCAAGCCCAGTAATATATTATTGGACGGGAACTTCTTGGCCAAGATTGCTGATTTTGGGCTTCCCGGCAAAAGTTGAAAAATCAAATTGAGGTTGAGCTTTACGGCTTTGATGGGTCGAAGACAAAGATGAATGATTCTATATTGGAATTGAAGGAGGAGGAGTTGGAAGGAAATGGTGGAGCTGAAGTTGATGTTTATGGTTCGGTAGTTGAGGAAACAGAGAGTGTTACTACTGGGTTTGAAGAATTACAATTGGGTATTGAACAGTCAACTGAGAATTGTGTTAAAGTTTCAGTTTCGCCGGAGGCAGAAGCACTGGCATCACCAGAGGCTTCTCGATTGACATCTTCTCCGGAGGCTTTGGAAAATGGAAGCATCTCAGATGGTAATTTTGATAAAACTGATGGGGAGGGAGAGAAAGGGAGTGGAACCCAAGATTGGTGGTGGCAACAAGAAAGTGGAGCTGAGAAAAGGGACTACGTGAAGGAATGGATTGGGACTGAGATTCAAAATGAGAGGCCTAAGAGTGATTAGTCTAGAACAGCCTCTACAAGCAGCCAAATTATGGGGAAAATGGAGAAGCACAAGAAGAAGAAGAGGAAACAACTAGAATGGTGGATTTCAATGGATGAGGAGAAGAAAGCTAAGAACATCAAGAAAGATAAGAGAAGACCAGCAAGAAAGATAAGAGAAGACCAGCAAGAGAGTGGTGGAAGGAAGAATATTGCGAAGAACTAACCAAAAAGAAGGAGAAAAAGACGAAACAAAAAAAGGGTACGAGTTTTGTTGATAGTGGAGACTATTGGTGGCCTGATGATGAAGATATGTACGTGAAGAGAAAGAAGAAGAATCGTAGTAGAAGTTGGGGAAGTAGGAGTAGTATAGATTGGTGGTTGGATGGGTTTAGTGGTGAGCTATGGCGTGTAAAGCGCAATAATAGCATTGACTCGAGTAATGGGGAAATAGCAAAGATTGGTGGGATTAGTAGTACACTCTAAGTATGAGAGGAGCTGTTTGTTATATTGCTCCAGAGTATGGTTTTGGTGAAAATCCTTCAGAAAAATGTGATGTTTATAGCTTTGGAGTTTTAATGTTGGTTCTTATAGCTGGTAGGCGTCCTCTTCAGATTACTAATTCCCCTCTATCTGAATACCAAAAAGCCAATTTGTTACCTTGGGCTCGTCATCTTGCTCGTGCTGGTAAGCTTCTTCAACTCGTTGACAAGTCTATTATTCCGTCTTTGGATCAAGAAGAGGCTCTTGTTTACATTAAAGTTGCGTTACTTTGTTTACGGAAGTTGCCGGCTCACCGGCCTTCGATGAAACAAGTAGTTGGAATGCTGACTGGTGAGTTAGAACCTCCCAAGTTGCCGGCTGAGTTATCCCCTTCTCCTCAGTCACGCTTCCCGTTCAAATTTCACAAGAAGGTTCGGTGAGTTTCTCTGATTTTTTTTTGTTTATTTTTTTCACGAGATAGTTCATTGTATACGGTCAACTGTTAAACTTCTTGGGAAGATCAGTGTAAACAGAAAAAAGGAAGTAACAAAGAAGGAATTTTACACTCTTACTAATAAAATTTGATCGTTTGAATTTTTTTTACTTCATTTCTTTTTTCATTCATTTATATGTGTCCATCAACGTTTATAAAAATAAGTTGGGAAATTACTTTATGTGTAAATTTATGTGTTTTTAATATTCTTATTACTTTAAATAACACTCCAAACACTTATAACAATACAAATATTATTTTTATCTTGAATTAAAAAATATATAAATTAATATTTAAATAATTTTTTATTGTTATAAAATTTATTTCCCTCCTTAATAAATTAGAAATAATGTATGATAATTGTACAACCGAATAACGAACCCACTTCATTATATGAGATATTGTTACAAGACTAAATTTTAAGTAAATGTCATTTGATTTATATATATTATTTTAACATATAGATTTATCTTAAATCCAATTTATTTAAGGACGAACAATCTCAATACGACTTGTTTTTAATTACCTCCTAACTTATAATATAAAAAATGCTTAATAAAAATAGAATAAATTAGCAAGAAATAAGAGGAATTATGTTTTCTAGTATTGCAATTGTTGCTTTTTATATTGTTTACTCTTATTCTTATTCTTCTCGTATTGGTTTCTTCTTGTTCTTTCCCACTGCGTCTCGGTCAGATTAAGGGTTATATTTCGTAATTTAAATGGTTTATATTAGCTTGAATTAGTCGGGTTTGAATTCATTTAACTTAATTTAAATCAAATTTAATTCGAATAATAAAGATAAATTTTAACACAAATCAAAGAAGAATGGTACATTCCAAACTAATTCAAATTATTAATTATATTTTTTATATATTAAGAAATCTTATTAATATCATTGAAGCTTATTCATCCAGCATTTCATATTATAAACCTCTTATAAAACTATTTACATAGTGTATATTTTTTAAAATAAACAACTTATAATAACAAAATGATACATTTGAGCATATCCCTATTTAAAATTAAATCTATATATACTACTAAAAGCTTATAATTGAAAACTAAATATAAAAAAAATTATAATAATAAAATATTATTTGATTTGATTTTTTATCTTATAAAATTTTGAATGAGTTGAGAAGAACAATATCATCATGATTATCTTTATAACAAACATAATACATATGTATTGTTTTTTAGTCTTTTTTATACAATAAATATAAACAATTAACATAAGATATTAGTATATTTTTGATAATTAGATTTAATTAAAATAATTTTAACTATTTAAAATCATACTTACAATAAGATCACGCGTGAGGGTAAGTTTGGGTTATTTGAGAGTTAACGAGAAAGATTGAAAGAAATGAAAGCATTTTAGTTTAACATACCTTTTTTTCTTTTCATTTTTGCTTTAAATTTTATTTTATTTCCTTTTGGATTAACACAATTCAGTTATATATTTTTAGAATTATTTAAATTAGTTCAAATTTAGTCTAGATTTAATTCAATTTTGATTCTCTAATCTAGATTTAATTCCATCAATTGAATGAAGATATAGATTGTCACTTTTACTCTGGGTACGATATAAAACTATTGGTAAGTTGTAATCAAGGCAATCGATAGAAGAATATATTTGGTGGCTATATGAATATTTTGAAGCCCGTTAAGGATCCAAACCCACAAGTTCATGGGCGGGGGCTTATTATTTCTCTGGTCCAGTCAAAGTACATGACTATCTCTATGCATAAAGTTAAATGAAACTTTTCATTTACTAATTACTACTAAAATAATCAATTTTGTTTCAATTTATTACCATCACTTTTCTTTTTCTTTTTTCATCAATTTAGTATTACTTATAAATAATATTTTATTAAAATATTATTTTTATTATTATAAATTTTAAAAATATGATTAAAAGAAAATTACAAATACCATTTAAACATATTAAACACATAATAGAGTTTATTAAGTGACGTTCATAACATTTCTCTGATCAATAAAGCGTCAGACAAATTTCTAATATTGAGCATTAATATGCATATACTGTATTAAAAAGGTGTTCATTCACAAAAAAAATTAAAAAAATTAAAACGTGATTAAATTTTGATTCTTTAATAACGATAAAATGCTATTTAATATAAAATGTTTTTACATTTGTTTAATTTCTATATTTGACATAACTTTATTTTATTATTTTATTGATTTTTATTTTTAAATAAAAATAAATATTTATAAATAATATTGTAATACGTTTATTGTATTTTAATTCATTATAAGAATTTTTTTTATTAGAATAATATAATTTATTTTAAATTCATCATTTTTTAAAATTATGACTAAAATCATTTCTATAATATAAAAACTAAACGATTTCAAAATTTGAGAGATTCCTGATGCAACTTCCCTTAAATAGTAGTATTATTAGTTAAGACGGTTGCATGAAATTTGACGGCACCCTACCTTTAAGGTTCATGAATTTTTTTTAAAAATGCTTCAACGATAATGTAACTTATATAAGAAAAAAAGAGCATAAATTTTAGGTTTTTTAGTAGAAAATATAAATTCTACTAAATTCATAAATTTAGTATATTTTATTTTATAAATATTTTAAACAAAAAAAAAAACAATACTTTTTTTTTCTTACTCCAATCACATATTATTGTTACAGAGAAGGTTTTAAGATATTATTTTTATCAATACTTATTTAATATTTGGACAAATTTAAAGAGTGTTATTGATAAAAGAAAGCTTTTTTTCCTTAAACAAATCTCACTAAGGAATGACACATTATATTTTGTGGATCATTAATAAATTTATGATATTATCAATCATAAGCTAGTAAGAAAAATAATACTTATTCGTTCAATACATAGATATGTAATACTTGAGATTTGAATAACGTATTTCATAATCCAACTAAATAAAAACATCAAGGCAAGCCAACTAATTTCATTTTTAATCTGTTCTAATAAAGAGTTAATTTAATAATGAACTTAGGATATTAACATGATGTATTCAAATGAAGTAATTAAAATTGAGCCTTATTGTTAAATTATTTTTTTACTATTGAAATAAAAATATAAAAAAATGCATACAAAATCATTTTACTTTTATAAATTCAATATATTGATAATTTTATTTTAAATTAATATTTTTAATTATATTACTGTTATATTTGTAGACAATTTATTTTTTTTAAATCAACTTTAATATTTAATCACTTTATTCTCCACTTTGTTGAAAAAAAAATGGAACTTTTTCTTTTTAGACATCTATCAACTTAAGTTTTTCTACTAAAAAATTATTAAAAAAATTAAAATTGACAAAAAATGACTAAAATATAACATTAAAATGACTTTAGTGTATTACTTTTTAAAAAAATGTTATCAATGTATGCAATTTAAAAAAATGATCAATGTGTCTAATTTTGTGAAAATAAAGTTAACAAAATTTCATTTAACCCTTAAAATTATATAAAATTATTATATTATCATAAATAATTATATTTTAATAATATTATTATTAAATAAAATAGTCATTATAAATTATGCTGAAATTAACAATTTAATTTGTGGTATGCAATATTTCGACTTGAAACTATACGATAAACTGTTAGTGTACCAGCTGTTTAAATTGTTCACGGCAATTCCTACAGTATAAAAAAATAAAATAGACCCTAAATGAATATGTAATAAAAAAAAATAAAAATGTGACGATTCCAACGGGAAAATATAAACATTAAAAAAATGCACATTATAAGCTAGCCAGATTTAGCAAATGATATCAACTGCCTAAGCAAGCTGGTTCCAATTGAACACCAATTCGTTGACTTTCCTAGCCTGTCTCTTATCTACACCATAACACCTTTTTTTTTCTTCGCGCTCTGTCGATCTTTTTCTTAATAATACCACTCTCTTCGTTCCAGTATACAACACTTTTGTTCTTAATTTCTGAGGCTGTAGTTTCGTTCACTACATGGGCATGGCGGCTAAAATGCGTTTCCTTTGCTGCTTTTGTTGCGCATGCTCCACCGAGAATAATGAAGACGTCAGGTAACTTATAAATCTGAGGTTAAATAATATTATTTTACAAATTAAGTTTTCTTTATTATAAGTTTTTGATCACTTTCTATATATATATATATATGGTGTTTTATTTTATTTTATTTTAATTAATTTACTTGGATTAAATGGAATTATAGGATACAGAAAAATAAGGATTACCCATGGGAAATATATTCTCTCAAGGAGCTTCTTCATGCAACAAACAATTTTCACAACAATAACAAAATTGGCGAAGGTGGATTTGGAAGCGTTTATTGGGGGAAAACAAGTAAAGGCGTCGAGGCAATCATGTTTATCTTTTATTAATTTTTCATAAAGTATTTAATTAATGAAATTGTTTTGCTTAATTACGGATCGATTTTTTTTAAAAAAATAATTATTATAATAATAATTAATTAATTGACCTAAATAATTAAACAGATAGCAGTAAAGAGATTAAAAGCGATGAGTGCAAAAGCAGAGATGGAGTTTGCAGTAGAAGTGGAAATACTTGGTAGAGTTAGACACAAGAATTTGTTAGGCCTTAGAGGGTTCTATGCAGGAGGTGATGAAAGGCTCATAGTTTACGATTATATGCCTAATCACAGCCTCGTCACCCATTTACACGGCTCTCTTGCCTCTGATTGTCTTCTTGATTGGCCTCGACGTATCAGCATCGCCATTGGATCAGCTGAAGGCTTAGCGTATGTACATAAATTCTGTTTCTTTACTTCTGCTTCTAATAAAAGTGATTCTTGTTAGAAACAAAATCTCTTAAAAACTTAAGCCAGTGATGCAAGATACTTTTATACATTCTATCATCACTCCTATGCGAGTATTATTAGCCCCGTAAACAATTAAAAGATTGATCTTTATTAATAATATTTAATACTAGTTGTATTTATATACGTTTAATTGATTAAATATTAGGTACTTGCACAATGAGGCAGAGACACATATTATACACAGAGATGTAAAAGCGAGTAATGTGCTTTTAGACAATGAATTCGAAGCAAAAGTTGCTGATTTTGGATTTGCTAAGTTAATCCCAGAAGGAATTACACATTTAACTACAAGAGTTAAAGGAACTCTTGGGTATTTGGCACCAGAATATGCTATGTGGGGAAAAGTTTCAAAGAGTTGTGACGTTTATAGCTTTGGAATTTTGTTATTGGAAATTATTAGTGGGAAGAAGCCAATAGAGAAATTGGGTAGGGGAGTAAAAAGGGACATAGTGGAATGGGTCACGCCTTATATTCAAAAGGGTGCTTTCAAGCACATAGCTGATCCTAGATTGAAGGGTAAGTTTGATTTGGATGAGCTTAAAAAGTTTGTGGTTATTGCAATGAGATGTACAGATAGTAGCCCAGAGAATCGGCCCAATATTATGGAAGTGGTGGATTGGCTTAAAGGTTGTGGTATTAATTACGGGATCTTAAAGAAAAAACAGAAGATAATAATGTCAAATATTGAAGACACTGTTATTGGGGATGATAATGAAGAGAATAAGAGTGAAGACAAAACTAGTATTGATGATACTGAGAAGTTTCATCAAATGAAATTTAACTGTTCGAGAATGTCAAGAGCTGGATCACAAAGAAGATGAGTTAATGACAATAACATTTATATTATTTTTAATATGTCTAGGTGAACAGTTTGTCTGTTTAGCTTTGGTTTTAGATAAGTTGAAAATTGACATGCGTATATTTATTTGCCACTCTTTCATAATATATCTGTAGTCGTGCGTACGAAATGAACATACGTGACTTGATACTCCTTAATGTAAGTAGAGTTTCGAGATTCACTTATTTATTTATATAATTTTAATTTTAATTGCATTCTATAAATAAAATTTTATTTATAAATAACGTTAAGATGATATGAAATTACATATAAATTTGTGACTCATGTATCCATAAATATTATAATAAATTCTAGAAGAATTATAATTGACTCTATCAATTAAATTAATGAACCTTCATAATTTTAATTGAATAATTAATTAATTCGATGAAAACGCCTGTCTGGGTATGAAGTTAAAGGGACTAAAAATCTATTCAAGCTTTTATTCTTTTCCTTCCTCAAAATCTTAATCTGTCTTATATTATTTTAAAAAGTCGTGTATTTTTTTTAATTTTTTTTTGTGGAATTAATATTGAATTATAGGAAGCAAATTCTCATAATGTAACGTTCACATGTAATTGAAAGAACAATAATGAAAGGGTATTGCTATTTTTAATCCATAAAAGAATTCTTAATTTTGTTGGTAAATAAATGCATGCAGTTACGAAGGGGGAAACTGTTAAAGGGCCTGCAAAAGCCCAATGTCAAGTTGAAGAAGAAGCCGTACACAATCACTTATTCTTGTTAATATGGCTGTTTTGGAAATTTTATTTAGCCGAATATCTCATAATCAAATTGAGAAAAATTGAAAACCATCTCTCTTTTAGTCTCGTGATAAAGATGTCGCACCATATCCTTTTTCGATTCCTCCTCAAAGTAGATTGTATATATTATTATTATTTTAAAAAAAAAATAGAAATTTGTAGGCTGACTTGCAAATACTGAGCCCTAAAAATGAGAATCACTTAACCGGATTAACGATTTCAATGCTTTTAAACACTCAAAATCTACCTGGGACTCGTATGAATTTGCCACTTTGTCAGTATTCATGTAAAAACTAAGAAGCAGTAATGCTTTGGCCAAGGCCTTCACAATTTTGTTGAAAGCGTCGGTATGCTAGCAAACGGTTAAGGTTCAAGTGGGTGGGTCACATGTTAATAAATAACAGTACGATTTTTTAACTTCTCTTGTTTTTATATAATTTGGTTATTAATATGATTTTACTTTTAATTTTTTATCTAAAAAATATTTTTTACTTTATAAAAAAACATATATAAACTCCATTTTTAAACAAACAAAAAAACATAATATATATATATATATATATATATATTAAAAATAAAATTTTATTATAAAAATAAACCTTTCTTAATTCAGTTTGCTAGATAATTGGACTCGTTAATTCATAATATATTCTGAAAATTGTAAAATTCAGAACTCATGCTTACAATAATATCTAGCATTACTTTACAACAATGAAAAATATATAAAGCATGGTCATTTTAACTTATATGTTATCTATGGCAAGTAAGTCACAAGGATAGCACTAAGGTCCAAGTATGATTATTGTGTGAATTTAAAAAATAATAAGAAGCTCAAAGACTTATTTCTCATAACTGCACGTTGCTTTTTATGCATGTAGATATAAACTTAATTGGGTCGTTCTCATAGACTGTTCTCTCCTTAAAAATAAAAACAAAAAACTCCTTAGGCACGAAAGCACCGGAACTTGCACAAAATCAATAACTCGCATGTAATGTATCATTACTAACAGGGGTATCCTAAAATCCGAACAAATTGATTTAAACTAAAAAATCGGATTAAATGAGACCGAATCGAATAGTTTTATAAATTAAATGATTCAGTACGATTTATATAAACTGAAATTATTTTTTAAATGACTCAATTCGATTACATTAATTTTTAAATCGATCGAACAATATCGAACCAATTTAATAATATATTAAAATAATATGTTAATAAAAAGAGGCTATATATTCCGTGAACCAATTTTATTGTACAAAATGCAAACCAATTTTACTCTCGAAATCCTAATACCCAACCAATCGTCCTCACGATCTCCCGTACCAACCACCCGTCTTTGTCTCACCTCGTCTCTAATCTTGTCATTTATGGACGAAATAAGTACGTGGATTATGGATGGTGTAGTGTCTTGCTCAGTTGCAATTAGATTATTGTTTTAAGTTATAAAATATATTTACTTTACACGATTGTTGAGTTTGTGTTATTTTCTATTGAATTAGTTTGATAACTTTTGGGTCTGGCTATTAGCGTTTTCATAACTAGTAAATTTTAATGAAAGGAGAATTTAATTTAATTTTCAGATTTTTATTGCAGGTTAAGTTATATATTTGTGTATTTTTTATTGGTGTTTTCTGGGTTTAAGTTTCTATATATTTTTATAGTCTAAAAGAGTTGTTTTGTTAAGATCTGACTCAAAAATTTCCTTACTCTATGGAATTTAGTTTCCATATTACATAGATTTTATGGGTTGTTTCTCTAATAGAGTATTTTTATTTGTTCAACACCATATTAGAATCCAAATTAGCTTGTAATTCTGTCAAGAGTTTCTCAAGTAGTGCATTTAGCTGTTATGTCTATTTGAATGGGCTGGTTTTATGTACGTTCTCCTTATTTCAATTACTTTTCTGATTATATTACAAAGGTGTAATTTTAGATTTTAGCTTAAAAAGATTTTCATTTGAATCTTATTATTTGCATTTTAGACTCTTTAGAATTATCCTCCTAAGTTGCCTATTTTCTTATACAAGAATTTAATCGTGTGATGTTCTTCATTGTTAGCTTGAAAGGAAAACTTTGTTTGTTTTAATGCGTATCAGAGTAATAGGTCCTACTATGCCATCATCTGAGTTACTTGCTGCTGCTGCTAAATTAACAAAAGCACAAGCTGAGCTCAGGTAATTTTTTATTTGAAAATGCTGTAACCTATGCTACATATGTAATTATGTAAGTATGTTATCATCCCATTTATCTCAAAATATATCTTGCTATTCTATAGATGACTCTTTCAGTTGGTATACAGAGATGTTGAATTGGAGGAAGACACTGAACTATTTATTGTACCTGCTCCTCCTACTATGGTTTATGAAGCTGAATCAACAAATGAAGCTGAGAGATTTGAAGAGGAATCTCGATACACTCCTATGCTATCACTCAAACCATTACAAGCATGGTTTATGTGTCCATAGATATTTTTGAGTTATTGCCTTCGAATATGCCAAACTGAAAAGTGTTGCCTTCGTGTAATCAGGTCACAAGAATTATGGATACAGATGCTACTTCTCCATATGATATTATAGGATTGAACAAAAATATGTCATCTGATAACATGAAGAAAAGGTATTGCTCATTGGCTCACAAGGTTAGCTATTGTTGACTAATATGGGTAGTTGTTTCTTAATTTATTTTCTACTTTTTATGCCCCTAAAGGTTTGAAGTATTTTATTTTTTCTTGATGCGAGAGCTTAGAACTTTGACTTACAAAGTCATTTGTTTTGAAACAATTAAGAGTTGATTTCATCCAACAATATATTTAAATCTCCTTAAACTATAATGTGATAATTAATGATCTTGTTTATTAGTAAAGTCACTTACTTGATTTAATGTTATATTTTGCTAATGAATGAAGTAGTAAACATGGAAGATATTTAATTAAGGATGCTATTTGAGTCCTAATTTTTTGTGCATTCAATGTGGAGCACTAATTTTTTGTTCATTTAAGGTGGAGATGAACATGGAGTCTTTGCTACCACAAGTTATTCAAGGATGTTGCCTATAAATATCTTGTTTCATTTGTGAAAATATAAGTACAAATGAATTAGAGAGCATCCATAAAAAAGATACTAAAAGTCATGTGAGAGTTATCTTGTGAGTTATTACTTAGAAAAGAAAATTTGTTCCTTCTTTGTAAGTAATATTTTCTCTATTTTGTGAGAAAGTTATTTCTCCTATTACAATAGAGATTAGAATTGTTATCTCATTGTAATTAGAGAGAAGATGTTGTAATCCATATCTTACAATAGTGAAATCCTACTACACTTATCCATGGTTTTTTATCCTAATTAGTTCGGGGGGTTTTTCACGTAAAATATTTGTATCCATTTTATTTTCATTATTCTCAATTTCACTTTAGTTGTGTGTTAGCTTCGATCTGATAATTTTCCTAACATATAACAAAAGCTATTTTCTTATTAACCATTTAAATAACATATAAATATGAAAAGAAAGTAGGGATAAATTGTTTTTCCACCATTTCTTGAGAGGTTATTCTCTTCCTTTCATGCTATAAAACAATCTTAGAGGAGCATATTTGAGTGCCCTTTTATACAAATGAATCCTTTTATCCTTTGGTATCATGAAATCTTAGTGACATGTGGTGGGGTTAATAGCTGCAAAAAGTAGAAGTATCAATAGATTTAACCTCTTGAACTTTTGATCTTTGGATATGTATTACAATACTTGAGAATTGCTGTGATTTTTATTGATGTATTATTATACGATTGTTCTTTTGGCAAGTATATCCATAGAAGGTGATGATGAGCTTTTAGGACAAATGGATGTCAAAGTATCCCCACAAAGGGATGAATGGATGACCACACTACCTCATGAAAGGAAAGTATGCCCTTATTTTCCAATAAGCTATAAGACTGAGCATATATATTTTTTTTAGTCGAAAGTAAGAGTGAGCATATATGTATAATCCCAATTTTTAAGTTGTTGGACTCTGGAGGATGAATAAAGAGCATATTCATGCTGCAAATACTATATTTATGTACTTTTTGTTGTGATTGATTAAAAATAATATTAGGTTTGTTAGTCAAAATAAGAGGTGTCTAATTTAGAAGAAAATTCATGAAAGGTGGCTTACCATATTGTCAAAGATGGAGGTGCCTAAACTTGTTTGAATAAAGAATAAGAAAATTAGGTAGTCTAATTTTGTTAAATGAAGAAATGTTTGGCATATGAAATGAGAACTTGAAGGCTATAAATATGGCTTCATTTCTTCATTGTTAATTATCCCAAAAATAGAGAAAAACTTATATGATAAGTTTTTGAGTGAGAGAATTTTGTGGGAAAATTCTCTTGGGCTTGTAATTGCTCTTATCTTTTGGGTGTGTTAGAAAATCATTGAAAGTGTGGTTGTAACAATTTTCTACATAGTGAATTTTTTCTCTAGTTGTCTTTACTGGACTCAATACCAGTAATAGAGGCTGATTTCCCTTTTAATGCCTTGTGTAACCCATATTGGATCAACAAATCTTTGACTTGTACTTGCCATAAGCCAAAATTGATTCTTTTATCAAATTTCTCAATGTTAATCTTGACTCCTAGCATTTCTCCTTCTTTCTTTGAAATTGGCAATTGGATTTGATACCAATTGTTAGGAAATTTGGATCAAATAGTATAATCACAAATTTCTCATCCCAAGATCCTCCTTAGTAGAATATCAAATTACAAAGAAATAAAGAATACATCACACAAGAATTATAGTGTAAACTCCAAATTAGAGAAAAACCACTTTCGTTGTCAACCAATATAAGTGATGAAGTTTAGGAAGATCTTGATCTAAGAGTTGCAAGTGCAATTCAACTTTGTTTGGCCAAAAATATTTTTGCAAATGTGCATGAAATATCTATGGCCAAATAACTCTGGGAAAAGCTTGAAGAATTGTATCAGGAAAAAAAGCGTTTCAAATTGGGTGTATCTGAAAGAGCAGTTTCATATTGCGTATGAATGAAAGAACTATTATGTCTAACCATCTTAGTGTTCTCAATGGTATTGTTTCTGAGCTAGAAACCATTTGAGTTAAACTTGAGGATGAAGATATAGCTTTAAGGCTCATCTAGTCTCTTCTATCTTCTTATGATCACATGAAACCTATCTTGATTCATGGAAATGAGAAAATAATTTTTTCAGAAGTTACTAGCAAGTTGTTTTCTGAAGAAAAAAGACTGAGTGGTGGAAGAAATGTTTCGCTTGAAAACTCAACATTGGTAGTTGATAATTGAAAGAAAAACAATTTCATGAAAAAGAAGATAATGTGTTGGGGGTGTAGACAATCTGGACACCTCAAAAGAATTTGTCTGAAGGATAAAGCTGGTTCGACAAGAAGCTTAAATACCGACGGTGACGTTAATAGTATGTCTGTTTTCAAAGACTATAGTGATTCTCTTTGAAAAGAGCATGTACATCCTCATGGCTTGCCGCTAGTCTCTAAATATTGCCATGAAAGAGGGTGTGTTACTGGTAGCAGGTCCATAAGTTTGCACACTGGCATTGACATGGTATAGATGCAAGGTGTGTGGTGGAAAGGATATCAATTGCTGATGAACTCTCAAGAAAACCAAGTGTGAGAGTTACACCATAAATTTCAGAAAGTTTTTTTTACATGAGCAGATGTGAAATTCTTAGAATTGGTGATTAATACTAAGTGGGTGTACTCTTTATGATGGAGTATGATAATTCTCAGTGTAGAGAATTATGATTGTTGGAGTAGACAATGTTGTAGTGGTAAGTATGTTTATTTTTTAATCAAGGTGGAGATTGTTGTGATTGATTAAAAATAATATTAGATTTGTTAGTCAAAATAAAAGGTGTCTAATTTAGAAGAAAATTCATAGAAGGTGACTTACCATATTGTCAAAGATGGAAGTGCCTAAACTTGTTTGAATAAATAATAGAAAAATTAGGTAGCCTAATTTTGCTAAATGAAGAAATATTTGGCATATGAAATGAGAACTTGAAGGTTATAAATATAGCTTTATTTTTTCATTGTTAATTATCCTAAAAATAGAGAAAAACTTATATGAGAAGTTGTTGAGTGAGAAAAGTTTGTGAGAAAATTCTCTTAGGCTTGTAATTGCTCTTGTATTTTGGGTGAGTGAAAAAATCATTGAAAGTGTGGTTGTAATAATTTTGTACACAGTGAATTTTTTCTCTGGTTGTCTTTTGACAACGAAAGTTGCTTTTTTCCAATTTGAAGTTTCAATTATAATTATTGTATTATGTATTCTCTATTTTTTTGTTATTGAAAATGACTATCCAAACATTGCATAGAAAACTAATTTCAGTCACTTATCCTTAATTGTGTTCACACTGAACTGCCGGATGAGAGAATGCCACAAATTATTGATCTTTAATTAGTGTGTTTGAAATTCTAAGCATCACGTATATTTTCACACGATTATTTCTTAGATTTGATTGTATCATATTTATGTATTATTAATGACATTATTAAAAATCGTTAACTAAAATGAACTAAATCATTTTATTATAGTATTTTTAATAGCCAAATGATACTATCCGATTTGAAAAATATAAATTATTTAATTTAATTAAAAAAAATTACTCAAAATCGGATTGTACCGTTAACACATTTAGTCCCTATAATAAATATATTTCTTATCATAAACAAAGTTTTGGTTTTTTTTTGTACATCAATAAATATTAAAATAATATTATAAAAAATAAATTTTTATGATATATTATTTTATTAGATTTATTATATATTATTTTATCAAATAAATAACTTAAATAATGCAATCACAACCGGTGATCGGATCCAAAACAAATATACATCCAAAGAAAAAAACTCCAGCTCTTAAGTCTAACGTGGCGAAATTTAATTTGCATATTATATTACCATTTTATTGAGTCAATGATTACTTTTATTTTTTATTTAATATTTTTTCAAAAGCACTAGTAATGATTTGATTGCATATATACCACACTACACTACATGGTGCTAATAGAAAAGACAAAGAAATTGAAGAAATTGATTAGATTTTGTGTGTGTTCAATCAACATGCATGCTGGCACGTAATTAAGAAAAGGGATGCTATATAAAATATTCGCATGATTATTCAAAAACAAACAAGACTTCCCAACTGGATCTGATCATGCCCTTTTTCGTCGAGGCATATAATTAATATAATATTTTTATATGGCACAGTTTAATTAATTGAGATTTAATTAATTAAGAGTGTGTTAATATCACATAGTTTCTTTTTTGTCTAAAAAACTAATACCATATGCTCTAACATTTTAAATAATCGAGAAGCTAGCTAGCTCCTATTCCAATCCTTGTCTTCAATTATATCTTAATTAAGATTATTTTTTTGTATTTTTTTCCTACTAATTGAAATTACATTAGACAAAAATTGGAATAATATTTTAACTGAAATAGCAATTACAAAATGAGGTAATAAACCAATAAAGATCGTTCGGGTAATTATTGTCGTTTTTTTTATATTTTATTTTTTTCTAGTGAAGAGTCATTTTTAAAATCAATATATAATACTCATAAAATGAGGGTTTTCCTGTTATTCTGAAAATATCAGTTTTTAAAATAACTTTCAGTTATCTTTTTTTATTATTATATTTTCCTTTTCGTTTTTCGTTCTATCGGGGTTTACGTTGGATACAATAATCGATGGACAAGAACACTTTGTCTTTAGCATAGATTCTTAAAAAAGAAGAAGTTAAATTTGAAAAGATACATATAATAATATAATAATATGATATTTTATATTAATAAAATTTTAATTACTATAATTTTTTCTTTAAAAAAATAATATAATTAATAATAAACATACTATAATAATAATAAATAACAATTCTAAACGAAAGAAATACTAAAATATGTTATTAATACTTATAATTATTCTGGTTAATGCATTGATATTTTTATAAATTATTTTATTAAAATATTTTATTTTTAAAAATATCTAATTACTCAACTATTAGTAAATTTTAAATTACATTTGTATTATTATTATTTTTGTTACTAAAATATCAATTACTTTGTTATAATACTATAAGTTAAATATTAGTAAACTTTAAATGTAGAATAATTAACAATAATTGTAACGGTATTTGCACAATACTTTTTACCAGATCAATTAATAAGTGTTTTAAGTTTTTTGAAATTCAAATACAATAAAAAAAAGTTATCAAACAGAATTAAAATTTATCAATTTTATAATTCAAAAATCTATTTTTATTTTGATATCAATCTTACATTTTTTCATTTTGTTATTTGGCTTTTTTTTTGTCTTCTCCTCCGTACGAAACAGTCAAAAACATATTTAAAGAAGAAAAAAAGCAATTTACTAAAAGTTTTGCTTTTACTTTAATAATTATTCAAATAATTTTTTATTTTCTTTTAAATAATAATAAATTAGTTAAATAAACCTTTAATACCCAAGTCCAAATCCAACATTTGTTCGTTTTAAATAGTATTTTGCCTTTCATCAAAATTAGTCACAAGTGATATATTTTAAATTAAACAATGGTATTTATAAAACTTTAAGGAAAAAATAATAAAAAACTACGATCATTTCTCTCAAGATAAAAAAAAAATTAATAGTATAATTTTTTGATTCTAAATTTTTATATTATTTTAACTCAAATTAATAATATTAATAAAACAAATAGTAAGTTTGAATTAATACAGTTACTTTTATTTAAGGTTTGATATCTTAATTAATGTATTGGTAATTTTTATTTATGATGTTATTGAAATATTTTATTTTATTACCTCATTTAGCAATTACATTATTATTGTCTATTTTTAACTTTTTATTTTTCTTAAATTTTCATAAATAACTTTGTTCAATTTGATAAGTGGAACATATGTTACCAATTTTAACTAAAGAGAAGCAAATATTATTCAAAATAGTTAAAAGTTATACAAATACTTAAATTATAGTATTAAATATTTTAATATTATGTACCATAAATGTGAACAATGCAGTAACTTAAATACTTATAAGGTACCGAATCTGTTCATAACCCTTAATATGGAGGATATTTTTCCTTACTCGTAGAGTAGTTGAAGTAATACTCACTATCGATAACCTGACTTGTTTTTTTAAGTAAGCATTATGTGTTGGAAAAAGAATAACATAAATCTTATATTTTTAAATGTACTTTAGTCTTCAACGCTTTTACATAAAAAATCATAAAAATTATTTTATAAAATAATAAATTTATGTTATCTAACTTTTAAAATAGAAAAGTAAAATAATACAAATCAATTAATCTACAAAATAGATTTTGAGATTTTTTTTAAGGTAACAAATTTATGTATTCATGTGTTTTAAAAGTAAATACATTAATATTATATTTTATTAATTATTTGTAACATATCATTATTTATTCTATCAATAGTGAATAATTTTTATTACACATGTGATTTGAATTCGCGTTCCAAGTAAAAAAGTGGTATTAATTGTTCTTAAAATACTAATTATTAATAGCATTATTTATTATTTTATAAAACGTTGAGTTTTTATATTTTTTTTAAATAATTATATTAATTTTATATTTTATTAACTTAAACTAATATATATATATATATAATTGTTGAATTCAACAAACACTGCAACACAATTCAACAAACACTGCACCGACGCCAAACATTTTTTCCAATATCATGACAGAGGGTATAATTTCATTACCTATGGAGCAATCAAATCCAGTTGTTGTACAATCTGTTCAGTCTGAAGGTGTGTTTAATGCTGGAATTGTTCTTAATGAGACTAATTATGATGTTTGGTCTCAAATAATAGAAATACATATTGCAGAGAGAGAAAAACTCTCTTATATTCATGACAAAAATTTGCAACCAGAAAAAAACATCAAACAATTATAACAAGTGGTATGCAGAAAATCAAAAAGTGAAGACATGGCTACTTATGTCAATGAGTCCAGAAATCATGAAACGATATTTACGCATACCTACTACTCTTGAAATTTAGGGTGCTTTGGCGAAAGCATTCTATGATGAAAGTGATGAATTACAGGTATTTGTCTTAAACCAAAAAGTCTTTGCTTCTAGACAAAATGGAAAATCACTTTCAGAGTATTATGGAGAGTTAACTGAAATTTTCCAAGAGCTAGACCATCGTGATAAGGTGGTCATGAAAGACCCTCATGATCTAATATCATATCAAGAGTCTGTTGAAAGACTAAGGATACATATTTTCCTTGCTGGATTAGATGATGAGTTTGAGCAGGTTCGTGGCGAAATTTTGCGAAAAGAAACTATCCCAGATTTAGAAGGTTGTTATTCCTTGATTCGACGGGAGGTAGTACGTCGAATCTCATTGAAGGAAAAATCTAGAGATGTTGATGCTTCCGCCATGATATCTAAAAATCGTTCTTTTTCCAATCAGCAAGAACGAAAGGTGACTGATAAATCATCATTTAAATGTACTCATTGTCATCAAAAGGGTCATACAAAAGAACGATGTTTTGAACTGGTGGGATATCCTGACTGGTGGGATCACAACCGTGACTCTCGAAAGAAAAATCCATGACAGATGTCTACTGCCACCATTGCTGAAACAACAAAGGATCATGTTGCAACCTCCTCAGCACATGTTGGTAAGATGCTTAAAGTTTTTTCTCCTGTTTTTAATAATATATGGATAATTGATTCAGGTGCAACTGATCATATGACATTCGATTCTAGACAAATCTCAAAACCATCCTCACACAAAACTGTTTGCACTGCCAATGGTAACACAACCCCAGTCATTGGGGAAAGATCTTTGTCTCTCACTAGTACTTTGAATTTAGACTCAGTACTAGTTGTTCCCTCTTTAGAATATAACCTTATATCTATTTCTCAAATAACCACTACTTTATCTTGTTTTGTTATTTTTTGGCCTGACTTTTGTGTGTTCAAGGACATTCAAACAAAGCAAACGTTTGGTCGTGGTGTTAGGCAAGGAAACCTGTATTATTTGGACTTGGATTCAACAAATCATGCATTGGTAGCAACTGGATCTAACAAGGATGAATCAAATATATGGCTATGGCATAGGAGATTGGGTCATGCTTCTTTTGGATATTTGAAAAAATTATTTCCAAGTTTATTTTTGAGCTTAGATCTTTCTACTTTAAAGTGTGATGTCTGTGAACTAGCAAAAAGTCATCGTTCCTCATTTCCTGTAACCTTAAATAAAAGTCCATCTCCGTTTATGGTTATACATTCTGATGTATGGGGTACTTCCAAAGTCTCTATGTTGGGAGGATCATGTTGGTTTGTTACATTTATTGATGATTTTAGTAGAATGACTTGGGTCTGTTTAATGAAATCTAAAAGTGAGGTAAACTTCTTATTTAGAAAATTTCATAAAATGGTTCGTACTCAATATAAAACACAGATCCAAGTTCTAAGAAGTGACAATGGAGGAGAATATAAAAGTTCTGAGCTTCAAGAATATCTTCAATCAGAAGGCATTATTCATCAAACTACTTGTGTTGATACACCTCAACAAAATGGAGTTGCAGAAAGAAAAAAATCGACACTTGTTGGAAGTTGTCCGTGCCTCATTGATTGAAGCTAATATGTCATTATCTTATTGGGGAGAAGCAATTACTTCTGCTGCATATTTAATCAATCGGGTACCTTCCAGCGCAGAGGCTGAATACAGAGGAATGACACTTGGGCTTTGTGAGGCCTTGTGAGGCCTTGTGGTTACAATCTCTCTTAAAAGATTTGACATATCCTGCTAAAGAATCAATTAAGTTATTTTGTGACAATAAAACAGCATGTGATATTGCGCATAATCCAGTTCAACACGACCGTATAAAACATGTTGAAATTGACATATTTTTTATTAAAGAAAAGTTAGAAGAAAATTCATTGGAATTGTCAAAAATTAAGTCAGAAGATCAATTGGCTGACATCCTCACTAAAGCAGTCTCATATCGAGTATTCACAGAAGTTTCAGTGCATGAAAGATATCTATGCACCAACTTGAGGGGGAGTGTTGAATTCAACAAACACTGCAACACAATTCAACAAACACTGCAACACAATTCAACAAACACTGCACCGACGCCAAACATTTTTTTCAATATACACGACGCCTACCAATTAAGCTGTAAATCATACAATTCAATCATGGTGGTTGGTGAAATAGTAATTAACATTTGTCTATATAAAAAATGTAAATATCCAATACAAATTAAAAAAATATATGAATGAAACGTTTATTTCTTCTTCTGATTATTTATTCAAACATTGATTTCTTCACTAATAACGTAACTTTTCATAAGATTAATATAACCTAACAGCTAATTAATAATTTTTCTTGCAATAATATCTTCAATGATTGAGTTCCTAAGATGAAGACTTACCCTTCCAGAATGTTATTTTGTGTAAAGATTTTTTTTTTTCATCCTACCTTACTAATTTATGTTACAAATACTCGATCAATGATTAATTTTTGCTACAAATATTGTTCTGCTGTTGGGAATAAACATGACGCTCGAGGGAAAAAAAATATTATTTATTATTCAGAAGTATATTTTTTATTAATTAAATTATTAATCTTCATCTTTCTATTATATATTTAATTTTTTTAAAAATTATATCAATTTTTAATTTTATTTATTTAAAATATTATTTTATTAGATATTGTAAAAATAATAAATAATTTTTCAAAAATAAAGCAGTTAAAGATTAAAAATCATGATAATTTGGTTTATCTCCATATTGTAATGAAAACTTGTAATCCTAGGTTTTAGATTATCGAGGCAGTCAATTAGTTGGACCAATCCGAATTAAACGTACGGAGCTGGTCAATTAGGAACCCAATAATAAACTAATGCTATCGTCTACCGAGTATTACATATTTTTAGCAAAATTATAATAATATTTACGATTAAACTTATTGCTGCTATTTTGAAGCCAAAAATAAATATTTTTTTTAATAATAATAATAATATTAAAATATAATTAAATATAAAAAATAAATTAAATTACAAAAAATTTAATAACATTCAAACTTATAATAATAAAAAATTAATATTTAAAGAACAAATAAGACTAATATTAAAATAATTTAAAATTTTTATTTGTAACTTAATATATTTAAAAATAAATAAATTTTTTGCATGGATAATAATAAAAATAGTTATGTACGTTACTTTAATAATATTGAATATAATTCAATTTAATAATATTTAATATTAAATTTTAATTTAAATACTTTTTAAAATAAAATAATAGATTATTTTTTTTAATAATAAAAATATATGAATGGTTATAATAAATGTTATTTTTATTACATTTTAGTTTTTAAATGATATTTTTATTCAAATGGTTTTATTTTTAACTCTAATAAAAATATGTATTTGTTAAAATATTAAAATATATGTGTTTATTTAAATTATAAAAAAAATAAACATATATTTTTTTAAAATTAAAAATAAAATTTTATATATAAAAATAATTATGTGATATAATTAAAAAATATATTATTATAATTTTATTTATTTTCGTATTCTTAAATACTTGCACTACGTGTCGCTCCCACAAATTAAGCTACTTGCGTTCGTTCTTGTATCTTAGACTTTTGTGGTAAACTAATTTTTGATTGATGGTCTATATCTGCATTTTTCATAGTAGTTTACTGTTATATTAATTTAAAATTTATTTTCATAATTTCATATTTAAGTATTTTTAAAAATAAAAATCTTATTCTAGTAATCAAAAAATAATTTTAACAATTGGATTATTCATACAAAAAGTCTTTCTATATTTATTTTAAGTTAAAAAATTAAAAATTATTATTATACTGAATTCTACAACATAAATAATTATTATGTAAATAGAACACATTAAAATACATTTAGTACATATTAATAATTTAAATATAATTATTAAATAATTTTAAATATGTAATTAGAACACATTAAAATACATTTAGCACATATTATTAATTTAAGTATAATTATTAAATAATTTTAAATTGTAATACAATTAGTTATAAGATGTTTGGTGTTAATTTATATAATATATTTTGGTAAATTTAATGTTGAATATTTTATATTTAAAATATAATTTAATTTTTTATATATCAACGAAATTTAATTATAAAAATTTATTTAAATTAATATTTTATATTTTTAAAATTCCTATTTAATGATAATTAATTTTTGAATTAATGTTTTTGAATATTTAATATTTTAAAACGACTTTAAACGACTCGTTTGTGTTTAATGTTTTAATTATTTTTAGTTTCCTATCTGCCTTCAGTTTCTGTCCTCTTCTCTTGTTTTTCCAATATAAAGTAATGAAAAGAATAAAATAAACGTACACACAACAAACAAAGAGAAATAGAAAGAGAAAGAAAAAAAAAAACAAAGAGAAATAGAAAGAGAGATAGAAAATAGAGGAGAAAAGAAAGCATTTTTGTATTTTATATATAGAATTAGGTTATTATAATAGATTTTAGATATTTAAAAATTCGTGAAATAATAAAATACGATATAAATTTATTATTTAATTATTATATCCTGAATGTTAAATTTTCGTAATTATATAACATACACAGTTAGCGAAAAAATGATATTAAAGATACTATGTTATACACAAGTATTAATCTTTTAATCTATTTAAATTTTATATTATTCAAATATTATATTTATAATTTATACATATATATTTATATATTTATAATTTTAATAATATATATTTTTTATTAATTTATTTATATATGTATTATTTTCTATAATTATACTTGATATATTTGCTAATTACAAATCATTCAAGTTAAAATGTTAGAAGGAAAAGAAAGGAAACAAAAGAGGGATACTCGGAGTGAGCAGGGATGGGCAAAAAAATCACGGATTCGATTGTACATGGTTATCTAAATTGGAGGTTTGATTTTTAATCGGTAAAATTTGAGAATGGGGACGATTTTGAGTAAAAATCGAACATGAAACAACATGTATGGTTCGATTATGATTATACTAAAAATCGTATCCGTCCGTACCCAAAATCAATTATATTTATTTAATTATATATATTTAATAAATTAAATTATATTTTTTTTTGGGTTTTTTTCCATTTTTTTTCATAATCGTCCCGAATTGTTACCTACGGATAAAAAACCGTCTCGGTGCACATTCCTAAGAGTGAGATATAGTCATAGGTATTAGCAACATGATTTTTGATATAAATATCCTTAAATTGAATTATAAAAAATGTATTCAAAATCGTCCAAAAATTATTAAGATTTAAAAACGATTTTTATCCATAAATACCGATGTATGTCGGTTATTAAAAAATACAAAAAGAAACTGTTTTTCTAAATTTTAAAAAAATTTCTTAATAAATCATAATTATCAATTAATATATAATTTAATTTAATAAATATATAAATAAATAAATTAAATATAATTAATTTTAAATAAGATTATTAATATAACTGTAACCTATAATCGTGAATTAATATTTTTTTCACATTTCTAGTCGGTAGGACTGGGGAGAGAATACATGGAAGAAATCGTAAAGAGTGTCGTTTTATATAAATGGGTAGAGAATTCACAAAATTTTAAAATTGTTTATGAGAGGTTGGAATAATAGGATTACAAAATATAGCAAGTGGTGCCACAACAAACTCCAAATGGTTTCCACGTGATGCGGGCCTTTTGGAAAGGAGTACAAGAATGCACTGTCATTGTCCTTGCCTTTGGCGGCTGTGCCCTCAGTTTTATTGTCCAATTTCCCAGTAATTATTTATTATTTTTAAAATATATAATCACAAAATATTTTATATAAATAAAATTTAATATTAATATATTTTTATTTAAAAAATAAATATTTAATAAAAAATATAGAAAATGTTATCACATAAATAAAGAGTATATTTTAAAAATAATAAATAAAATGAGATTCACGAAGAAAATGTTATCAATTTTTATTTTCTTTTAAAAAAGAAAGATAATATATTCAGAAATAAGGAGAAAATATGAAATAATGTCACGACAGTTTGATATAATTTGAAGAAAACATAGATAAGAAAACGGAATTCATGAAGAAAAATTTGCTAACATGAAGTTCTTTAGTACTTACTACTTTGAGTTCAATTTTCATGATATATTTTTAGTATTTTATAAAAAATATAAAATTATAGTCTTTAATGTTATTTAAGAAACATGTGATTCAACTTAGAGTTTGAGTTTTTATTATTATTCTATTTTAGTTATAATGATTTATGAGGAAAATTAAAACTATATACAACCCATTATTTATAATTATTTAATACTTTTATAAAAATGTTTTTAGTGCACTTAAATCTTTATATATCACCAATAAATAAATAAAATTATGTAATCCATAATACAATTCATATTTATATGTTTAGAGTAGAATATAATAAACTAGAAAACAAGTAAATACTAAATGGCTACGTATTGCAAATTGACATGTAGGGTGAGATTGAAAAGGGATTCAAATTAGGGCCTCAATTTAACTAAAAGTATAAAAATTGAAATAGTTAATAAAGGATTACTGATGATGATCTAATAGTTACGTGGGGACTGTTAAATCCAGCCTTCACTTTCGAATATAATTTTGGTTTAATGTTTTAATTAAATAATATCGTAAAAAGAATGTTGCAGCATGTAAGAACAAACATCACGACAACTATTGCGAGATTATAACATATCTTCAGAAGCATCCAAATCTGCAGATATTAAAATAATTACAGAGGGAATAAAAAAAACTAAATAAAATAAGGAAAATCGGAAACAAAGATGTTACCAAGAAAATATCTACCATAATATTTTTATTTTACATATTTTGATATAAAAATATGATATTCATGTTTTTTTTATTAAATTATCAAGAATATTGATAAATTATCTTTTAAATATCATTATCATTAAATAATTATTTAAATATCTTTTTTTGGATAAAATATTATAGATATTATTACTAAAATATTGTTAAAATTTTAATAAAAATTAACAAAATATCAAAATTATAAATTAAATTTATTTTCATACTTTCAAAATTTATCTATTTATAATAGTTAAAATAATTAGATAATTTATTTAATTATTACAAATCTTTTACTTAATTATTCTATAATATTTTACAAAAAATAATATATATTTTATTAAATAATATTTTAATTAACTGTACAATTTACTAATTAATATAAATATTATAAGTATTTAAAGATATATGCGTTAAATAAAAAAATAGTTTAAAATATAAATATTTAATTATTTTAATAAATTTTTTCCATATTTCTGATAATATTTTCATAATTATTATGATTTTTTTAAAATTTCTATCCATAAAAATATTTTAAATATCTTCCTTAAAATTATACTTCAACGTCGATATCAACGTCCCAAACCTAAGGGTAAGGGTTAGGAGATGAATACGTTACCAAAAGAAAGCTGGCTGGCTAACTACCTAGCTCTGCAAAGGGTATGCAATCCGATAGGAATTAGTCTTAACTTAAAATATCTAAATTAATCTGATCTAAATTTTTTGATTTGTTTAATTTGATTTGATTAATAATGAATAAATAATTTTAATAATTATATTATTTAATTATTTATTTATGGTTAAAAACTAAACCAATAAAATCTTATTAAATTAATGGTTATTCAAGCTTAAGTAATATTGTTATTTTGTTTATAATCGATGTATTAGAAGGATATTTAACGGTCTATTTTCATATGGTAGATAAAATTGGACATTAACGTCACGATAAAATTATGATAGAATTCAATTAAATTCAAACACATAGAAATTGAGCGTAATTCTGATACATATTATAAACTAAGATATAATTTAACTAAATAAAATCTTATTAAGTTAAACGTTGGTCAAACTTATAAGCAATCTTGTTACTTTTTTTATAATGGACGTGTAACAATAATATTTAACATTTATTATAATTATATTATCTTTCGTATTTTTATCTTTAAAATTTATAAGAAAGATATTATTAACAATATTATTTGTTATAGTCTTATTATCCTGAATAGTCCAGTTAAGGTGGGGCCATCTCTTTAATTGTACTTATATGCCTCTTCTAAATTATAACGTGCTCTTTCCCACATGTAATTCCAACGACAACTCCAGAAAAATTAAAATTTCATCAACCCAAAATTCAACTTCCAATTGATGTGAACTGAGAAGTAAGACGTTGAAGTTTATTAACGGCTATTTTTCACAGATTCTAACCGAATGACGATGTCCAAAAACTTTACAATAATAAACTGTAATTGGATATCTTCTCTTGGTTTTTTCTCTGACTTGCTTTAAAATTGTCTATTATAAATTTTATTATTTAAAATATTATTACATTATTTAACGGTTTATTTAAATAATATATTACTTTGATTTGAAAAAAAAATCCCATTTCAGATTATTTTTCTATTCCAATGTAATCATTAATGTCTCTTATATTTAGCTAATTAGTTGTTTTAGTATTTCATTTTAAATTTAATTTAATTTACGAAAGTTTTAATATACAAAATTTGTATATTATATTCATTATTCACCAAGTATTATTGGTAGTTAGTAAATTTATAATTTGTTTTAAATTAATTTTTTGTGGATGGGATTAACTTTAAAAAATTTAATAGTTCAAATTTACCCGATGTACGTAAGTTAAAATCACCATTTGATTTAGTTCTAATTTTTTCAATATTTATCAATTTGATTAAAATATTATAATTAATACGATTAGTTACATAATTACTGTCCAAACGGTCAAATTACTGAGATTTTTTAAAATCCTTTTCTCTTATGCGTTATTTTCCAGGATAAAAATATTAGTATTTATGAACATATTAATAATTTAATTTTATAAAAATATTTAAAGATAATAAAGATAATATCAATATTAACTATTTTTTTAAAACTTATAAAAATTTAAAAAGATATCAAATTTATGGACTTATATTGGTATACTCTTGTAAATAAAAAAATATCACGGATGCATAGAAGATATTATGGATATTTTCATTTGTGATCATTTCATTATTAAAATAAATAATTTTTTTAATTTTTTTATAATACAATAATATATATTATTTGTGAATACCAAGGAGTATGTCAATTCAAATCTTGTATCTAGAATTCTCGTAACTATTATACTACTAAAATAACAATCTTTATTATTTAAAATTTAAACAAGATTTTTTTTTTAAATTTGAGATTTTATGATTTTATTACAATTTAATAAAATTTGTGATTTATTAGTGATTATATATAAAATTTTATTTTTTATCAATAATTATGACTATATTAAATTATAAAAATTATTTAAATATAATAAATTTTTATAATCATTCTTATTAAATAAACATGATGTAATTAAAATAATAGAATTTTAATTTTTTTAAAATCAAAATAAAATAATATATATATTATTCATTTAAAAAAATATAAAAACTACTTTATAATTTTTTTCTTTATCTCTTTCACACTAAATCAAACTTATTATCAATTTTTTTTCTTTTTTTTTTTTGCTCGCACTTTTCAATTTTTTTTTTACTCTCGTGCGCCTCTTCTCTCTTTTCATCGCAACCTTCTCTCTCCACGGCAGTCCCTTTCTTTTCCTTTTCTCTTGTTGCTCATCTTCTTTTAATTTAATGAAAATTATTTTTATATTTATGAATATTTAACTTATTTTCGAAATGACTTATTTTATTTAGTTTCTTTTAAACATGTTCAAAGTGTTTTAATATAGATTTTTTTAAAATATTATTAATTGTGGTTTTATTAGTTATGATAATTAATTATAAATTAAAAAATAAATTATATTATTTTAATTAATACTTATTTGATATATTAATTGTTATTGTATTATAATTTGTGGATTCCTCATGTACAATCATATTTGAAAGTTTAAAATTATTTATTTTTTGAATTTTTGTTTTAGGCGGAGTTTATTACCAACCATCTGTACTGAGCTTGTCCTTTTTCCTAACCAGGACAAATATAACATAATGTTTGGAGTATTCATAAGCCCATTCTTCGTAGTATTATGTAATTTACAGGAAGAAAGAGAGGTGCTATGCATATCATAATCTTTCTATATTATCGAAAAAAAACAAAATTACAAAAATTAGCTGAAGAATACAGCTTTTTATTGGTTTCTTTTTTCTTTTATAATATTATCTCTCTGTCTTGCCTTTTGTTCATCACCGAGCCTAAGCCACACTATTTTTTTTTAATAAAAAAAAAACTGGTTTTTCCTATGACTGAGTGCCTTTTGTCACCGTTTGGTTCAGCCTCGGCAAAGATCGCATCCCCCACCCCCCGTTTTTTTTTTGGGTGGGTTGGGGGTGCTCTCTTCTCCATCATGAACGTCCCTTTCTTAATTTGGATATGAAGTTTCAGATTTTCTCCTAACAGAGAATTCAAGTACTGGTCGTGTGTTGAAGCCAGTTAAAAAACTCTTGTAGGGTCTTCATGTCTGCTCTGTAATGCTTCTGTGTAAATTCAAGCAACATAGGCCATGTAAAACTTGGATAGACCCTTCGGCACAAATTGCCCATCAATTCACTCGGTGGCTCAACCACTTTATCATTTCTTGGACACAAAAAGAATGCTAGAGACTTTCGTGTTGTTTGGCTATTAACAACTGCCCTGTGCAAACAACTCTTGTATCTCGCATTTGACAGAGCCTGCATACATAATAAAAATTAAAACACCAAATTTTTAAAAATAAAAATTTAAAAAATTTAAATTAATTTTTGTAGTGGATCAAAATGGTTTCATAATTACCATGAAAGTGTCACCGATGTTAACCACAAATGCATTGAAATTAGGGGAAATAGAGCGCCATTCATCATCCACAAACACTTGAAGGCCACCCACTTTGTCTTGGTGAAGAATGGTCAAAGATGTTGGATCACAATGAGGTCCTGTTCCTAAAGTAAGTTCTGGTTTTTTACATGGTGGGTAATAATTAAGTCTCATTATTGATTCGTTTTCTTCAAAGAATTCTCTGAAATATGCTCTGTTTACTCCAAGGCTCATCCCCAAAAGCTCCATGATTCCTAGAGACAGAGTACTCATAGCTTCACAATAATCTTGGTACACCTTCCTGCAAATTAACCAAAACATTAACGAAATTAAAAGAAATGATGATATAAAATAACAAAGTGACACGATAAATGCTGCAAATTATTACACAATGATATGAAATTTACAAGTGTTGATTATTTGTCATTACCCGAATTGCAAGAAGTCTTCACCCATTACGTTGTACAAGTAATCTTGAACAGTAGAAGAGGAGTTTTCATCTGCAGAATAGCTAAAGGAAAGAGTCTCTTTCCAAGGGAGTTTAGAAGAAAATCTTCCAGTGAAACTACTAGCATAACCACAGTGGTCTCCAACTCTCCTTTGAGCTCTCTGTTTTTCTGAAAGTGGTAATTCAAAGAAGCCATCCATGTATTTATGAGCATCAACTATGAGTTTCCTATCAACTCCGTGATTAACTACAAGAAAAAACCCATGTTTTTGACAAGCTTCACCTACCATTCTTGAAGCTTCATTACCAGCAAAAGGATCACCAGAGAGAAATCCACTTAAATCTATAAGTGGGACTTGGAGTTCTGGAGCATTAGCACAAGGCTTTTCATCATCTGGCCATATGAATTGTTGTGGTATGCTCGATTGGTATTTTAGAACTGAGGCATCAAAAACTAGTTGTTTTCGATCTTCATCTTCCTTTGTGTTTTCATTTTTTGGAGGTTGAGACATGGAGAGTGGTGTCTTTCTGATACTCTCAATTGCCATTGCATTAATTTAGAAGCAGAGAAGTATGTTTGTGTTATTTTGATATTGGAAAAGAAAATTAAGTTAAGAGGTGAGAAATATAAGTTTGAGAGGAGTGATGAGAGAAAAAGCCAAGGACGCTTATTGGGAGATGAGAACAAAAATAGGAATCTTATAGCAAACAAGTCTCTTCTTTCTCTCTCTCACACCACACTCGAATTGAATCGTTTTTGCAGAAGAGGGGCTTACAGAATGGGGTAATTATATACATCATGTAGAGAATAAGGGCTTGTGATTGAGTAAAATTAGGCAAACAAAAGGAACCAATCTTCAAGATGTAGTTTGTCTTCTTTTTTATTTTGTTTGTTGCCCACAAGGAAAGCGTTTCCCAATGGTATTTGGCATTTGGTTGTAGGTGAAATGCTAATGTCACCCTCTATAGTACATACAGAAAAAGGGTCAAGTGCTATTATTAGACTGACATTTCTCCGTGCCTAAAGTCCAATAGAATAAGGATTGAAATATTTGGCAAAGATCAAGAAGATATTGTTCTCTCAATAAAGAACCATAAAACTTTTCTCCTTAACTTGCGTATTGTGTAGGGGATTCGGGAAGTCATGCCATTAAGGCCTAGGCTCGATTATGGGAGCACAATACTACTTGTGGTGAGTGTGTAGGAGTAATTATATTTTCTGTATTTAGTATCATTTCAAATCTTATTACTTACAGTATAAACATGCAGTATAAACAGCATCATCAATGTGATGATTAACACATATTGGCGAAGTAACAAATATTGAGAACTTGAAGAGTAGTAAAAGGACAATTATGTCTTGGAAATGAGTATCATAGTAGTTCATTTAGCTAAATATATTCATCTCAAAACTGGAGATTACATCGATATGAAAGATTGGAAAATATCTCCAAGAGCGTTGAGACTCTTTGGGATCGTTCTCTGGCTTTATGTTAGTTATTCTTTTTTTTTCTTTCGCGGTTTTTGTGATTCTGCTATCTCGACTAGATTTGCGTCTCCATATTACTTGGTTCTTGATTTTGACTTGCAAACTACGAAGCATGGATGAGAATCTTGGTCTAGAATTGTCAAGGAATTGGGAATGGGGAAACATTTAGTGCTCTGATGGAGGCTTGCTTTGAGATCAATCGTGTTGCAATTTGTCTGTTAGAGACCAAGGCTAAGTCATGGAGATTGACTGGGCTATGTCAAAGGCTAGGATTTCATCAATGGCATGTGGTGGATCCAATGCGTGTCAGGGATGGGGGAATGGTTTTGATGTGGATCTCTGACATCACTATTACAAGTTTCTTCAGCAATGAAGACACTATTGATATGGAGATTCGTGGTATTGTTAGATTTACTTTTATTTATGGATTTCACGATGAATGCAAAAGACATTAGGAATTTCATCGGATTTTTTAGTCCAAATCCTCTTATGAACACCCTTGGTTGTCAGCTGGTGATTTCAATGAGATGTTTGTGAGCTCTGAGAAGGATGGTGGAGGTGTTTTTGATTTCAATTGTGCTAGAAAGTTTCAAAGATTTGTTGTTGATTCTGAAGTAATGGATGTTAGTGCCAAAGGTTGTTTCTACACCTGGAGGAATGGGCATTTACCTGAGGATTTCATTGCTTGATCGTGTACTTATCAATGCTGCAGCTCTACGTAAGTTTTCTAATTTTGAGGTTGTGGTTTCTCCTAATAAGTGTTCAGATCGTAATATATTGATATTAAATATGGATCCTAAATTTAAGCTTGACCATATAGGCCTTAGAATCTGCTGCTTTGACAACTCATAAGAAAAATAAAAGTTTTACCTCATACAACTATCTTATGGTAAATGAAAATATATTCGCTTGAACTTTGAAAAACCATGTTTACGTTGAAAGTGAATATCATAAATACCTAAACAATTTGTTAAAAAAGTCATTATTCATTAATCCAATATATATAACAATAAAAAAAAAAGCAAAGAATATTTATAAATGTACGTAATAATTAGATAGAATTTAAAAACACAATTCCTTTTATATGTAATATCTCTTAAAAATATTTTTAAAATAATTCTTCTCATAAATTAGTTCTATTTTTAGTAAATTTTTAATTAATGTTCTAATTTTTCTCTAACTTTTTATCATACAATAAATAATATAATCATGAAATAATGACAAAAAAAATTGAACAAATAAACAAGCAATATACTTAATGATTGAAAAGAATAGTACACAATCAATTTCGAGAGCTAAAAATAATGTATATTTTAAAAATGAATAAGTTTACATTATGTTTTATGACTCACTTAAATATATTAAGATAAAATAAAAATTTATAAAAATTGATATATATATATATAATTGAAGGTAATAAACTTAACTAAACATTACTACATCAGTGCACACAAAAGATAAAATTAATTTTATTTAAAGTGTGATTATCCATTGATAACTTAAATATATGTAGACAAGACAAAAAATATACTAACACAAATGGTGAAATATTGATAATAAAAAAATAAAATATGTGTTGGAATTACAATAAGATTTAATTTGTTCATTTATGATTAGTTATAAAAAATTCAAAGAAAAAAGTATCACGTATCATGAAAAATTATAGTTGAATTCATATTTGCACGTAATAAAATTTTCTTATTAAAAGAGGATTATATTAATCAATAATCATTATTTTTTTTGAATTTCCTCGCATTATTTATAATCATTATTTTTATGAGAGATTGATTATTTATTTTTCTTTTTGCATAACCATTTTTGGTTATTTCTTTTTGTGCATTTAATTTATTTTGTATATAGCTATAACTTTTATCATATTATTTTTTTGTGAAGTAAATATACACAAGTCAATATCTCTAACATGATAACTTTCATACCAGTTGTGAGGTAACCTTTTTCGCGTACTGCTATATCTTTCACATATCACATTATGTAGCTCTTTCAAAATAAGGTGATTCTCAATAGCAGTATTTTATACAATAAAATACATAACTCAACTATAATTTTTACAATCAAGTTTATCATAAGTTTTAAAATATCATATAATTAATTATAAATTTATAACATGATATACTTATATGTCTAATGAGTCTATGAGTAAGTTCATGTTGACGTCGATCGTCCCATGTGAGAAATATGTGAATGCACATGTCATAATATCCATTTACATAATGCATAGTAAAAGTATTTAGGTGATCAATAAATGGCGATGAGGTCACCAAAAAAATACAATTTTTCCTTACTCAAACTTTCTTGAATTTTGGTTTCTTTATATCTTTGGGTTGTAAATCAACTACCTTAGTTGTCATTAATATATTCTTGGACTTACATTTAGATTTTTCATTCATTCTTAATAAAAATGCATTATACATGATAGGATGATGGTAATTAGTCTTATAATTACAAGTGTTGAATTTTACATGCATCTGTGAATCAACTTCATACTTTTTAATAGAATTTTTAAGCATGTTATTATAATTTTCATTCATCTTAAAATATGATGCAAATACATAGATGGATGATGGTTTTGGGTCATACTATGTGAAGCATGAAAAATATTATTAAGTTTAGAAGCATTTATTAAAAATCTACACTTGATCTAATATGACCTTTCTTACCTCAATTGATGACAAACATGCACAAACTTGATAGATTTTCAATTACAAGTGCAACTATTCTTTGTGTGTAATGGGTAACATTAGAAGTAGGGTAGGGTTAGTAGGCCTTACATATGTGGTTTTTGATGTTGAAGCTATATGTGTAGCTTATGAAGAAGAAGGGTCGGGGGTTTTACAAACTCAGTTGTTTTTGAAGATGATGGCGTAGAATCTTTATCTCCATAGCTAAGTCCTCTTTTTTTGTAATAGGTTTTCCATAATCCAGAATTTTGTTTAGTCTTTCAACTCCAATAGTCAATCTTTAACCACTACACGATCTCCCTTGTACTCAGACATGCTTTGAAATTTTTATTTATCTTTCGTCATATGATTTGAGCAGCCCGAATCTACGATCTAATCATTCTTATAGTCAATTTGTTTTGGTGTTGTTACTATGAGAGCTAATTCTTCTTTCACTGTAGCGAATAATGCTTCGGCATCCCAACCATCTTTATTATTCTCCTTAGAACTAAAAGTAGTTGTATTACTTTCAATATGATTTTTTCTACTCTAATAGTCTTTTGCCATGTGACCCATCTTCCCACGGTTGTAACACTCACCATTAAATTTTTTGTTATTACTGTGATTCTTCCAAGCTCCCTCTAGATGAAAGTTTCAATTTTCTTGAAGGATTTTTCCTTTGTCACCATCTTTGTTAGATCCACTATCATTGTTCTGCTTGAAAATGTCTCTACTTTTCACTCGTGTAGAGCGATTCTTCCTCACCCTTCAACGAGCCTCCTCACATTTTCTTAGTCATAGCTTTTTGACCAGCCAACAAATTCTCAAACTTAATAAGAAATGGTTGTGTCGGCTATCTTTACATAGCGGTAACAAACCCTCGAAATTCAGGTTTCAAACCATAGATAATTATTCTCTTTATCTTGGCTTCCCCAATAGAAGCTTTCAGATCTAACTCTGAAATTTCATGGCATAACAACTTCACTTTGTGAAAGTATTGGGAAATCGTCATGTCGTGTTGTGCCATCGATAACAACTCGTTTTTAAGAAGTTATAGTTTTGTATAATTTTTCTTTGAAAAAAGTGTCTCATGCTTCCTTTGGTGTTTTGGCATACCGAATGTGATCCAACATTTCTTCCTCAACTGTGGTCTTTAAAGTAAATATCGTTTTCCCCATTTTAATTTTCCACTACTGTAAGATACCGTTTGCATCTTTCACTGCTGGTTGTGTAATTTAGTTACCACCAATAACCTCCCACAAGTCTTAACCTTGTAAGTAAGGCTCTATAATCGTCACTACTAATAACCTTCAACAGGTCTTGACCTTGTAGGTAAGACTTCATACATGTTGCCCATGTGCTATAGTTTTTGTTGTTCAGCTTCTTGATTCCTCCAACTACTTGAAGGTCACCCATCGTGTCGGTAATACTTCGATTATACCGAACAAGCTTAACTAAGAAACTTACAGAGTATCAAACTCCTTACAACTCAAGATAACTCCATTAAAAACGATCCTTAACTGTCTCGCTCTGATATCAATTGTTAAGTAAAATTTAGAATACATAATTCTAAATATACTAATATTGGATCCAAACAAGTAAACAAATTACTTGTATTATATACATAATAAAAGACATTATAATACATTTCAAAAATAACTCACAAATTAAAGAGAAATACAAACACTCAAAGAAAAAGTTCTCAACTCGCACTTAAACTAAGAATTTAAAAACTTATCTGTTTTTGGTAGGATGATTAAAACAAATGTAAGGTAGACTATTTATAATATTCACCACACAAATATAAAATTAATAAATAATTCTAGCCACACAAATATTATCACATTCTACATATTTATCTTTTCTACATCCTTCTAGATTTTTTTTTCAACCATTTCATTTATTGAGTTTTTAACAATTTTATTCAACATTTCATTTATTAAATTGATGTTAATTTTCAGTGTAAATACACAGTTGCCTCATCCTTTAATTTCCATCATATAAAAAATAAAAAAAAAATCCTTCGCTTTTAGTCGTGCAATGTGAAGCTTTATAATAGTTTTTTTTTTTTGGCAAACGAAATCAGATTCATTAATTGTAATAATTAGAACTGTGGAAACTTTAAGTTTGATTGGCTTCGCACCAAAACTGAAACCAACTAAATTTATTTGATTTTTTAATAATAAAAATCGAACTAATTTATTGAGAACCATAAACTAATTCAATTAAAATCATTTTTATTGGTTTCAATTAGGTTGATTTTAAGCTCTTTAAGCATTTATTTTAATAACTAATTAATTATTGTGTTACACTTTTTATGATTTTAATATCTAGATTTAGTTGTATGTAAATTAACCATATACTATAATATAAAGTCTAAATATTATGTACATAAAATAAAAAAGTTATTTTTGAGTCAATTATGCATGTGCTAAAAAATGCTTGAGAAGCACGTAATGGAAAGAAACATATTAGATTCATGGACAATAGTAGGTTTATTTAATTGAAATAAATAATAATATAATTGTTATTAAATAAAATACAAATAAAACATAAAATGTAAGTAAATTGGATTGGATTGGATTGATTCAAATTAAATTTTGATTACTAAAAATTAATATAACTTAATGTGAAGTGTTTCCTTGAAATTGAAAGCTAAATCAATCGAATATTATGACAAATATGATAAAAATAACACAATTAATGACCGTCTGTCCGAGTGCAAGATAATAACGTCAATGTCAATTTTTTTAAATTTTTTCCCCATCCCTAAAAGCCAATGTCTACTTACTACTTAGCCAACAATTCTACGTTAGCAAAATAAATAGTATCTCTTGTTAGAAAGAAAGAAATAAAAGCCCATTTTGTTATAATTTTATTTTCATAAATATTTTTATTATAGTTTGAACAACGTTTTTATTTTTAAAAATACATGATCAATAAATTTTAAATTATTCTACAATAGGGCTTTTTTAAAAAAAATATCAATTTCCTTGTTACAATCACTTTATTTACCTTTAGGTGATTACATTTAAATGAAAATCCCTATTATACATTATATAAAACTTTAACAAAGCATATTTTAGAACATACAAATAGTCAAGAAAACGAATGCAAAGTAGTTCGATCAGGTGACAACGACGACACGGGAGATCATGAAATAAATTGACAAATCTTGTATTTCTCTTATAATTAACATGTATATTTCATTATTGTTTCTGTTCTGTTTTTTTACAAGAGTTTACAATATATGTATATAAGGAAAACGAAAATTAAACAATAACCATAAAACCTACACATCCAGGTTTTATGGCTCCACTAATATTATTGTCTGCTCAATGTTTTACTCCATTGAGCATTTGTGTCTGCCACTGTTATAGCACACACCAACACTCCTCCTCAAGTTGGTGCATATATGTCTCTTATGCCCAACTTGTCAAGTGAGTTGTAGAAGTTCCTTGCAGACACAGATTTTGTGAGTATATCAGCCAATTGATCTTCTGATTTAACAAATGGAAGCTTAATAATCTTTTCTTCAAGATTCTGTTTGATGAAGTTCCGATCCACTTCAACGTGCTTCGTGCGATCATATTGAACTGGATTGTGAGATATGGCAATGGCTGCTTTGTTATCACAAAATAAGTTCATTTCAGAGTTAGGAGCAACACCAATCTCAGTTAGAAGTTTTTTCAACCAAAAGAGCTCACATATTCCCTTGACCATTCCTCGAAATTCAGCTTCAGCACTGGATAAGGCAACTACATTTTGCTTCTTGCTTCTCCATGTGACAAGGTTGCCCCCCACGAAAGTAAAGTACCCAGCAGTAGATTTCCTATCCTTCATATTCCCTGCCCAGTCTGAATCTGTATATCCAAGGACTTTCAATTGACCATTCTTTGAAAACATAAGTCCTTTCCCAGGGGAGGATTTTAAGTAACGAAGTATTCGCATGACCGCATCCATATGGTCTTCACTTGGGCAGTGCATGAACTGACTCACGACACTCACAGCATAAGCAATATCAGGTCGAGTATGAGATAAATATATGAGTTTACCTACTAACCGTTGATATCTCTGTTTATCTGCTGGTACTTGGTCCACATATTCTCCGAGTTTATGATTTTGAACCATTGGAATATCGACAGGTTTACAATCTAGTAGTCCTGCCTCTGCCAGTAGGTCTAGAGAATATTTCCTTTGGGAAAGACATATGCCTTGTTTTGATCTTGTTACCTCAATACCTAAGAAGTATTTGAGCCCTCCTAAGTTCTTCATTTCAAACTCATTTGACAGTTGTTCTTGAAGCTTAGAGATTTCTTCTTTATCATCCCCTGTAATGATCATGTCGTCTACATAGACTATAAGGGCTGTTATCTTCCCTAATCGATGTTTTAGGAAAAAAGTATGATCAGAGTTGCTTTGTTGGAACCCATATTTCTTCATTGCTGAACTCAACCTACCAAACCACGCTCGAGGTGATTGTTTTAGTCCATACAATGCTCGTTGTAATCTACATGCAGTTTCTTTTCCTGATGTAACAGTATATCCTGGTGGGATATCCATGTAAATCTCTTCTTCAAGGTCACCATGAAGGAAGGCATTCTTCACGTCAAGTTGGTGCAATGGCCAATCTAAATTTGCTGCAAGAGATAACAAAACTCTCACAGTTTTTAGTTTAGCCACAGGTGAGAAGGTTTCTTGATAATCTATCCCATGTTTCTGTGTATATCCTTTTGCTACAAGCCTCACCTTGTAACGATCAACTAACCCATCTGCTTTATACTTAATGGAGAAAATCCACTTGCATCCTACCATCTTCCTCCCTTGAGGCAACTCGCTTAACACCCATGTGTTATTCTTCTGCAGTGCCTCAAATTCCTCTTTTATAGCTTGAGCCCATTTTGGATCAGATAAGGCTTCTTCAATGCTACTCGGAATTTGACACGAGGAGAGTGTTTGTGCAAATGCCCTGATAGGTTCTGATAACCTTTGAGTAGATACATAATTTGCTATTGGATACTTGGGTTGTCGTTCTTCTCTTTCTGGGGAGTATCGATTTGGAGGTTTACCTCGATTGTGTCTGAAAGGTAAAACATAACCAACAGATGTATCTATAGCATTAGTCTGTAAAGGTGTGATAGGATAGCTTACCTCAGAAGTGTTCTCAGCAGGATGATCATTGGGTACTAGAGAATGGAAGGGTACATCAACCACTTCATCTTCTGGAGATTCAATTACTACTTCAGCTTCAATTCGTGGAAGTTCAAGCTCGGGTCTAGATACGGGCTCCTCCATATTATTGGCACGTTCCGAGTATGTTGGACTCGTGAAGCCAATTTCGTTCTTCACCATAACTCTCCTCCTGAAGAGTGTAATTGGATACTGGTGATGGGAAAAAACATTCTGATTCGAGGAAAGTGACATCCATGGTAGTATAGTTTCTTTTAGCAATTGGATCATAACATCGGTACCCCTTTTTTTGTACACCATATCCCAAGAATACACATCGGACAGCACATGGATCCAACTTAGTTTGTTGATTTTTATGGAGGTGGACAAAAGCAACACATCCAAAAATTTGGGGCGGAAGCATCAAAATAGTAGGCAAAGGAAGATGATCAGATAACACCTTTAATGGAGTCTGAAATTGTAAGGTCTTTGTGGGCATTCGATTCAGTAGATACACAGCTGTAGTAACAGCATCACTCCAGTATTTATTAGGCATATGTGCACCGATTAGTAAGGCCCGAGCCGTTTCTAAAATATGCCGATTTTTTCTCTCCGCCGTCCCATTCTGTTGTGGGGTTTGTGAACATGAGGTTTCATGGAGAATACCATGGTTGTCAAAGTATGTCCGGAATTGTTGATTAACATACTCCCCTCCATTATCAGACCTAAGTATCTTAATTTTTTCAAAAAATTGTGTCTGAACCATGGTGTGAAACATGTGAAATGTAGCAAATACTTCATCTTTATGTTTGAGAAGGTAAAGCCATGTTATTCGTGTACAATCATCAACAAAAATAACAAACCAACGATGACCCGATGACGTAATGACCAGGGAAGGTCCCCAAACATCAGAATGTACCAAAGCAAAAGGAGCCACACTTTTATTCATGCTCATAGGATAAGACGCCCTATGACTTTTTGCTAGGATACAAGTATCACATTTGAAATCTGAATGTGTGATATTTGAAAATAAACTGGGGAGTAGGTGCTTTAAATACCCGAATGATGGATGCCCAAATCTACGATGACATAGCCAAATCTGTCGTTCCTTGTTACCAACAGTATGTTGCATGTGATTGGCTCTTCCTGAAGTGAGGTCATCCACATAATATAGCCCTCATCTCCTAGTACCACGCCCAATGATCTCCTTGGTGAGAATATCCTGTAGAAGGCAAAAGGTAGAATACATCAGTACTACACAGTTAAGATCTGAAATGGCCTGACTTACAGACATTAGTCGGTTTGACAGAGAGGGTACAAGCAAAGTATTAGATAATGATAATGAAGGAGATAAGGTCACTGTTCCAGCTCCTGTAACTGGATAAGTGACCCCATTTGCATTGGCAACACGGCTCCATCTTGGCTGGGTTGTATTGGAGAGATCGTTTGGGTCAAATGTCATGTGATCTGTAGCTCCAGAGTCTAGAATCCACTCATCTTTCTCATTACGAGTAGAGATGTGAAATGCTTTACTTGAAATACCTGGATCTTGGGAAGATTTGGCCTGAGAAGTAAGGGATAGTGAGGCATTATTGGTAGCCACAGCTGCTCACCCAGTAGTGTCCCGTTTCTTCCGTGCTTAAAGATCATTCCACCATTCTGGATACCCATGTAGTTTGAAGCAGTTTTCACGGGTGTGTTTGGAGTTTCCACAATGGCCACATTTCATGTCAAGAGATGGTGGATTTCCCGTGGATTTCTTGCTACCCAAGGAAGTTCCTGTTTTTTGTGGCATTAGGTTATGATGTCCCTTGACCCCTTTAAAAGCCATAACAGCTCCGGGTGTCGTATCTACACCTGTGATCATCACGGTCTGCCTGACCTCTTCCCTACGGACGAATCCATAGGCTTGTTCCACCGTAGGGAATGGTTTGATCTGAAGCACATCACTTCGAGTTTTATCCAATCTATCATCAAGTCCATCGAGGAAGGTATACACTCGATCTTCCTGTACGATGGAGTTGTATTTTTGTATATCAATCGCACACTCCATTGGATTAGGACGACGGAAATCAATTTCACGCCACAACCCTTGAAGGTCATTGTAGTATTTTTCAATGGATCCACCCGCTTGTTTCGTACGAGTAACTTGACGGCGAAGATCATATACTTGAGACGTGTCTGTCCCATCATAGTAAGTGGTAGCCACCGAATCCCAAACCTGTTTCGCAGTTGGGAATCGGATAAAATTTGCAATTAAGGAGGGGTCCATCGAATTGATCAACCATCCTTTGACAATGGCGTTTTCAGTACGCCATCTCCTAAATAAGGGGTCGGTTTCAACTGGTTGAGGAAAATCCCCATTAATATATCCCAGTTTATCTTTGCCAGAGATATACATCTCCACCACCTGGGACCACAAGGCATAGTTGGATCCTCCCAACTTGATACTAATGGGAACAGTCGACGCTTCAGTTGGCGGAGGTTGTGAGCTGATCTGAGCTCTAGTTAGAACTTCCGTCATTTTCGCCGTCAAATCTTCCAACACGAAATTGGTAGTTAAATCTCTAGATTTCGCCATGAAATCTAAAATTTTTTTCTTTCCGTTTTTCCTTTTTTTTTTACACTTCGTACACTATATATAGAAAAATTCTGTAACCCTAAAAAAAAAATTTCCAATTGAGCGCAGCTTCTGCGTTCTAACCCTAATTCAAAATTCCCTTTTTTTTTTCCTCCGTGTGCAGCCCTTTCTTCACGCAGCTTCTTCTTCACGCAGCTTCTTCTTCACGCAGCTTCTTCTACACGCAGCTTCTTCTTCACGCAGCTTCTTCTTCACGCAGCTTCTTGCAGCCTCTGTTACGTTTTCCTTCCCTCAGCTGCAGATAAACTTACAGCTCCAACACGCACAGAGACAACGTAAACTGTAACCCGAAAAACAGATTCTCATTCGCACAGTCCTCCTAAAGTGGTGCTCTTCGTCTGCTGCTTTCTTCTTCTTCTTCGTCTGCTGCTGCTAGAACTTCCCTAACAAAAATTTTATTTTCGCAGAGCAGAGTCAGCCCTCCACCTAGACGGTTGCGAATCCGGTCAGCCAACATTTACAACTGACGTTGAGCAGAAATGACCATCTTTATACTAGATGGTCGCAGCATTGGTGAGTGGTATATTTTTTTTTCAGTATTGTAACTAATCGGTTTCAACAAGTAAACATAATTCAGGAGAAAACAGAAATTAGGAGAAATCAAAACTGGAGAAATCAGAACTGGAGAAATCAGAAATCAGAAATCAGAAATCAGGGGAAATAAAAAAAACAAAAATCAGGGGAAATCAAAAATCAGAACCAGAAAACAGAAAACAGAAACCAGAAACCAGAAAACAGGAATCAAATGGTCTGAGAACAGAGATCAACATAACAAGTAATTCCATAAGCAATAACTTGCTCTGATACCATGACAAATCTTGTATTTTTATGATAATTAACATGTATATTTAATTATTGTTTCTGTTCTGTTTTTTTACAAGAGTTTACAATATATGTATATAAGAAAAACGAAAATTAAACAATAACCATAAAACCTGCACATCCAGGTTTTATGGCTCCACTAATATTATTGTCTGCTCAATGTTTTATTCCATTGAGCATTTGTGTCTGCCACACCAACATAAATCACAGTAATTAAACTAATAAATAGATGATATTCTATAAATAAATGAATAATGACTAAATTAATATTACCATTGCAACTTTCTTTCGTTTTTTCTTCTTTGGACTTAGTAGCCATAATAGCCTGCGTTTTATTCTGATAGTATACTTTAATACGTATTTAAAAATTCAAAGTATGCAAGGTCCAAAGAGAAATAATATAAAATAGCTTAAAAATGTGTTCCCAAAACATTAAAATATCCCAAAACATTTTTTTACAGTGGATTTATAACATCTATATTTCAACGTTTTGGACCGAAAAATCTGACTTTATATTACAGTTGTATATACTATTAAGTTACAAAGTTTTTGACAATCCAAAAACATTATAATACTTTCTAATTTGATAGACAAGATTAAAAAAAATCAATAGTGAAAATAGTTGTGAAATTATTTTCACATTAACGAGTTAAAATTAACTTGAAGAATTTTGTGACAAATTACAATTTGAATTTTCTTTGTTACAAATTCTATTTTAAATTCTCTTCACATTAAATTTTAGATTGAATTCTCTTAATAAGAATTCTTACTTGAGTTAAATTTTGAAAAAAGAATTTTTTTTGGGTGAAAATAAAGAGAGTTTTTTTAGAGAGAAAATAAGTTTGATTTTTTTGAAATATTTTATATAAGAGTGTATTTTTTTTATTATAAAAAATAATATTATCAATTGTGTTATCGTTATTTTATACATAATAACAAATATTTTTATAATATTGATATTTTCATTTTGTTATTATCTATATTTATAAATATAAACAAAACAAGCAATTTTTAAACTTTAAATAGTAAATAAACACGTATAAAAAAGGGGGAAATGCTTATAAGGAAAAAAGAAAAGAAAAAGTAAATAGAAGCACTTTTACAATGTTATTTGTTGTTTTACGAAATCTTAATTACTTGAGAAAAAAAGTAAAAATTACTAGGGAATTTAAATGAAAAAAAGGAGAAATATCGAAAGGACCGGCTATTTATTGACAGTTTCGAGGTGTGAAATTCCGTGAAGGCTACATGTATGTACTTGTCAATAATCTTCGGTGTTTCAAGAGTAATTCTAGAGGAATTATTTCGAAAATATATTTCTTACTTAATAATATATAATAATATTTTTATAATAAATTTTATTATTATTATAATAAAAATATATAAATTTTATTTTTAATTTTAATTAGACTAATTTCATTAACTTTAAATAAAATTATTATTAATAAAATATTTTTATAATATTAATAATTTAAATTATAATAATATTATTATTCTATATAATTTTCCTTCCCTATTATAAATTAATACAAATTTTATATACTTTCAATTTATTATTAACTTTTAAATATATATTTTATTATAAAGATTTATAAAATATAAGTTAAATAATAAAATCATGTATATTTGTATTTATATTTATAAAAAAATATTTATTACTTTCGATTTTTTTATATTTATAATCATAATATATATTAATATGATATTTTAATCTAATAAAATTTAAGATTAATTTAATTTTTTATTTAATAAGATAAATACCATAACAGAGAGAGATAATACAATCTAATTAATGAAAAATATATTCTAAATATAATAAATAATATTTATTTATTTATACTCATATTTATTAAGATATTTTTAAAAATAATATAATCTTTTTATTTTTAAAGTTATTTGATTATATATCACATCATAATTAATATAAAGATAAATATGTATATATATATTTCATAAATTTATATATTTTTAATATTTTATTATTATATAATTTATTATTAAATAAAATACATAATAAACTTTTAATAAAAATATATAAATTTTTCATATTTTATCAAATATATAAAAAATAAATAAATAAACATGAATAGATGCTCTACGAGGAAAACTTTACCTAATTAAACGAAAATAAAATAAAACTTATATATTTTATTCGGCCATCCCATTCCCCAATAAAAATCCAACATTTTCACTTAAAATTAAACATTTAATTATGAGTCTCATCTCATTTCATAACAAAATTTAGATAAAACAACCATAAATATAAGCCATATAACTATGAGTACAAATAAAATTATTTATATTTAATACTTATGCTTTTGATAAATTATACGAATAGTTTTAAAAAATTTCATAAGTTATACTTTTATCTCTTTAATATCTGTACTTATAACTCGATTTATTTAACTTTAGTACTTTGATTCTTTCACTTTCTCCTTCTTATAATTTAGTTATTTTTTTTACACTTTATTTTCTTTATTTTATTTATTTATTTCAAGTTTATTTTAAATTTAAAATTAAATAAAAAAAATTAGTGAAATAAATTATGAGTAAGTCTATTGTTACACATAAAAAAATTATTTTTGATATGGGTATTAATTCGTATAAATTAATTAAAATTAAACTAACTTATATTAGTTTAAATTTAATTCATGTTATTAATTGTCTTCCTAACTCAAATCAACAGAATTTAGACGCGAATGGACTAAATTTTTATTTATATATATTAAATGATATATATTAATTTAAAATTTGTAAAAAAATATAATTTTTAATCTAATTAGAATAATAAAAATCTTAAACCAAATTTAATGTATTCTAATAACGTTAATTAAACAAATAAAAATTTTATTACAATTTTTTACAATCTGAAAAGTAAAATATTTCAAAATCATAATAATTACATTGTAAAACAATTCAAAGAATCAAATGAATATTTTAGACTTTAATTTTTTATAATTATGATTAATAATAACATAATATATTTGTAATTTTTTGTTACAATCTTGAGCCATCACAAATTAAAAAAAATCTAATTTTCTTTTCAATTTCAATTTATCCGATAAATGTAGTGATATATAAATTTAACAAATGATTTTAATAAATTATTATAATTATAATTTAATTTAAATTAATGACCTAAATATTATTATGTTTTAAAATTTGAATTTAATGTATTAAGGAAAGATTAAATAAACAATATCATATATTCAATTTTAATAAATATATGATTTAAATCAATAATTAAAAATAATTTATTAAAAATATTTATTTAAATCATTTATATGGAAATTATAGTTGTACGAGAGAAACGGTAAGAATACATAAATTTATATCTATATTATTTAAATTTTATCATGTATAAATATTGTATAAATATTGAATTATTTTTTTGTTTCTAAAGTAATTATAATATATAGGTAAAAAATTGTATATAAAATTACTTGATATATCGCCATATATATAACCACTCTTTGTACTTGAATTTCTAGCGAAAAATATAAATATATAATTTTTTTTTACTTTATTAGCAAAAAAGAAAGAAAGAAAGATTCTAACAAAAAAAAGATGCTAACCAAAGGCTTACTTTACAATTAAAAAGCTTTGGAATTGAAGGAAGAATAATTAAAAAGGGAAAATACAGCATAGAAATCTCAGGTGCGGGTTAAAACAAGGAAGAGTATCAAAGAAACACCAATGGTTCAATGCTTTCGTTCATTTAGTCAACTTTTTATTTTCCACACGACCCTTCCCAAAGTATAACCAAACACCCTCCTACTTCTTCTTCTTATTCTCCTCCTCCTCAATTTAACCAAAAGCTTAAACCTTTTTATCGTTTGTGTAGTTGTTGCATCCTGCTCGACTCTCATTTTTATCGTCGTAATGTCTGGCAATCTTGCTTCAGGTTTCTTATTGTTGGGAAAAATAGATGGTTGTAAAGAAATAAATTTCACACACCCAGGATAATTTCCCAAATCAAAATAGAATAAAAATAACACCAAGAATTTAGCGTGGAAAAACCTTTCAAAAATGAAAGTAACAACCACAGGACCCGTAGGCCACTTAAACTTCCACTATAATAAGATGGGATTACACACTTCACCTTTAGGTGGATCTCTCACAAAAATACAACAAATATGTATCTTCAATTTGTGGGTAAGACTTCACAAATTGGCTCTCTTAATTTTTCTCTCCAAATCACTCTCAGAAAACTCTCTTTCTCTTTTCTTTTCTCTCCGCTTCTGATATATTTTTATTGAGATGAAGCAAGGTTTTTATAGAGCCAAGCTCCATCCTTCTCTCCGGATTATACGGAGAGATTTTTGACTTTCTTTTTCCTTTTCTTTTTCTTTTTCTTTTTCTTCTTTTCTTCTTTTCTTCCTTTTCTTTCTTTTCTTTCAGCGCCTACCACCTTTGAAAGTTTACATACCCTTTTTTTTTCTTTACTGCTGCTAGCCCACATTAGTTGACCAACAAATCTCCCCCTCCAACTTATGTGGGACATGGCTCTTCCACACCTGCAATCTTTCTACAGATAACAAGTTTTTCTCTAGTCACGATCTTTGTCATCATATCTGCCCCGTTATCATTGGTGTGAACCTTTTCAACTTCCAGTAGTTTATGTTCCAACACATCACGAATCCAATGATACCTTACGTCGATGTGTTTGGACCTTGAGTGGAAGGTTGGGTTCTTGCTAAGATGAATTGCACTCTGACTGTCGCAATAAAGAACATAGTTTTCTTGGTTCTGATGCAATTCTTGTAGGAACTTTTTCATCCACAGGATCTCCTTACAACCTTCAGTGATTGCAATGTACTCTGCTTCTGTGGTACTTAAGGCAATACACTTTTGTAATCGTGATTGCCATGAAACAGCTCCCCCTCCAAATGTTATTAAGTACCCGGATATAGATTTCCTCGTATCTACGTCACCAGCCATATCTGAATCTGTATATCCTTCTAATACAGGTTTATTATTACCAAAGCATAAACAATGACTGGAAGTTCCTCTGAGATACCTGAGTATCCATTTGACCGCTGCCCAATGTTCCTTTCCAGGATTTGATAGGAATCGGCTCACAACGCCAACAGCATGTGCAATGTCTGGTCTAGTGCATACCATAGCGTACATTAGACTACCAACTGCCGATGCATAAGGCACCTTGCTCATCTCTGATTTATCCTCCTCACTTGAAGGACATTGACTCACATTAAGTTTGAAGTGGCTTGCAAGTGGACAACTAACAGGTTTAGCTTTGCTCATGTTGAATCTTTCAAGAACTTTTTCAATATATCGTTTTTGGGAAAGCCAGATCTTTTGCTTTTGCATGTTGCGTGTAATCGTCATGCCAAGAATCTGCTTGGCAGGTCCTAAGTCCTTCATTGCAAAGGACTTGCTCAACTCCTTCTTTAACTTGTTAATCTTGTCAATATTTTGACCCACAATTAACATATCATCAACATAAAGCAAAAGAATAATAAAATCACCATCAGAGAATTTCTTGATGAAGACGCAGTGATCAGCCATCGTTTGTTGTATTCATTTTTCTCCATGAATGAGTCGAACTTTTTGTACCACTGCCTTGGTGCTTGCTTCAGACCATACAAGCTTTTCTTTAGTTTGCATACCAACTTCTCTTTGCTTTTGACTTGGAAACCTTCGAGCTGCTCCATATAGATTTCTTCATCAAGATCACCATGTAAGAATGCAGTCTTTACATCAAGTTGTTCAACCTCCAGATTAAGACTAGCTGCCAAACCAAGAACAACTCGGATTGAAGACATTTTAACTACTGGTGAGAATATTTCATCGAAGTCAATGCCTTTCTTCTGCTCGAATCCTTTCACAACCAATCTTGCTTTGTAGCGTGGTTGCGAGCTGCCTTCTTCACTTTTGATTCTGTACACCCACTTGTTCTTGAGAGCTTTTCTTTCCTGTGGTAGTTTCATCAGGTCAAATGTGTGGTTCTCATGCAGAGATTTCATTTCTTCCTGCATGGCTTTTAACCACTCAGTCTTATGCTGATCAGTGATAGCTTCGTCATAACTCTCTGGTTCTCCCCCTTCAGTAAGCATCACATACTCGTTAGGAGAATATATACGACTAGGTTGTCGTACTCGGGTGGATCTCCTTGTCTGTACTTCTGGTTGGACTTGTTCAGAAACTTGTTCTGGTTCTGAACTGCGAGCTGGTGGATTGCCATCATCATTATCTGGTGTAACTCCCCCGTCATCAGGATTTATTGGTGGAGAGACTGGGTCCAGATTAACTGGAATTTCATCTGACTGTGGTTTCTCGAATTTCTCAAAATCCTCGATTGTTTGATCTTCAAGAAATACCACGTCTCTGCTTCTGACAATCCTTTTGCTAATAGGATCCCAAAGTCTGTAACCAAATTCTTCATGGGCATATCCCATAAAGATACATTGCTTCGCTTTTCCGTCCAACTTGGATCGCTCATCTCTTGGGATGTGAACAAATGCTCTGCAACCAAATACTTTCAAGTGTTTGTAAGAAACATCTTTCCCCGTCCAAACTCTTTCCGGTACGTCGTAGTTCAGTGGAACTGATGGAGAAAGGTTGATTAAATCGACTGCTGTCCTCATTGCCTCCCCCCAAAATGAGTTTGGCAGTTTTGCATTTGAGAGCATACATCTGACTTTTTCACAAATGGTTCTGTTCATTCTTTCTGCGACACCATTGTGTTGAGGTGTCTTTGGTACTGATTTTTCCAGCCTGATGCCAAAACTTCTGCAGTACTCCTCGAATGGTACACGATACTCACCACCATTATCTGCACGTACACACTTCAAAAGTCTGCCAGTTTCTCTCTCCACTTTTACATGAAACTGCTTGAAAACTTCATGCACTTGATCTTTAGTTTTCAAAGCAAAAGTCCATACTTTTCTTGAATGGTCATCAATAAAGGTCACAAAATAGTGAGCACCTCCTAATGACTTACAACTCATTGTACAGACATCTGTGTGTATTAAATCTAGAATATTTTCCTTTCTAGATGGTGCGAGACTACGAAATGCAACTCTATGTTGTTTTCCCATAATACAGTCAACACAAGTTTGCAAGGGAGTACCTTTCATTCCTGGCAAGAGCTCATTTTTGGAAAGAATTTTGAGACCTTTTTCACTCATGTGGCCGAGTCGCTTATGCCATAGCTCGGTAGGAACTTCTTTCCTTGTGGCATTTACTTCTCCTCTACACAGTCTGGCTTCTGTGATGTACAGTGATGTATCTTTCTTGCCTTTAGCTATTACCAGATTGCCTTTGGTGAGCTTCCACTTTCCTTCACCAAAATAATTATTGTATCCATCATCATCAAGCATACCGGTAGAGATTAAATTGAGGCGGATATCAGGAACATGCCTCACATCTTTCAGAAGTAATCTGCATCCAAGATTAGTCTCTAGATAAATATTCCCAATGCCGACAATTTTTGATGCATCATCATTTCCCATCCTCACACGTCCAAAATCACCTTGAATGTAGGTTGAGAAGAATTCCCGTCGTGAGGTGACATGATAGGAAGCGCCTGAGTCAACTACCCAAGTAGTGTCTTGGCATGCAAGATTGACATAATCAGCATCTCGAACGATGACAACTTCTTCAGTGACAGTTGTGGTGTCATTTGTTCGGGTTTCTGCTTCCTGATTTCTGGATTGTTCCGCCTTTAACCTTCTACATTCTCGAATGAAGTGTCCAGGCTTGCCGCAATGATGACACTTCATGTCATACCTTGATCTAGACTTCGACCGTCCTCTTTGTTGACTTTGGTTACGGGGATTTTTACTTTTACTTCTCCCCCGCCATTCTTGCTTACCTTGTTTCTGCATGACAAGCGCTTCAGTGTCAGGAGTATATCCTTCATCTTTTCTTCGAGACTCTTCGTTTAACATTCTGTCTTTTACCATATCCATGGTAAGCTTACCGTCAGGAGCTGAGTTGCTAACTGACACAACTAGAGTATCCCAACTTTTTGGTAGAGAACTCAACATCAACAATGCTTGTAGCTCATCATCTACAGTCATCTTCATAGAGTTGAGTTGGTCTACAATGCCTTGGAACTCACTCATATGTTCTGATACGCTGCTTCCATCTTTATACTTCAAATTGACTAATCGTCGCATCAGATTTGCTTTATTCTGTGCAGTTGTCCTTGCATACATTTTCTCCAACTTTTGCCAAAGAACGTAAGCATCGTGTTCATTAGCAAAATTTTGAAAAATGCTTTTGTCGATCCATTGTCTGATTTGAGCAGCACACTTTCGGTTCAGAACGGCCCATTCAATAGTACTATGTGAATAGTACGTCCGAATAGTACTTGTGAATAGTACCGATGAATAGTACCCGTCATCAAATAGTACCATATATGTAAATAGTACTCTGTGAATAGTACCTACCGACAGAATAGTATCGTATATATGAACAGTACCTGTGAATAGTCCTGCCGACAGAATAGTACCGTATAAATGAACAGTACTCTATGAATAGTACCTTCCTCAATAACACCAAAGCTCTGATACCACTTTGTTGGGAAAAATAGATGGTTGTAAAGAAATAAATTTCACACACCCAGGATAATTTCCCAAATCAAAATAGAATAAAAATAACACCAAGAATTTAGCGTGGAAAAACCTTTCAAAAATGAAAGTAACAACCACAGGACCCGTAGGCCACTTAAACTTCCACTATAATAAGATGGGATTACACACTTCACCTTTAGGTGGATCTCTCACAAAAATACAACAAATATGTATCTTCAATTTGTGGGTAAGACTTCACAAATTGGCTCTCTTAATTTTTCTCTCCAAATCACTCTCAGAAAACTCTCTTTCTCTTTTCTTTTCTCTCCGCTTCTGATATATTTTTATTGAGATGAAGCAAGGTTTTTATAGAGCCAAGCTCCATCCTTCTCTCCGGATTATACGGAGAGATTTTTGACTTTCTTTTTCCTTTTCTTTTTCTTTTTCTTTTTCTTCTTTTCTTCTTTTCTTCCTTTTCTTTCTTTTCTTTCGGCGCCTACCACCTTTGAAAGTTTACATACCCTTTTTTTTCTTTACTGCTGCTAGCCCACATTAGTTGACCAACACTTATTTTTCTTTTCCATTACTTATGAATTATCTTGTTGTTCTTGATTAGTTCCATCTAGATTTCATATCATTTTATTTTGTAATATAGAGATCTCATCCATGGGTTGTTGTTGTTTGTAAGCTAAAGATTGGGTTCTTTACTTTTTTTATTTTTATTTTAATATTCTATTTAAAACTTTTTACAAACGTTTCTTCTTAAATCCTTTTCATTTTGTTCATTGAAACTTCTGTGTAGAAATAGATTTCTTTATGTACTTGACGGTGTGTTCTATGTTTGTGCAAGTCATATATCGAAATTTTAGTCTCTTTGAGAATCTCATGACTAGCTATGCGCATAGTAGAGTGTAATTTTCATTTCTATGAATCTTTGTTATTGGTTACAATCACTTAATTCAAAGTATCTCCCTTCTGGAATAGTTTGGTCTCTTTTATACAAATCACATAATTAATCAATTGGCATTACCTAAGAAAAAGATCAATTTTTGTGACACTCATTGTTGTAGATTGCTATAAAATTTCTTAATTTAAGAAGCAAATTAAGGAGTAAAACATCAATTTAAGGAACCATTAATTTAAGGAATGAATTTTCTTATAAATAAATGTGTAATTGTAATGAATTAATCATCCAAAATGTTCATTACAATTGAGAGAAAAGTTTTTGTTAGAGAAAAACTTAGAGAGAAAAGCTTTTGTTAGAGAAAAGCTTTTGTTAAAAAAAATTGAGAGTAATTTTCTTGGGTGTAATTGGGTTATGGGTTATGAGTTGTGAGTGTTGTAAACACCTTGTGTAATTTCTCCCCTTTCAGTAAAAAGATCTGCAGCAGGTCCGGAGACGTAAACAAGATTGGCCAAACTCCGTTATTATATTTGTGTGTTATTTTTTTATTCTTGTTTTCTCATAAATTTGGTTTATTGGGAATTTGCGTAATTTCCCAACAACTGGTATCAGAGCTTTTGGTGATGATTTTTGTCATTTTCTTACAAGGATACTATTTAAGTGAATAGTGAAATATATGAATAGTGAACTTTTGTCGACGATATTTGTTCGTTGACGGAGGTGTTCTAATACACGGTGGTTTGCAGAAATAGTCAGAAACGATTCGGAGGAAGTCAGATTTGAGTGGGAGCAATGACCGCAGATGAAGGAAGGGTGAAACTCAAGAAATTCGATGATATAGATTTCGGGTTTTGGAAAATGCAGATAGAAGATTATCTGTATTAAAGAAATTTATATCAACCTCTTTCAGGGAAGAAGACAGAGGCTATGAAGGAAGAAGATTCCAATCTTCTAGACAAACAAGCCTTCAGAGTTATTCGATTGATGCTATCCCGTAATGTTGCTTTCAACATAACAAAGGAAAAGACCACGATGGGTCTTATGACAACTTTCTCCAATATATATGAGAAGCCATCAGCCTCAACAAAGTGCACTTGATGAGAAGTCTGTTCAATTTGCGGATAATGGAAGGCGGATCGGTAGCTCAACATCTCAATGAACTCAACACAATCACAACCTAGTTGAGTTCAGTGGAAATTGAATTCGATGAAGAAGTACGAGCATTGATACTTTTGTCTTCTTTACCAGAAAGCTGGAATGCTACTGTCACGGCTATGAGTAGCTCGTCAGGAAGCAATAAGTTGAAATTTGATGATGTTCGTGATCTGGTTCTTAGTGAAGAGATCTGACGTAGAGAGTCAAGTGAATCGTCAACTTCTTCAGTTTTGTATACAGAGTCAAGAGGAAGAAATTCAACCAAAGGGAATGGACGTGGCAGAACAGACTACCGAGGTAGATCAAAGGATAGGAGGTCCAAATCCAGGAATCCTAATAATTCCCATAGCTCGAAGACTATCGAGTGTTGGAATTGTGGGAGAATCGGGCACTACAAAAATCAGTGCAAGAGTGCACTGAAGGACAAACAAGTGAAGGCAGAGGTAAATGTCACTTCCACTTCAGGAGGAGATGATGCATTGATATGCTCTTTGGAGACCAAGAAAGAATCTTGGGTGTTAGACTCTGGAGCATCGTTCCATGCTACTTCACAAAAAGAATTCTTCGAGAAATATGTCCCAGGAAACCTTGGAAAGGTATATCTTGATGATGACCAACCATATGCTATTATTGGCAAATGTGTAGTGAAGATTAAGTTAAACGAGTCTGTTTGGGAGCTGAAGGATGTCAGGCATATTCCCGACCTAAGAAGGAACTTAATCTCAGTAGGGTAATTGGATAGTGAAGGCTACACTACGATCTTCTATGGTAATGATTGGAAGATTTCAAAGGGCGCAATGACAGTTGCTCGAGGCAAAAAGAGTGACACTCTTTACATGACAGCATGAGCACATTGTTCAATCGCAGTTGCAGCAAGCAATGAAACATCAAATTTATGGCACCAGAGACTAAGCCATATGAGTGAGAAGAGGATGAAGATTATGCACTCAAAGGGAAAGCTTCTAGGTGTACAGTCTACGGAGATAGATATGTGCGAAGATTGCATACTTGGAAAGCAAAAGAGAGTCAGCTTTCAGAAAAGTTGCAGAACCCCAAAGAAGGAAATGCTAGAGCTTATTCACTCTGATGTTTAGGGACCAACAACTGTCTCATCCATTGGTGGGAAACACTACTTCGTAACTTTCATCGATGATCACTCTCGGAAGGTATGAGTTTACTTTCTAAAGCATAAGTCTGAAATATTTGAGGCTTTTAGAAAATGGAAAGCTATGATGGAAAATGAGACGGGTTTGAAGATCAAAAAGCTTAGAACCGATAATGGTGGTGAATATGAAGGCACCATATTCAAAAATTTCTGTTATGAGCACGGGATCAGAATGGAAAGAATTGTGCCAAACACGCCTCAACACAATGGTGTAGCTGAGCGTATGAACCGAACGTTGACAAAAAGAGCCAGAAACATTCGTATATAGTCAGGTCTACCGAAGCAGTTCTGGGTAGAAGCAGTCAACACGACAACTTACTTGATCAACCGAGATCCATCTGTTCCATTGGAGCACATAATACCAGAAGAGATATGGAGCAGAAAAGAGGTAAAACTATCACATCTAAAAGTTTTCGGTTGTGTAGTATTTGTGCATATTAGTGATCAAGGTAGGAATAAGCTTGATCCCAAGTCTTAGAAATGAACCTTCATTGGCTATGGTGAGGATGAGTTTGGCTGCCGTATTTGGGATGATGAAAACAAGAAAGTGATCCGTAGTAGAGATGTGATTTTCAACAAAAGGGTGATGTATAATAACATGCATAAAATAGACGCCAATGACTCAGAGCAGAATGAGTTAGTATTTGCAGATGCAGATGATGTCCCAGATAGTTCCGCAACAGACCCAATTGTAACAAGTCCTCAGCCAAAGGAACTTGTTGGACAGAGCAGTACGTAGCAGTCCGACACATCATAAGCTCCTACTTTAGCTCCTGTATTGAGAAGGTTTTCTCGACCTCATATGCCTAATAGGAGATATATGAACTATATGTTGTTGACTGATGGAGGGGAGCCTGAATGCTATGATGAAACTTGTCAGACTCGAGATTCAAGCAAGTGAGAGCTTGCCATGAAAGAAGTAATGAAATCTCTCATCTCCAACCAAACATGGGAACTAGTTGAGTTACCTATGGGAAAGAAGACACTTCACAACAAATGGGTGTACCGGGTGAAAAAGGAGCATGATGGTTCCAAGAGATAAAAAGCCCGCCTAGTTGTCAAAGGGTTTCAACAGAAGGAAGGAGTGTAATTGTAATGAATTAATCATCCAAAGTGTTCATTTCAATTGAGAGAAAAACTTAGAGAGAAAAGCTTTTGTTAGAGAAAATTGAGAGTAATTTTCTTGGGTGTATTTAGGTTGTGGGTTGTGAGTGTTGTAAACACCTGTTGGGAAAAATAGATGGTTTTAAAGAAATAAATTCCACACACACCCAGGATAATTTCCCAAATCAAAATAGAGTAAAAATAACACCAAGAATTTAGCGTGGAAAAACCTTTCAAAATGAAAGTAACAACCACGGGACTCGTAGGCCACTTAAACTTCCACTATAATAAGATGGGATTACACACTTCACCTTCAGGTGGATCTCTCACAAAAATACAACAAATATGTATCTTTAATTTGTGGATAAAACTTCACAAATTAGCTCTCTTAATTTTTCCTCTCAAAAGCTCTCTCAGAAAAATATCTATCTCTTTTCTTTTCTCCGCTTCTGATCTCTTTCTATTGAGATGAAGCAAGGATTTTATAGAGCCAAGCTTCATCCTTCTCTCCGGATTATATGGAGAGATTTTTGACTTTCTTTTTCCTTTTCTTTTTCTTTTTCTTCTTTTCTTCTTTTCTTCCTTTTCTTTCGGCGCCTACCACCTTTGAAAGTTTACATACCTTTTTTTTTCTTTACTGCTGCTAGCCCACATTAGTTGACCAACAACACCTTGTGTAATTTCTCCCCTTTTAGTAAAAAGATCTGCAGTAGGTCCGGAGACGTAAGCAAGATTGGCCGAACTCCGTTATCAAATTTGTGTGTTATTTTTTTATTCTTATTTTCTCATAAATCTAACTTATTGGGAATTTGCGTAATTTCCCAACACTGACAACCACAACATTTTTTCTTTTGGGTGGGATTGGTTGGCAAATATGGCTTACCGAAACTATTTAGAAAGTGCTAATTGGATTCGGTGCCAACACAGTTCCTCTACTCATAGTCTACTGTAATTGCATGTGGTAGTTTGCATGAGCTCATGAGTTAAGCTAGTTGTGTTTTTTCAAATCATCATATCATTGGATCAACCTTAAATGAGATAGGTTTTTTGTTCATTTGACACCACTAGTCACACCTGGTATAAATAACTTGTTCAAATGCACAATGTTTTGACTTATGCTGATGGTTTATAACCTATTGATTGCAAAATGTTCTGTTTTTAGAGATTCTAATTATCATTCCTTTGTCACAGATGGAGGGTCAGAACATTACAACTCATTAGTTGTCTGCTTTGGAGAAATGTTGATTGATTTTGTGCCAACAGTTGCTGGAGTTTCACTAGCTGAAGCACCCACTTTCAAAAAAGCCCCTGGTGGTGCCCCTGCTAATGTGGCTGTTGGTATCTCAAGATTGGGTGGTTCATCTGCTTTTATAGGCAAGGTGCATCCAAACATCTTTATATATCTTTATGTTGGTATTACATTTTGTAAATAAATGCTATCACGTGTATTATTTCTCACTTTTGGTTCATTTATGATATTGATTCAAGTCCGTTGTCCTATGCATCACAGGTAGGTGAAGATAAATTTGGATACATGTTGGGTAATATTTTAAAAGAAAACAACGTTAACAACAGGGGTTTGCGATTTGACCCTAGTGCAAGAACTACATTGGCGTTTGTTACTCTCAGGGCTGATGGTGAACGTGAATTCCTATTTTTCCAAAATCCTAGTGCTGATATGCTTCTTCGTGAAGCAGAACTTGATATAAATCTAATCAAGTAGGTACATCATGGTGTTCAGGTTGGAGATAGAAAGTTATGGATTCTATGTACTAGTCATCTGGTTGGAGATTTTCACACTTCAAAAATGATTTTGGTTGTAGGCAAGGATTTTTCATTATGGTTCAATTAGTTTGATTGAGGAACCATGCAGGTTAGCTCATCTTGCTGCTATAAGCATTGCAAAAAAATATGGTTGCTTCCTCTCTTATGACCCAAATTTAAGGTTGCTATTGTGGCCCTCAGCAGAGGCTGCTCATGAACAAATTCATGGCCTAACTCCCTCCAAAAGAGCTCTCAAAGAGGAAGGGTTGCCATAGACTTATAAGTTCAACAGAAACCCAATGATCAATCGATGTGGGACTTCAACACTCCCCCTCACATCGATTTCCGACCGAGGATATGGAGCGCCTCCCCCTCACACCGGCGTAGGGTCCATCCCCTACAACCGGCCGGGTACCGACCGAGTCACCTGGCTCTGATACCATGAACAAATCCATGGCCTAACTCCCTCCAAAAGAGCTCTCAAAGAGGAAGGGTTGCCATAGACTTATAAGTGCAACAGAAACCCAATGATCAATCGATGTGGGACTTCAATGAAGAAATCAATGTTTGAAGAAATAATCAGAAGAAGAAATAATCGTTTCATTCATATAATTTCTTGATTTGTATCGGATATTTACATTGTTTATATAGAAAAATACTAATTACTATTTCACCAACCACCATGATTGAATTGTATGATTTACAGCTTGATTGGTAGGCGCCGTGTATATTGGAAAAAATGTTTGGCGTCGGTGTAGTGTTTGTTGAATTGTGTTTGTAGTGTTTGTTGAATTCAACACTCCCCCTCAAGTTGGTGCATATATGTCTTTCATGCCCAACTTGAATGAAACTTCTGTGAATACTCGATATGAGACTGCTTTAGTGAGGATGTCAGCCAATTGATCTTCTGACTTAATTTTTGGCAATTCCAATGAATTTTCTTCTAACTTTTCTTTAATAAAAAATCTGTCAACTTCAACATGTTTTGTACGATCGTGTTGAACTGGATTATGCGCAATATCACATGCAGCTTTATTGTCACAAAATAACTTAATTGATTCTTTAGCAGGATATGTCAAATCTTTTAAGAGAGATTGTAACCACAAGGCCTCACAAAGCCCAAGTGCCATTCCTCTGTATTCAGCCTCTGCGCTTGAACGGGCCACAACATGTTGTTTCTTACTTCTCCATGTTACAAGATTTCCCCCTACAAAAGTGAAGTAGCCTGATGTAGATCGTCTATCATTTATTGATCCAGCCCAATCAGCATCAGTATATACTTCAATTCTAGAAAACTCTGAGTTCTTAGTGAACAATACTCCTTTTCCAGGAGCAAACTTTAAATATCTCAAAATACGAATAACTGCATTCATATGTTGTTCTCCAGGATTATGCATAAATTGGCTGACAATACTTAAAGCATAGGCAAGGTCTGGTCTTGTGTGTGCCAAATACATCAACCTTCCAACAAGCCTTTGGTATCTTTCTTTATTTGTTGGAACTTGATCAACCTTGATACATAACTTTAATCCTTCCTCTACTGGTGTATTAGTTGGTTGACATGCTGACATACCGGTTTCTTTTAATAAATCTAAGGCATACTTTCTTTGAGATAAGAAGATTCCTTCTGTTGATCGAGAAACCTCAATCCAAAGAAAATATTTTAAGGAACCAAGGTCTTTCATTTCAAATTCTTTGGACAAATAAGTTTGTAGTGTTTTCCTTTCTTCAAGATCATTTCCTGTTACTATCATATCATCAACATATACAATAAGTGCAGGGATCTTACCATACCCTTTTTTTAGAAATAAAGTATGGTCTGAATTGCTTTGCTTGTAGCCAAATGCCTTCATTGACCTTGTGAACCTGCCAAACCATGCTCTTGGGGATTGTTTCAATCCATACAGTGATTTTTTTAATTTGCACACCTTTTCTCCATGGATTGTGGATTTCTTGATTCCTGGTGGTAAATCCATGTAGACTTCTTCAATTAAATCTCCATGTAGAAAGGCATTTTTTTTACATCAAACTGATATAATGGCCAATCTAAATTTGCAGCTAGAGATACCAAGACCCGAACAGTGTTAATTTTGGCTACAGGTGCAAATGTTTCTGTATAGTCGATCCCATGTGTTTGAGTGTATCCTTTTGCCACCAATCTTGCTTTATATCGTTCAATCGTACCATCTGCTTGATATTTTACTGAAAAAATCCATCGACATCCAACAATTTTCTTTGTTGGTGGACGATCGACAAGCTCCCAAGTTCTATTTATTTCTAAAGATCTTAGTTCTTCATTCATAGCATCTTTCCATTTTTGGTCAACTAAAGCTTCCTGCACACTGTTAGGAATAGATACAGCAGATAATTGATTCACAAATGATACGTTTGATTTTGACAAACGATGTTTAGACATATAGTTACTCATGGGATATTTGACTTTACTAGAAATCTCAGGTTCATACATGGCTTTAGGAATACCTCTGTTAGGACGTGATGGAAGTATTTTTCTGGTTGGTTCAATAGTTGGAACATCCTCTACAAACGATTGGTTAGGTATATCAGCAGCTTGTGGAGAAGGAATCTCGTACTCATTTAGTGGTAGTAAGGAACTTCCTTGATGATCTTGAAGTTGATGAGGGCTTGATTCCATTTCCCTTGAGTCTTTTCTATATTGAGAGTTATTACCATCTGAATTCAAGTTATTTGTATTTTCCTCACATATAATTTGTCTTTCTTCATAAGGAAGCAATTTATATGTAAGGGTCTGAATTTCAGCATGGTTGTACTCCCCCTGAAATTCAGGTGTAGAGGAGAAATACATTGTATCTTCATGAAAAATAACATCCATAGTAGTAATCATTTGTTTTGTAGGAGGATGATAACACCGATACCCTTTTTGTTGTATGGCATATCCCATAAAAACACAACGTATTGCTCGTGGATCCAACTTACTACGTTGTTGTTTATGTAGGTGTACAAATGCCACACAACCAAAGACACGAGGAGGTAAATTGGGAACATTTGGTGCAACAATTCCTTCAGTGATGGCTTGTAGTGGTGTTTGGAAGTTAATGGGACTGGAGGGTACCCGATTGATTAAATATGCAGCAGAAGTAATTGCTTCTCCCCAATAAGATAATGACATATTAGCTTCGATCAATGAGGCACGGACAACTTCCAACAAGTGTCGATTTTTTCTTTCTGCAACTCCATTTTGTTGAGGTGTATCAACACAAGTAGTTTGATGAATAATGCCTTCTGATTGAAGATATTCTTGAAGCTCAGAACTTTTATATTCTCCTCCATTGTCACTTCTTAGAACTTGGATCTGTGTTTTATATTGAGTACGAACCATTTTATGAAATTTTCTAAATAAGACGTTCACCTCACTTTTAGATTTCATTAAACAGACCCAAGTCATTCTACTAAAATCATCAATAAATGTAACAAACCAACGTGATCCTCCCAACGTAGAGACTTTGGAAGGACCCCATACATCAGAATGTATAACCATAAACGGAGATGGACTTTTATTTAAGGTTATAGGAAATGAGGAACGATGACTTTTTGCTAGTTCACAGACATCACACTTTAAAGTAGAAAGATCTAAGCTCAAAAATAAACTTGGAAATAATTTTTTCAAATATCCAAAAGAAGCATGACCCAATCTCCTATGCCATAGCCATATATTTGATTCATCCTTGTTAGATCCAGTTGCTACCAATGCATGATTTGTTGAATCCAAGTCCAAGTAATACAGGTTTCCTCGCCTAACACCACGACCAATCGTTTGCTTTGTTTGAATGTCCTTGAACACACAAAAGTCAGGCCAAAAAATAACAAAACAAGATAAAGTAGTGGTTATTTGAGAAATAGATATAAGGTTATACTCTAAAGAGGGAACAACTAGTACTGAGTCTAAATTCAAAGTACTAGTGAGAGACAAAGATCTTTCCCCAATGACTGGGGTTGTGTTACCATTGGCAGTGCAAACAGTTTTATGTGAGGATGGTTTTGAGATTTGTCTAGAATCGAATGTCATATGATCAGTTGCACCTGAATCAATTATCCATGTATTATTAAAAACAGGAGAAAAAACTTTAAGCATCTTACCAACATGTGCTGAGGAGGTTGCAATATGATCCTTTGTTGTTTCAGCAATGGTGGCAGTAGACATCTGTCGTGGATTTTTCTTCCGAGTCACGGTTGTGATCCCACCAGTCAGGATATCCCACCAGTTCAAAACATCGTTCTTTTGTATGACCCTTTTGATGACAATGGGTACATTTAAATGATGATTTATCAGTCACCTTTCGTTCTTGCTGATTGGAAAAAGAACGATTTTTAGATATCATGGCGGAAGCGTCAACATATCTAGATTTTTCCTTCAATGAGATTCGACGTACTACCTCCCGTCGAATCAAGGAATAACAATCTTCTAAATCTGGGATAGTTTCTTTTCGCAAAATTTCGCCACGAACCTGCTCAAACTCATCATCTAATCCAGCAAGGAAAATATGTATCCTTAGTCTTTCAACAGACTCTTGATATGATATTAGATCATGAGGGTCTTTCATGACCACCTTATCACGATGGTCTAGCTCTTGGAAAATTTCAGTTAACTCTTCATAATACTCTGAAAGTGATTTTCCATTTTGTCTAGAAGTAAAGGCTTTTTGGTTTAAGACAAATACCTGTAATTCATCACTTCCATCATAGAATGCTTTCGCCAAAGCACCCCAAATTTCAAGAGCAGTAGGTATGCGTAAATATCGTTTCATGATTTTTGGACTCATTGACATAAGTAGCCATCTCTTCACTTTTTGATTTTTTGCATACCACTTGTTATAATTGTTTGATGTTTTTTCTGGTTGCAAATTTTTGTCATGAATATAAGAGAGTTTTTCTCTCTCTACAATATGCATTTCTAATATTTGAGACCAAACATCATAATTAGTCTCATTAAGAACTATTCCAGCATTAAACACACCTTCAGACTGAACCGATTGTACAACAACTGGATTTGATTACTCCATAGGTAATGAAATTATACCCTCTGTCATGATATTATGGTAACCAAACTAGAAAATGGTGTAATAATTTTAGGACTAAAGAATTTTTTTTTGTGTGTGTTTTTAATATATATTTATACTAAACTGGATAAAAACCATAAAACCGGTTCAAATTTGGTTTAAAAAACTTGAAAAAATGAACCGGACCAGTGTTAGAAATCCAGAACCGAAAAAAAAACCGGGTTTAGACCTTTAAAATAGACCGAACCGGCCAAAAATATGGGAACTGTGAAAAACTGAGAAAACCGGGTTCAACCGAACCGCTGGCCGGACCAACCTGAGCCGAACCGAGGTGACCTGAGCCGAGCCAAGGTGCGGACCGGCTACGCCCTCGAGTCGGACCGAGCCGCGCTGCGCCGAACCGGCCGAACCGGCCGAACCGGATGACACGTCATCATCTTCAACCTCCAGACGGCGCGTGGAGGCGCGTGCGTTACGTGGAAAATTGACCCTACACTTCAGGCGCGCGCGTGGGGGCGCGTGGGAGGTTTTTCTTCTACTCTATTTTTAACAAAATGTTCAGAATGGTGTTTAGAGTAATCTGGTAAAATTAGGTGGGAGAAATAATGCTTAAAAATTGATGTTTGTAATTAATATTTGTAAGGGTGTTTGAATGAAAAAAAATTTCACGAGAAAAAATATATTCAGAGAAAGAAATCTCTGTTTTAGAGAACAAGAGTTTCAAATTTGTATAAAGCAACGACTTGGCTCTGATACAATGAAGAAATCAATGTTTGAAGAAATAATCAGAAAAAGAAATAATCGTTTCATTCATATAATTTCTTGATTTGTATCGGATATTTACATTGTTTATATAGACAAATACTAATTACTATTTCACCAACCACCATGATTGAATTGTATGATTTACAGCTTGGAAAAAATGTTTGGCGTCGGTGCAGTGTGTATTGAATTATGTTTGCAGTATTTGTTGAATTCAACAGCTCAGAAGGGCATAATGAGCATTTGGGATCAGGCTGATATGATTAAGGTACAATATTTACATATATGATGCACTCATGAGTGTGCGCACAAAAGTACATATACGTGCAGGTTCACATGGGTGACCATGACAAGTAAAAATCCTATCTTAACTGTCTAAACTTTATTTTGTAAGGATGAGATGCGGTTACGAGAAGCTCTGCTCTTTGCCAATGTCTGTGGTGCTCTCACAGTAACAGAAAGAGGAGACATTCCTGCACTGCCAACAGAAGAGGCAGTGCTTTCATTTCTTACCTAAAGTTGCTGCTCAATATAAAGCAGTCCCAGTTTAATGTCTTTTCGTGGATCAAACCAATGTGATTGGAGTTTCGTTGAGCAACGGAATTGACATCTTTCTGTTATGTTGTATACTACATTTGTTATTTTCTATAAATTTTTCTTTGCTCCACCATTTCAGCAGCATGCTTTATCAATTTCAACAATTTGAAGAAAAAAAATTTGTATTCTGGGAAATATTTTCAGTCAGCATTATCAACTTCTTCTAAAACATGATTGAGTGAGTGAATAAAAGTGGACTTCCTCTTATGATGAAGTCCAGCTGATAAAAGACACTTTGACTGATTGTAAACACTCAAAAGAAGTGCTTTAAACTATTTAAAGAGCAATTCCAAACTGGTACATGATTAGGGAGAAATTATTTATTTACGTGTTACTTCAGTTAATGAAATTCAAGTGCAACTTTAAAAAAAGAAGAAGCAAATATTCAATAGAAAATGAAGAGAGAATAATTTGATTGGTGAATGATATATTCGAGAAATAATAAATGACACATTCATCAGATGATCTCTGGAGTATGGGGTTAGGTAATTATTGATTGTTTCTATGTGTAATTGCAGAAAGAAAAGGCTAGAAATATGGTGTACGTTATCAATAAACTGCAGGAAGAAGGGATGTGAATATAGTAATATACATTTGGATCTTAAGCCATTAATAACGCCGGGATTATAAATTTTGTGATCTTCTTTAGTGACATCTTGGTAAAGCAAAGTGAAAGTTTATAAAATATGGTGCAATGTGTTTTAAACTCTCCTAAGTTCTATGAATCTTTAACTTAGAAACCAATTAAAAAAAGTAATAAACGATTTTTTTTTTTAAATTTGCATACATAGCCACATAAGGTATTAAACTCATGTAATTACAAACAAGCACACAAACAGTCGAGAACTCATAATTTTTATTTTATTTTATTTATTTATTTATTTTAACTCCAATTTTGATTATTTATCATATAAATAAATAAGTAGAATAGAAGAGATGCACACGCACACTTCGCACATATAATGACATATTGATATTTACTTAAAATAGTATACATGTTTAAACTCCATAAACATGTCAATTAATTCATTTATGATCTATCAAGAAAGACTCAAAAGAAAAAATATTACCTATCATATAAAAATATAATCGAGTCTTCAATCTTACAAAATAAAATATATTTACCAGAAGAGGACTTAATTTTTTTTTATTTTTTTATTTTTCTTATAAATGAGGTAAATGATATATATATATATTTTAACATCTATTAGCTCTTTCTTTTTGTGCATTCCAAGTACAAGATTTATAAACAATCACTTTTTGCATAATCTTTCCTCTTTTTTTTTGCACGAGCCATAAACCTAGCACGATGACTTTCACACTAGTTGTGAGGTAGCCCTCTCCGTTCATTGTGGTAGCTTCACACATCACAGTAGGCAGCCCTCTCAATACTAGGTGCCTCCATACGGTAAAATTTTAGTAAGAAAAAGTAGAACTCAACACAATTTTACAATCAAGATTAGTTAAAGTCCTAGAGTCTTTCAAGAAAATTCATAAACTTCAAGAATAACATATATGTGTGTTCGTGAGTGTGTGAAGAAGTTTATGTCAACATCGATCATCACATGTATAAGAATATATGTGTATGCATAAGCCAAAATTGTAGCATAATTTATACAATAAATATCAAAATGAGTTGAGTCACTAAAAATGAGATTATGTGTATGAAAGTATTAAATAAGTTGAATACTGTGTTGGCCAAACAAAGATGTTTTTTTTTTGGTAATAAAATTTGAAATTCAATTTGAGGGAGAAATTCCCAAGGCACTTCTGAGATACTCAAATCTTTGAGTGTCTATGGCTTTAGTGAATATATCAACTAGTTGTCTCTCAGTAGGTACAAACTCAAGTGTTACTATTTTCTCTTCAACTAGTTCTCGAATAAAGTGATGCCTTATGTCAATGTGCTTAGTTCTAGAATGTTGAACTGGGTTCTTAGAAATACATATAGCACTAGAGTTATCACAATATAAGGGCATCATACCTTGTGGTTGACCGTAGTCCTTGAGCATGTTTTTCATCCAAAGCATTTGTGTGCAAGAGCTTCATGCAGCAATGTATTCCGCTTCAGCTGTAGAGAGTGAGATAGAGTTCTGCTTTTTACTGTGCCATGATACTAAGTTGTTTCCAATGTAGAAACAACCACCTGATGTGCTCTTCCTATCATCCTGGTTGCCTGCCCAGTCGACATTTGTAAAACCACTTACTTCACAAGTAGTGTCAGTAGTAAAATATAAACCATAATTACTTCTTCCTGAGATATACCTAATGATTCTCTTTACATTCTCTAAGTTTGATTCCTTAGGGTTAGCTTGATAACGGGCACACACACCAACACTAAAACATATGTCAGGTCTACTTGCAGTGAGGTAAAGTAAACTACCTATCATACTCCTATAAAGGGTTTGATCAACACTTTTACCTTGAGTGTCCTTTGTAATTTTTGTGCTGGTACCTAAAGGAGTTCGTAACGGCTTGCTAGTTTCAAGACCAAACCTTTTAACAAGGTTACAAGTGTACTTGGTTTGAGAAATAAATATATTATCATGAGATTGTTTGATTTGAAAACCAAGGAAGAAAGTCATTTCACCTACCATAGACATTTCAAATTCATTTGTCATAACATGCACAAAATCATCCACTAGTGTACTAGATGTGGATCCAAAAACTATGTCATCCACATAAATTTGAGCAATAAAGATCTCGTCACTACTTCTTTTAATGAATAAAGTCTTATCAACTCCCCCTCGAATAAATCCCTTGTTCAAAAGATAGTTGGTAAGTCTCTCATACCATGCTCGTGGAGCTTGTTTCAAACCATAAATAGCCTTTTTGAGTTTGTAAACATGATTTGGAAATTTCGGATCAAGAAATCCTTTTGGTTGTTCCACATACACCTCCTCATTCAAAAAACCATTCAAAAAGGCAGACTTAACATCCAAGTCAACTCCTTCTACTTGCGTGTAGCCTTGAGCTACTAACCTAGCCTTATTTCTAACAACAATGTCATGCTCATCAGATTTATTTTTGAACACCCATTTTGTTCCAATAACATTTTTGTTTTTAGGCTTAGGTACTAATACCCACACATGATTTCTTTCAAATTGAGCTAACTCATCTTGCATGGCATTTATCCAAAATTCATCCCTAAGAGCTTCATTCACATTTTTTGGTTCAAATTGAGAAATATAGCATAAATGAGTTACCTCACTTATTTTTCTTCTTCTTGTTACCATGCTAGCATCAGGATCTCCAATTATATTCTTAATAGGATGATTTTTTGAAGTTCGAGTTAGATTTATCATTGATGAGGTTGATGCTTCTTCCTTCTTTTGTTCACTTTCCTTCAACTCCTCTTCTTTTATTCCAATTGTGTCACTGGTTATTGTTAATTGAGGTGTTGTGAAATTTTCTTCATTTCCAACTTCTTCACTTGTAATCTTCTTACCCCCATCATCTATAACGACATTTATGGATTCCATAACTACATTAGTTCTACAGTTGAAGACTTTATAAGCTCTACTATTTAGGGAATAACCAAGAAATATATCTTCATCACTTCTTGAATCAAACTTACCCAACTGTTCTCGATCTCTAAGTATGTAGCACTTACTTCCAAAAATATGCATAAATTTTAGATTGGGTTTTTTACCTCTCCATATCTCATAGGGAGTTTGGTTTGTACTTGGGAGAAGATATACATGATTTATAATGTGACATGCAGTGTTTATAGCTTCAGCCCAAAACCTTTTGAAGACTCCCTTGGCATGCATCATTACTCTTGCCATCTCTTGAAGTATCCTATTTTTCCTTTCAACTACCCCATTTTGTTGAGGTGTGATAGGAGCAGAGAATTCATGAAAGATACCATGTTCTTTACAGAAGTCAACATACTTGGTATTTTCAAACTCTTTTCCATGGTCTGTTCTCAGTCTCTTGATGGTTACTATTTTATCACCTGCTTCAACCTGCACTCTTGTACAATATGAGATGAAAAACTCAAAAGCATCTGACTTGTCTCTAAGAAAGTCTACCCACGTGTAGCGAGAAAAGTCATCTACTACAACTATGATATATTTCTTACCTCCAATACTTTCTGTTCTCATAGGACCCATAAGGTCAATATGTATCAATTCCAATACTCTGTTTGTATTTATACTCTTGATCTTCTTATGAGAAATCCTAGTTTGTTTACCCAATTGACATGGTCCACATACAGGTGTTTCAATTTTTGAAAGAATAGGTAAACCACGCATAGTCTCAATTTTGCTTAATCTAACCAGATCTTTAAAATTCATATGACCTAGCTTTTCGTGCCACAAGATAGTTGAGTCATTGCTAGCTAGGTTACATGTTACTGTGGGTGATGTATCAATACAATAACAATTGTCATGTGATCTGATTCCTTTAATCACACACTCACCATTTTGATCTGTTACAAAACAGTGATTGTTTGTAAATTGCACATTAAAATCACTATCACATATTTGACTTATGCTAATCAAGTTTGCCTTAAGTCCTTCCACATATAAAACTTCATCAAGTTTAGAGATACCCTCTATTTGAACAGAGCCTTTTCCAATAATTCTAGATGTTTTACCATCACCAAAGGTAACTGTCCCTTCATTGTATTCCTTAAAGGTTTTAAACAAAGAACGATTCCATGTCATGTGTCTAGAGCATCCACTATCAAAATACCAAGCGGTATTTGATTTAACCTTAAATGCTATATGGGCCACAAAATAGTGCAACTCAGATTTCTTAACCCATCTTTTTTAATTTTGGACATTTGAGTTACTGGTTTCTTATATTCCTCTTTTTGTGTAGTTCTTGTAGTAAAAACTTTACATTTTGAAATTTTTTGAGGTGTTTTAGAAACATTTGTATTCGTGATAGAATCATAAGCATAAAGAAATCTACACTTAGGTCTAATATGTCATTTCCTACCACAATGATGACAGATGGGAACAAACTGAATTTTCTTAGAATGATAAGGTGCAAAAACTACCTTCCCTGCCTGAGCAATAGTGGGTTTTACAAATTGAGTTTTGGATGATGAAGGTGTTGATTGTTCATCTATGTATCCAAGACCTCTCTTATCTCCATATGGCTTTCCATAGTCTAGGACTTTGGTTAATTTTTCAGCACCAATGGTCAAATTCTTCATCGTTTCTTTAGCAATACTAAGTTCTTGCTTGAGATTTTTGTTTTCCTCAATGGTTTCTGCAAGTCTCAAATTCAAAGCATTAATATGATCAGACAATTCCTTTTTATCTTTCTCTAGGTTAGAGGAATTTTTTTTGTGAACATTGATGATATCATTAAGTTTAGTTACTTCCACAAGTAATTTATCTCTCTCTTCCCTGGCACCTAGACAATCCATGAATAGTTCCTCATAATTCGATACATTAAACTTAGACAGTAAGAGAGAAGAGTTTACTTCCTCATTTTCTTCATATGAGCTAAGGTCGGAGTCATTGTGATGTGCATTGACAGTTGCGGTGAAGGCACAATAATTAGTGTCATCATCCTCTGAGTTACTAGCATTATCCTGCTCACTTTCTGTGTCACTGAGTGTAGCATTAAAGGTTTTTCCAAATTTCTTTTTATTGTTAGCACAATCTGTAGAAATATGACCAAATCCCCCACAAGTAAAGCATTGAGGATTAGCGGGCTTACTTTTCTTACCATCAAGGCTAGGAGACTTGATTTCCCTTGACTTTCGGTCATTCAAACGACTGGATTGTCCCTTGTTGGAATGATTATTCTGTTGACCCTTCTTTTTCATGAACTTCTTAAATTTTCGTGCTAACAAGACTAGTGACTCATCATTCATATCATCATCACTATCAGAGATGTCCTTTTTGGAGCTTTTGAATGCCACATCCTTATTTTTCTTGGGTGGATCAAGAGAAAGCTCATAGGTTTGGATTGACCTGACAAGTTCATCAATTTTTAGTGTGTCTACATTCTTGCTTTCCTCTATCGTTGTAACTTTCATCTTATAGTCAGCTGTTAAAGAGCTTAGAAGTTTGCGCACTTGTATAGGTTGTGGAATTTTCTCACCAAGGTTAGAACAAGCATTAGTGATATCACAGAAGCGAGCATAGAATTCATCAAAAGTTTCATTGTTGCTCATTTTAATAGAATCAAACTCAGATGTTAGCAATCTCAATTTTGTTTGTTTTACTTAGGAAGTTCCTTCATGAGCAAGAGCAAGTGCATTCCATGCATCTTTAGCAGTCTCACAGTCGGAGATGCGACGAAACTCATCCATCGACACTACAGCGAATATTGAGCTTAGACCTTTTTGGTTTGCCCCACTAAGGGTGCATTCTTCAGTGGTCCAGTCTCTTCTTGGCTTTATGATTGTTACACCATCTTTCGTTACAGAAGGTGGTTCCCAACCATCAAGAATAGCATCCCAGACTTTTTCATCTTGTTTGAGAAAGGCTTGCATGCGAGCCTTCCAGTAAGGGTAATTAAACCCATCAAAGAGTGGAGGTCTAACAGATGACCTACCTTTTTTCATTTGGTCCATAAGTAAGTGTGTGTATCCCTAAGGATCAATCTCACTAAGTGTGTCTAGTGTCGGCTTTGATACCAATTGAAAGTTTATAAAATATGGACCTGATTAACCTAGAGGGGGGTGAATAGGTTATTTTTAATTTTTATTAATTTATAATTTACTGACATAAACAAAGCGGCCAAACATGCAATCGTGTGTAAGAGTAAAGTGTGGAAATTATAACACACAATATTTTTAGGTGGAAACAACCTAGGTCACAACAATGATCTAAGAGTAAAACCACCGGTCCACCGAACCACCTAACTTTTCACTATGAAAATCAAATGTTCAAGTACAAACTCGGTCTTATGCTACCCTCCCTAGGATACTGCCCCAATGTACTTTACTTACGAGCCCCTGCTCTATTTTCAAGTTTTCAATGTTAGCGTGAACGGTTTCCAGACCAACGTTCCAATAAGCTCCCCGCTAATCAGATCGTTCACAAATCAACTGCAACATGGGTTAGCACAAAAAAAACACAAGTGCCCGTGTGTGTTCTAGAACAGATTTAATAATGAATAATCTTAACTAGATGATTTAAAATATATGTCACTTAAATTAAATCAACTAGTAAATTTTAGAATAAAAAAGATTAAACACAAATTTAATAAAAATAGTTTCTTTAAAATTTAATCATTAAATCAAATAATTATGATCACATATAAAATTATTTAATTTATTCAAGTAAAAATCTAATTAAAAAGAAGCTATAGAAAAATGAAACATATCAAATAAATTTATTAATAAATACTTCTAATATGATATCAATTTGATATTAATCAATTTCTCTAATTTTTTGTAATTTAATTATTTTGTATGCTGTTGCAAATATGAATTAACTTTGATCTCACCTTCGTTATTGCAAATATTAATTAGCTTCTCACCTTCACTGCTGCAAACGTTGATTAGCTTCTTATCTTCACTATTGCAAATATCAATTAGTTTTTCACCTTCACTGCTGCAAACGTTAATTAACTTCTTATCTTCACTATTGTAAATATCAATTAGCTTTTCACCAGATTTTGAATGTTTTTCTTTTTCTTTGTTTCAATGCGGCAACCCTTTTTTTTTTCTCAGCACACAAATGCATCAACCCTAATGTCTCTATATTTATAGATAATAATAATACCTAATAATATTAGGTTTAAATGCATTTTGAGCTTAATTTTTTTTTCAAAGCCCATTCAAAGCCTTAATAAAAAAAATATTTATATTTTTAAATCACATCTTAAAAAATATTAAGACACATAAAAAATATTTAAGCACCAAAAATAATTTTAGATTTATGAACATGTACTATTAAATATATAAATGAAATTCTATGTGTCGTAATTATAAAAGACATACCTGAAGTACAGATATTTGGAACTTGAACATTTGTTCGGCTGTTCTTGATAAACTTGATAGCAGGTCTAAAAATAATTTTACAAGTAAATATTTTGTCCACGAAAATAGCCAACACTCATAGTCCTTACACAAATCAAAGTCATGTTTATTAAAATATGTTAGAGGAGAGTTATTCTTTTAATAGCTAAAATTGGTAGAAGGTAAAATAGTTATTCCTTTAATATATTATATTTAAATTTTAACAAAATAAATTACTAATAATTTTTTTATTGGTACAAATAAATTATATGAATTGTTTATCATATCATTATAATTAATTATAATTAAGTGATTATTATTTGAAAAAATTATCATCAATAAATTATTTTAATTAGTTACAAATGTGTTAAATACATATAAATTCAGACACATATTTGTTCATTTACTACGCATTCCTCTTAAGATTACATGTCCTAATACAAGCAATGTTTCTTTTCTTTTTGCTGGATGATCTCAGCATTCAAATTAAGAATGGCAAAAGATTCGCTAGATCAAGGTTATATGAATATTTATTTAAAGTGTTTTCTGAATAGAATATAGATTATTTTTAGATTGAATTAGAGCATAATTCACGTATAAGATTAATATATCAGATCGAATAGTAATGTATTAAGATAAATCATTTCATGAATAAGGTTGTATAGCATCGATCTAAATTTTAATTTTTTTTAAAACTAAAATAATTACATATTTCTAACATATTTTCATAACTTTTACAAATATTTATTTTAAAAAATTCACATCATATAAAATTATTTTAAAAATTTCTCTCTTGTATTTTTATAAATTTTTCTTTATTTTATTTTCATAAATTTATTTATTATTTTTTAAAATTTGTTAAATAAAAATTCAAATCTCTTAGTATTTGTAACTATATATTTATTTTTATATTTATTATAAATGATATTAATTTTTAATTTATCATAATATTTTTAAAATAACTAAGAAAATTTATAAAAAAAAGATAAAAAAGTATTTTTACAGTAGATAATGTTATTTTCTTATTATTATTTTAAATTTATCAACTAAAATATGTAACATAACACATGAAATAATATTTTTTTAATATTTTATAACAATTTAAATCTCATGAATATTCATTGAACTACAAATCAATATATGATTCAATCTATCTTATTTAGATCCATTCCCATGTCTAATTCAACCTCTAATTTTTGAAGCTTTGCGTGGCTCTTTCATTTTCCAAAAAACATAAGATTTATAGAGCTATTTTGGATAGTAAAGTTGTACGATCAAAAATGATAAATTAATTGTGTTTGTGATATTATTATAGATAATAATGTTATTTGTAAAATTTACAATTTAAGACAAAAAGATAAATCATTTTGAGTATGTTCATTGTAAATAGGTTTAAATGTATTCTCTGTCTGAACAATTGGCATCGTAACAAAAATGATTTCAAATTCAATTTGTTACAAAAAAAAAAAAAAACACTCCTACGAGTTTTAGTTTTGTTATTATTTATATTATTTTAATAATTTTTGTTAATATATTTAATTTTTTAAATATAATTAATAATTTTTTTTAAAATAATATAAATATATCACGAAATTAAAAATAAAAATAAAATATTATTTTACTAATGACTTTGGAAAAAATAAAAAATTAGGTCTAATAAATAAAAAAATCTTAGATAAAATATGTGGAGATTAGGATATAAATGGTAGAGTAACTCTTTCATAATTACATTTTAATTCTATTTTTAAAAAAAATATGTAAGTTTAGTTTTCTAATTGGTGTTTTGTCCATAAAGGACATATTTGATAAGATAGTTTAAAAAAAGGCTAATCTAAATTTTAATTTAAAAATAGGTAAATTATAAGTTAATGAACAATTTACCGTCATCCTCTTTTCTAACTCCACTAACTCTCTCTCCACTAATTGCTGCCATTTCTCTAATTTAAATTTTTAATAAATAATAATTTATTTTTATTATAAATAAAAAATAATAATAATAATTTATATTTATATAATAAATAATATATAATTTTTTATAACAAATAACTTATCAAAATTTTATTATAAAATAATAATAATAAATTATAAAATAATTATAAAACTTTAAATTATTAAAATTATTGATATTTTAAAAAAATAAATTATTTAAGATTAAAAAACTAAAAAATATATTACATTGAACACATATATCTAATATTATTATAATTTTAATTATTACTAAAATAAAAAATATTTATTAATAATAACTTTATTTAAATATTAAAATATAATTAATTATATATAATTTATATATTTTACTATATTAATAATAAAATTAATTATAATAATATTATATTAAATAATATTTTCATACAAAATTTGAAATATAATGTTCTATATTTATATTGTATCTTGTAGAAAGTTAAATTTCGAGACTTAACAATTTTTTTAATAATTTAATTATTTTTTATATCATAATTATAATTATGTTTAATAATAATAATAATTTATTATATAAATTTATAATATCTTAATATTTTTTTATTTTTATAATAATTATGTTTTGCAAAATAGAATTAACATATCTTTTTTTATTTTTATTAAATAAAATTAATTAAAAAATGTGATTTCAAGTTTAAGGTTAAATTTTGACTATTTTTAAAAAAAATCCAACTTACATTTTTAAACTATTGTCTAAAAGTTGGCTCTTATAGACAAAAACACTTTATAATTTTTACGAAGAGTTAATTTAGTCCAAATTTTTAAAAAATTATATTTTTTATAGGATAAAATTGAATTTTTATTAAAAATAATATTTTATTTATAATCCTTTTAAAAATAATATTAAAAACTAAAAAAATACACTTTTTTTTGCTTTGTTCACAAATAAAAATAATTTATATCTGACTTAAATATCTTACTATCTCTATTTTTATTTATTGAAAACACTATTTTTTCTCTTATAATTTATAAATTAAACAAGTTTAAAAATAATTTTTTTTATAAATGTTAATATAAATGAATTAAAATATATAAATAAATTAAGATAAAATAGAAAAAGAAGACAAAGAGTTAATAAGATAATAACAAAATTAAAATGACATAAACTGACATGAGATATAAAAATTAATATTTTTAAAAAGGAAATATAATTTTTTATTTTTATTTTTAAGTAAAATCTAATTTTTTTAAAATTACAAAATTAAACTTAAATATTTTTAAAAAAATAAGATTAAAGTGACTAAATATTAATCGAATCTCATCGTTACTTTCTAGTTTCTACCCTTTTTAAATTTTTATAAAAATAAAATAACAAGATGACTTGGTTCCCGAATGTGTATGAATAGTAAATATTATACTTTTAATCAGAGTCAGTTACAAGCATCAGCTTTACCAGGAAAAGGTTCGTGTTTCGATTTGGGTATAGGCATAGCCGACGATTCAGGTGAATAGTAGAACATTTGGAGAAATAAAGCTCAACGGGGAGGGAGAGGGATTCGGAAATATAGAGCTAGAAGACGACCATAAATCAATGTTGGTGGTGGGAATTTGTATTATTTAGAGTTGGAATCAATATTCATTCTTCTGTTTTCTGATTCAAATTGGAATCAAATAATCCCTCAACTTCAAAAGAGAAATGGCTTCAAATCCTTCACTGCTGCCTGAGATCGGACCCGATGGCCTCGCTCGAGAATCCCCTGTCATTGCCTACACTGAGAAGGTTCTTCAATCTCTTCTTCTTAATTTACTCTCTGTCACAATTTCTATGTTTTTGGAACTTGAATTTCCAATGCCATTTGTTTGGTGGCAGGTAATCGAGGAAGAGCAGCTTCAATTAAGGAAGTGCGTTTTTCTCATATAATTCTTTGTAAATTTCAGTATAAATATCTCCTTAATAGCGCTCTTCTTTGTCCATTTATCCAGATCCACTATTCCTGCTTTCTCTGAAGTAAAATATACGTTTTGTGAATATGTTACTGAAACAATGCCTTAATTTAACTGCCTAGCTAATTGATCAACGACAAATCAAATAACATTTCGTCGATGCCGTGTTAGTTCTTTAGAAGTAGCGAGTAGAATCTGGAATCATGATCTGTATTACAACATTTCATCATTCTGGATCAATAAAAGAGACATTTCGTTCGGTCTATAACTTGTCTACGGTTGTATGAGTAGTCAACCTGTTGACTGTTGTGCAAAACTGTATTTGTCCTAATAAGTATTTTGGAGAAAATTTACTTTACATGATTGGCAATTGTGCTTGAAACTGGTAGCATTTGTAATTTCATGTCCTAATTCTTGGGTTAGACGCTTTCGCTTAGCGAATTCTTTCTTGAAGTTAATGTTACAAATTTGAGATTGCGCCTTTTGCTTTATGTCCTTCGAAGGTTTTAGGCCATGTCCCCCCATTAACGTCTCTTGATTATCGATTATATCCAAGTAGCCATTCACTGCTTTGATTTTGGATTGAAACTGATTATAATTTCAGATACATTGAAGAAAATTATTCTAAAATCCGTGATGTTGAAAGAGAGCTTGCAAACCTTACAATGGAGATGAAGCTTACTGCTGGGCCTAAAAAGGCAGGTCAGTGAAATTACTAATTTTTTTGCTTTCCTCCATGCAGATATCTGAATTATTCTCCCCTTCTCATACTGTTTTCTGTGTTGCACTTTTTAAGCACTTGAGCATATGAGAAAGAAAATAGAGATGTCTACCGAGAAAATCCGTATAGCCAGGCTGAAGGAAGAAGAAGCACGGAAGGTATTGTCCCTTTTGATTATTGACTTTGCTTATGTCTTTGTCCTTGAGCAATAATGACCAATGCAATTAAGTATTGCTCGAATTCCCCCATGGTGTTGAGTAAAATTTAGAATAAATAATTCTAAATTTACTAATATTATATCCAAACAAGTAAACAAACTACTTGTATTATATTCACTATAACATCTTTCAAAGGCAACTCACAAATTGAAGAGAAATACAAACACTCAAAGAGAAAGCTCTCAACTCACACTCAATCTAAGAATACAAAGACTTATTTGTTTTTGATGGAATGATTAAACCAAATGCAAGGTAGGTTATTTATAGTCCTTACCGTGCAATCTACACCATGCAAATATAAAACTAAGAAATAATCATAGCCACACAAATATTATCTACACACTTCTCTTTTCTACAACCTTCAACCACTTCATTTATTTCTCTACTTCTTATAACCACTTCATTTATTTCTCTACTTCTTACAACCACTTCATTTATTTCTCTACTTCTTACAACTACTTTATTTATTTCTCTACTTCCTTCAACCACTTCATTTATTTCTCTACTTCTTTCAACTACTTCATTTATTTCTCTACATATTTAATTATTATGTTGGTGTTGATTTTCAACAGATGCTTCTCAATTGGTTTTGAATCATTTATTATAACCTAATATTCTCAGAAAATCTACACTCCCTCTCAAGTTGGGTAATAGATATTAATCATTCCTAACTTGTAACTCAGTTCTTCGAAATTTGTTCGAGGTAATGCTTTGGTAAAGATATCTGCAATTTGATGATGAGTAGATACTCAATTGGTTTTGAATCATTTATTATAACCTAATACTCTCAGAAAATCTACACTCCCTCTCAAGTTGGGTAATAGATATTAATTATTCTCAACTTGTAACTCAGTTCTTCGAAATTTGTTCGAGGTAATGCGTTGGTAAAGATATCTGCAATTTGATGGTGAGTAGATGTATATAGTAAGTCCACAATTTTTTCATCTAACTTCTCTTTAATGAAATGACGATCAATTTCTACATGTTTGGTTCGGTCATGATGAACTGGGTTTTTTGCAATTCTTATTGCAGCTTGATTATCACAATACATGCTGATAGGTTCAGGAGTTGTGAAGTTTAGTTCCTTGAGTAGTCTTCTTAACCATATTCCTTCACAAATCTCATGGGCCATAGTTCTAAATTCAGCTTCTGCACTGCTTCGAGCGACTACTGATTGTTTCTTACTTTGCCAAGTTACAAGATTTCCCCATACGAAGGTACAATACCCAGTGGTAGATCTGTGATCCATTATAGAGCTTGCCCAGTTAGCATATGTAAACACTTCAATATTTTTGGTGGGATTCTTACTGAAGTATAATCCTTTTCCTGGTGTCATCTTGAGATACCTGAGTATACGATAGACTGCCTCCATGTGTTCTCTAGTAGGACTGTTCATAAATTGACTTACAACACTTACTGAAAAACCAATATTTGGTCTAGTGTGGGATAGGTAAATGAGTTTTTCCACTAATCTTTGGTAACGGCCTTTGTCCACAGGTGTACTATTTTCTTTGATCTCAAGTTTTACTGTAGAGTCCATCGGAGTTTCTGCCGGTTTACACCCGATCATTCCAGTTTCCTTGAGAAGATCAAGTACATATTTCCTTTGAGATATAGATATGCCCCTTTTTGTTCGTGCTACTTTCATTCCTAGGAAATATTTGAGATTGCCCAGGTCTTTGATCTCAAATTACTTGGCAAGGAATTCCTTGAGTTTATTTATCTCAATTGTAGAATTACCTGTTAGAACAATATCATCTACGTACACAATGAGGATAACTATTTTGTCATTGGAGAAATGTTTAACGAATAGTGTGTGATTTGATTGGTATTGATTGTACCCATATCTCTTCAGAACTTTAGAGAACCCATCGAACCAGGCACGTGGAGACTGTTTCAATCCATATAAAGATTTTTTAAGTTTGCAAACTCTATTGGTTGGAACAGGATATTCAATTCAGTAGGAATGTCCATGTAGACTTCTTCTTCGAAATCACCATTGAGGAATGCATTCTTGACATCTAATTGGTAAAGAGGTCAATCCAAGTTAGATGCTAAGGAGAGAAGAACACGAATAGTGTTGAGCTTTGCTACAGGTGCAAAAGTCTCCTGATAGTCAATCTCATATGTCTGAGTGAATCCCTTAGCCACAAGGCGAGCTTTGAATCTTTCTACACTGCCGTCTGCTTTGTGTTTGATTGTAAAGATCCATTTACACCCAACAACTTGTTTTCCCAGTGGTAGTTCTGTGATCTCCCAAGTCTTGTTTTTCTCCAAGGCATTGAGTTCTTCAAGAATAGTTGTCTTCCATTCAGGTACCTGAAAGACTTCATGAACGGAATTTGGAACCTGTATCAGATCAAGGTTGTTGATAAATGTTTTATAACCTGGTGAGAGATTTTTATAGGAAACAAAGTTGTAGATGGGGTGGTTTGTGCAAGATCTTACACCTTTCCTTATAGCAATTGGAAAATTCAAATCATTAGGAGGTAACTCAATAATAAGAGATTTAGTGATGTTACCTTGTGAATTGTTGAAGTGATCTGTACTCGGGTTGGATTCTTGGACTGGCTCAAGATATGCTTGGTTCTCCGTTCCCTCTTGAGTTCTTCTCCTCCCAGAGTAGACAAAAAGATCATTGTTTGGGACATGGAAGCTTGGATCTGTTGGTAGAAGAGTTGAGGGTTCATTGGGATTATTAGGAGCATTTGTTTGAGATACTAATTCACTTTTTGGAATTTGCGGGATATGATTTGAGACAGAATTTATGGGAGGCTGAGTGGTAATGCTATTCCAAAGCTGGTATTCATTGCCTATGTTCTCCCCCCTGAATAACAAGTTTGGAATAGTATGGATTTTGTTCAAAGAATGTGACATTCATTGTATTGTAAAATCGTCTTGTGATAGGAGAGAAGCATTTGTAACCTTTTTGGTTTGATGAATACCCTAGGAATATGCATTTGATAGCTTTGCGATCAAGTTTATCTCTATGATGTATATGGACATAAGCAGAACATCCAAATATTTTAAAAGGAATGTTGGACACGATTCTCGTGTGTGGGTATGACTTAAGAAGAGTACTGATGGATGTTTTGAAAGTTAGGACACGAGAGGGCATCCTATTGATAAGATAAATAGCCGTAAGGACAGCTTCCCCCCAGAAATGTTTAGGGACATGAGTTGTGAACATGAAAGATCTAGCTACCTCGAGAATATGCCTATTTTTCCTTTCAGCCACCCCATTTTGTTGAGGTGTGTCAACACAGGAGCTTAGATGGACAATTCCATGACTTGACAGATAATCACTGAGAATTGATGCGAAGTATTCCCTAGCATTGTCAGTTTTCAATACTTGGATCTTTGTTTGAAATTGAGTTTGAATCATGGTATTAAATTTTTTAAATATCTGACATGCTTCCGATTTTTCTTTCATAAGAAATAACCAAGTGGTTCGAGTATGATCATCTACAATTGAAATGAACCATCGTATCCCTGTTATGTTTTTGATTTGAGAAGATCCCCAAATATCAGAGTGAATTAGAGAGAAAGGATGTGATTTTTTATGTGGAAGAGTAGGATATGAATTTCTAACATGTTTTGAGAATTCAAATACTTCACATTTAAGATCCTTTGAATTTTTATTTTTGAATAATGAAGGGAAAAGTTTTTCCAAATATAGGAAATTAGGATGACCGAGGCGATAGTGTTTCAACATGATTTCACCATTGTTATTGGAATTAAAATTTAATAAAGCTTTATTTTGATACTGAACTTCGGACACAGCTTGAAGGACTTGTCTTTCTAGAAAGTCTTCACTGTTGAGAAGATAGAGTTTCAAGCATTCTTTAGCACTGCCAATCGTTTTCCCCGAATCCAAGTCCTGAAATTCATATAAATTATGAAAAAAATTTGCCACAATTTTTATCACGTGTGAGTTTAGTAATTGATAAGAGATTAAAATCAAGGGTTGGAACAAGAAGGACAGAATCAAGAATAAAAGAATTTGAAATTTTTGCTGAACCAATCCATGTTATTTTGGATATTGATCCATCAACAATTCTAACAGTGTATCCTTCTTGGGAAGTTTTAAGATTTACAAGAAGAGACGCATCATCCGTCATGTGATTTGAAACACCTGAATCTATAATCCATTGTCTCTTAACCTGTTTCACACAAACCGTTGGTGGTGTTACCTGATTGAGCGACAATGGCAGATTGGGACCATTGAAGATAATTATGCCCATTTAATTTGTGATTGGTGATGGGCAAAATATTATTTTCGGTGAAACCTCCATTGTAACCGGTCATGACAGGTTTTTTTGTGGCCATTGATGCTCAGATTGTCATAAAACTGATGTTATTTCAATCTGGGTAGATTGGGCCAATTATTTTCTGAACAGATTGGGTCTATTGGATTGAAACTGGGCAGATTGAATCTATTGGGTTAAAACTAGGCAGATTGGGTCTATTGGGTTGAAACTGGGCAGATTGGGCTAATTTGGTTACAAAATCTCGATGCTGAAACAGAATGCAGAGATGAACCAGATGACAACGACGATGAACAGAGATGAACGATGATGCACAGCTGAAACAAAGAATCACCAGGATTGACGCCGGAGAACAACGACTCAGCAATTGGATTTCAGAAGATCTTCCTTGGACAGAATTGGTGAGAAAAAAAATGGATTTCAAAAATGCTCTGATACCATGTAGAAAATATTGAGAGATGGTGGAGAGAAACTGAATTCTTGTTTTATTTTCTCTGTTTAATTCAAATGTATATACAACACTATAAATAGGACTAAACGGTAGACAACTTCCCACTAATTTAGGAATAACACAGGTGATATTAACAACTAAATTCCAGCTTGTTCTACACTAATTCACAGCCTGTACAACACTATTACAACCTAATATTCTCAAAAAATCTACAGTGGTTGATAATGATACCGTTGGTTGTCTCTTGCTACACCAAGAAATTGTTCCAGAACCCAGCTTAAGAAATTGTTCCAAAACCAAATGCAAGGTAGGCTATTTATAGTACTCACCATGCAATCTACATCATACAAATATGAAACTAAGAAATAATCATAGTCACACAAATATTATCTACACACTTCTCTTTTCTACAACCTTCAATCACTTCATTTATTTCTCTACTTCTTACAACCACTTCATTTATTTCTCTACTTCTTACAACCACTTCATTTATTTCTCTACTTCCTTCAACCACTTCATTTATTTCTCTACTTCCTTCAACCACTTCATTTATTTCTCTACTTTCTTCAACCACTTCATTTATTTCTCTACTTCTTTCAACCACTTCATTTATTTCTCTACATCTTTAATTATTATGTTGGTGTTGATTTTTAACATATGCTTCTCAATTGGTTTTGAATCTTTTACGCAATTTAACTGATTACATCTTCAAAACTTTGGGGTGAGAAATGAGAAATTTTCCAAAATTTGCCTAATAGTGGAAGAGACGTATTCAGCTCATATCATAGATTCATAGCTATAATGGATCGGCATTTTACAATAGAAGTGTATTCTTGGCATGCATTTCTTTGACAAATTAAATTGACCGCAATCTACCTAATTTTCTACTGGCTACTGCAATTTGTTTCATAACATATATGTGCATTTGCATGTCACTGAAAATGTATTTTTACAATTTGACTTTGCCAAGAATTTGGATTTATGACAAGACTTCATCAGTTCATTTGGTGCATAAGTTGTAATGACTTTCTAAGATGATAAGTATCCTTCTTTAATGTATTTAAGGCATGGGAAGCGGCAGCAAAGGCTGTGAAGGATGAGGAGGCAACCAAGCAGAAACTATGTGAAGATTTAAACTATCTGGTACATTTCTTTTAAGTGTGGTAAATTGGTAATGCGGGCAAGCTTACAGCTTGAAAAAGGTTTTTGATACTATTTGCTAAATTAGGTTCAAGAAAGCAGTAACTTGCAACTTGCTAGACTGGGGGAATTAAAAAGACGATTGGAAGCTTTAAACCCAAGTAGAGCATCAACTTCTGTTCCTCTTGTAAGTTCCTTTTCTATTTCTCATAATCATAGTTATAATTTGGGTGTAGCTTGGACAACTTCACTTGTTAAAATGGTTGGGTTTTACTGATATATAAGTCGGTCATTACTTATGAGGGAAGAGTAAGATAAACATTAAATTCTCCTCTGCCTGTTTTTACAAGTGTCATCTGTGACTTTAAGAAACTATTGACATCAAAGTGTTTCTTTTCTGGAAAAGTCCTTCAAAATAAATTTGAATTCTGAAATGACAAAATTAGGTTTAATACATATTTTGCCATGTCTGCTTCAATTGACAAAAAAGGAGAGCACTATGGACGGTAAATTCTATTCATGTTTCAAATATGGATTTATGTGAAAGCTTTTCGAAGTCAAACTTGACTAATGGAAAGAAAGAATGTGAACGATGGAAATAATTATTTATTCGTTAAACCGTTCAGTCTGATGCTGCTTATATAGGGTTACTAGGTTAGAAAAGAATTATTTTTTGCTTTCTCAGTGTTCACTCCCATCCATTTGTAAAAGGCCAAACCTTTTGTGCTAGCTAAGCTCTTAAGAATTAAGAGAGAGAGATGGTTTTGAGGTAGAAAAAGTAAAAGATGGAAACCAAATGAAGATAGGTCAAGAAAATGCGCATATTGTCCCATTTTTTTAAATGCTTTTTGTTTCCTTCTCTATAGCCGTGTAGTATTATCAGATGCTGCTAACTGCACTCAAGAATGTTTCCTATAAATAGAATTGCTGTAAAATATCAATGACTGCTTCCAACTGAAATTATGTTTAGGATGGAAAATTCATGGGACCTGATCAGACCGTATTGTCTTCCAATGCTTCTGCCGCTCCTAATTCATTAGAACCAAGTGCTGGGGTCAATGCAAATGCCCCTATCAAAGGAAATGATGGAAACATTCCAGTTATCAATGGGGTCAATCATCAAGCTTCCGTTGAGGGTGAAGGAAGAGGGAAAAAGAAAAGTCAGTTTCAAGGAAGAGGAAAAGGAATTGGAGCTGCTCCCAAAGGCAGAGGACATTCATCTCCTGGCTGGACTGGAGCCGGATTCGAGACATAAAGGAGTGTTATTTATGGTTTTCTCTTTGTAGCTGAAGCTAGCTTCTCGGTTAGTTATGTCCCATCTGCTTAGACCCTCAGCATAGATTCCAAAGGTTTTTTTTTTTTTTTTTTTTGGTAAATGCATAGTTTCTGAAGGGTGGTCTTCCATGTTTACTTACTAGGTCATTTTTTTTTCTCTCCCTTCACTTGTATTCATTCATTGGCTTGCAGAATGTTCGCATGAGAAATGGAATGTAACCTTTCTGACTACCTTATTTCTCAAACTGGTAGGCTTAGTTATATCATCTGATATCTGTCATGCAGGAGTTTAGAAAGACGACCTTTTTAGATCTCCTCATCGTATTAAGATAAGCGATATATATTCACACATAAAAGAACGTCAATGTCTGATTGATAATGTTCATTTGACTATTTAGCTTTTGGTTATTTTGTCTTTAGATTTTCACAAGTTGTACTTGATTCTTGAAATCATGAAATTACATTTCATTTATTCAAGTGCTTAAATTAATTCTTCAGTCTTGAGATGATTATTTTCCTCTACATTATGTTATCTAGTGGCATCAAATGTATGATATATGATACTTATAATTCACAAGAACAGTTACGATTTATTGACCTGAATAGTGAATAGTTTGTAAAATGACTTATGGTTTGAAACCAATAATTCCTAAGCTAGCTACAACACAGATTTCTTATTTATAATATTAGGCAGTGTTAGTTTCCAATTATAAATTAAAATGTTTCATATATAAGATGCAGATGCTACATATTTTAATTTATAAAAGTAAGGTGAAATTTGTGAAATATTTATACAATTGCTCATAAGCATCAACAGCGAATTTCTTGAAGTCCTATGATTAACTCGGTCTCTACTTCTGAAGTTGAAGAAGTGTTGTAAATTAAAGTTAATTCTTTCTCTTGAACCCGTCTTGAAAACTGTTGATGTTAATTTTCATATATGATTTCAATATTTTAACTCATGTTCATAAATAATAATAAATATCTCCATAGTGATGTTATTTTTACGTTTACACATTTAAAATGTGTTATTTTTATTATTATTTTTTAAATATTTTGCCTCAATAATGATTTATTACCAAAAAAAAATATTAGCTGCAAAATCAAAAAGGGAAAAATACTACTAGGTTTCTTATTTATTGTAAAAATAATAAGTAGATTATGTATTTATTTTTTGCAAGAGTTCAATTATATTATTTTTTAAAAAGTGGTCCTACAAAAATAAACTTAATTTTTAATTTTTTTCAATTGTATTAAATAGTGATTGTTTTAATTTGAATAAGATGTAATCAAAGAAATAAATAAATTATAGTAAAAATAAAATAAAATAAAGAAATAAATATATGAAAAAATAAAGTAGAAATTAAAAAAAAATAAAAGCATAAAAATGATAATTTGTTATTATGCGATTATTTTATAATAATAATAAGAATAAATTATTATAAAAAAAATAAATACATAATTTAATTATCATTTTTAAAATATATAAGATACTTTTGCTATCACTCTCACGAAACATAAAAATATCTATGTTTTCTTGTCCCAGGCCTAACCAAGCTAGCCTAATTATTTCTCTAGATGCATGAAATGTTATCCATTTCATGGATCTATTAAATTCCTGCACAATGTTTTATTATTGGTATGAAAAAAAATTAGTAATGAATTTTTTTATCCTATTTCTTATTTACTATTTAAATTTTTTTAATTTTTAAAAACTAATTTATTTCTTCATTTTATTTTATTTATTTATTGATGTCAAAATACAAACTAAATATACAGAATAACGAGGTATATAATATATTTTAAAAAAGAGAGAATATATTCTTTTTTTCATAAAACATAGGGAGATTGCTTAGAGAGAAAGAAGTGTTATGGTCATTTCGAATTGGGTTCAATTTGAATTAACTCGAATAACAAAAAAAAAATTAGGATTGGAGTATGATCAGCTCAATAATTAAAAAATAAAAAATAATTATAATTATTTTTATATGATGAGTTGTTAATTCATATCATGAAGAAACATTTATCTCACTATTTTTATTGTAATTTTTTTTGTCTTCATATAATGATTATTCACTTGTTAATAAGAATTATATAGTATTTTATCAACACAAACGTGACAAATTATATTAACATTTATGAATTTCATTTAAAATTAGATTTGTCATAGTTTTTTTGGCTTCATAAATTATTTCATATAAAATATTTATGACGAGTTTATTGATTTGTTCGTGGGTCTATCAAATTAGCATATAATTTTATTCTCCTTAAGTATTTTTGTAAATATATTATGTTATCACTAATCACAATTACATGAAATTCAAGTCTAAAATATTCATTTACTTTAATTGTAAGTAGTATTTACTTGAGTTATTTTGTAATATTAATACAAGACAATATTAAAAAAAAGAAAATAGTTTATTTTGTTTAAAGTTCTACTAAAGTAATAAATTATTTTATTTACTATTAGAGTTCCACATAGAAACCTTTATTTAGAGTTATTTTTTTGTGTATATTACTAGTATCATATGAATTATTTTAGGGACTTTTCAACTATAAATAACTAGATCCTATGCTTGTATAATACATTTAATAATAATAATAATTAACTTAATAATATTAAAGAAGTTTTATTCTTTCTTTTTCTTAATATTTTAATAATAGTTCTTTCTTTAGTTTAGAAATTGAAGTTCTTATCCATGAGATAGAGAAATATCTTTAACCTAATCTTATTTTAGATTTGCTAAAATGCTTGTCTAGATAATAATTTTCTTGTATTTGTTTCATAACATAAATATGAGGACCTCTTGACAGAGAATGAGTCTAACTAGTCTACATTTTTCTCATCTCTTTCTTATTTTCTAAATGTTTATATATTATTGGTGCATTCGTGTTTTCGTCCTACATCAAGGGGTATTAGAGCTATAACCCTAATGAGCCATATGTGCTTGCATTCTTATGAGAACATAAGACTTCCTAAGTGAGTGTGTGTAATGCAATGTACTTGCACATGTCACATATTGCTTAGGAAGCTATGTGTTTATGTGCTTATAAGAGATGAACACTCTTTAAACGACATGATGTGTTTTGGGGGTTTCTCCCTAAAAGAAAAGCCTTTGAGGTATTGAATTGTCCAATCATGACTATGGGAAGCATAACTTGTAATTATGAACCAAAGTGAACAATCTCGTGTCAAGTGGAATACGTCTGACCCACTGTAAACAGAGAGATTAATCGTCCTATATTAGTTAGTATAAGAGCCTTAACCTTACTATGTCATGTGGGCTTGCATTCTTACAAAGACATAAGACTCACTAAATGGTGGTATATGATGCAATGTACCTGCACATGTCCCACGTTTTGGGATTTCTCTTTAGAAGTAAAGCCATGAGATTCTGTTGAACTGCCAAGTCATGACCATGAGCACGTTGAACTGTCAAATCATGGCCCAAAGAGGACAACCTCGTGCCACTCAGAATGGGTCATGTCTTGCTATAAGCAGAGGAATTAATCATCATGTATAATCTATGCTTGTATAAGACATCCTAAAAAATAATCAACTTAATAATATTAAAGAATTTATCTTCTTTCTTTTTCCTAATATTTTAGGTATAGTTTTTCTTTCTTTCGTTTGGAAGTTGAAATCTCGTAAGATATAGGAATATCTTTAGACTAGTCCTACTCTAAAGTTGCTAGAATGCTCATTTAAAGATAGACAACATAATTAAGCTTGTTCTATTCTAGATTTGCTAAAGTGTTTTCCAAGATAATAGTTTCTTTGTGTTTGTTTCATAATACAAATACGATGACCTCTTGCCAGAGAGTGAGTCTAATTAATCTAAATTTTACTCATCTCTTTCTTATTTCGTAAATACTTCCATATTATTAGTGCATTTTCGTTTTTGTCCTATATCAGGTGGTATCATAACAAGGTTCATGTAGGTCAAATGGAGCATAATAAAAATATTTCACGAAAAGAATTTCAAGAATTTCGTCAAGAGATTAATCAAACTTTTAATAAACTGCTTGCATTATTGGCATTATTAAACAAAAATATGAATCAAGATCCTATTCAAAAAGATTATGGAAAAACTCAAAATCAAGATCTTGTCCGAGTGGAAAAGATGATCCAACACAACGTTAACTATGAGTCGTAAAAAAAAGACTCATCTAAAGCTTTAGACGTGGAAGAGCATTCTTTTGAAAAGAAGGTTCTTGAGACAGTTTTTGTCGATGATAAAAATGATCATAATATTAAGGCCAACAAACCTATATTAGAGATCATATAAATTCAAAATGAAGATTTTGAATAGGAAATCTCTTTATACGATGAGTTAGCCCCATATCTCAAAATTATTTTCATAAAAGAATATTCAAATATCATGACACTTGTAAATGTTCATGAAGTTAAAGAATTAAATATTTTCACTACTTTTAAATGCAATTAATTATTTAATATAACAACAAATTATTTTCCAAAACAACAAGAGTTGTCAAATCATCTTCAAGTTCATTATTACAAAACTTGTTAAAAATATTGATTTTAAAAGTAAGCATGTAGACAATATTTGATTAATATTGTTCAAGAAAATTGAACAAAAAAATAAATTTTGAAGATCTATGAATACTACAAGTCTTATCATCCCCAATTGAAGAAAACTCAAGTACGAGTTTAAAATAAGTGGAGGGGAATAATACATGACAAGATTAGAAGAAAAAAATAGTTTATTTTGTTTAGAATTTTCGTTTAAAGTTCTACTAAAATAATAGCTTATTTTGTTTAAAGTTTAAATTTTTTTTGTACATTACTAGAATCCCAAATGACAAATCTATGAACTATTCTAGAAACTTTTTAACTATAAATAACTAGGTCTTATGATTGTATAAGACATCTTAGAAAATAATCAACTTAATAATATTAAAGAAGTTTTCTACTTTATTTTTCTTAATATTGTAAGAATATTTCTTATTTCTTATGTTTGGAAGTTAAAGTTCTCTTATTCGTGAAATATAGGAATATATTTACGCTAATTATACTCTAGAATTGCGAGAGTGCACGTTTAAAAATAGATAACATAACTAGACTTGTTCTATTCTAGATTTGCTAGAATGTTTGCATAGATAATAATTTTCTTGTATTCGTTTTATAACACAAATACAATGACCTCTTATCAGATGGTGAGTCTAACTAGTCTAAATTTTGGTTTGATCGACACGAATTGCATGCAATGAATATGCTAGTATGTGTATTGTAACAAATAATATAATGATAAGAAAATATTGTTCCCATAGAGATTATGTTATTAGAAACAAATTTTTAAAATAAAAAAATAAAAATCAATTTTTTTTTGTTTTTATGTTTTAAGAGAGCAAAATTTAAAAAAATTAAAAATAAATAGCAATAAATAAATCAAATTAAACAGCTAAGAAGACATGAAAAAATATCTAGAAATATTTAATCTCTCAATTTTCTAATTATCAACCAATTACATGATCAATTGAATCTAACCTAGCATTTATTTCTCTCTCAAGTAAACTACACACTATATATTAACTAATCTAATTAGGGGTGTCCATGGTCCGATCCAGTCCGGTTTTGCCTAAATTTTTTTTAACCAAACCGGACCGTTCATATAGTTGAAACCGGACCGGACCAGACCATTCGGCTATCTAAAATGTTATAACCGAACGATTTGGTCCGATTTGGTTAACGATTTTTAACAATTAATAATAAATAAATATGATTCAATTTAATATGATATAATTTAATAAGATACAATCAAATGTGATACTCATTTATAATCATACATAGGTAGATATTATTGTTAAATACATAAATAAATAAATAAGATGTTATCAAAATCTAAAATAAAATAAAAAGATTAGACATGAAGAAATGAATTCCAAATATCTCGTTTACACAAACATCCAAACTCACAATCAATAATAATATATCATTAGATAATAATATTTAAAACGTACACATTATTAATCATCAACGATTATTGTAGTGTCTTTAATGAACTTTACAATCAAACAAAATCAACATCTTCATAAATCTCTAAGTCATCATTGTATTCTGGTAAGAGGACATTGTCATTATTAATGGAAGAACGGAACCAATTTTGACTACATAATAATGTCTCTACCATTTTAGGATTCAAAGAACTCCTAAATGGATCAAGAATGCGTCCTCCTGTGCTAAAAGTTGATTCTGATGCAACAGTTGAAACTTGAATTGTTAACACATCACGTGCAATGAGATAGATGATAGGAAACCTAAAAGAATTTGCCCTCCACCATTTTAATACATCAAACTTATCCAACATGATATTTTCACATGGGGTGTTCAAATATTACTCAACCTCGATTTTCAACTCCAAACTATTTTTCTCCTCTAAGCGTTTAATAAATTTCAACTTTCTTACTTCCTCAGATGAAGGAATCCTTCCTATTACATCTTGTGATTGAGACACATTAGATTGAAAATCTTTTCCATGCACTAACATATAGTAAGCTTTGAACATATCCATAAAAGTATTTTTGACATTATCTCTCAATTTTTGAACAATTTCTAAATCATAAATCTCTTCAAATAAGAATTCCAAATACTCTAATTTGTACCTTGGATCAAGTACAAATGCAACATACAACATCTTATTAGTCTTATCTACATTTCCTCAATACTTCTCAAATTTTGTTTTCATGCTAATAGCCATATTTTTCAACAAGTCATCAGAACCACACCATGTAAGTATTTGAGATTGAATGTTATGTAGTTCTATGTGGTACATAAAGATGCACTGAATGCTAAAGTAAAGTCATAAAAAGTCTTCAAAAACTTGACAAAAACACCAGCATTCTTCCAATCATCTAATGTTCGCGGCCCAACATTCGATCGCTCTTCATGAAAATAAGAAATAAAGTTTGTTCCTTTCTCTTCTTCAAGACAATCAAATGCTTTTTGAAAATCTAAAGAAGATTTTAACATTAGATATGTGGAGTTCCATCTTATAGGCACGTCTAACACGACACTTCCTTTGGACTCAATATTTTCTTTAATAGAACATATTTTAAACTTTTGTAATCTCAAAGAAGAGGATCTAACATATCTCACAGCGTAACGAATACTCATAATAGTACTATAAAGATCTTTAAGTCCTTCTCTTACAATTAAATTCAAAATGTGAGCACAACATCGCACATGAAAGAACTCTCCACTCATAACAAGTCCATTATTCCAATTTTTTAGCTTCCTTTTCAAGTATGACACATCAGTATCATTTGAGGAAGCATTATCAAGTGTTATGGTGAATACCTTACATATACCCCAATCACGCAAACTCTGTTCTATCACTCTCCCAATTGTATCACCTTTATGATTATCAACTTGACAAAATTTTATAATTCTCTTTTGTAATTTCCAATCTTTGTCAATATAATGAGTGGTTAGACAAATATAATTAATATTTTGAATTGAAGTCCAACAATCACTAGTAAGACAAACTCTTTGCTTTTCACTTATGAAAAAGTTCTTCAAACTTTTTCTCATCTGAATAAAGTTGAAACACATCTATAGAAATTGTTTGACGAGATGGCACATGAAACTTAGGATAAATTTCAGCTATAAAATCTTTAAATCCCTCACCCTCAACAAACCTAAAAGACAATTCATCAATAATAATCATTTTTGTCAAAGCAACGCTAGCACGTTTTACATCAAATGATACAATAACTAATTTATGAGTTGTCCTATCATCCTCTCCTTTTGTGTTTAAAAACTTAACATTTTTTGTTCTTTATCTACTTCTTTAAGAATCTTCTTACATAAATTTTTGAAGTGATATATCATTGATATAGTTCCATTCCTTGTGGGATGAGCATCATAACTTTTTTTTTTTTACAATAATGACATGTAGCTCTAGGATTTTCCACATCATATGGTAAAATATATGAAAAATGATTCCATATTTCTGACCTAAATTTTTTTGGTTTCTTCATATCAGATTTTTTATCGAGATGAACATTACTTCCTTCTATTCCCTTTTTTGAAGATGAGTCAATTAAATGTTATGGTGGATTTTCCATTTCATTCGGATGAATTTCAGGTTCAATGTCTTCAATCATAGACATAGTAAAGTCTGTAAATTGACTTGGTCCAATAAACTCATGTACATCATCACCTATATATAAAATATAGATTAGTACATATTCTTAATATATTAAAATATTACCTTTTATACTTAATCAAAAATCATTTCAAAACTAACATAATATCAGTCACCAAAGTGTAACAAATAATACGACACACCAATTATCATATGTAAAATTGTTACAAAACATAGAGAGCTAATAAGTTTAAAACTAGATTTATTAGCATAACTTTTACAGAAAACATCATCAACTAAATTATTATAATTTTATCTGAGCAACACAAAATGATAAAACATAAAATATTTATAAAGTTAGACATCTCTAGGTTTAAAACAAGATATGACTTACACAATCAAAATATACAAAATAGTTTAAATAACAAAAATGCATATTTGTTTCACTAACGTTTCTAACATGATTTTCTTAACTAAAATGGTGATTTTTAACAAACCAACAAACTTCATAAACTTTAACTATCATAATTACATATTATAATATACATATTATACATCAAAAGCATGAAACTTCTTAGCCTTTGTCCCCCGCACAAACACATAAACAAGAATGTACAGTATAAACAAAAAAGACAAATAACAACCTAGACTTATTGCAAAAGATGATCCTAAGTCTACGAACTCACATGGTATGGTTTTGAAATTTGTACATGAGAGAGAAAAATAAATACAAATGGTGACCTTAGAAGCTGAATGAGAAGATAAGTTTAATAAAATAACTGTACATAATACGTATGCAAACTGCATATGAAATACTTATGAATGATCATGAATTCATAACATACAAATATGATATGATCTACATATGATAAAATAGTGTACTATCTTATGAGAAATCTTGAAATAATACTCCTATGAAAATAAACTATTTACAAATAGGAAGTATAACCACGAGAAATACAATTTGATTTTTATTATGTCAAGAGCACTTGAGATCTTATTGCATTAGAGGAGATATTTAGCACTAGTGCTAGTTCTCAACTATACATGTAGGTAATGTAGTTGATATAACTATTAAAATTGACCAATTAGTTCTATTGATACATATGTAATGTGGAAACTGACTTAACTAAATTCAAACATATCATACTAAACACGTAATGTCAGATTGAGCTAAACTAGTATCATATTGAGTTAATAAATATCATACTGGGCTAAATTAAACCAAATTTGTTAGTCATGATGTCTTACCAAATCAATATACGTGGACAATTATAAAATATTTACTAAACTTACAAATAACATATATTCTCAAGGTGCTATCATAGTGATAGAGCATTGAAACTGTCATGTAATATATTATTCAAAGTTTTAGTTAAATAATAAAAGTACTTTTGAAAGACAAGTAACTAGTACTAACAAAATTTACTAGAACTCATATGAAATTCAAAATGAAAATTTCAAAACATTAGAAAATAACTAGATATCCACTCTGTGAACTGTGATTATACTAAGGCAATTTGTTTAAACACTTTTTAAATATAGGGGAATAGTCATATAAATAAATAAATATATATTGGATACAAATGCCCTTAAACCTGTAACTTTTTTTTAAAGAGAAATTTATTATCTAAACGAGTCCACACTCCACAGTGGTTGTTGTTCACTCATAACCAACCCTGAAAATACTCTCCAGAGTCCAGACTATTTACAAGACATGAATTTGAGCTCTAAGTTTAATTAACTTTCTAGATTAAACAAATATTGATAACAATTTGATAGGAATTGGAATCGGATCCAACAGGCAAAAAATAACTCTACCTTCTAACAGAAGATCATGATGGGTATAGGAAAGGTGGAATGCATCCTGATGATTATAATTAGCTTAAATTGAAAAATGAGCTATATAGATTAACAAATTGATGACATAGATTAACAAAATAATTAAGCTTTAAAAGAAGGGCAACGTACGAACAATTTAACTAAAGTTATAAGTTCGAACAGTATTAATTAGTTTCCACCATTTAAAAAAAACTGAACTCTGTGAGAAAAAAATGTTCAAACTTCAGAATTCAGACTAACAAAAAAACAACATACCATTCAGATTTCAGAGTTTAGACTAACAAAAAAATGACATACCATTCAGATTTCAGAGTTCAGACTTCAGATTTACCATTCAGTTTATTCAAGAAAAAACTACTACCAGACTACCAGTAGTAGTAGACCACATACCTATTTCGTGATTTTTGTCCATGGTTGTCATGACACGACGCGACGCGAGGAGAGATGGTTAGTTGTTGGTGGAAGCGACGCAAAGAGAGGTGGTTAGTTGCTGGTGGAAGCGACGCGAGGAGAGGTGGCTAGTTGCTGGTGGAAACGACGCGAGGAGAGGTGGCTAGTTTCTGGTGGAAGCAACGCATGGAACAATGGCTAGCTGTTGGTGGAAGCAACGCGAGAAACGGTGGCTAGCTACTGGTGGAAGCAACGCGAGGAACGGTGGCTAGTTGCTGGTGGAAGCAACGCGAGGAACAGTGGCTAGTTGCTGGTGGAAGCAACGCGAGGAACAGTGGCTAGTTGCTGGTGGAGGCAACGCGAGGAACAGTGGCTAGTTGCTGGTGGAAGCGACGACGGCCAGACCCAGACCGTTTCATTTACAAAACTGCTCGGTTCGATCCGACCCGGTTTTTGGACAGCCCTAAATCTAATCACTCTCATGTCATCTAAATTATATACTACTCATTAAGTTCATCAATTATGAATCAATTATTGACCAAACAATTGATAGCATAAAAATCATATTAAATAATATAATTAAATTGTAATCATAATTGGAGTAAAATATTAGATTATCATGTATTAAAAATTGGGTTCATTAGACGTTAGATTAATAAATTAATTAGAATTAAACTTATTATGAAAAAGAATAATTAATATGATAAATAATAGTTCAGTAGGATATATAATCAAAAGGAGTAATCATCTTAATCTTTACATATTTTCGACAGATTGAAGAAGAAAATGGAGTGTTTACAACCGTTAGAACTATTTTCTGACAAATTTCAATGTTCATAAACTTGTTTACCCAATCAATCAAGTGAATTTTTATCAGTTAATCCTTCATTGCGTTTTATTTCCTAATAAACAACAAATATAAGTAACTGAATAGAAAAATGCATATATTGTTTTCTTTAAATAGAAGCAAAAATGGTAATAACTAAAGGGACTCAATAGAAAGAATTTAAGTGTTTGGTTACAGCCAAACAAAAGTATAAGGATGATTGCTAATTTGTAATTTTGTATTATGTTGGCTCCTTATTCTTGTGTTCGTGTAAATTCCATAGTTTAGTTCAATAGCCAATTTTAACCAATATATTAGTTAATAAATGACCTTTGCTATTTATGAAACAGGGAAAGACACCCTTTGAGTTTGATGAGTAATAAATTACTGCTTCAACGGGTTGGGAAAATAGTTACTCTCTGACCCTCAAATTACCATGAAGGCCAGGCACATTAATTTCGGTGAGACAAGACCTTCATTATTTAAAAATTAAAAATATATATTTTGTGGTATTTTCTTGGTCTATAAGTATAAAGTTTCAGAAATAGGGAGAGAAAGTAAAAAAGAACCATAATCTCTAACTAAACCGTTCTCTTTAATTGTCTTGAGATATATATTTCATTACAAACATTGAGGTTTAATGTGCAATTAAAATCTACCAAAAATGGCTAATCTACAAATTCTTGCTCTGACCTACCTTTCACTATTGGCATCTTTTTTTATGAGCTGCCATTCCCAAGAGAAAAAGGCAAGATTATGCCCCTACTTTCTATGTTTGTGTTACTTTGTTCAGTAATGCCTCGTATAACTATAATTGTACTGACAAAAAATAAAAATAAAAACATATTTCGTTCAGGATATATAGCTGTTCATACCTCTCGTGTTGTAGGCTGAGTAGTGAATAGTTTACTGAAACTGCAAGTGTAATGCCTTCCTGCATCAAACACAACATATTACTCAATAATTCTTAATGAGCTGAGTTTTATATGCAGGTTTATGTTGTATATATGGGAGAAAAATCAAATGCTAACATTTCTGAGCCATCAATTCAAGACTCCCTGCATTATCCCCTGCTCGAAAGCATTCTCGGAAGGTAATTTGATTAGGCAAGGATGTTATTTTTCAAATTACATATGCTTAGAAGAATTAATGGTGTACGACAAGCTAAAAGATATCAATAATTTGGCTTTTCCCTGTTGGAATTCTAGTTAGATCAACTTAAAAAATTTATGATTTGAACTTATAGTACTGTAGCTGCAAAGGAATCACTCGTTTACAGCTACCAAAGAAGTTTTAATGGATTTGCAGCCAAACTATCTGACGAGGAAGTTGCAAGACTATCAGGTTAAATTAGCATACAAGACTAGTTAACAAACAAGAAGGATTGTTGTATTTTTTTGTTAAATAACTTAACAGGTTAATAGTGTAATTTACACTTGCAGAAATGGAACGTGTGGTTTCAGTAATTCCTAATACAATGCTACAACTTTACACAACAAGATCATGGGACTTTATGGGATTTACTCTATCTCAAGTTGAAGATTATTCTGACATTAGTGGAAAAGATGTAATAATTGGAATGATAGATTCAGGTTACCTTATCAAAACTTCGTCAACCACCCTGTAAATTTGGCTCCAAGTAATGAATTTCTCAATTACTTCTAATTCTAACTATTGATTCTGTCACAGGTATTTGGCCAGAATCATCTAGCTTCAGTGATGAGGGATTTAGTCCACCACCAGCAAAGTGGAAAGGAATATGTGAAATCAAAAGTAATTTTACTTGCAACAAGTGAGAATCTATATTCTGAATTCATGACCTTGTTTGATGTGGTTGAAAATAAATCTCATACTAATGATTAAACCACTGAAACTGTGACAGTAAGATCATTGGAGCTCGATACTACTACAACAAATATTATCAAGAGGCTTCTGACTTCAACTCTCCAAGAGATTCCATTGGACATGGGACTCACACTGCCTCAATTGCAGCAGGTAGAAGGGTGGAAGGAGCTAGTTTCTATGGGCAGGCAAAAGGGCTTGCAAGGGGTGGAGCTCCCAATGCCAGAATTGCAGTCTACAAAGCTTGTTGGAGATTTGGATGTAGTCCAGCCGATGTCCTTGCTGCTTTTGATGATGCAATTGCTGATGGGGTTGATATCATATCAGTTTCATTTGGCATGTCAACCACAGGGTTTCAGTATGACCCAGTAGCAATTGGATCATTTCATGCCATTAAGAAAGGAATTTTAACTGTAACTGCTGCAGGAAATTCTGGACCAGCAAGAGCAACTGTCTCCAATTGGGCACCATGGTTACTCACTGTGGCAGCCAGCAACACAGACAGAAAGTTCATATCTAAGCTGCTTCTTGGAGATGGACAGGTTTTCGATGTGAGTTCTGATTTTGGACTGCATAATTTCTTAATAGTTCTCAATTGGTTTGTTCTCCTCTTGTACTTTCATACTAATAAATCTCCAAATTGGTGTTGAACTAATTAGGGAATTGCAATCAATAGATTCGATCTCAATGGGAAACTATTCCCTCTGATTTGGGGAGGGGATGCTACCAACTATTCCGCAAATGGGTACTCAGAACTATCAAAGAACTGTTATTCTGGAGCTCTGAACAAAAACAAAGCCAAAGGGAAAATTGTCTTGTGTGAACAACGCTCGGATGGTTCTGCTATTCTTACTACCAAAGGAATAGGTATTATAATGCCGATCCGATCATTTGGTGAGCCAGCCCTTCCTTTCCCCTTGCCAGCAACACTTCTTACGGAACAAGAAATTGTCAAAGTATTGGACTACATCAAATCTGACAAGTACATAATTAAAAACCAACTTAGCAAAATGTAATTTAGAAGTTAGCAATAGTATTGGTAATTTCCCTAGACATTTATCAGTTATAATCTTTACAGGAAACCAGTGGCAACTATTCTAGTCTCAGAAGTTTGGAAGGATGATCTGGCGCCTTACATCGCCCCTTTTTCATCCAGGGGTCCTAACTGGGTGATCCCTGATATTCTAAAGGTATATTGCATGCATATACTCATAGCATGTAAACATAACATTTTGCTTACCTTTATGTAGTCTCACTCTTGATACACTATCAACCAGCCTGATCTTACTGCACCTGGTGTTGATATCCTTTCGGCTTGGTCTCCTGTTGCGCCAACTTCAATTGACGACATTGACCACAGAAGAACCAAATACTACATCCACTCAGGAACATCAATGGCTTGCCCTCATGTAACTGGAGCTGCCACTCATGTGAAAGCGGCTCACCCAAAATGGTCTCCATCTGCAATAAAATCTGCACTCATGACCACAGGTAAGGCCTATGAAACATTAAATTAATAATAATAATATTGTACCTTAATGTTCTCAAACTTTCTCATATAGCTAACTGCAAGCTTTTTACATTGCAGCATTTGCCGTGGACCCCAAAAAACACAAAAATGAAGGAGAATTTGCTTATGGCTCTGGTTTACTCAACCCAAAACAAGCAGTAAATCCTGGATTAGTATTTGATATGTCTACTACTAACTATGTAAACTTCCTATGTAAGCAAGGCTATAACACCACATTATTAAGGTTAATCACAGGGGACAAAAGTGTTTGTAATAGCAACAAACCTGGCAGAGGTTGGGACCTCAACTATCCCTCATTCTCACTAGCTATAGCAGATGGTCAGAAAATCATGGGCAGCTTCAATAGGATTGTGACAAATGTTGGTTCACCCACCTCAACCTATCATGCCAACATTACTATGTGTAATTCAATCAATGTTAAGGTCGAGCCTTCAGTTCTTTCATTTACAGAAATTGGAGAAAAGAAGTCATTTGTTGTGAAGGTAAATGGACCAAGAATAATGCAGGTTCCAATTACAACATGCTCTATAACTTGGAAAGATGGAATGCACGTTGTGAGGACCCCGCTTGTAATTTACACTGTGCTTCCATCAAAATTGACTCAGGGGAAAGAAGAATTTTAATCGATAATTATGTTCATTACTAAGGTAATCCACATTAGCAAGACCATCATGTTGCTTAGATTAGGTGGTTGAATTTGCTTGTCGTGTCTCTTGAATCATAACTAAATAAGTACCCTTTTCTCTGCTGCTAGGTACTTATGTTTTTCTCTTTCCGTTTCTTTAGTTCACCTCTTACAATGATACTGTAATCATTTATGAAAAGTTTATTTTCTTTTTCATTTTTCACCCGCCCTTTTCAAGTATTATTGAGAATAATTGTTTTGTTAATTTGTGAAACTTAAATAAATATATAAAATATAGATTGCATAATTCCTACTCAGAAACTTCCTTTGAAACCAAATTATCAAAATAATAAACAAGGTAATGCACATATTTTCAAGTACACAAATAGTTCGGCAATACATTTTCTCAGCTCATGCAACGTTAAAACGCAAGCAAACCAACCCAGAGTGGACAAGCAAACCAAATGCACAAGCAAATATAAAAAGACAAATAACGAGAAAATACATTGCAGATTGCTTTTAGATAAGAGTATATATTGCAGATTTAAGTGTAGCGATTCGTAATTCTTACAGTGAAACTGTCGTTGTCTTTGATTTCGGGCCAATTTGATGATGTTTTTGAAGAATATGCAATTCTCTCGCATTCTCTTTCACTTCTCTGACTGTGCCATAGTTAACCTTACACTTTTGCTTCATATAATGATGTGGATAGGAGCCCAAGAAGTAAAATGGGCCTCTATAGTTACAACCCAAAAATTCTTTTTTCGATGAGATCAAGTATACTTACATCCCTTCAAATCATAAAATACAAACATGTGTAAAATTACATTTTGTTAATAAAAACATTTGACATCATGATAAAGTAAATTTAAGGAGAGAAAATTGTTATTTTATTTTAATAGTTTAAAACTGAATTTAAACATATGTATATATATATATATATATATATTGTTTTCTATAAATTTTATATTTGTGAAATTTTTATTTTATTTTTATAGATACTTTTTTGTAGTGTGATTCTATATGTATCATGTTTAGATTAAAACTATAGATTTTATAATATCATAAATAATAGATATACAAGTTAGAAAATTACAAGATTAGTAGTGTTTGAATTACACGAATAAGTCTCTCTATTTTACTATTGTCAAAGACCACACGAATGTTATAACTGTTGTTCTCATTCGGAGAAACATAATAGAGGTACATCACTCAATGTCTGATACTAATCTCGGAAGATAATGGACAAGAGAGAGTTCATTTTTTTGGTTTTAATGTCATTAAATTTATAATTTTCTAACCTATGCAACCCCTATTTTCGATAAAGTCTATAATTTCGATCAAAATACGATATTTATAAAAAAACATGATATAAAAAAAATTCATAAAATATAAAAATATAAAAATAAGCGATAAATTTTTTTGTTAATAAAATAATATTTTATCATTTAAAAAATTATTAAAATATTTCACTTTTATATAGAAAATGAATTAAGTATTTCTTATGAAAGAAACCTGATTATATTGTCTAAACATAATAGATCTTAGAATAATTAACTTAAAATTATATGTATTTAGTGCTTTTAATAAATGTATTTATAGCTTTGAATTTGAAGGATCCCAAACATTTAAATGAGAGGGCAAACCAAGCACATATAAAATTATTTAGAATGTCATTTTTTCTTACGTTCAATTTCTGTTTATCTTTGCTCATAACAGTAAAGCTATTTGTCTGCCCTTCACTTAATTCATTGACAATGTTCCCTTCATTTGAGCTAATACCATCTCTTAATTGAATTATGCATAGTCAGAGTAAACACTTTTAAAATTAAACCCCATAAATACATCAACTTGAGATAAGTTCTAATTTTACTTCTTTTTTTGGTTGGAAATGATGTTAGTATTGTGAATAAGTCTGCTAGAAGCAATACTTGAAGCCATTGTGGGCTTTCTTCCAACTATCGCCATGGAGGGTAAATCATGTGCCACATGATTTACCCTATGTGAACAATAAAACACGAAAAACTCTAAATATTCATATTATTACATCATCCCTCTAATGACCGTGGTGATTGCGGTATTGCTATCAAAGTGTTTGATGATATGCTTGTGAGAAGTGTTATTTTATGGACAGGTTTAATGTTTGGGTTTGTGAGATCAGGTTCATTTAGTGAATGAAGCGATAGTAATTACTTTCTGGATGGATTTTTTGTTACCGTACTCGGGGATTGTGCAAAAATGGAATTTTTTGAATTGTTATTACTAATGCATGACCTTTCTAACAAGTCTTTTATAGGGACCAGGATGATGCATCAGCATGAAGTCTCTAGTTCATAAGTATGATATTTTTCACTTGGTAAGTCGCTTTCTATCTGGAACAAGAATTGTGAACCTAACCTATCAAGTGGTGCACACAGGAATAGAATAGCAGGATGAGGATAATTATGGGAACAAAGCTAGTTCAATATCCACTTTAGATATATTTCTTTCGTACACATTTGTCATCTTCATACAGGAAAAAGAAAACAAACATATAGTTATTGAAATGGAAGTATTGTAGCATAGTGATTCCTTATAAACACATCTACATATTTCTTGTGTATTTTACTCTACTCTGAAGACGAAAAGTTGTGAAAGGTGCCATTGGCCTTGTCTGGTGAGCAAATTAACATATGGGCATATTGCTGATTTGGACCTCAAATTAGCATTTTGACCGTATCTTTCGATTGACATTAAATTAGATTTTGAATCACACCAAGTGTTCATAAAAAAAATACATTAAATTAGATCCACTGGAAACAGATGTATTTTATTTCGTTTTCAGCCTTCACAACCACTGGTTTTGTGTTACTATCTCACAAAGATCTGCTTTGCTGACATGCATGTCTAATGATTGAATATTGAAAGAAAAAAATTATATGTACAAAGAACTGACAGATAAGAATCTGTTTTTTCTTTTCACAATATACATCTCATACTTAACTATATATTTCACTTTAAAGATATTTTCTTAGCTAAAAAGAATTAAGGAATTTCACTATTTTCTAAACTTCAATTGTCTTCTGGTTAAGGCCTGTGTACCTCCATCGCTCTTTCTCTACGAAGTCTGCATCCAGGAATCGAGCAACAAAAGCCCAAAGCCGGTATGCATCTTCAAAGTTTGAGAGGAACCCAAGTGCAGCTGTTACCACGGTAATTCCACCATCAGATTTATCTTTCAATATATTTCCTGTTGTTTGTTTTGCAGCACTCTCTCTTCTCTCTAGGACTCTGGTCTTCTCATCTGCATACTTATCTGAGAAACATATATGATGTAAGAATCCATAGCTTAGAGAAATGCTACTTCGGTCAGCCAGTTTCTGTACTAAAACAGGTTCAACCTTTTCTCCTGTCCAATCATATACATTGAATGCTAATGCTGGTCCTCTATCAAATTTTATCTTTGGACCATATATCCTTACCAAACGAGATCCTTCTGTGTTAGGATGTTCAAGCTTCATCAAAGAACTCACAAGCCAGTTAATTAAGTACCTTGATCTGTTAGCTATCAGAATCAACCCAAGTAAATTCACTTGATCCAAAGCCCTGCATTCAATCACTAAGTCCCCATTTCTGTATCTTTGGGCACGCTCTTCTTCTTGTCTTGAGTCAGAAAATTCTCCAGATTTTCCGGTTCCCACTCTTGTAGTAACCAGCGCATTTGAAATTTCAGAGGATTCTCCTTGCTCCATAGTCTGAGATAGAGGACCTGAAAAAGAACTCGGTGAAGCTAATTCAGCTTGTTCTAATCCAAACTTTGATGCCTGTTCGAGTTCTGTGTCAGTAGCAGACGACTCCCCTCCTAACTCAAGTAGTTCTTTAGCTGGTAGAATATTTACAATCCCTGTGCTTATAGAAGATTCTAGGACTGAAATGGCAGATTTCTTGACAAAGAGGCATCCAAATCCAGATGGGTTTTCCCCAAAAATTTTATAGAATGAACAAATGAGAAAATCAGGTTGAAACAGAGAGAGGCCAAAGCTGTCCATGTCCTTTGGTCCCAGTGCACAAGCATCAACCAACACATGCCACCCATTTTCCTGTGCTATGCTCATCCACAGGTAGGGATATCTAGCTCCTGTTATTCTTGAATGTAAGGGAAAGACAAAGAGCCCTCTTTTCTTTTTCTTACTACTCTTACCCACCAACATCATCTTCAACTTTGATGATTGAATCCTCAGCCTAGGCCAAGAAAAATCTGCTGACATAACCTTAGCTCCTCTCTTCTCAGAATTATGAATCATTCCTTCCACTGCCTCACTCTCATAGTCATAAACTGTCAGAAGCTTACGACTACTTTTGAACGGGTAAGAATTTGCTACAAGTTTAAATGCTGATGTTCTATTGGCGGTGAAAACCATGCTGTAATCATTTTCAGAAATGTTGAGAAAACCCATGATCCTTTTCTTCATTGCAGATTCCAATTCTGATTCATGGCCACCGTGAAGTAGTAGTATCTTCAGATTCCCTGTCTTGTAGGATACATTGAAGAAGGGGATATCCAAACTTGAAAGAGGAGGGGATAGAGGATGAGGAATAGTGGAAGAAGAAGAAGAAGAAGCAACACAAACAAGTTGTTTCCCGGAGGAGTCTTGATCTTGTATTTGGGGATAGGAGAAGAGGCCAATACCGATATAATCAAGGCAAGTATGATTATTTTGTGAAAGATGGTAATATTCCTCTGCTCTAATAGTGTCAACTTGTTGGGTATCATAGTATTGTGGGAAAGCTTTGATAAACTCAATATATGATTCTTTTAGAGATGGGAGAGACTCATGGTTGGTGAAACGAGTATTTGGGAAGATTGAAGAAGTGGTAGTTTGTGCAAAGTCTCGGCGACAAATTGACGAAGTATTTCCAGAGTTGGTGCTTGTATTTCGAGTACCTGCTAAGTTGAGGATAGGGCTTGTCGGGCAACAACTGTGAAGGCATTCGTCTGAAGCCTCTTCGAAGCAAGGTCTCTGCATATTTCGCTTTGTGTGATCTCTTGCTCTTATCACAGATAGTTGCTTGTTTATTTTGACTTGAAAATTTTCATTCTATCATCTTACTATTGTTTTGATTCAACCTCCTCCCTTGCTTTATTTTATGTCATATTTATGGAGGACTTTTGGGTACGGAGAAAAGTGTACATTACCTACAAACAATGGCTGTTATTACATGGAAGAGGTCATATTACCAAGCTGACCTTTCTGTTCAAGTCGCATAGTTGACGTAGTGCCAAAGCCTAATTGATCCAAATAAGCCTATCAAAAGTTCAAAACTATAAATGGCATTTATGTAATTATGTCTTATTTTAGGGTCAGAGTAGAGGGGTAGAAAAAAGCGATGAAGGAAGTGGACGACAAAAGCGCTTTGTGTGGGCCGGCATCAGAGAGGCTGGCCAAATTGCTTTCATATGAACAACAATTGCGTAATTGCTTAAGGCTTAAGTTTGAAACTTTCTGCAAGTCCCATATTTACTGAACGAGTAGGGCGGGCATCCAAATACGTGGATCCAAAATTATCAGAAATTAAAACGAAGAAACATCTGGTGCAAACTATGTTCCATTGTTCATCAATTCTTGCTAATTCTTTTCTGTATTTTATTTTATCTCCAAGTATATTTCCAATTAATATATCTTTCAATTTTTATTTTCCTTTTGGATTTGATATATTTTATGGAGTTCTTAAGCTGTAATATTATTACATTTTTTCTTTTTCTAATTTGTGGGCTTAATTATTAAACCCATAATAGAAAGCATTTTAGACAACAATAATGAAAAAGAAAGGGTAAAGGGCGTGGAGGATTATTTAACTTATATAAATAGAGCATATAATTCTTATGATTTTTTAGTATATCATATAAATTTTATTATTTTCATGAAATTAACAATAAAATTATATTTTAACTAATAACCAGAAATTGGATTAGATTTTGTATTGTTTTAATTATGTAATTAAATTTGTAAGTTAATTTTTAGTTATATACCACACTTTACTAATTTCAATAAAAATATTTTTACAAATTTAATAACATGACAAATAAATTATGTTAATTAATCAATTTTTTTAATAAACATTATTTTATTCTTAATTTTAAGGAAATAATAATATTGATCTAGGCTATTAAAAAGTCACAATATGTCCATCGACGCCATTTACCCAAAAAAAAAAAAAAGGAAAAAGAAGAAATTCAGTAAGATTGTCTTCGTTGTTTTTGAATGACGGAAAAGTAAAGTAGAGCATGACAGGCAAAAGAAAAAGGTAAAGAAGATACAAAAGAAATTATTGACCTGTACATGCCAGTAGTAACTAATCATACACTACGAATTCTGACACACACACACATATATATATATAACCTTTTTATTATTTTTATTATATTAGTTTTCAGACTCTGCTCGAAGGCATTGGTGGGACAATTTAGCGATTAAACAAAACTATATTATAGATTTTTTTAATTATTTTTGTATTGTCTCTTTCAAGCTAAGGAAATTACACAATTAATATTTATTACTGATGATTGCCTGTAAGAGTCTTTTGATGACGAAGTTGACGTATTTTACTCGTTAGTATTTTAAAATATGTTTTAAATCTTTTAATTTTTAAAAAAATATAGATCAATTAAAAATAAATATTATTATTTTAATAATAATATTATTAAAATATTATTTTTTATTATAAATTGATTAAAACATGAGTTAATAATAAGAAAAAATAAAATTTAATATGAAATTATTTTAAAAAATCAATAATGATAAATATTTTAATTAAAATTATTTAAATATATGTTTTTATTTTTAAAAAAAATAAGAAAATAAAAATATTGATAATAATCAAATATTAAAACGAATAATTTATAATTTTTCTATGTTAATTACCATTTAATTATTATTAAAATATTAAATTTTAATCTATTAATAAAAATATTATTAAAATAATATTATTTATTTTTAATTAATACATTCTCTCCAAATCGATAAACTAGAAACCATATTTTTAAATTTAAGTAACTAATTGTAAACTAAAACTTAATATAAAAATACTAACTGTCTAAAGAATTTGATTGACAATTTTTTTTCTTTATTTATTAGTAATAATTAAAGAAGAAATATTAATGTAAATGGTTGGGTCGTTGCTCTCCGAGTAGATGTAAATTGTTAAGCATAAAATTAAAAAAAAAAAAAAAATCTTATGGACTCTCAACAACAACAAAAAGGCAGCTACATTTGATTAGTCCATAAGACCTAAAAATGCGAGCTCTATTTAACTCCTTTCACATTTCACTTTTTTTTTTCAAGAAAAATGTATAGGTGGAGCCATATGGATACAATAGCAACTCTTATAATTTTAAATATCAGTTTAGTGTTAATTAATAACCTGTATTCAGTTTAAAATTAAAAAGGGATAATCTAAATCTCAAACCTAATACTTCACGTTTTGGAAAGCTTTAGTGTCAAATAACGTACCTAAAAACAATTGGGCTGCATTTTGCTAAGACACCATGCATTAATTTGAACTTATGAAAAAGATTTTATTTTGGGCAAGAGGTTAAAAAAAAATTACATTTGAGGCACATAGGATGTTCTTCATTCAGCTAGTTTTTACTGTCACCACTAGTTATTGCAAATAAAAGTTAATATATTTTAAAATTAAGATAATATATTAAATTATTATTGATAAATATAATTTAATCTAGGATAAAAATTATTAAATTAGCATAATTTAAATATATATTTATTATATATAATAATAGATGGTAAAAAGAATTTGATAGGATTAAAATATTAAAAAAATAGGCAAATAGGATTACCCATCAAAATATCATATTTGCCTTTCTGATTTATTTTGGGCACTACTTATTACATCTAGAAGTACGTTATTGCCGTTAAGTTTTTTAAGATATATAGTTATTTTTCAACTAATTTTAATATAGCGTTAAAATTAAAGATTAAAGGTTCAAAAACTCCAGATTAAGATATATGGTTTTGCTGTTTTGAAAATGTGATTATGTGATGAGGTTAAGGAATAATCTCGATAATTATTGGATCAGAACACACAAAGTCACCAGAAATAGTACGTTTTTAAAATCATTATCTTCAAAATATGCAAGCAATTCTCTACTATTTGTTTTTAGTTAAGTGATGCGAAATTATTTGTTTCATGACAGCCCTTGTTCTTCTTTATTATTTATCAGTGTGAAAAACATAATTTCCTTAAAATATAGTTATTTACTGGTCGGCTATTTTCTATAATTTTTAAAGGAATACAAACGTACCAATTTATTCACATTTTTACGCCCACTAATTATAGCACGTAACATGATATAGTAATTTAATAAAATGAAAAAAATGATTTATTTATTTAGATGATTATATCATATGACACACCTAATTAGTGTGTATGTATAAATATATGCATTTAAATTTTCTTTAATTTTTGACTTAATTTAGAGAAGGAAAAAAGCTAGCAATAGAAATAGATAGGAATTTTTTTATCAAAAAAAAAAAAGGAAAAAAGAAAAACGAAAGATAGGAAAATATTTAATTTCCATAATGTTCCATGTAGGTATGATTATGTAACTTCTCTTTTTATTTATCAAATAGTCACGATATTATTGAATATCTTGGATAAATAATTATATAGATATCTGCAGTTTAAGTTTTTGCAAAAATATCATATATTATTCACAGTATTAATAATCTTTTTTAAGTTTAGGTAGTATAATTTTTGAAAAAAAAATTCAAGTGTTATGAATAATTATATATATATATATAATTTTTTTATGTCTATTCGTCTTGTCTTGTAATATAATATAACTCGGTGGGTTATTAGATGATGAAGTGAAAGAAAAAGATACATATATATCATGATAATACAATGAGTGGTAGTGATAATGAGTGATAGTGAATAGTGATGATAATGAAAATAGAAAGACGGAGACTATAGTTTTAAAGTTGTTGGTATAGACATAAATATTTTTGAAAATGAATACAACATGAGACATCAATAAAATGATATCTTAGAATCATAGGAGAGAATTATGACTAAGCTTATCTACTAAAAATATTAATATGAATGAGAGTGATTTATCAAATAATATATAGATATACTTAATATTTATGAAATATTTGAAATCCCTTTACAAATATTAGTTAATCTACATATAAACAGTAAGAAAAGATCCGACAACATACACATGATATATTAATCATTGTATTAAAAAAAATTACTTTTCATGACATCAATATTAATCAAAATGTGATTTAAATTTTTTAAAAAATCTGTTGGATATAATTATGACATAATTTCTTAACATTAATAATCTTATTTTTATCAAAATTATTATTTTATTTAATATATAGTTATTAATTTATTGATAAAACTAATCAATTAGATTTAATATTATTTAATTTTTTCTTTAATATTATCGATACTTTTATAAAATTAAATCGATATATTTATAAATATTGATATTTTAATCCTGTTTTTAGGAATCAATTGCACAGCTTACATGAAAAAAAAAGGGTTAGATTGAATTTCATTAGCTTATTAAGGAAAACTTGTTCCTATTAGATTACAAATGAAAGTATTACACCTTCATTAATGACTAAAATCTACGGACTCAGTCTTTTTTTTAAAACTGTGGCCAAAGTTTCCAAAATGGAATCTCACTATTATATTTGTGATACATCTTTATTACTTACTCAATTTTATTATATTTACGTTTAAAAATAAATTAAATATTTTATTAAAATAAAATAAATTTAAATTAAAAATAAAATAATTTTTTTTATCTTACTTTATATATCTCATTGTATATATGTACTACTAGCCAGTGATATCATATTAATTACTTAAGAAGATAAATAATATAAAAAGGATAACTATATTGATATAGTAAATTTTGCTAAAAGCATAGCAATATTTTTATTTTAAAAAATTCTATAGCATTTAATTGCAAAGTAAAATATTCAATTGTTCTAGTATTAACGAATTCAATTTTAAAAATATAAATTTACTATAAAAGGTATCAAAGACAATTGGTTATAATTAATTATCTAAATAAATTAGCAATACACGGTGTTACATGCATATGTAAACAAAATAATACAGATGAATTTGTTCCCTCTCTTACATATTGTTGTTGGCTTCAACTAATATTAATAACATGATTCATATATGAAATGTAGCCTCGTTTAGTATAAACAGAATTAGAAACTCAGGTATAATTCTGAACTAAAAAATTAACTTATTAGTTAAAGAATTGTAAAAACTTATAAAATTCAATGTAAGACTTAATATCCCACCTATACATCGGTTAGACTCTGAATTTATGACACGAGGGCCAATAAGAGTATAAAAAATCAAAAATCTAACTAGATATTAATTTAAAAACTCAGACTTAATTCTAAACACAAAAACTAGATTGTGAATTATAAGATTAACAAAACTTATAAATAATATTTTTGACTTATTCTTAACTAATGTGTTAATTAATAAATAGATTTATCTATTTTTTTGACATTGATATTAAAGATTGTTGGTTGACGTGATTTGTGGTTAATTGAGACTTAGTTAATTTTTAAATTAAGAGTTTGAATCACAGTACATATGGATTGACATTTACATCATAATACGGTCAATGAATGCGGCTACCAGACAACAAGGCACTATAAATTCATATAAAAGCTGTGAAGAGAATTAGTGTTTCTTTTCATACATATATAATTATAATTAAAGGGTGATTAATTAGGTCATAATCATCACATAACTTGCATAACTTGTAGCCTATCTTAATGTCTTGATTTTTTTTAATAAATCAAAACAATATTTAGTAATTTCTGGTTAAACATATTTCAACTAGCTTATTACATAAATAAGCTTTATAACGTGTTTTGTTAGCAGATTTTGAAAAATTAATATTGGTATCATCATATTGCCTCATGCTGAAAAGACAATAATACATGGTTGATTTGTAATCTGAAGTAGTTTCATTCATAAAAATAGTAGGAAAGCATTAGCAAAAGTCAAAATTATATAGTGTTATAAGCATAGGTCACTTACCACAACATAAGAAAAAGTAGCAAACTGATAGTTATGCAGAAAAAATCATATAGAAATTAAGCCAAAGCAGTCACAGGACAACTCTTCCTTGGCAAGTAAGTGTTGGGGTTAAGATTGCATTATAATTGAATCACCCATTAATACCTGACAAGGAAGAGAAGCCCTATAACTAGTTTGCTTATACAAACTATTTTTTATCTCCATTTTAGTCTCAATTGACTTTTGGGTTTTGCATCCAAACATTAAAGAAAGACAGCTATATATACATGTAAGTTTTTGATGAAGATATATATGGTATAAACTATCAAAGTAATGGCATATACTTGAGCATTATGCCATGGATGACAACACCTATAAAGCTATATTTGGTTCCCTCCATTGCTTATATTCTCCAAATTAAAATGATTGATTTTTTATTTTTTTGATAAGTGGAAAAAAGCGGAAGGAAAGGCAGTAAATTGGGAGAATCCTTACACAAGAGAGTGACTTGGGACTTTGATTTGTAATTGGCATATCCTGGTTTTATACCCTTTCCCTTGTTTGCTTTTAGATGCTGCATGGGTTCTCCGAGGGTATGTTTGGAGGTAATTTTAATTTCTTAGTAGTTGTTTGGTTAAAAGTTGTTTTAAGAAAAATATTTTGGTATTTAGATGAAAAAGTTGTAAGTTTTGAATTTTGTGTGACACTTTATTAATTACTTTTAAAATGTAATAGGCATCTAAAATTACTTATACCAAAAATAAGTATTATTTCTCATAATTAAAATCAATAAGAACGCATACTTTCTCTTCTCATTAAAATTGCAAAACACATTAAGAACCGTTTTCAACCAAAAAGATCAGCAGTTTCAACTAGACTCTAAAACTAAAAAACTAATTTTCTATGATTTTCATCTCTGTGTTCTTTACAAATTAAATTTCTTGCTCCACAGTTGTCAAGAAACTAAGATAAAATTACTAGCTAGGGATTTAGAATATGTTGGTTTTTGCTTTTGAGAGAAGTAAAAATGCTTATTAATCAAATATATGTTGAATAGTTGGATAACATGTCCAAATTTAAAGGTGCATTAATACACTGTATTTTTCATGCCATGTAATAGTTTATACAATAATTTTATTTTGATCAAATCATATATAACATGCTTCAAACCTATAACTTAAAATTGTTATGGTAAGTTTATTTGTTTAAGAGGGTTTATTCATGTATTATAACTTAATCTGTTGCCAATAGATGATCAAATATACCTCTACTAATCAGAGTAATGGAGAAGAGTAGCAAATTAAAACTACCTTCCTTGCTATTGAAACCCATTTAGCTAGCTAACTCATAAGCTGACAAATTACATGATCTTAAAATTCAAACTACAATACTTTAAGGTTAAGATTAGTTGAATGCATAAGCTTTCATATTAGACAATTGTTATCTATGAATTCAAGAATTTTATTGGATGTAAGTATTGTACACACAATTAAATAATATAAATTAAAAAGGGTTATGGTATTTTATTATTATCAACATAAAAATATATAAAATATTTATTATTAATTATATTATTATTAAGTAAAGTTATTAAATTATTATTATTATAATAATAACAATAATAAAAATTGTAATTGTAATTGTAATTAAAAAATCTCGCTTCTCATTTAAAACACAGATTTGTCTTGGAAACAACAAGACAAATATGTGTCATTGTCATGAAATCTGTAGCTTGTGATATAATATTATTTTGGGAATAATTTATTAGCATTCATACCTTCATTTGATTATTTATCGATGACCGCTCTTTTTTTAATATGCATATATTAATATATGATATGAAACAAGTTACGTGCCAACTAACATCGAGTAAACAAAATGTCACAGTTATGTAAATTGCCATAAATTTTGTCATCATTGTTTCTATTTTTATTTTAATATTTTATTATAAAATATAATGACATTATTATTGAATGAAATGAAAAAAATAAAAAAATAAATTGAGAGTTACTCTCACTCCCAACTCCTAAGTCTTCTCGGCACTTAATGTAGGCAACCACACTGCGTGTGGATGGATAGTGTTGAAAATAAGAACACAAAAATTATATATAGATAAAATATAAATATAAACATGAATTTATATATATGAGTTGATTTTATTTAATAGATTAATCTTTTAAGATGAGTATTAATTATCTTTTAAAAAATTATAAAATTTATTAAGTATGTCAAATGATAATAAAGTATTAATTAGTAACATGTAGGCTAAGTATGGTTGAAATTAAATTCTTTAAACTTACTGTGATATAGACCTGTTAAGGGGAGAAGTTGAATTTAGAATAAATACGGTACATTAAATTCAATTTTACTTAAATAACATAAATAAGGATAAATTTCATAATTTATGAAAGAATATATAAATTTTAAGTACATATTTTTGAAAAAAAAAATCTATCCTTTATATACATATTTTTTAAAGAGTATATAATCTTTATATGCATATTTTTAAAATAATAATATATAAGATATATATTCATATGATAAATATACAAGATTTTTTAATAGATTATACAAAATAAGATTAAAAAACCCAATTTAGATCTAAAATAAATAAATGCAATTGGTGATTAAAAAAATAATTTACAAAATTTAAAACAGATACTATTTAAATAAAATATGTATCATTCTCCTACATGCCATTATTTGATGTAATTAATAACAGCTGTTTGACAGTGTAAATTAACTCTCTTGAATGATCTTGCTTACCAAATTATATATAGTCAATCTTTTTTTTTTCTTTTTTTAAGTAGACCTAGCTAGGTTACTTCAGAGAGAAAATACAAATAAACTGTTCGAAAATTGAAACTGATAAAACCGACATGCCAAATTGCCAATTGTTCCGATTTGTACATTTGTAGAATAAACCAACAAAGAGTTTACTTATTAGATGAAATAATATATCACAACTATATATTTAAATTCATTTTTTCTATATATTTTTTAAATACACTGAGATACTCTATTTGTTATAAAAATAATACTCAAATTATATAATTATTTTTTTATAATAATTTAGTATATTTTTATAAGAAATTAGCTGTATAAGAACAAAAGAAACTTTTATTTATTTTATTTTTTAATTTTTTCGATTATATTATATAAAAACTGTTATAACTTCAATAAATTGTAATAGAAAGAATTGAAGAAAAAATAACAATTACAAAAAATAAATATAAGTAATATTTACTGTTACATTTAAAAAAAATATTTCCATAACTTCTCATTTATTGATATCTCTAGCTCGTACATTTATTAGTGCTTCAAGGAACTTAAAGATTGACAGTTCTTGGTTACATAAAGTAAACTTTTCTATGACTTATGTATTACTGAAACAATGAATACCTTTTTATTACTTTACTGATTGAAGTTTTATTTGAAATTGAAGTAACTAAATGACACTGGGATTCAAAAAGAGCAAAAGCAAGCAGCTCTTTATTGTTTTCAAACAAGGCCATGTCTTCATCTTTAAAGGTTAACCATGCTTCTACTCCATTCCCATCTCAAGTATCCATCAATAGCATAATATTCTTGAAAGTAACACTACTAGTAGTAGTGTACACACCCATGTTGGCTTTCCCCGTCCAAGATTAGCCTCATAATTATTGGAAACCTACACCAAATTGTGCAATTTTAATTGTCTATGTCCCCATTTTTAATGGTTAATTAATTTCAATGAGGATTGTCTCAACCTTTGGAATTATAGTAGCAGCCATATGTTTCGATTTGTTGAGATCGATAGTCTCCACAAATTGGAAAGAGAAAAATTATATATAAATATATATATCACAAATGTGCATTTTCTTAAAAAAAAACAACTTCATGCGTCATAACATTTTTTTTTTTGTTTGTTTGATCTTGATAGATGAGAACTTGAACTCACATTTAAAAAAATATAAATATTACTCTTATTATTGTCAAATTATTAGAGTGATAGATTTATGTATATTTTCTTTAAATAAGTAAATTCTTTATAACTCAACTCAAAATCAAATATTCTAAATGCATACAATTTAGTTGACTTGCTTTGTAAGAAATATATTCAACGACAAAACAGGGCTGAGTCAAAACAAATATTTCAAGGGATCAAGTTAACTCAAAGTTAGAATTTTTTTTATAAGGAGGTTGGAGTCAATCAAATTTTTGTTATAAATTAATTAGTGGTAAATAAAAATATATTTTATATGATAGATAAATTTAAGATGTTTTACAAAATATAAAATATTATATTAATTGTTTTATTTTTATTTATTTATATATATAACAATACAGTTTTATTCTAATAAAAAAAATTAAATATCTTACTTTATTTTTAAAGATATTAAACATTATATATTGATAGAAAAATTCGTGCCGTGACACACCGAATCCCTGTTAAGTGGAATGTTTTTTTGAATAATTAATTATAAATTAAAAAATATTATACTATTTTAATTATTAATTATGATAGTAACTAAATACATAATTATGTTACGAGTTAAACCGATTACAACTTAATTAATATTTTATTTAAAATAATTTATTAGTTTTTAGGTATAAATCTTCTTTCTTTTATTTCAACTAAAACTTAAATGTAATTTTATACTTGAGATAACTTTAATTTTACAAATTAAGTACATCAATAACTTATTTTAAATTAGTACGCTTTAATCACATTATTTTTACATTTATAAATATTTTGATCATTTTAGATAAATTTTGTAAATTTTAATTTTTTAGACATTTTTCTCTTCAAACATTTACTATTATGATTCTTGCTAGTAAGATTTATTTCAATTCAATTTAATTTTTACAACAAAAAATATCCTAAAAGCCAACAAAATTGATAAGAAATGATTAAATGTCCAAAATATAACATTAATATAACTAGGTATTCAAAATGTAATATTAATGTGACTAAATTGTATTAAGAAATGTAACTAATGTATTCAATTTGTGAAAGTAAAATCATCAAAATGTTATGCTCCATCTATTATATAAGAAACAATTACAACTTATTTTTTATAATGTTTGAGAATTAAGAAATTACTATTATTATTTAAAAAAAAACTAATTTTTAATATAGAATAATTTGGCATAGTTTTATTTTATTGATTTAATATTTATTGTATTATTTATTTGAATGAATGAATGTAATATAAAAATAAAAATAAATCATGCACTTTTAAATAAGATTTAACTTCTATAATTTAAACATGTTTAAATGAGTTCAATGTTATTGAGTTATAACTCATATATTTTCTTTAATTTGTGAGTTTTATATTTAATATTTAATACTCTACAACATACACAATTCAGTCTCATCTAGATTTTTTTTCTAACTACCACTAATTGTATTACAATTTGTGATATAAAAAATACTATTTAAAAAATTAAAATGTTTTTATTAAAAATTAATTTATATAATAATTAATATATCATATTTTAATTAATATTTTATCACCGTACATTTTAATTTACATTTAATTAATAACTAAGTCATTATTTCATTACTTTTTTCATACAAAACAATATACATATAAAATTATTTTTAAAAAATCATTCACTTTATTACTTTATCACTCAACGTAACACATTTAATGATTATGTATGTTTTAATAATATTTAATAAATAATCATTAATTTATGCACATGATTGAAATCCCTCCAAAAACATTGAATAATAATATGTGTGCTTTCATTAAAATTAAAAAAAATGTAGTTATTACTAAAATAAACTTGGAAAAATCATAAAAATATATATTTAAAATTTATAATCATAAAATAATATATTTTATGTCTATCTTATATATTTATACTATTACAAAAGTCATTATAAATCGTTTTTATTTTAAACAATGTTTAAATAAACCATAGCTATTTATATCTATTCAATGTTAAACATCTTTTAATTAAACACCGTTTAATATTATTAGTATTATATCTTTATTTTTATAAATTTTAAGATTATTATTATTTTCAATAAACTTTAAAAAATATCATTAATGAAAATTAAGTAAAAAAATGCAATTACATGTCAACTTTTATCAAATAAATTTTTCATTATTTTTTTATTTTATATAAATTTTCGTCAATATCTATAATGATACTTTTACAAAATTAAATTATTGATATATCCGTAGAGATCGATATGTAAATCCTGGTTTTAGGAATCAATTGCACAGCTTACATGAAAAGGGGTTGGATTGAATTTCATTAGCTTATTAAGGAAAACTTGTTACTATTAGAGTATAAATGAAAGTGTTACACCTTCATTAATGACTAAAATCTACGGACTCAGTTTTTTAAAAAAACTGTGGCCTAAGTTTCCAAGAATCTCACTGTTATAGTTGTGATACATCTTTATTACTAACTCATTCTTATTATACTTTGGTTAAAAAAATAAACTAAATATTTTATGTTAATGTTTCTTGCCCTAAACCCCTTTTGCTATATATATGAGCGTTTTTGTTTTATTGCAGGTACTTCACAATTCAACCATCATATAATTTGCAGGTTTAATTATAATCATCACATAACTTGCATAACTTGTAGCTAGCCTATCTTAATATCATGATTTTTTTTTATAAATCAAAACAATATTTAGTAATTGTCGGTTAAACATATTTCAACTAGCTTATTACATAAATAAGCTTTATAACGTGTTTTGTTAGCAGCTATAAATTTTGAAACATGTTGGTATCCTCATATTGCCTCATGCTGATAAGACAATAATGCATGGTTTATTTGTGATCTGAAGTAGTTTCATTCATAAAAATGTCACTTACCACAACATAAGAAAAAGTAGCAACCTGATAGATTAGGCAGAAAAAATCATATAGAAACTAAGCCAAAGCAGTCACAGGGCAACTCTCCCTTGGCAAGTACGTGTTGGGGTTAAGATTGCATTATAATTGAATCACCCATTAATACCTGACAAGGAAGAGAAGCCCTATAACTAGTTTGCTTATACAAACTATTTTTTATCTCCATTTTGGTCTCAATTGACTTTTGGGTTTTGCATCTAAACATTAAAGAAAACAAGCTATATATACATGTAAGTTTTTCATAAACATATGGTATAAACCATCAAAGTAATGGCATATACTTGAGCATCATGCAATGGATGACAACACCTTTAAAGCTATATTTGGTTCCCTCCATCGCTTATATTCTCCAAATTAAAATGATAGATTTTTTTTTTATAAGTGGAAAAAAGCAGAAGGAAAGGCAATAAATTGGGAGAATCCTTACATAAGACAGTGACTTGGGACTTTGATTTGTAATTGGCATATCCTGGTTTTATACTCTTTTCCCTTCTTTGCTTTTAGATGCTGCATGGGTTCTCGGAGTGCCTGAGGGTATGTTTGGATGTAATTTTAGTTTGGTTAAAAGTTGTTTTAAGAATAATATTTAGGTATCGAGATGAAAATGTTGTAATTAAGTACAGTTTTGTGATATTTTAATAATTATTTTAAAAATGTAACACCCATCTAAAATACTTATACCAAAAATAAGTATTATTTCTCATAAAATCATTAAAAACGCATACTTTTTCTTCTCATTAAAATTGCAAAACACATTAAGAACCGCTTTCAACCAAAAAGAACTGCAGTTTCAACTGACTCTAAAACTAAAAAACCAATTTGTTGTGTTTTCATCTGTGTTCTTTACAAATTAAATCTCTTGCTCCACAGTTGTCAAGAAGACTAAGATAAAATTACTAGCTAGCGATTTAGAATCTGTTGGTTTTTGCTTTTGAGAGAAGTAAAAACGGTTTTTAGAGTTGAAAAATGCTTATTAATCAAATATATGTTGAATATTTGGATAACATGTCCAAAGGTGCAATACCCTGTATTTTTCATGCCATGTAATAGTTTATACGACAACTTAATCTGTTGCCAATAGATGACCATACCTCTATGATAAGAATTAGGGCAGAGAAGAGACGCAAAGAGAAGAAAACAACAAGAGGGAAGGGAAAATCAGGTATAATTTTTCATATATTTATTTCATTTCTTAAGCGCTATATATAGCCTAACATTTTAAAGAGAAATCACAAAGAAGTTGCGTGAATCCCGTGCACTAGTGTGCTAACATATTTTCTAACATTCTAACAAAATGGTGCAGTTATCTCTCGTGTCCGAGTTGCGTCTATCTGCGTCCGTCAATGGCTGGGTGAAGCGCTTCATTCGCTGACTGTAACGACTCACGACGGCGGAGCTAATTTGGTTCGTATCATTCCTCCCTCTCTTTTTGAATCCTTGTCCACAAGGATTAACTCTGTATAAGCTTTCGAGAATCGTCTTTCCTTTTCCCAGGTAGCTTCGGTGTTTGAAGTTCCAACCCATTTGATTAAAATCTCTGTCTTTGATCGGTACCTTCCTTTCTGAATCACTCGACGATCCAAGACAGTTTCAGGTTGTGGCATAATTATTAAGTTATCAGTTGTGAGTGGTAGTTGATGGTTGATAGGTATTAAGGTTTCAACATGCTTCCTTAGTAGACTGACATGAAACACATTATGTACCTGGGACGCTGGGGGTAATGCCAATCGGTAGGCTACAGAACCAATCCTTTCCTTGATCTGGTGGGGTCCAAAGAATCGTGGGGCGAGCTTTATGTTTGAGTGGAATGCAAAAGAAGTTTGTCTGTACGGTTGTAGCTTAAGATAAATATAGTCCCCTTCAAGGAAGGTGATTTCCCGTCTATGTTGATCGACTTGGCACTTCATCCGATTTTGAGCTAGTGTAAGGTTGTGACGTAGTTCTCTAAGGATGATGTCTCGATCACGCAAGCATCCATCTACAGTTTGGATGTTTGAGGTACCTGGGATGTAAGCCATAAGATGGGGAGGAGGGATTCCATAAACAGCTTCAAATGGAGTAGTTTTGGTGGATGAGTGTATTGAGGTGTTGTAGCTGAATTCTGCCCATGGTATCCATTCTACCCACAGTTTTGGTTGATCACCAGCAAAGCAACGCAGGTACTGCTTTAAGACTCGATTAACCACCTCAGTCTGTCCATCATTTTGTGGATGATAGTTGGAACTCATACATAGTTGTGTACCATGCAACTGAAATAATCCCCCCCAAAAAGAGCTTATGAAGACTTTATCTCGATCACTTACTATAGAAGTGGGAATACCATGCAACCGGACTACATTAGACACAAATATCTTGGCAACACCTAGGGCAGTAAAAGGATGCTTCATAGTAATGAAGTGTGCATATTTTTTCCATCGGTCTACTACCACCATAACCACGATATTGCCTTTAGAAAGAGGAAGTCCTTCAATAAAATCCATTGAGATATCAGACCATATCTTTGTGGGAATTGGCAGGGGTTGTTGCAACCATGCAGGTATCATACAATCATTTTTGAATCGTTGGGATGTGTCACATTCTCGAAGGAATTCCTTTACCTTATATTGCATGTTTGGCCAACAAAAATTTTGCTTTACCCTAGACAGTGTTTTCTGAAACCCAAAATGTCCTCCAATAGGTGAGGAATGAAATTCCATCAATATTTTAGGTATCAGGGTTGACTTGGAGTTTAGGTCAACCCTATTTTTTTAACCAAACCCCATTACGATATTGGAGGTGAGGATTACCTGTGGTTTCTGTTGTAATTCCCAACTTATCATAAAAAAAGGTCTTGTTGAACTTCTTATTGGAGTGTCGTCTACCAAGCTGCTAGAGGTTGTGAGACAAATAGGTACTAAAATTCTACTATTTTGGATAATGAGTCAAGTCCACGGTTCTCAGATTCTTTTTTATATTCAATCACATAGTCATAACCTATAAGTTTAGGCAACCAACGTGCTTGAGCAGGGGTGGTTATTCTCTGTTCCAGCAAATACTTAAGGCTTATTTGATCGGTTTGGATGGTGAAGGGTTTGCCTAGTAGGTAGGGTCGCCATACTCTAATAGCTTTGACCATAGCTAACATTTCTTTCTCGTAGGTTCACAAGGCTAGAGCCGATCCCTTGAGTGCTGCACTAAAGTAGGCTACTAGCCTATTCTCTTGGCTGAGGATTGCCCCAAGACCGATGCCACTAGCATCACATTCAACCACAAAATGTTGTGAAAAATCAAGTAGGAGCAAGACAAGAGGAGATATGAGAGCCTTTTTAAGCTATTGGAAGGACATTTCAGCTTCCTTACCCCAGTGGAAGCCTTCTTTTCCCAATAGTTGAGTCAAAGGTGCAGCTAATCCTCTAAAGTGTTGAATGAACTTTCTATAGTAGCCTGCTAACCCAAGGAATCCTCGGACACCTTTAGTTGTGGTTGGCGTGGGCCATTCCTTGACAACATGGATTTTTGTAGGGTCCATTGAGACTCCTTGCTCAGAGATAAAATGGCCTAGGTAATCCACCTGCAACACACTAAATTGGCACTTGGATTCCTTTACAATTAATTAGTTATTGGTCAGCAACTAAAGGACAGGTTGTAGCTACCACTGATGCTTCTCCCAAGATTTGGATATACCAGTATATCATCAAAGAAAACCAAGACAAATTTCTTGAGAAAGGGTTGAAAGATATCATTCATGAGACCCTAGAAAGTAGCTGGTGCATTAGTGAGGCCAAACGGCATCACCAGGAATTCATAGTGACTCTCATGTGTTCTAAAGGCATTTTTATGTGTATCCTCCTCTCGAACTCTTATTTGGTGGTATCCTGAACGTAAATCGAGCTTGGAATAAGCTCTAGATCCATGTAGTTCATCAAACATCTCGTCAATGATAGGTATAAGGTATTTGTCTTTGATAGTAAGGGCATTTAGAGCACGATAATCCACACAGAATCTCCAGATGCCATCTGTTTTCTTGACAAGCAACACTGGTGAGGAAAATGGGCTATTACTCGGCTTGATCAATTGGGATTACAAGAGTTCCTGCACTATCCTTTCAATCTCAGTTTTTTGATAGTGTGGGTAACGGTACGGTCTAACATTCACTAGTTTAGAGTTAGTTTGTAGGACAATTCGGTGGTCATGTACCCGTGCAGGAGGTAAGCTAACAGCTGGTTCAAAATTTTTAGGAAACTTAGTCAGTAGCTTACTTATCTTAGGGGAGTATATTTGGGAAGGTTTTTGATGATTAGTTGTTGGTCTTATTTGCAGGAGTAAGCCTACACCTTGTAAATTCTGGCATTCCTTAGGGTTTAGGGTTGTCATGTTGGCTCTCTCCAGCCCTTGGAATGTGTGTGTACTTCCTTCTGAATTGAAACTTAGGGTAAGCTTCTTGTAATCCATCTGAATAAGTCCAAGGGTTTCTAGCCACTGAACCCCTAAAATTAGTTGACATGCTGTTACCGGTAACACATAGTAATCAGCTTCTACAGGATACCCTTGAATGATAAGCGTGAGGTTGCAACATTGTCATACACACTCCAATTTCTCACAGTTAACCACCATTACTTCCAATTTCCTTCCATTGGCTATTGGTAAGCCAAATTGGTTAGCTAAGGCATGATCAATGAAGTTATGGGTGCTGCCACCATCTATCAGTACCAACACATTCTTATTTTTCAATTTTCCCTAAGGTTTGAGGATGTTCAGTTCCTGTTATAGCATGGAAGGAAATTTCAGGTAGTATTACCTAGGGGTCCAATAGTGATGGGGGTTGTTGTGTGTTTTTTTAACACATAAAAACGTGCAAGTGTACATGGTCACAAGTAATAATATTTGATAAGTAAGTTATCGTTCCCACGGAGATTTGTTACTATAGTTTGTTGAATACTAAAATTATCTCTCTCTGATTTTATTCAAAACGATCGTTGATTGTAACAAATTTAAAAAAAGAGTTTAATAACAAAATAAAAGAAATCTATGATTGCAATTTTTCACTAAATTAATCAACTCAAATCATTTTATTTTCTTTTGATTTATATTTTTTAGTACATTCAATTTGTCAACCGAAAACTTCTAATTTTATTCATACATCTCTTCCGAGCTCCGTACAAACACACCTCGTTAAATTAATTCACTATATTCTTATGAGAATTAAATTCATCAAAATTCATTACGTTCTAAGTTCTCAAATGACCACACATACAATTAGGGTATATTCCTATCCTTCATCATACATGTCATTCTATCTATGAGCAATATACACAAAAATGCCTCTTCTAAGTTTATTTTTGTGTCACAGATCATTTGATAAAATTCATAAATAATCAAAAACATTAAACACAAAATAGAATAAACAACTCAAACGTCTTATAAATCGTTCAAAAATAATTAAAATAAAAGCATCATAAATTTAGATCAAATGCAACCCTAAAAAAATTAAATTACTTCATAAAATTAAAATTAAAATTACAACAGATACAAAAAAATAAGATGAAGAAGAAGGAAAATTAAAACATCACTTAGAACAAATATGTGGCACACGCAGAACACAACAAAAGCCAAAAAATGGCTTCTGCGTGTTCTGTCGTCCAAAACCGAACAACACAAAAACTAAACTCTACCAAAAACTCATTTACTCTATCATCTTATCTCCTATTTATAGCTAAAAATAATACATCTAAAATATTAAATTTTTTATTTTATTTTTTTATAAAAACGCGTAAAAATTTGTATCGAAAAATAAAATCACGTGTATCGATTTTTGATATCGAAAATATTAATTAAAAACACGCATAGCGAGAGATAGCCGTTCATCTTTTTTAATTCAAAATGCATGCCACGTGTCATCGTCTGATTCGCTGAAAAGATTTAAAGCGGACACGTGGCAGCATTTCATTGGCTGCGGGAAATGGGCGCACGATGGATTGTCACACAGGAGACAACGGCTGCACACGAGTGTGATCCTGCGCTTTCGCGCTCATCGTAACATGCCACGTGGCATAACATGATTGGTTTTAAAATAGTGTAGGACACGTGTCATCTTCTGATTAGCTTTAAGGATTAGTTCGGACATGTGGCATCATTTGATTAGCTGAAAATCCGGTTGCACGTAGAGATCAGCGCATGGGATCAGAGGCGCGTGTACGTGGGGGACAGCGGCTGGACGCATCAGACACGTGGATCCCACCTGCATGCCGACTTGTGCGGCAGGTGGGCCCCATTTCGGCACCGAGCCGCGTGAAAAATATAGACCTATACTCACTCGCTTTGGTCGGGTGTGATAAGGACGCGCGAATCTCAACCGTTTCTTCTTTGATGGGACGGTCCACGTTTCGCGCGTGGATTCTTCTCACCTGCGCAGAAAATTAAACTTTAATTAATTGCATTTTGGCCCACAAATTTATTTCAAATTACATTTTCAACTTTCTTTAATTACAGTTAAACCCTTTTCTAATTTAAATTAATTTTTTAAACTTTTAATAATTAAAATTAAGCCCGATTTTAATTTAAATTATATTTTTTACTTTTATAAATTGTAATTAAGAACTCTATTATTTGAAATTATATTTTTAGACATAAATTTGCAATTAATTAAATTTTTCGATACAAATTATTTAATTTTATTAAAATATATAAAAAAACAGTAAATACTAATTTATTAAACTAAAATTAATTAAAAAATATTAAAAACATAGCAATTATAATTAATAAAATAGATGAAAATAACTATATAAAATACAGTTATAAGGGGTTCCTCACATTCTTCTATTTCTTTCTGGTTCAATTCTTCCATCATAAAGAGTTAGGGACGTACACATCATTGACCCACAACAAATTTATCATTACAGTAGTAACATAATCCCTTCTCTCGTCGCTCACGTTCCTCCTGATTGGTTAGCTTTCGAAAGGTTATGGGAAGAATGAAGCCACTGCGTTGGGCAGGAGTAGGTCCTAACAGCCCCACACTGGTGTTACTTACTGGTTTGGTGGGGTTGATAGGTGGTTGAAAATGAGACATGGTTGTAGATTTCTTCTATAAGAAATTCCTTTCCTCAATTAATCGTGCCACACCAATGGCATCAGCCAGAGTTCTAGGTTGCTTGATTTTAACATCAATTTGAATCTCATTCCTTAATCATGTGATGAAGCATCCAATTAGAAACTCTTCAGGTAATCCATCCACACAATGAGAGAGTTTCTCGAAGGATTCCTAGTATGTTGCCACACTCGTAGTGTGTCTTAGGCGAGATAGTGCTTCTGAGGGGTCTTCGAAGTCTGTGGGTCCAAACTTTAGTTGTGTGGCTTTGGAAAATTCTCCCAGGTGAGAGGTCCATGAAATTTTGTGAGCCACCGATACCACTGTAATGCGATGCCTTCCAAGTGGAAGGAAGCCAATTGTACTTGCTGGTCAATAGCTATATTAATGAACTCGAGTACTGCTCAGCCTTATAAATCCAACTTGTAGGATCCTTTCCGGAAAACCTTGGGAAGGACAGCCTAAATTGGGGATGATTGCTCTCCATCACTGATCGCGAAGTGTGGGAGTGTGATTGGTTGGTTTCGTCTATAACAAAGGGGTTATCCTCCTGTAAGTTACGAGTTGTACGCATTGCTTGCAATTCTGTGAACACAACTTGTAATGTGTTATCATGACGTGCAAGGGTTTCTATTACGTCATTGCGAAATTCGAGATTGGATTTGTCTCGAGTATCTATTCTCGCAACCAGCTTTGATACCACTGATAAGAATTAGGGCAGGGAAGAGACGCAAAGAGAAGAAAACAGCAAGAGGGAAGGGAAAATCAGGTATAATTCTTCATATATTTATTTCATTTCTTAAGGGCTATATATAGCCTCACATTTCATAGAGAAATCATAAAGAAGTTGCGTGAATCACATGCACTAGTGTGCTAACAGATTTTTTGACATTTTAATAGAATGATGCAGTTATCTCTCGTGTCCGAACTACGTCTATCTGCGTCCGTCAATGGCTGGGTGAAGTGCCTCGTTCGTTGGCTGTAACGACTTGCGATGACGGAGCTAATTTGGTTCATATCACTCTAATAATAAGAGTATCGGAGAAGAGTAGCAAAAGTGACCGGTGTAAAAAAAAAAAGAAGGTAAAATTAGTTTTTTTTTATAATAAGAGAAAAAAATATTATTCATTATTAATTTGTAGTTTCTACACTTATAATATCATAAATGCAAGGAGGGACACTACTAACATTAAAACTACCTTCTTGTTATGTTATAACCCATATAACTCATAAACTGACAAATTACGTGATATTATAATTCAAATTAAAATACTTTAAGATTAAGATGAGTTGAATGCATAATCTTTCATATTAGACAATTGTTATCTATGAATCCAAGAATTTAATTTTTTTTTTTTATGATGTAAGTATTCTTACACATAATTATATAATATAAATTATATGGTGGTTAATATTTTATTATTATCATAATAAAAATTTTTATTTTATTTTTATTATTAATTAAATATTAATAATATTATTATTGAATTCTTATTGTGATAACAACCATTTAAATTGTAATTAACAATCTCGCTACCCATTTAAAATCCAACTAAAATAGATAAATCTGCTCAGCATGTGCTTGATGACGCTTGGAAACAACTAGACAAATCTGTGTCATTGTCATGAAATCTGTAGCTTGTGATATAATATTATTTTGGGAATAATTTATTAGCATTCATACTCATTCATTTGATTATTAATTTATCGATTACCGTTCTTCTGTTTATATGCGTATATTAATATATGGAGTAAACAAAATACTAAATTGTCACGATTGTGTAATTGCTATTAATTTTGTCATGTTTCTATTTTTATTTTAATATTTTAATATTCTAATATAAAATATAAATATATAAGATTGTTCATGTAATATAATTACATATTATTATTGAATGAAAGGGGAAAAAAAATCGAGAGTTACTCTCACTCTCCCAAATCCTAAGTCTTCTCGGCACTTAGTGTAGACAACCACACGCGTATAGAGGGAAAGTGTTGAAAAATAAGAGCAAAAAAATTATATATCGATAAAAGATCCATAGAAATTTTTTTAAGATTAAAATTTATTATCTTATAAAATTTTATAAAATTTATTTAGCATGTTAAATAATAATAAAGTCTATAATTAGAGATAGTTAGTTAATAACTTTCTACAACAATTATATATTTAATTTTGGTTTTTTTTATAAATCCTCTATTTATTATAAAAACAATGAATACCTTTTTATTACTTTACTGATTGAAGTTTTATTTGAAATTGAAGTAACTAAATGACACTGGGATTCAAAAAGAGCAAAAGCAAGCGGCTCTTTATTGTTTTCAAACAAGGCCATGTCTTCATCTTTAAAGGTTAACCATGCTTCTACTCCATTCCCATCTCAAGTATCCATCAATAGCATAATATTCTTGAAAGTAACACTACTAGTAGTAGTGTACACACCCATGTTGGCTTTCCCCGTCCAAGATTAGCCTCATAATTATTGGAAACCTACACCAAATTGTGCAATTTTAATTGTCTATGTCCCCATTTTTAATGGTTAATTAATTTCAATGAGGATTGTCTCAACCTTTGGAATTATAGTAGCAGCCATATGTTTCGATTTGTTGAGATCGATAGTCTCCACAAATTGGAAAGAGAAAAATTATACTAAATTCCAACATGATGGAAACTTATACTAGTTCGTCCACTTATATATCCTAATACAACAAAATTAATAAAAAAAATGATTAAAATATCTAAAATGTAATATTAATATTATTAAATTATCTAAAATATAACATTAATATGAGCAAATTATATTAAGACATGTGACTAATGTAATTTGTGAAAGTAAAATTACTAAGATGCTACACTTCATCCATTATGTAAGAACTAATTATAACTTTTTTTTGTAATGTTTGAAGATTAAGAAATGAATACTATTATTATATAGAAAAATTAATTTTTAATGTAGAATAATTTAACATATTTTTATTTTATTGATTTAATTATTATTATATTCTTTGTTTGAATGAATCAATGAATAAAATATAATTTTTTTTCAAAAAATAAAAAATTTATACACCAATAAATAAGATTTAAAATCTATAACTTCAACATATTTAAATAAGCTAAGTATTATTGAGTTACAACTCAGATATTGTATATAATTTGTGAGTTTTATATTTAACTTATTAATCAAAAACATACGAGATTTAATCCTATCTAACTTTTTTCTAACTACATTAGTGATTGTATCACAACTTGTGATATAAAAAAAATACTATTTAGAAAATTATAATATTTTTTATCAAAAATTAATTTATATAATAATTAATGTATCATATTATCAAAAATAATATGTCCATGTTCATTAAAATTGAAAAAAAAATGCAGTTACCACGAAAATAACTTGAAAAATATATTTAAAATTTATAATCATAAAATAATATATTTTGTATTAATCTTATATATTTATACTATTAAAAAAATCCTTATAAATCATTTTATTTCAAACGATATTTAAAAAATAACATTAACGAAATTTAAGTAAAAAAATGCAATTCTATGTCAATTGTCATCAAATAAATTTTTAATTATAATATTTATAAAATTATATCATACATAAACTATGTATAAACTATGTTATTGTTCTAAAAGTATGTTTTCATAATAATATGATATTTAATTAAAAAAAACATTTTGTTTGATTAACTCGTAATTTATTAGTAAGTTACCAGATCAATTGATCTAACCTTTTCATTTTCAGTTCATTGATTAATTAAAAATAAACTTAAACAAACTCAACATCTCGTATAACACCTCTTCACGCATTCAAAGTTTGTGTGCTTTTTTTGTAATATTCACCGAATGACATTAATTCATCTACATGGCGGTTTCCTATGCCGCTTATATTGTATTACTTATATTATTTTTAATTTTTTTAATTAAAATTTGTATTATAATATTAATTAATAAATAATAAATTTAATAAATAATTATCACATCAATTATAATATATAATAAATTATTATAAATAGCATTCGCTAAATATTTTGATTGTATCTCTTACAGTAGAGGTAGCAGTATTATAATAATATTATATAATATCTATTAGTAATAAAATTTCAAATTATGTAAATGCTACTGCCTTTGGCTGCCATCCTCCTTAAAGATTCAACAAAGGAGACAGCGAAATATATTTGTTAGAAGAAGACATAACCTAGCAACCAGTTTAAAATAATATATTTTTGAGGCATTTAAAAAATAACTATATAATTTATAACAATAAAAATATTATTTCAATAATATTAAACGTGATAGAATTAATTAATATTTAATATTTAATAAATTTAAATAATTATAGTTTAATTTAAACAACGTTTAATCGGATAGAATTTAATGTAAAGTAATATATCATATTTTTTTATAATGAAAATATGTGTGTGTCATTAAAGGTATTATTTTTATGATAATAAATTTTAAAGATTTTTATTTTTATTATTTTCCTCTAATTTTGTAATAATTATAATATTTATTGAACTAAATGTACATTTCGATAATGAAAAGGTTATATATTGATATCGATGAAATTATTAAGATATAATTTTTTTTTAAGATGTTTGAAGATATTATTGTTGTCGAAGAAAATTTTGAAAAAAAAATCATCGAAATTATAAAAACTTTATCAAAAATATGATTTTTTTTAAACTTTATAAAAGATCAAAACCACCGATTACATATATTTTAAACTAATTTTTTATTAATTAAAATATTGTATAATAAAATATATATTTTTGCTAAATATTATAGAATGAGTAGTTCAAAGCTTTGAAATAATTAAGTAAATTATCTAATTATAACTATTATAAATAAGTAAATCTAAATAATATGAAAATAAATTTTATTCATTATTTATTTTTAAATATACTCATATGTATAACAAACATGTTACAAACAAGAAAAAAAATATTATCTACTATAAAAGTAAGAAAAAAATTGAATTGAAATGATTACTTAAAAAGAAGAATAAAAAAATAAATCTAGAATTGATATTTTTGATATTTTGTTCAATATTTTAACGAAAATATCCATAATATCATGACATTTTAGCCAAAAAAAGATATTTAAGTGACATTTTAGCAAAAATGACATCTTATCAACATTTTAGAGATAATTTGACCAAAAGATATAGACATCACATTCTAATATTAGGATGTTTAAAAAAAACTATATTGTTACGATAATATCGCCAACAATGTCAAAATTTTCATCCTTGGTTGAATGTTCATATTTCTCTTATGACTTTTGAGTCAATTTTTTATATGACAATTAGTCTGCTCATGTTAGATCCGATTTGAATCGAACTGACCTCACATGTTAGTTTGAATTGAACCGTTTCAAATCAACGGGTTCAATTCAGGTTGAATAATAATCGTAGATGAAAAATCCTAACCTATTAATCCTTTTTTTCCAATGAAAATGAAATAGTAAATTTGTAGGTAATTGAAATTTTTATCAAACAATAATTTGTGACGGAACATGTGACTTAAAACTAGGAAGTGATGAGTAATACCATTAAACCATTTTTCAAACCACATAACACTGAAAATATTAATTGTATTATTATTTGAAACGATTTAGTTAATAAAAATAAAATTGGTTCTCAAATTTTTTTCGTTAAATCTTTTAAATTTTTTAAATCATAACTATATTAAAATTAAGCAAAATAACTTTTAATAAAAAAAGGGTACAAACAACTAAATATTACAATTGATTATGTGATTAAAGAGGAAAAAAATCATGGGTTCTCAAATGGTACCTTAAACGCACCTGATTTTTGCCCCATCGTGTTTTACATCTTATCGTTTAAATAAAAGCACACCTTATTTTTGTCTTAATCTGCTCTACCCTAATTTGATCTAAATGGGTCGGGTATCCCATCGAGTTAAATTGTCGCATCTAAAGGTTTGAACCTATGATTGAATCACGATTCAAAATTTAAAAGAGTTAAATTTAAAATAATATTCATATATCAAATTTGTTAGTAATTAAATTTGAAGTATTAAAACAATGAAAAAGAAAAAAAAAACTAGAACTAAATAGATTGTTGCACCAACAATATCAATATAGGAAAAAAAGGGAATGGAGTAAGTTTTTGGTATATGATAACATATTATATTTTAACTTAGCACTTGATCTCTATTAAAAAAATTAAAAATAAAAAATGGTATATAACTGAGTTATATTAACTGTAATTAATAGCTTAGTGGAAATAAAAAGAAACATTTTTTAGATATAAACTTAGGTAAAAATAAATCTTTTTTTTTTGGTTAATTCATAGTATCTCTAAAGAAATTGCTGACTCATGAAGTAGTTATAAAAGCAAAAAATAGTTGATTTACATTTATGTTAAGAAAGATGATAATTGATTTATAATTAATGAGATTCATGTTTTTAAATTTCACATTTCCTTTAGCTTTGTCGTCTTTAATTTTAGAAGGCAAAAGCCGAAAAAATATTCATATTAGCGATACAGAATAACCCGTTAATGAGTGGAAGGGGCATACGCAGTATTTTATACTTTTATTTATTATTATTTTATGCTATAACTATAATTATTAGTAACTATTAAAAAAAGGTTTATTAGGGAGGTCGTGGCTCCTGTTTGTCATGTGGGAGTTTAGTATTAATGTTGTCAATTGGGAGAGGCGAAGGAGGCAGAGTTTGACATCCTAATTGTTTGTTTTGTGAGTCGGGATGGATATTCAATTCATTAAAATTTCAAAGAATTTATAAAAATCTAATATTTCATAGTAAATAATATATTTAATATTTCAAAGAATAATATATATTTAATTATATACTAAATATTATAAAATAATAAAATTTATGCTTAAAATACTTTCAATTTTTAATTATAATTTATACTTTCTTAACTAAATATATAATAAATTACATAAAATTATAAAAAAATTGATAATATGACAGAGGAGAAAATGTAATCCCTAACTTATGATTATAGGCATAATGTATATCCATTGGTTACATTTGCAGTTATTAATATATGGATACATTTATATAATATATTTTAGTTTTAATAATATAGGATTCACATGTTTGCTAGACATATTATAAATCAAGGATTATATCATATTATTCTTTTAAACTCACCTGTCGTAATTAATTGTAATGGATCGAGTCGTGTAAGCCCAATGAACTAATGAGTTAAATGATTTATAAGTTATATCATGTTATATCAATCCGTTTAATAACTCTAAATAAGAGTAAAATTGAAACAAATTCCAATATAAAAATCACATTTATTTATATCTATTTAGATATGTGCTTGAAATAATTTAGGTTGTGTTGCTTTGCTTTTGTTAAAAGAATTTTCCTATGGACAAACAAAAAAGGGGTGGCCATTGTCGATTCTATTCATATTCATGACTTCCTTTTGAATTCCTTGCGTTCTATTGAATCACTTGTCATTCTTAATGTCACCATTTTTTTCTCTATTTCTTAAACAACAATTTTTCGTGGCATTTTAGCTCAATAATTTACTATGTACTTACTATCTTATCAAACAAATTTTTTATATTTTTTAAACAAAATCCATACATTAGTTGTTTCATAACAACATGATTCATATAAAAGTATTATTTTTTAAAATAGTAAAGATGATAAGGGAACAAATTAATCACATTATTGACAGCAAGTTTTATAGTTTGGTTATTTTTGAGTATGATTTAATTAGTATTAAAATTATTAAAAAATATTTAAGTTAATAGAAATCGTGATTTTTCGTTTGAATTAAACAAAACAAAACATATGAAACATGCATAATTAGATGTCTAAATTGAGATAAGATATTTATTAGATTTATAAAACAATCTATTAATTTTCAAAATCTATCTCATTTTATCTAACATAATTTTTAATGAGATGAGATATTACAAAATAATACTAATTAAAATATCTCATTTATTCTTAATAAATTGGGATAAATAATAATATAAAGTTAATAAAAAATATAAAAATAATAATTTATATTATAAGTTTAATAAAAAAATGATAAGCATATGTTTAAAGTTAAGTATATTAGGATTATAATTTAAATAAGATAAGATAATATTTAAATAAAATTAGATAATATTATACTGAATCTATTAGAGATATTAAATAAAATATAAGATGAAATAAAATGATCCACTTTACATATTTACGCATAATCTTCATCTTTAGAGGTATATATCGGATGAATTTTATTCGTTTTGGGATTAAAAAACAAATTTTAGAAACAAATTTTATTTAAATTAATAATTTTTAATAGGAAATGATATGTTAATTTTTTAATAATAAAATATATAAAAATAATATTATTTTTTTGTTTTGTTTTCAACATTTTCCATTTTTTTCCGTTTAGATGATGATTTTAGTTTTAGTCCCGCACTTTTACAATAGCAAAAGTACTAACGCGGTAACTTTTTATAAAATAAAGAATAAAAGGAGTATTCAATTTGTTTGTTATTATTCCAATTATTTAAAAAATCAATTAAAAATAAAATATATTATTTTAATATAATAATATAATTTTTTAAATAATTTTTTTAAATTAAATAACTAAGTAACAACAATTATAAGTTATAATCTAAACATTAAATCATATAATGATAAAAATATTTTAGTATAATAATGTATTTTTTAAATTAAATAATTAAATAATAATACTTACAACTATGTATTAAATAATTAATACAAATCATCTAATAATCATAATAATAAAAAGAGATTCACTGTCACCTCATTATTAATTGCTTCTTCTTCCTCGACATTTGGGTATCGTTTACTGCGTGTGTGATTTTTTTTGCTTTTTGGTTTCCTCTCCCACTCATATTTTTTAGTAACGTTGTTAGTCCTTAGTATTATATATATTTTTCCAATTTTTCTATTTATTATATATTTTTTTCAATTTTTCTTATTTTAAAAAAAAATATTAGTATCCTATTTTCGTACAAAAAATCATTTATTTAAGGCTATATATATATATATATCTCATGCTACTAGTATACCCACTAACCCACCCAACATCTAATCGGTGTTCAAAATGGGTTTTCAAAATTGAAGGCTTTTTAAACATTTATACAAAATAGGTGATATCAAAATAAATCTAACATATATTTTAATATAAGTAAATATAGGTGCAAAATTATATTTTATATTTTCCCTGTAGAAAATTATATCAACATTTTCAGTGGACAAATGTTGGTGACGATTGACGAAGTTTGTTCGCTCCAGAGCTCAATCCCAGATTTCGGTAGTATTATTGGTTGCGCTGGTCATGAAGCAGGTAAAGTTTTTCACTTTTTCCGCTTTCTCATTCTTTCGAAATAAACGAATATAAAAATAGATTGGATCTATAATTAATATTTTATAAGATTTCTTGACCCCACTCTTTAAGTAAACAAATGAACTAACAGCTGTATCCAAATAACGATAATAAATTTTAAAGTATCATATATATTACATTTTTTTTAATTTAATAAAAAATATTATATTTAGAGGTTTTATACTTACGTTTATTCAGTTAGTATAATTTTGTATTCTTTTTAAAAAAATATTCTTTTATGTTTTAAAAAACAAATATCCATTGTATTTTTTAAAAATATTTTACTTTCATAATTATTAACAAAAATTATTATAATTTACTAATTAGATAAGACATTACAAATACACTATAATATAATAAAAATTATTTTATAAATTAATGAATTTGTGTTTACAAATTTATTATTTTATAAATATAATGAATTTATATTACAATACTTAACAGGTAGGGTTTAAATTATGCTTTCATGAAAAATAACACAATTTAACAAATTTTTATCTTTTTTTTATTTTTTAATAAAAAATACTAAAGTTTTACTTTTTATTAAATAAATAAAATATTACATAGTAGGATTATGTTGAGTTAACGGTGATGAGATAGATAAATCATAAACCAAACGATAACTCAGATTTGCAAAGCGGAGAAGTTGAAAATATAGTTTAAACTTTTTTGATTATATCAATTTTTAAAAATTGGAGAAATGTTAAAAGTATCTAAACTTGATAAAGATTATATGTTTAATTTGATTCACACAATATAATCGAAATCGTAATGAAATAGAAATAATTTTGTTTGTTTTAACCACTGAAATTAAAGAATGAATCAGTATTATAGTTTTTGGTTTACAAATACAATAGAATACAATGAAAAATACTGTATATTACCTTAATACCCTTATATTCAATAAAATTTAAATAATATTAATTAATTATTATTTTATCGTTAGACAAAATATATTATTGAAATAATTATTTTTCTAAATAATTATTACTTTAAAAGAAAATATATCATTAAAATTATTATATTTCTAAATAGGGTTTTGAGGTTTGAGATTTAAGGATTTAGAGTTTAGGGTTTAGGGATTTGGGATTTGAGGTTTAGGGTTTAGGGTTATATTTATGGGTTAAGGTTTAAGATTAAAACTATTATTTTTTAAATAGGGTTTAGGGTTTTAGGATTTGGGATTTAGGGTTTAGGGTTTAGAGTTTTAGGATTTGGGGTTTAGGGTTATATTTATGGGTTAAGGTTTATGATTAAAATTATTATTTTTTCTAAATATGGTTTAGGGTTTTAGGATATATTTATGGGTTAATGTTTAGGGTTAAAATTATTATTTTTCTAAATAGGGTTTAGGGTTTTGGAATTTAGGATTTGAGATTTAGGATTTAGGGTTTTGGGGTTTAGGATTTAGAGTTTAGGATTTAAGGTTTAAGATTTTGGGATTTGGGATTTAGGGTTTAGAGTTGGGATTTGGGTATATTTGAGGTTGGGGTAAAATTAAAAAAAAATTGAGATGAAAATAAAATCATGATTCCTTAAAAAAGGAGAAAGAATTCTGATTCATTCTTCTTTAAGAATCGATTTTATTTTATTCTTATTTTTCAGCTCAATCAAACACAAAAATAGAAAGAATCAATTCGAATTTTATTCTATTCAATCCAACCAAATATAACAATAGAATACATAATATTCATCTCATCAACCTTCCTTAAGATTACGAACTCTCAACTACAAACACTCTCTTTGAACATATGATAGTGAAATGTAACGTCAAAAATAAAATATATTTCACTTTTAATTGTCAAATTAATATATAATTATATTTTACATAAAAATGAAATTCTTGTTTATAATTATAACTACTCATGTTCATCAGCTCGTTATGTGTTAATGGTTATGCTGAAGCTACAATTACCATGGACGGGGTACCATTATGGATATATAAATTAGATTCTACCATATTATTTTACAAGCATATTCATCTTAATATATACGAGGATATAACCAAATACATTTTTTTAGAATGACAACATACATCTAATCTTTTCATAATTAATATTAATTTATTATTATTAGTTATTTGTGTTAGTTATTAAAGCTTTTTATAACAATTTTAATTTATGATTTATAATTGATGATTAGATAATTAGTTTTATGATTTATAATTTTTTTTAAATAATAATCAATATGTCTAAAAAGAATTTTACTATATAATTTTCAATATCAAAAATCATTTATAAGTTATTTGATAATGTTTTACTTTTTTACTTAAAAAAACTTAAAAAATAAAGATTTTTTTGGTTATTATTTAAAAATTTATTATCTAAAAAATATTTAGTGAAAATAAAATAAAAACTAGAAATTAGAAATCTAATTCCAAAATCTTATTGTTAAAGATTTATGAATCAATCCCATATATTGGTAATAACTTCTTATAAAACTAAAAATAAAAATAAAAAATAGTTAAGAAATATACCTGATTGAAAATAACTTGAAAAAAATCAAAAAACCATGGTCAAAATCATTATCAAATAATCTTTAAATTAGTTTTATGTAAGGTTTAAAATGTTGATTTTAATAAAAATATTGAGATATAATTTTTACGAAAATATGAAAGATATTATTGTTTTGGGAAACTTTAGAAAAAATCAAAGAAATTATGGCAATTTTATTAAAAATATGAAATTTTTAAATTTTTATAAAATATCAAAACAATCAATTACTTATATATAATACACGTATTTATAATTTTTAAATTTTTTATATTAATTAATAAGTTGATCAGTTAATTAAAATATTGTATAATAAAATATATATTATTTTTAAATATTATATAATAAGTAGTTAAAATGTTTGAAATAATTAAGTAGACTATCTAATTATAATTATTATAAATAAATAAATCTTGATATTATTAAAATAAATTTTATTGATTATTTATTTTTAAAAACCCTCATATGTATAACAAATATACTATAAACATGAAAACAATATTATTTACAATAAAAATGAGAAAAATTTGAATTAAATAATTACTTAAAAAGAAAAATATCAAGAAATGATTTTTTGATATTTTGTTTGAAATTTTAACAATATTTGTCGACATTTTAATGATACTTTAGCAATAATATCCATAACATTTTAGCCAAATAAAAGAAATTTAAGAGATATTTTAACGATAATAATATTTTATCGACACTTTAACAACATTATCAATATTTTTCAAAAAATTGATCAAAAAATATAAACATCAAGTTTCGATATGAGGATGTATAAAAAACAAAATTACTACAATAATGTTATAGATAACATCGATATTTTTATCCTTGATTTTACCGGTGTTTTTTTATTATTCTTTTTCTTTTTTACGTGTTACTTATTTTTTAGTTATTTTAATAAAAATGGAATATTTGAGCTTTGAAAAATGTTTTATTTCATCTTTAGTATATCATCGTGTGCACTACTAATATATTTATAACATTCATACATTTTTTCTTATTATAATTATATATAGATTAATCTAAAATACATTTTACTTTTTCAACCCGATCCTACCAATTAATGCTAGCTTGTTGATTATTAATAGACACCAACTGTTATATAATTTTGATTATTTAATATATTATTTGGTGTATTTTGAAGTTTAATTTTTTTTAATTTATACCTAAGAATTAATGTATGGCTCCATCTTGTTGTTACACTCGTAACTCAAAATTGGCACATTCTAAATAAAACCCACTACATCTTATCACACTTTAAATAAATTGTAGATTGTTGCTATAAATAACAACTCATCATTATCAGTAAATGCTTACACGATCAGCAAGGATTTCTAAACACATGTTGAGAAAAACAAAATCAAAAATAAAGTTAGAGTGGCAAAATTGTCTAACAAACTAGTACGGGGAAATGCTGTGAATGAGTGACTAAATGCAATCATTTATGTCAATAGGGTTGTTGTATCAACACCATATATGATATATAAATAAGATAGTTGCAGATACACTAATGCCATATAATTTTCGTGCCTTTCTTAATACTGATATATAATGAATATTTTACTAGCTTGTACTTTTCCTTTGCTACAAGTTTTCTCTATTCATCTTATCATCATCTTTGTTAGCTTTTCTTTATTTGTCTTTTGTTCTTTCATCCATTGGAGATTACGTAGATTTGTTAGCTATAGCACCAAAAAACTCAAATGACTCGAATTATGAGGATCGAGCACTATACGCATTTCATAACATATTTGTATAATAATTATAAACACACATTTATAAAACTAAAAAATAATTCTAACCATACATTATTACTAGATTCTACACACTTCTTTTTTCTATATCCTTCTAAGATTTTCTCTTTAAAAAAATTCTTTAACATTTGAGAAGCTTCTATTATATTGAGTTGGAGTTGATCTTCAACAAGACACATCATTACAATTTATTGAAGAAAGAACATCAAACTAGTAATAGTTGAAAAAGGTAGGATGACATGCTTGGTTGTTGAATTATGTCATGTATTACATATGAATTGATAAAACAAATTTCTTGCTTTGACACTTCAAAGAATGCTTGGTTGTGTCTTGAAAATTCATTTGCATCAATTTCACGAGTAAGGGCTATTCAAATAAGAGAAGAATTACAAAATCTAAAGAAATGTAATTTTACAATTTCTCACTATGTACTTAGAATCAAAATGTTGGTTGATGAATTAGAAGAAGTAGGTTGAACCTAAAATCATTATTGGAAGGTTTAGATGAACATTATGGTAGTGTTTTATAAACCTTAACTAAAAAAATAATGTGTGAAACTATAATGATAGTGTTTTATAAACCTAAAACCTTGCTTCTTAGCCATGAGTGCATAATTGAAAAAAGGAAAGTTATTTAAATTTCACCTCTATCAAGTAAAACTCTAAGCAATATTGTTTCCAAAACCTACCAAATGATAATAAGGAACCTTATATGTCATTAACTTTATCAATCCTACCTCATAATCAATTTTTCAAAACACTAAAATGCTCATACTTTATTAGATAATCCACTACATTTTTATCCAAACCATCAATTTTTTAATCAATTAGGAGGAAGGTAAAAAAAAAAGACTTATGGTAGAGGACTCAATACTCTATGGTAAACTTGGTCATATAGTTGCCATATATTGGTATCTATTTAATAGAAGTTTTCAATCACCTATACAAGAACCACGTGATCATCGACCACTACCCATACCTCCACATCATCTTAATCAACCTTTGATATCCATTAAATCCCTCTACTCAATAAATGCCTCATTCATCACAATCAGCTCATGCTTTTAACAATCATTATGCATCCTCATACCTCTTAGCCATAATATTTAGGCTTTTATCTTTCTCATTCCTTTTTTAATGCACATTTATATCCACCATCTCATTCCTTAGTTTCATATCCTACCTATCCACCATCGTCACAATTTTCCTTCGTATTAAAGTGGTGCATTGATTTAGATGTTACTCATCATGTGACTCATAATGCTTCAAATATGGAACACAAGTGTATCAAGGAACCCAATGAGTGATGATAGGAGATGATAAGACAATTAATATTGCTCATATTGGTCATAATACTTTGCTTCCAAATTATGCCTCTCATAAAACATTACAATTGAAACATATTTTACATATTCTAAACATGGCCAAAAATCTACTTAAGTATATCTTAGTTTGCTCAAGAAAACCATATCTACTTTGAATTTCACAATTTGTATTGTTATGTTACAGTTAGGTAATAAGAGCCATATTATTCAAAGGATACCCGGATAAAATGCTCTATGCCTTTAAGTACATGTTACCTAAAGTAACTACAAAGGATCTATCTATCTCTATTGCAACATCAATAACACCTAATTTACATTCTACCATTGTTTTTATTACAATTAGCTCTCAATAAAGCTTGTCTTTAAGGCATAAGAGGTTGGCTCATGCCTCTTTGCCAATGATAAAAAAAAGTTTTAAATAATTGTAATGTTTCAGTTTCACCTAGTGAGAATTTTACTCTTTGTAATGCACGTGAAGTTAGTGAAAATTACAAATTGCCTTATTAACTTAGATGTAGCTATACATTAGTCCTCTTGCACATAATACATCTTGATATCTAGGTTGCATCAGTAACTTCTAAAAATAGATATCAGTATTATGTTCACTTTAAAAATGAGTATAGTCATTTTACCTTGATATATTTCTTAAAGACTAAATTATTTGTTTATCAAGCCTTTCATCAATTTAAAGCCCAATGGAATTGCAAATAGGTCACAAAATTAAGTTTTTTTAAAGTGATTGGGGTAGTGAATTTTAAGGGTTAAATTTCTCAATAGTCTTAACTAGTTGGGGCAAAATGGATTGGTAGAAATAAAATATAGACACTTAATTGATCTTGGAATGTGAATGATGTCACAAGCTTAAATACCTTTAGTGTTTTGGGATGAAGCTTTTTTCACAAGTATTTTTGTAATTAACTAGTTGCCTGCTCTTGTCTTACAAGACAAAACACCTTTAAAGGTACTTTTTTGCCAAAATTAGATTATTTTTCTTTAAAAATATTTAGGTGTCTTTGTTACCCATATATGAGACCATATAATCAAAACAAATTACAACTCAGATTAGTACCATGCACATTTATGGGGTATAGTCCACACCACAAAGGGTACAAATGTTTGGCTAAGAATGGTAGACTCTATAAAAATAGAGATGTTCAATTTGATGCAACCTAATTTTCTTTTTCTTAGTCAAAAGAATCACCTCAATTTTCCATGGTTAAAGTTCCTCGTAGAGTTGTTTTACCTACTATAAAAAAGCCTACTACTCTTATCCTAAATACTCCTATTCTATCCTAGTTTCCGATTCATTTAACCCATCCCACCACACTTATACATCAACTTGTAACTTTTTCACCTGTTGAGACTAATCCTCCATTTCTTTGACACTTATTTAGTCTCATATTCTTAACATCTCTCAAATAGTCTAATCTTTTTCTCATTTATCTTTATCCAATCGTGATCAACCAAAACCATCCATATCTTAGTCCATTTCCATTAGAATTATTTTCCTATTTCAACACAACCCTTATCTCAGCAAGCATCATTGTCATAAACTCAACCCATTTCATCTTCCTCATTACTTGTTACCAATACACACGCTATAATTACAAAGTCTAAAGATGACATTCACAAACCAACATTATTTCTCATTTTTTCATTCTTATATGAGAGAACCTTTTTTCCATGAAACAAGCCCTTAAAAAAAACAATGAATTTGGACAAAAGAAAATCAAGGGTTATAACAATAGTCTCAACTATGTGATATTAATTAAAAATATAATAATAAAAATCATTCTTCTTAAAAAATAATGTATTAATGCAATTTTATTTAATTATAATAACATTTAGATACAACTAATATTAGAGATAAAATAAATATTTAATATACTTTATTTAGTAATAATAAAGTTATTGTAATAATATCTTCACTCTAAAAATAAATAATTAAGAATAATAATATTGTTAAAATAATTTTTGTTATTATCAAAATAAAATATTTATTATATTTTATTGTTATTATTATTAATAAATTATTTTTACAATAAAATATATTAGGATAATAATATTTAGTTATCGTGTAATATGATTTGATCATTTATTAAACAGCTAAGGTAAATTATGTCCCATGTAGACTCGTACTAGTAGTATAAATCGTGTTATTGTATATGCCTATATGGCGTAGCCCGAATTCTGGACATAGAAAGAAGATACCGGTATTGTACGCAGAAGTCAAAGATTTATTTATTTATTTATTTAAATATCGAGGGGTCCAGGAAAGGGTCAGGTGGTGATAGCATCAGCATTTGCACGCGTCTCCTCGTGAATCTCCGACCTCACTCCTCACGATACCCAGGTCTACGCCCCTATCCCATCATTAATCCAATTAACTCAGGCCCTATTCTCTCTTCCCATCTATCTCCCTGAGTCAGTCTCGAGCTCGACTCGGTCCCAACTCTCTTTCTTCCTCCTTGAATTCGATGGACATAACTACTCATACGCCCACTCGAACTTGAATCACCTGCTGTTGATTTCTTCTCTTCAATCTTTCTCTTTTGACTTTACACCACCACCTTTTGAACTCATGGCTCGACTTCATTGTGTACTATTTATCTCTGTACTCTTCTATGTTATTCCTGCTCTGGACGCAAGTGCTGGCGATGTTGATCCAGTTTACAAGTATGTTTTTTCGTTTTTGTTCAGCTTTATGCGTTTCCTCAGATCAAATCGATATTCGATTAATTTCTTGAACAGACTCGAACTTTCTGATTTGCTTTAATTAATTTTTTTATGCGGATTCGGTTATATATTTACTGCACTTTTTGATTGTGAAGTTATGTTCGGTCATTCATATACTAAAGCCAGATTAGTTCGATTGGCTTTGCTTACTTCACATTTTTAGTGATTATAAGAGTCTCCGATAGTCCTGGAAATTATCGATAAAAAATAAAAAAAAAGTAAAATAATGAAAGTGTCTTAAATAGGCTTCGGAGCTTGGCTATGGTGTTTGTGTTTTATTCTTGTTCTTTGAGGGTTTCAATTTGATCATGATTCTTAGAAGTGTTAATTTAGACGAGATGTGAATAAGATATTATTCGATCTATTCATTTTTATAACCTATATTATTTTCTCTCACTCAATTTTATGAGATTAGATGTTAATAACATGATACTAAATATTACAAGTAAAAAAAAAATTAAAAACATGATATATGATTATTTATAATGTAAAAATTTAGTAAACAAATTGATAAACATTATATTTAAAATTAATCATATTAAGGTTACAATCTAAATGAGATAATATTTAAATAAGATGAGATAATATTATATTTTAAGCTTATTAGAGATATTAAATAAGACATGAGATGAAATGATATAGCTAATTTTGTATTTACAATGATTCTTGCTAATAATTTCCCTTGCCTTCATCTCTTCCACTAACCATAAGCACCTATTTAGGTGTGGGATGTGGGAATTGGCATTAAAGAATAATAGAGATAATTTATACGGTCTATTTCAGATTTGATTAAAGTTAACTTGTGAATGGAGCTGTAATATAATTTTTATTAATTACAAGGGTCCAAAATTTGGGCTTTAACTGTTGTAAAAGATTATATAGCCCTCGAAGAATAACAATATTCAGCAATATACGGATAAAATCTATTTTGTATTTTATATTACCGATGGTTAATGCGTAAATTAAAAAAACAAACCTGAAGAATTTTTGTAGTGCACTACAAGGGAACATAAGAAATGTAGTGGAGGACCTGCATAGACCTGCTACTCTTACACTTAGAGCGAATTTGATTGCTACAGAAACTTGAAAGTTAGTTGTACTTTAATCTTAGGAATGATTCTTTTTCAAATAAAATGGTTATTAGTGCTTATATTGGGAATGATGTGAAAAATGTACTGATTTACTGTGATTCTTCTCATATCATGGTTTCAAGGCTAGCTGCGTCTTTTTTTGTTTCATACATGCCTTCAAAATGTCATTGGGAAAAAACCAAGTTCATTGTTTCATGTGACATAGTCGGATAATTATATGTGACCATATTAATCATCTCCCCCCACTCCCCCAAAAAAAAAATTCCCTCTCTTTCCAAATCTGCACCTTTTTAATTCGTTCCTTTAACCTTGATCAATTGTCATTATAAGTATTTTATGGCTTTCAGGTCTTGTTTGGAGCAGTGTGAACAGTCTGGATGTGTAGGGGATAAATGCTTTCAACACTGTAAATTTTCATCTGATGGGAAACCAGTTGATGGTCCGTGGTACATGCAAGAACCACTCTACTTGCGCTGGAAACAGTGGGACTGCCGGAGTGACTGTCGGTACCACTGCATACTTGCTAGGGAGGAAGAAAGAGAAAAACTTGGCGATAAACCGGTCAAATATCATGGGAAATGGCCATTTTGGCGTCTTTACGGCATTCAGGTTTTCATCAAAATTCATTATAGTTTTGATGCAACTAATTTCTACATATTTACTTTCTTCTAAGTTTACCTAGTGCAAATAAAGTTGTACATCTGTGCAGGAACCAGTTGCAGTTGCTCTCTCTACTCTGAATCTTGCTATGCAATTTCATGGCTGGATATCCTTTTTCATCCTTGTTTACTACAAGTTGCCTTTGAAGCCGAATAAGAAAACTTACTATGAATATACCGGACTATGGCACATCTTTGGGATCTTATCAATGAATTCTTGGTTCTGGAGTGCTGTATTTCACAGTAGGTAAGTTTGACTAGCTGTAATTTGTCTGTGTGGTATCATGTATGTAGAACAGCTTTTACTTTCTGTTTATTCAGCATATTGCTGTTTAATATCTCTTAAGGTCTTAGCCTGTATCTGAACGTTGGAACTTGCTTCCGTGGAGATCTAAGATTCATGGTTAACTCAGTTTATTTTCCCACTCAATGAGTTCTAAGATAAATGGTCAGTCATGTATGGCCCAGGAATACAGTTGACTCCCATCAATATGCTTTCTTTCTCTGTTTATTAGGACCGGCCATCATCATTTAAAATTACCATGCAAGAATTAATGATGAGTGATAACAGAAATTTTACCAATGATAGCATCATAATTCTGGTGCATTTTTTGTTCCTGGGTGAGCAAAGAACACATTTCATACTTTGACTTTAGAATTAGCATGGCTATGATCATAAGACAAGTTTGTGGCTACACGGTTTGTTTCTGTAGAGATGTGGAGTTGACAGAGAAGCTACATTATTCTTCTGCTGTGGCACTTCTTGGATTTACTCTCATTCTTGCAATACTACGAGCTTTTAATGTCAGAGATGAGGCTTCCAGGGTCATGGTTGCTGCCCCACTGATTGCGTTTTTCACCACTCACGTTTTGTATCTGAATTTCTACAAACTTGATTATGGTACGCACTTCTCCAAAATGCCTTGAGCATTTACTTTATGTTTTGGACTATGTGCTATTGATTGATACCTTACAGTTATTAGATTCAATGAAATAACGGCTTATATTTCCACCATATAACTTGTAACATCATCTCATTCATTTTCTCGTAAAACATACAGACACCTAACACATCTCATGGATATACGTGCATGGTTACAGAATTACTTGGCTCAAAAAAGGGCCCAGTTCATGAATTACCTGGATTTCAGAATTGCACTGATCAAGATCTTAATTTTTGTTTTGTTTTGCAGTTATTGCTATAAAGCAATTATTTATCTGTTTGTCATTGGTTAAGAAAATATCTTCTGCTTTATGTCCGTCCTCTGTTTGGTATTTGGTGCTTCATTCAGGGACTTCTGGTGATTGCAAGTACATTTGGTGTTTCTTTGTCATTTTTACTAGCTTAGTTCTGTAATTCTCAAAATAGTGATATCTCATGCTGCGTGATAGTGTAGGCATGCCTTTTTATTTTACCTACCCTTCTGCAGCATTCTCATTCTTTTTGAACTAGTCAATGAGAAGCATAGAACTTAATGTATTATCCCGTTGTAACCAGTGAATTATAAAACTTATGATGCAACGTGACATACATTGTGAAATACAGTCAGTGTTACAACTTTATCTGGCACATTCTACATCCATTCTTGAGCCATAGGCTTATACTGTTATTTTGCAGGTTTGAACACGAAGGTCTGGACAGCCATTAGCGTGACACATCTTCTTGTATGGGCAGTTTGGGCTGCAGTTAGTCAACATCCATCCCGCTGGAAATTGTGGTTGGTTGTTCTTGGTGGATGTATTTCCATGCTTTTGGATATATACGACTTTCCACCCTACCGTGGATATGTCGATGCTCATGCTCTTTGGCATGCAATCAACATCCCCGTTACCTATCTCTGGTGGAGTTTTGTGAGGGACGATGCTGAGTTTAGGACATTGGCTCTTCTCAACAAGGTGAAATAATACTTCCTGATGAATCGATTAGAAGCGTTGAAGGTTCAGATATTGTATCAAACGTGGGCAGCTTTGTTTATTCATTGATCTCTCTTTCTTTTATTTCTCTCCTTTTTTACCACATGTATAGGAATTTGCCAAAATTCTTATCATGATGGTTTCCTTTGCTATCGCATTGTCAGTAAATCCAAATTGTTTCCCACGAAATATGTGGATGCTTTTCTCTGTAATGGAATTATGTATTCTGTATCTTTTGTATCCGAATTTGGTTTTTGAGATAAAATCATGTTGATTTTTCTTTTATCAACCAGACTACTATTTTCTAGGATGTGACTTGTTAAGTACATTGAAAAAAATGTGGCCGTAGAATCATACGATGGATGACAATATATGATATAAGCCTATGAGGTCATCATTATCATTATTATTCTTATTTATGATATGTGGTGGTTAATATTTGAGTAATATGTTTAGTGTTAGTTATTGAATAGATTTAGAATTAGAGATGGCGATGTGGAATGATAAAGTAGTCTTGAAAAAACTTACTACAAGCGCAAATTAGATTTGAATGTGTATTGATACATTATATATGTATTAAATTATGATAAAAAAAAATTATTCTTAAAATTATTATACAACACGAATGTTAAATACAAATATAACTTAATTATAAAGAGAGGTCGTGATACTACGATCACCTAGTCCTTACTGGAGAGAGAGCAAACTTTCATAATAATGGCCGTGTTCCGAACATTAGTTTTTACATGAGGGATAGATAGGAGTCTTGAAAACGGTCATGCCCCTAGTCGTAGTCTTGGAAGGGAGGCTAGCTCTAAGAGTGGTCATGGACCTAGCCCAAATTTGTTGCTTGACCCTCGTGATAGGGGCAACTATAGTGTATCTGAAAGCTCTATGAATAACAAATACAACAGGTTTGTGTTATTTTTAATACATTTTATGGGATACTTTTACTTGTTTTCGATGTATTAGACATGTTATGTAAACTATTATCTATAATGGTATTGTCATTCTCCACAGACAAATGAAATTTCATTGGCATGAAACTATTGGAGATATGTTAGGAATAAAAATGGTAAATGTTTGAGATGCATTGTATGTTAGATAGTATCCCTTAAATCCTATAAATATATATAACTTTATACAAAGTATACATATTGTTATAAAGAGGGTCCACATAAAAATGTGTCAGACGGGAGTAAAATGGTAAGTTACGAAGTTCTTGATATGTGCTTTCACGTACAAGCTAATCTAGCCATGTGATTCTTACTCTAGGTTATACCTAGTGTCAAGTTTCCAATATTAGATAGTACTTAATATTAGGTCTTAGTATTTAGTATAAGTTTCTAATATTACGTCTTAGTATCTAGTACAAGTCGCACATAATTTTCAAACATAAACAACTCCAAACATCACATTGTTTGTATTCATTTGTCTCATTTGCGAATGAAATTTATTAGGATGTAATTTCTTGTTTTTCATGGGAGAAAATAAAGTTTAAATATCGTATTGAATAAATAATTCGATCAATCTATTTCAATTGAGAAATTTAATCTAATACATTGAATTTGTATAAGATTAGATTTATAAATTTTGTAATCCAATCAGATTTGAATTAATAAATTTTATAATTTGTTATATCCGATCAAGATTAAATTATTATTAAAATATAAATAAATGTATATTTTATTTTATAATATGTTATATTTAAATATTATATATACCATAATTACATTATATTACTATTTTAGTTATATATATTTATAATAATTTAATAATTATATAGAAATATTTCTTATTTTTTTGATTTTCTTAATTATAATTATAAATAAAAAATTTTGTTACAAATATATCAATTTAAAATTTAAATATTATATATAGATATATATATTGTGTAATTGTATAAAATGTGGCAGCCGTAAAATAATTTGTTTCTTTTATCATCTATGCCCTGGTCAGTATACTCGGAACATATATATATATATATCAAAGTTTGAAAGTACTCGAACTCTGATTATCTTGACAACTGACTGGGCATAACTATTTCATCTACTAAGTGTTAGAGAGCCTTGCATCCATTCGAATTGATGGGTGCAAAATTTAATCAAACCAATCCAACCTATAATATTTTAATTAGGTTAACTCAATATTTTTGGTTTTAGGTTTTTCTTTGCTTGGGTTGGTTTTTTTATCGGATCATTGTTTTAGTTTTTATTTCTTAAAACATTAAAGAATCAAATCAAATTTTATTTTATTTTCATATTATTATTATTATTAATTCTTTTTTTATAGAATGTTTTATATTAGATTGTTTTAATTTTTATTTCTTAAAACCTTAAAAAAATTGAATTAATATTTTTTATTTATTTTCATATTATTATTATTATATGTTTTTTTTTAATTTCACTTATATTTTATAAAAATCATTATTGTTTCTTATTGTGAATTTACCTCAATTTTAAATATTTTTTTTTGACTAATATAGATAATAAATATTATAGTACTATCACTTGAGAAGATTCTTTATTCTCTGGAGTATTTAGAATTATATTCTATTTTGAAACTCCAAATTTTAAATGATCTAAAATTAAAATTCTCTAATTAAAAATTACAATCAAATTAACTTTATGAGTAGAGGTTATCCTAGGAACTAAGACAATATTAAAAATATAATACAAGAGTTAAAAAAATTAATAAACAAAACCCATTAACAAAAAATAAAATAAAAATTCATAAAACTATTTGATCCAATCCAAACCAAACAAAAAAAACTGATTTATGTTGATTTTTTTTAAATTTAAATTTATTAGTTTTGGTTGGTTCTTATTTTCTAAGAACCCATCGTATTAATGCATTTTCTATTTTAGTCAAAAATCAAATCAACCCAACTCAAACATACACATTCCACTAAATTTTGACGATTTTTAACACTAATTTATACAGTTTGATTTATTAGAGATAGTAATACACCAATAAAGACAAATAACAACAACTCTACTAATACACCAAAAAAGACAAGTTATGCACCAAAAAATTCAATTGTTTCAACTTCACACGTGTATCAACTAATGATTAGTTCACTACCAAATAATTACACATAAAATGACACTCATGCAAACATAAATTGAGTTTGTACATAAAATGACAACTGTATATTATGTATTTCTTAATCAACAAGTTTATTGTAACTAACTAGAGTTTGTAATTAGTTGTAATTGAGTATAGATTATATAGTGTGAAGTACATTCCAATGTATAAATAGAGGCTTGTATTTATAGCTATGGGTGGATTGATATGTATAGCTAATACAAGAGATGTATTTCTTTAATTCTCTCTTTGTTATCTCTAATGCTTATTTTTCATTTCGTCTTAATCTTATGCTTGATTTATGATATGATATTAGAGCACAAAGCTGCTTAAGCTTTGATATGATTTTGCGACCATGGAAGAAACACATGTAATACTGCAAGCTCCTACGCAAGTTCAACAAAATGAATTTGTAAGATAACAAATCGGAGAATCACTTTCTTTCCATAATATACTAGTAACAATTAAACTAAATAATGTAAAGTACATCATTTGGAAGCATCAAATCTCAAGATTCTTCAGTGTCTTGATCTTGATAGCTATGTTCTTTGAGATTCTATTCCAAAAATGGCAATAGATGAAATGATTAATTGTTGGTTGATGTCTTGTATGACTAATGAGATCCTCAAGAAAATTATAGGATTTGATGTAGCAAGGGAGGCATGGATTAAAAATGAGAAGAACTATGCTTCAAGGTCTAGAGCAAGAATGGTACAACTAAAAGAAGAGTTGCAAAACTTTAAAAAGGTAATTTATTTGTTAATTAGTATGTTATTAGGATCAAAATGTTTACGGATGAGTTGAAATCAATAGGATGTAATATCTAAGATAAAGATAAACACATGTTTGTATTTGGAGGGCTCGATAGGACATTTGATAGTATCTTCACTACTTTAATAGAAAATATGCTATCTGATAAAATTACAATTGATGATGCAAAAACACTTTTGTTAACACACGAAAGTAGAATTGATAGAAGAAGGTAGATGTCAATTTCACCTCTACCTACCACAGACTTGAGCATTAAACCTAAAAATACTTTTGATAGCAATGAACAAATGTTTGGTAATAATATTGTAACGGTTTATTAATTAAGTAATATACATATCAAAGGAGAACAACCTAACCAAGGATTTCAACCTAGTTTCTTTCCTTAGAAAGGAAGAACTTGTGGTAAAGGTCAATTCAACAATAATAGACCTCAATGTCAACTTTATAGGAAGATGGGGCATTTGGTCTCACGCTCATTCATACTTATTGCTCTAAGTTTTACCAAGTATATTGTTGATTCTAGTATGGTTTTTAAAGTGATAGCTACATCCATCACTCATCTACTTATGTATGTAAATAATATTATCATAACTGGAACAATTGAAATTGAAATTCAGGAGTTAATTGCTCTTATCAATAGCAAATTTGCTTTGAAATACATTGGGCTACTTAGTTACTTTTTGGGTATTGAAATAACTCCTTTGGCTAATAGTAATTTGTTTTTATATCAACATAACTATGTTCGAGAATTGTTATGGCATGTAAAGAGGATTTAATCCAAACTTATGTCTAGTCCAATACTCTCAATTTGTGCTCTTAACTCATGAAAGTGGATCCTTTTTCAATCCTAACGACTACCATAGTATTGTTGGTAAGTTATAATATCTCACAATTACAAGGCTAGACATTTCATATCTTGCTAATAAAGTGTGCCAATTTATGGTTAAACAATTGGTTCCACATTGATTGGTTGTTAAGCAAATTATTTGCTATCTTTAAGGACTTGTCACTTTTGGGATAGTCTTTAAACCATCCATGCAATTACAACTATAGGCCTTTGTAAATGTTAACTGGGATGCTTATCCTAATTATTGAAAATCTACCATTGATTTGGTGGTTTATCTTGGAGTTAATCCCATTTTGTGGTGCTCTAAGAAACAAGCTTTTATTTCTTATTCCTTTACCAAAGCTAAATAAAGGTATATTTCCAATGATGCTTGGGTAATGCTCTCTTGCATGAAATTCATTGTTTTATTCCCTCCATACAACTCATTTGGAATGATAACTTGAGTTCTATTGCTCTCGCATCTAATCTAGTTCTTCATACACAAACTAAGCATGAACTTGATTTACATTTCATTCGTGAAAATGTATTACTCAAATAACTTGTTGTGCAACACGTGCCCACTTTTGAGTAGCCATCTAATCTATTTACTAAGACCTTATCCATCTCTCAATTCTCGCAACTTCACTCTAAACTCAATCTCATGCTTATGCCATTACATTTGCAGAGGGTATTACAGATAATAATGCACCAACAAAAACAAATAACAAAAGTAGCTCTATTAATACACTAAGAAAGGCAAGTTATGCATCAAGAAAGACAATTGTTTCAACTTCACATGTACAGTAACTAATGATTGGTTCACTGCCAATTAGTTGCACATAAAATACAACCATGTGAGCATAAACTAAGAATATATCAAGACAGTTTGCACATAAAATGACAGTTGTATATTATGTATTTATGATATAGTTCCCTTCGAAGTCAAGCTCTTATATATGAAGTATGATAATCAAATTCTAGCATGAGTATACAAGAGTCACACATGAAACAAAAAGAATGGTCATAGACTTGGTGTAAGCTGTAAATGTGCAAAATTTAGAGATAATTGCACTATATTTTTGGATAAATTATATGTTACCTTTTTTTACTATTCAAATTGTTGTCCCTTCGTCACGATTTTGTAATTTCAAGAATTCTAAATTGGTTTTGTTTTTAATTTCATTTTAACTTCAAAGTTTATTCCAACTTAGTATCATTAGTCTTATTTCTTTTTTTTATTCTATGTACTAATTAAATTATAATACCTAGTACAAACTAAAATGTAAAATGAGATATCTAAGTGAAAAATAGCTAACTATTTTATCAACGTTCTAATTAAAAATGTCAATCTATCCCATGAGGATTGAAATTTGTGGAGAAACTTCGATTTTGACACTAAAGAAAAATGCCTCAGTAAAATGGGATAAGATGGGGTTGGAAATTACCCTATCTATCTTCGATACATTTTTCTTAAAATTTATATTAAAATATATTATATAAGGATAGTATATATAACTATAATATATTACCTATTTTTTTCTTTACACTCCTATGTATCAATAATTGAAACTTATAAAGAATATGAGATAAAAAAATGATTTTATTAAATCTCAACCTTGATAGATAGGAGTATAAAATGTTAGGTAATATTTTGTAACCATGATCCTATCCTATTATATATTTATAAAATTTTATAATTAAATAAAATGAATATTTTTTTAATAAATAAATATGAAAATTTATTATTATGTATTAAAAAAATATTATAATAATTGTTAAACTAATAAATACTCTTAGTTTGAACTTATTAGATTTAATTATAAAATAAATAAATATATTTTAGATTTTATAATTATTCATTCTATTTATGAAATTAATTAATAGTAGGTAATTCCTAATAGTCATATATGTAGAGAATCCCATCGTATAAGCAGTAATATTAAAATGATGGGGGATGAGAATAGCATCTTCGCTCTCATCGTGTCCCTTCCTACTTAAAATTTAATTGGTAGGGCAAAAAAAACGACAAAAAGTTCGAAGCTGACTATTCTAGAGTAATCAATCGTTTGGTTAACATATTTTGTGTCCTTAATTTCATGTCGGGTGGGTTAACATATTCATGTTTGTTTGATCCATTATATTAGGTTCATGTGTCAATAAAAAAAAATATTATTTTTAAGAAAATATATGATATATTAAATTTATTTATATTGTTTTGTGTTGTGTTGTGTTGGATTATCAATTTTGAATAATATTAAAATATTAATGGAATGGGTTTGATTCGGAGGCTATGATGTGTCGTGTTAGACACGTATTAAACGGGGTTACATGTGTCTTGTTAAAATTGTGATGCATGGGTCACTTTTAACTTGGTTGCGTTATTGTATATTTGTATTAATGTTTCACAAGTTGCGGTTAATGTTAATATATATAAATTTATAATTTTAAACTCATTTATATATTATGGGTTCTATTTATTTCTTATTCTTATCTATTTTTTTATTCATTTCTCGATCTCTAATGAATTACATACTCTCCAAATATAAAAAAATTATATATTATCGGTATAGTAAAATTATATTTTTTTTTCTTACTTCTTCGTATAGTAAAAACATTTTCCACCAAATTAACTGTATAAGAAGAGCAAGTTAAATTTGATCCCTTTATTTATATTGTCTTTAGTCCTTTAAATCAGAGAAGGTATCATTTAATCTTTTTTATTTTAAAAAATATGCCAAAAAAATTATTTAATAATTTTTTAAATTATTTTATAAAATAATTATCAAGAGTATCCCTTTTAATAATTCACTCAGCATTATTTTTTTTAAAAAAATATCAATAAAATATTTATTAATATTACTAAAAATTCTTATATGGATCGTTTTTTTTTATAAAAGAACATTTCTTAATTTAGAAGACTAATCAATAATTTCACTAAAAAAAATAGACCTCCAAAACATTTATCCTTAAAACTTAGGGGGTGGTACGTAATTTGGGATACAATTTATCAATCCAAAAAAAATTGGGTTATAACCTAGAACATGAATTTATTTGAAATTAGTTATTAACTATTTTGTTTTTGTAAAGATATTAAGATTTATTACCGTTATAAATAAATAAATTAATTTAAAAAATATGTGAATTTGAGCAACAAAAAAAAAGAATGAAGAATACAACACCACATAAATAAGTATAATATGTACGAATTTGATATCTCTTCGTAAAAATTAAATAATAATTTAATTATTATTTTTCTATTTTTTATTTATTTTAGATTTATGATATTTAAATATTTTTTTCTAAAATAAATAATATATTTTTGTTAAAGTTGAGTAATTTAATTAGGTCGAATTCAACTCGATCGGATTTAATGAGGGAGATAGAATCTTTAACTTTAAGATTCATTCCATTACGTGATTTTGGTACTTCGGTCTTCAAGTAGTGGTTAGTGGTAGTGGTTGGAACGTGCTTTTGACAAATTGATTGTTATATATATATATTACAGTACATATAAAATAACATGAATCACTCACGCATAATTTTACTATGATAAAGTTAATAGTTTTAATTCATTATTTATAAATAAATGCATGAAAATGCTTATTATATATATATATATATGTGTGTATAATTGCATGATAAATGTTTGTGATAAGAAATAGTAGAATAATGTTTAGTTTCGTATTTTTCACATATCAGGCGTACGTTTTGATTTTGATGTCTATATTAGATGTTTCCTTATATGAAGATTGTTCAACGGATCTTTATTTAAAATCATTAATTAATTAAAATTTTCAAAAGTGATAAAGTGAAACACGATCGTTTGATTAAATTGCATGCAGCATGCTAATTATATATATATATATAAAAAATTTGATTTGCTGAATTTTCTTAAGAAAAAGGTAAACAGTACTAGCCATATATATGTTTAATTTTGTCGGAATTTATAGGGTTAAAGCCTTCCCTTGTTGTTCCATTGAAAACTAATTAATTTATTAGTACCTTGTTGTTCCATTGAAAACTAATTAATTTATTAGTAATCTATATATTTGCACATGATACAATGTATTCTAATTATATTGTTTATCTTGTCCGTGAATTTAACCTCCTATGTTTTTAATCTTCTATAATTTATTGATCACGTAAAATCCTTTGTCTTGATACAAGATTTCAAGTTACTTTGCATGATATAATGTAACAAGCTAATATTATTATAATTATTCATTTTCTTAGAAACATAGGCCTAACTCTGAATTCAAAAATCAGTGTGTGAGTTAGAGGGTTGCCCAAACTTATAATTAACACTGCTGCTTTATTCTTAATCAATGTGAGACTTAACATCCTCCCTTCACATCGGCTAGAGTCCGAATTTACGACACAGTCCAGATTTACGACACGAGTACCGATGTGAGTACGAGGAAACCAAGAGCTTAGCTCTGATAACATCTTAGCAACTTAGGCCTAACTCTGAACCCAAAAACCAGTTTGTGAGTTAGAGGATTGCCCAGATTTATAATCAGCACTGTTGTCTTACTCTTAACCAATGTGAGACTTAATACATTTAAAATGGTATCTTAACTTAAAATGTAAAAAAAAAAAAACAAATTTTGTTATTATTTGAATTACAATGAATGGATTTGATAATAATATTTATTATTTATTATTTCAAATTATTAGTTTGAATTATTTCATCTAAAAAAAATTATAAATCTCATTTTTTTTAATCAACAACATTTTTTTTTATAATTATATCTAAAGTTTCACGTCAGATGGAGACAAAAGTGTGACTTGCTCGTGCAAAACACATGCAATCGTGTAGATGCCACCAACCCACTTGTACATTTCAAATTCTGTCTCAATCTCAAAACTAGTAACCAACCAAAATGAGGAGATGGCTTTCGGTGATGTAGACATGCAACATAAAAATCAAAATAGCATGAGGAATGACTTTAATTTAATTAATTTGTTTAGTTTTTATCAAGACGACAAAGTCTAAAATTAAGAACACTGGCTAGAGGAGTAATTAATTTTTAGATGCTTCTAATTTATTGAATTCTTATTTCTATTAGATATCAATCTAAAAAAAAACAATTCAAAATTTCGTTGTCGAATTATAAAATAGCAAGCAAGAAATTAACTATGTTTGTTTCGTTTAGTTTAAAGTAGAGATAGCAATGAAACTTAAATTTTTAAAGAAATTGGTCATTGATAATACCATTAATATATTAATCTTCTGCATATTCTTTGATCTATGTTTGTGTGAGTGTGACATATAATCTGTGTATAATCAAATCTTTTCCAAGTTTAGAATGTGGATGACTCGTCCTTTTATGCAAACAACTAACTAATTTTACATAATCGCAAATGAAGATCAATTTTCTTATAAAACAAAAAAAAAATCATTTTTTCTATATCTGATTTTCTTAACCATGATGTGACTGTTATCATATTTATTAATTATGACTAATAGGATAAGATTAAGGTATTATTACTATTTAAAATTGACTTTAAATATTTTAAACATATTTTTCCGATCACATCTATAAGATATCTAGGGTAAATATAATTTTTTTTATATTTAAAAAAATATTCTAGGGTATTTTTCCACTCTTTTTTTTGTTGTTAATAAAGAGATTGGAAAATACCCTACATATCTCCTAATATTTTAAAACTTTAGAAAAGATTTATAAATAACATGTCTATATCATCTTATATTAAATAACATAGTAAAAATAATTTATATTTTTTGTCTCTCCTTAAATTTGAAAGTAACCGTTCCCATGTGCGATACTTAAGATACTCTCTATATCTTAATTAATTATGCGTCTATCATATTATTTCTACCATGATTATTTTATTTTCTAGTTATTTTATAATTAATAAGAATTCAATTTTTTTAGGAAATTGTTTATCCATAATTATCCCCATGTAATAGTTTATTAAATGTTAGATAAATATATGTTTAACATTAAAAAAATATACTTAATCAAGACGATAAGGACGTACCCCTATTTCAAATGCAAAGGAGTTCGAATTATTCACTCTATTTTAGAAAATTTGACCATTTAAATTGAGTTCTAATTTTAGCTATATAAATGGTGAAAAACTCTCCCTTTATGGTGTTCATAAAATGAATTTTATCAATCTTCTTAAATTCTGCAATATACAGAGTTAATAAGATATATATATATATCACATTAATTAAATAATATTATTATATTTTAAATATACAAATTTTTCCACTTTTTGTCTTTCCGTTTTTTTTTACAATAAAAATATGACAAAAAATATTTTTTTTTATTGTTAATGATTAATATTCATTTGAGTCTTATCTTACAGAATATTTGAGATTATTTTCCCTAAAAGAAAATGGCAATACGAACGTTCCCTTAAGTTATTAATAACTATTATTGGGTCGGTCTCTTATGATAATTAAAACCAACAAAAATTGAAAGGCAAAGTAGTTGTCAAAAGCTATATCAAATAGGATCTTAGAATTTTTATTATTTTTTTTAATGTAAAGTTTCTACTTTCTACACATTTTTACGACTAAATTCTTCTAACTTTAAATTTAAATAGTCAAAAAGTGGCCCTTTCTTTGGGATTGTGCCCTTATTAAAAAGAGAAGCGGAAGTCCAAAAGATCTCTGTTTTTCAAATTCACTAACTCACTCTTGACTTGCGAGGAACCATGCATTCATTACTGTTTTATTTATTGTTTAAATAATGAATCATTGAACCCTGACTCGTTTCTCACCAGAGTGTCAATTCCTATACAACCTAATACAAATACGAAAGTAACATGAAAAAAAAATATTTGATTAATAAATTTATAACAATTTTTTTATTAAAAGATTATGTTATTTCATATTGTTATACATAATTTTCATATATACAATTTTTTATTATGTTAAACAGCACGATTACACAAATACAACAACACACAAACTGAGTAATAACTAGGAATTGTCAGGCCTAATTTCTCACGGGGTGATTCAATCATTCAAAGATGACTTTGAATCAAAATTACCAACAATAAAGTTTATTGTTCATTCTATATATATATATATTATGTGTACTATGAAAATATATAAGAATTATGAAATTTATAATTTAACTTAATGAGTAGAGATAAACTCACAATAATTATAAACTCTTTCATAATATTGTACTTAATTAACGTAAAATATTATTATTAACATTTCATTAAAGTGTGTATCTTTGACTCTTGTAAATTCTATCATTTTTTTTATTTCTAACTTATTTTATTATATTTGATTCATTTTATCATTTTTCACTTTTATAATATCCATTTTTTTATATGAAGTGAGACCGAAAGTTTTGACATACTCAGTTGAAGTTCTAATACCATATAAAAGTATAAGAATTGTGTTTTTCAATCCTAAAAATTTAACATAACGAGTGAAGACTTCATACTCAATTATAATATATTATTATATTTAGTTAATGTGTAACATTATTCTTAATAGATAATACCTAAAATTAAGAATTAGTTGAAAGTTCCATACAAAGGAGTAAGTAAAAGATATCGAACGAGCTACTCAACCCAATTCAACTTATTTAAATTTTACTCATTGAGCTTATGAGTTGAAAAAATTCATTTCATTTAGATTATGAACTTAAATGACCAACTCATTTGAGCTTATAAGTGTCTTGTTAGCTCATTTGATACAAAAAAAAATTAAATTAAAAAGCTAATAAATAAGTGATTTTTTTATCAAAATATAATTATTAATTATTACTACAACATTGACAAAAAATAATGATATTAGTCAAATTAATAAATAAAAAAAGTAAAAATTAACTTTTTGAAAATAAAATAAAATTTATTTTAAAATATTCTAATAAATATAGAGTTTCATAACAAATAATAACTTAAAAATATACACAACAATTGAGGTTAACAATATGATCATTAATTAAATTTTAAAATTTAAATTATATTAATTTAAAAGAATTTATAATTAAATCCATATATCATTGAAAATTCAAATAGTTTATTTTAAAAGTCTTTCCAATAAATTTTATGGTTTGTGATTTCAAGATTTCTATATAAAGTTATGTTTATTTTACTAATAATTATTCAGATTCTATAAAATATTTTTGACTTATTTTTGAAATATAAATTGTATTATTTATCAAAAAATTATGAATTATTTCATATATCATTAAAAAAATTCTATAATTTTAGTTTCTAAAAAAAATTACAATTTTTTATTTTAATTTTTTTATAGAAAGATATGCTAAGTCCACTCTAACTTAACTTTAAAGGTTAAAAATTGAAAAATATGAATTAATTACCCAACAAGTAATATCTAATTTTCAATTTCTAGTTTTTCAAATTGAAACTAGAAATTGATTATCAAATAACTTTTTTTTCTAAAATATTTTAAAATTGAAAATTTAATTCAAAAACTCAAGAATTAGAAATTATAAATTGATATAGTTTTCAAATATTGCCTAAATGATTAAAATAATTTAAATAAAAAAATTAAATGAACTATCTATAAGCTAACTATATGAACTGAACTCAATTAATTTAAGATGAACTAAGTTAAATCAATCCAATTTATTTGATTCCTCTAAGAGCAAGGATGTTGTCATGCTCTCATAATGGGTTGTGCCTCAATGACGGCATGAAGTGATGATGTGAGTATGTACGTAAAATGTATGGAATTCGAATATCAGTTTAGTAGTGTTGGTATTTAAAAAAAATTAAACTCCATGAATATATTATATTTGAGCCTAATACCTAGCTATAGATAAAGTTGAATCTTAAGCTGTAATGTGTAGATAATAAAAAAGTACGTTGTCTTTCAAAACCTTCAAGTGATGTTATCGAGCAGTCTAACCACTCACAGACAATTTTAGGGTGGCAATGGCTTCATCTTAATCTCATATTAAAAAATACAAGCACGCACTTTCTCATTCCTAATCTTAATTTTTTTTTTTTAATAATTTCATGTACCAGAGAATGCATTGATGGCCCCAAAACGGGCCTTTGGTGATATTGTTGAAAAAAGGGTCGATGCTTAAATGTTCCACAAAAAATTTGTCCACATATATCATTATTTTTAAGAAAAAAATATAACACAAGTTTGTTATTTTTAATAAATTTTTTATTTAAATTCATATTTATTTAATAAAATAATACAAATTTATTATATTTATAAAAATGATAACAAATTTTATTTAAAAAAAAAATTATAAAAAACGCATCAAACACACGTCGTGTGTTTGGTTAAAAAGGATGACACGTGATATGTCTCTGACACATATCTATAGCATTTTAAAAAATAAGCTTTTATTATTATTTTTATATAGATAATAAATTTGTGATGATTTATGAAATAAATACAAATTTAAAATATTCTTTGCTAAAACACTAACCGATTTATACTAACCTACATCCTTATTTTTAAGGGCTATCTGCCTATATGAATCTCCATCGAAAACTTCAACCATTTGAAACTATCATATTTCACTTGTTAAAAAACTCATTTAATATCCTAACTAACTTGTATGCTATATATGCTTTAAAGATCAAGAAGAGAATGTGGATTTAAAATGTTCAATGTAAAAAAGTGTGAGTGCATAATGGTTTATTAGAAAAACTTACACTGCATATAGGTAGGTATGTTTTTGAGGTTTGAATTTCAAATCCTAATGCGTGCATTTGGATTGTTGTTAAAAAAAATAATGACTAAAAGAAAATTAATATGAAAGATTAATTAATAGAATGAAAACAGAAAAAACCAACCCAACTCGAGCTCTAAATATGAATGCTTGAAAGTACAAATTCCAAAGTGCTTCCAATATTCCTCACTAATTCGCTTTTGCTGGCTGCTAAGAACAAGACACATTGAATGCATCCAAAAAGTATAATGCCGAATTAAATGTTCAAAAATTCAATCTCCAAATTCAAGTAGACCCCCCAATAAAAAAATAATATATATGTACGTGGGTATGTATATATATATATATATATATAAACAATACATGTTCATCTTCAAACCGTACTCAAAGATCAACTCCCCCATCCCTATACAACCCCTTGGAAACCCCTGTGTAAAAGTGCCTAACTGGCTCTCTCTGTCATTCATTCTATTACTCCAAGTCTCTGACCCTTCTTTATTACACTATTGCAATTTGCACATACATACTTCACAGCTTAATTAATTGTACACACATATATTATAAAATGTGTAAACTAACGTCAACTCTCTGCTGCAAATGCAAATCAAACCTTCTCACAATCAAACACACGGAAGATCCCATCATGCTCAATGGTCCACTCATTGCCAAAACCTCAACAACATCCCATCAAGAAGAACAAACCCATAAACCCAAAAAATCACATTTATCTCTAGCCATTTTAGAAATCAATTCCATAGCTAAAATAGCTCTACCAATGATATTGACAGGTCTCTTACTTTATTCTCGTTCAATGATCTCTATGCTTTTTCTTGGTCGTCTTGGTGAACTAGCCTTAGCTGGTGGTTCACTTGCAATTGGCTTTGCTAACATCACCGGCTACTCTATTCTCTCTGGTCTAGCCATGGGAATGGAACCCATTTGTGGTCAAGCTTTTGGTGCCAAAAAACATACACTTCTTGGTCTCTCTTTACAGAGAACTATACTTCTTCTAATCATCTGTTCAATACCCATTTCTTTTCTATGGCTAAACATGAAGGCAATCCTTCTAATTTGTGGCCAAGACGAAGCTATAGCCTCAGAAGCCAAGTCTTTTCTTCTTTACTCAATTCCTGATCTCTTTGCTCAGTCTCTTTTACACCCATTAAGGATCTATCTTCGAACTCAAACCATTACACTGCCTCTAACATATTGTGCTGCTCTAGCAATTTTATTTCACATACCCATTAATTATTTTCTCGTTTGTTACTTAAATTTAGGAATTAAAGGTGTTGCTCTTGGTGGGGTTTGGACTAATTTCAATCTCGTAGCTTCTTTAATCTTCTATATCATTATCAAAGGCGTTCACAAACAAACTTGGGGAGGTGTTTCTATGGAAAGTTTTAAAGAATGGAATAAACTTCTAAATTTGGCAATTCCAAGCTGCGTTTCTGTTTGCTTAGAATGGTGGTGGTACGAAATTATGATTTTGCTTTGTGGGTTGCTTATTAATCCAAAAGCAACTGTTGCTTCAATGGGCATTTTAATTCAAACCACAGCATTAATTTATATATTCCCTTCTTCTTTAAGCTTCAGTGTATCGACAAGGGTTGGTAATGAATTGGGCGCTAATCGACCAGAAAAAGCAAAGCGCTCAGCTATCGTTGGTCTTTCATGTAGTTTTGTATTGGGATTTTGTGCTCTGATCTTCGCAGTAATGATTAGGAACAAATGGGCAAGATTGTTCACTAATGACAAAGAGATTATAGGTTTGACTGCATTGGTTTTGCCGATAATTGGTCTATGTGAATTGGGAAATTGCCCACAGACAACAGGGTGTGGAGTTTTAAGAGGGACTGCGAGACCAAATGTTGGAGCTAATATAAATTTGGCATGTTTTTACGTAGTGGGAATGCCAGTGGCTTTGGGTTTGGGTTGTTTTGGTGGGTATGATTTCGAGGGGCTTTGGCTTGGACTTTTGGCTGCACAAGGTAGTTGTGGTGTGACGATGTTGGTGGTTTTGAGTTGGACGGATTGGAAAGTTGAAGTTGAGAGAGCCCAGAAGCTGACTGGGGCTTTGGTTGTTGATAATGACAACTTTAAGGTTGACGTAGAGAAACTAAATAAAGCTGAAATTAAGGAGTATTTTTATGATTCCCATGTTTAATTAATCCTATTCTTCTTTTTCTTCTTCTTCGTCATTTGTGTGTGTGTGTGTGTTTTTTTTAGTTATTTTAGATTTTGGTTCTGAGCTGTACATAGGTGGGTGTAGTGAAAAATTTCTATTAATATATAAATTTTAAAATAATTTTAACACATGGTAGAATAAAATATGAATGAAAAAAATTATAAATTTATATGATATTATTATTTATTGCAGGACTAAAATTGCAGTAACTTTTGACCTGTGTTTCGATTCATCCTAATTATATTTGTTCGCACTCCTCCCTCCCTCATTTTTCTCTTTGTCAACAATTGATTCTTTCAATATCCTCCATTTACTTTTCCCTTCAATTTTTTTGAGTGACCAGAGTAAATTTCTATTTAAAAAAAAAAAAAAACTTGTATTGACTATGATATCTTTAATTGCTATGATAACATCCTTTTCTTATAAAAATATCAATTTTTCATAAAATGTCCACATGCATCTTACTAAAAAAAGCCTTCAATGAAACCGTATAAGCAATTTTTTAAAAAAATTATACATTCTTTTTGTTATTTTAGAAATTAGAGTGTATTATTTTAAATTTGAATAAATTACTATTAAAAACATGTTATTTTATCGATATGAAAAGTGAGACGAAGAACTAAAATAAAAATACTCGAAAAAAGTTTGTTCAATTATTATTATGTGTTTTTATTGACTATTGTAATAATCTGATATATTCTTCATTTTTTTATTTAATTATCATTTTTATTTAAATTATTTAATATTATTTATGTGTTATATTTTTAATAATTATTTCAAGTTTTTTAAAATTTAATTAATAATCATATTTATATTCAAATAAATTGTTATTTCTCTTGTAGTGGTATATACTAATAATCGACACATAAATGGTTGTTTAAGTGTTAAAATATTTATAAAAACAATCGTCATCTTTATAGCCCATAAATCTAGATTAAGATTCAGTTGGGAAGGAAAGGCGACAAATTTTTTTTTTTTAAGAAAAAAAGCAAGGGAACAAAATGGATTAATTAATGGCTATACACATGGCCTGATGAACTCTAAACACGATGAATATTAATTAGCACAGGTGGCCGATGAACTTGGCCGGTTGTTTAAAAGTTAAACTCTAGCATACCTAGTGGTATAGGTTAGTGGTTTGGAGTATACAGCGAAATTGATGTCTCTATTTCTTTCTTTTTTATTGTATGGTTTAGAAAAACAATTGAAAAGTTGATAAAATTCACACATTGACAATTTATAACGTGTTAAGAGAGTGTATAAATGTATCTATATATATATCTTTAAAAGTTACCTAACACAAGATGTATGATACAATTAAAGTACGTCATATGTTAGAGATTTATTTTTAAAAAATGGTTTAAACTATGTTAGTGTGTTAAGTATATGAGGTTGGTTTTGTTATTAAATAATTAAAATATATTCTAATTAATAGTAAATAATATATATATATGTGAAGTGTTAAAAGAACACACTTGAAATGGAAGGTAAGTACAATTTTAAAGTGAAGGGTCTTAATGGTCTTTTCTTTTTCTTTTTTAAGGCATAATATGTTATTTATTACTTTGATTTAGAAAATATATTTTTAAGTTTATTTTATTTTGTAAAAAATGTATCATTAAGTTCATTTATTTTGTAAAAAAAAATTTACCCGAATTTTTAAGAAATTTCTTTTTTTCAATTTAAACAATTTTTTTTATTTAATATCCAAAATCACAAACAATGAATATTTTATTTAAATTCGATTGAAATAATTTGTTAAAATATTTGAGTAATTTTTTAATCAAAAATTACATCTTAGATGTGTATAATATCTATACAAAAAAATACAAATAAATATATGTTACATGTATTATTTTATTATAATAAAAAATTAAATAAAATAATAACTTTGTCATTATCTAATATATTTTTTATAAATAGATGAACTTAAAACTTAAAAAAAAAACACCTTCACCGTAATTTTCCTTCATTTTATATTACAAGTAGGTTCATGTCAAATGATATTAAGCAAAAGGTCATATAGTTTTAAAGTATATTATCCTTTGACCGGGGGTATTGTTTTTAAGATTTGACTTTTTTTTAATTCTCAAACAAATGTTAATGTCTAGGTAATAAGAAAAAATATATATATAAGAATAAATTTATATAATTGTGTTTAATAAAAAATTAATATATCAATTATTATTATAATATATTTATGATATATATTAATATTAAAATAATAAACTAACTTCTTAAAAGATCATGAATAATAATATAAGCATAATAATATTTTATAAGTTAAATTATTATTATATAAAAATATATTATTATCATTAATAATTAATTATAAAAATAAAATAGATAATTTTTATATTTTATTATAATATTATTATTGTTTTAATTTAATAATATCTCAAAGTCATAAGGTACATTCGGAACAAAATAAAAAAGTCAAAATGTACCTGCAAATAGTAGTCTCTGTCTCTGAGGAAGAAATGTATTAAGTATTAACGAATAGATTAATAGCTTTGTGTCTTGTTTAGGCTTCGCGTGAAAGAAGCAGAAAATATAAATATAAATTGAAAAATATTCACCTGTTAATTTTACTTTTCATAAATTAAATATATTATTTTAAATTAATGTATTTAATTTACTTTATTGTTACATTTATAAAAAAAATTACCAATTTAATTATTTTAATTATTTTTTAAATATTCTTTTATCAAATATCAACTTTCCTATAATAAGATTCAAATTGATATTAATAGAAAAAAAAAACTCAAAATATCCAAATTTACGATATTAACATGATTAAAATATAACAACATTAAAAAAGTGACAAATATAATCAATATGTTACAATAAAATAAATATAACATTGTTGAGAAGTAACACATTGATCAAGAAAGTCAAAAAAATGATGGTTAAATTTTTTTGACAATTTTTACTCTTTGATAGTTCTTTTGTAGAGAATTATATCATGACTTTCTATATGGTATCAAAATGGGTCATTGGGTTCAATTGATGTGCCCAACATAGTCAATTCTGATTATTCAACCTCACGATCGATCGATTTTTACGATATCTTCATCTGATGTGATGAGGGGTGTTGAGGAATCCCACATTAATCACTAAAGTCATCAAAGTACTAGTTATAAGGTCTTGGCAAGTCATACTTTTTGAGAACTCTTTTGGAGAAAATTATGTCATAACTTTCTGCAAACATCATACTACTTTTATAAATGAGTGTCTCTATTGTCATAGCTGTTTTATTAATAATAGAGTAAAATTTATATTTTTAAAAATACTTGTGCATTAAATTACAAAAAAATTATTATAACATCAATTTTTATTGCTCTAAATTAAAAATAATAATTCCCTTATAAATTTATATCAATTGAAAATGCATGATTTGGTATTTTTTTGAAAAAAATAGGATCATTTATTGATTTAAAATAATCCAATAATATTTTTTGTTTATGATTACACTAACATAAAAACAAGAAAAAGTTAAAACTAAATTTTGATTGTCTTCTACTACATCCCTTTTGCCACACAAAATGGCTGCACATTCAAACCAAGTATTAAAAGATATATCGAAATACTTAGTAGAGAAATAATTAAGATAAATAAACTTTAACATAATTTTTCAATTACATATTTTATAAAAATAGTAACCTTATTTCTAATTCATATATTTTTACTATTTAAAAAAATCTAATTCATTATTTTATATTAAATATCGTCTAATTTAATATTTTTTAAATTAAACTATAGTTATTTAAATTTGATAAATATTACACTTTGTTTGATTAGATACTATTTAATATTATTTTTATTATTATAAGTTGTAAGAGTATTATTTTATATAATATTTTTAATTTATTTAAGGAATAATAATAAAAGTTAAGAGGATATGTATGACAGAATATTTCTAAAATATTTTAATTAAATATTTCAAATTTTAAATAATTATTATTTTATTTTAATTTCAAAAAATATTAAGTTTTTATCTACTTTAAATATTAAATATTTTATAGTGAAAAAAATACAAAGAAATTAATTAGTTTTAATCATTTATGTAGTTGGAATTTAGGTTAGAAATTGTATCATTTAATTCTTTAATCATAAAAAAAGTGTTATTTTAGTATAAATTATATTATTTTAATAATTTTTTATTAAAATTTTATTATTTTTTATCAAGTAATTAAACATAATTAAAGTATAATTTTTTTCAATAAAGTGATAATTGATATGAAAAAATTACTAAATATTAATTTTAATATTTATTAATTGTCATTATTTTACTTTAATTTTTTTAAAAAATTAAAAATATATTTAAATTAATTTCTATTTGAATATTATTATTGTTAATTTATTTTTAAACAATTTCATATAATTTTACTTTTATCATTATTAAAGACTTCATATTTTAATCGTAATATAATTTATTCTTAATTAATTTATTTTTTTATAATTAAATAATTAAATGATATATATATTATATACATATTTTATATATGACAAATATAACATTATATATAGTGGTATGATGAGCACCAAAACTCTATTTCACCCCTGGCGCTAAAGAGTTATCATATAAATAACCAATAAGAAAATATGAAAAATCATCACATTTATACTCTAAAGGAAAATTAAACCCTAAATTCTGAAAAATAAACCTTATATTTTAAAAATTGAATCTTAAAATTACACCGTATTAATATTATTAAATAAATACAAAAAAAAACTAATGCTATTTTTAAATCGAACTACTCTTCCATTATAGGAACTAATATAACATAGTTTTCTAAATTAAAATGCACGTGTAATTTGTTTGATTTTCATGAAAATAAGATATGGGAACGTGATATATAAATTTTTGTGAACGTTAAGAGAACGTGATATTGAATTATATTATGCAACTATTATTTAAATAACTACTCCAATAAACAAAGGTAAATATCATTTTTTCCTTTTTTCCCCTTCATACATATATTGGATGTCTCTGATCAAATTAGAGTTATTCCACAAAGATAAGAAACAAGAAGAGATAGAGTAAGAATCTTTCTGCACCAATAGGGAGGAAAAAAAAAGAGTAGAATTGGAAAAACTTTTATATAAGACAGGTGCATGAATATTTGATGTATCTTGATAATTTCCAAAAAATGTTATTAACTAGTGCTTATATAAAATGGGATATTCTATATACAATTAAATATATCTATGTAAAACAATCATAAAAATTCTACAAGTTATTCACGAGTCTTACTTATGTAGAAGTCTTAGGTAGAGTTGTACAAACTCTCTTTTTTTTTCTTAACAATGAAAAGCATTAATTATTTCTAGAGTCCAGTTATCAAGGTGGGTGGTTGACATTAATTTTTTAATCTCTATTTTGTTTTCATTTTTTACAATAAGGTTAGAATATGCATAAATACTACAATATCTAATCTAGGAATATCATGTCAAAATATATTTTTATGTTACGTATTTTTCTGTATAAGAGTCTTCTTATGTATACTAAAGAAACAAATATAAAACCATACTCCTAATAGCTGATGTACATCCATACTTTCTGCTTCATTAAACATTGTTGTCTGTCATTTCCTTACTCCACTAACATTGTTGTCTGCCACTTTTACTGCACACGCTAACACTTCTTCTCAAGTTGGTGCATATATGTCTCTTATGTCCAATTTGTCAAGTGAGTTGTAGAAGTTTTTTGCAAACATAGATTTTGTGAGTATATCAGTCAATTGATCTTCTGATTTAACGAATGAAAGCTGAATAATCTTTTCTTCAAGATTTTGTTTGATGAAGTTCTGATCCACTTCATCATGCTTCGTGCGATCATGTTGAACTGGATTATGAGAGATGAAAATGACTGCTTTGTTATCACAAAATAAGTTCATTTCAGAGTTAGGAGTAACACCAATCTCAGTTAGAATTTTTTTCAACTAAAGAAGCTCACATATTCCCTTGACCATTTCTCAAAATTCAGCTTCAGCGCTAGATAAGACAACTACTTTTTGCTTCTTGCTCCTCCATGTAACAAGATTACCCCCCACAAAAGTAAAGTACCCAGCAGTAGATCCAACGACATCCAATTGACCATTCCTTGAAAACATAATTCCTTTCCCATGGTAGGATTTTAAATAACGAAGTATTCGCATAACGACATCCATATAGTCTTCACTTGGGCAGTGCATGAATTGACTCACGACACTCACAACATAAGCAATATCAGGTCGAATATGAGATAAATATATGAGTTTACCCACTAACCATTGATATCAATGTTTATATGTTGGTACTTAGTCAACATATTCTCCAAGTTAATGATTTTGAACCATTGGAATATCAACAGGTTTACAATCTAGTAGTCCTGCTTCTATTAGTAGATCTATAGTATATTTCCTTTGGGAAAGACATATGTCTTGTTTTGATCTTGTTACCTCAATACCTAAGAAGTATTTGAGTCCTCCCAAGTTCTTTATTTCAAACTCATTTGACAGTTGTTCTTGAAGCTTAAAGATTGCTTGTTTATCATCCCATGTAATGATCATGTCATCTACATAGACTATAAAGGTTGTTATCTTCCCCAATTGATGTTTTAGGAAAAAGAGTGTAGTCAAAGTTGCTTTGTTGAAACCCATATTTCTTCATTACTGAACTCAACCTACCAAATCATGCTCGATGTGATTGTTTTAGTCCATACAATGCTCGTTGTAATCTACATGCAGTTTTTTTTCCCGATGTAATAGTATATCTTGGTGGGATATCCATGTAAATCTATTCTTTAATATCACCATGAAAGACGACATGTTTTACGTCAAGTTCGTGCAATGGCCAATCTAAATTTGCTGCAAGAGATAACAAAACTCTAACAGTTTTTAGTTTAGCCACACGTGAGAAGGTTTCTTGATAATCTATCACATGTTTCTGTGTATATTCTCTTGCTACTAGCCTCGCCTTGTATCGATCAACTAACCCATCTTCTTTATACTTAATGGAGAAAATCCACTTGCATCCTACCATCTTCCTCCCTTGAGTCAACTTGCTTAACACCCATGTGTTATTCTTCTACAATGCCTCAAATTCCTCTTTTATAGCTTGAGCCCATTTTGGATCAAATAAGGCTTCTTCAACGCTACTTGGAATTTGACATGAGAAGAGTGTTTGTGCAAACGCCGTGATAGGTTCTGATAACCCTTGAGTAGATACATAATTGGTTATTGGATACTTGGATTGTCGTTCTTCTCTTTCTGGGGAGTATCGAATTGGAGGTTTTACTCGATTGTGTCTGAAAGGTAGAACATAACCAATAGATGTATCTATAACATTAGTTTGTAAAGGTGTGATATGATAGCTTACCTCAGGAGTATTCTCAGTAAGAGGATAATTGGGTACTAGAGAGTGGAAATGGTGCATCAACCACCTCATCTCTGGAGATTCAGTTCTTGGAAGTTCAAGTTTGGGTCTAGGTACTGACTCCTCCATATTGTTAGCACGATCTGAGTATGCTGGATTGTTACTAGTGTCTAATATTTCAACATCAAGTTAATTTTGTTCTTCACTATAACTCTCCACTAAACATTGTTGTCTGTCATTCCCCTACTCCACTAACATTGTTGTCTATCACTTTTACTGCACACGCCAACATGTCACATATAACATGCACATTTTCTTGCATGCATAAATTATACATTATGTTTGGTCGAATACCACCAGGATTAGTTCATGATGTAATGAATAAGTTATGAGGTTAAAACCAAGATAAGTTTTAAAATATAATTTGTATTTATAAAATGATCGGTGACACTTCTTTCGTTACATATGCTTAAGTTTTGAGAGAGATTTAATAATTACTATGAAATCATAGATAGATGTGTAAATGTTAAAAACCTATTAATTCTAATTGTTAAATTTTAATTGTTTAATTATATGTTACATGGATAAGGATGATAATGAATCGATTTGAGTCAGATACAAATTGAACTAAGCTAACTTGCATGTTGATTGAGCTTAATTATTTTAAGTGATTTTGAGTTCTATTCGATTTGGGCATTATTCTTAGGAATCATTGATCCATTTTAAATATTATTTTTAATTCTTTAAAATGTAAAAATATTATAAAAAAAATTCAACCCATCTCAAAGTGATATTACAAATAATGAGATATGTAATGTATTGTTTGGAACCCAAATTAGTGTGCCCGCCCAAAGTCAATCCAAACGAGATGAGAACTTACAAGGCATTGAAATTTTGAGTCAAATTACAATCCGCTCATATAAAGACAACACTTATATGAAAGTGATAGATATATAAAATGATTATTAGACAACAATATTTTCATATATTCTATCACTTTTTTGTATTAATTTTCATCAAATATGTTTTAAAAAATGATCTAGTAGCCATATTTTCATATATAAAATGATCTAACTTAGTAATTTCAACATACAATAAAAAAAATTGGAAAAAAATTCATAGGTAATAAAAAGATTTTGATATAAATTTTTTAAAAAGCATAAAATATGGCATTATTTAATAATATTACAGTTTCTTTTGGTGACAAAATGAGAATAATTCATCCAATATTCGTGAAGAAGAAAGTTACGTATTGCTCACATATATTGTTCTATTTAATTTAAACAAAAAAAAATATGAGTGGAATTTATTTCATTCTTTAATAAAAAATATGGAACCAATAATTGAGGGGAACTCTAAAATAATGAAACTAAATTATTATTATATGACTAATATATTAAGACTATTTGGGCTCTCCATAAATAGAACACGTAAATTTTTACAGAAATTATGTGTCATGTTCTCAACTTTTTTAAGAAGAAATTTTTTAGCAAGTTATCATTTTTTTTTAATTTACTCCTACAGAATGAATAATTAGAAAGCAAATTAAACAAAACTAATTATTAAAAAACGAACCTATCAGTCGTATTTTTTCCCATATAAATTACAAAGCTGAGGGAAATTTATAAATTAGAATCTTTTTCAAAGAATTAATTCAGCTGTTTATAAATGCAAGCAATGTTATTTGTGAAATGTATATTTCGGTGGCCTTTTCAGTCTCACCAATAGCTACTTGTACAAGTCTTGCTACTGCGTTTAGAAAAATTAAAATACAAGTTGACAAATTAAAAAAAATGATAATAATCATTGAATATTGTACTATTTAAGAAGAACGCAATATACACTTAAATTTCCACGTATACCGATGATTTAAATTAGGGGAGTTGCTTATAGCTAATCATTATCTTAATAACTTAATAATAACGTTTATTATAAAGTTCGTAATTATTTAATAGATCATATATACTTTAATAATGTTAAACTAAAAAATAATTACCCAAATAATAATATAGGTTTAAGGTACCCGTTTATTCAACCTCATTTTAAGGTACCCGGCCGCTTATATAGGGATTTGCAGTGATTTTCATGCTTTAAAAGATCGATGACTAAGGTATTGATGTCATTTTAAGTTAATAAATATAAAGAATCGTTTTATATTTAAGAATATTACTATATCTCATAAACATAATCATGCTAATTTATATAATAATTTTTTATTTAATATAATTAATTCATTTGCTATGTTATTTAAAATCCATATAAATATATACCCAGCTTATTCAATTCTCAACCTATTAAGTTGTCACCAATTATCAAAATCAAGTTGATTAATTTTATAAAAAATAAAAGTCTTCTTTCTCATAGATAAATAAAATAGTATGACTATATAACGTAAATGTTTTTTTCTGAAGAAAATACGTCAAATAGACTTAAATTTGAGGAAGTAATCCCCGTAATCTCTCGGCATGTAAAGTTGGAAGATAACATATTTGGGTAAAGGTCAATCGGGATTATGACATGATAATCTCTAAACTTTTAATAACATTAATTTAGGATAGAAATATTATAACAATTTAAATTATTATTATAAAAATAATTTATTAATAATAACTTTATCTAATAATAATATTAATATTATAAATAAAATATATATTATTGTGTTAATACGGCAAAAATTTATATAGAGATTATGCAATTAAAGATAAGGGTGAGAATAATAATATTGAAAATAATAAATGAGAAATAAGGATTCATATTTTATAATATAAGATAAAGATAAAGATAGAGATTGTATTTCTTATTATATTCTTCAAAATTATATATTATATTTTAATAAATATATAAATTTATTTATTTATTATAGATTTAATTATATTTAAACTCAAACTAATTATAATTAATGTATAATGTATTTTATATTTAATCTTTTTATTTATTTATTAAAACATTAATAGTTTTTCTTTTATAAAAATCATTTGAAATATTCTTCTAAATTCAAAAAATCTAAAATTTAATTATTATTTTATAAATTATTCTTGTTATTTCAATCTAGTTTGTAAAAAAGATTATACTGAAGTTGTTTAATATAAAAAGATAATGTATATATTGTTATATATTTTATTTTTCTACCACATAAATATTTTATTTTTTATAATCTACTAGTATTGTTATCAATTTCAAGGTGTATTATATTTGTTATTTTTTTAATTTTTTATTTGTAACTAAGTAATGTAAAATTTAAGAAGAAATTTTACAACATAAAATAAACGGTCAAATTTATATTGTTGTTAAAGAGTAATAAAATAATGGATAGAATTTGTGAATAAATATTAAAAAAATTAATTATATTGTTAAAATCAAATTTATCATAATTGAATTTAGTATTAAAGAAGTTATAACATTAAATGAAAATAGAGTCCGAAAAATAAACTAAAAAAATTGATTAAATTGTTTTTTAAAATAAATAATGTACTCTTACTCTCACAAAAACTTGGTTATATGGCTGAAAATGTTGTTTTAAACCTTTTTTTTACAGAGTTATAGTTTTTAAAAATGATTGAAATTATGATTTTTTTTTATAATAAACTAACAACTATTGTTGTTTTAAATATTGTAGAATTTAAAATATATGTTAAAAAATATAACTTTTTTTTACAAGTATAAAATAAAAGGAAAATATATATAGTAATTTTATTAATTTTTATGTATAAAAAATATGAGATATTATATATAATATGTTGATACAAAAGTTCATAAAAGTTATCAAAAGGATAACAATCAAATTATACACTAAAAGAATATTAAGAATGCACAAATATTACAAATAAAAAATACAATTATGAAAATTGAAAGATTGCGCGTACCCCTTTCTGGTGATCGATATTGCTTTCATCCTAAAACTTTAACTTTTCTAAGTGAGTTTCATGCATTTAAGCGATAATTAATCATATTCATCAAATTAAAATTATCACACTATCGCCTTTTTGGACATTCACATCACGCGTTTCTTCTCTTTTCAAAATAAAAGCTTGGAGTTGGAGTTCTATGGCTGAATAAAATGCTTGGATCGATGCGGAAGAATCACAGAGCGTCTATTGTGCTTTTCAGCTTTCAATTTAAAGTATTTACAAGATTTTGATGGATTTAATAAATTAGTAACCAAAACTGTCAAACTATTACTTATTTATTAGATTTTATGAATTCGTTACGTCCCTTTTGTATTAAAAAAAATTGTGATTGAAAATATACTATACTTATTTTAAAAATAACGTTTACATTTTTTTGTAATAATTTAATCATATATATTGTTATAAAAAATGACTACGTAATGACAAAAAAATATTTTTTTATTTTTATTTTTATTTTTCTTCAATCATATTAGGTATAATTTATTTAAATTATAACAATTTTTATCTAATTTATTAAAAAAAAATTCTTTCTCATTACACGGATACTTTTTCATAATAATAAGACTAAATTAGATCTAAATATCATTTTTGTAATAAAAAATAAATATTGGGGTATCTTGAGTTTATATATATGTAAAAAGATTAAACTTTGGGGATCTATAGAATTCTTAAGACTTAAGCTGAATAATAAAGTACAGAAAAGGAAGCAGGGGAAAAAAATCTACTGGTTAATTACTCGGTTACCTTTAATTTTAAGGGGATGTTTATTAAAGGAGAATCGAATTAAGGAAAGTAATTGACTTTTATTGAATAATGGGAATAATATCATTTTTATTCTTAACTTCTCAACTCCATCGTTATTATTGATTTTTCTTCCTTATTAACAAAATTATTTTATTTATTTTTTTGCATTTTAAAAGTTGACAAAATTATCCTTATTTAAATGTAATAAATATGAAAATAAATTATTAATAAATTCGAAATTATTAATAAATTCTATTACATATTACATGACTCGAATTTATCATTTTATTATTTATATATAATACTTAGTTTAATTATTTACCATTTTTTTGTTTATTTATCTACTATATACCATTACTTATATTTAAAAAAAATAATCATTACTTATATTTCTGAAACATGTAATATTGTGAAAATGTTTACACTTTACCATAACTAATCATTAATTAGGCCGGTAATTACTACAATAATATATTACACACACACATATATATATATATATATATATTAACATATAAATATCTTACACATGCAAATGCATGGCACACATGCATATTAAATTACTTGAATTAATGTAGTTTGATCTGAAATAACATGCATCCATCCTGCATATAACTGCTTAAGAATATTAGATTTTCTTCAAGAAAAAACCCCAATTTAATTAATCAGCAAAGTTCATAGGTATACAAATATTATAAAATAAAAGAGAAGGAATATAAATATATAATTAAATTTAAAATATGAGAGTCTAATAAAGTTTGATGATTTGGAAGATAATATATGAGAAATAGGGCTCTCGAAGGTGGCCTTTAGTCATTTACTTTTTTCATATAGTCGAAAGGCATAGATTGACACCAAATTTAGCACATTCAAAAATTCAAATTAACACATTAAAAATAGGACAATTTAAGTTCAAGTTTAATATATTGCATAGCAAAAAATTACTTTCATTGATCAAATTTAATTTTTAATATCTTTTTATACTGTGTATATATTTTCTTTTTTATATAATTATATAACGTCGGTTGACGTGGATAGCGTCAGTTGACGTGGATAATCGACTTTAAATTTATTAAAAATCAGTTTTTTCTAAAAACCGACTTTACACATCGACTTATATACTCCTTTTTGTAGTAGTGTAAAGTAAAAAATATTTTTTTTTTACATATTTAAAAATATAGTATATATATATATATTATAATTGTTTTTTTAGAGACTAAAAGTAAAAACATATAAATAGTATCATTAAAAGTCGGATCGATGGTGTAATAATCAAAGGTTTATTAATTATTTGGAGGCTATATACATCAAATTAAGTGAAATTAGATTGATTTTAGAGGAAAAGAAAAAGAAAAAGAAAAAATGCTACTTCAAAAATTAGATAAGCTGTAAATAAATTTTGTGTGATAAGTTGTGAATTTTGATATATAATATATATGATCTATAAACAAATATTAGTTAGACTTAATAGAATACATAGGTTTGTTAACGGAATGGTTGGGGCCTTCTTTTATTTTTTGTATTTGATTTAAAATTTATCTTTTATTATCACTTCAAAATTTTATAGGGACATATCATGAATTTCTAAACGAGTAATGAATATTTAAGTAATATTTTATATGTTATTTTTATTTTTATTTATTATAAAGAAAAAATTACGAACAAATAAGTCAATAATAAATATTTCATTATAGAAAAAATAAAATTTTGAGTTAGTAACTCAACACTATCTTATACCCCTGTTAATTCAAGAGAATAATGTTATTTTTATTATGAGTTTTTGGTTATTATTAGAGGTATAATTATCCAAAAAATTATTAGTAGTTTATATGGTACCCCTTTGATTAAAAAATTTCAGTCATTGAATATCATACAATGTGCACCCACACAGGGAGAAGGGAGGGAGATTGGGTGGGTCATACCCCCTCTCATCTCCGTAAATTTTTTACTATTTTGTATAATTGATTTTATAATTTATATATTTATATGACTAAAATATATATAATTGATTTTATAATTTAAATATTTATACGAGTAAAAGAGACATTTTATTAGAATAAAATTATTTTGAACTCATGCAATTTTATTTTTTTGGTCATTTTGATAACACTTTATATAATTTATCCACCTTGTTATTTTATATTGTTAATTTAAATATTGTATGTACAATAAATTTCACATATTTTATTTGTCTTATATTATTGTATACTTAGTAACAAAAAACTGACCAAAATCATTCTATGTTTTAAAGTAAAATTTTTAACTATTGATATTATTTTTAAACTTAATTTCATCTCAAAATTTAGGTTTTTAGGAAATTTATTCTGATACCATGTTAGATTAGAATCTAACTTCATCTTAAAACTCAAGTTATGAGATAAATAATTCCTAAGTTTATATGTGTAATAGAAGTCTAGTATTGACCGATGTGGGACTAAATATCCCCCTTCCACATCAACTGGTAGTCCTGGTCGGCACTAGATGGGCGAAGCACGAGGGTGAGTGTACCGCCAGTGTCAATCAAGACCACCAACCGATGTAGATGGGAGATTGTTAAGTCCCACATCAACTAGGTACTTGTCTTCCATTGAACATATAAACTTAGACAATCCTTCATCTTATAACTTGAGTTTTGAGATAGAGTTAGGCTCAAGTTTAACATAGTATCAAAACTAGTTCTTTGGCTTATTCGCCTCCATCGGTGCTCAAGAGCTTGGTGGTGCACTCATCCTCGGGTTTTGCCCATCCAATGCTGACCAGGAACACCAACCGATGTAGAGGAAAATGTTAAGTCTTACATCGACCAAGTACTAGTCTTCCACTGTATATATAAGATTGAACAATTCTTTATCTCATAACCTTGTTTTTAAGATGTAGTTAAGTTTTAATCTAACATGACATCAGAAGCTAATTATCTGGCTTCTTCGCCCCATCGAGACCCAATAACTTGGCGGTGCATTCATTCCAAGCTTTGTCCATCCAATATCAACCAAGACCACCAACCGATGTGGAGTGAAATATTAAGTCTCACATCAATTAGGTACTAGATTTCTATTGTACATATAAGTTTTTACAATCTTTCATCTCATAACTTATATTTTAAAATATAATTAGATTGAATTAAATAAATTTTATTTTTAAACACGTTTATATTTTATAATTACATTTAATTTTAATTTTTTTCTTTTTACATCTTTTACCACGTGTTACTTGCACCCGTGAACTAGCTAGGCTCACTACTTGCGTCTTTTAGCATAATATTTTAATATTTCTCTTTAAATATTTATATACTACCACTTCCTTTATTAATCCTTTAACCTGTGATTTGTTAAAAGGTACAACAACCAACGGGAGATAAGGAACAGTGTATATTATCACTTGGGAGGTGAAAACTAATAAAGGATGTTAAAAAATGAACAAAGAAAACAAAGGGTCACTTAGTAGTGTACTCTATGCCTAAGAGAAAAGGTGGCCAAATTAATTAGTTTCCTGCATAATATTAATAACTCATTTGAGCAATTATTTACATTCATTTACCAGCAGGGCTCCAAATACCATGTCCCTGCAGACCTAATTCACCGTTGATCTTGTTTAAATTAACTTGAGTAAAATTAGTTAAATATTGAATTAAATCAATTTAATTCGAAATAATAAATATGATCTCAAATTCGTACTAAAAATAAACGGATTGCTAACTGTATATTTTTTTGAACTAATTGGATTTTTTATAAATGAAAAAATATTTTTAATAATATTAAAATTTAATATAAGCATTATTACATAAAATAACAAAAATAGGAGAATAATGTTATAATAATTAATCAATAAAAAAACACTATTAACAACATTCTATTACATCATCACTCAAAAATTAAGATTCAAAATAATCTACATCATATTTTATATTTCAATTAAATTATAATATTATCCACAATATTTTATATATGTATTCTAAAATCATAACACTTTTAATTTGAGTTCGGATTAACGAATTAGTTGGAACCCAACTCAAAGCTAACTCCATTTATTTTAAGCTATTTGTATTAATTTGAATTTAATTCAATTAATTTTCAATTCGAATTTTTTGATTCAAGTTCGGTTCAAGTTCATATGAACATATATTCAATGATTAAAATTAAATGGATAAGATAACTTTTCAAATTATAAAATTATATTTTTAACCTTTCACATCAATAAACGTTAAATATTTGGTTTTTTATTAATATAAATTGATGGACATATATTTAAAAAAGCTTTAAAATGTGATAAACATATGATTTTTTATAACGTGATGAATATTTTTTTTAAGAATATTGAAAATTAAAATATGCAATACTGTTAAATATGTGGAACATAAGTTGTATTGAGTAGTTTTTTTATAGATTATTTTTAATATAATTCAAATTTATAAATTAAAACAAAGATAACGATGAATCTTACCACCAGATGATATGGTTTTTGTATTGATAAATATAATAGATTTATAAAATTAATTGTACATAAATGAAAAATGATCACATTGACATTAGGAATATTTAAAATGTATAAGAGGATAAATTATTCATTGTGTATTGTGTTTAAAGTATACGATAACTTGATATTTTGTATCAATGAAATTTAAAATTAATTAATTTTTTTTTTAAATTCAAATAATTAAAATTAAAATAAAATATACTATATAAATAATAAATAACATCTCCTACAAATACTAATAGGACAAAACTTGCTCTTCTTGACCGCTCTATCAGGGCCCCTGCCTCGTTTGTTGTTGTATTTGTAAATGTTCCTAGCTTGCCACCCACCCGTAATTACCTTTAAAGATGCCTAGTTTTGTTGTTTTTAATTTTTTGTTTTTTGTTTTTCTTTTGAGTTAATGCCTACTAAAAGAAATTGCCTACTAATATTGATGGGGTTGAATTTGATGCTTGTTTTCGAACTATATTTTAGAAGTTTTCATATTTTTTATACTTTTGATCATCAAATAACAAACCACACAAATAATTAATAGTATTAATTTATGCAGGTGAAGTCCCATCCACTTCCCTTCTTTTTTTGAACGGAATATCACGTAGCTATATTTTTTTATTACATAGATAATTCTAATATTATTTTAAAATAACCATATTATCACAATAACTCTTATTATTTAATTAATAAAATTACATAAACATTATATATATTCATTATTTAAAACTCAAATGCATTGCTTGGAATTCAAGCATACCATCACATGGACAAGAAACGCAATGCCAGTCAGTATAGAGTCTTTCATTGATGGCTTGCAGTTTTTAGGGTAGAATTATGAAAAACCATTAATCCACCAATACAGTTTGACAATTACTTGTTTCTTCTAAGCAAATGAAACCTATTGGTTCTTCCTACAAATCATGACCACTATTATCATAACATCAGATTCTTTAGAAACTACATAAGTTATTGAATAAGATTGGATTAAAATATGCTAACTCTAATTACCCTTTTCTTTAACACCTCTTGATAATATATTCTCCAACCTGCCTTCACTAACCAAACAAGAATCTTTCTGAATTTGACAAGCGGAGAATCGGATTATATCTCAAAGCACTTTTTTTTTCTTGATTAATAAACTATTCCCCCTTTAATAATTTCAATTTTGGTTCCTCATTACCACTTGTACGTATATGATTACAAAATAAACCCTTTCATAACTAGCCTCTTTTTGTCATTTTGTAGTCCGTACAGGCCACAGGAGACAAGTGATAAAGTCTAATAATTTTCATCAACTATATTGTTGTTTGATAATTAAAGCAGCACAGGAATAAGAAATTTATGATTGACGTTATATGCTCTCATAGGTTGGGAAACACTATAGAGAGATGCTATAAGAAATTATTGACATTTAATAATATCAATAATAGTACTATGCAGGGGTGGCAACCTTATTGTATTAACCGTATTCGTACAGTATTTATGTCATTTATTATATTATTAATTGTATTAAATTTTCGTATTAGCTGTTACATAGAAAAAATTTATTAACTTTTTTTCTTGTTATTAAATAATAAAAACTTTAAAGACATAAAAAAAACTATTAATAAATTATTACTTAAAAATTTATGTGTTGTATGGTGTCAAAGATTATCACACCTAATATTATGCATTAAATGACATATCAAATATTGATAAGCTAGTTGGAATATAAAATCATAAAATAACTACGTGACTATCTATTAATAAAATAAGAGGTAAATTAAGTTCTAAAGAAGTGAATGCGATGAAAAATACTTTTTTGTTTTTTTTATTCAATAATAGTCCTAGTGTTTCACATCTATTGTAAATTATGATAAACTAGTTCACAAAGCAAGGAATCTACAAACAGCCAAATTTTTTGTTCATTAATCACTATCAAACACCAAATCCATAACAAATGGTAAGCGAACTCATAATAATCACTTTTTTAGTAAACACATAATCACTTTTACAGTAAACCCATCAAAACCAAAGGCCAAAGGTAGCACACATGTACTAAATACAGAATTGAATGGGATAAGAGAGAACAAGAAAAGCAAATGAGAAGGTCCATAATAACCACTTTTACAAATGTGACACGACAAAGTACAAACATATACTTGCTTCTTACATTGCATGGCTTTACTCAAAGAATTCCCAACTGAACTTAGGATGGACTGAATTATTGGTGGTTGAGGATGTTGAAGTTGAGTTAGAAACCAATACAGGGTTGAAATCAAAATCAAATGTCTCCCAATTTGTGGTAACAACTGTCTCTGAAATCTGCTGCTCATGTACTGACAAATTTTTATGCCCATTTGAGAACTTTTGTTGCTGCTCATACATTGGTGCATTTCTTTGCCCATCTAAATGCCTCTGTTGAACTTGCATTGGGTTATCAATTCCATTGCCAGCTGGATTCGCGTTTTTCATCTTTAAGCTATCCAAAGTTTCCACATATTTTTGAACTCTTCTTACCTAAATCAATATTGTTTAGGGGACAATTAGGTGTCATAATTTAAAATCGGGATATGAGATGGTATATATAGCTGCATGTTATGTAAAAAAAAAAGAGGTAAAAATAGTGTCTCATATCCTCTTTGATTCGAGTTCGAGTTCGAGTTCCTTACCCGTAGTTAGAATGGTTAGAGAATAAGTGTATCGCAAAATAGATTGTGTAAAATTGTTAAATGATACAATTCCAATTAAAATTTAGAGTAATTTCAACTTGGGAATTGTAACATAACTGGAATATATACGACAGAGTCCCATTATAAAAAGATTAGTGCTATAAATTTCTTATATTTAGAATTTATCAAAATAGATCCTGACATAGGAATAGTTTTGAAAATTTACCTGCATTTTTCTCTGCAATTTTACATCTCCATCTCCCATAATTCCATCTAATTTAAGAACATGGTTCATCAACAATTCAGTCAGATTAACCAAATCTGTTTCTGCAACCTTCCCACCTTTATTGATGATTGATTCAAGAGCAGACACCTGTTGTTATTCGCAAACAATTGTCAATTATCAAAGAAACATATTAATACATCTCAATCTCACCTAATTAAGAAAACACAAAGTAAAGGGACAAAAGACAATACGTACCCTGCCAGCAAACCTATCAATTTCCAAGCCGATCTCCGAAATAGATTTTGAAGCTTTCTCCATTTTGGCATTGCGACGCATCTCAAGTAAGCGCTTTTCTTGGCTAACTGGATCTTCAATCAAAACAATCTTCGATTTGTCTTTGACCCCAGAAATGTCGAGAAAAGCTTTTGAATCTCTTTCTTTGTCTTTGTACATCAGCTTCTGATCTTCATGGTGCAAACCCGTTGGACCCACCAACATTTTCTTCAACTCCCCTGTTACACCAAAAATCGAATACCTTACTATCAGAGTTTTAAAGTTCTCAAGTAAATGCCCAAATCATAATAAATAAAAAATCACAAAACTCAAGAGCCTGTAATAACTTTACCAAATGTGGCTTGAGAACTAATATCGATTACGTTGTACGTGGACCTGTATTTGACTCTAACTCTAATTGTAGGTGGAGGTACTACTGGGCTCTGATCCGAGTCGGTTCGCTTCTGAACTAACATTCCTCCCGGTCTAACCTCCCACTCGGCCCTCATCGACTCAGCTGAGCTTCCAATCGCATGTGGCATGCCTGTGCTCACTCCCATCTTCTTCTTCTTTTTTCTTTGCTCTGTTTTTCTGCCTTAAAAAAAATTCAGATCTTTTGGGATTTTGTTTTTTGACTATATGATATCAAAAATCAGAGTTACCAACGGAAACAAAGGCTTCTCTGAACTCAGAATTTAAATGAGTCAAATCCCAAAATCCAATACTTAGAAAGAGATCATGAACGGAGTTTGATGAGAGAGAAACTTGAACTCTGTTTTGTTTCCTCTTTGTATTTGAAGTATCAATGACGTCTCGCATAAATAAACACCAAACCCGTGAGTATTGAAATCTTAACCTTCATATAGAATTGTACTCTTGAAAAAAAAAATGGCTTTCGACAACAAAACAGAATTTTTCGGACTTCAAACCAAAGATCTCTTCAGCATAAATGTACACAAATATCTCGGACTTAAAAGAATAGAATGTCCTCCGTAAATCAAAACTGCTCTCAGAGAATCAGAGCAACGAGAATGTAAGAGAAATAATGAAGCAATTTTATCAAATTCTGGTTGAAACTTTTGAAGGAGAGAGAAGAAAATGTAACGGAGTGAAAAGAAAATGATTTTTTTTATATAAGTCGGCGCATGGTACTACTTTTATAATATATAAAAATATCATCGGTATATCAAAAAGAAAATGATTTTTTTTTTGTATATTAGTAAATAATCTATCCACTTTAAGGAATAAATCTAACTTATATATATAAAAAAAATTGAGAAGAAAAATCGGTCTAGAGCTCACTTAAGCTAAGATCAACAAAGTTTGAATTAGTGTACATGTGGTTGGTATGGTATAATTTTTCATTTGATAATAGTCTTAATTCAAATATTATTTGTATAATATTATTTTATTTAATAAATAATAAAATTTTAGTGTTCTTTTTTTTTAAGTTAAAAATCATTAAAGTTACAATTTGAATAATAATATATAATATTTATGGTAAAAATAAAAAAATAAAAAACAATTCAAACTAATAAATTTAAAAAATTAATTTAATTCGAACTAAAATTTTTGGTTTGGTCTAAAAACGAGTTTCCGCATTTTTTATTAATAGATTTTATTTAATAATTTTTTTAACTTTTTATATTATAGTTTCTTATTCAATTAATTTATTATAATTTTTAAATTTAAAGATTTAAATTTCAATTACTTACTTATATATTATTTATAAAAGGCAATAAAATTTACTAATTCTCGAATGTATAATTTGTTTATCTTATGGTAATTCTAATAGCAAAAATATGGAAGATGATGTCATGATATATATAACTAATTAAATAATATAGAATTAGTGTGTATAATCCTGTAGGGAATAAAAAGATTTCGATGGGTTTTTAAAGTCAAAACCAAAATAGATGGGTCATTGATAGATACAAAATCAGGAGAATTTTTTGTTTATCGTTCGTGTACTCATTCATCATTAGTGTGGATAAATAGGTGGGTGGCAAGCAAAGACAAAGCTAAGAGGTGTCATTATTTGATAAATAATAAAAACTGATAAAAAAAAAAAAGAAATAAGAGACACCGTTGTTTGATAAATTGGATTACTTTAGCCCTAGCCTTGATCTTGAAGCAAGATTTTACTCGAGCCTCTCGTGTGATATCAAACCTAAAAATCAACTTCAAGATATCTTCAATCATGTGTCATCAGCAAGTATCCTAACATTGCATCCTGTCTTTTCTAGAAATCAAAACTGACATTCAACCTTCCATTACTCAAAAATTGACCAGTAAATTCTTAAAGATCGAACATATTCATCCAATTGTAAACTTATAAGAATTTTCAATATTTATGCTTTCATATTTCATATCCCAAAATTCATATGATCCAACATTGTTATTAACAAATTATGAAAAGAAAATACAACTCAATCAGCTTGATTCGAGTCTCCTGTATTATAGTGTTGTTTTAGTTGCCGGAATTTTCACTTGATTAATCTTCCATTGCTCTTGAGTATTTATGGATCCAAGCTCAGTTGAACTTCATGCTCTAGATACTATATCAAGAATGAAGAGTTTTGTCAAGAAGGCTCATGCAAAAAGCAATAACGTACTCTCAATGATCATGCAAATGCAGGAAAAGAAATACGCAGAGAAAAGTGAAAGAAAGCTGTGAAGAGATGGTAGAAGATATTATATGTACTTTGTGTATTATTTTGATTAATTGAACTAAATGTACATTGTGTCTTTTATAATCCAACTGAGTGAGACTAAATATACACAATAGTTGCATTGTACTTGCACAAATGCTATCATTTCCTATACTTTTAAGATCGAATATATTTTCTTATAAATCTAAAATCATATACTATTATGCTACAAAGGGATTGGTATAAACTGAAATTGTAAAATAATTTTTGTTAACATTAAAATTATAATTAATTTGAAAAAATGAACAAAAATATATATTAATTTTAAATAATTATATTTTATTAATTGTAAAATAATAAAGTTTAAATCAGAAACACTAAACCATAAACATTAAATTTTAAATTTTAAATCTTAAATCATAAACTCTTAATTTCAAACATATTAGATTTATACTTATTTTAGTTATTATAGTACTTATATAAATTATATTTTTTTTCATTTTTTCAAATTATTTATTTTAATTATTAAATATATTATTTTTATCCCTTTTATTTATTAATTATATTATTTTTATCTTTTTTAATATTAAATATAAACAAATATTATATTAAATCTTTTATTCTAGAAATTGAGGTCATTTTCTTTACATGAAAACTTTTTTCTTCTCTCTTAGATATTACGGAATGAAATTGGAATGAGAATATGAACAGAACGAAACTAAAATGAAACAATATTGTTTGATTTGACCACTTGAATCAAATAAGGAATATCTATTATAATGTTTGGTTTATAAATAAAATGGAATGTAAAAACACTATATCATTTAATTATTTTTTTGTCACACAAAATACATTATTCGAATAATAATTTTCTAAAATAATTATTACTTAAAAATAAAATATACTATTAAAATTATTATTTTTCTAAATACGATTTAGGGTTTAGAATATAAGATTTAGGGTATAAGTTATAGGGTATAGGATTTAGGGTTTAGGGTTAAAATTATTATTAATTTAAATAGGGTTTAGGATTTAAGATTTAGTGTATATGGTATAATATTTAGGGTTAAAATTATTATTTTTATAAATAGGGTTTTGGGTATAAGACTCAGGGTTTAGAATTTAGAGTTATATTTATAGGTTAAGGTTCTGAGTTGAAATTATTATTTTTCTAAATAGGATTTAGGGTTATATTTGTGGATTAATGTTCATAGTTAAAATTAATATTTTTCTAAATAAGATTTTGAGTTTTTGGGGTTTAAAATTTAAATTTTAGGATATAAGATATAAGATTTATAGTTATATATGAGATTGGGATAAAATTGAAATAAAAAATTAAGATGAAAATTAAATCCTAATTTTGTAAGGAAAAAAGGAATCTCATTCATTTTTTGTTAGGAATCAATTTTATTTCATTCTTACTTTTCAACGTAACTAAACATAAAATTAAAAATAATAAATTATAATTTTATTTTATTCCATATGAACGAGCCTTTAGAAAATAAGTAAGTTGAAGATTTAGCACGAGGAAATAATTTTGTATGACTAAATCTAAGCACAAGAATTTATCATATATCCAATGGCACAACATAAATTTAATTATATTTAATTATTAAAAAAATAGAAATTAGAAAATCCTTGAGATATTTTCTAAGTTAAGAAATTGTTACTAATAATTTATATATTTTAAATATATATTTTTTAAGTTATTATTGTCACTTCCTACAAATATCATTATTATGAATTCATAATTATATTTGAATTATTGACTTATTATTATATGTAATTTAAACATAAGATTTATATTTATAAGTTAAAATCAGACTTAAAGAAAAATTATTATTAAATAATAAAATATTTAATATTTTTAATTAAATTATGTTTAATATTAAATAATTATAATTTAATGTAATACATTCAATTTTAAAAATAATAATTTTATTATTTTCCAACTATATTTTAGATTCAATGAGAAAGGTTAATTAATTTAGCATTTAAAATATATTTTGTCTCAAAACTGACTTATAACAAATTTTAAATTGATTTGCTAATAGACCGACTTAAAAAATTATAAAAATTAGTATCGATCTTACGTATCAATCGACTCTACATGTAAACGTAACATTGATTCAACGTGTTAATCGACGCCCATAAATCGATATTTAAATTTTTAATCTTCTTTTAAATCGATTAATAACTAACTTAAAAAGTTGTTATTATAATAGTGATTTAAAATTCTATTACAATTCTTAAATTCCAAACAACCCAATTTAAAATATTAGATACATATTACTCGGTATGTATTACTTATATAAAAAGGGAGGGTTTTGATGTAATCTTAGCTTTTTTTTAATTTAATTGAATAATATATATATATATATATATTGAAAATATTAATAACGACGATTTCTACATCTTCTCACTTTTTTAAATTTTATATCATGCATTTTCTTTAATAAACGAAATATATATATTAATAATATTAATATTTAGATACTTTATATTTATCCTTTGATTATAAAGTTATTATGTAATTTTTTATTCACGTATAAATAAGTAACATATCAAAATTGTCTAATTTGAATTAGATTTGATGATATAATGAGTCCAATCAACCCAAATCTGAACAGGTTAATTTTTTTATATATGATAAGGTTAGATTGTTTTTAAAATTCATTTATAAATTATTATTATATATAAAATATGACATAAATAACATTTAAATTTTAAATTAATGCATTTGTAATAAAGTTTATTATTTATAATAACAACTAAAAAAACTAAAAGAATTATAAATATGTCTAAAAAATTATTAAATTATTATAAAAATTTAACATTTATATTTATTTTTAAGTCGAATAATATTTGAATAGAACAAATTATATATTTTTAAATTTGAATTTGATCCAAATATAAGGGATGAGATCAAATTTTTCAATTTAAGCAACTTAATGAGATTATTTTCTCACCCTAGATTCACTTACAAATCAAATTACACTTAGATAATTTTATTTCTATTATCACGATACCAAGATTTTGAATTTACTCTTTGCTATTGTCTCACTTTTTACTTTTTTTTTCATTGTCGACAACGTCTTTTTTTAGTTAATGTAAAATTAAAAAATAGATTTTTAAAGTATCATTTATAAATAATGATAATATTATAACTTTATACTTGAATTTTAAAAAAATTAGATTTTAAAATGTAATACTTATAATGACAATAACAAGATTTTAGTTAATTAGATTTTTAAAGTATCATTTGCACACATAATATGACGACTCTTAAATTTATACTATAAATTTAAAAAATATTAGATTTTTAAATGTAATATATATAATGAAAATACTAAGAATAGAACTTATGATTTGAACTTAACACTTTACATTTATCACTTGATTATAAAATTATGATTTTTTTTAAGTTAAAAAATTTAATAAATTGGATTTTAAAGTAATTGTGCGCAATGAAATGTTAAGATTCTTGAATTTATATTATGAATTTACAAAATTAAAGTTTTAAATATAATATATATAAAGACAACACCATGACTTAAAATTATGCTTTTGAATGTATCAGACTATATTTTCTATTTAACTATAAAATTATAACTTATTATTTTTGTTTTTAAAGTTAATAAATTTTAAAAAATTATATTTTCCATACACAATAATAATATCATTTCTTAAATTTAATAAAACTATACTTTTAAATTAATACATATAATGACAATAACAAAATTTGAATTTTCGTTTTTAAATGAAATACTTTATACTTATTACTTAATTATGAAATTATGATTAAGTTTTTATGTGACTCGTTTATTAAATTACACTTAGATAAAAACTTTATTTGTTGACTAAATAAATAAGTTTTAATTTTATTATATTTGTTGACTTTTTTTTCATTTTTTCTTTCTTATATACCATCTTTAATGAATAAAATGTGTTTAATTACAATATTAATATTTTAACTTATACTTTATATAATTCACTTTATATTTATCATGTCATTATAAAGTTATGATTTTGTTTTTTGTTTAACTCATTTATGAATTAACTTAAATTTAAATAAGTTTTTTTCTAGCTGAGGTCCCTTGTTTTAAATTTAAATTCATACAATAAATTTTAAAAAATAGATTTTTAAAGCATTATTAGTATATAATAATAATAATATCGATAATATTAAATTTATACTATGAGTTTAAAAATTAAAATTTTAAATGTAATTGTTTGACTTCGTTTCGTCGTTGTTTAATTAAACTTTTGAGGTGATATTTTAACAATATTTTATTTAAAAAATATTTGGATAGAATTTTTTGGTTAGAGATTCTAGTGATTTTTAGAGAGAAATATAAAATATGGACAAATAAATAGATCATGTATTCTCATCATTTAAGAGGTATATATATATATATATATGTATGACACCCTACGCATGTGACAAGGTACGTATAAGCGACCGATATACATGGTTACATATGTAGTAAAAAAGACTCACAAACTAGTTTAAATAGAAAGTAGATTGTTACAAGTGTTGCATACAAATAAAGAGATATCGTTATATGCAGGTCGCTCATGGAGAAGGAGGACCCCGATCACGTCAAGATATCATAGTTTTACCAGGTCTTGACATCCAAGACCTCACAGTTTGATAACAAAGTACTTTGTCATCTTGGATGTACGTTTTACCATGCTCATTGGGCTCAGACCATTTGTTAAGTCAGTCATATATCCTCACTATACCCTAGCGGAGTACCTGCACTTATTAGGTTGTATGTCCGTTACATATTTAATACCAAACATTAACTCACATTTTCTCTTGATTTTAAGAAGTAAAAGGAATAATACCTAATTGTTGATTGAATTTAAATAAATCATATTAAACGATTCTATGTATCTAAGTATATAACAAACACTTAGACGATACAATTTTTGGTCACAAATTTATTTAACTTCAAATAATATTCCTTTAAATAATTTTATTTTTCACTTAAACCTTTCAACTTCCCGCTCACTTTATAAATAGTGAAGAAATTTATTTTTATCGTACATTAACTTAAATTTATTTTCAGAGAATTTTGACCCGTTTAAATGTTTTCCTATTATTCTAGTATGTCTACCCACTAGAAAAATACTTAGTCTATTTGTTTAACGATATTAAAGGGAGATTCAATCCACTCTTTATCTTTAGGTCGAGATTCAAATGACCTATATTCACATTAAGTAATTTCTTTTTAATTTTATTTTAACATGTCTCAAAAAATAAAAATAGGTGGTTCATCCTTTGGCGATGTGATCTAGGTCGTTAGGTAGTGCACCTGATACTTATATAATACCGAATATTATATTAACTCCCATATTTTTGAGGTTACCAAGTTGTTAAAAGTTTTTTTATTATTAATATGAGTTTCAAAGGGTAAACCCTTTAGGCTCTCCTCGGGTTTCGTTATTAACACTAAAATCAGGTCGTCATTTAAGTGCTACCTTATTGTCATATAGACGTCGCCTAATCAAGCCATCATATAAGAGTTACTTGATTAGGTCTTGTATGCATAGGTGACCCATGTCTTTTACTTTGATATGAAGACCTTGGTCTTCAGGTCTCGAATCTCGGGTCGTTAGGCAAATGTTACTATACCACTCCATTGTTACAAAGGAACATTTAAGTAATCCTTACGAACAAGGAAGGTGGATGGCCTTACTATTGGATGTCATATATATAAGCCCTTATTTTTCACGTAGCTTGAGAAGCAGGACTTTATTGTACTGCACTACACTATGATATGGTATTTTCAAACTAGGAGTAAAGCACCGCCTTATAACGGAAATAATGATATCAGGAGTTCCAGCTTTTGGAGCAGAAGTTGATACTAGAACAGAAAATGGAAACAAGCTAGGAATGAGATGGGTACTAACTTGATGACAAGCGAGTACATTAGCAAAGTGGCTCAAAATTACACCAACCTGATAAGCTTATACCAGCGCAATTCGTTCTCCACCAGAAGAATCCGAGTGGGGGTGATAGCTCCAGTCCATCAACTTTGACAACAAAGCTTGAAAAGTATAAACTAGAAGTTCAAGAATAGCTCCACCCAAAAGAAGGCATGACTTGGAGGTGTGCGACCTAATCTATTTTTCTTTAGATCGTGGCTATCCAGTAAGTTTCTCTCTAGTCTATTCACAAGTTCATACCAGGGAATGACCAGATCAGTCCATTAGCTGCCAAAATCATACCATCCTACTAGATATCATAATAAACCATCCTCTTTTGATTTTTTGTCTATTTAAAAATCGGCCTGGCCAATTTTTTAACAACCCTCTACTCACAATCTTAATCTGCACTAGTAGTACGCAACTTGCCTTTGTATTATTTTTCAGCCCATTGAGTGACCAAAATTCGGTTCACAATTCCCTGTATGCGCACCAGTGAAAGTTCCAATTCATGGTTTACTCAATCTACATCAGTCGATTCATCTGTCTTACCATAACGACCTATCTCAGCCACAACTCATCTTGGTCTTATAATGACGACCTGAGAAAGAGTTTGAAGGCTCGTACCAGAGAAAAAGCAACGACGTTATTTTCCATGAATTGGGCTGAGCTTTTCATACTGGATGAGCTAGGCCTAGTTCGTGCAAGAGAGTTCACACAAACCATAAACCCATCTCACCAACTAGTTTATCTAAGTTGTTCATAACACACTAATCTATGGTCTTTCATGATAGAGCTGGCTTCAGATTGGAAGAATATCCATACATTAGTTCGCAACAGGTATCTCGTTCATCATTTATAGAAATTGATCAGTTTTTCCAAGAAGAAATGGCAAGAGAAACTATGGCAGGTGTCCAGCGTAGCTCGTCTTTATCGCACCAGAACTAATTGAAGATAAAAAAGAAGAAGCAAAGGTCGTCGATAGAGTTGCTTAAGTATTAACAAAGGAAACAACCCGCGAGTAACAAGTAACTACATGAAACAAGTTGGGAACGAAATTGGTCACAGTTTGACACCTACGAGGAACACCACACCGTTGTTTTGGGTCACAATCTGTTTATTCAGAGAAAAAAACCCCGATATTTCCCATGAATTGGGCCGAGCTAGGCTCAGTTCGTTCAAGAGAGTTTACACCTAATAGACTCATCTCACCAACCCATTTCTATAGGTCGTTCATTACACATAGATTTGTGCACTCCATTTCTAGTTCATTCAAAAGTTCATAACCCTTAACCCAGTTCCAGCTTATGGTTTGCTCGATCTGCGTTATACTACCACTACCTCGTTTGACAATAACGACCTGAACGAGACATATCGTCTAACTACTTTGCACCTAATCCTTACCTCGTATCCCACTACATCATCGCATAGCATGTTTGTAATTACCTCGGGCGAAGAGCATCCATTCGTCCAAACAGATCGATAATTCAATCAAATCAAACTGCTATTGTTTTCTGGATCTCTGTGACAAAGCAAATTGATAAAATGCACAAACACAATTCATTCATTTGAGGGTTAGGCCCAATTTGACAACCTAGTTCGTCTTAGGGGAAACAATGCTGAAGTGAAACAGAGGAAACAACCCGCGAGGAACCAACCTATATGAAACGAGTTAGGGACACCATTATGTTTGTTTTAGGTCACAACCTCACCCGTATCTCACTAGATTGTTCGCTTAGCGTGCTGATCTATGGTTGTTTATGATGTTTATTTTAAAACCAGATACACAATCAGTTCGTGCCATATATATTCGAGAAGCTCCTACCCTGAACTTTTCACTTGGGCTGAACTAGGCCTAGTTTGTTCAAGTCACTCATAACGCACTAATCTGTGGTTGTTCGTGATGGAGATGAGATCACACAGTAGTGTTTATATAGCCTATTCTTAAACTTACTCATTATGTACTAGCGCCACTTCCATTTTATGCCATTTCCTACTCTATACATTTCTTGGTCGACCCAGGAGCTATTCGTCTAGTTTTGGTTAGGATCAGTTAAGGTAGGCTCAATTGGTGATAGTTCCTGTCCATTCATGGTAGTGTTTACAGTTGATCTATAACTCTTTTTCTCCAACCCGTTCATTAGTTCATGCCAAGTCCAGTTTGTCTTTGGCTCAAAATCATACCAATCTACTAGCTCTCACATGGATCTAAGAACAACCAACAAGGAACGACCAACACTTGTTAATTTAGCTCGTGGTTGGGTGATTTAGACCAATGCTCTATCATCAGTTCGCTCCTAGTATACATTAGCCACAGTCCATCTTGGTCCTACTATAGCAACTTACAGGTCAACCTATCCTCAGCATCAAATCCCTTAAAGCGGATTGTGTGAGCGCTCGTTATTCCAGCTCGCTACCCATTCATGTCCATTTTTTGTGTGCAAGTAAATGTCCATAAAATGAGATAATTCTCCTTGGAATAAAAATGAAGGTCTCAAATGACAACTATGGACTAGAAATATTTGAGTTCCCATAGACGGCGCCAATTGTTTGGAGAGAATTTTCTAGTTAGAGATTCTAGTGATTTTTAGAGAGAATTAAAAAATATGGACAAATGAATAGATCCTATATTCTCTTCATTTAAGTGGTATAAATATGTATGAAACCCTACGCACGTGACAAGGTACGTATAAGCGACATGTATACATGGTTATATATGTAGTAAAAATGACCCACAAACTAGTTTAAATAGAAAGTAGATCGTTACAAGTGTTGCACACAAATAAAGAGATATCGTTATATGCAGGTCGCTCACGAAGAAGGAGGACCCTTATCACGTCGATATATCATAGTTTTACTAGGTCTTGACATCCAAGACCTCGTAGTTTGATAACGAAATACTTTTGTCAACTGGGTTGTACGTTTTTTCAGGCTTGTTGGGCTCAAACCATTTGCTAAGTCACCCTTATATCCTCACTATACCCTAGCGGGGTACCTGCACTTATTAGGTTGTATGTCCGTTACATATTTAATACCAAACAAAAATAATATTAATTTATTATTTAATTGAAGATTTTTTACATGTAAAATAATATATGTGTAATATTCAAAACCTATTTTTGAATAATCAATTAATTAATTATCTCAAAATATTATATGAATATGATTTAATTAATTTTTTATCCAAAAATATTAAATATCATACATATATTAGTAGTGCATATGTAAAAAATTTCAATTAAATGATAAATTACACCAAATTAATACACTTTTTGAATGAAAATATTACTAAGATATCACCTTAAAACTTGAGTAAAAAACTATACAAAAAGTAAGATCGTGGTAATATCAAATTAATGAACCATATTTTAATCCTTAAATTAAAGAAAAAATATTGATTAATGAAAAATAATATTTTTATTAAAATATTATTATTTTCTATCAAATTATTAAAATATAACTAAAACATAATTTTTTAAAAATAAAAAATAAATTCATAAAATTTTTGTTTTGATATTTAGTCATTATTATTATTTTTATTTTTTAAAAAATAAAAATATATATTTAAATATTTTTTATTAAAGTATTTGTATTATCTATTTTTTTTTAGATAATTTCATACTAAATTTTACTTATTTTTATTAATAATTCATATTTTATCACATTTTAATAATTTGATTGTAAAAATAAAATTTTAATAAAAAATCATTAAAATAATATAATATGTGTTTAATTTAAAGAATTAAATTTGAAAAATTATAAAATATATTTCAATATCTAAAGAATTAAGCAACACCAACTTCATAAGGTAGAGTACTTTTAGGACTTATCTACTTATTTATTTACTCTACTCATTTATTTAGCACAATATCACTTTTAATAATCTTAGTAAAAAAAATGTTTATTTTTGTAAATGTTAAAATATATATATTCATTTATAATATATAAAAAATAAACATATATTATAAAAAATTATATAAAAAAATTATGATATTTAATTAAATCATTATTTTATATACTATTTTATTTTAAAAAATTAATTTAATCTTTTATTTCAAAGAAAGTATAATTTATGAAGAAAATAACAGATGTTATTAGAGAAGTGCATAACGGTCCTCAAATTTGATTACAATAATAATTATTTAAATTATTTAGAGCTTTAAAGAAAAATAAGCTAAAATACAGAAAAATAAAACTAAAATGTATATAAATTTATAATAATATTAAAATGTAATGGTATTTTTATAATAATTTTTATTATCATAATAACAAAATATATGAATTTTTTTATTTTATTTATAGTATAATTATATTTTAATATTATTATTAATAAAATATATTTATAAAAATAATAATTTATATTATGATAATATTATTATACTAATTAATTATAAATATTATGAAACAAAATTTTGTTAAAAAGTAAGTAAATTTCATTTTTTAAAGTTATTATATATCACAGTATAAGTAAAACGTGTCTTTAAATTAGTTTATTATTAGTGGAGAACTTATACGTCATGTAAATCTTAGACTATCATTTAAAATATAATATTAAAATATTATTAAAAAAATCTTATTTTCTGAGGGAAAAAAAAGTAAAAAGAGAAAACTCTAATCAGTTTCATCACAGCTAGCAGCCACACGACTACACGAGTCTTTGTTTCTTTCGTGCGAGATCTGTCACACGTGCCAGTCTGACGGAGGTCTAGTCTTTCTAACCCTAGTAAGGTAATAAATGCTTGCCGGAATACACTACAGAAAAGCTTACCGTAATATTAAGAAAATCGAAATCACTTATAGCCACATCAGATTTGTTCTAGAAAACCTATGGGTTTTTAACAGTTAACACCTATAGATAATAGATTCTCGAACTACTGTGATTTACGTCGATACACTTGATCATAGCTCGTATTAACTAATAGAGTTACATGTTGAGCGTCCTGATGATCCATCATATGTAAGCCAATGATGAACAAATGATATTACGCCACATATACGGGAGCCGTCAATCGATCTCTCACCCGACTTAATTCCTGAATTGCTTTTAGGGCACGTATCATATGATATACAGGGTACAGCCGGTGATAAAGAGCTATATACCGTTGCAGGCCGGTCACTCCCACTGCAATTCCCGCTAGGTATATAAATAGCTAATAGAATTCCCTCTCAGTTTTGTTTTCCGTTGTTCTATCAAAGTCTGCGAATTTGTGTTTCCTAATTAGAGCCAACATTTCGTGTTTTCCAGCTTACGATTTTAAGGTTAGTAGTTGTTACATTCATAATAATTTATCTTTTTTCCTTTTATTTTTTTTTAAATTTCATTATATTCAATTAATTTTCGTTATAATTTATGTTAATGCTCTTCGATTGAACCCTGCGACTGGTAAAGTTCACTTTTTTTTTTCTTTCCCTCCGATTACTTTTTGGTTTCTCGACTTCTTATTATTTTTCTTTTAGTTGTTAATTGAGCTTTAATTCATTTTAGCACGATATCTTCTTTTTGATATTTATCTGTGATTTTCTTAGACTATGTTTTCCATTTTACTGCTTCGAGATTTATCTTGTATTGTGATAAAATTTGGGTTAAAATTTTGTTCTTTCTTTCTGTTCAAGTTAGACTTAACTATATAGAGTGTTGATCCTTCAGAAAATTTTAGTTTGTGAAATAATTCCCAATCTTAACGTTCATAACTACCTAATTAAAAAAATTAGGGTTTTTGTTGTTATTTAAGTTAATGAAGTTTTTTGTAACCTAGGGCTTGGTTTTGGGACTGATGTGTTTCCTTGTTTGTCTTAGTATGGAGTGAAGCTATCTGATTAAGATCGTATTTTGAAGTCTACTTTAGTTTTTTCTCCAGTTTCGTATTTTTTCAGCTAATGGTTCTGTTTCCTTTTGTGTATTGATTGTAGATCCTATGAGAAATGGTCGAAATCTCAAACAGATAATTTTACACTTTATTGTCCCTTAAGAATTTGTAGATTTGCTATAATTCTACGTTAATCAGAGACAGTGACGGATTTGGGATTGGGATCCAGGACGGATACTGTATACATGATAAAATATAATATTAGTTATTTTTCAATTAATATTTATTTTTAATTAAAAGATACTATATTTATTTCATTTTAGTGAAAATATGTTCAAATTATTAAATTTGTAGTGAAATATTAATTATTAGAACTTTTAAATTTAAAATTCACTTGAACACAATTTCATATATTTTGTCTAACATTTCATAAATATTGCACATAAAATTTTATTTGTCGAGAATTAAGGTAGAACACGTGCCTCTCCTCACCCCTATGTATCCATCCCTGATCAGAGACATAAGCAATACAGTGGAGTGGAGACACTGAAATGTTTTTTGTATTAGTATTTGTGATGTAGCCATGCTTTAATTGCGTGCTAAGAGGTCATTTAGATCAATTTTGCTTCTGTATTGTATTAAAACACTGGTGACCAATTTTGCTTCTGTATTGTATGAAAACACTAGTAACCAATTGTGTTCCTGTATTGTATTAAACGCTAGTAAGGCTTAGCTCTGGAGAGATATTAGGACTCTGGTCACCTGGAGGCAGTGTCTCTAATGGTGCCTTCTCATGTGGCTGAAGGGATTGGTCAATCTTCTTCAAGTTCTGGAATTTTCTTTCAAGGAGACAGGCATTCAGAAGCTGTAGTTAGCTCTCACTTGTGCTCATCTTTTGGGAGCTCTTATAATTCAATCCCCGGAAGTGGGCATTCAAATCTGAGTCCAGTTTCTGGGAACATGAACTATGGAGTTTTGAACAGTGTGGGAAATTCTGGTCCAAGTGTTGGGGCAAGTTCCTTGGTCACAGATGCAAACTCAGCATTCTCAGGAGGTCCTCACTTACAGAGAAGTGCAAGCATCAATACTGAGTCATACATGTGCTTACCAGCATCACCCATGTCATTTTCATCCAATAACATTAGCATTTCTGGTTCATCAGCCATGGATGGATCTTCTGTAGTGCAGCAGAATTCGCATCAGGACCAGAATTCTCAACAAATGCATCGAGGCCAGCAGCACCAGCACAAATTATCTAGTGTTACATCATTGCCCACATCACAAGCTGGTCAAGTTTCACTCCCCAATGCCATGGGTATGAGAGTTTCTGGATCTTTTCTCCAGGATCCAAATAGTCTGGCACCAGTGCAGAAGAAACCTCGGTTGGATATCAAGCAAGAAGATATTCTGCAGCAGCAAATGTTGCAGCACCTGTTGCAGAGACAAGACTCCATGCAGTTCCAGGGCTCTAATCAGCAATTGCAGGCCTTGCTCCAGCAGCATAGATTACGGCAACAGCAACAAATACTACAGTCTATGCCACAATTGCAGAGAGCTCAAATTCAGCAGCAGCAGCTGCAGATTCAATCAAGACAGCAATTTCAACAACAGGCAATGCAGCCAACATCTGCTGTGAAGCGCCCGTATGATAGTGGTGTATGTGCTCGTCGGCTGATGCAGTATCTGTATCACCAGCGGCAAAGGCCCCCTGTGAGTCTTGTTTTGTTTACAACACCTGACTTGCTTTTCCCATTCCACAACTTTCTGAACTATGTGCACTTGAACAGTTGAAGATGAGCTTTGTTAAATTTGTCTTTTCTTCCAGTTTCAGATATGTATTAGAAAACTTGACATGCATAATTGTCCCAGCAAATTCCGCCATATTTTTTTTAGGGTTTGTTTTTTTGCACTTACAATCACTGATAATTCATTTCTAACCTTTTTTTGTTACATCAATTGACAGGACAATGCTATTGCATACTGGAGAAAGTTTGTGGCAGAATATTACTCTCCTCGCGCTAAGAAAAGATGGTGCCTATCTTTATATAATAACGTTGGGCATCATGCACTTGGTGTTTTTCCCCAGGCAGCTATGGTTAGTAAATTAACACAAAAGGATGTTATTTTATCATACACACCTGAATAAAATGTGTGCTTCTCTTATTTATTTTTCAGGATGCATGGCAGTGTGATATTTGTGGTTCTAAATCAGGAAGGGGTTTCGGTAAGAGAGTTAGACTAGCTATGAAAGGACATAATCATATTTATCTTTTGCAATATTAATTTGTTTCCACTTCTTAACTGTCTTAAGATACCCAATTTAAACAAATTGCTCAGAGAACTTTCAAAATATTATCTTCTTAATGCAGAGGCAACTTTCGAAGTGCTGCCGAGGCTTAATGAGATCAAATTTGGCAGTGGAGTCATTGATGAGCTCTTGTTTTTAGACTTGCCACGTGAATGTAGATTCCCTTCTGGCATAATGATGTTGGAGTATGGAAAAGCAGTACAAGAAAGCGTGTACGATCAACTACGTGTAGTCCGTGAGGGTCAGCTTCGCATCATATTCACACAAGACTTAAAGGTTATTAATTGCTTATGTTGATGTATTTTAGTTGTATGAGCATGGTATGTGTTATTTTTCTCTTTGCTAATTCAAATTCTTTCAGATTTTAACCTGGGAATTTTGTGCACGGCATCATGAACAACTTCTTCCCCGTAGGTTGATTGCACCACAGGTATTAATTATGCATGCCTTTCTGCTCATGGTTCAACTTTGATTATAAATGTTTTGTTCTTCTGCATTTGTAAGTAGTTGGGAGTGTTGGAGTTCTACTATAAAAAAGTACTTCTCTCAATCGTATTGTAAGGGGTACTCACGGGAAAGCACTTAATTTTCTCTGTTATGAATAATAAGTAGTTTGATTTGGCACTCCATGCAAAACGTTTTAACCATGAGGGAAAGTTTTGTGGAATAAACTCCAGATGTATTGATAACTGTAACTTCTAAATTATGCATTATTGGCAGGTTAATCAGCTACTTCAGGTTGCACAGAAGTGCCAAACAACAATTGCTGAAAGTGGAAGTGATGGAGTTTCTCAGCAGGATTTACAAACAAACAGCAATATGTGAGTTTGGTCATATTAGATGTGGTTTCCTTCCCTTAAGCCAGTCTTTCAGTTCATTTTAGCTGTGAAGCCCTTTTGACTTATCAAATGATTTGTTAAAAGGGGTAAATAATTTGGGTCGTTGCTACACCTTCCCTTTCCCTGTATGCTTGTTGATGGGGAAAAACATATAACAGTATGCATATTCAATGAAATAATGTGAATAAATTATGTTTTGTGTTTGACGAGCAGGGTAAGAGAAGTGCACCTGAAAAAAGTTGTTGTTTCATCACAACGCTTTCTTTTTCTATTTTTAAACGAATTTTGTCTCCTTTGTTGGACTGGTTGTTATACATTTATTCTTTGCACTGTATATGATCAAATTGGTTGTGCAACTCTTAGCCTTGTGAACAGGATTGGATTTGGACCCAAAGTTTTAGGATTGTGCTGAAATTGATTATATTCTTCAGGGTTCTGACAGCTGGGCGACAGCTTGCGAAGAGTTTGGAGTTACAGTCACTGAATGATTTGGGCTTCTCTAAAGGATATGTTAGGTGTTTGCAGGTACTTGTCAATATCTTCATTGATGTGAATATTATAACTTAAATCTGGAGTCCTCTAATAGTTAATGGTTCTTTCACAGATCTCTGAAGTTGTCAATAGCATGAAGGATTTGGTTGATTTATGTCATGAGAAGAAAGTTGGGCCTATAGGTAAAGTTTTTGTTTTTTTTTGGCTGTCTTTGATGATTTCATTATGATAATTTTGTGTTAATAGTCAATAGTTTTAATTGTTTTCTTGATAGTTTGAAGACATTTTTAGCAGCTTGAATAAACTATTGTTTTATCATTTGGTGTGTAAATTTTGTGATTCAAGTGGGTCACTTTAAATATGAGCGTCAATAGCATGAAGGATTTGGTTGATTTATGTCATGAGAGGAAAGTTGGGCCTATAGGTGAAGTTTTTGTTTTTTTTGGCTGTCTTTGATGATTTCATTATGATAATTTTGTGTTAATAGTCAATAGTTTTAATTGTTTTCTTGATAGTTTGAAGACATTTTTAGCAGCTTGAATAAACAATTGTTTTATCATTTGGTGTGTAAATTTTGTGGCTCAAGTGGGTCACTTTAAATATGAGCAGAATGATATTGTCGTAGAAATTTAAATAATTGTAGCGGTTGTGAAAACGTTGTTCTCGAATCTTACCTGGAATCTTACCGCATTTATCTTGTCAATCCCATTATCCACTTCTCTGTTTGCTCTGTTCTTTTTTTATTGTTGAGTTCACATGCATTCCAGATACCAATACCTGGTTCTTTATGCGAAGTGTGCATATTTATATGTTCCTTTATTTCAATGAATATTCCTCCTCTTATTCCATCAACATTATTCAAGTTGATGCTTCATATTGAATTTTGGTCCATTGATGATTATTGTGTTACTTCGTATCATGTGTTTAATCATAATAAATGGGGAAGTAGATTAATTTATTAATGATTGTGATGATTGCCTGCTTGGGTTTATGCTAAGATATTCTTTATGAGCAGATGGCTTGAAGAATTATCCTCGGCATGTCAGTGCAGCTAAGCTTGAGATGCAAAAGATGCAGGAGATTGAACAACTAGCTAGCGTTCAGGGCATGCCAACCGATAGGAACACTCTAAATAAGCTATTGGCCTTGCATCCTGGATTAAATAATCAAATGAATAACCAGCACATGGCTAACCGTGGAGCTTTAAGTGGTTCAGCACAGGCTGCTTTGGCATTGAGTAACTACCAGAATATTTTAATGAGGCAGAACTCAATGAATTCAAATTCCACCTCTCTACAACCCGAGCCATCTTCTTTCTTCATTAATTCTAATCAAAACCCTTCAACTTACCAAGGTGCCTCATCAGTACCAGGATCTTTGCAGCATGCGACTGTTAGTGGATTTTCAAGCCCTCTACCCTTGCAACAAATGCAGCAGTCCCAACAGATTCTGCAACGCACAATGAGTGCAAATAGTTCACTGCAACAGAACCATTCACAGACCTCACAAGGAAGCCAGGTGTTGCAGCAACAGATGATGCAGCAACTACTGCATGAAATGTCTAGTAACAATGGAGGAGTGCAACAGCAGTCTCTTATGGGACCAAATGCTAATGGGAGTTTAACAAGGAATGGACTTAGTTTTGGAGGAAATGCCTCAGCAGCCACCACTTCAATTGCCAAGACAGCTGGAAGTAATGGTTCTGCTCCAAGCAGGAGCAACAGTCTCAAAGCAGCTTCAAACGGTGATTCTTCTGCCGCCGGTGGTAATAACGGATTCAACCAGATAGCACCAGATTTAGCTCAAAATCTCCACTTTCACGATGAATTAGTGGAAGACATTGCCCACGAGTTCACTGAAAATGGGTTTTTTAACGGTGATCTTGGCGAGAATATGGGGTTTGGCTGGAAGGCATGACTAAACAATATGGGCTAATTATTGGGGTGCGGTACATATATCTCTGTACAGGTAATTTGAAATAGCTTTTTTTCTGTTGGACTTCCTTTCAAAGCATGAATTTGTAATGATGTTTTTCGCTTGTTTTAGTGGTGGTAAGTAGTGTTGTCAGCCATCCCTTCCGTTTATCTCCTCTCTGAGGGTCTCTTGTGTTTCGCCGCCTTGCAAGTGTAATCTACTGGAGAAATGCTTGAGAAACAAAATCAGTTTCGAAGTGATATGAAAACTAGATTTTCTACCTTGTTGGTTGAGTTCTCATGTTTATCAAAAACATTCGAGCTCGAAGGTTGCTGATTTTTCTTAGGAGTTTGATGTTTGTACTGAATTTACTTATCTCGCAGGATTTGTTAATTCGACAATGACCTTGCAGGGTCAAGTATATCATTTTGAAGGCTTAATTATTTATTAAGAGTATATTGGTACAACAAATTAAAATTTGTTTGATTGTCTTAAACTTATAATTTTATGAATTAAAGTTTTCGTACCTACTTGTAAAGTTCAAAGTGGATTAAATAATACCATTTAAAATTGTGATCTTATTGTTTAGGTTTCAAAATTTTGGAAATTTAATAATACCATTTAAAAGTTAAAACAATTATGAGTGACTCTAATCGAAGTTTGAGTGAATGTTTAAGTTACTCAATTTTGTATTGTCTGCACATGTGAGTTCGGTGTGCTAGAGTCTGGAGATGTAATGTCAGCTTCAAGTAATAGAAACAAAGAAGGGTTTTGTTCTACTTTCATTGTTGTACCTGACGCAGTATGCTATTATTATTTTTTATGTACTAAATTCATTGATATTTCATTAAAATTCAAATCTAAAGCTCACTAATATATATTTAAGAATTAAATGATCAAAAATTATACACAAGGAGAAAGATGATTATGTTAAGAGTATGTAAAGATGGTATCATATCGGTCCAGGTCAGATCCGGCTTTTGAACAGTTGACTCGTGGGTCAATTTGACCTATTTTTTTCCTTGTCTTTTGGCCTTTTTCAAATAAAATGAAGAGTAAATTTTTATGTAATTGATTTTTTTTTTGGCAAATTGCAATTTGTGATTCAACATGTTAATTGAAATTAGGGAAATGATTGAACTACATTTAATTAAAAATATTAATTTTATAATTATTTAAAATAATGCTAGTTAATAAAAACTAAATTAATTCTTAAATTATTATTTTTTAAATCTTTTAAAAAAATTCAAATTATAACTGCATTAAAATTATACAAAATATAAATATTCTTTCAAATATGTAATGAATCACGTTAAATTATAACTTTATATTTAAATTCATAATTGTGACATAATAGAATACATGTAATTTTTCTTACATATATAATTTAACTTAAGAATCATCAAAATGATTTGTAAATAACTTAATAGTAAATAATTTTAAAGAAGAATGATATATGAATTTTAGAATACCTTTAATAAAAAAGGATACAAATAAATAAATATTATAATTGATTATGTGATTAAGCAAAAAAGAAGAAAAAAAAGTGAGTATCAGATTGTGCTCTAAACAGACTCGATTTTTTCCGACCTGTTTAGCACGAATCATTTATAATAAATAGATAATATCCCATCTTATTTTTACCTTGATTCATATCATCACAATCTAATCCGAATGGATTGCATACCCGCGGGATCACAACCCTATTAGTCAAATTATCATATTTGAGAGTATTATCATAATGTATCTCTATCACTAATTATAAATATATATGTATATATATAAATGGAACTCTATGTTGAATAAAATATTTATATTTTGATAAATATTAGTAGATAAAAAACTTATAGAATCTCTATATAAGAAGACATTATACTAAACAGACTTAGATCTAAAAATAAACTAAATTTGATTTTCATATAAAAAAATAAAATCACTAAAATTAATAGTAATAAATTATTTATGAAATAAAAACTCTGAAAGAACGAGCCAAAACAGGGGACACAAAAAACAAAGGGGGGGGAGGGGGGGAAGAGTATACCCAAAGCTCACCCAAAAAGGAGTTCCCTCCATGACAAGATGTACAAAAAGTTGAAGAAGGCAGAGAGAGTGTTTTGACGCAACGTATCTTCCACGAGCAATGAAATAGTTATAATTTTAATCGCACAAGCCATAGCTGGTCACAAGATTGGATAATGTGTAACTACTTATCACTAACATTTATTGACCTTACACTAGGATTGAAATCCAATTCCAAAGGTAAAAGGTACAGAAGATTTCCCATGTAAAAACAGAAATTGTTCAAATATCATAATGTAACCAATAATATATTTGTGTATTCTATGAATACTGTTAACATCTCTGGAAACCCTTAAAATAACAAACAAAAATGAAACACGTTAAGTAACATTACCCTGTCATAAACTTTGATCTACGACATATATTTTCAGGTTAGGAAAGGTATATTTTTTATTTATCACTGATAAATAACGCCGCTACGCTTAACAACACAAGATTATGTAAGAAGCACGGCTTCTGAATCATCTTCATCAACTGCTATCTCACTTCCCATGTGTCTATTCCAAATCATATGCTCCCAATCCCAAACACTAGAGTTTATCAAATGCTGCAATCAAAGGACGCAAACTTGAAGCCTCATCCACTTCTCCCTTTTCGATTAGGGTAATACTTCAAAACCCACCCCTCTGGGAGCATAAGCATTTCGATATCATAAGCTGGTGTTAATGGCCTACCTACAACTTGGACATGGGAGATACTGCACAATGTCACCGGAAATGAGAAATCATGAGAAACAGCTTTTATAATGTAATTATGTAGATCTAATGATTTAGAGTGGTGTAATAACTAGAATGGATTGAAGTCTTTGTACTCTCTTTTTTATCAATGACTACTGGTGTTTATGTACAAGTTAATGATTCAAATTTAGTAAGTATATAGTAGTATTAATTGTTTAACAATAATTATTATTGTTCCAAAATTCATTCATTTTATAAAATAAAAGAAAAAGTAGGTCTTTAAATAAGTTTTTAGGTTGCTTTTATTATAACAGCAAAATTGATGTTAAAAAAATTTGTGAAGTAATTTGCAGAAATACTCTTAAAATAAATGTTTAATTAATTTGTTTCTTTAGAGAAGAAAAAAAATATAATACTACCTATTTTATGAGCAGAATCCAAATACGATACAAACATGTGTAATCTGTGACGATATTGACAAGACTTGCATAAATTCATTTAACAAATATATCAAGATAATATATGAAATTATTTTATTAATATTTTTATTATCTAAGTTAATTCTAAGTAAACATAATATATATTTTTATTATCTAAGTTAATTCTACGTAAACATAATATACACAATTTGATTGAATTTAATAAACACATTTTGTTTAAAAATAATTTATATATTAGTTAATTATTCTTTTTCTAGTCGATGTAAAATATAACATGATATCAACACGAACATGATTGATTCAACAAAAATATGATCTGTCCATAAATGAATTTATTGAAACAGACCGTTCAATAAATCAATAATCATGAACATAAATTATCACCCTCAATGTAAATAGATGATAAAGCTACCAAAAATATTGTTCAATCATTATATAAACATTTTAGTCTTTATTAGTGGAAAAAAACCAACAAAAATTATATTAAAAAGAAGGCCACGACCAAAGTTTTGGTGGTGTAACAAAAACAACAATTATATTTTAAAAAAAAGGACAGTTCACGACAAAAGTTTTGGGGCTTTTTATATATAAGATACGCATTTTTCTGCTGCCAGAGCCCCCTTCCCCAATCCTTTGAAAGTAATTGTACATACTTAAAAACTATATTATATGATGTCAAAATTTCAGTTGTAAAAATCCTTGGTCTATTATATTCTAACTACTTGTGGTCTTTTAGGGATAAAATGGGGCAGAAGGTATTAAATCCAAATGCATTTAACATCATTTTTAGACTATAGATAAAGAATGCGATTGCAAATACTAACCTTTTGCTTTCAACTAACACTAATAAAAAACTGGGAACTAGACTAGCCAAGAGAGCTTTGAGAGACTCTTAGTTTGCTTCTCAAATCCATCATACAGAAGGAACTAGGCCGCATCCAAGATGGTATAATCAAATGACGGATTAGCGAGCGATTGGTTTTGCACCACATGATCAATGGTACATATTGAGTTATACAAAAGCTAAACAAAGAACCAGTGCAAGGAAGAAGATGCAGGGTTTCTCCCTTTTGGTTGACGACCAAGAAACATTAAAGACGACAAACATGGCATACAACCACAATTATACATGTTAGAGAGATGGAAAGAGAGAGAGAGTACCAGATATAATATAATCCATCTATATCTTGCCTCTGAACCCTACCCAAAAGCTCAAGTATCAAAAGTCCACCGATGCAAAGAACAGGTTCTGGCAGCTCAAACTTTTGCAACTTATTTTCCTGTGCGGTCATTGCAGTCAGTTAGACTTCTAAACTTAATCATGCATAGTGTTAATTGTAAACAGATGTGGGCATTCTCTAAAACTTTGTAAATTCAGGAACAATGGATAGTGATAGTTTGATACCTTCATAAGTTACTTTTTATTTGCTGAAAAGGTTCTCTAATTAACATTTTATGTACAATACATTGATTCACCACATGGTTTTGATAATGTTATGAAGTACTTGTGTTATGATAAATACATTTGCGAACTAACAAACTTAAAAGAAAGAAACCTGAGCCACTGGAAATTCAGGTGATGTATATGTCCATGCAAACATGTTGTCTGTCAATATGTGTTCATTGGCTGCACTATCTGCGGATTCGCCACCCAATTTCAATGGATATCTGAGATGACCCACCTTAAATCTGACAGCTTTACATGAGTATATTGGGAGGCCATGCTGAAAATATGCTGATATGCAAACATAACTCATCTGTCAGTAAGGGCAAGAACAGCTCAGGACCCAACATACATCATTGTACAACAAATGGCATATTTAGAGAAAACTAAGACAAACCTTGGAATGGTTGAATATGGATCTCAGTAACAACACACAAATTAGCCACCAATTTATAAAGTAATGCCTCAGGAGCAGCAGGATCACTTTCACCTTTACTTGACCAGTACGAAGCTCGACTCCTAATTCTATCCCTCACTTCTAAAGTATTCTGAATGCTTTCTTCAGGGTCATTGTCAGTGCTGGATGCTCTAATAGAATATAATATGCATTTTTTGCTTATGACAGTAGAAAGACCGTGAGCTAAGAAGGAAAGCAATCTATGCTTCCTCTTAAGATAGTTCCATTCATCCCTTAAACTAAAATCACTAACTTTGACTGGTTCTATTGCATCATTTCGTTCAAAGCCAAGCGCAACACTAGAGAGTTCAGGAAATTTTTTTAGGAAAAGTTCCCTACAAAGGGCATTTTGTACCACTGTAGAATATTGACAACTAATTTAGGCATTATGAAAAGAGAATGATAACAACAAATACGAAACTTAGTCAGACAAAAAATGGCATGGTTTTCAATAGAAGAAGACGATTAATTCTTATGTGAGATGAGACCATGAAAGTTGTTTTTATATAAAACACTTATTTACATGGTTTCACTTTTAACCTTAATGTAAAAAAAAACATAAGTTTTTGATGTTACAAAAAAATAATATATATGAATCGTATTTTTTAATATTATTTTTCTTTACATTATACAAAAAAAATACATATATGTACAGCGTGAAATTCCATTTGTAAAGGGATATACAATGCAATTAAACCTAACAAAAATGCCACCAATTAAGCAAAAACTTTACCAAATTGGAACCAAAGTTTGGAAGCAGAGCTAGCACGAACAAGGTCAGATGGATTATCTAAATCAGTGAGAATTTTGATTGACAAGTCAGGTCCCAGCCATTGTGTAAAGTCACCAGGGTTATCCAATTTAGGCATCTTGAATCGCAAGTAAATCGCAACCTAGTCAAAAACCTGATTCACAGTTCAATTAAAGGCATATTAGATAGATATACGATTTTCAACCACCTGCCCAAACACTCCACAACTCAACAAATTTTCGCTTCATGGGAAAATTGTAAAATCTTTTTTTTTCCCTTCCATTTTTAAGAAAAATATATATTTCATGAACTTAACACGTAGCAGCTGGATATCATAAGCAATATAAGGTAGTTAAAAGTTGGGAACTTTATTGATATTTCTTTATGTTCTTCCAGAAATATTTGAAATTGTAGCAATCGTCGTTGTTTATGAACAATCAAATTGAAAAATATCGAAAATTGAAATGTCCAATAACAGATTGAGATAGATAACATAAAAAGGCAATCAAATTTAACAAAAATAAAACAGGTAGGTGGTCTATGTAGAGAAAGAGTAGAAAATAATAGAGAGCATATTAGATTTTGGAAGACAAGCAATTGATTCGAAAGAATAGGCAAACCTCAGAATCTGATATACATCAAGAAACACCCCAACTCTATAAAGCTACCGACTCATCCCCCTTCAAAGAGGCTTTTTTGATATTGATTCTGTCACGCAGAGATAACCTACAGGGAAAAATTGGATTCATTATCCACTATTTTATATTGGTGTATCGAACAATTATATTTACAAATATTTTATTTTAATTATATTTTTTTTCTATCGATACTTATATTAGTAAGATTAATTCTAAATTTTTTTAAAAAAAGTCGAGAAATGACCAAAATTTAATGCCTATAAAGTTAAACCACACTTCATCTGAAATCTTCCTAATCTTCATTTTTTATTTACTAATCAAATTAAATTAGAATTAGACCAAAATATTCATAAAACTAAGTATATATTACGAGATCGATGTAAAAATTCGGCCCACAAACAATTTTATTAGTAATACATTGCATACATCTAATACTAAATTTAAAATTTCAATTCATACTTATACTTCTAAAAAATTAAATCACATTTAAATAAATTTAAATTTAAATAATTTCCTAAAATATTTTTATTTAAATAATAACATATTTTTCTCCTCTTTATATTATTTTAAATGTCAAAAAATTTAAAAACCTTAACTAAAAAGACTTATAATATTAAGATATTTAATTTTCTATTAGATATCTTCTCTTTCTAACTTTGATATTATCCTTATATAATTATATCCATATATTTTTTAAAAACTTATTAAAATTCTTTTATATCATTTTATTTTTTATTTGTAGTTTTAAGTATAGCCTATTAAATCAAAACTAAGTAGTTTATGAGATATTTGAATTTTTTTTTCTCTACATAAAAGTGTGAAGACTTTTTTTTATCCTAGCTTGTTTACACATTTGTTAAGTTAATTATTTTACTATGCTTATAGTAAATTATCTATTTTAGACGATAATTAAATTGTCTTTATCTTATTTTAATTATTTTGTTAGAAAATATAATTAAGATAATATTACATGCCCTAATCGTGAGGCTATAAATAAGGGGAAAAAATGAAGGATAAAAAGATGCATAAACAAGATACACAAATTAAGCAATATGATATATTTTATCAATTAGTTGGTAGCCCATCGTTGTTAATAGCTAAGCATTACATATCTTACTCTTCCTTTATTTTAGGTATATCGATTGATCCCTATTATAGGAGACACACAACAAAACAAAAAAATCACTGTCACCCACTTTATTTTACAAACATAACATTATTATACTATTTTTTAGAATTGATCACTTAGATTTTAATATTTTATTTTATTTTATTTTTGTTAATGATAATTTCGTCTATTAGTTTAAAAAAATAACATCATAGATTTAAATGGTTAATTTTATATTTTAATTTTTTTTTATTTAAAAAAAAATGATTCATCAAATTTTCTTTAAAAATAATAAAAATAAACCCTAAAATTTAATCATACAGACTAGTACATCATTTTTTAAAATTAGTAGATAAACTATTTAAAGTTAGTAAACTAAATTATTAATTTTTTAAAACTAGGAAAATGAACTACCACGAAAAAAACCTAATGCTCTAACTATATAAAAACTAAGTAAAACTACCCGATATTTACCTCTATATTATTTTAACTTACATATATATGTTATGTACATGCTATTCTTTTGAATCTTTTAGATATACTTGGTAAATCTAAACCGTTAATTTTATTTAAAAAATTATATTAATAACTACATCATACAAGGATAATAGATGTATTCAAGAAGAGATCGAGGCTACAAACTTGAATTTTCCTCAAATTAAAAAAAAATAAAAATCTTGGAATATCCTGCATTATGCATATAATTTATTTTATACAGTCCAATTGATATTTAATTAGATATTGAAAAAAGTTGTATAGTACAAAGATTGATTCAACATATCTCCTTAAAATCACTAGGGTATATTAACACGGAATCCAAGCAGAGACCACCTTTAGTGTGAGTACAATCGATCTGGACCATTGAAAATTTTAATTTCAAAGGCATATTTTTATCTACAACAAAGTCACCCACATGGTAATGGATCCAATTTCCAGCTGTTGCAGCTTCATGCAAATAACATTGTGACATAGCTTGCTGACCGTTGGATGTTGATAAATGGAATCTGACGGGCTTTATTTCCCAGCCATGAACTTGATCGAGGTTACATACTCTTCTACCAAATCTTCTGGAGGATTTGCCTAGTTGTACCCTGAAATATAAACTATAACTTCCAGCTGGAAACTCGAATTCTAACTCTCCTAATATTTCAACCCACCATATCTGCTGTAGATATGCTACCCTTTGGAATCTGTACATTTTTTTTTTTTAAAATATATCAAAGGCATTTAGAGTGTTTTTTCAACTAGCTAGTGACATGCAATACTTCTTGCTTCGACTCTATTAATTCTTATAATGAATTATTATGTATCATATAAGTTGTTGCACAACGAATGTATCTAAATAATATTTTTCAAAAATTATTTGATTGATTATATATAACTCATTTGATTACACGTTTTTTTAGAACAATGAGTGATAGATTTTTAGATACATATTCAAACATTAAATACACTTATTTTATAAAAAAAATTATCAAATTTTGCCAAATTAAAATATTTAACGTTAAAACTCATTTACAAATCGTAATATAAAGTAGTTCAACTGGCTGTGTATACAAATATATATAGGGATGATTATTAATATAATTTTTTTTGAATCAAATTATAAAATTTATATTTAAAATCTCTTAAAAACTGTTACAATTTGTGTACGAATCAAATTATAAAATTTATATTCAAAATCTCTCGAAAACTATTAGTACGATTTTTTATCTGTGTATAACAGTTCAAAATAATTATTAAAAATATAAAAAAATCAGTTTTTTAATTTTTTAAATTTTTTAATAAACTCTAATTATTAATATATAAATAAATTAAATTAATATAATTAATTTTATATATAGATGGATACGTTATAATATAATGGTATCCAAACCATAATTTTTAAAATTTATGTGATAACAATTAACTCAAGATTTTTTACCTAAAAGTTCAACACACGTAATACATATAGACCAGAAAAACGCTAGCTACTATAATAGGCGGCGTACGTGATTATAAAAGTAAGACATAAGTTATTAATAATAAATAAATGGAATGGAAACGCTCACCTTGATTCGTCCGTTGAAATGAAATTCCAATATCTTCGATCTTCTATTCCTGTTACTTTCAACACCTTTGACGAAATGGACAGAAATACTTTTCCACTTCTTTTATCCAACCATACTTCCTACATGGTGAAATATTCAATTACTCACATTATTTACCTGATCATCCAATTAATTAAATAATTCTTGAAAAAGTAATTAAAAAAAACAATTGTTTACTCAATGACATAAGCAGCTTAAATCATGAAAATTTTAATTTTTTTTTTCTTTTACGAAAACTGCATTATTTATAAATAATATTTTCGTAAATTTAACCGTATATATTTTTATAAATATTCATATTTTAACTCAATGATGATAGAAGAAGATATTAATTAATTTATTTATGGAGAGCTAACACCTACCTTGGTGCCACCATCGAAACGATTTGGTCGACATAACATGGCATACATCTCTTTCTTAGACAAATGATGAGATCTTTGTTGATTCGCAAGAACAACTTTATCAAGAAGGTACTTATAGTTTGAGGGCAGCTTCGACTCCCATACAAAATCAGCCAAAGAAGCACCATGAAAATTCCGACTCAGTACTGCAAATTTACTAATCTCTGTCGGATCCAAAAACGAGTAAATGATAGATACACAATTCTCCGGTAAGTCTCCGAGCCCGGGTTTTGATGAAGGAGAGACTCCTGCTGTCTCTATTGATGAAAAAGAAGAGAAACCGGTACCCATATATACAACACTTAATAAGAATAAATTAAGAAAGAAAAAGGACGTACAGATGGAACTTATAAAAAGATCAAAAGCTAGGCCTTAAGAATATAGAAGAAGGGGATAGAAAAGATGAGGAGAAATTGAGGAAGTGATCACCATTTTCCTTGAGATGAAGATGGAAAAACCATTAAGCAGCCCGTGGGTTTCAAGAAAGAGAAAGGCATAAAGTGAGCTTTGCAAATGCATGGAACATTAATTTATATTTTAGTGTTAATTAAATAATATATTTATGTCAATTACATATTCTTACACGTTTTATTAAAACAACTCTTATGTGTAGAACAAGACTAATATGGAACGCAACCAAGAATATTTTGACATAATTAATATACATTTCTCTACTTTTGGATTATTCAATTATACTTTTCTTTCTTAGCTTATATATATATATATATATATACATATAGACATAACTCTAAATTTCTATTAAAATAAAAAGTATCATATATTGACAAAGTAAAGTTTAGAACCTAATAAAAATCTAAAGCATATATGCCTGTCTTTTCCAAAATATTGCAGCAAACAAGTAATACCTTTAGATGGTTTAAAGGAAAAGAGAGTAAAATAGAAAGAAAGAAAAAAACATTTAATTCATGAATGCAATCTTTTTTTTTTTTTGACTAATTTTTGGATAGAAGGAAGTTTTTTATTGGTAAAAGGATCGGCAAACATTTCTATGTATTATTTATTATATGGATTGTCAAACAGATTAGATGTAGTTGTTAAATATGATGAAATTAAAGAAAATTCACAAACTAATAGTCTTAAATAGTTGAAAGTCTTTGTTTCAAGTTAGCCCCTAGTTTTTATTTGTATCATGGCTCGTGTATAATTTTCTTTTCAAATATAACTAATGGTAGCCAAAGTGGTTGCAATAATTAATTAGTTAACTAAAACTAACTTTCCATTGTGATAATTTTAAATTTTTTTATTACTACTTAACTTAATGCATACAACAATTTAAATGTCAAAATCAATCTATTTGTTATTATTATTAACACGTTACTTTTAAAAGATTAATTTGTCCTATCCTATTTTCTGTCCCTATATATAATCAACTAATGACAACATAAAATGGTCAGCTCGCTTGAAATTTAAGGCATCTCACCTAACAGTCAATTAACACCGTTTACGGTTTACTTCTAAAATACAAGAAAAGTAATTCAAAGAAGGAAAAATTGAAGGTTATCATTCCATTCTCTATGAGTATGGATGGGCACGGGGACGGGCGGGGACGGATTTGTATATAACCGTCCCCGAACCGAATTATAAAATCTGTCCCCGAAATCGCCCGAAAACCGTTGCAGTTCGGGGACAGTTATTTATAAAAAAACCGAAAAAAAACCATTTTTTAAAATCCTATTACTCTTTTTAGCACTACAATCCAAATAAAACAAATTGTTGATATTGAATTTGTTATCTTAATTTAAATGTGTTATTTTGAGTTTATAATAAAAAAATCAACATTTAATAATATATATTTCTATGAATTTAGATAAGATTAAATACATATAAACAAGAAATACAAGATATAAATAAAATATTATAAACTAATACAAATATTCAAATCTAATTAAATAAATTTAAGAAAATTTTGATTACAATAAATCAAAACTTCTTTCTTCTAATTATTCATCAAATGAACGTGTTTCCTGAAAAAATCAAACATATAAAATCACTTTTATAAACCAAAAGAATAAATTGGTTAATAAATAATGTAAATTTTTTACCTCCACATTAAGTTCAATGTCATTTACTCCTTGAGATGATTGTGGTGAAACATTCTGAAAAAATAATTTTCAAAATTTAAATTCATGTATAAAAAATATATACATATACTTTCTATTATCTCACATTACCTTTTCAACATATTCAGTTGTCATGATATTTAAAGTCTCTGTCTTCTTCACAAATCTCTAACTCTACAAGACATGATAAGTTAAGTAGTTAACCATATTTCAACATCTCCAAACATATATTCAGGTTTCAGAAACAATACTGAAATGAAAAAAACATAGTTTCTCAAGGTTCTTCAAAGCTTTCCACCATAATACAGAAATATCAATAATTATTTCTGCAATCAGATATAAGTTAACCATATTTCAGCATCTCCAAACATATATTCAGGTTTCAGAAACAATACTTAAATGAAAAAAACATAGCTTCTCAAGGTTCTGCAAAGCATTCCACCATAATACAGAAATATCAATAATTATTTCTGCAATCATATATAAGTTAACCATATTTCAGCATCTCCAAACATATATTCAGGTTTCAGAAACAATACTGAAATGAAAAAAACATAGTTTCTCAAGATTATGCAAAGCATTCCACCATAATACAGAAATATCAATAATTATTTCTGCAATCATATATAAGTTAACCATATTTCAGCATCTCCAAACATATATTCAGGTTTCAGAAACAATACTGAAATGAAAAAAAACATAGCTTCTCAAGGTTCTGCAAAGCATTCCACCATAATACAGAAATATCAATAATTATTTCTGCAATCAGATATAAGTTAACCATATTTCAGCATCTCTAAACATATATTCAGGTTTCAGAAACAATACTGAAATGAAAAAAAACATAGTTTCTCAAGGTTCTACAAAGCATTCCACCATAATACAGAAATATCAATAATTATTTCTGCAATCAGATATAAGTTAACCATATTTCAGCATCTCCAAACATATATTCAGGTTTCAGAAACAATACTGAAATGAAAAAAACATAGTTTCTCAAGGTTCTGCAAAACATTCCACCATAATACAGAAATATCAATAATTATTTCTGTAATCAGATATAAGTTAACCATATTTCAGCAACTCCAAACATATATTCAGGTTTCAAAAACAATACTGAAATGAAAAAAACATAGTTTCTCAAGGTTCTGCAAAGCATTCCACCATAATACAGAAATATCAATAATTATTTCTGCAATCAGATATAAGTTAACCATATTTCAGCATCTCCAAACATATATTCAGGTTTCAGAAACAATACTGAAATGAAAAAAACATAGTTTCTCAAGGTTCTGCAAAGCATTCCACCATAATACAGAAATATCAATAATTATTTCTGCAATCAGATATAAGTTAACCATATTTCAGCATCTCCAAACATATATTCAGGTTTCAGAAACAATACTAAAATGAAAAAAACATAGTTTCTCAAGGTTCTGCAAAGCATTCCACTATAATACAGAAATATCAATAATTATTTCTACAATCAGATATAAGTTAACCATATTTCAGCATCTCCAAACATATATTCAGGTTTCAGAAACAATACTGAAATGAAAAAAACATAGCTTCTCAAGGTTCTGCAAAGCTTTCCACCATAATACAGAAATATCAATAATTATTTCTGCAATCAGATATAAGTTAAAAATATTTCAGCATCTCCAAACATATATTCAGGTTTCAGAAACAATACTGAAATGAACGCCGACGGTTGGCTATGTGAACGGCGATGGTTGGGGTTGTGAACGGCGATGGTTGGGGCTGTGAACGGTGATGGCTTGCGCTGTGAACAGCGATGGTTTACGTTGTGAACGGCGATGGCTTGCGCTGTGAACGGCGATGGCTTGCGCTGTGAACGGCGATGGCTTGCGCTGTGAATGGTGATGGCTTGCGCTGTGAATGACGATGGCTTGCGATGTGAACGACGATGGCTTGCGATGTGAACGACGATGGCTTGTACTGTGAACGGCTATAGCTTGCGCTTTGAACGGTGATGGTAGGCGCTGTGAACGGCGAGGGCTTGCGCTGTGAACGGAAATGGCTAGCACTGTGAGAGGCGATGGATGGCGCTATGAAGTGTGAACTGACTCGTGACGACTGGCGAAGACACAGAGACTGGTGATGATGCGGCTAGCTACGATGCGGCGCTGTTAGATGGAAGAAAAATTAGGGATGGTCGGATGTGATTTGCTCTCTGACTCTGAGTCTCTAAGCCTCTGGAGAATGGAGATTAAGAAAAAATGAGAGGCGCCGAGTGGAGAATTAGGGTTTGACCGGCGTAAATAGGTTTATATATTAGGTTTAAAATAAATAAATTTTAATTAATATATAATTTATTTAAATAAATAAATTTTAATTAATTTCGGGTACGGTTTTGAGTATAACCGTAACCGAACCGTACCCGCTCCTTTATGTTCGGTTTTTACCCGAAACCGAACCCGTCCCCAAAATTACTCGGTTAAAATCCAAACCGCCGGCTCGGTTAACCGCGGATAACCGAACCCGCGGTTTTTTTGGCAATTCCTATCTATGAGTATTCACTTCTTCACTTATGGGTAATTTAGTCATTGTCGTCTTTCTCATAGAAAATATGGAAAAGCTAGCCATGATTTTGCAGTCGACTATCAACTAGAAAATTCCTTAGTACTCGTCTTTCAAAACAAAATTTACATTCAATTCACTACCTTTCTCCATTTCAATGGGGGGTATTCATAAGTTTTGAATGGTGGGTGAGTTTCGCTCACAACAGTAAAATGAAAGCAAGCAACTTTTTAAAACTTTTAGCCGTTTAGATCTAAAAGCAATATGGGTTTTCGATTAAATAGCAAAAAAAGGGAAATAATTTATTTGTAAAAATTGTCATCAAATGCCCCCCGCGGATTCTTTTGAAAATGTTCTCTCTCTTTTTTTCATCCTTTTGATGAGCTGCGAACTCATTGACATCCTCACCTTTAATTAAATTTTAGATCTACTCCCTAGCTACTCGTCTTCATCCAGCATGGAACATTCTAAACTTACCTTGTACAAATTAAGATTTGACTGCTTAATCTATTTACACGATCTACTTTTGCGGAAAGCAATGAGAATATATAGAAGCCTTAGGAATACAACTATATATCCATGTTTGCTTTTTCCCAATTACTAGAATTGATTTTTTTCACAGAACTATAATATTTTTATATTTTGCAATTTTTTTTACGCCGGTTTATTAAAAAACTAGCGAAAAAAGGTCACATTTGTAAGTTTATTAAAACCGGCAAAATTTTCCAAATATTTTTACCTGAACCAACCGGCCGCTTGTTTTAAAATTTCATCGGTTTTCTTAAACCGATCAAAATATTTTATAAGGTTTAAGACTAACCAAACTTAAAAAAATAGCCAACCACCTTTATACTCCATAGTTACTGCACATACTACACCGCCAGTACAAACTCCAGAATGAGGATTTCTTAATTTCTATTCATTTTTCGAGAAAGTTTAACCCTATACAAACAAATTAGGAACTTTTTCATCAGCTTTTCCTGCCGGAGGAACCCCGACCGACTCTCGAATTAGGAAAAGTTTCAGGAAGCTTAAAACCCGTGCCCTTTTTACAACGCTATTCGTATTTTATAGGCATCGTGTTGGTGATCTATATATATTGGCGGTTGGTCGAGGAAATGTCAATTTCCTCCCTCGATATTTTTAAAATACCAAAAAATCCCTAGAGTTTATTGAATAAAATCATTTGTACACATCACTAATTTGATTAATCCTATAAAATAGATGGCTTCAATTTTCCTAGTTTATTTTATGGGTGGTGAATTGTAACACGTAATTATTTTTAAATTTTAATTTCTTGCATTTTTCTAATTTTTTAATGAGAATTTCCAATGGAATGGTGAAATATGTAGAGATCAAAAAAAACACCAACGACGAAAGTACTCTATTGGATTGATATTGACACTATGAGACAAAAACTAAGGAAGAGATTAAATATCTTAATAATCTTAACCGAGATATTAGGCGTTATACATAAAATATTATATCAAAAATAACAAAAAAGTATATGCATTATAAATTTTAAAGTTAATTTTAGAAGATGTATCATAATTTTATTTATAAATACATATAATTATATCTAATAAAAAATTATTATATCATTTAATTATATATTATGCTATATAATATTACTCATAAATAATATAGTAAAATTGGACTCATATGATATGAATTAATAATTATTTGCTAGTTGCAACATGAGCAGCCCTTGGCCTATGCAATGCGTTTGCCCATGAGAAAATTGGATTGAGCCAGATTTTTTAATTTAAGTGAAACACTAAAGTCCAATCCTAAAAATACTTGGGCTTTGGATGAGTTCGGTTATAACTCCGATGACAATTTATTTTCTTTTATATTTCTACGTAGATCGTTAGCATATTCATGTTAAAGTTTTTGTATAATAATATTTGAACGAATTAAATAACTAAACGATCTAATTTGTGTGGATGAAAATTTGATTCTAAAATACTTTTAATATATTCAAATAAATTTAATAAGTTTTATACTGTTAAATTCTTGAATTTGCTTTTTTGCCCCCGATGCAATAAGAGTAACCGGATTATTCTTATTTCTTTCTTAGGGAGAAAAATGTCCATGAAATATTTTAAATTTTTTATGCAGGCTGTTTGGTTTCGTGGCATAGTAATGGTATTATAATAAAACAAAATTAAATCATTCCGGATTCGGAAAGGAAATAAAAGGGAGGAATAATCCGGAACGTGCCTCCACGTTGCTTCAAGTCTTCGCCTATGGACATGGTGACAATTATTCATAACTTTAATTTATAATATCGACGATGTTAATGCAAATTTGTAGACATATTATTTCTTTCTTTCTTCTTTTTTGTTTGTAAAAAAATTGTGGATTATTTCAATTTAGAAAAAAGAAAAGGAAAAAAAAACTAGCTAGGTAATAATAATATTAGTATTGAAAGAATATTTTAATAATAATAATAACATTAAGATTAATTAATACTAAAAGTAGAATACAAAATTTATATTTTTTATTACATCAATAATAAAATTTATTTATAATTTTATTGATTATTTATAATTAGTTAAATTATATGGTATAGTTCTTTCATATATGCAATTTTATTTTTAATTTTTTTAAGAAAAAATATATATTTATTTTACGTAAATAAATATTTTTTTTATTAAATAAAATTATATTAAATAACTAAATAATTTATACAATTTATAATTTTACATCGAAAGCTCTTCTCAAAACTTATGATCTCCAAAATTCTTCAATCACACATGAACCTTACATGATAACTGATGGTGCACACCCCTTTCATCATATTATCAAATGCAGAAACAATGTTGTTAATTAATAATAACAATGATAGATAAGCATGCATTAAAATTGAGATGAATAATTGTTTTCTTCTTCTTCTTTTTTGTCAATTTTATAAGTGATATTAATTCTTTATAAAATGTAAAAATTGATTTATGTTGGTTAGTTTATGTTTTATGTTTTGTAAATTAATATTTAGCTGAACCAATATTACATGGTTAATATATAAAACATGTATGTATTGATTATTTTTTAATTTATTATTGGTTTTTGAATTTAGGTTCGATGATTCTCTTTGAGCTTTCTGCGCTATTTACTAATTATTTATTAGAATTGTATTTAAACTTTAGTTTATTTTATTATTTATTTATTTATTTATTATATGTGTGTGTGAATGAATGTGGTAAAAAAATCAATTATACAAATCGAGAAAATTCACATATTTTATATTTATTAAGCAAAAACACTAATAAATCATAGTCAAAACAAATTAAATTCTGTCAAAGCACTTAAAAATATTTCCAAAAAAAAGAGCACTCAAAATATGGGTAATATAATTAACCAACATTTTTATTAATTGACTTCGCAACTTGCTGAATTTGCTAATTGTGTGTACGTTGATATGATTACCAATTGAGACAAAAAATCAAGTATAATTCAACGGTAATCACTTTTAAAATTGCATATTGTTTGGATGCTTAGGTCAATTTAAGTTTCAATTCGTTTAGTTACGATGTATCGATGAAATTAGATTAGTAACAAACAATATATTGTAAATTCAGATTAATTAACATATTTTAATTAATGAATATATAAAATTGGAAAATTTCCAAAAAAAAAATCCATTTCTTCAGTTGAATTTAATGAAATAATAAGAAAATTTATTATTAATGCTCTTAAAATTTAGCATATCTTCGTTTATAGCTTTAAGATTTGTAAAAGGAGCCCCAATTGTAACTAGTTGTTATTTTCTACATATTATTATTTAAAGTTTTAAGTAAAATTTTAAATTTATTATCAAAATATTATTTTATTTTTATAATTTTTTTATAACTATGTTCATATAGACTTGTGGTTAGTTTTATTGTATTCATTTTCTTATTTATCAATTTTATAAATATTATAAACAAATATTTAATTATTTAAGATCTTTAATTGACTTAGAATTATAATTATCGTATTTAAATTTATGGTCTACTATGATCTTCCCTTTTGTTATTTGTCTTCTTTTGTTACACATGGTATGTTTCAACTTCCTAAAATCTTAATACCCACTTGGTAATGAGGAAGTTTTTACATCTGTACATAGTATGGTATCTAAAGTAGACTTATTAGAAAATAAAAAAAAGAGTAATTATACATCATTTTATTCATAATATTAATAATTATTATAAATTTAAAAGCATCTATAAATCTTGAAAAAATTCTTAACTACTTATAGTTTCAAAATATATAATTGTTACATGAATAATTTTTAGAGTAGAGAGAATGTTATAGCATTGTACATCATTTTATTTATAATATTAATAATTATTATAATTTTAAAATCTAATTAAAAATCTTGAAAAAATTGTTAACTACTCATAGTTTAAGAATATATAATTGTTAGATGAATAATTTTTATAAGTAGAGAAGATGTTATAACTGAAGTTATGTCCAACTAATGAAAATAAGGTTTCTTTTTATAGCCTAAGGAATACATGATTATAATAGTGAAAAATTATTGTTTTATTACATTAATAATTCACTTAACTTTATACTTTTAGTTTTTGAATCTAAACTTTTAATTTCATTGCATAATCTGCCAACTAAAGATGTGAGCTTTAAATCTTTATTCATCTTTGTCGTTTTTTACCAACAGTTTTTTTAATGATGTAGATGATGACATATCTTCATTTTCTCAATCTCTAATGCAGTAAATTCATTTATGATTCTTAATGATGTTTTTGTCATAAAAACAAAACATCTTTCTTGTTTCTCGTAGAATATTGATAATATTTAAATAATATTTATTTAATATATTACTAAAAATTAACATATTATCTATGTAAACATGACAAATATTTTATAATTTCTTGAATATATTGTCCATATATATTTTAAAGATACCTTGAACCTTTTTTAATTTGAATAATACAAAAATTCATTGAAATTATCCTCGGGGGCAAATAAATATTTTTAGTTTTTAAGGTTTCTTATCAAGTATTATTTGTCAAAATGTACTTTTGCAATCAAAACTTGAAAAGTCTATTTTTATTATTCTTTTTTTTAATGAAGTATCCATCATCGATGATTTATTTGTTCAATATTTTGAAGTTTATTACCATTCTCTTTTTTTTCTAGTCTTTTTTTAGTTTATTTTTCAAGTAAGAATGGTGGACTAAAGTGTGTTGAATTATTTAATATTATGACTTTTAATTCCAAAAGTTTTTGAATCTTTTTTTCAAACTCAATCATATTTTATAGAGGATAAAATATAGGTTTTACTCTAATGACTTTACTAGAGTCTCTTAGTTTTATGTTAACAAACATTTTAGATTGATTTACTTTTAGATTTATAGGATTTTTTTAGCTTACTATTTTTTATAAATTTTTTTATATATGTTAAGGCTTTATCTTTATGAATTTCATTAAGAAAATAGTTTTGTTTCTTTTCTATATCTAATGAAATATTTTCTAAATAACGATTTTGTTGATGCTTTGTATATATCTAACAACGTTTTCGTTTTTTATATTGTTATATAAAAGTTGGGTTTGATACAGTCAATTTTTTTTCTTATTTTTGACACATAAATAGTTTTCACCATTTAGTATTATTATACTTATTTTGTCTAAATATTATGTAAAATATTGATATAAATTTAGAAAATTATTTTCTATTAATAAATAAACTCATATTTATTATCGATATATGGTAATAATATGAAAATTTTCCCCCTATCTTTATATATGTATCTTTTAATATTTATTGTAATATTGTTTGTAATTTTTACAATTAAATCATTTTATGCTTACCGACACATATGGTAAGTTTAGAAATATTAATGATATTTTTAAAATTTTAAAGATATTTGTGATATTACTTCAAATTTTGGGGTTAGTTTTTATAATTATCTCAATAATACCCATTTATCTTTCACTTTATTTTTTCACGAAAAATTATAAAAATAACACGGTTAAAATTTATAACAATAAAATAGTACATAAAAAAATTAAACATCCAATTAAATGATATTTAAAATAAAATAATGTATAATATTTTTTTAATAATGAAAATATATAGAATTAATATTATTTTTTTATTTATAATTTTTAAAGATATATTTTTTTTCTCTAAATACATACATCTTCTCGCTTACCACGTCTAAACCACACCAATATAAGTAAGAAAAAACAATAACGCACAAATATTCATTAATTACCAAATTAGTCAATACAAAAATCTCACATTCCACATGAGTAACATGACCCAATACCAATATCTCCTCAACCCCTATCTAAAATCTCAACCTAACGACGAAACCTCCTTCCCTCACCTCATAATACAAAACTCATATAAATAAACCACAATATAAATAAACTCATATAACTCATAATACCAAAATCGCATAGTCCAAACCCATGGCTAGTTCTACTCAATATCATCCAACATCCAAATTCTCCAAACCCAACACCAACATATTCCCTTTAAAAAAATCCAATATCTACACATTACCTCTCATTCTCTTCCTCTGTAGTTGTTCCTACTATTTAGGCCTATGGCAACACCGTAGCTCCACTTCAAGAACAACCTCAAGCCGGCCATTTCTCAATAATATGATTCCTTGCAAAACAATCGATCAAAATAAAAGCCTCGATTTCTCGACACACCATAGCCTCAATAATTCAATCACTTCACAATTAAGCGAGACCATCAAAACCTACGCGCCTTGCGAAGTGAAATACAGCGAGTACACACCATGCGAGGACCAAAAGAGATCGTTGGCTTTTAGTAGAGAGAGGCTGATATATAGAGAAAGACACTGTCCAGATAAACAACAAGTGTTAAAGTGTAGAGTTCCGGCTCCTTATGGTTACAAGAATCCATTTTCTTGGCCAAGAAGTAGAGATCTGGCTTGGTTCGCTAACGTCCCACATAAGGAATTGACTGTAGAGAAAGCTGTGCAGAATTGGATTATTTATGAAGGAGACACATTTAGATTTCCAGGTGGAGGTACTATGTTTCCTAATGGTGCTGATGCTTACATCGATGATATCGATAGTTTGATTGATCTCAAAAGTGGCTCTATTCGAACCGCCATTGATACTGGTTGTGGGGTAATTAAGTTTCTTTCCTTCTTGCATTTCTTTTTTAAATTTTCTCTTTTTTTAAAATATGTTCTTGATTAATTTGGAGAAAAGTTTTATTTGTACGTACGCTTGTGTTGAATAAGTTATGCGACACTTTGGCTAACGTTTACGGGTGTATAAGAAACGCCAAGATAATTTAGATGGTCCATAAATGAATAATGGAGAAGGGTTTTTTTTAATACGAAATAGTCTATATATTTAAAAAAAATAGTCTATATAATTTAAAATTGAGATAGAATATAAGTTTCATAATATTATTTGTAATTACATACAATTTAGCTTACATGATTGAATCTTATGAAGAATTATAGTATTAGTTATTAAAGAATGGTAGTAAAAGTCATGACATAGATTATAAAATTGATATAATTTATTCTCTTAAATTATAAAAAGTGTTTTTAGTATCTTAATTTAAAAAAAAATGAATCAATTAATGTTACTTTTTTCTATTAATTATTGTGATATATTAGAATAGTATTCTTTTGTTATGAGTGATTAAATACATAATAAATATATGCACTCATATTAATTATATTGTTATATTTGGTAAAAAAATTGAAAATGAAATACTTCTACAACTTCAAAATTAGGTTATCATGTGATATACTAATATATTTTTTAGTGTAAATGTGTTATTTATATTATAAGAAAAATGGTTTTCTTCAAGTCTTGATGCATGCATTATTGATATGTCAAAATATAATTAAGTAAATAAGTTTTTCTAATATATAACATTGGAGATTGTTACAAAAATAAGATTTTTTTGTTACTTTCATACTAACTAACTTTGAATTTTAAAAAAAAAATACAATCAAACTTGTTTTTGCTATTTATATACCATTAAATTTTATAAATATTATAAGTATATTATTGATTTGAATTAATTAAATTTGATGATATTTTTATAATATTTATAAAGTTTAATAGTATGAAAACAACAAGAAAAATTTAATAATATTTACATAATTTAATTGTATGAAAACACCAAAAACAAATTTGATAGTAATTTTATAATAATACTTAAATTCGATGTTAAAAAATTTTATTTACTCAATATTATTTATCTATTATTAATAAGTAATCTTATAATTATTTTAATATCTTTTATAATTCAATCTAAAAACATTACTCATTTATAATAATATATAGCTTTTAATACTTTGTTATGTATTAGGAAATAAAATTGGTAAGTTTAATACATTTGGAATTAAAAACCTATATCAATTTCAGTAATAAATGTAACGAAGGGTGTAAGGTTGTCTCGAAAATTACGGAATTCGATACTTTTATAGGTTACTAATATTATATTATTGTTGACCTCGCAATATTGCATTAATGATAATTTTAATAATAATATTAAAAATAAAATAAATATTTTATTTATTTTTAATATACTATTAATAAAAGTTCTGTAAATATCATTATTTTTATATATACAACTTTATATTTTAGATTCTGATCTGGTTAATTAACGAAACAGTGAAATTTGAATGTTTTGGTAATAAACTGACACTTAATTGTCGGGTGGAACCAATTTATTATTTCCCATTTGAAAAGTCAAACTTGTTGTCATGATTTTAGAGATATCAATTTCAAATAATTAAGTTTTCATTATTATTTTTTACATAATTTACTGATTTTTATTTTTTTCCTAAAATACTTCATTTAATGATTGGTATATTAATATAGTAACTATGCGTCTTGGCTTATTAGCGGGGTCAAATACAAAATGAAAATGATGTTTTTATATATATATATATAATTGCTTATATATTTTAAAATAATAATAATTATTATTTTTTATCAATTAATCAATATATTATTAGTATTTAAAATAATGATAATTATATATATCAGTTATATGCTAAATTTTTTTAAGATGATAACAATGATAATAAAATTTTGGATTAAATTATTTTTAATATTTTAATAAAATACGTTAAACAAAACAAAGGTGGTTATGACTAGTAAGCTAGAATATGTAGTAACATACTATTCAGTCATCGAAATGGTTTACACATTCATCAATTACATATTATGTATTTTGTCAATTGCTTTAAATTAAAGTCTTGGATCTAGTCCGCTATTTTAATAATTTATAAGAGTATGTATGGGCGAGTATTAATTATTCTAGTTTACTAGAGAATCATGGATAGATTCTTCTAACGTTAGGCAGTAAAAGATTCTATGTGAAGGCTCCACCAAATGCAGAGTAAATCAAAGTCCACTAATGTCTGCCACGTATGATTCACGATTAAAGAAAAAGAAAAAGAAATTTACAAGTTGAATATGCACTCTTTGATTATGGTTTGTGGTGGTTGATGTTGATGTGCTTTTTAGCTGTTGTCATCAGATGCATCACTAAGTCTCCTTTTCCAAACCCAAAGGAAAATAAAAATTATAAAACTTGATTGGGTCCCACTGATTTGCACTTCATTATCAGCAGAGGCCAATTATAAAGAAAATGACGGTTAAGTCTTGTTTTTGAACGTTACAGGTTGCAAGTTGGGGAGCTTATCTTATGTCCCGAAACATTGTAACGATGTCGTTTGCGCCAAGGGACACACACGAAGCCCAAGTTCAATTTGCCCTCGAAAGAGGAGTACCTGCTCTAATCGGAGTTCTTGCATCCATTAGGCTTCCATACCCATCTAGAGCTTTTGATATGGCTCATTGCTCTCGCTGTCTCATTCCTTGGGCGCAATTCGGTAATTTACATCAAACCAATTAACAAGATAACTTGATTTTATATTGTCTTGTTTGAATATATATGGTTAAACCTACTTATATAGTATTTAACTATTGTATTTATATAGTCTATTTTTATAAGTTTTTAGATTCTTCTAATTTTTAAAAACACAAATGGATAAAAGAATGAATTAGTAGAATATTTTTTAATTTTATGGTAGAAATAAGATGAAATGTAGTTAATTTGGTGATATAAGAGACATAAATATATTTGTATGAAAAATTATCCAAAGTTAAAAATATGTTATTATAATATTTTGATCACATAATTTTTAAAAGTTATATATAAGTTATTTAATTTTTAAAATTAATATACTTTACTCACATAAATATAAAGTTATATAATTAAATTATTCTAATTTTAAAATCTAGATGATTTATGTAAAAATTACTTGATAAAATTATCTTAATAATGACTCAGTGTGTCACCAATAATCTCTGGTTAATCAGTTCACATTGCATGCTACAGATGGTATTTATTTGATTGAAGTTGATCGGGTTCTACGGCCTGGTGGATACTGGATTCTATCGGGTCCACCTATCAATTGGAGAAAGCAATGGAAGGGATGGCAGAGAAGTAAGGAGGATTTGAATGACGAGCAGACCACAATTGAGAAAGTCGCTAAGAGCCTCTGCTGGAAAAAATTGATTGAGAAGGACAATATTGCAATTTGGCAAAAACCCATCAATCATTTAAGTTGCGAAGCTAATGAAAACCCTCCTTTATGTCCTGCTCAAGATCCTGATAAGGCTTGGTTAGCATATTTTAGTTAAATACGACTTTCAGTTGCTTCTATATATATATATATATTTAATTAATTAAACATTAATTCAGGTATACAAAAATGGAGACATGTTTGACTTCCTTACCACAAGTTTCGCACAATGAAGAAACAGCAGGAGGTGAATTGGTGAAATGGCCAGAAAGGCTATATGCAGTCCCACCAAGGGTTAGTAGTGGAAGTGTAAAAGGAGTGACACCTGTAATATTTCAACAAGACTCGGAGTTGTGGAAAAAGAGGGTGTCTTATTACAAGTCGGTTAATAACCAACTTGGTCAACCTGGAAGGTACAGAAATATTTTGGACATGAATACTAATTTGGGTGGTTTTGCTGCTGCTTTAAGTGGTGACCCTGTTTGGGTCATGAACGTCGTTCCTGTGGAGATTAAAGCTAACACGCTTGGAGTTATTTATGAAAGGGGATTAATTGGGACCTATCAGAACTGGTATTAATTAAATATTTTTATGGTTTAGTTTTGCAGTTCACCCTGTATGTATTATGTTATGTTCATAAAAAGTGCACATAACATGTTTCCAATTTCCAACTAACTAGGTGTGAAGCAATGTCTACTTATCCTAGAACGTATGACCTGATTCATGCTGATTTAGTATTTAGCCTTTACAACGACAGGTAATTAAAAGGCTTCTTAATTTGACATATATAATAGTAGTGTTTGGTTTGATGATTTGATTTGAATTGCACAGATGTGAAATGGAAGATATATTGCTAGAGATGGATAGAATATTGAGGCCAGAAGGAAGTGTAATATTTAGAGAAGATGTGGATATGTTGTTGAAGATAAAGAGGGTGATTGATGGAATGGAATGGGAAGGTAGAATAGTGGACCATGAAGATGGGCCTCATGAGAGGGAGAAACTTCTATTTGCCATCAAGAACTATTGGACTGCACCTTCTTCTTCTGCTCTTCATCAGAACACACCCAATACTTCATTTCATAGCCTTCAATTCCCCCCAAATTAATTAATACTCCTCTCCCATTTGTGAAATCGAAATGATTATATTAATCATTTTTTATTGATTTTTTTTTTAATTTTTTAAAAAGAGAGAAATTAATATTTAACTCCATTGGTTGAGTGGTGCGGTGCACCTATTGATGCAGTAGAAAAGAGAGAGCATGATCAATTCTTATCCCGCCTCTCCTAATAAATTATAAAAATTGATATTTCTTGAAAAACAAAACGCAAGTGATAATTTTATAGAGTTCGACAGATCTTGTTCAGTATTTGATGACAGATCATGACATGAAACTTGTTACTTTCTAATAAAAATTGATTTTGTTTAAAGTTAAATGGATTGTATGTTCAAAGAAAATGCAGGTGCTTGTATTTTTTTTCATTTAATTATCAGCCATGTGCCCAAATGACGACGAATCGAACCTAGAAAAGAAGAAGAAAAACCTTTATATTGTTTTCATCGTAGACCCAGAGAGGAACGATAAGCTACCATGAATAAAAATCTCCAAATGAAAACTTTTGAACTCCTAGATTAACGATTCAGGTACTCTTTCTTCATTCATTGTATTCGCAAAACATTTAACTGAATGTATTTCTGTTCGTTTTAGGGTTTCTCATCTCATATGTATTATCAACACCTTAACTTTTCTTTTGGGTATTGAGCTTTGCGCTTTATTGTTCTATCCTACTGGTCGATTTTAAAAGGACACTTGAGGTTGTTAAAGTAAAAGAAGTGAAGATTGAAGAGTGATCGCATTGATAATGTACGAAGGGTTTGTGCCACCCTTTGATATTCTCGTTCGTTAACTTTTGGGATCGAGGGATTAAGAGGAGTTCAAATGTTTAGTGCAAGCGTTTGTATTTGTTTTTTTTTTGTTGTAAATAAAATAGTCATACAAATAATTTTTATTTAAATTTTTAAAAAATATTATAATAACATTTTTTCGAAATACAAAATACTATAACTTGTTTCGTTATTTTCCTAGAAATTATTAATTTTTCTTAATTACAAATAATCTTAAAGAAGTTGTATTTATAGTTTTTCAAAAACACTAATCTACTTCTCACACTCATTCATTAAATTATTTTTCAAATTATTTACATTAATTAGTATCACACCTACAAAATATTAATCATATTTACGTGTATTTATTAGTCACACTCTTAGTAAATCATCTTATATAACTACTAATATTTATCGATACAATAAATAAAATTTAAAATAATCTAAAAGTAATAATAAGTGAATTGTAAAAAATAATAAATCAATGAGATGCACCAGTAGTTGTTGAGACAATTAATTCATTCTTAGAGTAGTCCGACATATGGGATACAGAGATTGTTGGAAAATTATGGATCAAAGCTCTAAAAGCTCAAGAACAATTTTCCAGAAACACTCAGAAATTATTGAATTTTTGTTTCTGATTTCTTTAACTTGATTATTACATTGCTACTGAGAGATATTTATAGAAACAACTAATAAATCTAAGTCACACAATATAAACTTACCAAAACAATCTAAACCATACACTTATCTTCTTACCTAACCCATTGATTTTTCTTCTTCCCACCAACCATGAGTTGTATCCTTATCAATCCAGATCATCACCATAGAAGCTTCCACGAGCTGGACTTCAAATGGGCTAGAATATTTCAAAGTTTGTTTTTTGATTTATTTGGGCTTGTAAACAAGTTTACAAACCAACACTCCCCCTTAAACTTGTTTTATGATGTCGAGCAAATTTCTCAATCTGACAAAGTCTTCTTGCTTGAGCGGTTTAGTGAAGATGTCGACAATTTGATCTTGTGATTTTACATACTCGAGTTGTACATCCTTTCTTGTGATGCACTCCCTGATGTAATGATATCGAGTATCTATGTGTTTGCTTCGATCATGGAAAACAGAATTTTTGGCTAAGGCAATGGTTGACTTGTTGTCGACACAAATTTTGGTTGGATCTTCTTGTGTCATACTCAGCTCATTTAACAAGTTTCTCAGCCAAATTGCATGGCAAAAACATGAGGTAGCTGCTACATATTCTGCTTCACAGCTAGACAAGGTGACAATCGGTTGCTTTTTAGACATCCATGTAAAAGTAGTATCTCCCATGAAAAACACAAATCCGGAAGTGTTTTTTCGATCGTCTATATCTCCACCAAAATCGCTATCACTATATCCAACAAGCTTGTAATCATTAGAAGCTGAATAGAACAAGCTAAAATTAATTGTACCTTTCAGATAGCGTATGATTCTTTTTGCAGCTTTGAAATGGGTGATTGTCGGTTTTTCCATATAATGGCTAATCAATCCAACGGCATACAAGATGTCAGGCCTTGTGCATGTGAGATAACGCAGACTTCCAACTAAACTTTTGAAAAATGTTGGATCCACACTTTCACCATATTCATGCTTGGATAGTTTGATTCCACATTCCACTGGTGTGTTGATCGGCTTGGAATCGTTCATTTTGAACTTCTTTAGTATCTCCCTTGCATAGCTTTCTTGAGAGATGAATATGCCTTCTTCCCTTTGCCTCACTTCAATTCCAAGGTAGTATGCCATTAACCCGATATCTGTCATTTCGAACTCTTGGGTCATCACCTTCTTAAAATCTTCAAATAGCTTCGGATTACTTCCAGTAAAGATGAGATCATCTACGTATAGGAAAATGATTAGAATATCGCCACCTTAAATCTTGACGTAGAATGAATATTCATAGGGACACTTGGTGAAGTTGTTCTCCAGAAAGTACTTATCGATGCGGTTATTCCATGCTCTTGGTGCTTGCTTTAACCCATAAAGAGCTTTCTTCAACTTCAATACCTTGTCTTTGTGACCTTTTGCTTCATAGCCTGATGGTTGCTTAATGTAGACTTCTTCTTCAAGGACTCCGTTTAGAAAAGCAGATTTTACATCCATTTGATGTATCTTCCATTTATTTTGAGCTGCCAAAGAAATGATTAGTCGTATAGTTTCTAATCGAGCAACAGGAGAAAATACCTCATCATAGTCAATTCCAGCCTTTTGACTATATCCTTTTGCTACTAGTCTTGCCTTGTGCCTTTCAATCTCTCCCTTAGCATTCCTATTTGTCTTGTACACCCATTTGACACTTATTGCCTTATGCCCTTTGGGAAGTAAAACAGGTTCCCATGTGTCATTCTTCTCTATTGCATTGATTTCTTCATCCATCGCATCTCTCCACTTCTTCTCTTGTACAAATTCTTGAAAGCTCAATGGTTCACAATCAGCAAAAAGACAAAATAAGGTAAGATTATCTTGTCGTTCTGTTACCTCATAAAGATCTTGGAGATTTCGTGTACGTGTCACAACTCTTTCATTTCCACTTGAAAATGATGATGAATCTTCATGAGTGGTTGGCATTGGTGAAGTAGGTGGAGTCGTTGGCTCTTGTTGAATTTCTATAGATTGTTCCCTCATTGTCTGCTCATCTTCTTTAAACTGAGGAAAGAAATTGAAGTTATCTGCATGAGAGTTAAAATCCCATTCTCCTTCTTCGTCGAATACCACATCTCGACTAATCACAATCTTCTTATTGTGTGGTTTATACAATTTATAGCCCTTTGAATTAGCATCATAACCAATGAAGATAAAACTCTCGCTTTTATCATCAAGCTTTGTTCTTCTCTCATCCGGTACATGAACATGGGCTATATTTCCAAAGACTCTTAGGTGGGAAATAGTAGGCTTTCTTCCACTCCATGCCTCTTGCGGTGTCTTTCCCCATATATATGGTTGCTTGCACTGCTGTCAAGATACCTGGCATTTGGTTGACTACTATCACCCTCCTTTCGTGCTAGAAAAAGAGTTTCTTTCTCATCGGTCTTCTCCTCTATGTAGTTGATTTTCTCATCTACTCTATTATTGAGAGTTCTACATTCTGAAGCATAATGTCCAAATTTCTGACAATTATAGCATTGAACTTGAGATTTGTCATACCTTGAGTTCATATTACCTCTTCCTCGACTTTGTGTTGAGCTTTCTGCTCTCTCAAAGTTGTTGGAATTGTTGTTGTAATTCCAACCTCGTCCACGACCTTTACCTCTACCTCGGCCACATTGGTTTCTGTCATTGCCTTGGCTTTCATGCTTATCTTTGAATTGCATCTTGAAGAGTTGCTCAGTGATCCCTTGCTTCTTCTTATGATTTTCTTCATATGCTTGTAATGACCCATTGAGTTCATCAATGGTCATTTCTTCCAAATATTTTGTTTCCTCAATCGTCACGATGATGTGTTCAAATTTGGAATCTAATGAACGAAGTATCTTTTCCATTATTCTAACATCTCCCAACATCTCACTGTTTCTTTTTAATTGATTAGAAACAACTGTGACTCTCGAGAAATAATCAGAAATAGATTCGGAAGCTTTCATATGTAGAGATTCAAACTCACCTCTTAGTGTTTGAAGACGAACCTTCTTCACTTTCTCGGCTCTTTTGAAAGAAATTTAAAGCTTATTCCACGCTGCTTTGGAAGATGTTGCATCTGAAATTTTCTCAAACCCATCATCATTTAAGGCTTGATAGATAAGAAATAGGGCTTTCTTGTCTCTTTTTCTCAAATCCTTCAAAGATTCTTTTTGCACTTGCGTTAGAGTAGTTTCATCGTCTGGCTCACTTAAGCCTTTCTCTAGGAATTCCCACACATCATGTGCACCCAAAAGAGCCTTCATCTTAATACTCCAATTATCATAGTTATCGTTGTTGAGTGTATGGACTTGAAACGATGACATACCTCCACTTGACATAATTCTCAATATAGTGAGAATTTGTAAATTCTGATCAAACAGGTGGATTCAGAACGTCAAAAAACCTTAGGAGGAACTCCGGGAAAATCTGATTTTTTTTTATCAACGATCAAAGTCAACTTTTTTGGTCAACTGTTTCGGTGGCTCGGTCAACAGCTCAGTCAACAGGCTTCACGGCTCGGTCAACTTGGCTCGACGACTCGGTCAAATGGCTTGGTGGCTCGATCAGCAGCTCGGTCAACTCAACTCCAACTCGGCTGACTCAGTAAGTTAACTCACTTCTGGCAGAAACTTCCGGAGGATCGTGGCGGCGCGTCCAAACTCCGATCGGGATGATTCTTGCGCCGTCGGATTTGTCTCGTCGAGAGCTTCGATTTGATATACAATAGTGTATATTTATATTTCCAACTACAGCTTTGATACCACTTTGTTGGAAAATTATGGATCACAGCTCTAAAAACTCAAGAACACTCAAGAACAATTTTCCATAAACATTCAGAAATTATTGAATTTTTGTTTCTGATTTCTTTAACTTGATTATTACATTTCTACTGAGAGGTATTTATAGAAACAACTAATAAATCTAAGCCACACAATATAAACCTACCAAAACAATCTAAACCATACACTTATCTTCTTACCTAATCCATTGATTTTTCTTCTTCCCACCAACCATGAGTTGTATCCTTATCAATCCAGATCATCATCATACACGAGTTGGACTTCAAATGGGCTAGAATATTTCAAAGTTTGTTTTTTGATTTATTTAGGCTTGTAAACAAGTTTACAAACCAAGAGATGATAATTAGGTTTTATATTTTTTTTAATAATTTAGCATCATAATGAGAGCCAGTGTGTATAGCGATACAATATTTTGAATATATGATTGTTGATATAATTATTGCATTAATGCATACAATTAATTGTCAAACATGCAAAATGAAACCTCTAAATGTAGATATTTGGAAGATGAGAATACAATTGCTTCTCAAAGATCAGAATTTTTTTTTCATTCTTGAGAAAAGAAAAGCCTGCAGATCTGAAGCTAATGGCTTCTTCAATCAAATTGAAGAAAGCATATTAACAGCATATAATTGTAGACAGTAAAAAAAGTGATAAGATAACCTTTTTTTTGTTTTTTTATTTTTTTTCAATTATATTAGATATAAATTATAATTAAAAAAATAAATAAAAATAAATAAATAAAATAGAACATGATTATTTTTACTTATGTATTTATTTTTTAATAAAAATATAAGATCAGGACAGTTATCTTCCCTTATATTTTGAGATAAATACTACTAGTATCATATATTTATTATAAAAATAACAGTTAACATTATATAGAAATTATTTTAAATTTAATAAATTATAATTAAATAAAAATAAATAAATAACATAGAACATGATTATTTTTCTTATACATTTACTTTTTTATAACAATAAAATTAAACTATAATAAAAATTAAATATAAGATTTAAGTATTATTTTTAAAATAAGTATAAAATTTGTGGAGTTAATCTCGCATATCTTTTGAGATAAATATCATTAGAGTCATATATTTATTACAAAAATAATATTTAAGTCTTTTATTTATTTTTTTATAAAAGTTTAATTATATTATTATTATTAAAAAGTAATAGCATAAAAATTAAATAAATTTTTTATTTTATTTTTTTATTTTTCAGTTATATTAGATAGATATTATTTTAACTTGAATAAACAATTAATTTAAATAATTAAATAAAAAAACATAAATCATGATTATTTATCTTTATCTATCAAGAAAATTTTGTCAGATTAAGAAATTTGCTCTGCATTATAAAACAAGTTTAAGGGGGAGTGTTGGTTTGTAAACTTGTTTACAAGCCCAAAGAAATAAAAAAAACTTTGAAATATTCTAGCCCATTTGAAGTCCAGCTCGTGGAAGCTTCTATGGTGATGATCTGGATTGATAAGGATACAGCTCATGGTTGGTGGGAAGAAGAAAAATCAATGGGTTAGGTAAGAAGATAAGTGTATGGTTTAGATTGTTTTGGTAGATTTATATTGTATGGCTTAGATTTATTAGTTGTTTCTATAAATATCTCTCAATAGCAATGTAATAATCAAGTTAAAGAAATCAGAAACAAAAATTCAATAATTTCTGAGTGTTTCTGGAAAATTGTTCTTGAGTGTTCTTGAGTTTTCAAAATTGTTCTTGAGTGTTCTTGAGTTTTCAAAGTTTTGATCCATAATTTTTCAACAAAGCTACCATGAATAAAAATCTCCAAATGAAAACTTTTGAACTCCTAGATTAATGATTCAGGTACTCTTTCTTCATTCATTGTATTCGCAAAACATTTAACTGAATGTATTTTTGTTTGTTTTAGGGTTTCTCATCTCATATGTATTATCAACACCTTAACTTTTCTTTTGGGTATTGAGCTTTGCGTTTTATTGTTCTATCCTACTGGTCGATTTTAAAAGGACACTTGAGGTTGTTAAAGTAAAAGAAGTGAAGATTGAAGAGTGATCGCATTGATAATGTACAAAGGGTTTGTCCCACCCTTTGATATTCTCGTTCGTTAACTTTTGGGATTGAGGGATTAAGAGGAGTTCAAATGTTAAGTGCAAGCGTTTGTATTTTTTTTTAAATAAAACTTACACGAATAACTTTTATTTAAATTTAAAAAAATATATTATAAGAATATTTTTTCGAGATACAAAAATATTATAACTCATTCTTATTTAGTTTTGTTTCATCATTTTCATAGAAGTTATTATTTTTTCTTAATTACAAATGATCTTAAATAAGTTATATTTATAGGTTTTTAAAAACAATAATCTACATCTCATAATTATTTAAATTATTTTTCAAATTATTTATATTAATTAATCTCATACTTATAAAATATCAATTATATCTACTTGTATTTATTAGTCATGCTATTACTAAATCATCTTATACAACTACTAACATTTATTGATACAACAAATAAAATTTAAGATAATCTAAGAGTAATAATAAATGACTTGTAGAAAATAATAAACAAAGTTTATGATACAAAGAGATTTTTAGAATATCAAACTTTTATCAATCAAGATGCAGCAGTAGTTGTTGAGACAATTAATTCATTCTTAGAGTAGTCCGGCATATGTGATACAGAGATGACAATTAGGTTTTATATATTTTTTAATAATTTAGCATTAAAACGAGAGCTTCAGTGTGTGTAGCGATACAATCTTTTGAATATATGGTTGTTGATATAATTATTGCATTAATGCATACAATTAATTGTCAAGTATGCAAAATGAAACCTGTAAATATTTGGAAGATGAGAATACAATTGCTTCTCAAAGATCAGGATTTTTTTTTTCATTTTTGAGAAAAGAGAAGCCTGCAGATCTGAAGCTAATGGCTTCTTCAATCAAATTGATGTTGTAGCCAAACAACAAACGAAAGCATATTAACAGTATATAATTGTAGACAGTTAAAAAAGTGATAAGATAACCTAATTTTTTTTGTTTTTTTAATTTTTTCAGTTATATTAGATATAAATTATAACTAAAAAAATAAAAAAATAACATATAACATGATTATTTTTACTTATGTATTTATTTTTTAATAAAAATATAAGATTGGAGTTATCTTTCCTTATATTTTGAGATAAATACTATTAATATCATATATTTATTATAAAAATAACAGTTAACATTATATAGAAATTATTTTAAATTTAATAAATTATAAATAAATAAAAATAAATAAATAACATAGAACATGATTATTTTTCATCATACATTTATTTTTTTATAATAATATAATTAAATTATAATAAAAATTCAATATAAAATTTAAGTATTATGTTTAAAATAATTATAAGATATGTGTAGTTAAACTCGCTTATATTTTGAGATAAATATCATTAGAATCATATATTTATTACAAAAATAATAGTTAAGTTTTTTATTTATTTTTTATAAGAGTTTAATTATATTATTATTATTAAAAAGTAATAGCATAAAAAATAAATAATTTTTTTATTTTTTTATTTTTCAATTATATTAGATAGATATTATTTTAATTTGAATAAACAATTAATTTAAATAATTAAATAAAAAAACATAAATATGATTATTTATTTTTATCTAATAATAATATTAAATTATCATAAAAATAAATATAAAATTTAAATCTTAATTTTAAAATAAATATATGAAATATACAACATTACAACCATCTAACTTTCTTCTTTTTCTTAATTTTTTTGCCATGTAATTAACTACTGGCTACTTGTACACTTCCAATAGGTCCAGCAGCAGCCATCCGTGAAGTGTTAAGGGTGAACGAAACTTCAGTGCGCATAAGTCCTTCACTCGCGTCCAGTATGCGTGGGACTACTCACTAGCCACCTATCTAATGAAAATATCATCCATGAGGTTTGAATAAATTTGATAAAATAATCTCTCTTTTTCTTGCATAAATTTTTGTTTGTTTTCTTTAGTCCGTGACATTTTCTTTTTTTCTTTTTCATTGTTTTTGGCCGAATTTTTCCTACTTTTGATGATGTGGACAGAGGCATCAAAAAAGATGAAAATATTTGTGTCTAGACATCTATCTCCGTCGATACATATTATTCATATTATATAAATATTATTGATAAAATATGAAATGATATCTATAAATTATTTTTTATAATTAATTATTTTTATAATTTATATTAAATATCTTTATGTAATTTTATTAATCATAAAATTTATTAATTTAAACATTTCAATTACCTATTTTATAATTTATTATATGAAATATATTTATATTTATACCTGTTAAAAAATTATTAATTTTATTGTAAATAATTTCTTAAAAAATTAAGAAATAATCAAAATAAAGAGTATAGTTATTATCTTTTAAATATGTGTGACCTTTTTTATTTAAATGGGTATTTATAATTGATTTTAAAATATTTATATCAATAATAATAATATTTTTAACATATTATTAAATGTTAAATCTTAATGTATTCACCTTACTTCAAACATAACTAGTTAAGTAACTTTACCCTTTTTTTCTGCTGACAACAGCTGAAAACTGGAGAAGATCCATATCTAAATAATTAGGTACGGTTACAAAGTGAGACATGATTATTCCTTTATTTGACATTTATCCGGAGAATATTGTATAATTCTTAAAGGGTAAGCGTAACTTCAAATTATTTTGTTTTTATTAAGTGAATTTTTTAATTTTTAATTTTTATAAAAAAAAAATTTAAGCTATTTTTTAAAAAAATTGATAGTTTAGTTATCTAAAAAAGAATATTATTATATTTTATCAATAAATGTATTTAATTGGAATAAAATTATTATTTTATTTTAATATTTTAAAATTTTATATTTTATGAAATTATTTTGTATTTTTTGGGCATTTTTATTTAAGAAGCTTTTTATTCAAACATGATGCCTGCAAAAAAAAAACACTATACATAAAAGTGTTAAAAAAAATAGAATTATTTTATAAAATATAAAATTAAAAAATAATTTTTCATATTTTTAAATGAAAATTAAGGTGTAAAAAAGAAATAAAAATTATAAATATCACTTAAGAAATTATACAAATAAAAGTAAAAATGTAATTAAAAATATTGCTATTATTGTTCGTGCTAATAAATTTCTTTTTGTGAACATATTCTTGGAGGCTACTATAACAACTGGCTGAGCAATGAGCATGCTAAACTTTAAAAAAAAAAAAAAAAGGCTATGAAGAATAAGTATTTTCATATATATTTTTAAAGAATTTTTATTTTTGAGTACTTATTTAAAGTAAATTGGTTGAATAATTAAAAATTGATAAGCAGTGAACAAAATTAAAGTGAAAAAAAACTGCTCATTTATTTGATAAAAAATTCCGCTTTAATTGTTCCTTATTCCATGAAATGTTTCTCTTAAACTCAGAAATACTGCTGAATGGAACATGATTATCAAATTTAATTGTAAAAGATGGTCATATACGTGAGCTTGGGGAATTCACATTCATTAATAACAATAGGTAAATTATTTATTATTTTTTAAATATATTAATAACATAATATTTTAAATTAATAAAATTAATGATTACTTAAAAATATACTAATAACTCTTAATAACTGAGCTAATCATTGATTGACAAGTAAGTTAAGGTTCAGAAAAAGAGCATATTTCCATTATCATGTGACGTACGTCTGAGGTCAAATGTTTCAATGTACTAATTCTTTTGTGATTGAAAAACAAAGAATCGCGTGATCTCACTGCAGTCTAATCGCGCGTGCTTAAAATAACACACGTGTCCCAATATGGCCATATCCAACCATCCAAGTTGTTTAAGAAACGAGAGAGAGTCTTCAATTTGTCTCAGTGTCTCTCCTTCTTCACTCCCCAAGAACGCTCGAGAACCCTTTCTTCAAAGCCCGCAGTCCACTTTCGAGCAAATGAAAAATGGGCTTTTTTCAGCGACTTTTCGGCCCCAAAAAGTTCACTGGGACTCCCTCTTCGAAGCAGAAGAAGAGGAGGTGGAGCTTTGTTAAAGAAAAGGTCCAGCACCCAACCGTTTCTGATACCAGCAAATTCGTCGCCCCCGCTTCAGAATTACATCCATACGACACTGATGGCTTGGATGCGAACAAACATGCAATTGCCGTTGCCGCAGCTACTGCAGCCGTGGCTAAGGCAGCACTAGCTGCAGCTCACGCTGCTGCTCAGGTTGTTAGGCTCACTAGTAGAACCGGCACCGGAAGCTCTGCCACCACCTCACGGTACCTGGGGCTGAGTCACCATGTCTCCGCCATCAAGATACAATCGGCTTTCCGAGGTTATCTGGTTAGTAATTTTGAAATCACTTTGTGCTTCAATTTTGATTTGTTGCTCTGCTGGTTCTTGATTTCTATCAACCAAGCAATTTTAGTTATTGTGTTTACGGTGCTAAGAAAATTAAATGCTGAGTTAATAGCTTGGGAATTTTTTGGTTAGAATATGAGAAGAGTATATTGGAATTTTGAACGCTAGTTTAATTCACCTCCCTTTCTCTCTTGTTTATTTTTTTTTTCCTGCACTCACTTTGTTCATCAAATTCAAAAAACAATCTTGGGGGAAATAAACACTTATTGGAGAACTTGAGTTTCAGAAGAGAGGAAGATTCTTGGATTTCTCTAAAAGGTGAAAAGGATAAGAAATGCAAAAGAAAGGTAACAAGAGTGCCGACACTTTGGATACGAGTCATGTCGGTATTATTGTGCCAGAGAGAACGTAATAAATTCGTTCTCACTCTGTCTGTTACTCTAATACTATAGTCAGTTCACTGTGTTGTATTTTGGTTATTAAAAAATAAAAAATTATTAATTGTTATTAAAATATCTGATAATATAATTTTTTTAAATTAATGAAATTTAAGGTCGAGTATAACTTTTTTTTTTCTTTTAAAAACAAATATTTTGTTAAAGGTTTTTACATAAAATAATCTGATTAACGATGAATCTACTCATAATAATGAAAAAACATATCTTTAGAAAATATATAAAGCGTCGGAATATGATTAATTCTCTGTGCTGATCTTAGAGGATGTGTGTGGCCTGTGGTCCTGAGGACCGAATTTCCCGTTCTATTGTTTTTACCCAATATCGGACTGAAGTGGGAAACGGCAATATTGTAATTTGGTTTGAAGTTGACCTCGGTCTTTTAACGGTATGTGTGTGTCTCACTGTCTCGAACTTCAGCCAATAACTGTGCAACCAACAGCTTGGCTGATGGGTTTGCTTTTTCAATTAATTTATTTTGCTGAAAATTCATAATGATCATAGTTAACACTTTTGAATATTAAATTTGAGATGTAATAAATAGTGCGCTTTTGCTTCCATGGACTTCTTGGCTAACTATCTGCTTATTAGAACTACCTTCAAATTCATAATGATACCATTACCAACTTGTTTGACCCTTTTATATGATTCACTTGAATAAGATATTTCAACTAAACAAACACATGCACTGCTTTTCATTGCTAGTTTTTTAGTTTATGGTTAGTGATAACTACCGACTTTTAACAAAGAGTAATGATGAAGCTATGCATGTCGCAATGGGCTGCATTTAATTTCTCTTTTAATTATTTTAATCTTATTTTCCAAATCCTCTATTTTTATTTGGTTGCTTGTGAGTTGGAGATAATGATTTCGTACACAAGCTTCCTCCTTTTTTTTCTTTTAGTTAAAGGTGAAGGCATTATATTTATCCTCTTTTTTTCAGCTGCTTTTTAGATTCAAGAGTGCAGCTTTATTTTACGTAGTTATAACTATAAAAAAAAAAGGAAAATTGTCGTGATTATTCATTTTGTTATTTTTACAATTAGTATTAAATTTGGTGAGAAATCAATGAGGATATTATTCTGAATCTGGAAAACTCTTAAGGCAAGGAGAGCATTGAAGGCACTGAAAGCATTAGTGAAGCTTCAAGCATTGGTGAGAGGGCATATAGTAAGAAAACAAACAACAGACATGCTCAGGCGTATACAGACACTTGTCAGAGTCCAATCTCGAGTTCGTGCCACTCGGACACGCATGTCAGACTCCTCACTTTCTTACACCGGATCCACACTCTCTAATCATCCAGTAAGCTTCTACCTATCTCTTAAATTCATCTAACTAATTTGTTCTGTTTTAGAAACATGAATATATAGTTTTGTTTTGTACAAAGGGAGTCCAAACTTTTCCTTTCTAAATACTAAACATGAATATGCTGCTTTTGGGAATAAGAATGAGAACAATGATCTGTTACCAGCTAGCATAGTCAAGAATGGAACATTGCAACTAAAACTATGTTACTATGAGATGCAGTGACTTGAGTTGTGTGTCATATCTCAACCATATTTTTGATTGTGTTGTCTTATTAATTTGATAAGCGCATTCATTGGTGCTTTCACTATCTATTTTCAGGTTTTTGAAAGTCCTGACAAGATTGGACACCAATATCGTACTTACAGTAGCAAATACGATGGACCCTCAATACTTAAGGTATGTATATCATTGGCTCTTTAGAATTCTACTGGGACAGCATAGTCTCGATGATCCCTGTCTATCATTGAAGGCATGAGAAAGGGCTACCATTTTAATTACGTTATTCAAATTCTGCATATGCAGAGGTGTGGTTCAAATTCAAACTACAGGGATGTAATGAACATAGAAAAAGCACAACTAGGGACAAATTGGTTGGACCGCTGGATGGAAGAAAGTTCATTGAGCAACTGCAATGACACTTCCAGGAGATATGGGAATTCAGATGATGAAAAGAGTGACAAAATACTTGAAGTGGATACTTGGAAGCCTCACTTGGACCCTCAACGAAGCACTCGAACATTTCAAACACCAAAGCGTGTTCTGAATTCTGAGTATAACAATCAGTGCTTTATGACATTGGATTTCCCCTCACAACGCCCCCCAAAATCTCCAAATCCAAATCAATCTTCCATGGATTTATTATCAACGAGTTCATTGAAATTTTCCTCTAGGAAAGAAGAAGCAATAGTGAGGACAACCAAAAACAGCCCACAAGAGTTCTCTGTCTCATCTAAACTAGGCAGTGGTAGGAGAGGACCTTTCACGCCTACAAGAAGTGAATACTCAATGGGATACTTTAATGGATTCTCTAGTCATCCAAACTACATGGCTAACACTGAATCTTCCCGAGCCAAGGTTAGGTCGCAAAGTGCCCCAAGGCAGAGACTGGGGTTGGAGGAGTACAGTACAACCAGATCTGTTCCAGGGTTTTTGGATGCTGATCATTCCTTATCTAAAACATTTAATACACTTGGAAGTGCTCGTTTAAGATAATGTTGTATGACTATGTTGTATCTTCTTAAAGTTATCTCCATCTCTTTTTTGTTTCCATCATTGTGTGTTCCACTGAGTTGAGGAGATTGGTTCGGAATGCTGACTCTCACCAAACTTGGTTCTTACAAATGTGAAATTTCACTCTGTTCAATGTTGATGTCAAATTAACATAACCATCAATTGTGTTTAATTAATCTAAGCTCTCTATGTCACAACTTTACATATTGCAATTTCAATCGAACTGTTTTATAAGTTGATTGTCTTGTCTTGTTATAAAAGCTTGAATTCTTTGCAGTCATTTCAGTTTTCAATTTTCCAATTTGTCACGCATAATATGTAGCTATCTTAAATTATTAATTATTTATGAAATTAGTAATGACGTGGTAATTCACATCAATAAAATATAATATTAATGTAATAATTTAAAAAAAACACACAAGTATCCCATGATTTATAAAGAAATCAATTAATGTGATTTGTGAGATTATACATGAATAACATATAATATAATTAACGGAGGCAACTTTTTCCAATGTTGTCCTAAATCACTTTGCGGCAAAGTAAAAGAGAACATGCATGCATAAATTAACTGCACTAACTTCAACTGGTTCAATGCATCTGATGGTCTTGTTTAGAGATTTCCTTACCCGCCATTTACAACATAATTAATTGTAAGTTTCAATCTGGTAGAAAATTATAAATTTATTTATGGTTGTGAAAAAATTCAATCTTTTGTATACACATTCATCTCTACTATATTAATATTAATTGAAAAATTATAACATTTATTAGTTTTTTTTATCTCTAAACTCGTTTTTGAATCCTAGACTAAGATCCATAAATGTAACACTATTAAAATTATTTATTCCCAATACATTAATACTCCTTTTTTTTTCTTTTTTTAATTTTTAGGATTCACCATGGTGTTTCTTCCTCTGGTTTCCTTAATTTTGTTGTGCAAGTGAACACCATATATGTTTAGTATACTTTATATATGAAATTGCTCTTCATCAATGCCTTAGCTATGCAATTATCATGAATCTTGTACTCGCTCAAAGATATAAAAATAATAAAAAAAATGACATAAAATAACAACTCTAAAATTTATAAAAAAAATAATATCAATAACATCGAACATATTACAAATCTAATTGACCTTTTCCATGAATAGCATATTTCAAACTTTTTAAGTTGTAATTTTTATTACATTAAAAATAAATAATATTATTTTTATTATTATAAATTTTAAATGTTTATAAATGTTGTTTTTTTTAAATAATAATTTATTATTGTGTACTACTTATAATGATATGTTCCTGCATACTGCAACATGGTTTCGTGGTGTAGTTGGTTATCACGTCAGTCTAACACACTGAAGGTCTCCGGTTCGAGTCCGGGCGAAGCCATACAGTTACTTTTTCCTTGACAAAAGAACTTTACTGACTCGGGTGTTGATTTGTGATATCACACAGCTTATTTAGCGACATCAACGGCACAGATCACTCGGAAAGACACTAGGGAATGAATTTATTTTGACAGTGGATAGAAACAAAATACAAAGGTCATGTATAGTCATTCATGTGATCACAATGATCTTAAATCAACAACCAATACATTTTCTGCTATAAAAACCAATATCTAAGAGTCCTTTTTTTATCTATCAAGAATATTGTAAAAGGTTCCTAGAATGAAGGTTTAATTAAAATCTCCAAAACTAGCATTAATATTTACTGGTTATATTTACTTAATAAATCAACCAATGTTTTAATAAGCAAAATCTTTGCAGGTGTTTTAACTTTTCTTGGGCAATGGGTAAGACTCAAAATATGAAGGGTAAGCTTTTATATATATATATATTAGTATTTCAAATATAAATATAAAATAGTAAATTTATATAAAAAAAAATCCAATAATTTTTCCATATGATTATAAATAGAGTAGTGTTACCGCTTAAAATAAATAGCAACAGTCTATTTAATTGATAAAATAAAAATAAAAGAATATAATTAAGATGCAAATACATTGAAGATTTCTATAGAATTTACATTTTCTCATGCCTAAAAAAATTAAGTATGCTTTGTGATAAATAGTAAAACACACGTCATTGTCAATAATTTATTCACAATAAGTTCAAAAGGTAATGAGTAGATGAATTCTGACAATAAATTTATGGGGCTAATAAGTTTGACAACATCATTGTATGAGAAAAGCTACATCCTATGATCACTTTCAAGGTGCAAAAATGGGAAACTTTATACTCACATTTTTGCTATTAATTGTCAAAAGTTATAACTTATTAACAGCTACACTTGAAACGCATTGGGACATCTTTACAAGTCTATCTTTGAAGCACGTCCGATAAACGTCTTTTAAACAATGGGCAGAACAACAAGATGGGATAAAATGAAACTGAGATTAAGATAATTAATATTTTTGAGTTAAAAATATTAAAATATGAATTTTTTAATAAAAAATGAGTGATAATATATTTTTTAAATTTTTTTTTAAAAATTTAACGTATAACCAATCAAAAACTATCACGTCACGTAAACAGAAAAATTGATCAGACAAACCACGTGAATGCAATGCAAACAGAGAGAGCGAATCATGGAACATGATGCAATGACACTCGTCACGAGTCATCATCTCATTCGTTCATTCTTTTCACTCGTGTATCACGTCATTCGTAACCGCGAATTATATTTCGTCACGTGTCGATGACTCAACTTGCGTTGATCAAGACCAATCTTACAACCAACTGAAAATAATTCGATTATTTGTTCTCATTACATAAAAATAATTGCAGAATGTTAACGGAAGCATGGCTGAAAAGAAGCCTACAGTTGTTTTTGTTTTGGTAAACAGTTTGTTGTCAAGTTTGTAATTTATTATAAACCTTGTAATAGACTATTATATTTTTTTAAAGTCAGCTAACTGAATAGAAGCAATAAAAGTTAACTGATTATTTTGGCCTCTTATGCATTTTGTTAAATGACTGAACAAAAATTATTAAAAGATTTTCATGCATAAAATTTCTTGCCCAAAAGATGGTTACTTTGAGCCATATCTAATAGATTATCTTAGTCTCAGTTTCATCTTATCCATCTTATTGTTCTGCCCATTGTTTAAAAGGCGTTTATCAAGCGTGCTTCAAATATAGGCGTATAAGAGACGCCCCAATGCGTTAATATTTAAGTGTAGTTGTTAATAACTTTTGACAATTAATAGCAAAAATGTGAGTGAGGTTTCGCATTTATGCACCTTGAAAGCTATGGTATGATGTAGCTTTTCTCATATAATGATGTTTGTCAAACTTATAAGCCTCATAAATTTGCTGTCACTACTCGTTGCTTTTTGAACTTATTGTGAATAAGTTATTGACAATGACGTATGCTTCACTATTTATCACAAAGTATACGTATTTTTTTAGGCATGTAAACTCTATGGAAATCTTCAATGTATTTGTATCTTAATTATATTCTTTTATTTGTATTTTAACAATTAAATCTTAATTATATTCTTTTATTTATATTTTATTAATTAAATGGACTGTAATGTTGCTATTTATTTTAAGTGGTAACACTACTCTCCTAATAATCATATAGAAAAATTATTGGAGTTTTTATATTATATAAATACATATTTTATTGACTATTTTATATTTATATTTATATTTGAAATACTAATATATATATTTATATATAAAAGCTTACGCTTCATGTTTTGAGTTTTACCCATTGCCAAGAAAGGTTAAAACACCTGACGTGCAGATTTATTTATTCTGATCGTAACAAATTGTGTTTTTTAATTCCCCTCTTTTTATTGCTTCTTAGGGTTTATCATGTTTACAAGAGGCATTGCGGCATGCTGTATAAGTCACGTATTTTAGAAGGTTTAAACTGCCAAAAAAACTGTTGATAGTTTTGCAAGTATGATCAATTTAATTTACAATACACTTCAAAGGCAAAGGGATGTCTGTGATGCTAATTATTTCTTACTATAGGCATATGCAAGACGATTTGTTCTTATGAAAGGTACACACAAATATTATATTTATTTGGAGTACACAAGAAGTATTTGTTTAAAAAAATAGTAAAATTTAATCTAAAATAAGCATAAAAAGATTAATTTGATCATATAAAATAATAGTAAGTAAGTTTAAAAAATGATAAAATTATTTTTTTGTAATTGCTAATTCTTACATTACATTTCACATTTTTTAAATATTCTTTTAAAAAAATATCACTGGTGTACCCTTTACTAAAATAAGATACTAATGGTGTATCTTGTATAATTTGAGTAATTTTGCAAAAAAGTTAAGATACCATATAAAACTTCTACCTTTATAAAATTGGTCTTCTTTCTAAGTTCTTGTAATATCTTTTTGAGTTTTTTGTGATTCTTTGATTGACAGGAGGCCTAGGTAGTGGAAAGGGTATACAATAAGCAAATATTGTTCGGCACTTTGGGTTCACCTATCTTAGCGCGGGTGATCTTCTACTAGCAGAAATGAAATTTGTGAAAAGGTAAAACCTCTTTTGTGGACTATTTTTGAAGAATGAAATACATAGTTTGTTGGCCAACCTTTGAATAAAAGGGTGGTTGCACATGAAGATGAGTGTGTCAATCTTCCTTTCACACCAATAATGAAGAAGCCAAACACACTATAAATAGAGGGTTTCTCCTCACATTTGAAGCATCACATAAAAAACATATAAATCCCAATTTGTGAGAGAAAGAGAGCGTGTGTGTATTAGAGAGAAAACTAAATTTCTCCTAAATACTAGTGTCTTTCCTTTGTCTAAAAAGAGTGTTTTCTCCTATTATAAGAGAGAGAGTATTGTCAATTGTGTTCTTCTTATTCTAGAGAGAATGTGTTATAATTCTTTTGCTATAGTGAAATCTTCCTAAATATTCCTGTGGTTTTTTCCTTAATTTGTTTGAGGGTTTTCCACATAAAATATTTGTGTCCAGTTTATCTTCATTTTTCTCAATTTCATTTTGTTTATAAGCCAATTGCACCCCAATAATTTCTTAACAGTAGTATCAAAGCTCCAGGTTCATTGGTACTATTTACAGATATAGTTCATAGATACGGTATTGTTCACATTGAAATAGTGAAAACCGGTTCAAGTAAACAAAACATATCATCATTATGGTAGCAAAGTACGATATTAAGAAGTTCAACAGGAGCAATTATCTTTGTGGAAAATGAAGATTAAGGCAATTTTAAGGAAGGATAATTGCTTGGAAGTAATTGGAGAAAAGCTCACTAGGATCACTGATGAAAAGTGGAATGAGATAGATGATAATGCAATTGTCAATCTACATTTAACACTAGCTGATGGAGTATTGTCTAGTATGACGGAGAAGAAGACTGCAAAAGAGATATGAGATACTCTAACAAGACTGTACGAGGTCAAGTCACTTCACAATAAGATCTTCTTAAAAAGAAAACTCTACACTCTTCGAATGGTGGAATCCACATCGGTAACCGATCACATCAACACCTTGAATACTCTATTTTCTCAACTTACTACGTTGGGACATAAAATAGAAGAAGTTGAATGTGCTAAGATTCTACTTCAAAGTCTACCTGACTCGTATGATCAACTCATCATTAACCTGATGAACAACATCCTTTTGAACTATCTAGTCTTCAACGATATTGCAGTCGTTATTTTAGAAGAAGAAAATAGGCACAAAATATAAGGAGGACAGACAAGCAAGTTCACAGCAAGAAGAAGCCTTAACGGTGACACGAGGGATATCAGTGGAACGTGGCTTTAATGGGAGTCAGAATCGTGGTAGATCGAAGTTTAGAAGTAAGAAAAATGTTATATGCTACAATTGTGGCGAGAAGAGGCACTACAAGAAGGATTGTTGGAACAAGAAGAGTGGAGACCCTGAGCCATCAAATGCTCAAGGGAATGTAGCAAGCATCTTAGATAGTGCCGAAGTTCTATATAGCGAGGCAACAACAAAGGTTAGAAGCAGGAAATAGTTCACTGATGTCTGGTTACTAGACTCAGGAGCAACATGGCACATGACATCTCGGAGAGAGTGGTTCCACAAATATGAACCAATCTCAGGAGGTTCTGTACACATGAGTGACAATCATGCTTTAGAGATCGTTGGTATTGGTACTATCAAAATAAAAATGTTTGATGGTACAACTCACACTATTCAGGATGTATAACACATGAAAGACTTGAAGAAAAATCTATTATATTTGGGGAAAATAGATAGTCTTGGATGTAAAACACATGTCGAGAATGGGATCATGAAGATTGTGAGAGGTGCACTTGTGATTATGAAGGCATAAAAGATCGCAACGAATCTATTCATGCTTGAAAGGGAAACACTATCAGAAGCTAATGCATGTGTCACAACAACTAGTGATGGAGAACAATCTATGATGATGTGACATCTCAAACTAAGCCACATGTCAGTACGAGGTTTGAAGATTCTCTCTGATAGAAAACTACTTTCGGGACTTAAATCGGTAAATTTACCTTTTTGCGAGCATTGTGTTACAAGTAGCAGCATAGATTGGCATTCGGTAGATCTGTTGCTAAGAGTAAGCGCATCCTAGACTTGATCCATTCTGATGTGTGGGAATCACTAGAAATGTCTCTAGGAGGAGAAAAGTATTTTGTGTCTTTCATTGATGATTACCCCAAGAGATGTTGGGTGTATCCAATCAAGAAGAAGTAAGATGTTTTTCAATTTTTAAAGAATTCAAAGTGCTTGTGGAACTTGAATCTTGGAAAAGAATCAAGTGTTTGAGGACAAATAATGGATGAGAGTACATAGATGGTGAGTTTCTTGCTCTTTGTAAGCAAGAAGGTATCAAATGACAGTTCACAGTCGCATACATGCCTCAGCAAAATGGAGTGGCATAGCGGATGAACAAAACTCTTGCAGAACGGATAAGAGCTATGTTAAGGACTATGAGTCTACCCAACTCATTTTGGGAAAAACAGCGATTACCATATGTTATGTGATAAATCGGTCACCATCAATTGCAATTGACTCAAAGACATCGATGGAGATGTGGATTGGTAAGCCAGCAGATTACTCTACATTACATTATTTTGGATGTCTTCTGTATGTGATGTATAACGCCCAAGAAAGAACAAAATTGGATCCAAAATCCAGGAAGTGTATATTCTTAGGGTATGCTGAAGGAATAAATGGGTATCGTTTGTGGGATCCCACTACCCAAAAGCTTATTATCAGTAGGGATGTGATCTTTGTAGAAGATCAACTACAACAGAAAAAAGGAAATGATGGCACAACAAAGGAAAGTTCAAAGACTACAATGGTACGCATGGAAAATAATTTGGAAGAAGAAGCTCCAAATTCTTCTGAATCAGTACTAGAGCACGAGGTAAACGAACCAGCCAAGTCTGAGGCTCTAGAAGTTCGTCGGTCTACTCGTGAAAGAAGGCCGCCAACTTGGCACTTAGAGTACATTACAGAGAGCAATATTGCATATTGTCTTTTAATAGAGGATGGAGAGCCTTTGAATTTTCACGAAGCTACAAGCAGCTCAGATGCATCTCTATGGATGACAACAATGCAAGAAGAAATTGAAGCTCTACACAAGAATAAGACATTAGAGTTGGTACCGTTAACATATGGAAGAAAAGTAATTGGTAACAAATAGGTCTACAAGATCAAGCAGGATATCAATGATCAAGTGGAACGGTATCGTGCAAGATTGGTGATAAAAGGATATGCTCAAAAAGAAGGCATTGACTTTAATGAGATTTTTTCCCTGGTAGTTCAACTTACAACAGTCAGAGTAGTCCTGGCTATGTGTGCTACGTTTGACTTACATTTGAAGCAGTTGGATGTGAAAAATGCATTTCTTTATGGAGAACTTGAAGAAGAAATCTATATGCTCCAACCAGAAGGTTTTGTTGAAACAGGCAAGGAGAACTTGGTTTACAGGTTGAAAAAATCTCTATACGGTCTCAAGAAGGCATCGAGATGTTGGTACAAGAGATTTGATTCCTTCATCATAAGCCTTGGATACAACAGACTCAGTTCAGACCATTGTACGTACTACAAGAGGTTTGAGAATGATAACGACTATATCATTTTGTTGTTGTACGTGGATGACATGTTGGTAGCAGGCCTCAACAAAGATTGAATCCAATAATTGAAGGCACAATTAGTAGAGAATTTGATATGAAGGACTTGTGATCAGCAAACAAGATTCTAGGGATGCAAATTTACCGAGACAGAAATAGTAGGAAAATTTGGCTTTCTCAAAAGAATTACTTGAAGAAAATCTTACGATGCTTCAACATGCAAGATTGTAAGCAAATCTCTACCCCTCTTCCTGTTAATTTCAAGTTATCCTCAAGTATGTCTCCTAGCAATGAAGTAGAGAGGAGGGAGATGTCTCGAGTACCGTATGCATCAGCAGTGGGAAGTTTGATGTTCGCCATGATATGTTCAAGACTAGATATTGCACAAACAGTGGGAGCATTCAGTCGATATATGGCAAACCCTGGTTAAGAGCATTGGAATACCGTGAAGAGGATTCTGAGATACATCAGAGGAACCTCAGATGCTGCATTATGTTATGGAGAATCATAATTTATTGTCAGGGGATATGTGGATTCAGATTTTACAAAAGATCTCAACAAAAGAAAATCTACTACGAGTTATATGTTTACACTTGCAAGAGAAACTGTAAGCTGGGTTTCTAAACTATAGACAGTTGTGGATTTATCTACAACGGAAGCAGAATACATGGTAGCTACACAAGCTTTCAAGGAAACAGATTGGATACAAAGGTTATTGGAAGAGCTCGGGCACAAACAAGAAAAAATTGTTCTGTTTTGTGATAGTCAGAGTGCCTTGCACATCGCAAGGAATCACGCTTTTCATTAATGGACAAAGCATATAAGGGTTCAATATCACTTTGTACGAGAAGTAGTGAAGGAAGAAAGCCCACATATGCAGAAGATTCATACTAATATGAACCTAGCAGATGTTATGACAAGTTCATACAGTGTCGATCCTCCATCGGCCTAGCAGAAATGTAAGCGGTATGGAATTGGCAAGAGAGGAAGGATTGAAGAATGACCACAAAAGTGACTTTAAGTGGGAGAAATGTGAAAAGGTAAGGCCTCTTTTGTTGACTATTTTTGGAGAATGAAATGCATGAGTTGTTGGCCAAGCTTTGAATAAAAGAGTGGCTACAAATGAAGATAAGTGTGACAATCTTCCTTTCACACCAATAATGAAGGAGCCAAACACACTATAAATAGAGGGCTTCTCCTCCCATTTGAAGCATCACATAAAAAAACATATCAATCCCAATTTGTGAGGGAAAGAGAGAGTGTGTGTATCAGAGAGAAAACTAAATTTCTCCTAAATACTAGTGTCTTTTCTTTGTCTAATAAGAATGTTTTCTTCTATTATAAGAGAGAGATTATTGTTTATTCTAGAGAAAAAGTGTTGTAATTATTTTTTTATAGTGAGATCTTCTTAAATTTGTCTATGATTTTTCCCTTAACTTATTTGAGGGTTTTTCACATAAAATGGGTAGGCAGATGTTCTGCACACCTAGATGGATTGCTGATTGTCAGAAATAAAAAATAAAAAAAATAGAATTATTCTGAAGTATTTGAAAGGAGATCTTATTATTCTACTATTTGGTCTCACAAAAAAAATATAAATCGACAAAGAAACTGCTTAAGTTCTAGATATATGTACTACAGTTTTTATAACTGGGTTATTGGAATCAATTGTAGTCATTCTCTAGGATTTAATGGATTCGTCAAATTCCAATTTTTGGTCGTGTTTGTAATGGACATCTAGAGTACAAAGTTCAGACTAATATTATCTATAGTTTGTTCAATAATATGGATAAAATATATAAGCATGTGGTAGGGTATATTTTTACGATATTTTAATATAGTTATTAACACATTATTTTCTTTCACGGTCTAAAGCACCATGATTCAGAATATGATTAAAGAAGGCATGATTGTTCCTTCAGAGGTAACAATTATGCTTCTCCAATGAGCAATGCAAGAAAGTGGAAATGACAAGTTTCTTATTGATGGCTTCCTTAGTAACGAGGAAAATCATGCAACATTTGATGCAGTTGTAAAGCATTCGCATGTCTCTTCTAATATTAAAATTTATAGTAATTGTGACAGAATTCCTCTGGTTTTGTGTGGTGATCAAGTTTTTGGCGCCGTTACCGGGAATGGAGACAACATCCACAAAGATTATTTTTTTTAGAGACTAATTTTTAAAACTAAAAATAATAAAAAACAATTTTTTGGTGTTTTTATATCTTAAGAAAGCAAAATTAAAATAATTTAAAGTAACTAGCAATAATTAATTAAATCAGATTTTGTGACTAAAAAGATATATGAAAAAATATCTAGGAATACTTAATCCCTCAATTTTCTAAACATGTGAATCACTAAAATCCCACCAATATAATATCAATTAATTACATAATCAATTGAATCTAACCTAACATGTATTCCTCTCTCAAGTAAACTATACATCATATAGTAATTAATTTAATCAAAGTCTCATGCCAATTAAATTGCATACTACTCATTAAGTTCATCAATTATGGATCACATACATAAGAATCATACATCTCTGCCTAGAAACTATACATGTTATTTAATCAAGACAAACAATTAAATAATTTTCTCAAATCTATTTAATTACCTATATAGATAAATTATTGCCCAAACAATTAATAGTATAAAAATCAGATTAAATAATATAATTAAATTAATATTATAATTGGGAAAAAAATATTAGATTATCACATGGTGAAAATTAGGTTCATAAGATCCCTAGATTAATAAATTAATTACACATAATTGTTTTCATAAAGCTCTTATTTTTTATAAAGAAAGACATAAAATTAATAAAGAAAAGAGTAGAAAAAGAAATACAATCAATCTCTTGAATTTTAGAATTAATTTCCTCTTGAATCTCCACCAAAATTGTGTCGTTTCTTGAGTTTTTCTGTATTTTTCTCTCTTTTTAGCTCTAAAAATTGACCAAAATTATACTAATGGAGGCCAATTAGGGTTTATGGAGTGATTAGGGGCTTAAATAAAGCTCAGGTATGATTTGGAACGTCCGATAATCTTCAAATCAAAGGCTACGATCAAAACAAACAAAATTGACAGTTTTAGCCTATCATAGCGTGACACGTGGCATCCGAAGTTTATTGGGCGAATGAGAGAGAGACGCGTGGCAGGGGAGACCGGTCAGAGTCAACCTTTGCCGAGTCAGCACCACGTGGCGCGACGTAATTGGTGGGAACGGATGTCGTGGCACACAGGTGGAACACTTTGAGCAATTACGTGGTGACACGTGTCATATCACGTTGACTGATTTCCGAACTCGGATTGAACGTCATGCTGACACATGGCACATGTTTCTCCTCCTCACACGCGGTGCAACGTGATTCGCTCTCCGTGCTTGCGTGGAGTCCACGTGTCTTGCTCAGTCAGCTCATATCCTTGCGTGACATGCCACGTGACAACTTTTGATTGGTCCTGCGTTAAAAATTCATAAAAATCTCCAAAAAATCCAAAAATTATATTTTCACCCATTTTCACTGAAAAGTTTATATTTTATTTTTTTAGCCACAAAATATTATTTATTAAATAAAATAAGTAAATATTAAGTGAAAAAGTGCGCTAATGACTCTATTTTCATAGAGTCATCACTTGGTTTGGTTATATTTGAATGGTTAAATACTCAATAGCTAAGAGTTGCTTCCCCTTAAAATATGAAAAATAATTTATGTAGAACTTTTTTTAACTCTGAATTTTTAATGGTTACACAGACTGGAATTGAGCCTACTTTTGTTATGTTTTTTGAGTGTTCTGAAGATGAGATGGAAAGGCGCGTATTGAACAGGAATCAGGTTATAAAAATATGACTTATTTTCTCCATGAATCTGCATTTGTGCTAGCATGAAGACCTGTACATTTGTAGACACATTTCTTTATTAGAAGTTTTCCTTTGCAATATTATCTAAAATGCTTTAATTTTCTTTTTATATATCATGTTGATTAAGGGAAATAGACGATGATAATATTGAAACAATTAGGAATCGGTTCAAGGTTTACATAGAGTACAGTCTCTTGTCATAGAACATTATAATTCTAAGGGGAAAGTTTGTAAGGTATATTTTCCTTTTATATATAACTTTACATTTGTCTTGGCTATGTATTATTACTGTTAGAATTTCTACTTGTTTATTGTTATTATTGATGTTTTCACTATAAATTACTCAAATACAAAGAAAAAGACTAAAAAGGAATAGAGAAGAAGAGAGAATGGATGAGTTATATTCCAAAAGAAGAGATACAAAAATATAATCTAGAAAATAGAAAAGTAAGGAAAATATAAGCAAAAATAGTAAAAGACAAATACCTTTATAATAATTATTCTAATACACTCTCAAACTCATGATGTAGCTGCAAGAAACATCGAGAATTTGCTAACTAGAAAATAAAAATGTAAAATAGAATGCGACTTAGTAAAAAAGTCAACAGACTGTAAGGATAAAGAAACAAAAGGCAACATAATGGTGTCATTCTTTAGGTGATGATGAGTAAAATGACAATCAATTTTGATGTGCTTAGTACGTTCATGAAAGATTGAGTTGTGAGCAATCTAAATAACACTTTTGTTATCATAATACATAGGAGTGAGAGAAGAAAGGGAAACACACATATCAACAAGTAACCAACGTAACCAAACAATCTCTTTGATAGTAGATGTCATAACACGATACTATGCTTCAGTGAAAGATTGAGAGATAACTGTTTGTTTCTTGCTTTTCCACACAATAAGAGAATCCCCTAAAAAGATACAAAAACCAATAACATACTTGCGATTTGTGGAATCACGACCATGATGAGTATCAAAATATGCATACAGTTCTAACGAAGAAGTGAATGGAAGTAAAAGACTATGAAAAATGGTACCCCGAAGATATCATAAAATACGAAAAACAACTACCCAATAAACGGTAGTAGGAGAAACAACAAACTGACTAACAATATGAACAACATATTCAATATCTAGACGAATGATAGTGAGGTAGACTAAACTACTAATACTAGTGAGATATAAGGTAGGATCTGACAAAGGATTACCATTTGAATAAGAATATTGAACATTGAGCTCACAAGGAGAATAAACAATTATGGTATCAGTAAGACAAGCACACTCAAGAATATCAACATTGTACTTAGATTGAGAGAGAAGATAGCCTTTTGGAGAGAAGACAACTTTAATACCCATAAAGTATTATAAAGGACCCAAATCTTTCATTTTAACGTGACGAGTTAATTTTGACTTTAATATTGAAATTCCATTAACATCATCACCAGTAATAATCATATCACCAACATATAGAGAAAACAACATACGACCAATAGTGGTGCACTTGACAAAAAGAGATGAGTCATAATTATTGGAGGAAAACCCAAGAGAAGTGATAACAATAGAAAACTTTTCAAACCAAGCTCGAAGTGCTTGTTTGAGACCATATAGTCTTTCTTAAGTTTGTAAACTTCACCATGCTTATTAGAAACATCAGACAATGGAATTATGTAAACTTTTTCATGTAAATTACCATTTAAGAAAGCATTCTTAACATCCATATAAGATATATGCCACTAACGAACAAATGCAACTACAATAAGAGTATAAACAATAGTCATTTTTGCAACAGGAGCAAAAGTATCCTCATAATCGATACCATACTGCTGAGAGAACCTCTTTGCTACCAATCTAGCTTTGTAGCGCTCAATAGACCCAACAAACTTGGTCTTAATTTTATATACCCAACAAGAACTAATTGTACGTTTACCAAAAGGTAAAGGTACCAAATCCCAAGTACTATTTTTGGAAAAAATAAAAGTTCCCCAGTCATAATATGCTGCCAAAAGGGATCAAGAATTACCTCTTTATAGGATAAAGGCACATAGAGAATTAATAAATGCTAAAAAAGAAGAGAATGAACTGGAATAACAAGAGTAAATAAAATCTAGAAGGTGAGTAGACTTACGAGTAGGTTGAGGATAACGAGAAGTAGAATCCATAATCTTAGGAGGAGCTTGGGCAACTGTAGGAGGAGTGAGATTATCAAGAGCTCCAAACTGCAAGGTATTAGTATCTCTAGAACTAATAATGAAAGCCCTACGAGAATAATGAAGAGAGAAAGGGACTATAGGGGCAATAGATGAGTCAAAGTTTGTAGTGGAAGGGACACGTGGATATAAACTATCTGTATGGTTAAAGAAAGGATCAATATGAATGAGATCAAACTTGCCCAATTTGTGAGTAGTAGTAGGAATAAAAAAAGGTACGTGCTCAAGAAACACAACATGATGAGAACAATATAGTTTTCGTGACACTGGTTAAAAACAACGATATCCTTTTTGCCCTTCACCACAACCAAAAAATGCACAAATGATAAAGCATAATGATAATTTAATACGTTCTACATAAGGAAGAAGGACAGAGCAAGTAGAACCAAAGACTTTCAAGAAAGAATAATCAGGAGCATGCCCATATAATTTTTCAAAAGGTCACAAACCTAAAGTATGAGACGAAAGGATCTTATTGATGATGTTGACTGTAGTAAGAATTGCTTCTCCGCAAAACTCACTAGGAACTAAAGATGACAATAAAAGAGAGAGAGAGTAGTTTCAACAATGTGCCCATGTTTTCTTTCAACCGCACCATTTTGCTCAAGAGTATCTGTATAAGAAGTTTGGAAAATAGTTCCATCTAAAGCAAGTAGATCACATAATTTATCGGAAGTATATTCACCATCCAAATCACATCTAAAACACTTAATAACTACATAATGTTGAGTTTTTATAAGAGCTCGACTATAAGTGCCAAAGAAGTCAGAATGCCGTTTTATAAGAAAAATCCAATAATAACGAGTGTGATCATTAATAAAAGAAACATAATATCGAGACCCTCTTTTTGTAGCAATAGAAGAAGGTCCCCATACATCAGAATGGACTAAATCAAATGGTGCAATAGAATAAGAATGAAAGCAATTTTTTTTTGCAAGTTTACAACCACTACATGACCAAGACGATAATGCCATAAATAAAAAATAGATGATGAAAGAGACAAACAGAATGAAGACAAGTCACACTACTACAAAAAGGGGTATATAAGTCGATGTCTAAAGTCGGTTTTTTCTAAAAACCGACTTTGAATGAATTTAAAGTCGGTTGTCCACGTCAACCGACGCTACGTTACGTGGATAGCGTCGGTTGTCCACGTCAACCGACGCTACGTTACGTGGATAGCGTCGGTTGACGTGGACAACCGACGCTATCCACGTAACGTAGCGTCGGTTGACGTGGACAACCGACGCTATCCACGTAACGTAGCGTCGGTTGACGTGGACAACCGACGCTATCCACGTAACGTAGCGTCGGTTGACGTGGACAACCGACGCTATCCACGTAACGTAGCGTCGGTTGACGTGGACAACCGACGCTATCCACGTAACGTAGCGTCGGTTGACGTGGACAACCGACGCTATCCACCTAATATATGCCCTAACATCTCATTTAGTACGCAGAGTTCCAGTTTTCGATCTGCTTCTTCCTCTCCTTTCCTCACTCGAGTCACTTTTCTCCCACAATCTTAACCGTGCGCCACCTTCGTTCTACATTTCCGGTCACCTCCAACCACCATTTGAACGGACGTTTGTAAGTTTTCTCTTCTCACAATATTATCTGTCAGTTCTTCTTTTTTTAATAGCAAAATGTTAAAATCTGCGTATGGGTATTCCATTGATTAATTCCCGAAATATGAATGTTCTTTGTCTTAATTTGGAGTGCAATATTTCGTGCAGATTTTAACTTACAATATTTCGTGCAATATTTCGTGCAGATTTTAAAATCTCACAATATTTCGTGCAATATGTCTTAATTCTTTATTTCATTTTTAATAAAATGGGATGATCCAAGGCTGATCTTAACTTATATAAGTATGAGTTAAAAACTAGAGGTTGTGATAATTTGTAAAATACATATGCTTGTGACAAGTAGGATAAATCAAAAAGGGTTTGTGATCTATTATTATTAATATTACCAAGTGACTTTTTTATAGTCGAAATAAAGTGAACAGCGTTTAATTTGTGCTAATTTATCAGCGTGTAAATGTATTTCGTTAATCAAACAACGTATTTTTGTATAAATTTTTGATTTAGTTATGTTTTTTTGTTTGCTTGTAATAATAATGTTTGAATTATTACTTGTATGTATTCAATAATATGTGAAATGTTTTGTGGGTTTGCGTGGATAAATTTATACGTATAATTAATATTACTTTGTAATTATGATATAGTAACATGCTTAGAAATTAGAATCAACCGCGTGATTGGTTTTTATATATATATTCATGAAACATGAACTGCTTATTTTTTAATTTGTATATAAATGGTTTTGTAAAATGATTAAAATGATAACTATTTTGCATTATGTATGTTTTGATATATATTCTAATAATTAGGAAATTTATATATAATAATACATAATTAAGTAATATGTTTAATTAATGTCATTAATAGAAAATGGACAAATCTTGGATGTCAAAGTGTAGAATTGAGCAAGACTATATTTCTGGAGTTGAAAGTTTCATGGAATTTGCTTGTAGAACTAGTAATACTGGAAGTAGTATGATTCGATGCCCATGCGTTAAATGTAAAAATGAGCGATTTCATGAATTTGATGAGGTTAAGTATCACCTTATCCGTAATGGTATTCTATTGAGCTATAAATGTTGGTATTATCATGGAGAAAATATTGATAATACTCATGGAGAAAAGTATAATAAGAATGTGGGTGGATTACATACATCATATCATAATGTACAGACAGAAAATATGTTTCGTGGTGTTGAAGATGAATTACGCGGGGATGATCCCGAAACCTTTAATAAACTTATAGAAGATGCCGAAAAACCGTTGTATCCAAAATGCAAAAAATACACTAAGATGTCAGGATTGGTTCATTTGTACAATGTCAAGGCAAAACATGGTTTTTCTGACAAGGGATTCACAGAATTACTAACTCTACTAGTCGATATGTTTCCTGAGGGTATTGAATTGCCATCTTCAATGTATGAAGTGAAGAAATCTCTTAGTCGATTTGGCATGGAATATCATAAGATTCACGCTTGTCCTAATGATTGCATTCTTTATAGAAAAGAATATGAGACATTACATGATTGTCCTATGTGTAAAGAATCGAGATGGAAGCATGGTACAAATGATACAACACGTAAGAAAGGCGTGCCTGCAAAGGTTCTTTGGTACTTTCCTCCGATCCCTCGCTTTCAAAGGTTGTTCAATAGTAAATATACATCAAAGATGTTGACTTGGCATTCAGATAATCGATCTGATGATGGGATGCTACGTCATCCTTGTGATTCTCCAAATTGGAAAGTAGTAGATAATTTATCTCCTCAATTTTCATCTGATCCGCGCAATCTGCGTCTTGCCATTGCTGCTGATGGAATTAATCCACATAGTTCCCTCAGTAGTAGATATAGTTGTTGGCCAGTAATTATGGTAACATACAACCTTCCTCCCTGGTTGTGTATGAAAAGAAAATTCATGATGTTAACATTATTGATCTCAGGACCGAAACAACCTGGTGTTGATATTGATGTATATTTGCAGCCTCTGATAGATGATTTAAAGACGTTGTGGAATGATGGTGTAAATGTTTACGATGCATATAAAGAAGAATACTTTAACTTGAAGGGGGTTCTTTTATGGACAATTAATGATTTTCCTGCCTATGGAAACTTATCAGGACATGCAACAAAAGGTTACAAGGGATGTCCTATATGTAGTGATGGAACTTCTGCAAAGTATCTTGTTCACGGACGAAAGATGTCTTATAGAAAACATAGGAGATTTTTGCCATCTGGACACAAGTTTAGATACCAAAAGAAACCGTTCGATGGTGAAGAAGATCATGATCATGCAACTCGACCTTTGCGAGGTATTGAGATATTAAGGCAATTGAATGGGATGACATTCAAACGATATGGAAAGATGAAAAAAAAACTCACCAAGTCTGGGAAACGAAGGAGGTCAACTAATGAAATTGGTGAAAATGAAAAAGATTTTGAACCGAATGGTTGTTGGAAAAAAAAATCAATATTTTGGGAATTGCCTTATTGGAAAGACCTACACATTCGTCACATCTTAGATGTCATGCACATTGAGAAGAATGTATGTGAAAGCTTGATTGGCACTTTACTTAATATACCTGGAAAAACAAAGGATGGCATTAAAGCAAGATTGGATTTAAAGAAACTAGGCATACGACCTGAATTGGAACCAAGGGTGGAAAATGATAAGAATCGAACATACTTGCCACCAGCATCATATACAATGTCAACAAAAGAGAAGGATGTGTTTTGTAAATGTTTGGAAGGTGTGAAAGTTCCTGATGGTTACTCATCCAACTTAAGAAATTTTGTGTCTATCACCGATAAGAGACTGTATGGATTGAAATCACATGACTGTCATATCTTAATGCAACAGTTATTACCAGTTGCTATTAGATCAATTCTTCCAAAACATGTTCGAATATCAATAATTCGGCTATGTTCATTCTTCAATACCATATGCAAGAAATCTATATCAATTGGCGAGTTAAATTCTTTAGAGAAAGAAATTGTAGAAACTTTGTGTCTAATTGAAAAATATTTTCCTCCTTCTTTCTTCGATATAATGATTCACTTATGTGTTCATTTAGTTCGAGAGGTTCAATTATGTGGTCCTACTTACTTAAGGTGGATGTATCCTTTTGAGAGATATATGCAAGTCCTTAAAGGATATGTAAATAATAGATATAGACCTGAAGGATGCATGGTGGAATGCTACATTGCTGAAGAGGCCATTGAGTTTTGTTCTGAATACTTTAGTGGTTGCACTGAAATTGGGAATCCTACGCACAAGTTATTCTTAGAACGTCACATGATCCAAGTAGGTAACCCTATGCTTGGTGGAAGTAAGAAATTATTTATTGATCGCACTCGATGGGAAAAAGCACACCGAATCATTTTGGTAAATAATAACGAGGCACAACCGTACATAGAGTAAGTGATGTTCATTGTTTCATCTTTTATTTAACTATTAATGATGATATATAACTTAATATATATTTAATAACGTTACAGGATGCATTTAAACTTATTGAAGATCGATCCTCGTTATAAAAAAAAAGGAGGAGAAAAATGGTTGTATGATGAACATAAGCGAGAGCTTATTAATTGGTTTCGCAACCACGTAAGTGTCACAAACAAAAAATCATGCATGTATCCTCCTATATATATTCAATGTTTTAAAACTTTGCTCTAAACACATTTTGTGTTTTTGTATACATAGATTCGAGGTGAACTCAAGAAACCCAATCATAAAATATCAGAAAGTTTACAATGGCTTGCACATGGCCCAAAATTCGATGTCAAATCATTTCATAGTTTCACAATAAATGGATCGAGGTTTACGACTCAAGTTAGGGACAAAGTCCGAGTAAATCAAAATAGTGGGGTGCAGATGGTTGCACAAACTATGCAATTTGCCAGTTCAAAAGATGCTAATCCTGTCCTTTATGATAGAACATATTATGGTATAATACAAGAGATTTGGGAATTGGATTATGAGGTCTTCCATGAGACAGTATTCTTGTGTGATTGGGTCGAAGATGTTATCAATGTTGGATATAAAATAGATGATTTTGGATTTACTCTTGTAAATTTATCCAGGATAAGTCACACAGATGATCCTTTCACGTTAGCACTTCATGCAAAGCAAGTATTTTACGTGAGCGATCAAATTGATCCAATATGGTCTGTTGTGTTAACGCCTCCACAAAAGGAGTTTTACCATTGTGATGTTGTAGAAGATGATGACTCTATGCTTGATACATTAACCAATATTAGTAATTTCTCAAATAAATTGCCTAATGTACGTGATGATCTAATTGATGATGATGATTCTTCGACATGGACTCGTAGTGATTGTGAAGGAATATATGTATACGATCAACAACCTAATTAAACATAATGTATGTTCTATATTGTTGTAATAACTCTTGTATATATGTGTGTTCCTAAAATTGTCAATTAATTTATATTTCTCCACTTTTGCAGATATTTCATGGATATTCAGCTTGTAGATCCAAATGATCCATTGGGGTATTTGAAAAGAAGGGGTTGGGCGAATATACCTGATGCTCCACTTAACCCAGATGATAGAATACCCGTTAAATTTGATGCTACTGGTAATCCACTAGGGGAGAATGGTCAACAATTGAAATCTTCTATTGGTCGACTGGCAAAGTCCAGTATACCAATCAATATAAATCATTGGTCTGAGGTTGCCGATGCAGAAAAGTTTAAAATATGGATAACCATTTATGTAATTCTCTTATATTTTATAATCAATATATATATATATTATATATTGATTGTATCTAATCTTTTGTACTGTGTTTTTACAGAATCGTTACAAAGTCGATGACAATTGGCAGGGCAAGTGTTATAAGATTGCAAATAAGGCGTGGAAGGAATACAAGACTTCTAGATTGGCGAAAAATTATGTGTTTCCATATTTGGAAACACTTGATGAGAATGTGATATACAAAATCCCTGAAGGACACCCCTGGATTACACCTCAAGTTTGGAAAGACTTTGTAGATTATAGACGTTCAGAAGAATTTCAAATTATTAGAGAAGATCACCAGAATGTCCAAATGCATAACATTCTTCCTAACCGTACTGGGAGGTCTTCAAATCCTGAAGTTAGATTTCGAATGGTATTATTAATTTGTCTTAATTTTATAAATATTTTTATATTAATTTTTCTCAATTTAATTTCATGTCATTGTTAATAAAATTTTCCTAATTTATGTAGGAAGCTGAATTGGGTAGACCTGTTACCCGAATGGAATTGTACATAGAAACAAAGACTCCCAAAACGAAGAATGCAAGACCGATGAGTCAACGAGGAGAAGAACAATTAAATAAGTTGGTTAGTAATTTCGTTTGATAAAAAGTCTGACTGATACTTAATAATTGATGTAATAATGAATGATATGTTTGTGTGCTTTATTATTTGTAGAGAGTTGTTCAAGAAAAACTATACAGGGGTGAAATAATCGAAGAGCCTGGGAGAGATGCTTTATATCATGCAATCGGACGCGATCATCCTGGTCGTGTTAGGGGAGGTAGCCAATATGATGGTGCTTTGGAGTATTTTAAAATTCCAAAACATAAGCCTCAGACGGTAAGTAAGGAGAAATACACTAAAATTGAAGAAGAATTCAACTCCTTTAAGGCCTCCGTGATGAGTGAGATTGCCACTCTAAAAGAACATCAATCACAACAATTGTCAGCCATGGCATCATGCTACAACCAGGGCATGCCATATTGGCCAAGCATGCAACCATCCATGCCAGGCATACCACCTTCCATTCCAGGCATGCCACAATCCATGCCAAGCATGCCACCATCCATGCCAGGCATGCCACCATCCATGCCAGGCATGCCATCCACCCAATCTCATTGTGCTCAAACTACATCCAGTATGGGATATAGCCATCCTATTGGTCCTCATTATATGTCAGGAATGCACATGCAATCAAGTAGTGGTTCATTTTCTCCAATGCAATCTGTACATTCTTACCATAAATCAAGCCAAGATGAACATATTGGTGAGAATGTACATCCAATAGCTACCCCATATGAGAGTCCTCCTCTATTTGATGAATCATATGTGGTAAGATTTTAATTTTTAAATTCTTATTATATGTTTTATTTTTTATATATAACACTTAAATTTTTTACAGAATATGAAATGTTTGTTGAAACATCCTTCGTCAACGGACTATGTTGCTATTGGAACGGTTAAACAATTGAGTGATGATCGGATGATTCATAATCAATATTTGCCTAATCATTGGCGAATAGTAATTGATCAATCATTGTTTCATGATTGTCCACTACCTGTGCCTTCTGATGCTACCACAGTCCAAGAGGCGGTTGGACAGTATGTGGCTTGGCCGTCGATTCAAGTTGTTCTAAATTTTGACATGGTACTATTTTTTAACTTAAAAAATAACACTTGTTTACTACTATTATTTAATGTGATCTTATATTGTTACTAAAAATACATATATGATACTTTTTTGGTAGTCTCTTATACCAGAACTCTTAAATGCATCACATTTAAGAGATACCAAGCAAGTATCTCGTGCTAAATCTATGACTAGTGGTCAATCCTCTTGCACCAAGTCATTCAAGAAGAAGCCTTGGAAAAAGTATAGTCATACTTATGCGTTACAATTCAGTAGAAATCTTGGCAGTTTGATGACTATTGTTGGGAGGGCATCTAGCATAAATGATGGATGGACTGTGCCACTTCCTATTGAAATTTCTGGTGTAGACATCGGCCAAACTTATATATCGATCGAGTGCTTGTTGCAAATATTTGAATATCAAATGATCGATTTAAGTATAATTCAAGTGTGGACAAGGTGAGTCCTCAATCTAGTTAGTTTTCTTTTATTTATGCAGAACATTATATTTATATTATCTAATTATATATATACATATATAGGGCTTGCTATTATCGACTTCAACATAATCACTCATCACATTTAGCAATGTTCTATGATTCTTCATATGTTAATCAATATCAAGAGAAGGATGTTAGCATCAGAGCTAAACAATTATGTGATAGAGCATTAACGCTTAGCAGAAATCAAAAGTTGATAATCCCTTGGCCATTAAGGTTTGAACAAGGCCAAGATCATTGGATGTTGGTAATCATTGATATGTTCAATAATCATGCTTGGTACTGTGACTCAGCTTCCATAGAACTGAGTAAAGATACAAAAGCAGTTGTTGAAATGTAAGAGTTATATTTAGTTACATATTAGTTTTTTCTATTATTTTTTGTAATATTTAATAAAAACTAATCATTTTATATCTTGACAGGGCATGGAAGTTATGGAACAAGTCTAGGGGCATTGTCCTTAAAAAATCTCATAAGCTTATATGGACAAAAGTTATGGTATGTACAATTCAATATTAATAATTTTATTAATTTTACAATTAAATAATAAGGATGTTCGAATATGAAAATTCATGTATACATGCACTTTTTTTTGTAGGTTCCACAACAAAATAATGGAGTCATGTGTGGTTATTATGTCATGAAGTTTATGAGTGAAATCATCACAAATATCAAAATTCCAATTGATGATGTGGTAATATATTTTACCCATATACATACAAGTTTTAACATATTTGAGTTTGTTTTTGTAAATTAATGAAATCATATTCTTATTTTGATTTTGAATACATGTAGTTCTTCGGTTGGAACAAGACGGGTTACGACCAGCAAATTTTTGATGATTTACGAGAGGAATGAGCAGAACACATGGTTCAAATTATATCATCGCAAGAAGAATCAGAAGAAGATTCTGATGATCTTGAATAACATATGACAACATAACAGTAAATTTTTTAATGATTTGGCCTTCTATATCTATTCTTGTGTCTGAAATCACTTGGTTGATGATGATTAATCATATATATGCTCATGTATTTAGGGGAATGCATTGTTTATAAATATGAATTTATCTAGAATCTCTGCTAGTATTTTTAATGATATATAATGAGTTCTAAATGTACAAATCAGGTGTACGTATGTCGGTCCGATTTTTTTCTTGGTTTGTATGAGTTTTGGTGCATATGAACGTGTTCCATATGTTTAAGGGCACCAAAACTCACACAAGCTTACCCAAGAAATCGAAGTTACATGCAATTGATTTCATATTTAGAGTTCATTATATATAACATTAAAAAATAGTAGTAGAGATTCTAGATAACTTCATATATAGACAAATGATTAATAATGCTAATATGAGTTCATCGAATGTCGTTGTACGTGCTAATCTCAATAATGATTTAATTTCTTCATTCGTACGTATGAAGTTTATACTACTTTTTTGATGTATGTTTTACGTGCTCATGTATGTAGGAGAATATTTGTTATGGATCAGCCTTTTTTTCCCATAATGCTTGTGAAGGCCAATCAAGATTCTACGCCAACCAAGCTTACTCGATGGCATAATTTGACGACATTATTTTATTTGTAATTGAAGTTATTTATATGCATTATTTGATTTTGTAATAAATTTAATTATTAAGTCATTAAATATATTTATATTGTTAATTATTCAGTATTATTATTTATATTTTAGTGTTTTTATGTTATTTATATATACTATTATACGAAAAAGAAAATTAAAAATTAATACAAATAAAATGTAGAGTCGGTTCATGGCGTGAACCGACTCTACGTGTAGCGTCGGTTCATGCCGTGAACCGACTCTACCTGTAAAGTCGGTTCATGGCATGAACCGACTCTACGTGTAGAGTCGGTTCACGCCATGAACCGACGCTACACGTAGAGTCGGTTCACGCCATGAACCGACGCTACAGGTAGAGTCGGTTCACGCCATGAACCGATGCTACACGTAGAGTCGGTTCACGCCATGAACCGACTTTACAGGTAGAGTCGGTTCACAGCATGAACCGACTTTACAATTTAAGTCTCTGAATTTAAAGTCGGTTCATACAACCGACTTTAAATTTGTTTAAAGTCGATTAAAAACCGACTTTTATACCCCTTATTGTAGTAGTGTCAACATTAGGAGCTACAAATACTAGTGATCTCAACTCTTCCAAAACATATAATCCCTCCCGCCTACGAATTGCCCCAATCAACTTCTGACACTGCGGATCTTGCACATAACAAGAGGTAGAAGAAAATGACAATGAATAACTAGAATTACACAAATGACTAACATAAACAATGTTCATTATAAGGTTAGGAATGTGGTAAACATTAGAAAGTGATAAACGAGGTGTGTCAACAAAATCAACTCCTTTTAATGGAAGATGAGTACCATCAGCAGTCATGACAGACACAGAGGATATAGGATATAAAGAAATAAAAGATTTCAAATAAGGAGACATATGATGTGAAGCTCCAAAATCTAAAACTCATATAGATGATGACATACCTAAGGAGGTAGATGAGAATTGACTTTTCGAAGAAAGAATGGATATAACATGTGATTGTGTAGCAAGGAACTTCTAAAACTATTCAGAAAAGGCTACAAATACGGGATTTGAGGAAGATGTTCCGGATAAAAAAGAATCAAATGGTGGTACAGTTTATTACAATGTTAACATGTGGAGGACGATATATGAGCGTGGTTGAAAATGACTTCCAAACCGTGGAAGTCTGAAGTGATGCCTTTGTTCGATATATGTATGTTATTGCAAATAATGTAACATATTATATTAAGTGGGTTATCGAAACTATGATAGATATAATATATTATATACAAAAATACATATAAATATATACATACTATATCTGGTGGTCACTAACAATAATCGTCAAAAATTCGTTAAATCACTAGCAATGATAATTGAACTCTATTGATTGTAGTTGTCGAAGATATTATGGACTTAATCTTATTTTCGTTTTATTTAATTAAGTTATATGTGTATTTTGATATTTATAAGTATAAAGTTATAAATTTTGAGATAAATTTTTACTAATTTTTAAAAATTAATAGAAAGAAAAATATATTATATTATGTAAATATTATAGCAATGTTACTATTAAAAAAAAAAGATGAAGAAGATATTAGAGGCATTTTCAAAGGCTATTTTAGACAATTCTTTTAGAGGCAAGTTTGGGCGGGAAATAAAACAAGAATAAAAAGTAAAAACCCTTTTCCCCCCAACCTTGGAGAACATTCCTACTTGGGAATCATACTGGTTCTGAAGTTCCAAAACAATTCAATTGGGGGAGGTTAAAATGCCTCCAAGAAAGAAGCAAAATTCTTCTTCTTCTTATTCGTCAAGTACGACGTTGTCAAGGAAATTGAATTCCAACAATCAGCCCCAACCTTCAAAGTTCGGCATCCAGCATTTCTTCGAGCGCCATACCCAGAATGTCTTGGCTTCTCAGAAACTCCAAAATGCTTCCGATCCCACCGATGACGATTTTAAATCAAACGAGAATCGTCCAAGTAATGCGTCGCTGGAGAACCCCATTGTAGAAATGGGTGTTAATGCTCAGCCCCTGGTGAGTTTGTCTGAGGTTTCCCCGGAGATTTCCAAGTCTTTGTCTTTAAAACGCTTCAAGTTCTCTCCTGGAATGGTAAAATTCTCACTTTGATTTCTTGCCTGTGTTCTGGTTTGTCAATGTCATTTCAATCTAGTTGATTTTATGCTTTAATTTATTCAGTTTTGCTTTGTACGCTTAACATCTTTCTTTATTTTATGGATTAGTATTGCCGTCTTAGGATAAGTATTTTCATAAATTTTAGTTAACTTATTCATTTTCGTTTTCGAGGATCATGTCCTCCCTTTTCGGTACTTAATGTCATAAACATTAATGCTGTGATAGTTGATAAAGCAAAGCCAGGATGATGGAGGTGATGAAATTACGTGGAGAATATCACCCGTTAATGAGAAACTGCAAAATGCGTCCAAGCGAATTCCGGAGGCTGTGAGAATGTTGGCTGACGCTTCCAGACTCAATTCGTTAAGCATTCATCAATGTTCAAAAACTGAGGCATGTTCTTTTTTATATTTGCATCACTTCTGCTGGTGTTTCATATCATATGAAGAGATTGTTAATAAATAATGGAAGTTAAAAAATTGTCAGGGTAAGACAAGAGATTTAGACAACTGGGATTCTTCAACCTCAACATTGAGGGCTTCTGAAAGATCGGTGGTATCCTCCTTGAATAAAGTTGGCTTAAAAAGGGTTAACCCATTTCATAACGTAGACGATAATGGGTCTTTGACTGATATAACAAGCTCAGGAGTTTCTAGTAGAGAGAGCCCATTCCGAACCCCACCTTCTCTGTCTCATTGCCATGATAAGGTAATTACTTTTGTGCAATAATTTTTTGTATAGAATGAAATAGTTATGCCTCTGTTTGGGATTCTGCGAAATAAAAATTATGAGGGAACATTCTTTTGCTCTGGTAGTCGTTTAGAACCCATGACAAGCAATGAAGGAATAATAACACAAATATAACCTACTGCATCTTGACCCAGGCCTCAGAATTCCTGAAACTTTTTAAATATGTTTTTTTGGTAATCTATTAAAGACTGCGAAGTTATAATTCTCTTATAATACTTTAGAAAAAATGCAGCTTGCTACTGACGTTGCATGTAATGGAACATCTGATCATCTTGGATTAAGGCAGCATAAAAAGGTTTAATTCTAAAGCTATCCTAATGACATTACAAGGTTGCAATTTCTGTGTAGGAGTCAGTTATATTGTCTCATGATGTATTCATTACAACAAACTTATTTATATGTAGGCATTGCTTGAGCTCTTAGATCAGGTAGAAGATGTCATCTCTGTTGAAGTTCCAGTGGCCGAAAAACAAATGACATCTTTGTACCCTGTTAAAGATACAAATGATGACGAGATTGCTGCCAAATCAAATCTTGCAGTAAAAACAAGCGCAAGACAACTGCTAAAGAAACATATAGGGGCATCTTCCAATTGTCATTTCCTTGTATTGGAGGTATTATTTACTAGTTTAATGGTTCTAAAATGGGTAATGCAATAAGTGGAGAGATTGACTATGCTGAAACTTATTTTGCCACAGATATTGGAGACATGTGAGACTGCTGACTCATCCAATGCCCAATCCCCTTATAAGGTTTATGTTAAGCTTTATATAATAGTTTGCTCTAGTACCTTTTCATAGCTAATTACATCTTATTTAGGGAGATCAATTGGTCTGCAGGTCCTTCGTTTACTCAACGAGAAAAATGGAGCAGAGCGGTCCTTGTACTTGTGGGATGAGTGGTATCATGATCTCTGGCACCAAAGCATCTATGCACTTTGTAGTCATATTTTTAAGAGTCTCTTATAATTGGCATTCTCATAGATTAGTATCATCATATTGTGGAGTATTCATTATTGTTGTTGCCCATTTTTTTTGGATGCTATCTTGATTTTTTCATTCTTGAAGTAATCGTTGAGGCTGAGTTGTTGCATGCCTTTACATCATTTGCCTATTTAGAATTTTTGATCTTCATGTTTAGTAAATTTTAGTTGTGAGGTTTATATTTGTAGTAGAATAGAATGAGAATTATTTTTCTGTATTTTCTTAGGTACAATTTGGATACATATATATACACAAGGATCTGTGGAGAAGATACTTATTTGATTCTGATTCCTAGGTATTAATTTACACTAGTTAAGGAAAGTAAATCACAACAAATCACAACTAGTTAAGGAAAGTAAATCACAACTATATACAAAAGAATAATATCTCTAAAATATAGATCCACAATTATAGCAAATTAACAATTTTCATATGTAGTTAGATTGAATTCCTACACTCCCTTCAAACTAGGTGGTATATACTCATTAAACCAAGTTAGAACTTAGCTCAATGAAGTTCGAATGAAAGAGTGCCTTTGTGAGGATGTCTGTTACTTGAAGCCGAGTTGGAACATGCTTCAGTGATATAACATTGTTTTCTATCTTTTCGCTAATGAAGTGTCGGTCGATCACAACATGCTTTGTCCTATCACGATGGATAGGGTTCTTGGTAATAGCTATAGCTGATTGGTTGTTACACATCATATCTATAAGACCAGAATTGGTAACTTTGAGGTTAACCTGTAGCTGTTTTAACTAGATTTCTTCACAAATACCTTGAGCTAAGGCTCGAAATTCTATCTTAGCACTATTACGTGCCACCACTTGTTGCTTCTTACTCCGCCATGTCACTAAATTTCCCTATATATAGGAACAATATCTTGAAGTTGATTTTCGATCAATGGGGGATCCAACCCAATCTGCATCCATGTAGACCTTTAAGGAGTGATTAAGCATCTTTTTGAATATTAGTCCTTTTCTAGGGTCCCTCTTAAGATATCTAAGAATACGGTGAACTTCCTCCATGTGTGTTTCTGAAGGATTGCTTAGAAATTGACTAACAAGGCTATTACAAAACTTATATCTGGATGCGTGAGTCAAATAGATCAACTTCTCTACTAAGCGTTGATATTGTCCTTTATCCACAACCATTTCTTCAGTTTGAGGCTTCAACTTTGTGCTAGGGTTTATAGAAGTGTCCATTGGCCTACACCCATTCATACATGTTTCTTTTAAGAGATTCAAGACATACTTTTATTGGGAAATTGAAATTCCCTTACTTGGTCTAGCCACATCCATTCCCAAAAATACCTTAGATGTTCTAAGTCTTTGATTTCAAACTCTTTAGATAAGAGAAGCTTAAGTCTCCTCATTTCTTCTTCATAATTCCCCATGAGAATTATATCATCAACATACACTATTAACACAATAATCTTACTGTCTGTGAAGTGTTTGATGAAAAGAGTATGATAAGCTTGAGACTGTAAGTAGTCATCTTGTTTTAACATCCTTGTAAATTTGTTAAATCACACATGGGATGATTGTTTGAGCCCGTACAATGACTTTTGAGGTCTATAGAATTTGTGTTGTGTACAATTAGTTTTGAACCTAGGAGGTATATCTATATATACTTCTACTAAGTTTCCATTCAAAAATACATTTTTCATATCAAGTTGAAATAAAGGCCAATCTTGGTTCACAACAACGGATAATAAAACATGTATTGTAATGAGTTTGGCTATAGGAGAAAATGTTTCTTGGTAGTTAATACCATTGGCTACCAAGCGTGTTTTGAACTGTTCAATGCTAATGCCTTTGTTTTACTGAGAAAATCCACTTGTATCGAACTTTTTGTTTTCCACGTAGTAGAGTTGTTAGGATCCATGTGCTATTCTTCTTAAGGGCATGAAATTTTTCTAGAGTAGCAGTTCTCCATTCATGGACTTTTAATGTGTCATGAATTGTCTTGGGAATCTGGATTTTGTCTAGAGTAATCACAAATGCTTTAAATTTCTAGGAAAGTTTGGAATAGGTCATGTAGTTGCAGATAGGATGTTGTGTACATGAGCGAACTCCCTTTCTTTGAGCAATAGGTAGAGATAAGTTTGGATCATATTTTGTCACCTTTTCAATATTGTATTTTGTGTTAGGTTTAGCCTCACCTTGTGCTATTTCAAGAATTATTGAGTTCGGATTAGGCTCTAGGTTTTGTTGATTTTGAACAAGTTGTTGAGGTTGTTTTCTTATAGTATAGACTTTTATTGCTTCATCAGGAAGATGAAGATGTTTTGGGTATATGTTTGACTTATCGGAAGGTGAATTGGGTGACTCAAATGTGTTTGGAAAGCCAGCTCCTGATTGAGGGCTTGAAGATGATGGAAACTCTGAGTTGGGTAAGTGAAGAATTGAATTGAATGGACTTGGACTTGGTAAGGGATCAATGAGAGAAGTCAAATTCCCAAATTTTTGATTCATATGTGTTTGTCGCCCCCTCAATTACGGAATTGAAAAAAAATGGTTTATCTTTAAAGAAGGTGATATCCATGATGTGATAAACCATTTTGGTGAGAGGAGAAAAACATTTATAGTCCTTTTTATTGGTGAGTATCCAATGAAGATGCATTTGAGTGTTCTTTCATCAAATTTACCTCGGTTATGAGGGTGGATATGAATAAACGTAATGCATCCAAAAAATTTAAGAGAAATTTGAGAAGGTAGCAAGTGTGAGTTTGGATAGAGATTAAGGGGTGATTGCACTTGAGTTTTGAAGTGGAGAGCACATGAGGGTGTTCAATTAAGGAGATAGGTTGTCGTAAGGACAGTCTTGCCCTAGAATTTTGTAGGCACATTAGATTGGAAGAGTAATGAATGAGCAACCTTAAGTACATGACAATTTTTGTGCTCTATCATACCATTTTGTTGAGGTGTCCACGCATGAGTTTTGATGGACAATTCCATAGGATTGGAGATAAGGATTGAGAATGGAGTTGAAGAAATCTTGAGCATTATCAGTTTTAAGGATTTAAAGTTTGGCTTGAAATTGAGTTTGAATTATGGTACGAAAAGTTTTGAAGATTTGATTGGTGTTAGATATTGTTGTGTATGATCATCAACCAATAATAGAAATCACCTAACTTTATAAATATTAGAGATTTTGGTTGGTCCCAGATATCACCATGAATAAGAGAAAATGGAGAGGTGGTTTGTATGGTCGTGGGATATATATACTTCGAGTGTGTTTTGATAATTTGTAGACATCACATTGAAATAACTAATGAATAATGATGGAAATAAATGTTTTAAATACAAAAAATTTGGATGACTTAGACGATTGTGCCACAACATGATTGCACTTGTTTTATTGGATTGACTTATTGATTCATGATTTTGAATTGACGAACACTTTGGGATTTGATATTATTCTTATTTTTACTTTGAGTTAGGATAGAATAGGAGTCTACTTTGAAGAGATACAAGCCTGCACAAAGTTCAGTGTTATCAATCATCTTCTTCGAACTCAAGTCCTGAAAAATACAAAAAAATTGTCAAAAAATTTAGTCTCATAGTGAAGATCATGGGTTAATTTGCTTACAGAAATTAGATTACACTCAAGATCATGTACAAAGAACACTGAGTGTAGAATGAAATTGCGTGAGAGATACAGAGTTCCTATTCCAACAACTCTTGAGCGTGAACCATTGACAATATGCACTGTGTATAATCCTGACATGAAGTATAAGTTGAGAATAGTGATCTATCACCTGTCATGTGATATGATGCGCCTAGATCTACTATCCAAGATGTTGAAGATGACTGAGCCATATGAAGTGCTTGGTTTTCATTGCTATGCACATAATTGTTCCCTATCCTAATTGTTAATGGATTGGTTGCCTGACTTGTGTTGCTAATTAGGTGCTGAAGTAGCTCCTATTGATCCTTCGAAAAGGGGATTTGGTTTGCTTATGTGGAAATTACATTTACCCAATTCTTACGATCGCTAGTAGTCCTGTTTGGCTTCCAATTTGGTGGCTTTCCATGTAATTTTCAAAAGGTTTCTTTAGCGTGGCCTAGCTTCTTACAGTAGTTGCACCAAGGATGTCCCCTTTGTGGTTGATTTTCATCGGGAGCCTGAGACATCCCGCAAGCGGCACAAGCACCAGATTCGACTATGAGCTCGTGGTCTTTGGCAGCAGTAAGGGTTGAGCCATCAGTGGATGCAGGTGTATTAGAACGTTCCATCATGACTCGCTTTGGGCTCTCCTCTTGACGTATCTCGAAAAAGGCTTCTTGGAGATTTGGTAGGAGCTTGGTTCCAAGTATTCGACCTCGCATCTCATCAAGTGACTTATCAAGACCCATAAAAAACTTGAAGATGTATTTGGTCTCCACTATTCTCTTGAAATAAGTACTGTGATCAGGATATTGCCATTTGTAAGATTCGAAGAGGTCCAATTGTTGCCAGTATCACGTCAGAGTGGTAAAGTAGATGATGATCGTGTTTTCTCCTTTCCTTAGATCATGTAGGATACACTCTACATGGAAGCAATAGTATTCTCACTGTTAGAGGAAGTTTTCACCTATCTCGGCAGTCATTGAAGTGATTAACTAGGATTGACCAAGTTGTTTTCTGTTCTCAAAACTTTGAATCTGGGATCATTTGAACTTGGTTGGACATCAGTGTCTGTAATATAATCATATCAACTTCTTCCATTGATAATCATCGTTATAGATTGAAACTCATTGAAGATAGTTGTGGTTATTGAGTTTTTGATTGATTATAGGGATAAAATTGTTTTCATGCATGGTTTGAGTGATCTGAGGATGGATAGAAGTATTAGGAGACATATGGATAGGCGAAGATGATTTCCTAGAAGTCTGCTCATAGTCAGTCATGGTGGACGCGAGTTTGAGAAACAGATTACATAGAGTTGGTAGGGAAATGTGAAAAATAATAATAATATGATAACAGAGAAATGTAAAAATTTTGAAAAAAAAATTAGGTTTTAGGATCCATACTCTGATATCATATATCAAATCTACAGAGAAGATCATGATTTGACACGATTCTTAGGTACTAATTTACACTAGTAATTATTGAGGATTAGTTATTGCATGCTTTCACATCATTTAATTATATTCTAATATTGATTCACTTGGTGGTGAGCATATATTATTATACCTTTTTTTTGGGTTTACATCATTTGCCTATTTAGAATTTTTAACTTCCATGTTTAGTAAATTTCCAGTTAGGAGGTTTATATTTGTAGCAGAATAAAATGAGAATTATTTTTCTGTATTCTTTTAGGTACAATTTAGATATATATATACACAATGATACGTGGAGAAGATCCTGATTTAATCCTGATTCTTTGTATTAATTTACACTAATTAAGGAAAGTAAATCACAGTAATAACTAGTTAAGGAAAATAAATCACAGTAATAACTAGTTAAGGAAAATAAATCACAGTTATATATAGAAGAATAATGTCCTAAAACATAGATTCATAGTTATAGGAAACTAACAATTTTCTTACGTATAGTTTGAACTCCTAAGATATTACTTATAATTCAAATTGTAACTGTGCAGGTTTTACAGTTTAGTTGCTCCTGGAGACACTGTTAATGTTATTGGGGAGTTTGATGACCAGGGGAAGTGTCATGTCAAACATGATATTAATTTTTTAATCCTTCACCCAGATATACTTGTATCTGGAACTCGGGTAATATTTCATATTTATTTGATTGTAGCTGTTTCTCATAATGATTACTTAGACCTACTCATGACTTTTCTATCGGCTAAATAAAATTATTTTTAGGTTGCTGGTAGTTTTAATTGCCCAAGGCGAACTGTCCTGGATGAGAGGCTAAGATGCGGCGAACACTCGACTGCAGCATTAATTGGTACATTGTTGCACGAAATTTTTCAGGTTTGAAATTCACTCTATTACTTTAACCATGTATAGATGCTTATTTACATTTAGATACACAATATTAACGTGTAAAATTCATCTGATTCTCTAGGTTGCACTTACAATGGAGATGCCTACCATATCTTTCTTGGAGGATTTTGCAAGATCTGTTATTCATAAACACATGGAAAGCTTGTATGCTTGTGGAGGTGGGAATTCATTTATGGGAAAATTATGCTATTTACCCTAAAAATCTACCTGTAACTGTCCGATGTAATCCCTAAACTAAAGAGTTGTTGAGTTTCAGTTTTTTTTGTTAATTATGCTAAATTAATTAATCATGGTGAAAAATGTTTTAGGTGCTTGTCATTATTTTATAGAAGTTCTCTTTCTCAAATTTTCTAGAACTAAGTATCTCTATTTTTCCAAATAAAGTTTGCTCCAGTTACTTTGTGACTTACCTGCCAAATTTAGAAAAGCTCATAGCCACTGTTCGGACAAGATTTATGTTATTATCATCTATAAAGTACAAAGTTTTCTTGCGCACTCGAACATTCATTGCACATATATAGCAAGAAAATTTAGGAAGATAATTGTAATATTTTCTTTGGGGATCAAAGTGATACATGGTAGAGTTAATATACTCTCTTTAACACGGTAAAGGTTCAGGGATGAAAAGTTAATGTACTCTCTTTAACTATTACGTCACATGAGTTCTTTTGTTATTAGTGACATATTCAACTTCAAATTTGGCATTACTCTTTTTTTTGTGGGGGGAGGAGTAATATTCTGATTACACCATGGCATGCAAGGATTTATTTCTCCATATTTTTTATATAACTGCTTTAAAGTGGGGTAGTTCCATTCTACATATCACATTTATAAAACTTCTCATCTTTTTCTTTTTTTTATGAGCTTTGCAGTAAATGATAATGATATGCACAGAATTCTTGTTGAGGGCATCCCAAAATTATTGGGTTGGGTGAATATTTTCAAAAATTCACAGGTAAATCAATCTCGTTTCATTTATCGATTATTTAATTAGTTTGTACATTCTCATATTTCATTTTACGGGCCTATATATTGGATGGAGTTATAAATAAATTAACCCTGCTTAAGCATTTCAAATTAAATCCTACTAATGTCTATGATGAATATGGTTTTGAAAGGATTCTTCAGTTTGAATTTATATATGCAAGGCAAATGGTATATCTTGTTTCTTTGTTTTTGGTTTGGTTCTTCATCATGGAACGTAACCATTGGGTCTTGACGCCTTGTCCAAATTTCCTTTGGTTCTCTGTACTTGGTCTTCACTACATATTACACATGATATGATATTTACCATAACTTAATGCTGTATCTTAATTACTTCTTTAGTATATTCTTCCTAGGTTCAAGTGAAGTACATAGATGTAAAAAAAATTGCTTGCTAGTTCCAGTATTATGCTTTTTTTCCATCCTTTAGGAGGGTGTAATTGCAATGTTTGTACTAATGTTACTCATATGCTTTTTATGACCGATAATTTATCCTTTGTACTTCCCCCTCGAGCATGGTATCTATTTTTCTTTGTAATTTAATTATTTCAATGTGTTAACAGGACTCAGAACTCCCTGTTGTTGAGTTTGGATCTGATGTTGGACCAAAAACTATCACTGTATCTGAGGTAAATCATTATTTTGTCATTTGATATCCTAAATTGCTTGTTTATTATTTAGCAATTTGATTTTCATAGTTGCAAGTTTTCATTTTACAGATATCTAATTCATATATATGTGAAACATCTATAGAGATATGCCCACTTCATTTACTTTGTGGCTTTGTGATAATCTTATGAATTTCCTTTAGAATCTAAAATTTTCCTACGTGGAAGATCAAATTGCCTTTATCATACCCATTGAATAAAATCTTACATGTAGGTACTTGACATTGAGGAGATGGCATGGGCTCCTAAATATGGTTTGAAAGGGATGATTGATGCTTCAATCAAAGTAAAAGTTGGATCAAATAAATATGAAGCAAACAGGAAGGTTATGCCTTTAGAATTTAAAACTGGCAAAGCTCCCAATGGTCAGGCAAGTAAATGATCGTTGTAGGGATTAATGTGTTATGAATCCAACAATCTGATGTTATGCTTTACTCTTGATCTCATGCTTGTCGTATGTGCAGTCATCCATGGAACATACTGCCCAAGTAATCTTATATACTCTTTTGATGTCCGAGAGGTATGAATATTTTATAATTTGCTACTTTCACTAGGGTATTGAATAGTTCTATTTTTGGCAAATTTTGGAGAAGCATTCTCTAATTTTCTTTGAACCATCTTGTAACTAGGTATAAGAAGCATATTGATTCTGGTCTAATATATTATTTACGATCAGATAATACACAGGTAATATCAGTTAAATTTACTTCAATCATCGACTACTATTGACGGGTACTAAGTATATTGAATACATCTTTAGGGAATTACAGTTCAGAGATCTGATCTGATTGGGTTGATCATGCGACGTAATGAACTTGCAAATGATCTTCTCAAGGCATTAACGAAGCAAGTGTTGCCCCCAATGTTACAGGTATATAATTCAATTACTATGGCTCCATTTTCATAGAGACTTGAATCTCATTTTGAGTTCTATAAATATTTTTGTTTCAGAGTCAGAGTATTTGCAGGAGTTGTCGCCATCTTAGTGTTTGTACCATCTATCACAAGGTAATTTTTTTACAATTTCATACGCCCCTTTTCAATTTTAGTATTAAACTCTCTCCTAGTAATTATCACGTTTAAATGATGCAGGGAGATGGAGGAAACACAGACAGTAGTCGATTGGGAGACTTGTTTAATTCAAATACTAATCACCTAACAGCTGCGCATAGCACTTTCCTCCAGCATTGGGATTGGTTGATTGATTTGGAAGCTAAAGTGATGCAGGTGCAATTTTTTGAGTCACAACATGCATGTTTGATAAGCATTAGCTATCTTTCTTGTAGTAATTCATGAATTAACATTGTTAATTTTCATCTATCATTTTATCCGTTTCAGCTTGCAAAGAATGAAATCTGGCGCTCACGAAGTTTGGAGATTGATCCAGCTACAGGTTGTCTTTTTTCTATTATTCTTGAAGGTGGACTTCCATATCGAAAGTCAGAGAAAGAAAACAGATATATATACCGTTTTGTTCGCTACAATGTTCCTTCTGACAATGATGAGTTGTCCAATAGAAATTTTCTAAATGCCAACTCTTCCCCCCACAAGTATTTGGATTGCAATCTAAGGATTGGAGACCATGTGGTAATTACTTTTAAAATTATAAATTATGTGAGGACATGCGTCTAATATTTAGTTGAAATTTAGTGAAGTCAGTACTATAGTCATGCATTTTCTGCATTCAAGATGCTGTTTTGAGTTAATTGTCCTTAATATCCAATTCCTGCATATATGTTCCTGTGAATGTTTTGAGCTTCTCTCATTGTGCGTGACATCTTTTTTTCCGTAGCAAATGTCTATAATTGCTCTATAGATAGTGTGTTCATGAATATTGTTGTTCTAGGACCAGTTTTCTGAAGCAGTGCAGAAGAGGTAATGCAAGATGTTTGTAGTTGCTGGTCCACGTATAGTTTGAATAAGTTATGTAGCTTCCAGTTAAATTAAATTATCAGTACTGGGTTCTGAAAAAAATGTGCTGTTGATTTTTTAATGTTTCCGAGCAGCAATCTCCATGCTTAACCAAGTATTATATTTGCACATAACGTTGTACATATATTAACAGCATCAGCAGGGTGGTAATTCTCTGGCATAACTACTGACTTTTTCACTTTGTTTTTTGATAGATACTTGGCAATGAATTTGGTCATCTAACTGTTGCAACTGGGATCGTAACGGATTTGAGTGACATTCATGTTTCTGTAAGGATAATTTGGTTATTCTTATTGTATGTATTATCTTGATGTGCCTGCGCATACAGTAACGAAGTTAGTTTCCTAATAAATTGATGCACGGCCTTTTTCCTATTTGCATCTTTTAAATCCTAGGTTTCTTTTGCCAAACGATTAAGGATTCCTGGAAGCACTTGTCCAGAGGTTTCTGATCTCCTTAAGGAGGTTTGGCGGATCGATAAGGATGAATCTATGACTTCATTTGCAGTGATGAGGCAATTACATTACTTTATCTGTCTTGATTTAACCTAATAATTGTCATTTCCTTATATCAGAAACGTGAAAACATTATTGCAACTTTCATTGTCTAACTTTGTGTTTGATTTCATTTGTTAAGGTCTAACCTTGTCCACCTTTTTCTACCAAGTGCACGAAGTACACATATTAGGAAGATGATCGTTGATCTTGAGGTGAACTATACTTACCAGCTTGTATGCAAGTCAAAGACAACCCGTTTGGTAGTTCTTACTCTACTTTTGTATTTGTGATGCATGTGTGAGTACCTTGTAGGTTCCTAGATTTGACAGTGGATGCATACTGAGCCAGGATCCAGCAATATCATATATATGGTCAGAGAAAAATTTAAATGATGATCAGCGTCAGGCAATTCTTAAGGTTTTTCTCATCTTGATATTCTCTTAGCAAACCTGTCTTCTGGTGTGATAACCAGGAGCCTATAATATACATGTGATAGGAAAATTTTCCTTTGGAGAGTACATTTATTTGTTTTGCAACGTTTTTGTTCCAGATACTTGCAGCAAAGGATTACGCTCTTATACTAGGTATGCCTGGAACTGGCAAGACATCCACAATGGTACATGCTGTTAAGGCCTTGTTAATCAGAGGCGCATCTGTTTTGCTTACTTCCTACACGAACTCTGCTGTTGATAATCTACTCATCAAGTTAAAGGCTCAGGTCAGCTTTATCTTACACCCTTTTCACGATAATCATAAAATAGTAGCTGATTTTTGGCAGTCTAGACTCTCCATTTTGGGTTGTTATCGAGTTCACTTTTTTAGAATGGGCAGTCATCCCAGCGAAAAAAAGGCTCATCTGAGAAATTCACTTCCTGGAGATTTGTTTCTAGGCCACAACCAAAAGAAAAGGAGTGTGATTTACAAAGTAAAAATAAATGAATTCAATGTTGCTAATAATATGGTTTAAAATGATTAAAATATTTCAAAACATTTCGGTAATTTGTCATATAAAAATAGTACTCTCATTGCACCTTGTTTTATTTGGAATCATTTTAGTGGGCATTTTTCTTCTTAATGAGCTTTTGGTTATTGTAGAATATAGATTTTTTACGCATTGGAAGACAAGAAGCTGTGCATGAAGAGGTTCGGGGGTATTGCTTTTCTGGTCAGATTCTGAACTAATAAGCATTTTGCTCCATGGGTTTTTTGATTCTCTCTAAATATTGTAATATTAGCCTCCATTGCAGCGGAGAACACACAGAGTGTTGGAGACATTAAATCAAGGCTAGAGCAAGTCAAAATTGTTGCAGTTACATGTTTGGGTATTACCAGTCCCTTGCTTGCCAGCAAGAAATTTGACATATGCATCATGGATGAGGCTGGACAGACTACACTTCCGGTAGGTGCTTTTTGTGATTATGTTTCAGGATGTAGCTTTAATAATTGTGCAACAAGACCTAAACATGAAGCTATTAGTATTAAATATATAATATGACAGTTAACTGTTGATGTGAATGATAAAGATATGGAGCTACAAGGTCTTGCTGCACTACATCATGGTTGATGTTGATTCAAGAGACGATATTATCATTTATCTTTATTTGAAATTGCTATGATTACTCTAGTACTCTTATACTTTCTATAACTATTTCGGTTGGCTTAAGGTTGGTTTAGCTGAATTATGTTATCCAACAATTTTATTAACTCAAGGCTGAAGTCCTCCCCTATTTGCTTGAAATTTGTAAGCAACTTATTTTCCTGTCAGGTTTCTCTGGGGCCTCTTATGTTTGCTTCCACGTTTGTCCTCGTCGGTGACCACTATCAGTTACCTCCTCTTGTCCAGGTACCCTAGATTTTTCTTATTTTATTGCTGAAACTTTTCATGCTGCAAATAACTCACTACTAGTGTGCTGCTAACTTATTACTAGAGTGTGGAGGCTCGAGAAAATGGAATGGGAGTGAGTTTGTTTCGCAGGCTTTCAGAAGCGCATCCTCAAGCAATTTCAGTATTGCGAAGCCAGGTCATCATTAATTCACAAGAAAGTTCTTTAGAAAGATATTTCTATTAACAATTTAAATTTACTAAAAAAAAGAAAATGACTGTAGTACCGGATGTGTCAAAGCATTATGGCATTGTCAAATGCCTTGATATATGACAACAAATTGCGGTGTGGTTCCCCCGACATATCCAATGCCAAGCTGAAGTTCTCAAGTATCATGTCTGGTTCATCATGGCTAAATGAGGTCAAGTGAACTTCGTTCCATTGTGCTTTTTCAGTTTATTGTCTTGATTGCACCTGTGGTTGGTTTGCATTATCAAATATTTGGTCAAGCATAACTTCTAGTTTTCTGCATGCAAGGGGGCTACTAGGTCCTCAAGTCAGGACAAAACTTATAAGATATTTCATCTGTTTATGTTTGGGATACATAATCTGTCCATCATATAACTTTCTACAAAAAGTGAAACATAATTGGTGGTAGGATGTGGTACATCAAGGTAGTCATTTATTAAATAAAATTATAGTGGGAATAACAAGTTATGTCTAAGTGTACGTAGAATAGCCTCAAAACAGCTATTTTTCTTGTCTTCTTTTATTAGTCGTAGAATCCTTATGGAAATACTGATCATGGTTGTTACTCCAATCGGTTATCTAAATTACATGGTTGTTTTATTAAGAATTCAATGTTTTGACATGTTCTGTTCATGTTTACAGATTTTGGATCCATGCAGACCAGTCATATTTGTAAACACAGGTTTGCAAGAATATAGAGATGATTTTCTTATTTTAAAAAGAAAAGAAACGAAAGATAGGGATGCTTCAATTTCCAGATTATTGGATAGCTCTGCGTATGTTCCTTGTTTCCTTACTATTCTAAATTTGTCAATCTAGATATGTTACCTGCTTTTGAGTTCAAGGACCACAAGACAGTAAATAATCCAATGGAAGCTCACATAGTTGTACAGGTCTAGTACCTCCTCTTAAATGTGCTCAAATTTTCTTCCACTTCACATACATAACACCTATTTATTTCTGAGTTGTTATGCAAATCATTTGACTAGATTGAAGCTTTACTGACACTACATACCATGGATTCCTCATTATAGGTCACTGAAGAATTGGTCAACAATGGAATTGAAGGGGAAGATATTGGCATTATTACCCCTTATAACTCGCAGGCAAATATCATTCGACATTCCACTAGCCTAACTTGTGTGGAGATACATACTATAGACAAATACCAGGTTGGGCTGGAGTCTTGTATATTCTTTACATCTATTTCTTAGCACAAACTACAAAGCATAGGTCCATTGTGTTGAGGTCTTTTCTTTTCAGTAAAATTTTTAGTGTAAGATACAAGTAACACTCTTTCCTTTTTATATGATACTCTCTCTGTAAACAGGGAAGAGACAAGGATTGCATACTGGTGTCTTTTGTCAGGTCAAGTGAGAATCCAAGAAATTGCACTTCTTCGCTACTTGGTGATTGGCATAGAATTAATGTGGCCCTCACCCGTGCCAAGGTAGGCATAATTTCTTCTCAATAAAATAATAAATTTACTTGAATCTAATTTGTATAATGTAAAAAAAATATAACATCCTCAATGTAAAATGGGTTCTCTCTGTTTAAAGCTGATTGGTGCAACACATATATCTCAGTGACATTTTCTTTTCTGTATAGAAAAAGTTAATAATGGTTGGATCGTGCAAAACTCTATCAAAAGTTCCGCTGCTGAAACTTCTGATTGAAAAAGTGGAGGAGCAATCCGGAATCTTTAGTGTTTCCAACAAGGATGTGGCGTGTAGAGGAAAGCTTAAGAAATGCTCACACTTGAGATAGTCCACCAAAAACCGAAAAAGCAAGATCATAATTGTGCAAGTTTTGTACTTGTAATGTAGCAGTGGCAATATAAATTTTTAGGGTTTATTGTTATTAATATTTTCTATTTTTAATTATTTTTTTTGTAACAATTTCATTGGTGTATATAGATAAAACAATAGCTGTGTAAGGATTTAACGTAAACTGACAAACTTAATTTCATTGGAAAGATCAGGTATGGTGCGTATATATTGAATGGCACACTGCACCCACAAAAGGAGGGATTATCAATTGGTTCACCACTTCCAAGCTTCGTGCAGATAAAGGGAAACTAGTTGACATAGGTGCGCTGCTATATTTGCTGAGTGAGAATGAAATCACCATTTGAGTATCTTCCAAGAAAGTAACTCGATGATCAAGATACTTTCGATCTTAAAATTAAATAAGAATTTCACCTTAATTTTGCATAAACTAGTTATAGACACTAGATTATCATCTTAAAAAATATATATGAATCAATTTTTGATTGATGAAAACCAATTTCAAAGGGTGTTAAACCAAGTCCTAAGTGATTGCTTCAAACAATTTTATTTAACCTATAAACATAAGGAATTTGGGATCTTCAAACCCTCTAGGTTTTTCCATATGACCTCCTTCAATTGCCTATTAAAAGACATAATTGATTCACATTTATTAGCAAGCAATATGATAGGTATAGTTTTAATAGTGACTTGTTTGGTAATTGTTTTGAAATAGTTTAACATTCCAAAACCAATAGGAACAAATGAAACATATGATAGTATCTTAGTTGATGAGGATGCAATTGTAACCGGTGGTAATTTGGAAGTATAATTTGGGATAGATAAAATGAAACATATAATAATTGTAACCGGTGGCAATTTAGAAATATAATTTGGGGTGGATAAAACTAACCTTTCACTCTCTATAATATGAAGTTTCTATTTATGCATAGGTTGCAAACAGATTTTTTTTTTTGGTAAAAAAATATTGCTTTTTTTCAATTGCTTTCAACATAAAACAATATTCTTTAGACTAATTTACAAGATTGTTTCATTTGAAGTTTCAACTTCAACCAATTCTTTAAAGGTCATTTCTATATATGAACTACTATATCATCACATGTGTTTCTTATTTTAACATTAAGCCTAGTTGCAACCAAGATTTTTTCAACTCTTTCATATTTCATCATTGTTCGAACATCTGTTGATCGATCCCAATCCTCTGTAAAGGTGAATACGTTAGATAGTTGTGCATAAGTCTTGTCAAAATCAAGTTTGATCATTATCTCTACCACTTTTTTCCCAAGCGCCCTATGTCCATGGTCCACGCAACCTCTCAAGACTTAGGATAACATGTTTGCATCTGCTTTAAAGGGTATTTCCTTAATTAGATTCATTGCTTCCTCAAGACAACTGTATGAGAGAAAATATCAATCATATAAGCATAGTGTTCAATGCTAGGATCAATGTGATACTCATTTTTCATTAAATAAGAAATTTTCTTGTCTCTTCAACCAATCTATAATAGTCACATGCAAACAACACAACTATAAATGTGATATAATTTGGTATTACACAAGCCTACTTCATTTCCGTAGCCATTTGTAGTATGCCCCATCAACATTGAATTTCACGAGACTTCATCTATCTTTACCATGTTTTCAAATAATTTTTGACCATTTTCCACAAGTTCACACTTGCAATAGAAATCAACAAATGAGTGACCAATAATCCCATCAAGGTCAAGCCCAATGATTGTAGCTCTGGCAAAAAGCTATTCACCATATGTAAGAAAGAATATACTAACACATACACTAATAACACTATACACTCTAAACTTATCCATTTTCAAGCTCAGTTGATTCATCTGCCTAAAAAGATTCACAACATCAATGAGACAACTATTTTGACAAAGACCTATTATAATGAAATTCCATGATATTAAGATTTTACATGGCATTGAGTTGAAGATTTTTTTTTGCACCTTCCATTTATCCACAACTTGAATATAGGGTGATCATACAATTAAGCAAAAATGTGTCAAAAGATTTGAGCTCACTAAATAATTTACATGCATTGTCAGGATTTCCATACTTAGCATAAGCATCGAGAAGAGCAAGTGTTATTGAGTCTTCCAAAATACCATTAGTTCAAATTTCATTGAAAAGAAACAAAGCCTTAATGTTGTATAGCTCCTCAATTAGTAAAGTGAAAAGGTCTCACATTGATTAGTAATAAAGATGAGTGTTGTATTTTGAGCTATAAATTAAGTCCCTTCCTACACTTCTAAAACTTCTCAAAATTTGTAAATCTTTCTACCTTTTGTAAGGGTAATTGATTAGCTCAATTTTGTCCAATTAATTGTAATTTTGGAGTTCATCCATTTGCAAATAGTGTAAGTGGTCAACGGTATCCGATGATATAAGTAACATTTATACCGAATCTCGTTAAATTTCTTGATATTTTTATTTTTCTACTTTAATATCTGCTTTAGTTTCTTTTAGTATTATATTTCCAATAACATTTAAAACATAACTACTTAAAATAGAAAAAATACACACAATTTTCAACACCCTATATTTTCATTATTGCAAACATATCCAAAAATCAACAAATTCCATAATGCAATGTCAGGATTATCTTTCATATGAAAAACTCTACTTGCTTCTTTTTGTGAGATAATAATTGGGAAGCATCTTATTTGCTTTAAGTTCCTGTGCATAATGAAGAGCTTAATACTTGAATTGGTTTGATAATTAACTGTAACTTTACGACAGAAGAGGAAAATATGAAGGATACTTTTGAATAATATGAGAAGGATGAAGGGTTGGACTTGGAAGATAACAATCCTGGATATGAAACTGAGGAATATCGTGGGGTTGATTATGATGAGAAGGAAGGTGGTCAAGATAATGTTCATGAGGTTGATCATGAAGGAGATGAACCTGGGGATAATATAGATGAAGAAGATGAAGGTGATTTGGTTGAGGAGGAGTTTGATGTTGTCCAAGAAGAAAGGAGGATTATGAGAAGCAACATCATGCTAAACATGTTGACCTTGATGGCAACGAGCATCATGAAGTTGTAAAAGAAAGGCACAAATGTAAAGAATTTGAAGTATTTGTTGGTGGCCTTGACAAGGATGCCACTGACGATAATCTTAAAAAAATATTTTCCAAAGTTGGCGAAGTTACTGAAGTGATACTTATGATGAACCCTCAGACCAAGAAGAATAAGGGTTTTGCATTTGTTCAATTTGCGACAGTGGAGCAAGCCAAAAAAGCAATTACAGAACTTAAAATTCATATGGTAATTATTGATCTTATCGTAGTTTTAATAAAATTTGATTTTTTTTTGCCTTGCAAGATTTACATCTTAGTAAAAAAAATCTAGATAAATGGGAAACAATGTGGTGTCACTCCCAGTCAAGACAGTGATATGCTTTTCCTGGGTATCATATGCAAGTCATGGACAAAAGAAGCTGTGAGTACATTGTTCTTGTCTTTGTGGTACTTGCAAGCGAAAGAAGTTATTAGGAATTAATATATTTTGATTGTTGTCTTGTTATTTTTCTTTTAGTTGAAAGAGAAGCTGAAACATTACGGAGTCGAAAATGTTGAGGATGTGATATTAGTAAAAGACAGTAATAATCTCGGTGTGAATCGAGGTTCTACCAAATTAATACACTACAACAACTTATTTTGATCTTTCTAGGTTTTGATTACTTAGTATAGACCTTGTTTGAGAGCTAGTGTTATTTGTGTATTTCTTTTTTTTATTATTCGGTAGCTTTGTTCATGTATTTGATTGTTTTGGACGATATCATTTTGTAAGTAAGCTGCTACAAGCACTTACTTTCAATGATTTAACACATTACATTCATTGATTTATCATATATATAACATGATATATTAATATATGTAATATGTTATATCCACTTTAGTTCTAATGATTCAACAAATACAACTTGTTACATCCATCTTCGTATTTGTATATAACATGTTACGTCTATTTTTATTTTTATATATAATATATTACATGCATATCTAAAGAGTTTTGATGATAGTTGTCGGAGAATCAGTGATATATTATATCCAATGTTATCTTTATATATAATATATTATGTCTATTTTTGCATTTGTTTGTAATAATTATAGAATTATTCTTACTTAATTTGAGTAAACATTTATCAAACATTTCAATGATAATTTGTAACATTATCATACTCACTTAGGAAACAAAATAAGTTAAGTAAAAGAAAAAAAATTAACAACTTGCATCGATTTAATAATGGATGAAAAATATATTGAAATCAACCATAATTAATATTTAATGAGTTACTTATATTTATATTTTTATATGTAATATGTTACATCTTCGTCTATATTTATAAATATCTATATTTTTAAATATAATATATTACATTACTTCTATCATAATAGTTGGAATTTCAATAAGATTTATGCTAGGATGTCAAAGCTTATGTGAAATCATGTTAAGTATTCGAAGTTTCACTAAGTCTATTTATTAAATTTAAAAAATATGAGTATCTTATCTTAGTTCTATTTAATTAAATTTAAAAAATATAAATATTTTGTCTATTTATTAATTAATTTATTTTAAAATTTAAAATCTAGAGATAAAATATTATTAAAAAAATTGATCAAATTATTAAAATAAAAGTTATTTAAATCAAAATGTCAACATTGGTACAAATATAATGGGCCTTAAGCTTCGTCCCGTTTTGAGTTACTTGATAGGCCTAATTTAAGTTTTTGGATTAATTATTTTATTTGCAGATGTCAATTTTTTTCTTTTTTAAAAACTTTCACCTGTTTGACTTCGCATGGAAATTATTATAAGAAAAATGTATTTTTGAATTATAAAAAATCAATTAACTTAAATAATTACATTAAGTTCTTAAATTAAATAAAAAGATTGAAAAAATCATTAGATCTTTTATTTCTATTGAATGATAAATATAAAAATAATACTTAGGTTTTGTATTTTTTTTAATAATTTAATTCTATTGTTATAAAAAGTGACCACACAAAGACAAATGAAAATTTTATTTTATTTTTTAGTTTTTTAAATTAATTAGATATAAATTGTTATAACTTAACTAAATTATAACTAAAATGATTGAATTAAAAAAACTAAATAAGAACATAAAAAATAGTTATTTGTTATTGTAAAATCTTTTTTTTCGTAACAATAAGACTAAAATATTATATAGATAGGTATAAAAATTAAATATCACTTTAAATTAAGTACATAATATTTACATTCATATCCCTTATATTTTAAGTTTATAATCTTCGTTATAGGAATGATGTCAACTTAACATATAAGAAGTTGATTTTTTATGAAGTGGTGAAGTGTAATATAAAATAAGGAAAATGGTATAGAATTTCTTTATCTTTAATAAAAGTATATTTTAGTTTGTTATTTATTTGGTAGGAAAATATAATTTTGTTATCTTTTTTAAAAAGATACTAAAATCCATTTGAAAGATTTATGTCAAAATTTAAGGATTAAAATTAACATTTTATAAAAAATATTTTTTTTTTAAAATAAATATTTTATTATTTAAAATAATAAACAATTTAACAATTAAACATTAAAAAAAATATTATGACTATTCATTGTTGTCAGAAATTACTTGAATTCTCTCATTGTTTCTCTTGACTTTTCATCTCAACCTTTTATTTTACATCAAATGAACCTACGAAGTATATCATTATTAATATATTATATTTTTAAAATATTATTTGAATTATATAACACTTAAAAATTATATATATACTGTTAGGTAAGGAAAAATAAGGAGAATCTTAATTCTATAAGAAAATCGACTATAATTGTGAATAAAAAATAATTGTTTGATGAAAGAAAACTATTTGACATTTTTGGAAATTAAAAAGGTTTTGTGATCAATTTTTTTAAACGTTAATTATGATTGTCTTCTATGAATTTATGAGATACATAAATCATTAAGACATCAAATCATCGTAGGGGCAATCTTTGACTCTCTCCTACTTAAGTTGGTAACAAAATAATGAAGATTAGAGGAGATCTAAGTTTATCTATGTGATTAAAAATATAAGAACTATAAGTGTTAGTTATTTCTGTAGACAAAATATTTTCATGTAAACTTATTTTTAAGTTCGCTATTAAGTCTATCAAGTAAAGTTTAAGAAATGTCAGAATTTTAAATAGTCGTACTTCAAGTATATTTGTTATAATTATAACACATAGAATTACACTCACGCATCTAGTAGCACATATTTATAAATTTTAATTTTTTTTTGTTGCTAAAATAAAGAATAAGATATATACGAAAATATTATATAAAATATACTCTAAATTATAGCTTAAATCTTAGCCAAAAAGATAGCATAAAATATACTTTAAAAGAACTCTTTTTTAAATAGGAATCTTCATGTTTAATGAATTTACTTTAAAAAAACTCTTCTTTAAATACGAGTATTCTTAATTAGTGAGTATTACTAGTCTTATTTGTAAAAGAAAAGATATTTATCAATTGTATAAGAGTCTTCTTAATTAATGAGCATTACTAATTATATTTGTAATAGAAAAAATATTTATCAATTACATAGGATTAAGGATTTTAATTTTTTCTATAAATAAAACTCATTTCTTGTTGTTTTAATCAACCACACAAAAACATTATTCTCTTTTTCTTAATCTTTCTCTTGTTTTGCAAATATAAGATCATAATTCTTTAGGTTTCTTTATTTATTTAATCTATCAAATATTGATGGTTATGTTTGATTGATTAATAAGTCTAATTAGTTTATAATATTTTAATCATATGTTCTTATAGCTTCTTCTTTATTTTTGTTATTGAATTGTTAGATAAAATAATTATATTTGTTATATCATAATTATTTAATTTGATTATTAATCTTTAAAGAAGTTATTTTTATTGAACGTGTGCTTGATCTTTTTGCTCTAAGATTTGTAGTTGATTTTATTTAAGTGACATATGTTTTAAATCATCTAGTTAGGGTTATTCATTATTAAATCCGTTCTACAACACACAAAAAGCACTTGTGTTTTTGTACTAACTATTTTGTAGTTAATTAAGGAACGTAACTAATTGACGAGAAGCTTATTGGAACGTTGATCTAAAAATTGCTCACGCTATTATTGGAAATGGTAAAAATAGAGCAGGGGCTCGTAAGTAAGGTACATTTGGGTAGTATCCTAGAGAGAGTATCGTAAGACTGAGTTTGTACTTGAATATTTGTTGTTCATAGTGGAAAGTTTAGTGGTCTAGTGGAACAATGGTTTTTCTCTTAGGTCATAGTTGTAGCCTAGGTTTTTTCCACCTAAAAATATCGTGTGTTATTCTTTTATTTTTGTACTTTATTCTTACACATGATTGCATGCCTAGCCATTTTGTATAAGTTATTAAATTATAAACTGATAAAAATTAAAAATAATCTATTCACTCCCTTTAGGTTAATTAAATTCATAATTCATAAATTTTTAAAAAAGGGAAAATAATGTTTGATTGTGATTCTCTGTTATGTGTTAGATATCAAATATAGTCATATGTATACATAAAAGTTAACCTAATACATATTCCTTATTGATATAAAATTGGATTATTACAGCATCACAGACATATAATTATAATTATCTTTTTAAGACAGTTAAGGGATAATTATTAACTTTTTATCTCTTTATTGAGAATATCTTACAATCTTACTTATTTGATCACTCAACATTTATTGGGCTTAGTCCATAGAACTTAGGAGTAGTTTAAACCACATCGTACTTATGCATTAATTTATTTTGATTGTACTCTCAATCTATAGGGGGAGTTTAGCTCTATTGTTTTGTTCAATGTTTTGTCCTTCTCATATGTCAAAAAGGGAGAGAATGTGTTTCATTTTTATGATTTATTTTATTATGCATATAAGGAGAGAACATATTTAGGGTAAGAATGTTTTTCATCATTTTGTCTTATATGAAGCTTGATTAGTATGAATACATGCATTACATGATTATTCTTTACACTTTGCTTATTTTTATGTAAACTGAACTAATATAGAATAAGGCTTTCATGCCAAGATGTCGTATGTTTTGTCAATGTTATTTTAGTTACTTACAAGCTTGTCAAGTTGCAACGAAGATGGATTCACCGAGTCATAAAATAGTTCTACTCTAGAGTCTAGAACATCATTGTATTTTTATCTTATTCCCATAAGTGCATGTAGTGAGAGAGAGATTTTATCACACGAAAATGCCAAATGGAAAGCTTGTACAAATTATAAATATTGGCTATTTTTGTGGACAAAATATTTGCATGTAAACGTGTTTTTAAGCTCGTTATCAAGTCTATCAACCAAATTTGATGAAACGTTAGAATTTCAGATAGTCATACTTTAGATATATTTGTTATAACTATCATATATAGGATTGCACTCATGAATTTAATAGAACATGCTCATAAATTTAAAATTATTTTTTGTGCTAAAATATTTATTTAAATTTGAATCAATTTATGAAATTACTACTTAACATACTCTTTAATGTGTTTCATTTTTTTAATATCTATCCTAAATTTTAGCCTAAAATATAGGATAGGATTTTGGATAAAATATAGAATAAGAAATGCGATAAAATATTAGAATTTTTTTTTTCAATTACATAAGATTGTTTTAATTTTTCATATAAATAAAACTCATTGTTCATTGTTTAAATCAACCATATAAGAACATTATTCTCTTCTTCTGAATCTCTATCTTGTTTTGCGAATGTAAGATCATAATTATTTAGGCTTCTTTATTTGGTTAATCTATCAAATATTGGTAGTTGTGTTTGATTGATTAATAAGCCTAATTAATTTATAATATTTTGATCATATGTTCTTATAGTTTCTTCTTTATTTTTGTTCTTCAATTTTTAGATCAAATAATTGTGTGTGTCATATCATAATTATTTGGTTTGATTATTAATCTTTAAAAAAGTTATCATTAATGAACTTGTGCTTAAACTGATTATTCTAGAGTTGATGATTAATGGTTGATTTATTTGATATAGTTATTAAATTATATATTTAGGGTTATTCATTATTAAATATGTTCTAAATTACAGACAAACACTTATATTTTTGTGCTAATCTTTTTGCCGTTGTTTCGTGAATGTATATGATTAGTGTGAAGCTTATTAGAATGTTGGAATGGATATTGCTCACGCTAATATTAAAAACTATAAAAATAAAGTAGAGACTCGTAAGTAAGATACATTGAGATAGTATCTTAAGAAGAATAGCAAAATATCAAGTTTATACATGAATATTTGTTTTTCATAGTGTAAAGTTATATGATCTCATAAACCAATGGTTTCCTCTTAGGTCATGATTGTGAATTAAGTTGTTTTCACCTAAAAATGTCATATGTTATTATTTTATTTTTTGTATTTCATTTTTATATGCGATTGTATGATTAGATTATTAAATTATAAATTGATAAAAATTAAAAATAACCTATTTACCTTCTTTAGATTAATTATGTCCATATTTTATAAATTTTCAGTCCTTAATTATCACTTTTTATAAAATTAAGTGACTAAATGACATTATTTATAATCTCAAGAACTAAACAATATTATTTATAATACGAGGAACTAAACGACATACATAATCTAATTTAAGAAATTTTAGTAACATCTCATCTCATTTTATATTTATAAAAAAATTATATCTCATATTTATGATGATAATAAACAATATAGTAGGTATGATTAACTTTAAAAGTTTTTCGGCAATAAAACCATGTTTTGTAGGTAAATAGTCGATCAAATCATATACCATTACTTTTTTAGTTGTTTTGAATGGTTTCTATTAGAGATGTCCACGTTCTGGTTCGATTAAGTTTTGAATTTTTTTAATCAAATTAAACTGTTTATATTGCTCAAACTAGATTGGATCACACCGTTTTGTTATTAAAAATGTTATAACTGAACAGTTTGATCCGGTTTAATTAACGGTTTAGTTCGATTAATAATACATAAATATGATATAACTTTGATTAAAATATGAGAAATTTAATTAATGATTTGTGATAAATAATATGAGAAATTTAATATATTATTAAAACCGATCCGAACTAATTATTCGATTTAATTCGATTTGATCTTATTTTTAAACACCCTTCATTTCTATAGTATTATCACTTATTTAATGTGTTTGTTTAACCTTAAAAATAATTTTTTTGTACTATATTAATTCTTAATTTTTAATTTATAATATTTTAAAATATATAATTTATTTTTTAATTTTTTTAATTTAATTTAATTTTTAATATTTTTATTATAAAATTTGGCTACTAATTTATATATATATATAAATTATTAATTAAATTATGTATTTTAAATTATCATTAATCTAATGATATTTTGAAATAAATTTCAGGATGAATGATTACGAAATTTTCACGACATTTTCGAAATAACCACATGAGGTGGTTATTTTTGGTTTCTCTAAATTTCTGCTTACGTCTCACCGTCAAACTTTGGGAAGTACATTGGCAACAGAAACACACAAATTTAATAGTTTATTTCGTTAATTATTAATTATTAAAAGGAAATTGAACATGGCTAATTTTCTCGTACAATGATATATTAATATAGAGTGCTGGACTGCTGTATATAATTCATTACACCGTTGTACGTAGGCATGTAGCTGATGGGGAGAAATTATTTATTGCGATTAAAATATAATTTTTCATATTAATAAAATTTAAAAATACGATAAATTATTATTTAAAAAATAAATATTTAATAGAAGGTATTGAGAACAAATAATTTAATTAGTATAAAATACATTCTAAGATAAATAAATAACACAATATTAAATTAAATAATTACACTGTTATACAATGATTGAAAATATTATTTAATATTTTACACTTATTAGATGTTGAGATTTAATAAAACTATTTTTGTCCTTTATTTTTCTTATAAATATTAAGTGTTAACTCATGGATAAAAAGTTATGTAATATATAATTATAATTGATTATATCCCTCTTTCTCTCTCTCTCTCTATATATATATGGTATCTACATTTTGATATCGTGTTTTATATTAAAATTATTTTAAAATTAATAAATTAATTTAAATTTTTAAATAATATTGACTTAAATGTAAAATAAAATAAATATATGTGTTATAAATATTTATTAATATTCTATAGTTATTTGAGTTAAGTAATTATTATTATTAAAAATAATTTATTTAATTATTTAATTAAAAAGTTTGATTAAAATTTATATTTTTTAATAATAAAATAAAAATTATATTTTTTTAATAAAAAATATTTTAATTTTTTTTATCATTTTCATACCATTCCTCGTTAAATCTCTTATTGATATTTTATTAATGGAAAAATTAAGAAAAAATGAGAACAAGTAAAAAGAAATAGAAACAAAAATAAGGAATGAAAGTTAGAGAATGAATAAGAGAAAATTAATGAATGAGAGGAAGTGAAAGAACGTTGATGCATATTAAGTCACACCTTGATAAAGAGTTAGACAATGTTGTTTTATAAGTTTGTGCAATACTTTAACTTATAAACTAACTTTTGAGTTAAGATTTTAAGATTTTAAGCTTTCGTTTCTAAGACTGCATGAGAGTTAGGTTTTTGGTTTCTTTATTCCATTAGCATTCAAGTACCTGGCGGCGCACTCAGGGCTAAGGCTCGCTCATCCCGTGTCGATCAAAATCATCCTAATTGATATAGAGGAGAGATGTTAAGTCACACATCGATCAAGAATTAGTCGTCAATAACGTTTATAAGTCTGGACAATCTTTTAACTAATAAGCTGATTTTTGAATTTAGAGTTAAAATTAATTTATAATAATGTATTTTTTTCTTATGTTTTAATATATTTATTAATAAAATATATATATTTATTAATTTTTTTATTTTTAATTTAATTGATTGTATATCATAATTATAAATATCATGCACTTTCGTACGTTAATTTCTCTATGTCAGACGCGACTTATAAGTTATAAAACTAGTCTTTTTTTTTAATATAGAATTGAACTATTTTTACGATTACGAAAAACAGTTTTTTTTCATAAATACGAAAAATAGTTGACATATAATCTTTCAAGCAAAAATTTCAATTAAGTTGCACGCACGTGGATGTTGCGGTCCTCGAGTACTGATCATGCGTTTTAATGGTCTATGTGTATCTGCTACATAAAAACCATACGTGGAACGCTCATTATATATTTGTCTCTTTTTATTTTCATCACAATAACAAACTATCATTGGATATTTATATATTAAAAATAAAATTATTAATAAATTACGTAAAATTATGGTTTTTTAAAATTTTAATTTAAGATTTTTTTATAATTAACTATAAACTCAATAATTTAAATGTAATATGTATAACTTTAATATAATTTTATTAAAATTATAAAAGATGCCTTTTAGTATTTTACTAGATAATTTTGTATAAAACTATGAGTTTTAGTATGTAATTGTTGTTATATAGAAAAAAATAATTAATTTATCAAAAATAAAATTATTTAGGTCAAAATTTTATTTAAATACTTCAAATGTGGGTAAATTTAGTTGTATTTAAAATAATTAAAATTTAATAAAAACAAATTATAATTTTTTTAGATTAACTTGTTGATATAATCATCTTATTTTTACTGATTGAAAAGTAAAAAGATTGTCATCTTATGTTAAGAGTATATAAAATTCAAACTAATTCATTCAATAAAATGAATTCAATTCAATTTAAATGACTTAGGTTACATTTTATAACATTATAGATTAGTTCGAGTCATAGCTTAATAAACTCAATCTTATATGATCGAGTTTAGGTGTTAGAAATTAAAATCCGTGAAATCCAACCTGAGTGTAATATATAATTTTAATTTTTTTTAAAAAGATATAATTTTATATAAGGGTTTATTCATGTTAAAACCTTACTAATTTGAGATTAAATATAATAAATAAAATTACATTATATTTAGTTAATGAATTCCTTAATATTTATTTAATATATATATATATATATAACACATTTTATTGATTTTATTTAAAAAAATCAATAAATTTTACTTTTTAATATTATTTTTTAATCACTTTTAATTATTATTGATTATTTTTTTTTAATTTTGAAGTGTTATTTAAATAAAAAAAAATTAAATAAAATATAAAGTAATAATTGCATGAATAATTTTATATTTTTTAAGAATTAAATAAATTTAATTAAAAAATAAGTCTTTAACCGAATTGACTCAACCCTTCAATTAAATTGGTTTGAGATTTATATTGATTGGTTTCAACATAAAAATTTCTTAATATAAATTGTATTTAACATGCTAAAATGAATAAGAAGAAGAAACGTGATGCAAATTATATTTAACTAGCTAAAAAGAATAAGAAGAAATGAGTTACTGTATATGCATGAAAATTTAACTTATGGTTAAATAGTAATGGTATTTTTTTGAATATTTTATTTTTTAATTAAAACACATTAAATATTCTTTTAATTATATTTTATTGATTTAGTAATCATATTATCTAAGAATTAATTATTTCTCAAAATCCAATCCCTTCTATTCAAGAAGTTTTAAGATTGGTACGATCATGTTCCAAATTCAGACTAAAAATTGTAAAATTGTGTATATTTAAGAAAAAATTATTTATTATAAAATGATAAATTATACGTAATATATATTATTAAAAATAATTAAATTTAATAAAAATTAACATATTAATTATAATATATAAAAATACTAAATAATTATGACTTTATTTTATCATTTAAACAATAAAAACAAATTCACAAAAGATCAGTGTGATTTGGCACGAACTTGCACCGCGTGAATCCCGAGTTAGAGCGGAATTCACCAACTCCATTTTCATCCGTTACCATCAAAAATGTTATTTACTAGGCGATCCTCTAATAAACCTTATACCGTAACCTCATTTATAGTATCATAATATCTAAAATATGACCTATGAAAATATATATAATAAAAAAAATTCTAACTTTCAATATTATATTTTATATTTTCTCAATTTTTTTTAGTATTGATAAAAAAATTAGTAAATAAGATTTATATAAATAGATAAATATAATAAGATATAAATAAGAGTATCTTATCTTTTAATGAAGTTTTTTTAAAAAAACTCTGTTTCTTTTTTTATATAGGCATACGTCAAGATAGAATCACCCTTTATATAAATATTCACGAAATCAGGCGCACACTTATTTCTCAAGAAAAGGAAAAATATAAAAATGGGAAGTAAAAGCTTGATACTTTGTGTGCATGGAGGAGGGAGATAATCGTCTTTATTTCAATCAAGCGTTAAGCATAAAAGGGTATCAGCAGCAGGATAAATAATAAAATAATCGAATATAAATTTCTTTTGACTCTTTAATTTAATTTCCTCTGGGTCCATTGTAGCACCGATATCAAAATCTTCTTATACCTTATTTTTATTAATGAGATTAAATGAAAAATTCATACCTTTCTATTTTAATAATAATAAAATTTATTATTATAATATTATTGTTTTTATTATTTAAAAAATATATTTATATGGAATTTTTATTTAACAATAATCGATGTGTCATAATAATTAAAAAGTGATTATATTGTTTAATTATTATATAAGCCATAATTTGAAGCAAAAAATAATCTTTATTATTACTAAAAAGAAGTGTTTGAAAACAAATTTATATTTATATAAACTATATTGTATCATTTGTTAAATTAATTTTAAAATAACGGAGTTATTTATTTTTTACAAAAGTTTGACAGTGGGCACGTACCCTATAATTATTTTTTGCTATTTTATAACCATTATAGTTATAATTGATTACTCAATTATATTATATTATATAAGAATATAATAAAAATGTAATTAATTATTTAAATTTTTATGTTTAATATGCTATAAATTGATAATTGAATTGAATCAATTATTAAAAGAAAAATAATCATGATTCTATTCTCGCACCTTAATAATCATGATTTATTTTATTACACTTTTATTCTAATTTTAAATATAATCTTAAACTCTAAATATAATATATCCTAAATTTTAAATCTTATACAATATACCCTAAATTCTAAAATATAACCTTAAATACTAAATCTTAAACCCTAACACAAAACTCCAAACCCTAAACTTATAAACCAAATCCTAAATCTTAAATCCTAAACATATAAACCTCAAACTTCAAGACTCTAAATATAATAGTAATATTATTTTATTTTTATTCAATTTCATTCTCATTTCTTTTTCGTTAAATGAATTAAACACCATCTTAATATGTGTATAAATTTATATATATTTAAAATTTATTTATTTATTATTCTATGAATTTCTAGTAGTTATATATATATATATATATATATATAACATATTTATTTATATATATTTTTATTTTAACTCATTTAAAAAATATTATTTTATACTATAATAAAAATAATATATGTGTTTTTTAACTTGTGAAGATAAATATATGCATGAAAATGATTTACATCATTAATTAAATCTATTATCTAATAATATATATGAAAAATTATTAATTAATTTTAGAATGAATTGTAACGTGGAAAATAAAAATAGGAAATAATTGTTTAAGAGAAAAAAAATTATCTCGAATTTTATTTTTATTTATGTTCTTAATATAAAGTAAATTATTACTAAAATAAAAATATTTTATAAATAATAATTTTATTTAATAATAATAATAATAATAATTTATAATTAATATTAAAAATAAAATAAATATTTTATTAAAAATAAAGATGATTTACATCATTAATAAAATCTATTATCTAATAATATATATGAAAAAATATTAATTAATTTTAAAATAACTTGTAATGTTTTTGTAATGTTTCCTTAGGAAAATGAAAACATGAAATAATTATTTAAGATTGAGAAAAAAATATATTTATCTTGCTTTCTATTTTTATTTATTTTATTAGTATGAAGTAAATTATTATTATAATAAAAATAATTTATAAATGATAATTATATTTCATAGTAATGACACTAGTGTATAATTAATATTCAAAATTAAATATATATTTATTTATTTTTATTATGACAATAACAAAAATTATTATGATAATATCATTATTCATCATTTAATGTTATCAGAATAAATAATAACATAATAATTTAAATTAATAAAATATAAAATTAATTTAATTATTATTTTTTAAATTATAAATATTCAATATTTGATATATTGATAAAAAATTATTATATTATTTAATAATATTTAAGGGTAAAAATATGATAAATTATTTATTATTATGATATTAACCTTACTCTAAGTAGAGGATGACGATTATATTAATAATAATATTCATCTTGTAATAATTCTTATTATATTTTATTAATAATCATCGGTGGTTATTGTTAACAGTTTCGTAATGGTTTAATAATATTTTTTGTTTTATAATATTTATTTAAAAATATATTTAATTTTAAAAAATAAATATTAAAATATTTTTTGATTTATTAAATTATTTGAAATATTAGACATTAATTTTTATTTTTAACTATTTAGTATATATTTATAAGCAAAATATATAAAATTTAATTTAATTATTTTAAATATTATTTATTTTATTATTAAAAATTTATTTTTATATAAAAAATATAATATTAATATATATTTAAATTTAATTAAACATAATTTCGTTATTATAATAATTGAGGTTATTTTCCAAAAAACATTATCAAATCTTTACATGGTATATTATAATATATTTTTCACTGTTCTTTTCTCTTCCAAAAGACCCAGACACAGAAAAAGAAAGTAGGGAAGGAGAGAGTGGGTGGGGGATCCGAAAATCCATAACTCTCTTTGGCTCTGGGCAGGTATAGTTCCGTTTGGCATTTACTATTTCTCCCTGTCAAATTTAAAAGGTTTCCGTTTTCCGTACTAGCGTTGGTTTTGTTTTTTTATACCCATAAATATATTCCTCCATTTCAAGAGAAGAGAGAGAGAGAGGGATCAGAGGTCAACTGAGTCTTTTTGCTTGAATTTAGCATTACGTATTTTGAATAATGAAAAGTCATTATGGAATAGTGTGAATGTGAGATAGGAGGCTTTTTTTTTTTTTACTTTTTTGTGTTATTTTCTTTTTTCTTTGTCATATTCTTTTGAGTGGTTATTTTTTCCGTTTCCGTTTAGCTATCTATCAATTCGGATATCTTTCCATATTATGCAGAAACGGATGGAAATTTTGGGCTCTCTTTGTTGTTCATATTTTGTTGTTTGTTTTCTCAGATACTAGGATTTCTTATGGGCATTTGGAGTCAAAGGAAGAAACTGCGGGATTTGAACTGTAGATCGATAAAAAAGGGATATATTTTTGTCTTGTTCTTTTTTTCCTTCTCTATCTGAAACAGATTTTCAGGAGAAAAGGAGTTTTCTAGAAAGTGAGAAAGAGAGAGATGATTTGAGAGTCATGCATGAACGTTGACAAGGAAGCAACCTTTTCTTCCTCTTTCTACTAAAACAATGCAGTTTTCAGTGTTAGCTCAATCTGGGAATCAATGGGTAAGGTCAAATATTAAAAATATAAATCTGAAACATACCCTTTAAATCCCCCTTGTTAAGAGTGATAGTGACGAATTCATAACCTTGAAATACAATCATTATCTTAGACAGTTTCTTATTCTTGATGGGTTTTGGGGGTTTGATTAGTAGTGGTAGTGGTCATAAAGGCGGTGACATTTTTCAGCCACATTTCGTAGTTTTCAATAAACCCAATTCAATACAAAGTTCCTTTACCCTCTCTCTCTTTCAATAGAATGACTAATCTCTTTCTGACGCGCACCACTTTTTTATTTTTATTTTTTTGTTCTTGATTCATTGTTCGTTTCATTGCTGACGTTGGTTTTTGAATAACCTCACTTGTTCTCTTCTCTATATATAAAATGTGTATACGATGGATTTACTTTTACTCATGATCTTTCTTTGCAGCCTACGAATATGGATAGTCATAGCGAAATGGGTTTACCTTCAGATAATTTTGATCCTGGTATAATGGGGAGGTTGAGAGATGATGAGTTTGAAAGTCGGTCAGGCAGTGACAATTTTGAAGGTGCTTCTGGGGATGATCAGGACGCCGGTGATGGACAGCGGCCGAAGAAGAAGAAATATCACAGACACACTCCTCATCAAATACAAGAACTTGAATCGTATGATTAATTGATTAATCAATTGTGTTTAAAATTTCACTTAATGGAATACGAATGGATGTGTTTGTTTATTTGTACCAATATTGCAGTTTCTTCAAGGAGTGTCCTCATCCCGATGAAAAGCAAAGGTTGGAAATCAGCAAGAGGCTTGGCTTGGAGATTAAGCAAGTCAAGTTTTGGTTCCAAAATAGAAGAACTCAAATGAAGGTTTGTTAATTTGATCCTTTTCAATGATTAATTTGCATTTCAATATGTTTTCTTTTCTTTTATATATATATATATATATATTATCAAATTGATTGAAAATGAATACTTTGAATCAGACTCAATTGGAACGCCATGAAAACATTATTCTTAGACAAGAAAACAACAAGCTAAGAGCTGAGAACAATATGATAAAGGACGCTGTGGCAAATCCAATTTGCAACAATTGCGGTGGTCCGGCCATTCCTGGTCAAATATCTTTTGAGGAACACCAAATTAGGATTGAGAATGCCAGATTGAAGGATGAATTGAATCGGACATGTGCTCTGGCAAACAAATTCTTGGGTAGGCCTCTTTCGTCTTTGGCCACTTCTTTACCTCTTCCAAGCTCAGTTGCTGCTTTTGAACTTGGAATGGGAAGGAATCGAATCGGAGGTTTGAACTCTATTTCTGCTTCTTTGCCAATGGGGCTTGATCTTGGAGATGGGATTGCAAGCTCATCACCTATGAATATGATGTATCTGACTAAGCCTCATACAGTTGAAATGGTGGGAAATGAATTACCATATGAAAGATCCATGCTTATAGACGTTGCATTGGCTGCTATGGATGAATTGGTTAAGATGGCTCAGTCTGAAACTCCCTTGTGGATCAAAAGTTCAGATGGAGGGAGAGAAACATTGAATGTTGAGGAGTACACGAGGACATTTTCACCTTTTATTGGTGAGAAACCTAGTGATTTTGTAACTGAGGCCTCTAGGCAGACTTGTATCCTAATCGTCAACAGTTTGGCTTTTGTGGAGACATTGATGGATGGTGTATGCTATTTTTACTCTTGCTTTCACTTTCCCTTGAAGTTTTTTTTTTATTGCTTGCTTTATTGGTTATAAACAATAAGCTTGTTTATTAATTTTTAAAATGGTCTCTTGTTACTTGGTTATATTTCTTTTAAGTTTTGCAACTTCTCAATCTATTAGTTTGCTACTATTTGTGCAAAGCAACTAATATTTGTTTGCTTTTTTTCCTTTGAGTAGAATCGGTGGACAGAAATGTTTCCTTGTTTGGTCGCTAGCGCATCCACCATTGATGTGATATCCAATGGCATGGGTGGAACAAGGAATGGTGCCCTCCAACTGGTATGTATAACTACTAGTCTTCCTAATCCTCTATGGTGATGTAACTCGTAAATCATATTTATTTTTAATAAATTGTTATTCTTTGTAGATGCATGCAGAGCTTCAAGTCCTTACACCATTGGTCCCTGTTCAGCCGCTGAGGTTCCTGCGTTTTTGCAAACAACATGCAGAGGGTGTGTGGGCTGTAGTTGATGTATCCATCGACATCAATAGAGGTGGTGTTGATGCACCAACATTTTTGCATTGCAGGAGGTTCCCATCTGGGTGTATAGTGCAAGATATGCCCAATGGGTACTCCAAGGTAACTTTTCTTTTTCTTCCTATCTTTTTTTTCGTGCCTCTTAATAAGTGTATGGAATCGTGTTAAATACATGTCATTATCATACCATTTTTTTTTGTTTGTGTCATTAAAAGAATTTGGTACAAAAGAATGTACAAAAGAATTAGTGATTGTTTCCCACTCAAACCATTTTATTGTTGTGTATAATCGTGTTCTCAAATCTGAAATTGTCACCCCTAATTACTATTTATCTTATAAATGTTATTGATTTGTTAACTGTTTTGATGTCCCTTGTAATTACTTAATGAGGTAGTTGAAGTAACAGCTTAAATTTGTGTTTTGTTGAGGCTACAACAAGGTGAAATTATGGGCACTCATATCCCCACTCCCAACCTACATCTTGACTTCTAGATCATTTATTTTCTTATGATTACCCACCAAAGTTGATAGCTTCTCTTTATGGGGTCGCTCGAAATGTAATATATTAGTATTTTCCCAAAGAACCTGAACCTTTATTATTATTATTATTATTATTATTAAGATAAGGCTAAGATGCCTTCTTGGTTTTGATAAATTTGTATAATCCTCGAATTTCAAAATAAGGGTTGCTTATTGTATGTACCAACTAATTCAGTCGAAAACCAAAGGTGCTCATATTTTAGTATTATAGTGGGAAATTGTCATGTGTATGCATGAATATAATTTTTATTAATAATGTCTACCTCCAGTATAAAAAAGTAAAAAATAAATAAAAAGGAATTATAAATCTTTGTTGTTTAAATTATATATATGATGCTTCTATTCTTATCTACCTTGTGTGCAAATGATTTATTTATTCTCTTCATCAGACTGAATGACCTGGATCCAGTCTTTTATCATATTATATTGAACTCTGTGATCATATATTCCACATATTTAGCTTTAACGGATATTTACTTGAAATCTCTAACTTTTGAACTTTAATTAAGTGGGTAGCTGTATTTTAACTTTTGTTATATGGGTTTATCTGTCCTTATCTTGCTGCCATTGCCCTTGAAATGACTCTCTTAATCTTTTCCATGAGCATGAAAGTAGGTATTTTTATTACTTTAGTTTTATGTCAACTCATTTAAAATGTAAGTTTATTTCCGTTGTGTTTTAGGAGTAATATTGTCCTTTTAGTAGACATTGATCTCTAGAGATATTTTGCATCAAGTCAAGGGGCTTTTAGTAAATTCACGAGGGGAGTAGAACCCAGTCAATTGTGTGACTATTGTTTGTTCTTTACCACTTCTTTGCCCGTGAAGCCATTATGGGTGGCACTTTGACTAGATTTTTCAAACCTAAAAAAAAGAGAAGACAACAAAATATTTATCTTTGTATGCATGCAAAAGGTTGCTAAATTTTATACATTTTGTTCGGTAAGATCTTCAGTACTTTTGATGCTTCAAACTTGATGACTGTCAATCTAAACAAATTTCGTCCTTAACATTGTGTCTTAAAGAGGTGAAGCATGATATTTTGCATGTGTATGTATATATTTGTGATCCGTAGGTGACATGGGTGGAACACTCAGAATATGATGAGAGTGTTGTCCATCAACTCTTTCGCCATTTACTTCGTTCTGGTATGGGCTTTGGTGCCCAGAGGTGGATTGCCACCCTCCAACGACAGTGCGAGAGCTTGGCAATCCTCATGTCCTCTACCATTCCCAATGAAGATCTCTCAGGTCACTCTTGTTGCCTTCACTAAAGCTTTCTTTTGACATTTTAATTGATAACTTATTAGGTTTTTGACAAAAAAAAAACTTATATGAATATGTGCTTAACAGGCGTGAACCCTAGTGGTAAGAGGAGTATGTTGAAACTAGCACAACGAATGGTAGATAACTTCTGTGCTGGAGTTTGTGCCTCATCGATGCATAAATGGGACAGACTTTGTGTTGGCAATGTTGGGGAAGATGTGAGGGTGATGACCCGAAAGAGTGTTGATGATCCTGGCGAGCCACCTGGTGTTATTTTGAGTGCTGCAACTTCTGTTTGGGTTCCGGTATCGGTGCGTAGACTTTTTAATTTCTTACGGGATGAACAGTTAAGGAGTGATTGGGACATCTTGTCCAATGGTGGACCAATGCAAGAGATGATTCACATTGCCAAGGGCCAGTCGCATGGCAATTGCGTTTCTCTCCTTCGTGCAAGTGTGAGTTTTTTAATCACCAAGTAATTATCTCGTTAGTTATTATTTATCTTTTGTTAATTAGTTACTCTACATCTGTTTATGTGACTTTGTTCAGGCCCTCAATGCAAGCGATAACACAATGTTGATATTGCAAGAAACATGGTCAGATGCCTCAGGCTCGCTGGTGGTGTACGCACCGGTGGACACAGCTTCTATTAATGTTGTGATGCACGGCGGAGATTCTGCATATGTTGCTCTCTTACCATCTGGGTTTGCCATTGTTCCTGATGGCTCGTCATCTGGCTACTACGGTGCAGACAATTGCAATGGACCAGATGTGAAAGCAGATGGTGATGGTTCTACTGATGATCATGGCAGTGGATCTCTATTAACAGTTGGGTTTCAAATTTTGGTGAACAGTCTTCCAACAGCCAAGCTCACAGTGGAGTCGGTTGAGACTGTTAGCAATCTCATCTCCTGCACAATTCAGAAGATCAAAGCTTCCCTCAAACTGTTATGAGATAGTGGGGGGCTAGGCAATTTATTACATCACATTTTGTTTGTTTTTAATTGTAAGAAAAAAACACAATCGAATAGGAGGGACAAACATAGAAAAATAGGAGACAGATCATATAATCGATAGAAAACAGGGATTGGAGTTAGAAATTCGCATAAAGGAGGTTTTGAGTCAAGAGCGAACCGCATCTTTTGGTCAGGGTTAAGTTTTAGCTTAAAGACAAAGGTTAGAGAGTAGTGGTTCGGGTATTGACTCGGTAGACCCACGAGGCAGGCTCAGCTTTTTGTATTTTGTCATTTCGTGCTTGGTATTTGTTTGTGTATTTATATTTTTAAGGAAAACCATTATGGAGTTGCTGCTGCTTTTTTTCCTAACACTCATTTTAAATAATTTAAATAATTAAGTTATATATACAAATTAACTGTTCGTTCTAAACTTGTGATGTTATTAGATTAAGAAAATAATATAAATTGAATTTTTTTAAAATTGTGTTATAGATTAAAAGAGATAAAATTAAAAGTTTTTTTTTGTTTGAATTTTTTATAGATCATAATGTCTTTGGCGGGGTTTGAAATGTTATAGGAAAGTGGAATGATACGGGACGGGTTGAGACGATTTTTGATATAATTATCCCTGAATTGAATTATAAAACCTATAATCGAAACCGTCTGAAAACCGTTACGGTTTCGGACGGTTTTTTACCCGCGGGTAACGATTCGGGACGGTTATGAAAAAAATCTAAAAAAAAAACCAAAATATATATATAATTTAATTTATTAAATATATATAATTAATTTTTTATTTATAATTTAATTAATTAAATATAATTAATTTTGGGTACGAACGGGTATGGTTTTTAATATAATCGTAACTGAACCGTAACCGTTGTTTCATATTCGGTTTTTACTCGAAATCGTCTCCATTTTTAAAATTTATCGGTTAAAAATAAAACCGCCGGTTCAGATAATCGCGAATAACCGAACCCGCGGTTTTTTTTGCCCATCTCTATAGGAAACACATAGTTGTTATATTTTTATTGAATTTTGTATAAAAATAACATCCACCTATTACTTTTATTTTATTAATATTATTAAATTATTTTTATCTATTTACCAAACTTTTAAAATATTTATTTTATATAATTTTATCAATGTTCCTCTAACTAACAATATTACATGTTAGTAATAAATTTTAAATAATTTAAATATACAAATTAACTGTTCGCTCTAAACTTGTGATGTTATTAGATTAAGAAAATAATATAAATTGAAATTTTTAAAAATTGGGTGTTATAAATTAAAAGAAAAATATTCCAATATTATGTACAAAACAACAGTAATAATTTAATTATATTTTTATAAATTTAAAAGAGATAATTTTATTGCATGGGATCCAATTGATTAATAATAAAAATTTATTGTAATAATGTTGTGGCCCACCCACTCGCATATAATTTTATTGCAACATGGGATCCAATTGATTAATAATAAAAAAATATTGTAATAATGATTGTGGCCCACCCACTCGCAGATAATTTTATTGCAACATGGGATCCAATTGATTAATAATAAAAATTTATTGTAATGATGGTTGTAGCCCACCCACTCGCACTGTCCTGGGTGGATATAAGTGGTTTTTGTTTTTTTCTTGTCATAAATTAAAAAATAATAATATTATTTTAGGAGATACAAAGTGAATTTATGAATTTTTTTTCAAATTTATCAAGTAACTTTGAGTCATAATAATTTTATTATCAAATTTCTTATAAATGTTATAAACATATAAATTTATATAACTAAATTTTATATAAACATTATAAATTTATCACTAGTATTATATATTTAAAAAATAAATTTATATCATTAATAAATAGTTGTATCAAATTAAATAATAGATTTGGTGGTTTTAAATTTGGTCATAATTCTATCTTAAAACTCATATTATAAAATTAAGAACTATTTTTATTTATATACGCGATTCCCAATCGATATTAGACTTTAATATTCTTCCTCACATCAACAAGGGTCTATCCCTTTGAAACGATAGAGATGTTTAACTTATGGAATCTAAGTAGTGAAATACATCATTTATTAGTGACGAAACAACTATACCGATAGAATAAACTTGTTTCGATATCATATTAAATTTGAATCTAACTTTATACAGATTATAATATAAAAGAATGTACTTATTTAAAGTGATACCCAATTAATGAGTGACTTTAACAAGTAGCATTTGATGTAAATAAGGGTTAGAGCATAAGCAGTCGCTCGAGAACCTTCACCGGTCGAATTCACAATTGAATAGTTAGAATCACTAATCTATGGCCAGTCCTTCACAGAAAACGTACAGAAGAATTTTACAATCCGCATACTTGGATGGTTCCAACCCGTAATATTAAGTATAAACCCGCAATAGTAGCCTAATTTAACTCGTAGTCATCTCAATTTTTGAATGTACTTGTCGTATGATATATCAACCAATCAATTATAATTCAAATGGTACCAATAATTCCACATGCACCTTTACTTTAATACGACTTAAATGAAACATGAACACGTATACCTCATCTTTAATGTAAATTGATGGGGATAGTTCCAAGAAGAAACTTTTGAAATCATAATAAGTTATCACACTCTTATTACAACTTTCTCAACACATATGTTGTTACATACGATAATTTACGCTAAAAATTGCACTAGATTTTGCTCAGAAATGGTATCTAAGCACATTTCCCGCTATTTCAACTAGGCTCTTTTGGAGTTTTATAGTTGTTTGTAATTTTTTTCCCTATCAAGTTCTTTTTAATTTTGTATAAACACAATGCCTGTAATGGTGATTTCATTTCTCACTATATTTTTTTTTTAGAATATATATTTTTAAGTTATTTTATTTGTAAATAATGAATAGGTTATTTTTTTTATATAATTTATTTTAAATATTGTTATGATTGATTAAAAATAATATTAGGTTTGTTAGTCAAAATAGGAGGTGCCTAATTTAGAAGAAAATTCATGGAAATTGGCTTACTATATTGTCAAAGATGAAGGTATCTAACCTTGTTTGAATAAAGAATAGGAAAATTAGGTAGCCTAATTTTGTTAAATGAATAAATGTTTGGCATATGAAATGAGAACTTGAAGGCTATAAATATGGCTTCATTTCTTCATTGTTAATCATCCCAAAAATAGAGAAAAACTTGTATGAGAAGTTCTTGAGTGAGAGAATTTTGTGGGAAAATTCTCTTGGGCTTGTAGTTGCTCTTGTCTTTTGGGTGTGTGAGAAAATTACTGAGAGCGTAGTTGTAACAATTTTCCACATAGTGAATTTTTCTCTGGTTATCTTTTGACAACGAAAGTGATTTTTTCTCTAATTTGAAGTTTCTACTATAATTCTTGTGTTGTGTATTATCTATTTCTCTGTTATTAGATATTCTGACAAGGAGGAATTTGTGATTATACCATTTTATCCAAATTTCCTAACAACTGGTATCAGAGCCAATTTCAAAGAAAGAAGGAGAAATGTCAGGAGTCAAGATTGACATTGAGAAATTTGATGGGAGAATCAATTTTGGCTTGTGGCAAGTACAAGTCAAAGATTTGTTGATGCAATATGGGTTACATAAGGCGTTAAAGGGGAAACCAGCCCTTGTTACTGGTATTGAGTCCAGTAAAACCAATATAAGTGATGAAGATTGGGAAGATCTTGATCTAAGAGCTGCAAGTGCAATTCGGCTTTGTTTGGCCAAAAATATTCTTGCAAATGTGTATGGAATATCTATGGCCAAAGAACTCTGGGAAAAGCTTGAAGAATTGTATCAGGCAAAAGGCGTTTCAAATCGGGTGTATTTGAAAGAGCAATTTCATACTTTGCGTATGAATGAAGGAACTATTATGTCTGACCATCTCAGTGTTCTCAATGGTATTGTCTCTGAACTGGAAACCATTGAAGTTAAACTTGATGATGAAGATATAGCTTTAAGGCTCATCTGGTCTCTTTCATCTTCTTATGATCACATGAAACCTATCTTGATTCATGGAAAGGAGAAAATAATTTTTTCAGAAGTTACTAGCAAGTTGTTTTCTAAAGAAAAAAGGCTGAGTGGTGGAAGAAATGTTTCGCCTGAAAACTCAGCATTGGTAGTTGACAACCGAAATAAAAACAATTTCATGAAAAATCTGGGCACCTCAAAAGAAATTGTCCAAAGGGTGGAGCTGATTCGGCAAGAAGCTCAAATACCGACGGTGACGCTAATAGTATGTCTGTTTTCAAAGACTATAGTGATGCTCTTTGAAAAGAGTGTGTACATCCTCATGGCATACCGCTAGTCTCTAAATATTGCCATGAAAGAGGGTGTGTTACTGGTAACGGGTCCACAAGTTTGCACACAGGCATTGGCTTGGTATAGATGCAAGGTGTGTGGTGGAAAGGATGTCGATGGCTGATGAACTCTCGGGAAAACCAAGTGTGAGAGTTGCACCATAAATTTAAGCAAGTTTTTTTTTTGACATGAGCCGATGTGAAATTCTTAAAATTGGTGATTAATTCTAAGTGGGTGTACTCTTTATGGTGAAGTATGATAATTCTCGGTGTAGAGAATTATGACTGTTGGAATACACAATGTTGTAGTGATAACTATGTTTATTTTTAATCAAAGTGGAGATTGTTATGATTGATTAAAAAAATAATATTAGGTTGTTAGTCAAAATAGGAGGTGCCTAATTTAGAAGAAAATTTATGGAAGGTGGCTTACCATATTGTCAAAGATGGAGGTGCCTAACCTTGTTTGAATAAAGAATAGGAAAATTAGGTAGTCTTATTTTGTTGAATGAAGAAATGTTTGGCATATGAAATGAGAACTTGAAGGCTATAAATATGACTTCATTTCTTCATTGTTAATCATCTCAAAAATAGAGAAAAACTTGTATGAGAAGTTCTTGAGTGAGACAATTTTGTGGGAAAATTCTGTTGGGCTTGTAGTTGCTCTTGTCTTTTGGGTGTGTGAGAAAATTATTGAGAGTGTAATTGTAACAATTTTCCACATAGTGAATTTTTCTTTGGTTGTCTTTTGACAACAAAAGTGGTTTTTTCTCTAATTTGGAGTGTCTACTATAATTCTTGTGTTTTGTATTATATATTTCTCTATTATTTGATATTCTGACAAGAAAGATCTTGGGAGGAAAAATTTATGGTTATACCATTTTATCCAAATTTCCTAACAAATATAACTGAATAATATATGTATTATTTAGTATTTTTTTAATAGACATATATAATGATATAATTTGTAATTAAAAAAATGCATATTTTTAACAAATTCTTTCAACCAAACAAAAATAAAAATTTCATTATCAAAAAATGTATAATAATAGAGATTAGACAATGAAAAATTTATTTCAGTGTTATTAAAACTTTTCTTTAATTTTGAAAAAAATTCTTAAAATTTTGTTAATTTTTTTTATTAAATATTAATATTTAAGTACATTTTTATAAAAAAAATATAAACATACATGTATCTAATATTGTATTCAAGGAAAAATTGTATATAAATTTAACCTTTGTCAATTTTTTTTGTCTTTAAACTCTTTATTTTTATTTTCGAAATTTGAAAATTTTATTATTAATAAATTGAAATTGTATTATTTATAATTTTTTGATAAATTTTTATATTTTTAAGAAATATTAAAAAATATTTAAGTGGTTTTCACATTGATAATACTAATTGATAATTTTTATTAAGCAAAGACTTTGGACCTTGATTTATGAAAATGCAGGTTTCGTCTTTCTTAGTTAGAATTCTTTATAAATTGTGTAATTCAAATCTTATAATTATATGATTTATATATTTTAGTTTTATAAATTTTTAAGTGATTTTTATTAATTTTGTAATTTAATAGTATAATTAATTAAATCAATTTTTTTAAATTCATATATTTTTAAGAATAAAATAAAAATGATATATTTTATTAATAAAAAAAATATTAAAAAAACAAAGACAACCACCCCTTTCTTCTCTCTTCATTCATTTTCTTTCTTTTTGTCTCCCTCATTATCTCTCTTATTCATTCACTCTATGTCTCAATTTTATTTTTTATTATTAATAATACGATGATAAGAGAAAGAGGAAGAGAGAAAAATTGCAAGGGGAGTGAGAGAGAATTTTTTTTAATGTTTTTTATTAATAAAATATATAATTTTATTTTATTCTTACAAATTTTTTAATTTTTAAATTTTTTGATTCAATTATCATACTTTTAAATTAAAAGATTAATAAAATTCACTTGAAAAATTACATAACTAAAATTTATAAATAATATAATTACATAGCTAAAATGAACAAATTTAATTTTATAAACCTCACTATTGAAACACATTAGTCAATAAATAAAGAAATATAACTATCAGAGATTTAGAGGTGTGCATGTTTTGTTTCAAATTTTTGTTTAAATAGAAACTAAATTAGTAATGTTGGTTTCTAAAGTAAGAGCTGATACAATCTAAATAAGACCTATAAAGCAAATCCAAGTTTAACCCTTTATATTGGGTTGGATAGATTAGATTTTGTGTTTTAACATTTTTTTTTGTTTTTGTTCTTATAATCGATAAATTTTTTTAAAATATATTTTTTTAATAACTAAATAATTATTATATTAAATTTTATGTTTTAATAATCGATTAAAATTTGAATTTAATTTTTTTTTTCATTTTCCTAATAAGAAATAAATAAAGATAATATACACAATTCTAAATTTCATATTATACATAAATTAATACAATTATTTAATATTTAATTTTGTATTAATTTAAATATATATCCCATACATAAATAAACATTTAATTTAGACAATATAAATATAAAAATTAGAGTACGCGGTGGCTTAACGCTAGGATTGAGATCTCCTACCCTTCTTTGCAGTAGGGATTTTGAGTTGAAATTCGATACGTTTACTAAATTAAGGTAAGAAAATAAGGAAAGATAAATTAAAATTTAAAAAAATGAAGGGTGTGAGTAGGAAGATAAAAAACTATTAGTTTTATTATATATATAATTTTAACTTTTTATTAAATAAAATTATTATATTAAAATAAAAAATATATAATATAATATAAATATAAGTTGGATTAGTTTTATAATTTTTAAATTGAAATCAATTTAATCATAATGAAAAATCGTATAACTTGAATTTGATGGGATTATTCAGATTAAATGGAATCAATTTAAATTTAAAGATCCCCTAACAACCATGTGATTGTATCTTAAAAAGTTTTTTTTATGACAACAACTTATATTTTAATCATAAGTTTATTATAAACGGATGTTTTAAATAAATTATTTAAAACATTTAATTATAGTCTAACATAAGAATAGTTGAATTGTAACTGTGAAGAGTATAGAGATAAAATTGGGTTTTAATCATTTGGGCAAAATCATAATAAATTTTGGGTAATTTAGATCTATGTTTCATGAGAAAAATTTATGTAAATCTTGAATAATCATCAATAAAAATGATAAAGTAAACACATCCCCCATAATAGGATGTGGAGATGGACCCCAAACATCAGAATGAATTAAGTTAAAAGAGGAGACAGAAGTAGAATCACTTTTATTAAAACATAAAGCAGGTTGTTTTCCCAATTGACAAGGCAAATAATTTACATTGTCAGAAATAGAAACAAATCCTAATTTACCAGAAGATGCTAAGGGATGAAGATGTCCTATAGACGTATGACCTAGACGAGCATGCCATAGGTTGATAGGAATAGTGGAAGCAACAATGGAAGTATGAGGAGAATTGGGTAGATGAAGGTTGATAAGTTCAAATAATCGTCCAACCTTACGACCTATCCCAAGAATCTGTCCTGTCTATGGATCCTGCACATGACAACCAGAAGAGGAAAAAGTAATAGTAAGACCAAGTTCACATAATTGACCAACAGAGATAAGATTTAGAGTAAGGTTGGGAATATGAAAGGTGTCAGAAAGTGATATAGAAGATGTGGAAACTTGTCCTACAGCATTAACATGCATATGTGAACCATTGGCAGTTTGAATTAAAGGTTTGGAGATGGAAGATTGTGTGGGAGAGAAGATGCGAGTATCATGAGTCATATGGTTACAACAAGCAGAATCAAAATACCATAAAGATTTACCTGATGTGAGAGACAAGCCAGTAGAAGGAGGATTACTAGATTATGAGAGAACATGTTTAAGAAGACCTTCAAGTTCTTGAGTAGAGAAGGTAAATTTGTCATGATTATCCTCAGAAATAGCAGTAGTGATAGATGAGTTACTATTGTTACCTGAAGCATGTTGAGAGGGATTCCGTGAGGAATGTTGAGAGGGATTCCGTGAGGAATGTTGAGAGGGATTCCGTGAGGAATGCTGAGAGGGATTCCGAAAGCAATCTCTGTTAAAGTGTCATGGACCCTTCTTTTGACAATATATACATACCCGAATGGGACATGTAAGAAGCTCATGATTGGGGTTGTGACAGTAGGTGCAACCTTGATGTTTGAAGTCCTCTTTTGAACCTTCTTTAGGGCTATAAAAAGGGGTGACAAGAACAGAATCTGTATGATGAACTTTGAAAACCCCCATCCGAGTTTCTTCAGAGCGAAGCTCGGTCACAGCAGTATCTAAGGATGGAAAAGGACTCCGATGGAGTAAGGAAGCCCGAACAGGTTCAAATCGATCATGGAGAGCCATGAGAAAAATAACAAGACGCTGGTGATTACGGTAAGTTGCAAACATCTCTGCATCAATCTTGTTCGTCCAAGTTGGTTCAGAGAGAGCGAGTTGATCCCAAATAGTATGCATTTCAGAGAGAAATTGGTTAATGGTTTGATCAGCCCTTTGGCGTTTGGTATGAAGAGTTGTTAGAAGTTGATATTGGTTGGCCAAATCTGTTGTAGTGAAGCGAGCCTCAAGAAATTCCCAAACTTCTTTGGCAGTGTCAAAACGCCCAAATTCACCATGGATGGAGGGTAAGGTGGTGTTACGGAACCAGGTAATAATTTGATGGTGTTTACTCTCCCTGTCTTCAAGGCAGTTAGCAAATAAGAAGTTGTTTTCAGTGATTTCTTGGATGGGTATAGAGATATCACCAGTTATGAAACGCCATAGCTTGCGTCCTTTCAAGAAACTTTTTATTGCTTGTGCCCAGGCTAGGTAGTTAGTATCATCAAGGGTGGTAGAGATTGGTTTTGGGACATCATTTCGGTCCATTTTAACGAAATAATGGAGGAAATGTAAAACAAATTTATAGAAACAGTATAAAGGAGATATCCTTAAAAATAAAAAGAGGAGTTGAAAACAAGCCTGGAACCGGGTTGAGGTGAGCCGGGTTGGAATGGGCCAAGTTGAGATGAGCCGGGTTGGAATGAGCCGAGTTGAGGTGAGCCGGGTTGGAGTGAGCCGAGTTGAGATGAGCCGGGTTGAAGTGAGCCGAGTTGAGATGAGCCGGGTTGGAGTGAGCCGAGTTGAGGTGAGCCGGGTTGAGAGTGAACCGAGTTAGGGTGAGCCGGGTTGGCTGTGATGAAGAGAGGCGAAATTTTGATAGAAATTTTAGAGGTATATGAGAGGCTTTGATACCATGTGAAGAGTATAGAGAGATAAGAAGAAAGAATAATTTAATGTTGTATTGGTGTATCTTAGAATGTACATAGAGAACTCTATTTATAGAGTTGTAACAAGTGTAGTACAAATGTGGTACAAGTGTAGTACAAATGAAATAGTAAGTGTAGTACAAGTAAAATAGTAAAAGTGTAATACAAGTGAAATAGTAAGTGTAGTATAACTGAAATAAATATAACTTAAAGTAACCACTTATAACTAACAATTGCACGTATCTTTCGGTTGTGAGGTGATCGACTAGTATCCCACAGTACAATATTTGCACTTACTGATTGGCTAATTCATTTTAATGTACAGAAAAAAATACTTCTAGTACTTATTTTATTTTAATAATACAGTGAAAAAATAATGTTTTCTTAATTTTAACAATTTTATTTTGAAATCGTTTTTCTCTATAATTGAAAGTGTTTTAAAATGAATTAAAGTATTTTTAAGAATATTTTAAAAATTTGAAAAATATTATTTATGTTTTAAAATAAAATAAATAATATTTATTTTAAAGAGAATTAGTTTTATATGCATACTCTCGTGGTAAAACTATTATCAAAGTACAATTTAAAATTACTTAGTATATTTTTATCACAAATATTTAACTATTTATTTTAAAATCACATTTAATCAAACCATTCATTTAATATAGTATTAAAACCACTCTTTTAAGATAAATACATCAAAACTAACTCTCATAATCACATAAGCTTCAGGTTTGATATCCCATCATTTTTCCCCGTAATATTGGGTATTTCGTTAAATTGAAGGGAGATTACAACTTAATATATATGATAAATGCCAGTGATTATCATTGTTGTAAGATATTTACCTTATATTTTATTTTTAAATAAAACTTATAATAAAATATTATTTTATTGTAAAGGTTAGTGATAAGACTTTCATACAGAATAAATATATTCACATATCAACTCAATGTTTTACGATAATTTTCTTTTTAACAAAATCATTTTGAGTTAAAATTTATCAATATTATGATAAAATATTATTTTATTGTAATAAATCGTAATAGGATGTAAGATACTAGTAGTAAGTATTTTTACATTAACAAATGACTTAAGACATTGTACTAATGGTTTATTACAAATTTTATTTTTTTTATTGAAATTTATGGTAAACTTTACCTCTAAATAATTTTCTTAAAACAGTGAAATATTCCAAACAATTTTTTTAAAAAAGTGAAATACTACTAGAGATGATGAAGATGATGATGATGATGTCGATGATAATAATTTGAAAGTAAGGCATATAGGAAACCAAGCTCTAGAGTATTCAAATCTATTGTACGGAGCTTAGGAACAAAAATGAAATTCTTATGTCCAAAAATCTTAATAGGATCTTTCGTACGTGATATCATTAATTTCTCAATCACATTGTTTCTTTTTAATATTGGATATTTGTTTTTTCAAAACAAAAAAAAAATGTATTAATATTAAATTTCACTAACATAAAATAATACATCATCAGATGCTTTAAAAACAATAAATGATTTCTTATTTATATGTACAACTTATAATTTCTATTTGACAAATTTCTTGACTTAACTATTAAAAAGTTTACAAAACAAGGATACTTCCATAAAAAGAACTCAACACAGAATAATTATGTGTACTAATAAAAAGTTTCTAAACCAAGGGTATTTCCATAATATGAACTAAATACATAATAATTAAGTGTACTAAGAGGTCAAATGCTAGGCTAAATTTATTATAAACTTAACAAGATTGATAATTTAGTAAAATCATCATCATTTTCAACAACAACATGGCTCTGTAAGAAAAATATGGTGAATTTTTTTTTCAAATATGAAGCTAATTTTAACATAAATAATCTGAAAATTGATCAAAAAATAAGGAAAATATTTTACTTTTATGCCTAAAAAGTCACTAAAGATCACAGATGCACCATCATCAACGTCATCAAAATGACGGTCGGTAGCAAACAACAAAGAATAATAAAAAAAGAAACTATCAGCAGAAAAGGACAAAGGAAATAAAGATGTATACCCCATATCTTAATTGACAACATGTTCCAAGGAAAAAAAGCAATAACTATCATTTAAAGAAAAGAAGGTAGATAAATTATTAAGGATAAAATATGAATTTTATTCTTATAAAAAGAGATTCCTTGTGCTATAAAAAGAATCCTTATTTTCATTTTCGGACACATAGAAAACCAGAGCATTATACTCTAAAAAATATACAAACTCTAGCATAAAAATTCCCTCTATCTAGAAATTTCAAACCAGTAATGATATATCTTGTAAGTATGGGAGGCTAAGAATCCCTTTAAGGTTCTTAGATGGCCTAAAGTTGTAATAACTATTATATTTTGAATAAAATGGACTTTTGTTACTTTTTCCTAATAAATCAAATTTTGGACACCATCTATATACAGATATAGGAGCCTTACCATTTTCAGGAGGACATTGAGGTTTGAGCAAAGCTAAGGCATAATCGGTGTAACAAAAGGAGATGAATAGAAGAGAAGATCGTGATAGATCTATTAAATTCAGGTATAATAATTATAAATTTACGCCAGTTAAGAATATTGAAGATTTAAATATTTTTGCTTACATCAAGTTATAATAATTATAAATTTACGTCAGTTAAGAATATTGAAGATTTAAATATTTTTGCTTACATCAAGTTATAATACTAATAAATAGGAAAGTGAAAAATATTTTTAAGAATAAACAACTAATTTCAAAAGAAATGAAAGAGCACACTCTAATTCTATTAGAACAATTGATAAAGACTATCTCTTAGCTTTAAATGAATATTTTAAAGATAATGATTATGAAACTTGTCTTGAAAACTTTAAGAGGTTTAACAAATTATTAGATATCAATATAGATTATATTAAAACTATCACAAGTATAATAGATCATTCTATTTTAAGGACATTAAAATATTATTTTAATAAAAAATATGTAAGGATAAAAGAAAAAGAATTTAACAACTTAATGTTTAGATACTACTTCATTGAAGATTATAAGTACACTATATATATATAAGAAAAACTTGTTTTAATACTATGAATTGGAAAAAAGAATGTGCATTCAACGTATATTATCAAGATAATAATTTAGCTAATACATTAAGATCAGATTAATTAAATTTTTTCCATAATAATCTCTAGCGATTAAAACCTCCCAAAAAATTAGTATCAAAGTATGTAACAGAGGTAAGGAGTTATCACTCCTATAAAGCAGGAAGGGAGACTCTACCACTTACTCCATATTCGTACTCAAGGAAAACCTTTAAAAGTCGCATGTGCTATTTGATAAGTATTATAGGCTGTGCCGAGAAAGATGGTGACCGCGAATTGGCATGTACTTGTACCGACTACACTTATTGGTATGAGAGCCAATGAATAAGAATATAAATAATAATAGATGTAAAAATTAACATTATTAAGTTTTAAGAATACTAATGGTATTTTTAACCATAAAGTCAAGGAGTATTCTAGATATTATTATAAACCTTAAGGACATAAGTTAAGATATGTTGAACATTAGGGGTATTTGAGATATTATTCCTAATAGTTTACTTGAATATGGTTTTTTAGAGGTAGTTTCAACAAAAGTTTTTAAAATTGGGTGTGATTTGGTTAAATTAGATTTTAAAAGAATCATTTAATTTTTGTAAATAAAATTTTAAATTATATTTTAGTAATTATTTTAGTAAAATAACATGCATTCAAAGGACCAAAATTACTTCTTAAATAACAGTTTCAACCAAAGTAATTATTTTCTTGAAAATTGTGGAGCACCTTAAGAAGTAATTTGTGCCATTAAGAAGAGTTTTTAAAAGTACTGAAAACGCTTTCATTTAGAATATTCAAAGGTACTCTTCTTAATGAAAAAACGTTAACACGCACATACACAAACAAGTATTGCGATGAACCATTTTGCAAAGGAAATTAAAACATGATTGAGCTGATAATGAAATTAATTGAGCATGATAAATAAATAATATGGATGAAAAGAATGTTAGTGACTAGTACGAGCAGTCACACATCGATTAGGAAAGCTAACAAAGTATTTGCTATAAGGTTTTGACAACTTTTTTGTTTGAAAGAAATTAGATCATTACTTTTTACATTATATTAGAGCGGATTCTTGGGTTAAATTGATGTGTCCAATACAATCAATTCCGATCATTTAATTTCACAATCAATCGATCTTTACAGTATCTCATCTACTCAAGTGAGGTATTTCTAAATAGTACGTTTTTTTGAAACATGATGAACTTATTATTTATTAGGAAAATGACTAATGGAGTTACAATTAATTATTGTTAATTATATAGAGAGAAAATAACAGAAATACACAAAAGATGAATTATTATAAGTTATTAAAGAGTAACAACAAATACGATAATTAAGATTATTGCAGCTTATTTTCTTGTTTTTGGCCCCCAAATGAAGAAGATGGATTCATGATGATCTTCTTCTAGCAGCAGTTTCTCTCTGAGCATTGAAGTAGACAACAGCAACTGGAAGGTCAAGATCATTCTCCCGTGCAAATTGTCTTGTGTTGAAATTGTCTCTTGAAATTGGAGGTCTCACACTTTGTCTTCCACCCATCTGTTTGAACAATACGAACACATATCTGTGTATACCCACTATTGGATTTGGTGTTTCATACCCTACAATCTCCTTTCCTGTTTAATTAGTACATACATCATTAATTACCAAACAATGTAAATTAATTAACTATACAAATACTTTTTTGTTATTATTAAAAATTGCATAATTAAGTTGGGAAAAAAAGCCTACCAAAGGACACATCAGTGGTACCAGGAATGTCTGTGACCAACCTGAAAGATGGATGCATCATTAATTCTTATGTTGGTTCACAACTTTAAGGCCAGAATTAGTTAAAAGATTAGTTAAAATGTGTAAAATGCTATTAAAACACTAATTAAGCTATGTGTTCTTCTTGTTTTTCTTATCATTTTTACTAACTTTAAGTTGTGGTTCGAACGCACGATAAAAGCCTGAGTAAACATTAATTTTAAATGTGTGAGGTTTGAATCTTAATTATAGATGTATGAATTTAAATTTTATATAATAAAAATAAGGAGTTATGTTTTTCTTTTTATATATAACTCCATGACATTTGTTACAAGCAGTAGACACTAACGTTGAAGAAGTGTGTGTTCATAACCCGTTTAATGATTGATTAATTGAAAAGTACGGACCAATGAAGATGTTCTCTAAGGCATGGATCGCTTGGGCTTGGAGCATCTGGATCTGTCATTACCTTGCAAAACACAAAAGAAAAATTAATGCAAAGGAAATTATAAATTAGTATCATTTAATCGAACATTTATAATATAATTAACTATTATTAGTAGTTGTGAAAGTAATTTTTCGGATAATTAATTAGTTACTATTAGTGAATTATTATATATTTAGACATGTAAATATCAGTGGTTTAATTTCTAATGATAATTAAGTGCATAAATAATTACGTACTTATTTAAAAAAAAATTAAAAAAAAGGGAAAATTAAGGGTTTTTTTCTTCTTCTTTTCCTTTTTTTTCTTGAGGATCGGAAGAGGAAATAAGCTTACTAGAGTATAAGCTTCCCTCAAATCAACACCGCCAATTTCAACACGAGGTTTAGAGATAACAGCAGAAGGCATGAACTCAAAACCATTAGAAACATGCTTGTTGTAAAAGACATTCATATTGATACTTGGGGTAAAATTGTCCACTACTTCTCCCACAATTCTTCCTACACTTAGTGGCTCCGTAACCCTTGACATTATTGAGACTGATATATATATAATATTAATTTGAAGATCTAAAAGTTAAGTAATTAATATATATTTTTAGATGTAAATAAGAGAGATCTAGATGAGAGACTTAAAGAAAGTAATTAATTAATAGATCAATGAAGTAATACTTCATTAATTTGTTTTGTGATACATATATGGTGTTGGAGGTAGTAGCTATTGAGTAAGAATAGGAGGTTTTATAGGCAAATTAAAGATCAAAAGAACGTAACTTGTGAGGAGAGATGAGATTCCATGAAAACTACTCAAGTTGTGTCCATTTAGGGAAAGAACATAATGTGTTGTAACTAAGCTCTTCCGCATCATTTTCTCTACTCTCTCTCTCTCTCCAAGATCATGTACTTAAGACATAAAGAATCTACATACCCACAAACAAGTGATTTTTATTTGCCCTCTTAGATCCCCCGCCCATTTAAATAAGCTTTATAACATATGTGTGATTGTTGTATTCTCTGTGTAGAATCTAATTATGCGCTGCTTTCTTCATTATTGGGTAAATAAGAATCAAGAATATTACCTTTTCTCACTTTAAAAACTACATATTTTTTAATGGGAATTATGCTTTATAAGGTGCTTTGATTCTAAAATTAACTACTATATATATACTTCTTAAATTCATAAACATCTATTATTTGGTGTGGTTTAGAGATATGAAACTTGAATATTTAGACAATGGCACCAGAACAATATTGTTAACTAAAAGTCAGCGATACTAAATTTACTTGTTCTCTTGAATTAAATTATTAAAATAGAATTAAGTAGCTAGGTTATAATATTTTATTAGTGTGAGAGAGGAGAAAGAGTTCTTATATATTTTATCAGTGTTTTAAAGGTATAAATGTTTTTGAAATAATAAATATATTATTTTGTACACTTATAATTAATACTCCAATTTTAAATCTCTTATATATTCAAATAGTTATATATTGTTGAGAACAAACACATTTCCTTTCTACTATGAATTAATATTGAGAAGGCTAGGAAAAGTTTGGGAACTTTATTAATTTTCCTCTTAAGTTGCTTACAGTCTGATAGAGTATGTATGATTACTTTTGAGATTAAACTAATTAAAAAGACTTTTGCAAGACACTAAAACTAATCAATTAGTTAACCTATCAAAAAAGCCAAAACTTCTTCAACAATATTATTACATTATATTGGCAAAAGTATGCGTTGTTGTTTTCATTAAAAAAGAAAAGAAACAAGAGTAAGTGTGTTTGTTATTGCCCTCTCAATTAATGTAAGAAGGAATTATACAAATAAAATATTTACTAGTATATTTTTCTTCTAATTATATAAAATAATATATTTAAAATTTATAACAATAAAAATAACATCCTCATAAAATTAAATGTGATTTAATTGTTTAAAGTTTAATATTAAATGTGACTAATAAATTAGAATTTAAATTAAACATTATTAAATTAAATGATGTTAAATATAAAATTTTAGACTAAATATATTTTATAGAAGAAATATGACTTGTACATTAAAAATATTATTTTATAGTTATAAATTTTAAGGATCATAAATATTATTAATATATTTTTTTAAACACAATCTAAACATGGCATTTAAATGGAAGGGTATTGTGTTCAAACTAAGGTGTCCCTTGGATGATAAAGATAGATTATTCATTGTTATTATATATTTTAGGTGATGATTTGGTATTTAAGGTCAATAAAATTTAAAATTAGTGTAACTTTTTTTTTAAAAAAAAATATCCAATAAAAATAATCTAATTAGTGAGAAATATACTTTAAGAATAATAAATAACACTTCAAATAATAAAATAATTTCTACTTATTGACCCAAAAAGGCTCACAATTAAAAAATAATATTAGTAAAAATGAAAAGATAAAACAAAATGTGGTTCAACTTTTATCAACTTAAGCTTTGAACAATTTTTTTTAAAGGTAATAATGTCTATTTTTTATAAATAAAGGAAACAATATACATATGAAATTTGAATTTAGATACTACTCGAATTATAAGCCAATCCAACACAATTCTAACACTAAATATTGTCTTTCTTTCTTTTTTTCATTTTCAGGTTTTTGCTATAAGTTTTCATGCTATGAATGTTTTGTTAGAGACTCAATTCAATCCAAAAACGTTCATAAAACCATATGAACTCATAATTTAAATGTAGCGGAAACAAAATTGGATTGAAAACATACCTCCTACCATTGATCAAATTTCAGCACTTACACGGGAATTCCAATGGATTTTCTGTTCGATGCTTTCACTGGTTTCTCACACTTATTCTCTGCGTATTGATGGTGTATCTGAATTGTTATGCAGTTAATAGTGAGAGGACCCGAGACTTTATTAAGGTTCTTCCATCAAGAACCTCGTTCGGTTTCAGAACCGATGTACGGTTCCAACGAAACCGAACCGTCACCACGATTCACTAACGTTGCACCACTTTGATTTACATTCTCCCACTTGGTGCAAACGTTAAGCGAAATTCTCTTAAGTAACAAAACACATGAATCATAGCGATAGGTTCTCTAAGAGCGAGTATTATCTTCCATGTATTACAATGTATTTAGTTTCTCAAGTACTATACTTTATGTGGTAACTAAACTTAATGAATAAATCCTATATTTATTCTTGGTCCAATATAAATTTTCTCAAATAAATTAAGGTGCACATAAATATGAGAAAATATCACAATATATAAGAGTTTCATTAATTAATTGTATATATACATTTACAAAGTGGAACCAATTCCCATTTTCTCTACATGATCCTTGAATTTCATTGGTGGCATGCCTTTAGTCAAAGGATCAGCAATCATTAACTCAGTGCTTACGTGCTCAATGACCACTTTCTTTTCCTTAACACGTTCTCTTATGGCCAAGTACTTAATGTCGATGTGTTTACTACGACTAACACTTTTGTTGTTTTTAGCCATAAATACAACAACTGAGTTGTCACAGTATAATCTTAATGGCCTAGAAATAGAGTCAACTACTCTAAGCCCAGAAATGAAACTCTTTAACCATACACTATGCGATGTGGCCTCAAAACATGATACGAACTCGGCCTCCATAGTGGAAGTAGCAATCAAGGATTGTTTCGCACTCCTCCAAGACACAGCTCCAACAACAAACATGAAAATGTAACCAGATGTTGATTTTCGTGAATCAATACATCCAGCAAAGTCCGCATCGGAGTAGCCAATTACTTCCAGTTCATCGGTTCGTCTATAAATGAGCATATAATCCTTGGTTCCCTATAGGTACCTCATCACTTTCTTTGCATCTTTCCAATGGTCAACACCTGGATTACTCTGATATCTCCCTATCATCCCAACAACAAATGCAATGTCAGGTCTGGTGCAGACCTGAGCATACATCAGGCTTCCAACAGCTGAAGCATATGGAATGGTTTTCATCTGTTCTCTTTCAAAATCATTATTTGGGCATTGGTCCAAATTAAACTTATCACCCTTCACAATGGGAGCAACACTTGGTGAACAATCCTTCATCCGAAATCTCTCTAAAACTTTATTGATATAGGTTTCTTGAGATAAACCCAAGACACCTCGAAGTCTATCTCTATAGATCTTAATGCCAATGACATAAGATGTCTCACCCATATCCTTCATATCAAAAGTTTTAGAGAGGAATTGTTTTACCTCATGTAGCAAACCCCTATCATTGGCTGCAAGCAAAATATCATCCATGTATAGCACCAAAAAACAAATCTTACTCCCACTAACCTTCTGGTATATACATTGATCCATGAAGTTCTCTTCAAAACCAAATGAAGTGATGACGTTATGGAATTTCAAATACCATTGACGGGAAGCTTGTTTTAATCCATATATGGATTTATTAAGCTTACAAACCAAATGCTTACCATCACTAGAGAAGAATCCTTCAGGTTGTTTCATATAAACCTCTTCCTCTAGGTTACCATTAAGGAAAGCTGTTTTCACATCCATTTGTTGCAAATCCAAATCAAAATGGGCAACAAATGCCATGACCACACAAAGTGAATCTTTCTTAGATACAGGAGAAAATGACTCTGTGTAGTCGATTCCTTCCTTTTGAGTGAATCCTTTGGCAACGAGTCTTGCCTTATGTCTCTCAATGTTGCCTTGTGAGTCTTTCTTTGTTTTGAAGACCCATTTACATCCAATGGCTTTCACACCATCAGGCAACTTGACGAGATCCCAGACTCGGTTAGACGCCATAGAATCCATATCTTCTTTCATGGCATTGTACCATAAGTTCGAAACCTCAAAACTCATGGCCTGTGAAAACGTCTCAGGATCATTTTCGGCTCCAAAATTATAGTCACATTCTTGTAGATACACAACATAATCATTAGGAATCGTTGATTTCCTTACTCTAGTAAATCTTCTTAATGTTGCATCAACATTCTCCTGAGGAATAGGATCATGTTGTTCAACTGGTTGTTCAACAGTTGTAGGCATCTGTTGAAATTCAACATCTACTGGATCAGGATCAACAGCTTGTGGTACTTCCAAGACTGGTTCTTCAACATGCATTTGTACTCGAGGCATGTTGTTAACAATAACGATCAGTCCATTACTTGAAGTGGCATATTGAGCATCTGAATGATCTTTCTCAGAACCAATGCCTTGGGATCGATCGCTCCCACTAATCAAGTAATTCTCAAGAAATTTTGCATTTCTTGATTCCACAAACCTAGTGTTGTGAGATGGACAGTAAAATCTATAACCTTTAGACCGTTCGACATATCCAATGAAATACCCACTAATGGTCCTTGGGTCCAGCTTTTTCTCTTGTGGATTATATATCCTCACTTCAGACGGGCATCCCCAAACGCGCATATGTTGTAAACTCGGTTTCCAACCTTTCCATAATTCAAATGGTGTCTTTCAGACAGCCTTGGTTGGAACTCGGTTTAATATATACACAACCGTCTTTAAAGCTTCAATCCACAAGGATTTAGGAAGATTGGAGTTACTAAGCATACTCCGCACCATGTCCAATAGTGTTCGGTTTCTTCTTTCTGCTACACCATTTTGGTCTGGTGAACCAGGCATAGGGTATTGGGCAACTATCCCATGTTTTTGAAAAAACTTAGCAAACGGACCAGACGCTTGTCCATTCTCAGTGTATCTACCATAATATTCACCACCTCTATCTGATCTCACGATCTTTATTTGCTTTCCACATTGTTTCTCTACTTCAACCTTAAAGCTTTTGAAGGCATCCAATGCTTCGCTCTTATTATGAAGCATATAGAGATACATATATCGAGAAAAATCATCAATAAAGGTGATAAAATATTTTTGACCTTGAATGTCCATGTCTGGACAACATATATCTGTATGTATGATTTCTAATATGTTTGAACTCCTATTGGCACCTTTCTTTGACATGTTCGTCTGCTTTCCCTTAATGCAGTCCACACATGTCTCAAAATTAGTAAAATCTAGAGTACTAAGTACCCCATCTTTCACTAATCTTTTAATTCTTTCTATGGAGATATGTCTTAATCTCCTATGCCATAACGTAGAAGAGTCATCGTCAATAATACACCTTTTAGTTCCAGCTTAAACATGCATAGCGTCATGAGTGGAATTATTTCGTAAATTAATGCAGTAAAGACCATCAGACAAAATACCATTCCTAACATAATCAGATTTATTAAATAAACTGAAAGATGTTTCTGAAAAGTGAAAGGAATAACCATAAGGTACAAGTCTTGAAATTGAAATCAAGTTTCTAGAGAAACTTGGAACATAAAAGGTCTTTTCTAATATTAAAATGAAACCACTACTTAAAATCAAATTGCATGTCCCTACAGCCTCCACATGTGAGCCCATCTTGTTACTGGATAAGATGTATTGCTCACTTCCCACTGGCTTCCTTAGATTTTGCATACCCTGTAAGGAGTTTGCAACATGGATTGTAGATCCAGAATCAATCCACCAGGTGTTAATATTAACATTAACCATATTAGATTCATAACAAACAAACGAGGTTGGATTACCTTTATTCTCAAGCCATTTCTAGAATCTGATACAATCCTTTTTCATGTGTTCTTTCTTTTTACAAAAGAAACACTTGGATTCTTTCTTTATATCAGCCTGAGGTGGAATTATCCCCTTTCCTTTATGCTTGTATTGAGATTTTCCTTTCTGGTATGTTGTAGCCAACATTGAACTTTCACCAAATTCCATAACAAGCCTCCCTTCCTCTTGAACACACATGGTCATTAGTTCATTGATTGACCATTTATCCTTATGTGTATTGTACGAGATTTTGAATGGCCCGTACTGATGTGGGAGAGTGTTAAGGATATAGTGCACCAGGAAGGATTCTGACATCTCAACCTCGATATGCTTAAGTTGAGCCGCAATGTCCCTCATTTGCATAATGTGCTCGTGCACACCTTTCACACTGGCGAGTCTTAAAGAAGAGAACTTCATAATAAGGGTGCTTGCTAAAGCCTTATCTGAAGTGACGAATTGATCATCAATGGCCTTTAGCAAGTCTTGAACATTGGTATGCTGATCAATGGAACCACGAATACCAGCAGAGATTTTAGTCTTAATGAACATCATACTAAGGCGATTAGATCGTTCCCATTGTTCATAAAGCATGATATTCTCTGGAGTACTGGTTTGAGTAATTTTAGGTGGTTCGTTTTTCCTAATAGCATAATCAATATCCATCCACCCTAATTGAAGGAGAATTCTTTCCTTCCATATTTTATAGTTATCCACTTTCAGATCGGGAATATCACAGTGGATATCAGAGAAATTTACAGGTTGAGAAGCTGCAATTAAAGATTATATGCTTATTAAAATTTGAGGCCTAAACTATAGTCATTCTTTACCAATGTAAATCATGAATAATATGAATCTAGTGACATAAAACTTGCCTGTGGGCTAAAGTTTTAATTCAATTAAATTCATCCTAACTTTACGATAAAACTATCAAATTATATTCCTTTTCCTAATCCTTGTGGGTAAATTAGAAAATATAATTTGATATTATATCCTAATTAATCACACAAAATATAATAAAAATTCCTGTGGGATAAGATTTATTATATCACATATGATTAATTACAATTAATATTTATTTTCTAAATGTGATCCTAAATAAACTTTATTATAGTTTTAATTAATTAAAGATGCTGTGGTTACTCCCTAATTAATCAAACTATATGAATCACTTAAATATTAATTAAATCTTTATGCTCAATTATTGCATAAAACCATAAGCAATATTAATTTAATATGAAATGTGCAAATATTATTTATCTTAAATTGCATATATGACAATAAATTATACAAGAAAAATTAAATAATATAAGCAGTAATTAAATCCATAAGAGCCATTAAAAATTAATTTAATTATGCATAAATTATTTAGCTAAATTTTATATGTATAATTAATTGCAAAATTTATACATATAAATACACAAAACAAATAATTTAAGCATAATGTATTTAAATAAAATTTTAATGTGCCCAAAAATTATTTAAATAAATATAACATGTATAATACATATTATACATATGATAAACATAAATTAAAATTATATCCGGAATGTATTTGTATTTTTATTTTTTTATTAAAATCAAATTCCAAATGCATATTTAAAATAAAGTCAGAGACAAGTTATAATGCTAAAATCGTTACAACCTAGTGGAAAGTCTCACTTTTGCCAACTAGTGAAGTCTGGGTTCAATTCCCATGTTGAAGTAATTTTTGTTTAAAAAAAAAATCAAACTCTCAATATATATATAAATATAAGTTTGACATAAAAATAAGTGAAATATTTGTTGCAGCCCACTGGATGAGACTATTCAAAGTTTTACGCAGGACCCGTGTTTGAGTCCCCCAGACAGCGTGTGTTTGGTTTTTTTTTAATAAACTTCATCTTTAACCTCTAGCCGGGTTGATCCGACCCGTTTTTACACTAACGAATATCTGGTCGTATCTTTCTATTTCGGCGACGAAATCCATCGTTCTTTTTATCAAAATTCTCAGAATTCTATTTCCGAGTGATTCATAGTCTCAATTTGAAGGAAAAACATCATTTTAAATAAAAAGTTAATTAATTAAGCAAATAAATATCCATGGCAAATTGAATTTATTTTCTTCATTGTTTTTCAAGTTTAATTTTACAGAATCACTCAAAAATTAATATTGAAACACTTTATAATTTCCATATGCATCCAAAACAATCAAAAAAAAAAACCCAAAATTTCAGTTATTCATGTTCACAGACCAAAACATAGTTGTTTTCAAATGACTCTGATACCAAATGTTAGAGACTCAATTCAATCCAGAAACGTTCATAAAACCATATGAACTCATAATTTAAATGCAGTGGAAACAAAATTGGATTGAAAACATACCTCCTACCATTTATCAAATTTTAGCACTTACACGGGAATTTCAATGGATTTTCTGATCGATGCTTTCACTGGTTTCTCACACTTATTCTCTGCGTATTGATGGTTTATCTGAATTGTTATGCAGTTAATAGTGAGAGAACCCGAGACTTTATTAAGGTTCTTCCATCAAGAATCTCGTTCGGTTTCGGCACCGACGTACGGTTCCGACGAAACCGAACCGTCATCACGATTCACTAACGTTGCACCACTTTGATTTACATGTTTTGCATAGGGATGGATCAGAACGCAGGTTGAGTTGAGCTGAAACTTAGTCTAATTTTTATATAACTTATTTTATATTATGTATATAAATATACCATTTTTTTAAATAAACTAAAAATTAAACGTATTAATCTAGTCAAAATTTAAAAGAAGAAATTAAAAATCCAATAAATTTGTGAGTCAATGATACGTAGATTACTTGAACTTGTAGAGTGTCTATGGTTTGAGTTTTCTGCGCCAATAATGTACTTATTTAGAAGAATAAGAAAAAAAATATTAAATTAAAATACTAAAATAAAGGACATACATGTATAAATAAAAAACTTCATCTAAATGAACAACAAACATCTAACAAAATTTATCTCATATCTTTCCATCTTGATGTGCCTTTTACTTTTCTTTTTATATTTTTTCAATTGCTTATATGTTTTTGGTCTCTTGAAGTAAAAAATAATAATAATAAAATCTCACTTACTTTTTTTCATTTTGTTACTATTTTTTCTAATTTTTGAGCTCTTTCTAGTATAAGAAATCTTTATTTTTATAATTTATTAGTACATAATTCTGTTAGTATTATGTCATATATAATAGATAAATTTTATAGTTCCCTATAAAATTTCTTATTTTATTACTAGCTAAAAAGTTTCTCCCGTAATTTAATTTTTTCGTAAAATAACACGTCAATCTATCTAACAATAACCATCTCACTCCGCCACTTTTACAGGGAACTAAAGTCCTTTTTTTATTATATATCATCCAAACACAAATCAATTCTAAATTAATAGATTATCTAACTAAAAGCCACTAATTTAACTAACTCATATTTTAAATTATAAATTATTGCGGATAATTTCATAAATCTTACTTGACAATCAAAGGGTAATCCTAATCAATAAATAGCGTTATAAGTTAAGCATAATAAGTTTTCAATCTTCGTACAAATATAAAAATAATATATATATATATATATATATATCCCAATAAGAGTTTAATAATTATTATTTAGTAATCATAAAAAGATAGAGAATAAAAAATTATCATGATTGATTTAAAAAGATAATCTAATAGATAATAAATGATAGATGTCTAATAGATAATAAATGATAGATATCTACATATAATGGATTTCTACAATAAATAACTATTTACAATAAATAATTATTTAAAACACTCGAACAATTTAATCTTAATTAAACATGAATAAACTATTAGGTTTATTATTTCTCCTAAGTGAGAGTATCATCCAACAAATTGGACTGTGACCTGCCAGAAGATGTCAACCATAACATATTATCCAAGGATGCACAACTTCTCAAGAAATATTACTAAAAGAAATATATGGGAGTACCCCTTGAGCGTACTCCATAAATCTACCAAGTCTCTTGTAAAAGCACTTGGATATGAAAGATACATCAAGCCCGGAACATGTTTCGATCCCTTTTAAGCAATATATAAAATGCCAAGAAGTCTAGAAAGTATTTGGATTCCTAAGCTATAGAAATTCACATAATGCCTAGAAGATATACACCCAACACTACTAAAAATCATACATACGGTCTCGGTTTTTAACCGTATCTATAAGTCTATAACCACTGTTATAAGAACTGAGGTCTAAGTAAGAGAGACCATAGGTAATGACCTATGACCTCGGTTATCATATAACTGAAGCCATAGGGGGTACCTATGACTTCCATTTTCTAATAATTGAGGTCATATGGTATATATAAATTTTAAAAAAATACAATTAGTAATTACAATATTAAAAATCATATTATATTAAAATTAAAAATATAATTACATTTGAGAGTTTATTATATATACACAAAAAAACTTAGTATTATCAACACTAGTAATGGTGCAGCAATGCCAATGCACCAGCACAACACCAACGCACAACACCATCAGCAACACCAGCAACTTCATTGCAAAACACCAGTACCAACACAACGCAGCACCAGCACAACACCATCAGTAACACCACCTCAGAGCCAGTAGCACCAGTATAACGCCATCAACAACATCAGCTCAGAGCCAACAACACCAGTAAAACCCAGCACCAACACCACCAGCACAACGCAGCACCAACACCACCAGCACAACGCAGCACCAACACATCGCCATCAGCAACACCAGCTCAGAGCCAAAAGTACTAGCAGCGTTAACACCAGCAATGCAGCACTAACAGCGCCAGCAGCGTCAGTACCAGCAATGCATCAACAGTAGCGCTAGTACCAGCGTAACGCCAACAACATCAGAACCAAGAGCGTTGGACGAGTAATAGGGAGATTGAAATAAATTTAACAATAATAGTACCAACAACAATCAATTTAACAATAATCAAAAGAGGAATAAGTAAAAGAAAAGAACGTAGCCATACATGAAAAGATGACAGATTTTAAAGTTAATAGTACCTTTGAAAAAGTAATCATACAGGCTTTGATGTGGAACATATTCATAACAAGAAGGCTTCCAGGGCCTGTAATTTTGCATCCCAATAATTCTAGCAGGATATTGATATTTTGATCAACACTATTTCAATAACAAGTCAAGCTTGCCAGAAAAGAGAGACAGATGCATAAATACACATGTAAATAGAGATAAAAAAGAGTCAGCTGAAATGGAATGAAAAGAAGACAAAAAACGCTAGCCAGTACATTACTTAGATCCAAAGTTACTTTCTTTCCCAAAATATGGATAAAATAAGTTAAAAGAGAATGCCTAGGCTAACGATTTTCAGCTAGATGCAACTGAAGATCACAAAAATCAATTATCCGTTACAGATAGAACCCTAAATATCACCCAACAAATTACAAATTAGCTTTAGATCATGAACTTAAAACACCAACCCAAATGTTATCACACAAGAAAATTATGACATTTGCATCTAAAGCTAATAAAAGAAAATTGAAGCATGAGCATTGACTTACCCCTACCAATATTGGCCAGAGAATACATTAATTGCTAACAAAATTCCACTGCAATAGTATAAACAAAAAAATTTATAATCAACAACATAAAAAAATGCCACTGTAATAGTATAAACAAAAAAACCATAATCAACAACAGAACTTATATTTTTTTATCGTAACAGAAGAATTTATATGAGAACTCAAATAGTAAAATAATTTTACTTCTCTCAGGTCTATTCTAGTTTATTTTCAAACACTTGATATGCGTAAAACACATATCAAGTGTTTGTAAGTGATATTCATCAGGAAAGACTTGAATTATGCATTCCATCAAATAACATTCGACCAGTTGATCTTTACATGATGCTGAGGAAAATTGAAGTGTTGTTTAAACCAAATGTATCAAATCTATCGATTAATTAAACTAATATTGGTTGATGTTCATCCAAACATGTGCAAAAACTGAACGAAAAATAACAATCAAAATAGTCCTTTTATCATAAAAGGAAAATAAATATAGTTAAAAATAAAACAACAGTAATAAAAATAAAATAGTTAGGCCTCCCTTTCATTCCCATCTCAAGCGTTATAAATATAATGAGGGAGTGTTTCTGTCTCTTATATTTTCTTTGTAACAAAAAAAAATGAGTCAAAGATTTCACTAGAAAAATGAAAAGCCGGTTAAAAAATTAATGAAAGCGAAATACATCAATAGTCACATATTCAATGGATATGGATGTTACCTTCACAACTTTGGCTCCACAATCTGTAGCAAGTATAGAAGCCCATGTTGATATGTTAACTGTGTTTGCACCATCATCATTTGTTCCAACTATATCTACTACATCATGCAAGCCTTCTACCTTCATGCTGTGATCGATCATTGTTCCTGCCAAGCCAACAATTTTCTAGGTTACAAAATTTCACAAATGATCTCTTTCACTAAGTTTAAACATCTCTTTGCATAATACTGACCCCAATGCATATTAATCTATGAATGGGGCTTACTTAATGTGAGGATAATAATAATAATAATAAATATAAGTATATCATGAAAAAATAGAAAAAATAACTCATTTCCTCGTAAGTCTCTCTTTTGGCTCTCAACAACATAAGAAAAGCACTGATTAATGCCTCATCAGCATCATTCAGCAAGAAATTCACACGATTGACCAAAGAATCAATCAACTGCCAAAACCCACCATAGAAAAATAACAAATACATATTAAATTTCCCAGGAAACCAAATATTCAAAACGGGTAAAGGATAAACTAAAACCCCATTGAAAGATGCCACATGTGGGATTGATTTTTCACCAACAGTATGCAGAGCACTGAAAAAGAGATAGTCTTAGAAACAAACCAGAACTAAACCAAAGACTGAAGCTTTACTCTGATCTAACTTCTGGATTTTTTCTTAAAGGATGATACAAAAACCAAAGCAAATTTGAACCAAAGACTAAATTTTTACTCAGATATAATTTCTGGGCTTGTTCTTAAAGGATGATACAATAAGAACGGAGCACAAAACATATAAAGAATCTAACCTGATGGTTTACGATGACGAAATGAAGACTGTGAGACGAAGATGATGAGATGAAGACGGCGAGTCGAAAACGACGAGATAAGGACAACAAGGTGAGATGTAGAACTGTAGATCGAGAGGGTCGATTACTCACTTCTCTGAAAAGGATTAATTTATATATACAAAACCCTAACTAACATATCAGCTCGAGGAGCCTAGGGTCGAGGAGAAAGGAAAAAAAAAGCGAAAAAAATGATTTTAATTTGGTGTAAATGAGAAAACATTAATAAGTTATGTATATGACCTTGATTTTTCAATAACCGAGACCATATGGTATGCTATGGCCTCGGTTTTTAAATAACCGAGACTATAAGGTATGTCTATGACCTCAGTTTTTAAATAACCAAGACTATAAGGTATATCTATAGCCTTGGTTTTTAAATAATCGAGGCCAAAACCTTATAGCCTCGATTTTTTAAAAACCAAGGCTAAATGTTCGAGACCAAAAGCATATATTATAGTAGTGCAAGTGATGAACATGGGTAAGGAAAGCCCTATAACAAAAGTTCAAAAATGTCATTTATATACATGATGTTGGGGGTAATTTCGTACATCTCACTTGATAGTCAAAGAGTGGTCCTAATCAGTAAATAGTTTTATGGGCAAAACCCAATAAGTGTCTAATCATCTTACAAGTATGAAAGTAATATAATTATCCTAAAAGGATATGAGTTCAATAATTATTCTTTACTTATTTTAAAGAGATAAAGATCCAATATTATCATTATCTATTTGAAAAGATAGTTTAGCAAATAATATGAATCTATAACATATATTTGTTTATAATAGATAATTATTTATAACACCACAACTTAATTCTAATAAGAATGAGATAAATTATCAAGTTTATTTTTTTATTTATATAATAAGATCATATATCTCATAATAGATAACCACAATTAAATACTCTTTTTTCATAAATTTATTAGAGCGAGATTAAGATTTCTTAATTCTAACAATTTATTGATTTTATAGATTTTATGGAAAATAATCATAGTGTTTATAAAAATCGACATCAATACAAATAATAATATAGTTTTAATATAGTTATTTATCTTTTTTTTTTATGATGTTAAATAAATTTAAAGATGTTTGTATTTATACAAATTTTAAATATAAATTATATTGTGTTATATGACAAAAATTTATTGAAAGAGTAGTTCTAAATTACACAACTAGTGGTATACATTAATTTATGCTGAAATTAGATGGCAAATACATGTTGGCTTATTTTTTAGCTTAAGACAGAGACGAAAGAAGAGGATTTAACGCATTATTCACGATTGTTATTGTCGTCTTAAGTTGAGACGTAAAGAGTTTTCTTTATTGAAAAGTAAATAATTTTATAATAATTAACTTCGAAAGCTACTTTGTATTGTTATCGGTTGGGTCGAGCTCGTTTCATTCACTCATTTGATTCTTGAGACTCGTATGAATATTCTTTAATTACTTTAACTTTGCTTTGGTTCTCCGAATTGTACTTTGCGTTTCTTTTCTTTTTTGAGAAATATCAACAATTTTAAGACGCCATTTCTTTTCCCACTTGCTATGCCGTTTTGAGAGTTCATGAAGAAGTGCTAACATTTTTCGGCTCTTCATCAATCTCTTGCTCATCCCGTCCTCATTTTCTAATTTTATTTTTCAATAAATTTCTCTAGAATCCATCTTTTCCTCTTCTAGGGATATATAGTCCATTTAATTTTATTATTTTTATTTCGATCCGACAATAATAAGTTTTCTATAATCTCTCAATTATGATTATTTATTGTAGTAAAGGGGCTAAGTTATTTTGTTTTTGTTTTGTTTCATTACCTTTATTTTTACAAATATAAATAGTCTAGTTATTAATGAAATAATATTACGTTATTTTATTAATAAAAATTTTTGAAAGTAAATTTAATAAGAAATGAAATTTTCATCTTATTTTAATAATTTAAAATTAAATTTAAACAGTATAATATTTTCTTTTATTTTTTTGATCAACTGTTTTTTAAATTTAAAATTTTATGTAATTTTTTGGTATTTGTTTAGGTACTTTTATGTATAGTGTTTTTCTATCTAAACACAATATCTAAAGAAAAAGTAATACATAAAAGTATCAAAAAAATATAATTTTTTTTATGATAAAATATAAAATTTTAAAAACAGTTTTATCAAGAAAAATAAAAGAAAATATTATATTGTTTAAATTTAATTTTAAATTATTAAAATAAAATAATAATTTTATTGTTAAATAAGTTAATAAAGTATTATATTTTTAGAAAGAGTGATGTAACTTACAATAATAATGGAGATGGAGAAAACCAACAAAAAAGATACGTTAAAATTAAGACTGAAATTAAGTTTATGATTTTAGGAAGTTTTCTATAGATGTTTTTAATTGAAAGACATGGTGAAAGTTCACTGATTTTTTAAGACATAGAAGAAGTTCATTGGTGGGGACAGATTTTTCTTACATTATATTAAAAATTATTATCATAACCATTCATTAATTTATTGAAGAATTCCAATAATATTTTTACAATGGGGACCAAATATCTTCTATTTTTCTCGATGTTACTATGAATATTAATTGGAGAACCTTAAAGTGTGTGATGCATATTGCATTTAGGTCCACACCATACAACAATATTTTGGCCTAAAGTCTCTAACTGAAAGAATATATAACATGTGATATATGTTATCTTATCTTTATATATAACATGTGATATATATTATAATAAATATATTTTTTTATGAATAATTATTATAATAATTTTTTTATTAATTTTATATCATATATTATATTTTAATAATTATTTTAATCTCATGTAATTGTGATAATAAAGAGTAACTTACAATTCAATAAAATAATCGGATTATATCGATACATTTATAATTATTTATATTTGTACTATGAAACGATCCTTTGGTATATATTATGTCTCATATGTCAATTTAAAAAAGGAAGAGAGAGTAGAAGTCCTAAATTACGAAGTAATATTCCATTTTAAAAGGTATTTTTTTAATCAGAGAAGTCAATTAAGAACAATTTTTTTTTAATGATTTGGCTAATAAAATTTTATTTTTATTATCAATTGATTAAAACACCATAAACAAAAAAAAATGAAATTTGATCTAAAATTATTTAAGAAAAAACTAACAATAATAAATATTTTAACATAAAATTATTTCAATATATGTTTTTATTTTCTTAAAAAAATTAAAAATAAAAAAAATATTAAAATTAAATATTGTTAATAACCAAATATTAAAACAAATATTTTATGATTTTTTCATATTATTTTAATTTTTTATTATTAAATAATTGAATTTTAATTAATTGATATTAAAAGAATAATATTTTAATATATAAACTACTAAATTAATATTATTATTTTTTAATTGATCACTTTTTTAAAGTTAAGGGACGATAAAGCATCTTTTTAAAAGTGAGGAACTAAGAACACACTACTTTGAGTAACAATTTTCTCTTTAAAAATATTGAACTAATATACATTATTTAAAAAAAATACTTAATATAAGTAATTAAGTTGTGTTTATCGTATTCATTCAAATTAAATTTTAAATAATAATTAAATATTGATTAAATAACTTCAATTGTGTTATTTTAACTTATTTATTAAACGAATATTTAAAATCAATAGGATATTAAATCACTCATTTATAACATATATAAATTCTATATTATTATCACAAATTATATTTATTTTAATAACAATTCTGTAACCATTTGTAGAAAATTTTAACATCAATTATTCATTTTGTTAATAAAAATAACCTATAATAAAAATTATATTTAAAGATTTTTTTCTTATTTTTTAATATAAAAAACAATATTAATTATAAAAAAAACAATCAATATTATAATATACTTATCAAATTTTAAACGTGTAAACACAAAGGTCCAATACTAATATATAAAAAGCTTCTATACCAATAAATATCAAAATACTTCTATATTAAATATTTTTTTTAATTTTTTTTTAATTTTTTAATTTTTTTATACACAAATGAAGATTAAAATTCCCTATAATACATATATTACTTCATCGTATGAGAGGTTTGGTATTTTGTTGGGAGTGCTTGGTCATAATGTCGATTGCCCTGCTAGGAAGTATTTTGAATGAATTTGAGATATTTGAGCTAACATTTTAGACAAATGAATTTGGATCGTGAACTGAAGTTTATTTCTTTCTAACTTTGAGACAATAAGTTTGTTTTATTTATTGTTTTACATTTTAGATTTTAGTAAAGACTTTTATTGTTGAGCTTTTATTTTCCTTGTGTGATAATTTGTCAAGTGTCTTAGGGTTTAGGGTAAGCAAGATGTTAAGTGATAGGGAGTTGATAACTATAATTTATTAAAATGATATTAGTTTTTATTTTTTAAAACTTGTTTAAAGAATAAAAATAAATAACAATTAAACTTATGCCAATAAAAGGACCAAAATTGATAGTTGAGACTCACTTTCTAATGGACAAATTTAAAAGTTATCACAAGACTCTTACCTCATCTTATTTAAACCTAGAATCAACGTATAAAAGCAAACATACTTTCAGTCAGTCGTCTAGGGATTTGAACATTCTATTTTCTCTTTCTTCTTTAAGAGAATGAAATAGAGTAAAGAGATGAAGATACATATTAGCTAAGGGAAGCAAGATAATATCAGATTTATGGCTTCATTTGCGTAAACATCAATGGATGAAGCACAGATAACATGGGTTTAACTTATGCTTTAGAATGAAAGTTAAATTTATGATTAATTTAGGAATATTTAGATTCCTCCCATAGTCAAATGTGTATATGAATATGTTTCGTTGAGTTTTATGACGGCAGATTCAGAAGAATCCCTTACAAATCACAAACTCTTGTTACGAGTGCATTTTGCCTTAGCATTACCATGGCATGCAAGTGGCAGTTGTATTCTTATTGCATTATTTCGTTTCATTTACGATCCTAACTAACTTAATCCTTTGAAATCCTTGCAAATTTTCTCATTGAATCTTATTTTTTAATTTTCTTAATCTTGTCAACTTGTTACTTATTAATTTTCTTTTCTTTTATTATGTTATTTTATTTTATTACTTAAAACATTCGATATTGGTTTTTGTTTTGTTAATTTTTGTAATATTTTCTAATAAATCAATCTTTGTGGATATTTTTTTTTGTAATTATATTATTTGTTTGCGATACGTACACTTGTTTAACAATTTTTACAAACTTCTTTAACTTGTAAAGTCTTAATTTGTCACAAAATGATAGAAAAATATTAAAATTTGGTTTACAAATTTAACAGATAAATGCTCACACAGATATAAAATACTTAAATGTTATAATAAATAAAATATACAATAAATTTATTAGATAAAAAAATACAAACATATTACTGAATCTATTGAAAATAAAATTAAGAAAACAAAATAACATTTAATGAATAAAAAAATATATGACATGTATTTATATATATTTCTTTATTAGTAAATATGAAATGTAAATATCACAACTTACTAACATTTATGCAAGAAATTTACAAGGAAAATGTTTTTTTTTTGAAATTATCTAAAACATTACATAAAATTATAATAAAATAAAAAATAAAAAAAATATGAAAACTATACCAGATATTTTAAGAAAATTAATAAAAAATCTTAAAAATTAAATAATCATTAAATGTAAAAAAAATAAGAATATAAATAAAAAAAATTCATAGATATGTTATAATATAAGAGATTTTAAAATGTAAGAAACATACTAATGAAACATAAAATCTTATAAAATAAGAGTATAAAAAATTTAAAATATATAAATTTAGAAAACAATATTTTAAAAAATAGATAAAGAATATTAAATAAAAAAAAACTTATATAAGAAAAGATATAAATTAGTTTGTTTAGTTTTAGTCTCATTTGTTTTCGCTCGTTTTAATAGAGAAGTAGAATGCATTTTGGTGAGGGAGCTCCTGCTATTCATTTGTTTTCGCTCGTTAGATCTTTCAGTATATCTTGTGTTATTTTGTTCCTTTTAATTGACAGCAACCAAAACTTTTGATATGCAAGATAAAAAATTGACGATTCAAGTAAAGGAGAAGAACAAAGGTAATCAGTGAAAAAGAGGGAAATTAGAGAGGAATAGTAAAAAATTGACGATTCAACCTATTTTGAGGTTGAAGGATAAAATTAAAATATTTGAATAAAATATAGAGTCAAAACGGTATAGGATCTATATTAACCTAACTCCCTCTTTTCTTTAACAAACTAATTTTGATGTTGGTACTAAACTGTTCTTTTTATTTATTTATTTATTAAATAATAATTAAAATATTACTTCTAAAGAGAATAAAAAAGAAAAAGTAATCATTTTCTATAAGAAAGAGGTCCAACAAACTACACTTCTTGATTTGGATTCCAAAAGGTTAGCGACGCACGTGAATTAGGCATGTACGTCTTCTTCATCGGTCTTCAATCCACTACATTCAAGATCCATCTGATCTAAGTCAACGTGTTCCCAGTTCATCCAATCATCAATTACAAGCCCTCTGCTTAGCCAGGTGGCACTGTTTGAACCACGATGCTTCCTGATGAACCACATCCAACGGCTCTGATTTCACGTCTCCACTCGAAGGCTGTTGCAGCTGCAGATCTATTACGTCCTGCACCGCCTCGCCTCCCCTCCCTCGCTTCGTTCCGATTGTCACACCAAACAGTTTTGGACTCGTCTCCGCTTCCACCATCTCATCGGTGAACCGTTGTACTGGCATAAAATCTAGAGGCTTCACTTCCCGAAACCCGCTTTCCGATTGAACGAATGCGTAATTTGAGACCATACTGAATATGTTATTGCAGAGAGATTTGATCTCCGCCAAATCCTTCTTTAGTTGTAGATTCTCCTTTCTAAGCCTTTCGTTCTCGTCTACAAGATCCGCCGGTGCTCCCATAGGAGAAGAGCTTGATGAGATAACTTGCTCTTCGCTTGAATTGGACGGAGAAACAAATGGTTTCGCGGTATGAATTGATGCTACAGTAACAACGGCCGGAACCGCGATTGTCGGTGTGGGTGTAGTTACCGCCGTAGGGGTCGAGATTTTCCGGCGTTGAATTTCGCAAAGGAGCCATTTCTCGCCCCTTCGAAAGTAATCATTTGAAAATTCCCATCGATCAGGTACCACCTTCCTAAATCCCTGAATAACCAAAAACAAACGACAAGAGGAAGTTATCGAATCAAAAATTTACGATCCAAAACACTGCCTAGATAATATGAAAATGATTAGATTTAGATGATTGCTTACGTAGGTATTGAGCTGCCTAACAAAGCTGGAAAAATTGTTATGCTTAAAATATTTAGGGAGCAAATCTCTAGCGAAAACCGTTGGATTCCACACTACGAAAGTAGATCCATCTTCGCTCCACGAGATTATGTCGTCGAAAGCGTGGTCGTCGACGAGCTGATATGTCTTCGTCAAAAAAGGCGTTGGTAGAGGTTTCTGCTGAGATTCGCCCAACGAAGGCTCGCCGTTTGCGTACACCGGCGGAGGAGCCATTAACGAAACTTTGTAAACCTAACCAGAAGAAATATGAAAGTAAAAGAATAGTAGAGATTTTGAGGTTTCTGAAAAAGCTTGGGAAAAAGAACCAGACAGAATAGAGAGATAGGGATGACGAGGGTTGGTTTGGTAATTCTAGAAGGTTCTTTGAGGTATTTAAAGGCAAGATATTAGATACGAATGAGAATAATGAGCTTTGATGTAAAAGGAAAATCGTAGAAATTGGAAGGGAAGGAGAGAAAGGAAATTACCAGAAGATACTATTAGTATTACGTTTCGTCTTTCCTCGAGAAACTTCCTCCCTATCTTTTGTCCACCACTACGCTTCTTTCTTAATACGCGGAGACTTCCTATAGGCTCAAGTTTTAATTCTATTGCTTTTTTTTTTTTTATCATTTAAGATAATTGAATGATATATGTTTACTACAAATATTTAAAATGCGTGATTTAATATATATAAGTATAATAATAATTTTAAAATGATAATAAAATTACTATAATTAGTTTTAGTGTTTTTACTGAAGTTTTTTAAAAATTATAATTTAATTTCCAGAATCAATTATTGTTTGGCATTATTCGTATTGAGAAATATTATTGTATAAAGTATAAACAAATATATATTAGCACTAGTATTTTTAAAAAAATTATTTATAACAATTTTTAATATAACACTCATCTATTGTTTTAAAAAAAAGGAAGAGTTTAATTTATATTAATTATAACAAGTTTTGTAAATAAAAATCTCATTTACATGTATAAAATTATATTTTTAATATGAAAATAATACTTGTATTTTTCCTGTTAATTTAGCTTTTTTTTTATCGAATGATAGTTACTGAATTTTACTAATAATGTTCAAAAATTTGAGTAAACGTCATTATCAGTATATAAATGACATAAATTTTAACAAATCACACATGTAAATAAAATTATTCAAAATTATTAATATAAAATTAATTAGTTATCAATAATGTTAATAAAAAATTAAGTTAAAAAATAAATCATCGTATTGAATTATAGAAATTATTCCTCTGGTTAGAATAGTTGCCTCAAAAGTAAGAATAAGAATGAGCATGAGATATGTATGAACAGTAATGTTAGTTTTTTTTGGTGATTTATTTATTTTTATTATTTAAAAATATACTTACTTTAATAAAAAGAAAACTAGAAAACTCAACATAGTAGTTGCATTACCTTTTCCTGCTTCAATTATTTAGAATTTTTTTAAATTAAAATATAAAATATGTATATATGTATATATAAGAAGAAGAAAAAATTCAATTTAAGTGATGTATTAAAAGTTATTTAATTTTTTAAAATGAAATATTTTAGTTATTTTATTTTTAAATAAGTTATAAGAAGTTAATTTACTTTTAAAAATAAATAATTAAATTGATTCTTTTGAAAAAATTACATGACTTCTACCTTTTTAGAAAAAATACGTTAATGACTAAGCTTTATGAATAAACACTATAATTCTTTTTTATGTATATTTTTAAAAACTCATTAATTTTTCTTATAGTTTATAATCATTTTAATCGATATTTATTTAACATGTTATTCAATTTTAATTACTAAGCTTTATGCAATTTAAAGAAAAACTCAGGTTTAGTGAAAGAATTTTTGGGTATTAGTACAATTTATAAACTAGTATCTCTGCAGTAATAGTACGAGATGTTGTTTTTTATGAAATATTATTCAATATCACATCAATATATATTAATTAAAGGATAAAGCTTTTTTAGAGAAGATTTCCTCGATATGCGTTATATTTAAATTCAAACTAATTTATTAATGATATATTGATTGAGTTGTGACGTAAATATCTATTCGTAATATAGATTAATAAAAAAGTACTACTTATATTTGTGAACTAATTTCAATAAAAATCATGATTAATAGTGTTGTTATTTAAAGTATCAAGTAATGATTAAATAAATAATTCTTTCATGTACATTTTTAAAAATAAATAAGCATTGGAGACTAAAAGGATGCAGAAGTTTCAGGCCAAATATGAAATTGTGGTTTTTTAAAATTATTATATTAAAATAATATGAATAAAAATTTTATTTTTATTTTTAAGAGTTTATAGACATAAATAATATATAACAAACATATGACAGAAAATTATCTAAATGAAAAAATATAAAAGATAAAATAAATAATTAATTTTTTTTCAAATATTAATAATAAATTAAAAATGTAAATAAAGATGTTGAATTAAAATTTGTTACAAAATAATATGATTTGCTTATTACCGGTATCAACAACGAGAAACCACAACGCATTAGTAATTATTTTGGTGAAAACAAGACAGAAGATAAAACTTGAAAGTTAAAATTTGAAAAAACTAAAATATTAATTATATATTTAAAATTTATAATAATAAAAATAATTAATTCTTAAAATTAGTTGAATTATCTATCGATTATAAATTTTAAATATGTTATTTTATTTAATTTTTTTCTTATTTTTATAATCTATTTAATAAAAAATAACTAAAAAAGAAAAATAATTTCATAAAATTTATTATATATTTTTATGTTTATTTTAAATAATAAAATTAAGAATTAAATAGTAATTAACATTTAATTTTTAATTAATTAACAATAAAATATATACATAATATATATTTTTTAATTTTATATATTTTAATAAATTTGTTATAATATTATATATATATATGCGCGTAAGTGACACTTGTACTGTCACATTTTTAGCTGCAAAAATATTAACATTAATATATGTTTGATTTTTTTAATTATAATTTTGATATTATAATAATAATTATTATTTATATTTTTTTAGTTATGTTTTTTTAAAAGATAATTATAATTTTAATTACTATTAAACACATGCTTACTTTTTTTATTTTATTTCAATTGATGTCTTAACGTGGTTTGTATAAACTCAATTGACAACGGATGTATTATTTAATTTAGAATTTTAGGAGTAAATATCACTTGCGTGCTTCTTCTTTTTTTTTAATTTAATTAATATATTAATGTGGTTTGTATAAACTTAATTTAGTGACAACGGATGTTTTATTTAAAATAGAATTGTTAATTTTAGGAGTAAATATATGTGAATATTGGCGCATTGCACGTAAACTTGGGGAAATGAAAAAATCGAATTGGTGCCGAAGGCTGAGGATCCTACGAATCTCTCCTACCATAGAAAAATCAAGAATTCTAATACATAATTTATTTTGTGGATAAAACTGAACCAACCTATCTTAAAAAATAATAAATAAAACGTATAAGAGCCATTTAACGTACATGCTACTCTTTTGACCCTTTTAAATTTATTTGCATCAATCTCAATCATTAAATTTATTTATATATATAATTATCCATAATGAAAGTTGATAAGATATAAGATTTATTATTTATTATTTTTGTTTTTAATTGAAGAGAGATTGTTATTATAAAAAATTTATTTAATAGATTTTTAATTTTATTTTATTTATTTCATAAATATAAATTATAATATATGTATTATATTATATATTAGGCTAATATGATTTTCTTTTACATAGATTTTTAATCTTGTTGTGATTTTAGTTACATCTATTATGTTTAGTTCTCTTTGTTTCTAGATTTAAATCTAGATATTTTTATTAGGTATTTTTATTGAACAAAACTACTTAAATATTTTTAATGGTTAAATTAGATCGAAATTTTGTCATCTTATCAATAAAAATAATCATATATATTTAAAAAATTAAAATAGTTAAAAAAGAAAATAATCTGATATATTTTTATTTTATTGATTTAATTGTGTTTTTACTTTTTTGTTTGAATAAATAAAATATTTATATTTAAAATAATAAAAATTACCTTAAAATTATAGAAAATAATGCTTTTAAAATTTATAATAATTAAATAATATCTTATTGATATTTAATATTGAAGTTTTTAAATGATATTAGTTTAATTTAAATAATATTTTAATAAAATAATGGATTGTATTTTTTAAAATAGTTAAAAAAAAATTAAATTTAATAAATTTAATTATATAAATAAATTTTCATCAAATTAAATTAATACTCTTACACGTATTCATGACTTGAGTTCACTTTTGTTGACTTTTTAAAGTCATTTAAAAAAAAGTAGAGATTGTGAATCAAAAAAATTGAGTAATAAATATATGAATAAACCGAGCCTTTAAAATCTATTTTAGATTTAACATTCATCCTTTTTATTAATAAAGCACGTGGGTGATATCAATGAGTAAGTACTATAAAATTGGGTGTTTAAAATTGAATCTATCTGCGTTAATTTATATAATTAATAAATTATAAAATCTATATACGATGAGTTAGATCGATTTTTATTATTAATTTTTTTATAAAAATTAATTTAATTTATATTTATATTATATTATATACTTTTTAATTTTAATATAATTTTATTAAGTAAAAAATAATAATTTTATAAGTTTGATTTTCATCGTTTTGCAATTAATATTTAACTCTATTTAATATTTATTTTCAATTTTATATAAATCATATTATTATTTATTTAATCAAATATTTATTATTTTATTAAACACTTATTTATATATGTCCTTTATACATAAGTTGATATTAAATTAAATAATAAATATTTGTTTTAACTTTTAGAATAAAATTTAGAATTACAATATATATTATTTATAAAAATATAAAAAATCCTTCTAAGCTTTAATTTTACTTAATTATTAAAAATTAATATTAAAAAAACATAAAACACAATAATTAATTCATCAAATCCAACTCAATCCAAAAGATTTAGTTTAAATTGAATTAGTTTTATAGATTTTATTAGATTACATAAATTCTTATTTTTTTAAAATTAATTTTATTAGTTCTATTTTTAACTTAACTTAAATTTAAATTAATCTACTGTGTACACACCCTTACTCAAAATGACAAAGAATGTATAACAAACATTTCATGGAGCTCACCAATCATAAAATCTTTTACTATAAAAATGTTAAGAAAATAAATTACTAGCTAATGAGTTAAAATAAAAATAAAAATAAAAATAAATTATATTATTTTAATTAATAATCATTTATTATATTAATTATAATATTTTTATAACTTATATTATAAAGAAGTATTCCAACTTCTATGACTAATGCTAAATTAAAAAAAAAAAAAACAAAAGGTTGAACAATCAACCATCGAAACGTCCTATATATATATTAGGTGTTAAATTACCACCTATATCATTACATTCATTTTAAATAAATATGCCAACAGTAAATCTCTACTTTTTTTTAAGATAGATATAGCATTCTTTCAAGTTAATTTCTTAAATATTTTAATTATTTTATTTTTACGATAAATAATTAAATTACTTTCTATAAAATGAGAAATATTAATTAATCACTCTTAAATAATATAATATTAATTTATTAATAAAAAATTATAACATAATAATAAATTTAATAGGAGTAAAATTTTTAGTTTATAAAACTTACAAAAATAATTGATAAAAAAATATCAAAACTATTGTACTGTTTAAATTTAATTTTAAACTATTAAATAAAATGATGAATTTTCCCAAATTAAATTCATTTTATTATTATATCATGATTTTTATTAATAAAATAATATTTAATTACATAAAAATGATTAAAATGTCTCACTTTTAGGAAGAGTAACCTAAGTATCTATTATAAAAATAAAATGATTAAAATATTATAATACAAATTGGTTCTCATAATGCTTAACTTTTTTTTTCAAAAAAAAAAGTAGTAATATTATAAAACACCAAAAATCCAAAGGACAAACCAAAAAAAAGAAAAGAAAAAAGACTCCAGGAATCTAACATCAACAACCCTAGAGCTATCTAAAGAATTAGACTTGAGTCTTTCTAGCACAAACTCAAGAACATGACTAAGAAAGCATTCCCAACAACACCATTCATGCATAATCCAACAGGTAAGAAACACAAGAACATCCTCCAAGCTCACCGAACAACAAAAACAAACATAGCTTACACCTAAGAAAACACCAAACTACATACATAGGACACAACCAAGCAAACACAAATGAAAGAAATTAAACAACAGCAAAACCATCAACCAGATCCCAACTCTCCTAAGCAAGTGAGGAATTAAAGAGAACAGATAAACACAGCTCACACCTCAATTTGTCATAGAAGCCTCATCCATGCTACCAACATTTCCCACATCACGACCACCATTAGTTCCATAAGCCAAAGCATCAGCCAACAAGTTTCCAAATGATCCAGTCTCGTCTAGACCTTTTCAAGGACGATTTCCAACCTTCATCCCCCCAACAACACCACCATTGCCTTTATATTCTCTTTATTCTTGGTATACACCTTATTTCCAGCCTTCTTTTTACCACTCTCTCTATTGTCACCCTCCTTCACCACTTACTTTGCGTAACTAAATTTATTGAATTAATAAAACTCAACATTTATTGAATTAATATAGATACTTATTGATTTTAATTTTTTTAATTATAAATGTAAATGAATTTAGACAATTTAAATATACCTTTTTTTATTTCAAAAATCCAAGCACTAAGAACCAAAAGAATTGAAAGATTAAACAAGACTCTCGCTCTAACAGACCCATTAGTGCCATTAACCAAAGAAAATTTGTCAATCTCAATAACACCACCAACATTCTCAATTTTGCAAGCTACAATAACGTCACTTCACCGGTCTATAAGTAAATCTTGAAGTTGAATCTAAATTGGTATAAAGTTAAAATTCAAGTTGATAGAGATATAGTAGGACATAAACATTGAACTACAAGTAAGCACCCATCAAAACTCCATGAAACATGCGACAGTTCCTTCTCCTCCTCAAAATAGAACACATATGTGTACCCATCCACAACCTTTAACTCCATGCCACCATTCTTTGTCCATATCCTCTCATATCCTCTCATGAACACACAACAAATCATTGATTCAACGATTTCTTTTCGATTAGGTTACTATTCTTCAATGCAAGATCGATATTACCTACTCTATCGAGAATTCATTCCATTGTTGAAATGAAATAACATATAAAACTAAAGCATAAATTGCACACAAACAAGACACACGAGAATCATAGAATCAATCAAATAGATAAAGATTGAACAAAATAAAATGAATTAGAACACAAGAACTCTAAGAAGAGAATTGAGCCAAAATTTTAGGGAAATAAGAGAATAGCCAAATGTTGGGAGCGAGAGATAAAGAACACTCTTAGAACGACTTTCTTATCATATAACATATTTGTTCTTCTCTTTTTACAATAGCTGCTAGCTAGTTCCACATTTCGTACATGGAGAATATGGACATAGTATAGAGCCTTTATTACTTTATTGATAATTTTTTTAAAACTAGTAAAAATTTATCTCAAAACTCGTAGTTTCGTATTCATAAATATCAAAATATTTTTATAATATAATTTAATAAAATAAAGATAAAATTATATCACATAATATATTCAATAGTCATACCAGAGTTTCGATAATATATTCAATAGCCACACCAGAGTTTCGATAATATATTCAATAGCCACACCAGAGTTTCGATGACATCGTTAATGACCCACTAGATGTAACATTTTACATCCACGTGTATTTTGATATGTAATATACTATATACATCGTATTTCATGTGATTCACATGATATAATTTATTATATTTAAATATATCTTTGTATGTAACTTGTTATATACATCATAGTGTTAGTAAATTATGATTATATATACATTTATATTTGTATGTAACATGTTAAATTCGCTAGAGCTCCGATAGAATAATCGTTGTTGGCTACCAGAGTACCAGTGGAGTCATCGAAGTTTTGATAAGGTCACCGATGGTAGTTTTTGAAGATACAATGGATGTGACTTTGATTATTTAATGAAATTATAAGGTTTTTTTAGTTTTTTCATTACTTAAATTGATATAAAACTATAATTTTTTAGATTAATTGTTACTAGTTAAGAAAATTTGATTAATTTATTATAAATAAAGGTATTTAGGTCAAAAATTATTATACATGTAGAATTAGAAAATACCGAAAATAGTGGGATATTGTCATTGAGTAATAATCATGTCATTCATATTGAGATTTAATCATAATTTTGAGACTTTTATATAACTTATTTATATAGAGAAGATTTCAAATATAAATTTTAGGTAATTATATTGTCAAAGCAAATATAGTTAATGTCAAAATAATATTTTTTAAAAATCTTAAAATATTAAATTATAAGATAAAATATTTAATTGATATGAAATTAATGACTTTTACTTAAAAAAATGTTAATTCTCATTTTGTATATTTACCAATAAGATATTCTCAAAATAAAGCTTTTTCTTTTAAGTAAATACACTTATTCGGCAACCACTACCGCACGCAATTTCGACCTAATCCAACCCTCGTTAAATTGATCCGCAATTAACTAAAAAATTGTTACTTGCATCCGTTCACTCCTTGAACCAATGGCAATGTATCATCTTTTAAGCCATCTAAAAGTTTAAAGATTTCTCATCCAACTGTTTTTTAATAGATTTTATTTATAACACAAATATTATTTTCTTAATACATCTCATTATATCAATTATAAAAAGGATAGGATGATATTAAGGTTATTATATTCGTATATTTAAGATATTTTAATTTTAAAATTTCTAATTATTATATTTTAATTTTAAAATTTTATTAAGATAAGAAATTTTAATTCTTAAATTTTATTAAAATTAAACATTTTAGTCTATATTAAATTTAGAGATTAATCTACCCCATCACAACATTTTAAGAACCACACGTACTTTTTTCTTATAAAATAAATATAAAAAATCACTCAAGATTGGTATGGCGAGCCCGAATAGAGTCGGGGCTCTGACCCAAAGCAATACCCAAATTGTGAATCACCATCTCAAACAGTACGAACAAGGCCCCCTCATACACACTCCCCATAGGAAGCAACAGCCTCGTTTCCACCGTCTGATCTCCATCATCTGCCATGGTCTGCGCTGGTACATAACCAACTACGCTGGCGTGCTTCACACATGATCCTTTCTCCGGCTGAGCCGTCAGCAACACGACTCTTCCACCGTAAGATCGAGCCACGGAGCATATAGCATCAACGGTGGAGAATCCACCCGGGCCCGCAGATGCGATAAGGATATCTTTGCTGGTTACAGGGGGTGTGGTCATGTCAAAGACGAAATGGGTTGAGAGGCCGAGATGGGCGAGTCTCATGCAGAGTGCTTTAAGCATAAGCCCCTCTCGGCCCACTCCATAGAGAAAGACCTTGCCGTTTCGGATTGCTGTGGAAGAGAGTTCGGTTACAAGCAAGTCTAAAACTGGAGGGTGTGGGTGGATAGGTTGTGTGAAGATGGAGGATATGTGGTTGCATATCTGTTTGGCCATCGATGCCATTGAGTTCGGGCTTTCAGCTTTAGACTCAGATGCCATCTATTGATGATAGAGGTTGGGTACTGACTGACTGACTAACTGGTGAGGAGCTGAGTCAGTTTTTGTTTGTAAATTTATGTGAACATTATTTAATTGAAGGTGATGATGGAACAAGTAGATGTTTTATATTATAAAATATTAAGTGAGATAAGGATAGATATTATATTTTTTTACTTATTTTTTAAAATTATATATTTTATTTTAATAAATATATATGATTTAAATTAATTATAAATAATATCTTATATATTTTATAAGGAATGATATCGGAAAATTATTTTAAATTAAATTATTTATATCATTTAATTTTTAAGATTGTTAACAATATTATTTGTCTTGAAAAAATGTGTAAATTAAAAATATAATGTAATTTGTTTTTAATAGGTTATTTTTTTAAAACTAAAGAATTAAATAATACTAATTTTAATTTAAAAAATTAAACATTAAAAATAACATACATTAAAAGATCTGTATGACATTTTTCTTTATTTTATTCTTTATCTTTTAAGTATATTTTTATTTTATTCTATAATTTTTTTAAAATAAATTATTTAAACTATTTATTTAAATTCTAAAAATATGAAATCTTATAATTATTTATAATTTATTCTTATTATTTTAAACTAAATTATAACAAAATTTCATCATTATTATTTAGTATAAAAAGATCGAGTATTATTATTATTATATATTTTTGACTTTTTTCTTTCAATTAAATATTATTTATTTATTCAAAATTTTCTTTTTTATTATAAAATTTTATTTTTCGTTTATTTTTTTATAATTTTTCATTTATAAAAAAATAAAAATAAAATAATATTTTGATATTTCTTCTCTATTTGTGGCTCCCATTAATTGATGACCCTAAAATAAGTGGACTTACATTTTGATTTTTGTAAGCGTTTAAATGTAAAATTCAAAATTTAGGATGGTAAATTTACTGATAAAAATTAAATAAAAAGTAATAATATTGTCATAATATAAATTATTAATGTCAAAATAATATCTTATTAATAACAATCTATTCAAAAATAATAACACTAAAATATAATTAGTATTATAAATAAAGCAGATATTTTATATATTTTTATTATATCAATAATAAAAATATATTACAACAATACAATACCCTTGATTAAATTATATATCATGTATTAATGTGCTCCGCCCTCAAGGAACATAAACAATAAAACAAAACAAAAATTTGTTTCAATTTCATGCATGTATCTAAAACCCACAACACAACGAGGTGTCTTTGACTTTTCTTTTTTGAAGTACACTAGAATTCTTTTTATTAAATAAATATTTCAATTTAGATTCACAAAAATATGATAAAAATCATACTATTTAAATCTGAATTATTTGACTGATTGATAAATTATAACCTAATTTATTAACTTCTTACTTCTCTAACATTATATTTAAATATAATATTTACTTTTATTTAATGCATACAATATATATGTAGCATGACAACAAGTAATAATATTAAAAAAATGTTTTTCATATTAAAAAATATTAAAATGAGAATTAATTAAATTTCATATAAAATTACACATCCTCTTACTTAGTAAGTGAATCTTATATGAGAACCACAAATCATATAAGAATTTTTTTTTATATTGAATTTTTGATCATTTAGGGTTGGTATTTTGGATTTGGAGTACTTCAAATGTACTCCAAAATCAACTTTAAATGTATTGGTACTTTTTAAGCTAATTTAATAATAACTTTTAACTAATTGAGAATTTTACAAAAATAATATCAGTTCGTCCATTTTAAAGAGATTTTTGTCTGCTCACATTTTACATTTTTCATTAAATTCTGACTAAACATCTTTAATTTAAAACTTTAATTAGGTTCGTGCACAAATCAACAATCTTTTAGAATTTATAATTTGGTTCTCAAACTTTTAAATCGTACGAATAATTTTCAAATTTTTAAAATTTGACACATAAATCTCAAAATTTTGAATTATAAATATGTATTTTAACAACCAAATTAAAACCCATGTGTGAATTCTTAAAAATCTAATAATTAAATCATATAATTTAAAAGTTTAAATATATATGTTAAGATTTGATTAAAATAACTAAATTATATCCATGATAATATTACTATTATTAGAAAATGAGATATATTAACATTTATACCAATATAAAACTTCATATGGTAGTTTAATCCATTTGAAAGGTTTTATTTTTATTTTTAGAAAGTTTTACTATATAAAACTTTTATATAGTTGGTCATTCAACAATTTTTATCTTTTTACAAAATATTTTAAAATTGAACATTTAATTCCAAAATATAAGAATTCAAAATTGAAATGCATGACCTTAATATTTAAAATAATTTAAATAAGTTCAACAAAAAAATTAAGTAAGCTTCCCAAATCAACTTATAGATAAAATGATCTGTAATCATTTAAGATAAACTGAGTTTGAACGAGTTGAGTCAGCTCAGTTCATTTTTGATTCACTTAAAAATTAGATAAATTAAAATGAGTTGAGCTTGAGTAAGCTAGTTCATTTGAATCAAGATTCAAAGTAATGAGGCCAAACCTACCTTTTAAAAATGTTAACTAATAAGACTGACAGGCCATAACATAAGAATCAGGAAGCTTAAAGACACTAACTAGTTACCAGTTGTTCCACCACGTATTCACTAGGAAAGGAGAAAGAATAATGCTTTAGTTATACTTGTTTCTCTCTTCCTAAGGAGAATTCATCAAGGAAAATAAATTTGCCTACAATTTTTTTTTTAATTTGCCTACAAATTATTCAAATTCAGACCATAACTTCTGAAATCACATGAAACTGCAATATAGGAGCAACCATGATGAGTAACAAACCTAATTTAGTCATTTTCCTTGCTCTGTCCAAAGTATCTGTTGTTGCTTGAATTTCAAGCTAATTGATTGGGCACAACGGAAGCTGGGGCCTTCACCTTCTCCTTTACAGCTGGTTGTGATTCTGAAAGAGATTAAATCAACACAGATTTTGGTCATATTAACTCTCAGCGACGCAATATATATGTAGGAAATTAAACAGCAGTTGATATAAAACTAAATAGGACAGGTTAGATGTGAATCATATAATTATATATTTTTCAAAGATGAGAATTTCTTAGACCTTAGTATAGGAAAATCTCAGGGCTTCGTAAATATATATTTTTTTAATTGCTTCTTTTTGCCTGAAGCTATGTTGGGGCTCGATTGAATTCATTTTGATTATGCATCCATAAAAAAAATTAAAGGGTGAATTTTTTTTAAATAAGAATTGAAATTAGAATGATGATAATTGATAAGTTAGAGAGAGATTACTCGAAATGAGGGCTTTGGGTCTGGTCTTGAACAAAATCCGCTGCCGAATAATTCCGATGACATTAATTTCAATACTGGCCGAATTCGCATCATCGCTCTGGTCCAGATCAGAGTGTTTCACTTTCTTCAGCACCAAGATTGGTTTATTCAAGGGCACTTTCGTACCAGTCAATTCATGATACCCAATAGTTAAGGTATACGATTCCTAAACAACCAAACATAAACATAACCCAATTTTAACCAATATTTCAAACTATTGAAGGGATTGAGAAATTCGGTTTTAGTCTTCAGGGTCAGAATCACAAACCTGAGAAGAAGGGCGGCATAGTTGGCCGATTTCGAAATCTTGGAGGCGATCTTGAAATTGGGGATGAACTTCCAACGCTCCTTGTAATTCTATGATGGCCCATTCTGGACACTTCTCTCCGCAACTGCACTTTACCTTAATCTGCATTTCTAACCCACAATTCTCTGCGCTGTGCCAACTGTGTAATTTTCACTATCGTGATTACTGATTCATTAGTGAGAAACCCTCAGATCTGGCGCCAAATTTCCCTCCGCTAGTATATCATCAATTCATCAGAACTCTAAAGGACAAGTGACGATGTCGGTTTGTCTGGGCCTGGATTATTCGGCCCAATCACGTTTCATTATTTGCAGCCTGCGTTGGATCTTGTAATATATGAGGTTTTTGTTTAAAATTGTCTTGTTATAGTCGGATTCATTACTCTAATGGTAATTCTTTTTATCAAAAAATATTTATATGAATTTATATTTTTAAAGTAATATATTAATAGTAATTTATTTTTTTTACAGTCATATTATTCATATATCATATTATATAGATTTTATCTTCTTTAATTTATTAGGTTATTTTTTCTCTTATGTTTTGTATTAGTTTCATCTATTGGTCTTTAATGTTTATATTTTACATGTTCTTATTTATCTTTTATTTTAGATATCTTTCTATGTAAAGTTTCTTTTTTCAAACTCAAGTACTTGAATGTTATCTCATTTTTTTATTCAGACTTGATGCTTATTGAGTTTTATCATTTGTATTTCTATTATCTATAGAACATGTATCTCTCTTTAGTATTATTGACTTCCATATATTATTATAACTAGATTAATATGTTTAATTGGTATTTATTTTGATTTGAGTTGTTCATTTTTTCTAATCATGTTTCTTGTTTTTGGTTTTAAAACCTTAGTCATCTCTTATACTTAAATGTTTTAACATCTAATAAAAATCTCAAGTTTTATCACAAATCCATCCATCTCTCATTTGGTTTGTCTCGAAAAAAAAAAAACAATCGTAACCAACTTGATTTGATTCTTTAAGTTGTTTTAAGATTTATTTTCATCTTTTTGTGGTTTTATTTTGTTTTTGAGTTAAACTGTATTCTTTTGTTAATAATGTTTGAATGAGCTTTTTTTTTATTAGTTTTGAATTATTTTAAAGATGAATTATTCTTAATTTTTTACTATTTATATGAGTGATTGTTAAAAAATTTAATTTTATATCATTGGTATACCTAAAATTAAATATAAAGATTAATAAATTTTGGTTATGAATATGAGTCACCATGTATATATTTTGTTAAATATGGCTACTACTGTACCAAACCTTTTAAATGATATAATTATTTTTTACTTATATTCACGTGTTAACCATGTGGTGAAATTTTTAATTTAAAATATGAAATTAAACCTTAAAGTAGAACTGGATAGAAAAATGGTAAATCAATCCAGACTAGAACATTGTATTATTTCGAACAGTCCAATTCAATTTGAAAATTTTAAATTGTTTAAGTTAGATCGAATCATTTAACTTGTTATACTTAAAATTTATATTTTATAAACATAATAGTATTTGGAGTTGAGTGATAAAATCTATTACTATTCAACTTGGTATTTTAAAATCTAACACGTAAGACTAGTAAAAAAATTAATTATTTTAACAATAGTAAGTAAATAAATAAAATTATTATAGTTGAGGTGATCATGTTTCGAATTAGGATAAAAAATATTAATAAAATACAAAAATCTAACAAGATATTGCTTGATTGGTGATAATATAAAAGTATTTCATGAGTATTTTAGTGTTCATATTCTAAGTGATTCAAACTAACCAAATTGGATTAGAACAATTTTAATGATTTAATCTTATTAGTTTGATACATATAAACAATGCATTTCAATTTGTTTAATTTTGCAAAATAAGTACTAGATACGACCAAGTCTACCTCTACATTAAAGAAAATGGGATTACTATTATACTAAGTTTAGAATATGAGTCCAAATAATTACATTTTGTATGAACAAAACAATTTTTTTTAAAAAATGTTTCAAAAAAGAATCAATTTATCATATAGGTGTATCACTTCAAGTATTAAAAATTTCATTATAATTAAAAAGTTATAATCGTCACTTTCCACTTATTTATTCATTATTATTATTATTCTTTAATTTCTATTCGTAAATTCAATACCAATTTGAACATCTATTTTCCATTGCAAAACGGAACATAAGCCCATTTTTAAACTTTGCCCTATGTTGGGCTATATTTTGGACAAAATCCCTCGTAGATGGGTTTTGAAGTTGATTAAAAACGCTGAGATTGGAAAACTTCACATTACAAGTGAACGTTTCTTTTGGTCTTAGGCTAATTACTGAATTGTTTAAGCTCACTGTTCACATAAGACTATTAATGATGAGTAAAAGTGTCCAAATTTCTCCACGTTTAGTTTTCAATGTGATGAATATGCGTTCGTATTTATCGAATAAATGCATACGTATTGAACATGTGTATAAGAAATTTTCACTTGATGTCATTTGAACTCCTACTCATATAAAATGAAAATGTACCTAAGGATTTAAAACAAACACCTATATTTTTATTTGAACAACTCAATATGCATTCGAAAATAAAGACTAGGGTATGGGCACGGCTATAGGACCTAAACTGTTGAAAGAAATCTAGTACTTCAAAGCCAAGCAGTGAAGAGCTGCCAAACTAACTATAAAACTTGCTGAAGGCAGTCTCTTTCCATTAAGAGTAAATACTCCAAGTACAACATTGTCTCTGGCACAAGAATCATGAAATATTCATCTCTATCAAATCTATACAAATTTAGAGTGGGTTTCCTTTTTTGACACTCCTCGATCACCATTTGCATAATGTAATTGGTTAGTTTCAGAGAGATCCCTTACCTAACTTCCTGGCGGACAGTTCTGCTTGCTGTGATGTAGGCTCATGCAGTACTTGACCCTATCAAGTATCAACGCATGCTTCTTCAGACCACAAATTGCTCGTAGAATATACGTTAAAGCATGTGCTACCGGAACCAATATAGTTATGCTCATATAACTACTTCCTTGGCTTTTTGGATGTGCTTAATTTCTGCTCACAGTATTCCCCAATACATGTATCATAATCCAGAGGGATTGCACCAGTCAGAGTTTTTATTGCAAATTCTATGCAAGGATCTAACCATGAGCCAATAAAGGGTTGCTCAACAGGGGATCCTGACTTATTATCAGATCCGATTTCCCTGACTTTTTCAGGGAACGAGTGGCTGGCTGAAGGAAGATGAGTAGGGCATCCTTGTTTTTTAAGAACTTTGTCTTCGGTTCCTACCTTCCCACCGGGCTCTTTTGGAGTAGGTGTGATCCGCGAAGAAGGCTCGCCACTTTTAGACTCTGGAAACATTTCAGAGCTCTCAGAAGCATCCAATGGCATCCCCGTGAGAGTTTTTATTGCAAATGCAATGCATGGGTCCATTAATAACTCTCCGAGAGGCAAGTCGGGCATTGAACCTGGTTTCTCTTCAACCTTATCATTGGTTTGAACATCTCCCCCATGCTCAGACTGAGGAACTTTGATCTCCATAGAAAAAACATTACCCTTTTGCTTATCATCGCTATCATTAACTATACCTACATCTTTAACATGCTTTCCAGCATCTGCAATGACTAACTTCCCAAGTTTGCACGACTTGAGAGGCAATTCCATGTTTTTAGAAGTGCTAATGCTGCACACCACCGCCTTGAGCTCACTTTCAACTATACCAGGCGGTTGGGATGGGCAATGTGCGGAGTAAGTAGGGGGCATACCATCACCTGCATGGGCTACTCCATTGTCAAACTGTATCTCTGCAACTTGGTGTGCACGAGTTCTTGTCTTCAGTTCTGGTACAGGATCAACATCGAGCCCAGCTAAACGTTTTGAAGCACGACGAGGCAGGTCAGGTTCTTTTTTCTCTTTTGATTTGCTGAGGTCAGGTTGTGTACCTTCCCTTCCTGGCAGTACAACCAAGCTAACTTCTGGAAGGGGGTCAGCTTCAAGCCCAGCTAGTCGTTTTGAAACTCGTCGAGGCAGGTTAGAGACTCTTTTCTTCTTGGATTTGGAGAGGTGAGGTTGTGACAGTCTCCTTCCTATCGGTATGAAATCACCTTCTAGGGATTGCTCATGTGACGGGATTTCTACTGCAGGATCTGAAATGAATTCACTTTGACAAAAACCAGCATCTCCCTTTTGCTGCAAAGTTTCGGCTGCCTTTGGATCTGAGTTGTTGGATTCAGTGACTGTACCTGCAGCAAATGAAAAACTCATCAGATGCAAGATCTTAAATATGAAAATGGATTGCATCAGTCGCCATTGACTAAATGATTCTATAATATCAAAAGAAGAACCCAATTTAAACCTATTCCCTTGTAGCAGAAACTGCTGAAGGACATATGAATGAATGAATGAATGAATATACACGTGAAAGTAGAGAATAGGCTATTAGAACAAAGGAAACATATATCAGTCGGATAGACTACTAAATAACAGTTGCAACCATGGATTGGTTTGAGATGGAAGTTGAGAACTTTACATCGATCAGATGCATGCTTAGAAACGGGAAGACATCCTTCAGCACAACTAGAAAAAATTACTTGCTCATCCTTCAATGCCATCTCACTTGAACATGAGTTTTGATCAAAACCATTTTGTTCCTTTGTGCAGCTGACTGCAAAATTCTGTATCTTGATTACAGCAAGTGACAAAGAAACAGGATAAAAGACAATAAGAAAATTGTGATAATCAACAAGTTCAAATTGAGGAAAAACTTAACTAACTATTCAAAGTACGATGATCACGAAGAAAAGATTGCAAATGCTGATCAAAGTTATAAGAAAATAACAAACTAGATAAAGATTTTTTTTCCTCGAAAAGCATATGCAAGTGTGGTTTCAATTTATATTGATTTAATTATTTATTCAATATTGTGACTAGCTAAGATTTATGAAGGTTAGTGTTTTTGATATACACAATAAGATCCAGCAAAAAGGGTCTCACCAGATCTGATGTGTAAAAAGGTATATTTTAAATTGAAATGTTTCAAATCAGATGGATCTGAATATCTGATTATACAATTGGTCTTATTTTAACTTGACATTTGCACATATGTTTATTGGACATGTGTTTAACTCATTTATGAAACTACGTTGAACATGTGTTCAGCGCCAAGGATGGGTTAAAAATGAACTTGGGGTTATCCTATACAATTTTTTTTTCTCTCCTGCACATACTCAGCAGTAAACCTCAGCTATAATTCATGTAAACAGAGACACAGCTAGGTTGTGAGCAGAAGGGGCACATGCCCTGCTCAACTTTTGTGTAAATCGAGTGGTATTGGCTTAGTTTATTGAACCAAACAGCAGAGAATAAAAAAGAAGAAACAAATAATAGGTTTGTGTACCCTAATATGTAGTAACAATTTAACTTTAACAACTAAGATACCAGCAAATACATTAAATATCTGTCAGCTGGAGGTCCCATCTTCAAATTCATTTTCTTAAGGAAAATTTCAGACAGCATGCATAAAAGGAGAAGAAAAAAAGAAGCATATATAAGCACCTAACGTTGATTTTTCTTTTTCTTGTTGCTAGTTAAGTGGTACATGGTCTACAACTCTACATGTTAAATTGTATTCATAATTTTCAATCGGAGATCATGTAGATTTTCCTAGTCCCAATTATTATTAACATAGTAATGTCATTGCCTAGGTACAAACTCAGCACAGGCAGGTTATTATCAGATCACACAATTCAGAATATCCATGAGTACACTTACAGAGGTTTTACTATCTTCCGACTCCTTATCACTTCCATACTTTGATTTCTCCCTCTGTCTTTCTAGCTCCACACTTTCAAGGTAGCAGAACGCATCTTTCATAGAGCGAAAAGCTTTTTCACTCACAGGATCAATATAGTACTACAAAGAGAAAATGATAGTTAAAGATATGCAATGATACAATAGATAAACAGTTAAAAGAATTTAACACAAACCACTTAATAGCTAATCAGACCAGAATATAAAAGAACAATAAATAATTTGCTAGGATCCATGATCAATAGGAAGAGGCAAGCTATATACAGTTAAAATGCTCATTAATTTTGCTCTTTTCAGGTTTTCTGTTTGTGAGGCAGGGATGGGGAAGGTGTAAGGGGGCACAGTGACAACTAGATATCAAACGAAAGAATAGATCATTTCATACCAGGTCTCTTCTTTTCTTTAGATCCCTTCCTGTCACTCGGATTTCTTTGATCCACCCTGGAGGTAACCCTTCTGCTACAACCTTCTCAACCACACCCTAAATTGGCCAAATAACAAATTCATTCAAATCCAATTTGCACATGATAAAATAATAAGCATCCAAAGGGAAAAATTGGGGGGAAAAATATATACGTAGACAACATTATTTTCTGATTGCTTCAAAGTGCCTTTATTTCTTTGTTTGGTTTCGTGATGGCCCATCTGACTAAGGTAGCGAGCTACCTCCGTCCTGGAATTGAACTTAGGTCCGTTTGAGGGAGCATAGTAATACTGCAATTATAATAAATGGTCATAAAGATATCACTAGATCATCTTGGGGAAAAAAATTACTTTCATTCATCTGCATCCTCATAGACAATTTTCTCTAGTAATTAGTATTGGTATAACACTATAACTACCAATGAATCAAATGTAAATGAAGCAGTAATAAGAAAAAGTTGCCTCCAAACAATGTGTTGAGCTGACAAAGGAAGTGCCTCACATCAAAGAGGTTGCAGGTTCGAGCCTCCTAAACAAGAATAAGTTGCTAGCCAAAGCATCCTAAACAAGAAGTATATGAGATTGAAATGGAAGGAAATATTGCAAAGTGACCTGACCACATAATTAATCATTAAGTTCTTCTCCCATACATTTATGTCCAAAGCCATTCTACAATCACCAATAAACTCTAACTTGTATCACATCTGAACGGTTAAATTGCATGTAATACCATCACTTTTAAATCAAAGTACGAGAGAATAATTCAGATGAAAATCAATCTAATCTAATGCAAATATACTCTCAACTGGGACCCAAAAGATAAAAATTGGTTCCTACTTCTTACGGAGTTCACCAAGTACCCAAATCCCACTTTTTCTCCAACGTTGATTTTCCATCAACAAAGACTCGAACCACATCTTTAAATTTTAATTTAAATGAAACCATGCAGTTTAACTTTAATGCAGGAGCAGTAAATATAAATTAAGACCTTCAAATCAGTACTGTTAAGCTTAAAGACTAGCTATGAACTATTAAAGAAATTTAAAAACCAAGAGAGAATTCTCTCACAAAGAAAGAAACGAAGAGAGAAGATTAAAAGACAAATAATAGTAAACCAAATACTAATTTCCAACCATAAACAAAAGATCGCAAATTCCCCAAAGTTTTAACCTAAGATTTTCATTGAAATTCAAAAAATGAAGAAGAACAAACATGTCATAAATTATTTAAAACTTCAACAAACAAAAGAGAGCTTTATGAATAGTACCTTGTCCTTCTTACCACAATTGCGTACTTTGACCTCCACGGTCCAACCCGGCGGAAGCCAATCCTCGGAACTTTGATCTGTCATTAAGCAAAAACCTAAAATCGCGGCGGCGATTTCCCGGAAATCTCTCTCTCTCTCTCTCTCTCTCTCTCCTCGGAGTCAAAGAAATGAAGTTAGAGTAGTTGGAGAAAAGTTGTCCTGAGACTGAGACCCACGTGTTAAGCAACACTCCTTCTCTAAGGTCCCGAACGTGTCCACTTGCATTTATCCTCTGCCGCTTTCTATATTTTTCCTTCAGTCCTCCGTTGCTTGCATTGTCATCTTCGATTTCTTTTACTTAAAATACTCTTTTAATGCTTTGGAAATGTAAAAGTTTAAAATAGTTTTTTTTTTTTTCCTTCAATTGGGATGACATGTGATCTGTAGAAAATAATAATTATACTAGTTTAATATAAAATACCATGTCATGATAATTTCTTCTGTTTATGTCCATTTTAGATTCCACTGTTTTTAGTAGTGTATTCGAGATGCGTTAGGGAGGTAATTCAGTGAAATAGCGACACGTTGCAAAGTTTAACATGGATTTACATTCAAACAGCCCCACTAGATTCAAACTGGTGCTGATTTCACAGTACACTTGTAGTGAAATTCCACTTTCATTTGCTTTAGTGAGGCTCAACATTTATGGATCAAACTCGGTTTACTACCAGTCAATATGTGTAGGATGGTGTCTTGCTCATTATTTCAAATTTATAACTTATCACATAACAGTTTTTCTATATTTGCATAAAACTCTTAAAATTGATTTTAAGTGAATATTAATAATTATTTTATCAGAAAAGTTGCGTCTAAAACTAATTATTTCAAAAAATAATGATAATTTTCTCTTAAAAATACCACTCAAAGCTGTGCGAAGCTATAGAAAAATAGCTTTTTTTTCTCTTTTCATCTTTCTCTTCATACATATATAACCTATTAGAGAGATTATTTCGTTTTAAGAAAGTTGAGTATTTTTTTTTTCTTTTAATTTATGCGTAGAAGAATTATTTTGAAGTTTTTGTCTTCATTCTTAGTAAGGAATAATCTGGTTTTTGATCACCATGTTTGTTACGGAGTTATTCTCCTATAACTACAAGTTTTCAAAATCTTTAGTTTGTGACTTGTCTTTGGTTTAAAGGACTTCGGGTTGTTTATGATTAAAGCTTCAAGGATATGTTGATTCTCTCTTTCTACAATTGAATATTGGAATAATTTGTCACAACCATGCATTAAGGTGGGAAGTAATGCATAGCGAACTTAAATGGCTCAATGTATTTCTTCATAGATTTTCATAATATTTTGATGAATCGTAGTCTTAATTTTATATTTAAATCTTTGTTGTAGTCAGAGAGATGAATTCTAACTTCTCTCTAATTTTCTCTTAATTGAATGAAGTCTTTTTTCTATAAAAATAATTATAAAACTTTGGAAGCATTTACCAATAGAATTGCTTTAGCTCGTTTAAAAGCACTTGCATTCAAAAGTAGAAACAGTTCCAAATAATCGCTTAGTGATGTGAACAAATTAATGTTCAGAGGATATATCATGCTCAATGGTAGCTAAAACACCAATAGAATTGCTTTACCCGTTTAGAAGCAGTTGCAATCAAAAGTAAAAGTACATCAAACAAGCACGTAGTGATGTGAAACATATTAATTTGAAAGCAGTTGAAAAAATGATTTCTTAATTTATATTTTACAGCTCAATGTTCAGAGCATATCATGCTCAAATCTCAATGGTAGCAAGGAAAGATCTTAACTCCTTAGCTTTCCTCACATGTTCAGATGACATCTCAGTTTCAGACTCACTCAACTCTATTACATCAATATGATGACCATTGACGTTTTTATCTTTAGATAGTAAATGTTTGTGTCTCAACGGGGAAGGACTTAACAGATCAATGATCTCATGCTTAGCATCACTTAGCAAGACTCAAAGATTGGTCCAGTATTTGAATGTTTGAGGCAACCATGCTATTTCCTGATATCACTTCTCTTGAAGCCAAAGAGGAACCATAAATATTGCTTCCAGATTCAATGTCAAGCAATAGATTTTGGAGTCTCTGCTCAACTTCATTCACAGAACAACTATCGCTTGATTTCTTTTGTCTTGCTTTGGGCTGATTTTGTTTCTTTCTTTGAGCTTCACTCTCTTCAAATTCCACAATCTTCTCAGGACAGGCCCTGCATGAAGAAATTGTTCCCTATTAAAAATTTGATTGGAATATGACATTTTGATTACTTTATTTTTACAAACTAAGCGCATTAGTCACTTGAGTGTTGTATTTTTGAACATTTTAATCATTTTTTGATAATTTTAGTTTCTTTAGTTTTTGGCAGAAAAAAATTGAACCTTACTTGCAGAGGACCAGTAGATGTTTGAACAGAAAAATAGCTCAAAAAATTTTAAAAAAATGTAAATAATAAAGTGATTAAATAGACTAAAATTGACATAATATGACTAAAATGTCCACAAATTTAACAGTAAAATAACTAAAGTGCATCCGTTTAAAACAAGATAACCAATGCATCCAACTTGTAAAAATAACACGACTTAGATACACTTTTTCCTTAAAAGTATTTGTTACCTCTTCAAAAGATCTACTGGTACTACAGAAATTTTAAGTCCATGTAGATTTTCCCATGAAACTTCGTAGCATTCTTTGCCCTGATTTTTTCTTGGCTTGATGATTCCAGATACAGGACACTTGATTGGCATCTATGAAGGCCCAAAAAGAAAGTTTATAGATAAAGGTCAAATAAGTTTAGTTAACTCAATTAGGTGAGCCACATCTTAACTTAACTCATCTAAATTTACGTGAATCGAGTTCAATTCAACTTACTTTTAAATGAGTTGAGATGAATAACTCATGAAATGGTTCATTTATTCTTCTAAAAAAATAAAAATTAAAACATATTAATAATTTATTTATAAACAAAAATGTTATTATAAATATACCTTCTTATTATATTTTTCAAAACAAGAAAAAAATAAAAGTGGTATATTTTAATTGCGATATTCTATAATAACATTGTCATTGTTTAAGAGGTAAGCCAACTACTCGTTATATTTGGTTCTTAGATATTACCTTGTAATTATATATTTTTTTAAACAAGAAAAGCATAAAAATAATATATTTTAATTACGATATTCTATAATGTCATTGTCGTTGTTACGAATAGGGTTTAACTAGGTCCTAATAGTCGTAATTATAAAAATATTATCATTAATAAAAACATTTTGTTAAATGTGCTCGTGAGCTAGATAAGCTGGACTTTTTCAAATCATAAGCTCATTTGATCAACCTTAAATGAACTCAACTACACCACTACATAAAGGCAATTAACATTAGCACGCAATCGATTTGTTGGTTGGATGAATGAGGAGTTCGGGTAGACTCATATAAGTTATTATTGAATTGTTACAAGAATCTAAACCTGCCATTTTCTCAAAATTTTCAATGATTATAGCAACAATTCCCAATAATAAGAATTTTTTTACTCAACTACTTGTTAAAGTTACCTTGTAAAAGAATAAACCAGGGGAAAAAACAGCAAACAGAAGAGTAGTACCATGTGCAATGGAAGCTGCACTCCAAGGTCTGATGAAGAAGAGCGCAAGTTTGCAAATTTCCGTAAATCTCTCTCAGCTATCTTTGGAAGGATATAGTCATCTGAACCAAGGAACTAGTTATCATGAATATGCCAATGACTAAGGTGTCTAGTTAAACCAATCTGATTACATTTTAGTGAGGGAAAAGATGAACAAACCTGTCTTCTCAGGAGGCCATCCAAATAACTGACTGCAAATTTGCTGAATCTTGGCAAGTTCAAAAGATTGCTGAACAAGGACCCTGCAGAGGACACAACAAAACTAAGTTTCAACCTGACTTTGGTAGACAAAGTCCAATAGAATAGATACTGCTTTGCATTTTTTAAATGAATTAACGACATAATTGGGCTAATTTTGTTACATCTCATGAAATCAATGCAACTGGGAAAAGAGCCAAAGTAGCAACTGTGTTGTCCGAAAGACTCGAATTTTCTTACTAGCATTTAGATAAAGACGGTCTTATAGCCTGTGAAAAAGAACATGTCATAGTTCTTTTCAGACTTGTAAGAAAATAGAGGGTGGATGAACATGTGACTACAATCCACACTACAAAGTACCAACAATGGAAATTTTATACCTACGTACAGCATCAGAACCTGCTGGGTGACACTTTGGCTTTAGATATGCTTTGATCACTGGCTGGGACTGGTCCTCCCTTTGACAACTAATCTTATTCTCTGCACCACCCATTAAATACTCAAAAATTAACAAGTTTGAGGTTCTGAAATTTCACAAAAACATGATATCTGAGAAGCTAAACATTTCACAGTTCAAGTATGCAGAGTACAGACTTGCAACAATTTATATGCACACGACAGAATTTGCAGTGAACAGTTGACTTCATAGAACTTTCCATAATAAGCATATGTAGTTTCATAATATACCATTCATATTCATCCCATGCTCCAACAGCTTCTCCTTATTACACTTGGAATTTTGAGCCTGTTTCTTTGAACCTTTTGTCTTCTTGGCAAAGGAAAGCCCTTCTGATGCTATTCTTTGGAGGACAGCATTGTTACCGATAGATTTAACTAATTGACAAGCTGATTCCTGAAGCCAGTAAAAATATCAGGACTAACCATTACCATTGTTCAGTTGACCATTTGCCCCACCTGATGAAATCTGCAGATACTCAAAGATAAAACAATACCTGAACTTAAAAGAATGGGTTTGAGAACATACACGGCCCAAACCATAAACTCCAGAAGAGTAATCACATCCAAGAAGTAGAGCAAGAGTAATCTGCAGACATGAGGTAAACCAATTCAAAGACTTGCACCCATGTAATAAACTAATACAACTGTCTTGGCTTACATTTATAGTTCTCACTGGTAGACACCACACTCAGAAAATTGATATGGAACACATCAGAAGCCTATATGATGTTTACAACGGTACAGTACCAATAGTAATGCCATGAAATTTAGGATAGTAACTTATTAGATATTAAAGGGTAATAAAAAACACTATATTCAATCACAAAACAAGAGTACGTACAAGAAATATAAAAAATCAATAAAAAGAAAAGAAACTAGAAAATCACCAATGAGTTCCTTCCAAATCCAAGTTGTCTCTCAATATCTTCCATCTCATAGCAGATAACATAACCACCATCTCCTAATTCATTTTGCAATGATTAATTAGCAAACGATAGCAAAACATATTATAATATAATATTGCAGGAAGCCAACTCACTCACCAAGACATATATCTCTGTATACTGTCCTTGCACCAAAAAGGAAGATATCTGAATCTGAACTAAAGCATCCATCCTGCATTAAAGATAAGATTAAGAACTTGCATAATAAAATGTTAACAAATCTTGATCAAGAGAACGGTACAACATTTTTCAAAAACTTTTGGTGGATACTAAAGAAATTACCAAAAAAGAAATATTGGAGAGGAAGAAGGTATTTTCTTACACATAATGATTCTGAGTTTAATAAAGCACACTGTGGTTCAGCTTCCTCAATCCTAAATATAGACAAATGATATGTTTAATGAGTTAGCCAATGGTTCTAACAGAAAGGAATTCGTGTTTTGCATAACAAAAGGACACATAATTTATACTTCTTAAAGGATAAATAATTACCCGTCTAAGCAACGAATACCAAGTGCCATGCCCAAGACTTTTGCTTCCTTTATCATGCATGAAAACTCAGATCCCATATTTCTTGGAAGTGAAGACAACTTTTCTGAATTTGATTCATTAACCTGCCTTCACTAGTTAAACTTTAATGTTTCACCATGAAGAGCAACATACACGAGTATATGTACATACTTGAATGTAAAAAGAAGTGGGTACCCTGTAAAAACATTTAGAATTTTGACACATGAGGTTTCTGAGTTTCTCACCTCACTTACAGAATTTAAGCGGCGTCTGTAAGTTGCTAATTTGATTGCAGGAATTGATCCATCTACCAAGAAGAAAATATCACTTTGGAGTTTAGAAGGGAAAAATGATATATTAAATTAATCGTCCATTTATAATTGTTACTCCTTTTGGTTGAGAGTGATTTGAAATCAACACATCCTTTGTCCTTTAAGAGAAGTAACATTTATTTTCGACCAAACAAATTTAAGATACATGCTCTCATACAGTCATACTAGAATAATTACTAAAGTCTAATTCAAATCACATAATTTTATGTCAAACATCTAAACGTTTTCTTGAAATTGCTCTCGACCAAACTAATACCATTGAAACCAAAGAAGCACGTCCAAAGGAGTCCTCATCAAAGGGTGCAGTATCGAATTGGTCCACTATATTTAGCAAGTTGAGCACTTTAGTCTACTAGCTTATAACTAGCACCCTAGAAGTCCACTATGTTAGCAAAGTAGGACCTTATGAACCATTTAGTGATTTGACTGACATTGACATTTTTAAAATACACCTCAGATGGAGTGATATCAGTGGTATTGGAAATCCCTTGATGAGAGAAGTTTAATTGTAGTTGATTTGTTTAGATGTGAATGTGAGTCTTTGAATGATAGAATCGATGGTGGCAAAAAAATTTGCCACCCTTGTTTCGTTGTTTGAAGACTCATGCATGTAAATCAGCTAAAATCTTATTGTCATGAACTTTCCAACACAATTGATATCATAGCCATAGGAGGTGTTTCAAAATTCAATATCACTCAAACCATCAAATGGACTTTTAAGGTACTAATTCACTAACATAGTGGACTTCTAGAGTATTAGTAAAAAGCTAGTGGACTTAAGTGTACAACGGGTTAGTCACATGGCATAGCTGTGGAAAGTATCCATGACTAACCCTTGAAAATGAGAATTTGAACTTTGGACGAAAGATATATATGCATATTTCTTTTCCTTTTTGTTCTTTTTCTTTTTTTGAGTTGAGAAAGGTTAGATACACGCTTTTAGCAGGACTCTATGCTGTGACTTGAAAGCCATATTAGTGGAAGATACCATCTGAGTGGTGATATACATGCATATTTCATAGCTGAAAATAATGGTTTAAAATGAATGGAAAAATTATAACTATGTTCTTATTATTTCTTGTAAAGTAACACAATCAAAGCATTTCAAATGTAGGAAAATATCCAGAACGATAAATAAAGAAAACACCATTAGTGATACAAGAAGCAAGCAGCTAAGTTTAGAAAGAGACACCTCGGAGTAAAGAAGGCGATAATTCTAGGAAAAAAAGCTACAGAGGAGGAGCAAAGAACAAACCCGTAACGAAAATAAGGTTGCAATTCAAAGAAAGAAGAGCTCGAAGGCGGTGGAAAAGACCTTGGAGATAAACTTTATCCTTCAAACAAGAGTGTGATTTGCTCACATTTTGGAGTTGAACCATCCAACAGGAGAGATCTATGCATAGTCTTTTATTTCTGTACCACAAATTCATACCCATTAATAAGCAATTGTTTGTTCAGTAATAAATAATAAAAATTAGAAAAACCACAAAATCGTTGGTCGCAAAGAAATTGAGGGGAAATAGAGTAACGGATTGAAACTCACTGAAGATGATGAAGTGGGAGAGTTTTCCTGCAGGATTCGAGTATATCCCATAAGTTTTTCACGCCCATCTCTTTCTCGCACTGTCAGAGACGACGTAGTCTCTTCAAAGCTTCAAACTTTCAAGGGGAAAGAAGTTCAAAGTCAGTTTTTTTTTTATTTCTAATTTACTGGAATACTCAGTACTTATAATTACCAGCCATTATCCACGTGCATTGCACGTGATATCTGTAACGAATGTAGTATTATATATCATTAATTCAATTTTTATTTGTAAATTCACAAAAAAAAATTACTAATAAAAAATTTATACATAATTAAGTAAAAATTAACATAAATACATAGTAATTACATGTTCATCTCTAACATAGTTTGTGATAGTATTTGTATCTTTTTTTATGAATATTATATCTCATAAAAACATATTTCAAGCCTTAGGAACTAACTTACATCAAATGTTTGTGAAAATAAACATAGGTTGTTATATAAGAATACATGAAGAGTAGGCTTGGGATTATTGGAACAACAATAACTTCTATCATAGAAGTGTGTTTTGAAATTGATAAGACGAGGTGGAATAGAATTGATGAGATATGTAATAAATATAGAAAGTTTCGTCTTAATAACATAAGGACACTTAAGCCTTGATTAGGAAAGCACAAATAAATTTCAATAAGTGTCTACTCTTATATTCGATCACACTACTCTATTGAGGTGTATTCGAAGAACTGATTTGATGAATTGAGTCAAGAGTCTAAAAATTACTTTAGAATTATAGTATTTCCCACCATTATCACTTCATAACACTTGTGTTCAAGCATTGTATTGCATACAAATAGTGTTATAAACTTCTAAAACTACAACGTAACATTTGATTTGAATTTCATCAAACACAACCAAGTCATTTAAATACAATCATCTATACAAGTAACAAACCAACATGATCCCCCAAATATGAAAACTTTGGATGATCCCAAACATCAGAGTGAATAACTATAAAAGAAATTAGATTTTATTTAAAATCAAAGAAAGAAAGAAAAAAACATGATAGCTTTTTACAAGTTCATACACATCACATTTGAAAATAAAAATATCTAAATTTGTAAATAAACTAAGAAATAACTTTTTCAAATAACCAAATGAGTCATGTCTTAAATGTCGTTGCTACAGCTAGATCTCAATTATTTTCTTTGATGAATCATTGCTCTCGATTGCTAAAGCTTGTTGTTATCTATTGGAAGTTTTTGACTTCAAGTCCAAGCAATACAACTTCCCTCTCTTAACACCATGATTTATCCGATCGTCTTTGGTTTCAAGGGATATCGTCTATGGTGCCTTGAAACGAAAAATATAAACTTCAATAGATATGTTATCTTTGATGAATCTGCCTTGTTAAGAAAGGTAACTGAAAAGATTGAAGGCACTTTACAGTATGTGGAGCAAACTTCGAAGCAGGTGGAGTTTGAAAGCAAAATCGTTGACTCAATTGATAGAGATGAGACAGAAGCCAATCCTCCATTGGCAGATGATGAATCAGATGAAGAAGAGGTTTTAACCCAATAACCTCTACAAAAACAAGGAGAAACTAGAGTTGATAGGCCACGATGACAAAATGTCAAGATGTCTGCATGATACAAGGATATAGAAGATCTACCTACTCAATTTAAGAACATTGTGGCTTATGCACTTTCAGTTGTGCATGATGATGTTCCTTCCATATATAAAAATGTAATCAAAATTCCTGAAATTAAAAGATGGAAGGAAGTCATAGATGAAGAACTGTTGTCCTTTCAAAAGAATAAGACATGAAATTTGAAGCAACTACCTAAGATCAAGAAGGCAATTGGTTGAAAATGTGTATGTACAAAGAAAGAAGGATTTCCTAACAAAGATGGTGTTCGCTACAAGGCAATATTGGTGGGTAAAGGCTACGCTTAGAATGAGGGAATCAATTATAATGAGGTATTTTCTCCAGTTGTAAAACATTCCTCAATTAGAATTTTGTTAGTCTTAGTAGCACATTTTGATTTGGAACTAGTTCAACTTGATGTGAAAATTGCATTTCTACATGGTGATTTGGAAGAGGAAATTTATATGTCTCAACCAGAAGGGTTTAATGTTGTTGGTAAAAAGAATGAGGTTTACAAGATGAAAAAATTGTTGTATGGATTTAAGCAATCTCCAAGGTAGTAGTACAAATGATTTGACCATTTTATGTTGCAACAGAAGTACACTAGAGGCACATATGATTATCGTGTGTAATTTTGCAAGCTACAAGATAAGTCTTTCATCTATCTCCTATTTTATGTCGATGATATATTGATTTCATCAAAGCGCCAAGAAGAAATTGAGAGATTGAAGGCTTAACTAAGTCATGAGTTAAAGATGAAAAATCTAAGAAAAGGCAAGAAGATTCTCTACATAGAGATAGACAGAAAAAGGAAAAATGGGAAGCTTGTTGACCCAAAGTCAATATTTGAAGAAAATGTTACAGTGTTTTAGTATCAATGAACAGACAAAACCTGTAAGTACTCCATTTGTTTCTCATTTCAAGCTTAGTGCTCAATTATCTTCTAAAAATAATACAGAACGAGATTACAGGGCAAAGATATCATATGCTAATGCGATTGGTAGCTTGATGTATGCAATAGTGTGTACGAGACCTGACATTTTACATGTGGTTGGAGTTGTAAGAAAGTACATGCATGATCCTTGTAAAGGACATTGATTGGCTGTGAAATGGATTTTATGGTATGGTATATTCTAAATACTATAGATGTTGGTTTGGTATTTGAGTAGGATAATACTATTGGTCAATGTGCAGTCAGATATTGTGATTTTAACTATGCATAAAATTTTGATAAGCGTTGATCAACTATTGGCTATGTGTTTACTCTTGCTAGAGCACCAATCAGTTGGAAATCTACCTTGCAATACACAGTTTTTTTGTCTACTACAAAGACATAATATATATAAGTTATTGAGATTGTGAAGGAAGCTATTTGGTTACAAGGTTTACTTGAAGACTTAGGAGTTGGTCAAAAACATATTAAGATATTTTGTGACAGTCAGAGTGTTATTCATTTAGTAGAGAATCAAGTCTATCATACACGTATAAAGCACATTGACGTTCATTATTGTTTTGTGCAAAAGATTATTGAAGAAAGTGGAGTACTAGTTCAGAAGATTAGTACTATAGAGAATCCTATAGATATGATGACTAGAGTGGTGACAAAAATCAAGTTCAAATATTTTTTGGACTTGATTAATATTCTGCAAATTTGAGTTGGCATTGCCGTCGTTGATCTAGCGATTAAAGAAATCATTTGAGAATCACTAAGTTTCCAAGTGGAGATTTGTTGGTGTGACTCCTTAGTGTAAATGTTCATTTCTTTTGTAATGATAATTGATTAGCTCAATTTTTCCCAATTAGTTATAATTGTAGACTTCATCCATTTGGAGATAGTGGAAGTGGCTAACGACGTCCGATGACATAGGTAACATTTATGTCGAACCTCGTTAAATTTCAAGTTTTTTTATTTTTCTGTTTTAATATGTTTGCTTTAAAATCTGCTTTAGTTTCTTTCAACATTATATTTCTAATAGCATTATTTTTTGGGTTAATTTAAGTTCTATTTATTTAAATCATAAGTGGATAATAACTACTTAGTATAGGGAAAATATACTCAATTTTTCCAACACTTTTAATGATGAGGAAGTTAACTTGATTGGTGGGATACCTTTAGTGCCCATTCAACACCCTGATGTCCTTATATGGAATTTTACTAGTCATAGTAATTTCGTAATGAAAAATGGGTATCAATGGCTTATGAACTGGGGTGTTTTACAACATGGTGGTAAATTTTCATCTTCGGTGGAAGAAATTAAGAGACTTTGGCAATGGTTATAGAGGCTTAAGGTGATAGGAAACGTGAAAAATTTTGCTTGATGGGTTCTTAAGGGGACCATACATTGTATCCAACTATTGGTAAAACGATATGTGATAATGCTACTTGTCCAATTTGTGTGGATGGCTATGAAAGTATTAACCATGCCTTAGGGATGTGTCCAAGGGCTAGAAATGCTTAGAAATGCTCACAAGTGGTGTTTTTTAAAAAAAAAACAATTAGAGGTGGTGGAGGGTTATGGGTAACTCTAAAGGATTTGAACAATGGAAAGGTGGAACTAATCTTTACCATTGCTTATTATATATGTAAGGTAAAATGTTTGATGATTCAAAGGAGAGTAGTGGTCGGGATGACATATGTACCAATAGGTTGTGCATCAGATGGAGGAGTTTCACAGTTTGGCCACGCCACTACCTAAACAGGGTTTGATACAAGTTGTTGGGTGTGAACAACCACCAAATAGAGGGTTAAAACGGTGAATGTCGATGTTACAATTCCAATTTCAAGCAAGATGATTGGGTTAGGGTGCATAATACAAAACCATGAGGAAAATGTTAATGGAGCTATCGCAGATAAGAGTATTACAATTATGTCGTTACGGGTAGCCGAGTTATGGGTTATGTGGATCGAGATAAGGTTTAACTTGGATATAGGATTTTGAGAGACGATTATTAAGTTTGATTGCTTACAAGTTGTCCTTCTTGTAAACGGGGAGTCATGTTCATTATCTAATAAAAGACTTATAATAGATGCTATCAAGCTTATAGTTAATCAAACTTTGTTTTTGTTTATTGTTTTTGACCAAAGAGGGTTACTCATAACTTGTCATAGTATGATATTTTTTGTTTGTATTATATAACTTAGATGGAGGATGAACCAATTTGGATTGGCCCTATCCTTGTCGAAGATGTAAATGCTTTAGATTAATTAAATAAAGGTCTAATCATTTTTAAAAAATATTAATAATACATAAATTTGTATTTATTTTTAAGAATAAATAATTTATATTATAACATGTAATATAATTATTTTAAAAAATGAAAAAATAATTTATTTTTATGTAATTCTATCAAGTATTATTATATGAATGATTTCAGGGAAAAGTGGGTACAAAAATATATGTTATTAGTTTTTCTCAATATAATAAACCCATAATTAAAACAAAGACACATTAAGCATTTTGGTTAAAGAAGTATGCGGATGGACAAAGATATTTTTATGAAGTTAATAAAGAGGTCTTTACATGTGATTGTTAGTTTGGTTGGAACTTACACCAAAAATTTGGATCCCGGAACAAAAGAAAGTAGGAGCCTCTTACGAGACAAAAGGCTTTGCTTAGACCACGTAGGGTACAAGAAGAGACACCAGCCTGTATCCTTACCAATCCATAAAACAAAATTGAGGCACACAACACACCACCACTCCCGTTTTGTACCTTCACCACTTGAATATTTATACTCATTAAATTCACGCCCTCCCTCTTTATTTCCTTTTCTATTGCAGATAAGGGTTATTTCCTTTTCTATTGCGTTGTGTACAAATACCATTCAACCTCAGCTCAATTATTAAGCGTCATAAATGCCCATTCTATTTGTGGATAATTATGGGAAATTGATATCTTTTTTAAGAAAAAAAGAAATTATTCCAAAACAATTAAATATTTTATTTCATAATTTAATAATCTAATTTTTTTAAAATAAAAATATTCCAGGTATTAACCAAAGTTAACACAACCTAATTTATTATTATTACAACAATAATTAGGGTAGGGTTATTGCTATATTATTTTTTATTATTTTTATATCATACTTATTGTTAATTTTAAAAAATTATTTTATTTTTAATACATTTCTTCTATGCCAATTGTTTGAATATAAAGTACGAGATGTCGCTGATTCTTATAATGTACATGAGATACAATGTCCAAGCCTTAAATTATGCTCGTGTCTTAAAGTTATATATTTAAAATAATCTCATCATCTAAATCACTAGAGATTCGACCACTAGTTTGGTTTTACAATGGTGGAGCTTATAGTAGTTTAGGTTTTTACTATTTTACCCTGTTAACATATGATGACATGTTGTCTTATATAATCAATACGTATATATGTAATGATCTTATATATATATATATATATATATCTGATATTAAATTAGATACACTCTTATTTTATAACAACATTTTTAGTTTTTTTCTAATTCGAATTAATCTTAACACTCGTAAAAATTGACTAATAATTTTTAACAAATTTAAAAATTAACAATTAAAATACCCTAAAAATAACAAAATAAAATCAAAAATGATATTTGTAGAGCAAAAAAGTTTGATACATCAATTTAAAATTTATAACCGTAATTTAATGATTAAGTTTTTTCTAAAATTAAAAACTTTGTTCTTATAATATCAAAAATAAAGCTACCCAATAAAATGTTACAATAACCCCACCCCAATAATTATGAATTTTATACTTATAAAATTACATTTTTGTATGATAAAATTGTCATAGATAAATATGTATTCAGTATTATATTTAGATTATAAATTCATTCAAAATAGTTTGAAAGAGGACAAGATTGTAATCTTATACATCATAAAGAATTAATAAGATCAGCACTGTGGTGATCTGTGTCTTAAATGACAAAAATGGGAAAAACCATTTGGAATTACCACTAATCACTAACTTTATTTATCCATACGGAGAAAAAAATTTATATGAGTTAAATTGATGGCAACTTACTATATTTTATAATTTTAAGAATATAATATTAATTTTTATATTAAAATAGATTATTTATATAAAAATAAATTAGCTTACTTAATAATTTGAGAAAATTTGTACCTGATGCACGGTGCTTTGGATTGGAAGGTAAGATTTATTTTTCAATTATTTTAAATTATAAATTCAAATTATATAAAATGTCATTTATTAGATGCATGTAAATTTTATCCAACATCGACGAGTCGTTTAATGGGAGCCTTTCATTGGTCCAAAAGACCCAAAGCCTCCAAAACTATCTACACCACCACTACTTCATATGAATGGAATATGAAAAACTCCTCTTCTTCAAAGTTTCTTCTTCCCAGAAAAGAAGAAGAAGAAGAAGAAGAACAGCAAATCCAACACAAAAAAGGAAAAGAAAACGATAAAGAAAAAGAAAAAGATAACGAAGAAGAAGAAACAGCCAGATGCGAATGGGATTTCAATCTCTCTACAGTTGTATCTTCGAATACTACAGGAATCGTATCTGACACTCTGGGTTCTATTGAAATCGACCCTTCTGATAATCTCTTGGCAACTGGAGGAATCGCACGAAAAATCAGAATTTACAACCTACGCTCTCTGTTACGAGACAATATTGAAGATAGCTCAACGAATGTCGACGTGGCTTCTTTGGACCATGCAAGTGCATGCGATTATTACATATGTACCCCAGCCAAGCTCAGCAGTCTCCGATGGAAACCCGGTTCAGGCGGTCGAGTACTTGGGTCTGGAGACTACGACGGCGTAGTTATGGAATACGATCTCGAACGAAGAGTTCCAATTTTTGAGCGTGATGAGCACGGTGGTCGTCGGGTTTGGAGCGTTGATTACTCGCACTGGGATCCGGTTGTAGCAGCTTCAGGGTCGGACGATGGAACCATGCAAATATGGGACCCACGTATAGACGGTGGGAAATCTGTAGCTACAGTACAACCTAGTGGAACCCGCAGTTCTGTTTGTTGCGTGGAGTTTAATCCATCTGGTAATGCTTTCGTAGCCGTTGGATGTACTGACCGGAAAGCATACTGCTACGATGTTCGGAAAATGGTTGAGCCGGTTTTGGTTTTTGATGGTCACTGTAAAGCAGTGACTTACGTTAAGTTTTTGGATCACCGTAGGATGGTATCGGCAGGTATCGATGGGTGTTTGAAGCTATGGAACACGGACGATTCACGTGCGATTCGCACGTATAAAGGGCACGTGAATAGTAGAAGTTTTGTGGGGTTATCCGTTTGGAAAAATGGTGGGTTATTGGGTTGTGGATCGGAAAATAATCAAGTTTTTGTTTACGATGTGAGGTGGGGCGAGCCAATTTGGGTGCGCGGGTTCGGATATAAGGTGGAGTCTGGTTATCACCGTGGGTTTGTGAGTAGTGTTTGTTGGAGACAATTGGAAAATGACAGGTCTACCCTCATTGCAGGTGGATCGGATGGCGTTCTTCAGGTTTTTGTGGGCAAGAAGAAGTCATTTTAAAAACCAGTCAGCTGGGATGGCTCTGCCCTTTACCGTTTATGTGAAATGCTAATACAGTTTAAATTTATACTTATATTTACATTTATATTAATTTAATGTAATACGTGATTAAATTATTTTTATTTTTAAATTTACAAAATCACGTATAATATTATTATTAATATAGGTGTAAATTTAAATATAAATTTATATAACTTTAATATTAATTTTCCCATGATTTCAGTCGTTTAAGGAGTATGTATGGAAAAATATCATCACCAAGGTTGTAGGAAAAGAAATATTAGAGCCTCAAACAAAGAAAGCCATTTTTTTTTTAATATACATTTTATGGTACTGGCTATCCTAGGATGGATTTTGGTGCTCCCTTTCTAACATATGTTTGAGGTTCGATCACTAATTTCAGATTCTCAATTATACAAGGATAACTCTGTGTTTTTCGTTTCCCCTTAATCTTCGTAATAATTTGTTATTTTAAGCAAGTTAGTTCTTAAACTAGAACAATTGTTAGTATTAATTTAACAGTATTGGAACCGCCATTTGCCTTTGTAATGGAATCTTTTATATATGGGACATTAAGATGGTATAAATAATTTTTTTTTATTTTTTTTTAAATTTTTTTTAATTTTTTATTGAATTCTTTCAAGTTACATTCTATTTAAATTTAAATAATTTCTATACTTTTTGTAACATTATAGTTACATTTTCCTAATTATTTCTTTCATATTATTATTAGGAGATAACTACTAATAATTTATCCTTTTATAGAAATTATCAAATACTCATGCTTATTTAATTACTAGAAATTACTAAGCTGACCCATAAAACTTTTTGCTAACTAAAACTACTCCTTGTTTACTGTTTATATATGATATATAATTACACCCAATAATGTGTTTTGAATGAAAATAGAATAAGTGATTTTGATAATTATTTTAGAACCAAAATATATATTCAAAACTACTTCTCTTATAAGTATTATTTACTTTTTCTTAAAAGTATAAATAATTTCAATTTTAAAAAAAAACACTTTTAATTTAAATTATTATTATATTTTTAAAAGTATTTTGATTTATTTAAAAAATATTTGATCAAATTATAGGAATGGGCACGGGTAAGGTTTCAGGTATATATTATTCTAGTTGTTTTTGCTTCTTGCGTCATACTTGATTATCCAACTCATGAGTTACTTTGTTTTTCCCAAATTTAATCTCACGCACGAGTTTAAAAACCTTTTCTTTTTTTTGTTTGAAGAAAAAATTATACTTTTTGTTTGACGCATCAAAGCCTCTATATTTGGTTTAAGTTTATTTTTGAGGAACGTTGTGTGTGTCTGGAAAACGCCGGAGCGACTGGGTCGCAGGTTTGCAAGAACTGCGGCATCATTAAAATATATATAATTTGCATCCATACTTTCTGGTATTAATTATATAAAATGTTAGTATTTTCTTTAATTAGTCTTGTTTTACACCACAACTACATATATATGGGTTTTTGATTTCATACTTTAAATTTTTTTTTATTATTTTAATGGATAAGATAGAACGGAGGGAAAAAAAGAAAATTCTATGTTCTGTTCCATCGCAGGGTGGTGACCTGTCACAGACTACTGTTTCAGGAGCCAAGTATTTAGGGCAACCACAAAAATGTGGGTGGTATCTTTGGGTTTTACATGTGGTTTGTCTTTTTGTTTTGTTACATGTAGTTGTCAAGCACATATATATATATATATATATATCTGTTCTTATTTTGGTTAACGTGGCTGCGGTGAGAACCATGGGTAATGAGTTGGTGTTATTTGAAGGTTCAGATGCCGTGTTAGGAAGTGAAGGATTTAATAGTTAGATTTAAGAGGAAAGGATAATATTAATTATTTTTAATTAAAAAATATATTATATTTATCTAATTTTAGTAAAAATATGTTTAAATTAATGAATTTTGTTGATATATTTAGTTTTTAAAATTTAAATTTAGGTGAAATACTTTTTTATTTTATGTATTAATTTATCTATAATTTTATAAGTATTATATTTAAAAAATTATTTATTTAAAATTAAATTAATATATATGTTAGATAGGAGAGAATGGAACTAAGGAAGCTATAACTAAATCTGCAATCTGCATTTGGTCATGACTGTCCTAGTTGATTATTTTGTTCAATTCTATATAATTTACTCTGTTATTAATCTTTCTTTTTAATAAAAATAAAGAAAATTTGAAGTATAATTATATTAAAGAAAGAAAATTGAGTTTTTTGGGAAGTGAATAATTGTCAAAAAAAGAAAAAGAAAAATGGAGTTGGTGTATGAAATGCTAATTACTTATGTCTCCCAGAAGTCACATTTTATATATATTCCATGCCAAAGATATAACAATTATAAGATGAGATGGTGTAACATGAAAATTAAGAAAATAATAATAATTTGACTTCCCACACATTAACTGTATATGTATATCTGTTTTTGTTAAGTAAACTGTAAAAGCATACTAAATCCTAATGCGCTCAATTTCTCTATAATATACATTGCACCATTTATTTAACTCTTACGTGTATATTCTACTTTTAAAATTGTTCCATAAAATAAAAGTTCAACAAAATAGTTTTAGTCTTACAAGTACCGATGTAATTAGAAACACAAATGCTAAGTTAATTTTTGTCCCATAGATTAAACCTTAATATATATGTTTAATCAATCATATTTAAAATTATGTTTTTTAATTCTTCAATTTTGAGAAAAGAGAATTAACAACTAATATTATTTTAATTAATTTTTAATTAAAATATTAATATTTTATATCAAATAATTAAAATTCAATCATTTAACGATCATAAAATAATACTTATTATAAAATATATTTTTTAATAATTAGATATTATTATTATTATTATTGATTTTTTATAAATAATTTCATATTAAATTTTATTTTTATCCTTATTAATGAATTGTATTTTATTACAATTACTTGATATTAAAAAATAATATTTTAATAAAAAAAATTATTTATTATCTATTTTTTAAAAACTATAAGATTATATAAAATATTTTTAAAAAATTTAATAAATATAAAGATACTAACTTTATAACCTACTTTATTAACTATATATATACATCATTATTTGGTATGTGAGACAATACGCAGAAAGAAGCTGGGTTTTTATAGCCTTAAAACATCCCAAGTCTTATTATTCAACTCCATTAATAGTATCAACTACTTTCTCAAAGGCATAGTTTTCCATATATAGCTGACAAAAATAAAGTCTTCTCATAATTAGTTCAATTGGCAATTTTCCTTTATGTTTTTTTTTTTTCTCTTTCTGAAATACCAATTTTCAATGTATTGTATTATATTTACTTATAACCATTCAATTCTAGAATCACACAATTTCAACTGACCACGTAGGGTACAGCTACAAGGGCACTGCTTATTAAAATCATCGTAATTGACGAATTCATTATCTGGATTTATAACGAAGTTACCATTTTTAATTATGACACTTATCACAATTTTAAAATTTTATATTAATACATAATGTACAAATCATTGGTCTTAAGAATCATTAAACTTGATAGCTAGCTAATTAATAACCCTTTAATATCTGAAAGTGGATATAAAATTTCTAAAATGTGTAAGCATATACGTGCAGGTGGGTGGATCCAAATCTTACATACAAATTCGTTGCATAATTCGTTGCATGTTTTTTACAATTATTTTGTTTTTTTTAATCTTATGCATATATTTCTTTATTTAATAGATAGGGAAATTCAATTGAGATTTAGAATTTTTTGTTTAAATTATAAATTTCTATAAATAAACGACGACTTTTGAATTTTTTTTAATATTAAATATATATTTTTACAATAGAGTAAATATTACCACAAGTTTTAAAATAGCTAGCTTATTTTATTTGTATAAGAATTGTTTGATGAAGTTTATATTTATCGAATTTATTTAGAAATAAAATTTTGCTTTAAGAATTAGATTTCTTAAATTAGATTTATTATTGTTATTATTTTATAATTAATTAGTTATTGTAACATAATATGCATGTGTAAGGAGTTATTCATTCAGTATTAACTTATTATTTATTTTAAATATATTTGTTATAATATTATTTTTCTCATTTTTGATGTTTTATTTAATAATATTTGATCTAATAAGCTTTAATCATTAAATATATATTTGTATTTATAAAAATATACTCAATTAACTATAAAAACATTCAATTAATAATTCATATTAGTTTGACCCAACTAGTTTGTATTTTATTTGAGTTTTAGATCAGTTTTACTAATTCAAATTAAATTTAAATTTAACTAAAATTAAATCAATTTAAAATAAGTTATTTCATGCCAATTCGAAGTATGAGAATAATTGTCACCCCTACTAAAGCTAACATGTCCAAATGACCAAAGTCAAAAGAAAGGACTAATTCCTAAATAAAGATCAAAATGTGTGAGATAATGTCACAATAATTTTAAAGCTTTTGGTAACAATTCAAATTGTTATTTAAATAAAATATTAAATAATATTAATAAAATGTCATTTATTATTATGTTGATTTTTTAAAAATAAATTACCTTTAAATATATTTATGTAATTATATATTTTAGATAATTATAAATTTATTTTTTATTTTATTTTAGAATATCTTTTCAATAAATTTATTATACTTTAAATACTTGTACAATTGTATTTATTTAATTATTAGTTTAAAATTAAATTTTTCATAAATTTATTAGTTTATGATTTTTATAATTTTTTCTTGAATACTTTTCAACGAAAGCAATAATATTCATTGATATATATGTAAAATTTGTTTGATATTTTAATCGAAGTGATATTTTAAATCTTAGATATAAGTAGCTTAGAAATATTAACTCTGTAAAAATACTTAAGAATAATGTGTTATTCAATCTCAAAAGATTAATTTCAAATATAATAATACCCATTTTTACTTATAAATTTCACGTTAGTAATATACTTTATCAAAGTGAGATATTACTTCTAACATCCCCTCTAATTATAGGTCTTTTTCTCTCGTAAATTCAATCAATTTACATTTTTAACTTATTTTATTTGGATTAATTAGAATTTTATTTTTGTAACTCTTTTCATTTTTTTAAAGAGAGATCAAAGTTTTTGATCCATTCAACTTAAATTTTGATATTATATCAAAGTTTAAAAGAATAGTGATTTTTTAAATCCCAAAAGATTAACTCTAAATATAATAATATTTATATTTATTTATAAATTTATATTAATATCATATTTAAGTAACCTAAAAAATTACCTCTCATATATTCTTAAAATATAAGTCAACGTTACCTTTAACATATTCTTAAAATATAAGTATTTATCTTTTGTAAAAAGCATATTATCATGTCAAATAAAAGTTTATTTATATTTAAAAAAACACTTAAATATATTTTATGTCACTAATGTTTGGAGTTCGTCGTTCACAAATCATCCCCAACATTTGAGTTGGTGTAAATCTAACCACAACATTTTATTTCACATTACATAAATACCCTTTAGATGTTTCCATTAACAGATTTAGATTTTGGGCAAAGACATGGCACACAAGTACATTTTTTGGAAGGAAAAATTGGTACTTATATTATATGACATTTGCCCTATAAAAATTCAATTATATTTGAAAGCAATAGTGGCTGACAACGATGAGATGATAGACTAATGCAGGTTGTCGGTGATGATTGAAGTTGATCTTTGTATGGGTTGAACGATCATAGTGATGCAATGACACTAGTAATGTTATAGTCGATGGAACAATAGGATGATGGCAAAATGACAAAAATGGATTTGTGCCTTGCGGCTTACCTACCATGCGTGGTGGAGATCATTTCCAAAATACGTCACCAAGGGTTAGGTTATCAATGTCGCTAATATGTGATGTGCAACATGGATGATCGGCAATGGTGGTGGCGCTAGTGCCAATGGGTGTAGGGGAGATATGGTGAGTAACTTCGGTAGGGATGGTGGTTGAATGGTTTTTTATTGGATTTGTTCTCTTTTTTATAGAATAATATTACGTGTTATTAAAAATTTAATTTTATTAATATAAATGCTTAAAAAAGTAGTTATATATCTTAAAATTAAAAGTTGGATGCATTTTTAAAATAACTCATATGTTGAAAGTAATTATACTAATGATCCCAGGTACTAAGAATATAAAATACATTTAAGTCTTTTAATTATACTATTTAACATTTTTATTTTTTTATTTACACATTGGATTTCGCATTTCTTTACTCTCCCTAGTCCCTATGACCACCATGAGGTTCGCAAGTGTTATTTAAAAAATAATAATCTATGTATTTTAAAAAGTCACGTGATCGTCGTGATAATGATGTACTAAGTTATGGAATTAATATATTGGCAACAAAAAAGTTATGGATGTATATAGAATGAAGTTGATGTTGATGCCTTTTGTATGAACACTGTGGTCTTCTACTCATTGCTTTATCATGTACGATATTTTTTTTATTAATTCATTTGTATTTTATATAATATGATTCTTTATTTTATTATCATAAAATTAAATTTAAATTTCATAGTATAATATTTCTATATCTACTTACAGTATTTTTTTTTATTAATTCATTTGTATTTTATATAATATGACTCTTTATTTTATTATCATAAAATTAAATTTAAATTTCATAGTATAATATTTCTATATCTACTTAAAAATATTTGATAGTTTTTTTTTCCTTTTTTCACATGAAAATATATGTTTATTTAAAAGGATCTTACATTTTTCGACTAGTAGGTTATTTTACAATTAATTTAAGTTATTTCCTTTGGAAATTCCCCCAAACCAAGCTGGTTCGATTGCTAAAGTTGACTAATAAATTAACCAAATTGATCATACACACCTTTATTAAAAATAATTTTGATTAGGACATGAAAATGTTCATCTTTTAAATTAATTACACGAACAAAATGATGCAATAAATTAGTGTTTTTTTTTCATTTTGAAGCAGTTTAATTTAAATTAATTTTTTTAAAATTAAAAAAATATTTATGTAATTCGAATTTTGACTTAAAATAAATAAAAATGTGAATTTTAGATCAACTACTTTAATTTATATAATATGAATTGAGGTTGGAGAATTAAATATGATTTTTTAACGTTATCACCTTCATATATAATGATATTTCTATTTAATATATAAATTAACATGTTTAGTTTGGAGTTAGCAGGCTGATTTAATAAAAACATGTTCTATAAAAAGAATTCTCTACTATTATTATACCTTTGAATTATGCTTGTTATAAAAAATGCAACCCGTCCAAAATTACACCTTTGAGTGGAATTTTTTTACGACATACATATATGTATTAATTTTCATTCTTTTCATATTTGTTCAAGCAAATTGATAATTTTTAAATAATTTTTTGTAATTTAAATTAGTTCAAATAAATTTTGATGGCTAAAAATGGATAATGTTAATAAAGTGGAATACTTAAGAAATTCATCATAAAGGTACCATTTTTTTTTATCTTTTTAAAGTCAGAGACTTGGTAAGTTAGTAATATTATAATTTTATTTTTATATTTTTATATTTTTTTATTTTCACTTATCCTTAATGGTAACCACGTTTAAAAAATAAATATCAATTTAATATAATTATCACATGTGACCAACTCGTGCATTTTAAATAAAAAGTATCTATGGTATTTTTATCTCTTAAAATCCTTGTAAAAAAACCATTTTTCTCTCACATTTTTTAATCTTTAAATACATATTTTTAATATTTATTAACTCATTTTATCCTCAATTCATTCTATTTTATTCTTAGTTATTTTGAATTTTTTCTTCGACCTACTTCTTTACTTTTATTTTCTTTTGACATGGAAATAAATCTCACTCATAGTTGTTTGCCAAAATGTTGTGTGGAAACAATTGTATAAACTCCTTTTTTTTAAAATATTAATACACATTAAATAACAATAATTTTTAAAAGTTTTCAAAAAAACAAATTTTATTTTTAAAAAGTACAAATGAGAAAATGAGTATACTTTTTTCATGCACAGAGACTTGTCTAATGATAGTGAAAAATTTCTTACAAATTTAAAACATTAAACCTCATACTAAATTATGAAGAATTACCTATATCTTTGATGCTATTATTGGATAATTTTATTATTAAAGGAAATTATCATTGAACATAAATCAAGTTCTACATCAACACTTTGAAAAATGACCATGGTGGGGTTTCCAAAAGAAAATAAAAATGAGATGATATAGATGAGACAAAAATGAGTTAATAAACATTAAAAACTCAAAAACAAGAAAAGTTTGTTTTTGTTGCATGTGTGAAAAAAAAAACAAAAAATGTTAAGAATTTTCATTTAAAGTAACACATGTTTTGATCACATGTAAAAATTGTATTAAATTAATACATTTTTTTTTAAATGTATGTATCATAAAGGTATTTTTTTAAAAAAATAATGATAAAAATAAAATTAATATACTAAGGTACCAAATCCATGAAATACGCCAATTAAGTTAATATAAATTTTGAGAAGATTTTTTTACAAATATATAATCGATATAAATTATTTTATAATTTAATTATTCAATTGATTTTAATTTTAACCCTTCAAAATATATTTTCAAAGTTTAAAAAATCACATATACAGATAATATTAAAAATAAAATTATATTAACAACTCAAGAAATCATATCTTTTAAGATATTGATATAATAAAATAAATTCAATTCATAAAATTTACTTTAAATATATAATCATAATTTATTTTAAACTAAAAGTAAGAAATATATCATAAAAATATTATAAATATAATTTCATTTTATATAATTTTATCTTAATTAAAAATTTTTAATCAAATTATGTAATATTATTTAAAATATATTATAAATTTGTAATATTTACACTGTTTTTTTCATTTAATACGATATGAAATATAACTTTTACCGCTTATTGATAAATAATTTGAGGGCAAAGTTAAAAGAAAAAAAAAATCTCCAACACTAATACATATAGGATATCATTTCGATGACGTGTTATGATGCAATGTAGCATAAGCAAGCTTCTACCTATTTTTAAATTTGAAAACAGTACACATTTATTATTCATATATTTAAATTGAGAATACAAGCTGTCAGAGGCTTTTATATATATAATTTCATGGTTAGTGCTTCAAATTTATTTGTGGAATGAATCAAACAATCAATACCAAATATTTGGTCCCGTTGAAGATAAAGAGAAATTGATATTTGTAAGTAGCTTATACATCCGTGACATATAATTTATTTAAATATGATAAATATTTAAAATTTAATTCTAAATTATAAATATATGAATATTATAATTACTTCTTTTTAAAAAAAATATTAGTATTAGAACAAATAATGAAACAGTGCACATACGTAATATATGCGCTGTAATTCAATTCATCGTTTTCCATTTGACATTTTTGTCCCACTTATATATCCATGTAGTATATTATTTGAAAGTTGTAATATATAAATAAAAATATTAATTATTAATTAAATATAAAATTAACAAAATTAGATATTGAAGTAATTATTAAATTATTTATTAATAAGGAATCGAGTAAATTGTATGATATGAATTGATTAGGTTAGTTTGTGATAAAAAAATATTTAAAAATTTATAAAAAATAAAGTAATTATAAAAATAATATTTTAATAAATCTAATTATATAATATCCAATATTTAATGAAAGTAAATTATAATAATTTAATTTTAATTGTGTTTAAAATAAAATAATATGAAATATTTTTTATAATAAAAATATATAAAATAAATATAAAGAATATTATTTTTATAATTATAAGTATTAAATATATTATTTTTCAAAACAACTCCCCGTTTTTCAAACCGAATTGATCATCAAGCAGGCTAAAGTATAAACTCGTTGAATTTTTCCTTGGAAAACCTACTTGTCGGTAGGAGAGTTTTTCAGATAAACTCGTTAAAATTCTTTTTGATCGAGGAGTTAAAAGAGAATGATTAAAACTAAAACATTTTTTCGATAGAGTAGTTAAAAATAAAGCTATATTTAATAAATATGTTATTTATGTAAAGAATGATTAAAATTATTACATAACAATTATATAAGTTCATTTCAAAAGAGTAGATATATCATTTTACTTGTTATTTGTTACGTTAAAGAACCACATAAACACATTTAACACCATATTTTAGTTATAATTTAATTTAAATTTTTAACTAAATTATAATTTTATAATCGCATTATTGTTGGAAAGTAAGTTAGGCATTAGAGGTTATAAAATTATTTAATTTAGTCATTTAGCTATGTAAGTATTGTATCGGATACAAATTTCTTATAATTTTTTTAAAAAAATCACAATAATAATATTATTATATATAAATCAAAATTATTGTCTCGTAATTTTTAAATTAATCATTTATAATTCTATAATTTATAAAAATTAGATACAATAAATATTTAATTTTAATACTTTTAATTGACTATAAATATTTTTTTAATAAATTATGACATAATTAGAGTATTTATTTTAAAAAAATTATGAAATTTTTAGTAATAATTATAACAATAATGTTATTATTTGGTAAAAACTAACATTTTACCCTTCCTCTTTTTTTCGCTTTGTGTGTACCTTTTTACGATAAGAACCGGACAAAAAACTCTTTCTTTATTGTAATTAAATGTTTTTTCCATTCATCCCTTGTTGTCATGGGTAGAGATAGTAGAACCAAGGTGAGCTACGTACCGCCCATTAGCTCCATAATTTTTTCTTGCAAGTATATACTTTTTTACAGTTTTGAAAATAAAATAAGGTATATTCTCTCCTCCTATGATAATAAAATTGTTATTATATATTAATTATAATTAAATAAAAATAAAAATAAAATAATTAATATAATATTTTGTATCTTAGAAAACATGTCACATTTATCTTTTATATAAAAATATAGCTTTATTTTACATCAAATAATTTATAAGATACAAATGTAGATATATAATTTATAACTTTATTTCGCTGTTCCGCATGTAGAAAGATGTACCAGAAAAGAAGAAGAAAAACAAATGTAAATTGAACCCGCTCCTGGTTTGATGAATCTGTGACTCTGTAGTGTTTGAACGGTACAGTGAATGGATGCAGCTTTCTAATCTTTCAGTTTTAACCAATTAAGATTATTAATTTAAAAGTTAAAACACTAATTATTTTAGTTTTATTTAATTAGCACAAACTATAAAGTCAATTAGCTTCACAATTATTAGCTAAAACAAACATTTTTAATTAAAATCTTGGAATATCCTCGTGTTCATCCTTCATAACATAGCAAATAAAAAAGAGACTTTTTTTTTTAAAAAAAAAAAAGAAAAAAAGAAAGAAGGGGAAATAAAAAACAAACAAACACTCTTCATGCTTTGTTTATTCTAATATTAATTAAAAAATTAACATAAACAAACAGACTTCAACCAATCATTGCTTTAAATAATGGAGCTACTCTGTTCTGGTGGCCATTGTCCTGTCCATCAACCATCAGAATCCCTCGTATCTTTTGGTGTCTGAAATATTTACGCAATTTTGAGGTCTACTTGGTTGAATTAGCTAACTTGAAGAAATGGGGTTCAAGTCAATAGATAAGCCAAAGCCAAAACCAAAGCATAAAAAAGGTCTTTGGTCACCTGAAGAAGACCAAAAGCTCCGGGGCTACATCATTAAGCACGGCCATGGCTGCTGGAGCTCCGTCTCCATTAATGCCGGTCGGTTTAATTTAATATATTTCTAAACTATTAAATTACGTGAATAATTAGATTATATAAAAATTGGATGCATGATATTATATGAATATATTGTAAATTATAAAATGCGACATGAATTTCATTGGCTTACTGTTGAATCTATATTTTGTAAACAGAGTTGTGTTTAATTTCTACAACACTCATTTCGTTGAATAAATTTGTATAGATCGCATCAATTAGTACACGGCTAATCTCACAATTGTGTTATAAATTTTTACTTATTTTTTTATTATCTATATTGTTTAAATTTGATCATATATCAATATTATTTGAAAAATTAAATAATTTTTTGAATTTTTAAAATAATTTTAATATATAATGAGATATAAATATTAAATAAAATAGCGTATATAAAATTAAATAGTATTAAGATTATATGAGCCCTCTCAAATCACAATCATAATTAGGACACTGGTTTCTGTTAACAAGTTTACATTAATGATCTTAATTCAAATGTCGATGGATTTCTAGCAAAACAGTAAGTAAAAAATGGGATTCGATTCATTTAGAAATGCATGTTTTTGATTTGGGAACTTAAATTTCATTTGGGATTTGCGTTAATCGCCAACATTGACTATGTTTAATACCATTTAATTTGAATTGTTTTTATTTGAATTTATTAATTTTATTTAATAAAAACGTAAGTTAATCCTTAATATTCTATGCATAATATGTCCTGTGTGGTTTGGTATCCAATACAACATGACCTCCTTTATTTATTTGGGTAAAAGGTACCTTGCAATTAATTTTTGACATTTAAAAAAAATGCATGATTTTTATTAAATCTAGAGAAATAATTTGATAACTAATATACAAGGGTACCTATATAAAACAGTAAGATAATACTGAGCACACATTTTGACTTCTTCTTTTTTTGTTGACTTTGTTATCCTCCTAACTTTAGAGTTTAATTAGTCTACAATATCTACAAGCAGGCTTACAAAGGAACGGAAAAAGTTGTAGATTAAGGTGGATTAATTACTTGAGACCAGGGTTAAAGAGAGGGACATTTAGCAAAGAAGAAGAACAAACCATCTTGAACCTCCACCATATGTTAGGCAACAAGTAAACACCATTTAATTAAGCTTAATTTATTTTGTTTTTTTTCCTTTTCTTTTGAATATCTTCAAATCCTTAATTCATATTTAATTGTAATTTATAAAGCAATTATAACATTGATTTGAATGAAACAGGTGGTCTCAAATTGCACAACATTTATCAGGAAGAACAGACAATGAGATAAAAAACTATTGGCACTCTTATTTGAAAAAGAAAGTTGCAAAATCTGATGAAGAATATTCTGAAGGTCAATTAACCATAGCTCAATATACAAATGCTTCGAGCTCTTATTTAAACAACTTAGACCCATCACCCTCAACAGAAACAAGTGCTGATAATATTAATCTAGTCGTCCCACAACATTATGACTTTTCTAAAGAGACTCAACGAAGTCCTTTATTACCAAGGTTTTTATTTGCTGAATGGCTTTCCTTAGACCATGTTTCTAGTGGGAACTCTACTCTTCAAAATCAGAATTTTCAAGATTCTTTATTAAGTCATGATGAAGGCTTTTTACTGAATGATGGAGTCACATATAGAGGTGAATTTCAAAACGGTGTCGGGATGGCGCTTAATTCACAATATAAGTTCGAGGAACAAGCTTTAGGAAATGGGTTTGCTGATTTTCTCTCTGGGAATGATGTGTGTAGCGATTTGAGTCAAATCATGTACATGTAATAATAATGGATATTTGAGAAGAATTGTTGAGTAATAATAAAATAAGGCCAAAACCAATTGTAAAAGAGTATGTTGTTTAAACCTCCGAAATGGGCCATTAGTTACTGGTTATTCGATCTTTTGTATGTAGTGTTTATCTGTGTCTTTATTTGTGTCAAACTACGAGTTAATTTAACAAATTAAGAAGAAAGTCGTCGTTTTGACTTTCATTAGCTGAAGTCATTTATTATAATAACATTTTTGAGGACTTAAAATATAAATCGTATTATTAAAAGGTAACGTTAAAAAGAAAAAAAAGGTAATTCTTATCGACACTCATCTTATAATGTTATAGCGATAACAGGCTAGTGATGCAGCCACCATCATCAGTTTAACAATGCAGCCCATTCTTCAAAAGTCTCACCTTGATCTCCTTCTACATCTACTTTCTCAGGGCCTTTTAGCTGATATTCATGAGCATTTTTTTGTTATCGGTATCAGGTACACAAATTTACACACGGGCATTGGCTTGGTATGTATGCAAGGTGTGTAGTGGAAAGAATGTTGATAACTGATGAATCAAGTGTGAGAGTTGCACCATAAATTTCAGCAAGTTTTTTTTTCGACATGAGCCGATGTGAAATAGTAAAAATAGAAGATACCTAATTTAGAAGAAAATTTATGAAAAGTGACTTATAATATTGTCAAAAATGGAGGTGCCTAACCTTGTTTGAATAAAAAATAGAAAAATTAAGTAGCTTAATTTTATTGAATGAAGAAATGTTTGACATATGAAATGAGAACTTGAAGGCTATAAATATGACTTTATTTCTTCATTGTTAATCATTCCAAAAATAGAGAAAAACTTATATGAGAAGTTTTTAAGTGAGAATTTTGTGTGAAAATTTTCTTAGGCTTGCAATTGCTCTTGTCTTTTGGGTGTGTGAGAAAATCATCGAGAGTGTGGTTGTAATAATTTTTTACGTAATAAATTTCTTTCATTGGTTGTCTTTTGACAACAAAAGTGATTTTTCTCTAATTTGGAGTTTTCACTATAATTTTTGTATCGTGTATTCTATATTTTCTCTATTATATGATATTATGCTAAAGAGGATCTTGGGAGGGACAATTTGTAATTATACCATTTGATCAAAATTTTCTAACAACTGGTATCAAAGTCAATTTCAAAGAAAGAAAAAGAAATATTAGGAGTTAAGATTGACATTGAGAAATTTGATAAGAGAATCAATTTTGTATCTATGAAATGAGTTATTCTCGCATTACTACACTAGAACAGTTCAAAATATTATTGATGACATTGGAGATGTAAAAGAAGCTCTAGATGCTCCATAAAATTCACTCAACTATCTATGGATTTACATCATTTATTAGCCAAATATGCAAAGAAAACAACAACAATGAAGTTAGGTACCCAGTCACATAACAAGAAAAACTAGTTAATCATCCCCTTGTTGTTACAAGGAAAGGTAAAGGACGAGGAAGAGCTACTAGGCCAGTTCAAAACATTGTTGATGACATTGGAGATGTATAAGAAGTTATAGATGCTCTAAGAGTTATGAAACTACCCCAACAAGAAGACTTTGTGCCAAGAGTGAGAAACCACCATAAGTTTTACTAGTCTCAAAAATGAAATTTCGGAATTTAATGTTAGAATTGGTAATGAAGAGTATCTTGATTAGTAATCTGCAACAAAAAAATTTCTCAGCTATTTGGAAGGATTAGAAGAGAAAAGAATCAAAATGGTGGTTTACGAATTTCATGAAGGAGCTCTTGCATGGTAGGAGAAAATTGAGCTTATGGACAAGCCACAATTTAATTCTTGGGACATATTGAAACATTTTATGAGAAAAAGATTTTTACTAGATGAGTAAAAGTAAATCATGTATATATGCTTCATTAAGTGATATCAAGGTACACATAATATTTAATGATTATGTTGATGAATTTCAAAGATTAAATGCTAGAAACATTTGAATGAGGATAGCTCTTATGAGTTATTACGTTTCATTTCTATTCTCAAAGATTCCTTAAAAGACAAGGAAGATGTTATATCACAAATGACTTTAGCTAAAGTCATATCAGTAGCTACTAAATTTGAAGCACAAATGGCTAGAACTACTCGTACTTCTTATACCAAGAAATAATATACTGAGGCTCATTTTGAGAGAAATACAAGCCCTTATTATCCTACCCCTTATCCAACACAATCACCTTACAAATAATTTGGTGAACTTTCAAATCAAAATAGAAACCCAGATAAACCTTAAAGCTATATCTTCATCATCAATTTTAACTCTAATGGTTTCTAATTCAGAGACAATACCATTGAGAACACTGAGATGGTCTGACATAATAGTTTATTCATTCATACGTAAAGTATGAAAATGCTCTTTTTTGGTCAGCACACTCTTCATAAAGAACAATGTCACAATTCTTAATTTCGTGAGCAAGATGATGCATCGTTTAAAACTTTTTTTAATCATTTTGAATTGATATTCTACCTATCAAATAATGATACCTTGTAGTTTCATTAAAACATCTAAGATTTTAAGAGTGTAATTCAGCAAGAGTTGAGTCAAACTAAAAAGAAAACAATGCTAGTTGCATCCACTTCTGACCTAAGACGGTTGTAAACTACCTCGATTTCACAGTCCATATACTCCTTTGTAGTTCTAAATCATAATTTAAACCACATCAAATATCTTTATTAATAAAAATAAAAAATAAAAAGAGATATAGAGAAACTGGAAGACACAAAATCATTGGGTTGTTCAAATGAGCTTATGCTCTTTCTAACTTGATGTGATCCTTCGGGAGCTGAAGTTCACACGAAAGGAATTAGATACGCCATTGGGACAAGTCATCAATTTTGTCTTGTCTGGAACACGAAACAACCTTCAATACCTTAAAATCGTTGTGAACAGACAATAGGCACCGCATTAGCATTCAATGAGTCACATGTAACAGCAGTAAGCATCATCAAGAAATGTTGTCATAAATAAGAGAAAATTAACGAGCGTTTGAGGAGGAAAATGCAAGGACAAAAGATTTTCAAAATTATTGTTAGAAAACTAAGACTAACTTGACCCAAAACTTAATAATATCTCGTTGAGTTCAAGATTATTTAGGTTTATAAGCAGTTTTATTACCTTATTTTTAACCGAGTGGGACAAAGATACTTAATATTTATCTCCACACGATGGACAAATGTGAACATAAATATTACGGTAAGATTAGAGTAGAGTCCAATGTCCAAACACATAGAGACCAACAGAGTTATGATAACTTGTTAGAAACTTAAGTCCAACTTAACCTAATAAAATCTTATTAAATTAAAAATTACTAATATGTAAGAAATAATTTTATTGATAATGAATAAACGAATGTTTACAACTTATTTATATAAAAGAAAAACAAAATTGTAATAATTAAAAATAAAAGAGACATGTTCTTAAAATACTTATCTTTTCCTAACAAGTTATTGATGATTGATTTCAAATAGTGTATTGATTGTCATCAGTTGTATCTAAGTTATTTAATATTATAAACAATTATGTTATCTTATTTCTATTTTATTTACATATATTTATATATTTTTTACTTTTAATTTGAATAAATCAAATCACTTGGTCAAAAGTTAAACTTTTATTACCAAAGAAAATTAAATCACTTGGTCAAAAGTTAAACTTTTATTAACAAAGAAAATTAATTAATTAAATAATATGCTTTAATAAAGCAGTCTGTCTGTTAAAAAAACAGAGAGAGATGAAAGAAGAAGCAGTATCTAAAATTCAATTGGAAGGAACTTTATTCCGACAGTACCCAAGCCAGTTGCATTTGCAACGGAAATTTCGGCACGTTTTAAGTTTAATCCTGCACTGGAGTTTTTTTTAAATAGTTAGGTAGTTGTGAAGAGAGGTTCATAATCTTAATTTTATTCATATATTGCCGATTCTACCTTTTTTTTACTCTTAGGATACTGAAAAATTTACTGACATTTGTAGCTACTTTCCTCTAAAGATTACGACACAATAACAACTCCAAGGACAATAACCCAAGATCTTTCCTTGATTTTGACCGCGGATCACACTGATGACTTTTCAGAATTTCCAATAATATGCATTCGGTTTTTCGTTTAGTTAAATAAATGGTTTTTTTTTTAAAACAAAGGAATAAATTATAATTCTTTATTTTGCAAATAATGTTCTAGTTGTGTTTAAGGTATGACAACATGAGGTTTAACAAAATATTGTCTATTGTCAGGTTCCTCTAAAAACTGTGCAAGTAAAAAATTACTTATAAAGCAAAAATAAATCTATATTTTAATAATTAAAATTTAAATGGGATTTGAATAAAGTCCTTTTAAACCTGAAAATGTGCTCAGTCTAAAAAAAAATGACTATAAAAGGAACGAGTAAAATTAATTTCCAATAATCTACAAAATTATATGTTTATAATTTCCAATGACTATATGTTTAGAATTAAACAACCTATTAAAATCATCTGAATGAGCGAAATATATTAACTCATATTAATATTTTATATATGTTTATATTTCGGAAGTTAAATACTATGACCAAACCTCCTTTTCAATTAGCTCCTGCTTTTATTTTTTTTACGAACGAACAAAAAAAAATGCTTTATAAGAATTTGTTTCATGATCCGTCGGAGACAAAGAACATGCACACCCTTGTGTTTCATGAATTATTTTAAAAGGCAATAACTGGTGGATGACAGCTAATAACACACCTAAATTAAATGTAGAATCTTTTTGCATTTTTTGTCCAAAACAAAATTCCAGATAAATAATTTTAATGCTACAACTCCTTTTTTTTTTTTTGCGTCTTCTTACCTCTTTAATTGGTGTAAATGTTTTTCGATTCATGTTTAGTTTATCTAAAATAAATTAAAAAAAAAACTTAGAACAATACGTAAAAAATATTAACACTAAAAATAATAATTAATAATATTAAATTAAATAAAGTATTAGATGTTGCATAATTAAATAATATTTAATTTAAAATAATGGGTTAAATTTTTTTAATAATTATAAAAAATAATCTTTAAAATTTATATTAAATTTTTTTTAAATGATGTTTAACATTATTAATATAAATAATCGTATTTTAATTTAAATAAAAATCAATTTTATGATATTTAATATAAAATGATGTGACGTAATTTTTTTAATAATAAATATAATTATAAGTTTTAATTTTTATTATTTTCATAATTTTTTTATAATTAAATATAAAAATATTATTTTTATTATTTAAATTTTTTAACCTAATAAATAATTTTTTTTTTCTCGTGTCGAAAATTTCCAATGCAAGGTGAAAATTCCGACTAAACTACTGCGAGTCAACACTCAACGCCACGAAAATGAAAAATTGAACTAGCAAGAGGATACAGCCATACTGTGTTGCATTGCTGTCTTCCCATGGAGAAATATCTAATTTTACCCCTCACGTGGGATGTGACTTTATTTCTTTAATCATTTAACCAAGCCTATCTAAATATAAAGATTTATATATTTTTTTAAAAAAATAATATAAATAATTTTTTTAAATTTTATAATCATAAAATATTTTTTATACCAAACTTATCTATTTTCCAAAAAAAAAATCTAATATATTAATTTATATTAAACATAATTCAATTTAATACTATTTAAATTATTTAATATTTAACATATTATATTATTTAATGTTATGGAAAATATATTTTTATTTTTATAAATTAGAAGTTGTTATTATTATTTTTTTAATTTCTTATTTTTTTTTTTCATTTTTCATTCATTATGATCTCTCCCGCATTATAAAATAAACCAGGATATATTTATTTCACCAATAAAAGGAAAATGGGCATGAATGACTGAAAAAAGAAAGCAGTTTTCATTTTTCCATTTATTTAGAAAATCCCTATAGAGGAAAATCCAAAGCGGTGGAAATAAATGCCTTGAAATTCTAATTATCTTTTTTCAATAGTTATTATTATATGTAAAATAACATATAAATTATTAATTAAATTAAAAATATAAGATAAAAATAATTATTACATAAATTAATTAAACTAAGGAAGATTAACTATATAAATTTTATACTTATTTTAAAAATAACAATTAGCTTTTATATTGATTTTTTTTTGTAAATGTTGAGTCTTATTATTATAAAAAAGTAACGGCATAAAAATAAATTATTATTTTATATTTATTTATTATTTTTATTACAATTTATTTAAATTAAAATAATTTATATATAATATAGTTGAAAAAAATTAAAAAAATTATTTTATATTCATACAGTACTTTTTAATAATATTATTAAATTATTATAAAAATTAAATATATGATATAAGTATTATTTTTATAATAAACTTAAAATCTTAACGCTAGTTCTCTTAAATTATAGTATTTAAAATTGTCGTATGCATTTGTGACCAAAAAAATGAATTTTTAAAGTGTCAGAGAGCGGAAAAACTAAAAATAATAAAATATTACAGAAATCTAGGGTTACTTTTTAAAAGGGGAGAAAAGTAAAGGTGACTGTCATCTAGTGATGTTGCTTAATACAAGCAATTCGAATATAACAGTTAGAGAGAAGTTTCTAAATCTTCTCATATAAAGTGACTATTTTATGAGAAGATAGTTTCCTTGATAATGTACGAGTGTTTATTCTCAAGTTTGGATTCCATATTATCTGCATTATCTACTGTATATTCGACTTTAAAAAAGAAAGAAATAAAGAAATTAGTCGGCAGATTACCTTTTTTTGTTGCTTCAGTAATGTTCTTTTCTTTCAATGATTGAGAAGCCAAACCCTGTTAGGTTCAATAGTAGCTTCATTGAGCTTGATACCGAGTTCTAAACTAATGCACTGTAAGGCGAAATCTAGTCAGAAAGTGAGTGGGACTTGGAATAAATTTTTCACAGAATCGAAAACAATTACAGATCATAAGATATGTTTAAGTCATGGAGCAAGAAGAACAAGATCAAAGCCGTGTTCAAATTGCAGTTTCAAGTTACTCAGGTACTAATCTGAAATTCTATCCCTTTTCCTGTTACTCAGAAATAAAAATTTATTCTGAATTTAGACATTTAATGGAGTTTGAGTCAGAGTTGCAAGTTTTTTTTTCCTCCATCATTTGATCTGATTTAAGCTGAGACATATTTGCAAATTTCAAATGTGATGTAAACATTCTTCAACGAACAAGTTCTTACCTGTTTTTTTTTTTGTGTGTCCCCGTTTACAGGTACCAAAGCTGAAAAAACCCGTACTAACGATATCTTTGGTGCCAGAGGACGTTGGAAAGCCGACAGTGAGACTAGAGAAAGTTGCAGTTCAAGACGGAATTTGTACATGGGAGAATCCTGTATATGAACCAATGAAACTTATCAGGGAAACAAAAACTGGGAAAATCAAAGAGAAATTATATCATTTTATTGTTTCTACTGTATGTAATATCCATAAGTGATAATTCACAAGCATATGTAATATCCATAAGTGATAATTCACAAGCATCTTCGTTTTTTATTCATTTCGGTGATGGGTTTCTAATTTGTCCCTTCTTATTCTAATGGATTCTTGTAGGGGTCATCAAAATCTGGATATGTCGGAGAAGCTTCAATTGACTTTGCAGATTTGGCAGCAGAGATTGAACCCTTGACTCTGTCTCTGCCTCTAAAATTTGCAAATTCTGGGGCAGTTTTACAGGTTAGTACTCTATATCTAATTAGTAGTTGGCACAAGCATACTCGCACACATACGCTATTAATTTCTGATTACATTTGAAACGCTTAGTTTTATGTTGATTACATCATCTAATTAAGCTTCAGCTCCATTTTATTGTGGATTTCTCATACATGCTGAATTGTTGAAGCAGATAATGATTCAGAGGATGCAAGAAACAGATGATCAAAGGTAGTGATAAACAAGCGCTTAATAATCAGCTTCATTTACCTGACATTACTTGTTATTTTCTTGTTTATCTTGTACATTCTGCTCTTTGTCTCCAATTTGCCTCAGCCTGTCAATAATAAATAATGTCACACTGTAGTGTCGGAGATGTTGAAGAAAATGTAGCTCCAAGACTTCTAAGTGAAAATAGCTTCGATGGCTCTGAGAATAATTGGGATATAGAAGGAAACAGAAATTTTACTGAAGTAAGGTCTCTAGCAACATTTTCTTTGAAAAAGTGCTTTGATAATATAAATATATGAGAAGCAAGTTTTGGATATTTTCGTGATTATTTTCATAGGATCAAAACCTGACTGGTTATATATGTAAGAGTGAAGAGCATGGAGCTTATTACAAAACAACGGCAGCATATCAGGACGCAACCACCTTTCTCTTACCCTTCAGGCAAAAAGAGATGTCGCGGGATGGAATCAACAATATGCATCATCGATCCAACACGGGTTGGTCAGCTGATTCAGTTTCAGATATAGGTTTAGGTGACTCGCCAAGCAGTGTTGAAGACAACAATCGTAAAGAAAAGTTTCGAGAACCATCTGATGACTCCACTGAGAAACTGAAAAAAGAAATTGGTAACCTGATGAGACAAGCTGAGCATTCAGAAATTGAAATACAGTCTCTTCGAAAACAAATAGCAAAGGAAACTAAACAGGGACAGAATTTATCAAGACAAAATATTAGCCTGCAAGAAGAGATAGATTCCTTAGAATCGGAATATGAACGACTCAAGTCCTTGCAGAAAAGTAGTGATGAGGTAGAGGTTGCAAAAAGATTGCAGGCAGAGATCAAGAATACAAGGGGTCAGTTGGAAGCAACAAGGCAAGAACTTGATCATGAAATGACATTACGTGCCAATCTCCAATTGCAATTGAATAAAACACAAGACTCCAATTCTGACTTGATCCTTGCTGTGAAGGATCTTGAAAATATCTTAGAGCTGAAAAATCAAGAAATATCAGATCTTTCAAGCAATTTGAATATCTACAAGATGGAGCGAGAAGAGCAAAATGTGCATATAAAACAGCTCACCTTGTTAAAGAAGGATAACAGTGACTTGTCTTTGAAGTTTAAGCAATACCGAGAAGAGCAAGAGGCAATTATGGAAAATGAACGCTCGGGTTATATAGCAACCATTGAAGAGCTGGAATCTCAGGTGGAGAGATCAGTAGAAATTATAAAGAAACAAGCACAAGAATTGTCAGAATCTTTGATTTCCATTAATGAACTCGAAAACCAGGTAAAGACTTTAGAGATACAACTTGAGAAGCAAGCCAAGGAGTATGAAGATAATTTGTATGCAATGACATGTGCTAAATCTGAGCAAGAAAAAAGAGCCATTCAAGCAGAAGAGACACTAAGAAAAATGAGGTTGAATGAAGCTACTAGAGTTGAGCACTTACAGGAGGAGCTTAAAAGGCTTTCGTTGGATATGGCATCAAAAGTGGAAGAGAAGGAGAAGCAGGGCACAGAAGCAACGACGGAAGCTAATGAACTACGTCTAAAGAACAAAAATTTGGAGGGCAGGCTTCATGAAGTTAACAAAGAGCTAGGGGTAATGAAGAGACAGGAAAGGATGAAATTGCAAGAGCTCACTAAGAAGATGGATTTGAAGGTAAAACAAATTGAGCAAATGTCATTGGAACTAGATGATAAATCTCAGCAACTCAAATGTGCAAAAGAGCATGAGAAAGAAAAAAATACAAGTTTCTTAACAGAAATCCAAATGCTGAAGGAAGAGATAGAAAGGCTTAACAAAGATAAATCTCACTTGGTAAAATTAGAAGATGAAAAGGTGAAATTGAGAGATGACTTGGGAAAAATGAAGGCATTGATTCAAGAAAAAGAGAAGCTGATTCAGAACTTAAACAAAGAAAAGTATAAGTTGGAGAAGAACTTTGCTTTAGCAAAGCAGGAAGCAGAAGCAGCTTTGAAAATGAACAATATACATGGCATTGATCAGGGTAACTTTTCTGATTTGTTGACTGAGATGGCATTGCTAAAGGAGAAGAACACATGTATGGAAAATGAACTAAAGGAAATGCAAGGAAGATATTCGGAGATAAGTCTACGATTCGCAGAGGTAGAAGGTGAAAGGCAGCAACTTGTAATGACTGTGCGCAATCTCAGAAGTATTAAGAACTAAGTTTGCTGGTGTTAAATTTGAGACAATAGAGAAAATTGCATGGGAAACAGCCGACTGAGCTAAGCTGAGAAGACGGTTGTCCAGATACAATTATTAATTTTGTGTTGTGAGCACATTCTGATGGACAAACAACAATCATGTCAATGGAAATGGTTGCATCACATCTTTGTTCATCTAACAAATCAGAAACTCAGTTATATGAAAACTTTTAACCATTTATGCTGGAAAAAAGAAACAATCACCTGGTCCGGGTTTCACAAGTCGATCTAGTCATGAATGTATTATTTTCATTACTTTCCATCTATATTTTTTGCATCATTATTTTGTTCCTTTTCATTCACAACGCTTGTATAAGATATTATGTGTAAATTTTACCATTAAGAAAATACTGTTTCAGACTCGTATTTTAAAAATAAAAAAAAGGCATGCCACCTAAACTTTTGTTGTCAAGAAATATTAAGCAAACATCCAAACCAGAATCAGGGGGTGGATGTATATGGTGCCTATTTTCTTCGGTGTCTTTGGTAACCACATTCAAAGTAATATAGCTAGACATGCCAAACAAGCAGAAAGAAAAGAAAGCTGAATCCGGACTCACTTATCAGTCTTATCCCAATATAGCTAGAAAGATGGTCTTACAAATTTCAGGCTGTAGAAGTGGCAAGTACATGTTAAAGATGCTCACACGATAATCACGTCTTTGATTAAATATCTACAGAGTTGATGTCTTCGGCAAAATTTACACAAGCTTCCTATTTCTGAACAAAGATAAAGCACAACTTTTTGATATTTTGTACTATAATGAATTTCCATTAATCGTACAGTGACATTCAGACATCATTCTCACTAGGGATGGACACGGGCACGAGCGGGAACGAATTTTAATATAACCGTCCCTGAACCGAATTATAAAATATGTTTCCAAAATCGTCTGAAAATCGTTGTATTTTAAGGATGATTTTTTACCCGTGGATATCAATTCGGGACAATTATTAAAAAAAATGAAAAGAACTATTTTTTAAATTTTTTTAAAAAATCATATTTAATTTAACTCATTTTCACTGTACAATCAACCTAAATCAAATGGACAATTCATATCTCAATTTTTTATTTCAATTTGTTATTTTGAATTTATGATAAAAAAATTAACATTTAATAATATATATTTCTATTAATCTAGATAAGATTAAATACATATAAATGAAAAATAAAAGATATAAATAAAATATTCTAAATTAATACAAATATTGAAAACTAATTAAATAAATTTAAGAAAACTAAAAGTACATATTGTTTTCCATATCACATTAATTTTCTTCTTATCAAAATGAACCCATGCTTCAGACTTTAATTTAGCCTTCTCATCTTCTTCCTCACTATATTCATTTGATGGTTGACTTTGTGTATTTTCAGATAAAGAGGTTGATATAAGGAGAGAAACATTTGTATGTTGATCGGCACTTGAAGTTCCATCACTTGTTACCTCTATGTTAAGTTCAATGTTAATTTACTCCTTGAGAGGATTGTGGTGAAAAATTCCGAAAAAATAACTTTCAAAGTTTAAATTCATATATAAAAAAATATACATATACTTTATATTATCTCACGTTACATTTTCAACATATTCACTTATCATAATGTTTAAATTCTCTATCTTCTTCACAAATCTCTAACTCTACAAGACACGATAAAAAATTATTATCATACTATATTTCATATTCAGTATGAATCGATAATAAGATTTTACCATATATATTATGAATCGATAATACATTCATACACAAAACATGAGTAGTCACTTTATTCCATATACATTATGAATCAATAATACATTGTCCAGATGACTTCAGACATTTAAATATGTTATGTCGAAGTTGTTCTACTCAAGAAACAAAATAAAATCTCTGACTAAATCTATCAAAGCACAAATTAAATAAGATTTTACCATGATCACTTAAAATGACTAAAAATTTTGTGACAAAAATAGAGTAGTCAATAACCATGTCTCATAACAAGAAGGTCCATACACAAAATAGAGTAGTTAATTTATTACATATACAATATAAATAGATAATACATTGTCCAGACTCCAGATGACTTCAAACATTTAAATATATGTTAGATTTAACCTGTTCTGCTCAAGAAATAAAGTAGCAAAAATCTCATAGCAGTGAGGTCATACACAAAATAGAGTAACCATGTATCAGCTAGACAACCACCAAGAGATCTGCTTCATACGAGAAAAGGAAACACTTAGATCATGAAGAAGAAGGGATAACAAGTCGAGCCGGTAACAAGCGTACAACCGAGAGCGGCGACAGAGATGACTGGACTCCACGACGTGACTCCGTCACTGGCGATGAATCAGCGACTGGCGACTGCGACTGGTGTGAGAACTGAGAAGCTTGAGAGTCTTGAGACTTGAGAGAAATGCGAGAAAATGATGAGATGCGACGTAAAGAGTGAAATAAAAAAAAGTTTAGGTTGGTTTATATACCGTCTGAAAAATAAATAAATCCTAATTAATATATAATTTATTTAAATAAATATAATTAATTTTGGTTACGGATAGGTACGATTTTGAATATAACCGTAACCGAACCATATCCGCTCATTTATGTTCGATTTTTACCCGAAATTGAAATTATTTTTGAAATTAAACGGATAAAAACTGAATCGTTGGTGCGATTATCCGCGGATAATCGAACCTATGGTTTTTTTGTCCATCCCTAATTCTCACCGATGAAATTTATGAAGAATAAAGCAACGTAGAAGCAAATAAGACTAAAATCAAACGCTCGAAATAATCACAATCAAAGTCTCTCTTTTTTTCCTAGAACCAGTGCCTTTTTGTTCTCGCATTTGCAAGATTTCATGTAAGAGCAAATTAAACAATCTAAATAATTGCAGTGTGACCGTAAAATTGATTGACATTACTACAAAAATAGGTATAAAATCAATTAAAAACCGACTTTAAATTTAACGATTTAAAATATAAAATCGATTCATGGATGAACCGACTTTACATTAGACATTAAAATCCAATCTGTATAGATAAGTTAATTTTACTTAGTATCATAATTCTTAATTTTTTAGGAAAGTATAATTTTTTTTTAAATAAGCTGTAAACTCAGTATCTTAAGTCCTAACTTAATACTCATTTTCCAGCACCATCCCTAAAATACCATAATTTTGTAGCCATTTCATGCTATATGCGTGACATTGCTTTCATTTTTGTTCTTACCAGGATCTACACAACACTCCATAGGCAGATTCCTTAAACGTTGCTCTGCATTCTGTATTCTTTCATAAACGACAGTACTTTTACTTGCAACTTTTCAGAATTTAGAAACTGCTTCCCTCTTCAAGGAAATCACCTTTGCGTGCCTGTCTTTTAAATTCTTAATCTCCTAAACAATGTCATCAACTTCCTACTCGGCATCAGTCATTTTACAAGTTCGCTCTGCCATCTAAACTTCTACTTCTTTCAACTTAACTTGAAGTTCTTGCAGAGCATATTCTTATCTTCACTTCAACAACTGCAGTAAACTGCTCTCAAGGAACCCACTCTCTGGCTATTCTCTCCATCTCTAACAAAACCAGCTAAATGCTTAGTATAGGAGGCTTACTTTGTGGTTCTCTTCCGCTCACTTCAATTCTTCACACCGGCTCAAATTACACCCCATATTTGTATTTAAAGTACAGATAGATATTAGAGAAAGTGATTTATTGTAATGATTATGTTATAATTGGTGTGTTTTGAACGTAAAAAAAAATCCTATTTATTTTTAATTATAAAAAAAAAATATTTTTATATTATAAAAAACACGTGTAAAAAAATTTAAAATAAAGTTATATTATGAAATTATATATATTTTTTCTCATTAGCTAGGGCTCTTCATCCCTTATAGGCTTATATCACCTCTAAAAAAGCTCTGTTCCATTATTCTGTACCAAAAATTACTCCAAATAGTCATTAAATTTTTGTGCAAAAATAACATGATCAATAATATCAGATTATATTTAGCATGATATTATTATATTTTTTATATTGATAAAATATAGAAAATGTTAAAATAAATTAATTTTGATATAGATAAATTAAGAATGCAGATACTTATATTGTAATTCAAAATATATAACTTTATTTATAAAACGAATACACTACTTTTTTAAAAAATTAATGTGATATTAATATAGTTTATAAAAATTATACTAAAATAATAGCTTGCACAAAAGACTGAAATAACCCTAATCCCGTTGAAGGTGTAATTCTTATTTTAGTGGAAATGGTTTTATTGATAGTAAGAAAAATTCATAATACAGATATAATTTTTTTTACAAAAAGCATACAAAAAATGTTGTACATTTTAAAGAAAATAATAACAACACATCAGATAAGTATAGATTCTTAATTTTTTAATTATATAATTCATACTTTTAACTTTTTCATGGATTAATTAAATTTTGAAATTAATGTGTATTATTTATTTATATGAGTGATTATAATTTAAATACACGTTCAAATATCGGATGTGATTGCTTTGATGTTGGAGCTGACATTGGCACATTGCGTCTCCGAGTTGTGGTTGTAATGTAACGGAACGAATTTTTTTTTTCATTCAGATTTAGTTATCACACTACTACAAAAAAGATATTTAAATCGTTGTGTAAAGTTGATTCTGTATAGAATCGATGCTATCCGAGTTAAACGTAGCATCGGTTGATCCCGTAAACCGACTTTACATTATGATATTTTAAGAATGGTGTTGAAAAATGAGTATTAAGTTAGTACTTAAGATACTGAGTTAGCTTATTTAAAAAAAATTATACTTTCCTAAAAAATTAAGAATTATGATACTAAGTAAAATTACCTTATCTAAACATATTGGAATTTTGCTGTATGTTTATATTCACTGCTCAGATGTGTAGAACTAGAGCAAAACAGAAGATTTTAATGTCTAATATAAAGGAAAAAGTTCAATTATGTTCATTGATTTTTATAAATTGGATTTACTTTACATTAAATTAATACAATTTAATCATTTATTGTTATATTTGTAGATATTTTAATTATTTTAAATTAATTTTGATGGTTTTAATTACTTAACTCTTGGGCTTCTCATCGGTGCCTAAGAACCTGACAGTGCGCTCACCCTTAAGACACAACCCTGTCTGTTCAAGTGCCGATCATGACCACTAGCCGATGTGAGGCAATCTCACATCAACCAAGAACTCTACTTCCGTTGCACTTCTAAGTCCTTGGCAACTCTTCTTCTCCAAGAACTCTTTTAGAGGGAGTTAGATCATGAATTTCTACAGTAATAATTTTCAACTAAGTAATACAACTTGATAATTTTAATTTCCCACCAACAACCATTGAAGAGGAAGAAAACACAAATGATAGGTGCAACCATAAATGGTAGATGCAATCACAAATGTTAGGTGCAAATACAAATGTTAGGTGCAACCACATTTGACAAATACATCTAACATTAATAGAAAATTTTGCCTATAAATAGGTAATGTCTTTGCCTTAGAGATACATCAAATCACCAAAATAAGAAGAAAAACAAAGCAAAGTCAAAGGAACAATTTCCTTTGAAGAAAAATAGTGTTGTGTGTAAGAAAGTAAGAGAGAATATCTTAGAAAAATATTGGGATATTTTTCTAAAAGGGGAGTGACAAAATAGTGAGTTTGAGAAACACTTGTGTGACACTATTTTGGTTTATCTTAATTTATTTTATTATCTTAATTTGTCATTATTTTACTATGTTGAATTTATTTTATTTTTACCCGTTGTGCCCAACAACTGGTATCAGAGCTGGTCTAGTAAAATTCTTAATATTCTCTATGGTTGCAGCATAGATTGATCTGCCACATCAAAAAAGATTTTATTAGGTCCAGGGCGTATTTATTTGCAAAAAAAGAAACACAACGAGAAAAAAAATGTCAAGCCAGATGGTAGATATTGAGAAATTTAATGGCAATAATAATTTCTCTTTATGGCAAAGAGGGATGAATGATATTCTCATTCAAGAGAAAGTCTATAAGGCGTTGCTGAGAAAAGAAAAGAAGGCACCAACTATCACCGAAGAACAGTGGGAGGAAATAGATGAGATTACAGCTAGTACAATCCGTCTAAATCTCTTAGACAATGTCTTCCAAAATATTGAATAAAAAAATTGCAATGTTGCTAAAGAAACATGGGAGACTCTAGAAAACGTGTACATGTCAAAGAACCTTGCTAATAAATTTTATTTGTAGAAAGAGCTATATCAGATGGGGAAGGAAGATAATGTGAGCATGATGTAGCATGTTAGCAATTTCAACAAAAAGTTTTCTCACTTAGCAAGATTTAATGTGAGTTTCAACGATGAAGAGAAATTTGTGATGTTGTTGGCATTACTACCCTCATCATATAATCATATCACAACAACTCTGACTTATGCAAAATACAAGATGGAGTTTGAAGTTATTGTAGAAGCTGTATTGTCATATGAGAAACATAACAGGGAGAGAGATTCAGAAGCAAAAGCCCTTATCACAGAGTAAAGATAATAGAAACCCAGAGGCAAATCAAATAAATTTGCTAATGTTGAATGCCATCACTGCAAGAGGAAGGGTCACATTAAGAAATTTTGTAGGTGTTCAAGAAGGAACAAGAAACGAAAAAAGGCAAAGTAATGAAGAAATACGATAACAGTGATGATGAGTAAAAAAATATCATAGACGAGTTCAATATCATTTATGATGAAGATTTTGTTAATCTTACATCACACGAGACCAGTTGGGTGATTGATAGTGGTGTTATAGTTCACGCTACATCGCTTAGAGGATTTTTCTCATCATATACACCTGGAATTTTTGGTGTTGTTAGAATGGGAAATGAAGGCTTGTCAATGGTTGTAGGCAAATGAGATGTTTTCTTGGAAATAGAGAACGAAACCAGACTATTTTTGAAGGATGTCAGGCATATTCCATATATGCGCCTGAATTTAATCTCTGTGCGCAAACTTGCAAATAAAAGATATTACATCTCCTTCATTTATGACAAATGAAAAATTACAAAAGGCTTCTTAGTAGTGGCTAGAGGTGAGAAGCATACAACTCTCTATATAATGCAAACGAAGCTCTCCACCAACACAATAAATGTCATAGAGAAAGACAATGTAACTAAGTTATGGCATAAGAGACTCAATCACATGGGTGAAAAAGGTTTGCAAAGTCTAGTAAAAAAAAGATACTACTCGGAATGGATGAAGTACATTTGGAGAAATGTGTTCATTGTCTAGCAGGAACGCAAAGCAGAGTTGCTTTCAAGAGTTTTCCTCCTTCCAGAATGAATAATATTTTAGATCTGATTCATTCAGATTTGTGTGGACCAATGCCAAATTCATTTGGTAGTGCTCAATACTTTGTGACTTTTATTGATGATCATTCAAGGAAGACGTGGGTATATCTTCTAAAGACAAAGGATCAAGTGTTAGATGTCTTCAAAGAATTTCATGCCTCAGTTGAGAGATAGACTGGAAAGAAGCTAAAGTGCATCCAGACAGACAATGGTGGATAATACACAGGACCTTTCCATGCTTATTGCAAAAAGCATGGTATTTGGCATCAGATGACACCTCCAAAGACACCACAGTTGAATGGCTTAGTTGAGAGGATGAACAGACCTTTGATGGAGAGAGTTAGATGTCTACTCTCACATGAAAATTTTCCTAAAACTTTTTGGAGATGAAACCATACTCACAGTTGCACATGTGTTGAATCTTTCACCCTGTACTTCTCTCAAGATAGATGTTCTAGATAAAGTGTGGTTAGGAAATGATGTTTCCTATGATAATTTGTGAGTGTTTGGCTGTAAAGTATTTGTTCATATCCCTAAGGATGAGAGATCCAAACTTGATGCCAAAATAAGACAGTGTATTTTTATTGGCTATAGTCAAGATTAATTTGGTTATAGATTTTACGATCCGGTTATAAAGAGACTTGTCAGGAGCCGTGATGTTGTATTTGTTGAAGATGAGACTATTGAAGATAATATCACAATGAAGAAAGATGTTCCTATTTCCAATGGTGACTTATCAGATTTGGAATTAATTCCTCCAACATTAGTGCCAAGACAAGTTGGAGATGAAGACTAGTTTTATCCACCTTATGAAGATGATGCTCCCATAGAAGTTGGTTCTGAAGATGAGGGAAATGATGATGTTCATTATCCTTTACCAACACATGCGGCTTCTCATGTTCCACTGAGAAGAAGTGATAGAGTGAGATGACCCTTTATCACATATCCTCTAGATGAGTATGTAACTTTCACTGATGGGAGAGAACTTGAGAGTTATGAAAAATCCAAACAAAAATGGATTGAAGCCATGCAAGATGAGATGAAGTCCTTGCATGAGAATAAAAAATTTGAGCTAATGAAGTTGCCCAAAAGGAATAAGGCCTTGAAAAATAAATGGGTGCTTAGGGTGAAGCACGAAGGACACAATTCTAGTCCGTAATACAAAGCCAAACTGGTTGTCAAATGATTCAACCAAAGAAAAAATGTTGACTTTGATGAGATTTTTTCTCCATTTGTGAAAATGACATTCATCCGTACTGTGCTAGGGTTAGCAGTAAGTCTTGACTTAGAGGTTGAGCAAATGGATGTCAAAACTACCTTCCTACACGATGACTTGGAAGAAAAGATATACATGGAACAACCAGGGGCTTTCAGCAAAAGGGAAAATAAAATTATGTCTGCAAATTGAAGAAAAGTCTTTATGGCTTAAAACAAGTACCAAGATAATGGTACAAAAAGTTTGAGTCTATTATGGGGGAACAAGGCTACAAAAAGATTACTTCAGACTATTGTGTTTTTGTGTAGAAATTCTCTGATGATGATTTCATTATTCTTTTGCTCTATATAGATGATATGTTGATTGTTGGCCGAGATATTTCCAGAATCAACAACTTGAAAAAACAGTTGAGTAAGTCTTTTGCCATGAAAAACTTGGGGCCAGCAAATTAGATTCTTGGCATGACTATTATTAGAGACAGAGTTGCCAAAAAATTATGGTTGTCACAAGAGAAGTACATTGAGAAAGTACTTCAGAGATTTCATATGGATAAGGCTAAAACAATTAGTTGTCCTCTTTCTAATCACTTTAAGCAAATTTTAAAGCAGACCCCTTCTACAGACAAAGAGAATGAAGAGATGGAAAATGTTCCATATGCTTCAGCAGTTAGAAGTCTAATGTATGCCATGGTTTATACACGGCTAGATATCACTCATGTAGTTGGAATTGTGAGTAGATTCCTTTCAAATCCTGGAAAGAAACATTGGGCTATAGTGAAATGAATTTTCAAGTATCTTTGAGGTTCTTCCAAAATATGTCTATGTTTTGGAAATGAAAAACCTATACTAGTTGGATACATAAATGTAGATATGGCTGGTGATGTGGATTCCAGAAAATCCACTTCAGGTTACCTAATTACATTTGCAGAGTGAGCTGTGTCATGGCAATCAAAGGTACAAAAATGTGTTACACTGTCTACTACCGAAGCAGAGTTTATAGCAACAACGGAAGTATGTAAAAATTTGTTATGGATGAAAAAGTTCTTGAAGGAACTTGGGTTGTAACAAGAAAGTTACCAGTTATTTTGTGATAGTCAGAGTGCTATTCATCTTGGAAAGAATGTCTCATTTCATTCGAGATCAAAACATATTGATGTGAGATATCATTGGATTAAGGATGTAATGGAGAAGAAGCTATTACAACTTGAAAAGATCCATACAGAAGAAAATGGATCAGACATGTTGACGAAAATTCTCACAAGACAAAATTTTGAATACTGTCGTTTAGCTCATGGATTGGTGAAGCCCTCTATATAGTCGGGAGGGGGAGATTTATAAGTCCCTCCTACATTGAAGAGGAAGAAAACACAAATGGCCGATGCAACCATAAATGATAGGTGCAACCACAAATATTAGGTGCAACCACAAATATTAGGTGCAACCATAAATGTTAGGTGCAATCACAAATGATAGGTGCAACCACATTTGACAAATGCATCTAACATTGATAGGAAATTTTGCATATAAATAGGCAATGTCTTTGCCTTAGAGATATATTAACACACCAAAACAAGAAGAGAAGCAAAACAAAGCCAAAAGAACAATTTTCTTTGAAGAAAAATAGTGTTGTGTGTAAGAAAGTGAGAGAGAATATCTTAGAAAAATATTTTGATATTTTTCTAAAAGATGAGTAACAAAATAGTGAGTTTAGGAAATACTTGTGTGACACTATTTTGAGTTTATCTCAATTTGTTTTGCCTCTCATTTTGTACTCATTAATTTTATTAGTGGAAGAAATATTTTTCGGAATTTGTCCTGTGGACTTAGTCAAAATTAAAGAATGAATCATGTTAAATTTTCGGTATTATTATTTTATTCTATTAAATTTATTTTATTTTTAAATGTTGTGTCCAACATAATTATAACATAACATAACAAAATTTGATCAATAAGTAAGAACCAAAACCAAACTAATACTTTTAATTAAAGCTCTTGCCTATTGCTAAATTTTCAATATCAAAATCCATTTGTTTAATAGAAACAATTACACTCTAAAACACACACACACGTATATGAAGCTTGATTTCACACCCGCAATTTGCCTTCAATTAATACGATAAAGTTGACAAAATCTTATTTTTTTTTTGTTGGAAAATATTAATAAATATATACTATCCATCTTAATAGTTTAATTAAGACATAAATACAAAAGAAAAGAAACGAAACTTAATAGTTTAATCTTGTGATTGAAAACTAATTTAATAATTGGTATCAGTGTAAAGACTTAATTTGCATTGCACAGTTAAAAAAGATGCACTAAAAATATGATGTTGATTCTTGATATAAAGATTTGGTTTGAGGCACCACATTGGTGGAGCTCAAAAAAAAAAAATTGTTGCTTTAAAATATAGCAATTTATTAAATAAATACAACTTTATTACATATCAATATATGATCGTGTAAAAGTCAAGGGAAAACATTAACTAATAAACCCTCAAAGCGACTCTCCATAGCCCATTTTGGTAAGATATGAGCTACATGATTAAGCTCTCTAAGCATCCACTTGAAAACTTTCTATTAAAATCATTGTTCTAACACCAATAAATTCACCGACATCAAACCTTAAATCTACTGAAATGACATTTTTTAAGTTCTAAATAGATGCATCAAAGTTGTTCTTAATTGATCCTTTGATGGTTTAGTCCATTTAGAAGGTATTATGACTTGTAATTCCTCGAATTGAGTAAGAAACATGTGGTTAATTGCCTTTGGCATAAGTGACATGGTTCGAATAACCCTGAAGTCAAGGAGTGTGATTACCTTAGGTATGGTTAGAGTCACCAACGGGATAGAATAAGGACGTATAAATGGTTTAATTGTCATTACTAAATCTTAGATTGAGATAATAAATTAAGATATAACATACTTTTTTATATTTTTGTTATAACTAAAATCAAACTTAAGCATTAATTCAAAGAATCAAATATTTAGTTAGAGAACTTTGTAGCAAAACAAATTATGAAAGTTCATAATTTTTTTCATTGTAAATAAACATCTTTAATTTGATTTAATTTTAATTTTTTTAAAGATATAATACAATTATTATACAACAAGCCGCTGGCAATCTTAATCAGCAATCACAGTCACCAATAAGAACAAGGGGCCACGAACCTGTAAAACAATAAAACAAACGTCATCGTTTAACTTGATTTTATAAAAGAAAAGAAAAAAAATGACGCTACCGATGGAATGACAAATGAGCATTTCTATTCATAGAAACTCCTTACGGCCCAATGAATCTTCCTTGTCTTAGTAGGCGCCAGGCGGCCGGATAATAACCTCATAGATAAGTTTTATGACTTATGACCCATTAGAAAAAAGGTCAAGGCTCATAATAGTGCTGCTCTTGATTAAATTTTAAGTATCACTTAAAAAGTATTTATTTTTAATTGATATCATTTATTCTTGTTAATTGTTATATGACTTATGACTCATTGGAAAAAAGGTAAAGGACAGTAATAATGTACTTCATTAAACTCTAAGTATCACTTAAAACTATTTATTTTTTAGTTGATATCATTTACAATTATTAATTGTTAAAAAAATATCAAATAGTGGTTTTAACTATTAAAAAAGTCGCTGACAACTAATAAATTTAAATTTAAGTCTCATCATATAAAAAATTTAAATTTAAGCTAATCATGTAAAAAAAATCTACATTTATTAAGGATTAAAAATAGATTTTTAAGTTTAATTAAAAAAACAATAGAGAAAAGAGTGTGTTTTGTATAAAAATAATTATATAAAATAAAGAAAATATCGTTTTAATAAATCTAAAATTCTATTAAAATGATAAAAATATTAAAATATCGTTTAAAAATTAACTAACATACCCTGTTTATAAAAATAAAGTTACCGAATTCTCATAATACTCTTCCCAAATATTGATCGGAAAATCGTCTTGCTTTTTAATTTTCTATTAAGTTTTTAACTTTCGTTCAAGACAAAATTGACAACATTTCCAAAAGCTTTAAACATAATTAATATATAGTTTTACTTACACAAAATTAATTATTAAAGAAAATAAAGAGCTAGTTGCTTGCCTACTGGAAAGCATTAATTAATTAAATAGTATGAACTGAAATCGGCGTTGGAACTGTAGTGTTATTATTTCTTCTCCTCTTTCTTTTCTTCCTTCTTTTCCTCTTTCTTTTCTTCTTTCTTTTCTTCCTTCTTTTCCTCTTTCTTTTCTTCTTTTTTCTCTTCCTTTTTCTCTTCCTTGGCAGGCCCTACTGATATGATATCAACTTTACCAACCTTCTTCAATTTCTTCACAATCGCTACAGCATCCATTATTCCTATCACTGTTAGCTTCTGATCTTTCATATCTGCCGCAATTGAATCCACTCCTAATAAACACATATATTTTCATCAATTAATCACCAATCAACAAAACACATAAACAATTAATTTCCTAATTCTTATTTTTTAAAAAAAATCAGACTCAAACTTCAAAGATCAAGAGACATATATACACTTAATTGATTAACATTTAGGATCTGAGAGATTTACAGAGTAGTTAAAATGACTCTTGAGGCCAACAAATTTTCAACAGAATCAATTAAAATTAAACTAACCATAAATATCGGCAGCAGCTTCAATAGCCTTTTGCTTGGTTTTATCATCAGTCATGGTCATAACCTTCAAAACCACCTTTTGCTGTAAATTAAATCAAAACCAAAAAATTTTAAATTATTATTTTTAATATATGGATTTATCGATTTATGTACATTCGTAATAAGCAAAGTAATTATCGAGAAAGAAAGAAAGAAAGAAAGAAATAGGAAGGAGCAAGAGAGAGTCTGCACTCTGCAGAGTAAAAAAGTAAAAGAAGTACCTGAGCCATCGGGAAAGAAAGAAAGAAAGAAAACCCAAAAAAGAAAATAGAGAAAGAAAGAAAAAATGTGGGGTTTATAAAGAAATTGAGATCATGAGCTATTTGAGGTAGTCCAGAATCGGACTGCGTTGTGATGACGTGTGTACGTGTGAGATGTCACATCCAACACATGTGTTTTACTCTTCCTTAAGTAGTGCATGCGTAAGCTAAACACTCTACACCGACTTTGGTACAACGTACAATGTGAAAACGTTGATGCTTGGTCATCGTTCTTTCATTATTATTCAAATGTTAATTATAACAAATTTCAACCTTTATACAAATTCACTATATATCATAAATAATTATAAATAATGTATTAAAATTTAATTAATTTTTAAGTAAAAAAATCCAGATAATTTTATTATTTATTAATATTATATAATTAATCAACTAATCACGATCTTACACATAATTTATGATGATTACAAGGTTCTCCGAGTTGTTGATTTTTCTTCGCAAATTCAATTTTTTTTACTCGAATATTGTAAAATATAGTGATTAATTTATGAGAGAAAATATTAGGGTACTTTTTACTGGATTGGGTATCATTTGATAAATTTTTTTAAAATACATAAAAATGTTGTATTTGTTAAGAATATATTAAAAATAGTTTTCTTATAAAAAATAGTATAATTTAGTTTAAAATAATTTCTTCAAAAATAAAAATATTATTTACATTTAGCATATATTTATTTAAATTTCTTATTAATTAACGGCTTTAATTTTTCATTTAATAATATATTTTTTTATAGTTTTGATATCAAATCGAAAATAATCTAGTTGTTGTTTCTTGTTTATTATCATTTAAAGACAAGTATTTAAATTTTTTATTAAAATATTATTTTAATTTTATATTTTCTTTATGTTTATTTTCATACAAACTTCAATTTAATTTCTTTACTTTCATTTTCTTATTTATTAATTTTATAAAAATAATAAAAAAATATTTAATTATTCAATATTCTTAATTGACTTAAAATTATAATTACCATACTTAAATTCAATGTGACCAGTACAATCTTTTTTCTATTATTTGTCTTCTTTTATTACACCTAATATGTCTAAACTCGTTCAAACATTAATACTCTATTCGTAATGGTAAAACCTTTACATGGATACATAGTATGATATCCAAATAAAACTTGTTAGGATATCTTAGTTTTACGTTAGCAATCATTTTAGATTTGTTTACATTTGGATCTAAAAGATTTTTTTAGCTTAATGATTTTTAATAATTTTTTATACTTATTAAGGTTTTATCTTTTTATATTTTATTCAGAAAAGAATTTATTTTCCCTTCTATATCTAAAAAATATTTTCTAAATAAGTTTTTTGTTAATGCTTTGTGTATATCTTACCGTGTTTTTGCTTTTTATGTTGTTGCGTAAAAATTAGGTTTGATACAGTCAAAGTTTTTTCTTGTTTTTGATACGTAAATTATTTGATTATCTAGTATTGTTAGACTTGTTTTGTCTAAACATTGTGTAAATATTTACATGAATTAAGAAGATTATTTCTTATTAATAAATCAACTCATCTTCATGTTGATATATTGTAGCAATATGAAATTTCTCTCCTTTATGTGTACAATTTTTACAATTAAATATTTTAGTGCTTGTAGTCAGATTTCATATGAGAATACACTTTTACTAGCTACACACATAATAGCTCGTGTATCTACATATGCATATAAATGATAACTTATGTAATCTTTAAATTTCAATCATACCTTAATATAAATATTAGTTAGATTTATAATCCTAAGCAAGTTTTTCATCTTCTGATGAAAAGTATTATGAACATTCATATTTTGAGTCATTTATTTCTTACTCAATCTATTCCTATAAAATGCTAAAGCATCACCTATATTCGATTTCTCAATTGGTTCTAATTTCATCTTAAAAAATTCTTCTAAGAATGTTATTTTATGTGAAAAATCTTTTTTAAATTATTTTATGTTAAAGAATGTTAGAACATTTATTAGCATAATAACCTTCTTCATTATAAATCTCACACTCATATTTCTTTTTCCCTAAATATTCTGAGTCATTTATACTTTTTTCTTCCAAAATATTTTTTTATAAGATTATTTATTATACATTTTATCATATTTTTGAAAATTTTATTTTCTAAATTTATATTTTTGAATGTTTTCTATTTTGTATATTTATTATACTTTTACTTGTAAGATTTTATATTATATCTATATTTTTCTAGCATTTTAAAATCTCTTGCATTACAACAGATTTCATCATTTTTCTTATTTATTTATATTCATATCTTTTTTGATATTTAATGATTATCGAATTTTTAAGATGCCTTATACTTTCTCCTAAGATATCTTGTATAGTTTTCATATTTCTTTTATTACATCATTCTCTTATAGTTTTATGTATTGAATTTTAAAATATTTTCTTATAAGTTTCTTACATAGAGTATAGTAACTTATGATACTACATTTTATTTTAATACAGTCTTAAGTATTCTTTACTTATAAGGGCATTCCCTTGCATCAGCAAATGTTATTGTTATGTTAAATATGTAAACCAATTTTTTACATTTTTTGACATTTTGTGAGCGACTAAAACTCTAAATGTTAAATGATTTGATTATGTTGTTGGAGATATTTGTATAATTATACTCATACCAATAGGCCATTCATTTAAAGCTTTTTTTCTACCCCTTATACAATCTAAATCTAAAAGATCATATATGTGATTTTCATTAAGTTTGAATTATAGTGAAATCCAATGTAACCCTTCTTACATTTTATGTTGTTGTTTTCTTTTATAAGAAATGTTAGGTTCTTTTGGATTTTGCCTATTTATTTCTTTTTTAAGTAGATCAGATGTTCCTTCTTGATAAAAAATTGGTTTTGTATGATTTTTTTGAATCATATTTTTTAATTCATAATCAATTTTATTAATTATTATTATATCAGCTTCTTCTTTGTTTGTACAAAAAATTTCATTATAATATCTTCATAGTTTTTCATATGTTAAGGTTAATAAAATAACTAATTTCTCTATATCCTCATCTTTTTGGGTTCATAAACTGTTCTTCTAATTCTTTTCTATATTTCATTAAATTAGAGTTATAGCTTTGTCTTTATCATTAGGTTTTTCCTCATTATTTTTTTTCTTATTTTTAGGTATCAATGCATCTAATCTCTTAAGTGGTTATTTCTTTAATCTTACAAATAGATCAAACTTATAACCTATAAGTTCATTGTTTCTAAGTATATTATTTACATTCATTCTTAATTTTGTAAACTCTTTATGTATGTCTTGTTATAGTTTTTTATTATAATCATATTCTCTTACTTCTTTTAGAAGTTTTTTTTGTGTCTCATTTATATCTTGAAATGATTTAATGTTAGACTCTTGTGCTATATCCATTTCTTCAACTAAAAAAATTAAAACTTTTATTATTATTATTTGATCTTTTGATATGCCTATAAGGCTTATATTAAAATATAATTCTATATTTTGTAGTTTATTTTTGAACATTATTGAGATAATGATGATATTATTTTCTTCATAATATTATATCATACACTAATATTTTCAATATTTTAACTTATTGTTTTGGATCTTTAACACATCTTTCATGATTTATAAATGTATACCTTAGTACATTATTATTTCTTACTACATTACTTCTTCTTCCTAGTATCAAATGTTTTTCACTTAACGTCTAAGCTCTATTATACTGGTATTTCAAAATCTATTAATATTTTTGGTTTTATAAATTTTTCAATTTCTTGAAAAAAATTATCTATCTCTATAAATTTATTTTGTTCATATATTAAAAATATATGATTTTAACTTAACATTCGGTTCATTAATATTAACAGTAAATCTAGGTTATGCTATGAATTTTAACTTATGATATCCTGTATTTTCATGGATTATTCCTAATAAAATGTTTTTTTATTCTATTTTCTAACAATACTAATTTAATTGGTATATCAATTTCTTCTTTAAAATGTTCTTTTATTAGTATTTGAATTCCTCTATGTATCTAATTTTTCTTTTGCCCTTTTAATTTTTTTTAATAATTTATCTATAATGATTTCTTTGTTAATTAATTACATATTTACATTCATTTACATATGTAATATCAATATTTCCTTTTTATTACTTATTTTAAAATAAAATATATCTTTTTAAAAAAAAAATTTAGGATTTAATCTTATTTTTTAATTTTTTAATTTTTTTTTACTAATTACTATTTTATGTGAAAAACATACTAAGATGTCTTGTATTTCTATATTATTTCTTGATTTTTTATTATTTTAATTATTTTTTTATAAAAATTACTATTTAATTTTGTTAACTTTAATTTTCATTAAATTTAAAAATATTTGTGATATTTTTGAAACTTTAAATTTTCTGTGATGTTACAGTTTTCTCAAAAAAATATTCTTAATAAAATAAGATATTAATGATATATTTATGTATAATTTTGATACTAATTTATACATTTACTTAAAGTTGAGTAACCAAACTTTTTTCCATTATTATGCCTCTCATTATTTTTCTTATAATATAAATATATATTTTTAACTTTCTAAAAACACGAATATATATATTTTTTAATAAGAGAGTTACAGGTAAAGTTACGTTGTATAATTAAATTATTTATATATTAGATTGTATATTATATCGCTAATTTAATAATATGATAATAAGTTAACGTGTTTGTGTTCAAAGTACATATATATATATATATATATAACTAATAATTTTCAAATGTTATTTTTCTTTTAAAAAGTTAGTCATGCACTCATGCTAATCCTTCCGATACTAGTAAGCAAATTAGGGAAAGTTGCGGCCTTTTTGTTGCACATTTTTAGATTCTTTTTTAAGAAAATGCCATATATATAATAGACAAGCCAAACAGAAGTTTCAACGATCAAATAATGAATGGTATGAAATTTTTGTGGAGCAGAATTATTCGCATGGTCTGACCCAGCCAACCTTTTTTTTCTTTTAGATGTGACAGATTATGCATTAGAGCAATTTTTATACTTTTTAACTTTCTCGTCTGTCCTAAGTCCTAACAAACAAAATAACTGACCGAAAATAATATAATTAAACATTTTATAATTTTTTATGGATTCTACGTAATTTAAATAGTGAATACGTGTTCAAAAATCAATACAAATTAGTTTGAAATGAAAAAATAAAAGAATAAAACAAGCCCAATTAAACACAAAATATAAGACTCTCTGACATTGCAATTTTAATTGATTTGTTGATTAGTTGTTTTTATGCTTCTCTTCTGAATGAAAATAAAAAAAACACACACACACACTGTCACGCAAAATATGAAAATATTATATTGAATAATTTAATTGGAAGAGTAACATGTAAAAAAAAAAAATGTTCACATAATGGTACAAGCATGTGGATTGTCGTCACTAAAAATAGAAGCAATGGCCTCGTCGGAGGCAATTGCGACGGAATAAACAGATGGAGTTTGGAAGAAAGTGTGTACGCCGGAGGTGGAAGTGTTCTTGTAAGCATCATAGTATTGGTTGACAACGTAGGTTGGATACTTGTAGAACGAAGCAAAATGATCTGAATATCCTGGAAATGGCCATGCCTCAGCTAATTTACCAGCCCTCTTTATTGCCTTCAGAACCTTCTCTTCTTCCAAACCGTATCCTGTCACTGTTATTTTTTGTGTCTCTATTTCAACTTCCACCTCTTCCACTCCTAACAAAATTAAAATAATGCAAGCTTGATTTAAACTCTAAGTAGAATGGGCTACAATCAACGTTAAAGCCCATTATCATAACTGTTATACTGGGCTTTCTTCAAGGGCCCAGAGCCTACATGCTTACAGGTTCATCTGTTCATGCATTTAAGGATTTATTCATAGCATCAAGAGCAGGTTGGGCAAATAAGGGATGCATTATTGCATCATCTTAACTTCTCGCTGTCCTTTTTTTTTTCTTTTTTCAATTTCTACAATCTAATTTCATTATTTAACCTTATTTGGGATATTATAACATAAAATATATATTTAATGCATATTCAAAAATTCAATACACTTGTATCCATCATAATCTTCCTTCAAGCTAGGGACCGAAGCCTCCATGTGTACAGATTCATGCATTTAGTCATTAAAGTCGGACAAAAACAGTCAAAACTGAAACTGAACTGAGCATGTAGGAAAAACTGACAGTGTCTCTATAACAGACTACCTTTGAGCTTGAGTAAAGTTTTCTTCAACTTTGCAGCACATCCCTCACAGTCAAGGTTTGGAACTCTTACCTCCACCATCTGCAATACATTAATCAACATTGTAAAAATTTCAATATCTCATATACTTACGAATAATATTACTTCTTTCACTTTTGATAGAGATACTTACTGCAGACATTGTTAATTTGTGCACAAACTGAAGTCACTAGAGCAATTAGTAATTAGTTAATATAAAGTATTAAAAAAGAACCCTCAAAGTAAATTAGTGCAAGGAATTAAGAACAAGTAGAATATACTAATTAGAGTTAAGATGTCTGATATATCGACGTCTCTCTGTTATATATATATATAAAAGGCTATAGAGTTGAGGTGGAAAGAGAAAAGAGCCTTTTTGTTTTGAAATTTGAGAGAGATATTCACGCGTGAAATGAAAAGCATGACTCGACCCCAAAGCTAATCATATTTTTTCTCGGTTGTTAAGTGTACCTGTTTGTCATCTGTAAATCCCATAAACCACGCTAGCTCTTGCTCAAATGATGTACACAGATTCACTATCTGTCACGATATTGTTAATTAAAAACTAATAATATGTCCAACAATATTTTGAGTTTCATTACATTTAGATTACCTCATTCTTATTCTATTATTTTTTTTATCTTTATTTTTTTACAGAAATAAGTTAAATACCTTTATATATGTTATTGATACATATTTTAATAGATATTAATAATAATTATTACCTCTAAATTATCTTAATTCATTAATATTAATTTTTATAATAGAAATCAAAATTATATCAAAATAAATATATAAATAATCAAAATGTATCAATTCTTACTATTTATCTATATTATTTCTTAAGATGAAGTGTCTAAATAGTCACTTTTTTTAAATCAGATGTATTGTTTAATCCATTTGTTTACACAACGAAATAAGTTTAACAACAATTCAATTTTACCGTATAGTCAAAGGGTGACTACTAGATAAAAAAAAATGTTTTTTTTTATTTTGATTTTCGAATTTAATTTAAAATCTTTTAACCTAAATTTTTTCTTATAATGTAACCAATAAGAAGATTCGATTTTTTGAAGTGGATAATATCTAAATGATGTTGAAATTTATTTATAAATTATTCATATATATAAAACACGATATACATAACATTTAAATTCTAAATTTGTATATATTTAATTAAATTTAATATTTATAATCACAACTAATAATAAAAACTATGATTAGATAATTAATGCAGAAATTTCACATTTATATTTATTTTTTAAACTAAAGTAACAATTTAATATAATTGTAATATGTATTATATTTAAATATAACATATTATAAAATAAAATATATATTTATTTATAATTTTAATAGTAATTTAATTTGATTTGTATTGAATTGTATCAAATTATAAAATATGACAATATAAATGTGATCTTAATTTATACTTATGAGTATAAAAAGATTGTATATTTTTCAAGTTATTTATTATCCAACTAAAAAAAAATAGTTGTAATTGGATTTTAGAGTTATAAAAGGATTGTGATAAGTGTAATGTCATATGTTTTGTTCCTATAAATAAAATATGTATGAGTTTTAAATAATAAAATAAAACTTTTGTGTGTGTGAATCTTTTAGGAAATAAATAAATATAACTCAAAATAAAATATGCATAAAAATCAATATAATTAATTTACGTGAAAAAATTTCTCGGTATAGAAAGTAAACAACTACGATACTCTATCTATAAAACTTCCACTGTCAAGAAACAATTATACAAAAAATTTCTTTAGATAAAATTATAGTCAAACAATAAACAACATAAAAAATAATACAACTTCTTAAAAACTAACAACTATTTTAAGAAAAATAGAGATATTTAATCTAATTTCGTGAGTAGTAAAATTTTATTAAGACTTATCGGAGAAAGAAAAAAACTATTATTAATTGCTGCCTTGTTGCCGCTTTTTTTTTTTTTATTGTTGTCTCAATTTCTTTCAAAACAATCCTAAAAAAGTTTATTAAGGAATGAATCAAATAACAAAATTTTACTTTCTTTTTCCAACGAGTGTCCATCAAATAAGAGTGAAAAATCAACCAATCACGTCATTATTTTCTATGCTAAATTATATTACCAAATAAATTCTTAAATATAATGTACGAACTTTATTAATAATAATAGTAGATATTGTTTCTCCGTCAAACATTCTTACCTTTTTTCTACAAAAATAAAATGGTTAATTAAGATAAATATATTATACCAATGACAGCAAAAATCTCTAGTATTATTATGTGTCGTTATCCTTGACAGCATCACGCTCTGAGTCCAGTAGTGAACCTGCTTTTGTTGCTGTTTTTTTTTTTTTTTAATAATCACCAAACCACACACCTTCAAGTTTTTGAAAGATGCTCTGTTAATGACTAAGATGGCAACTACTAGCATAATCAGACTGATCATATTTACTTTTGTTTGGTATATTCGTCAGAGCGCTATCAGATGTTAACTTGCATCTCTGTAAAAAGCATGTACTTTTTCTGCCTGCAATCTCTTTATAGCCTTTACCGGTGATTAGTCAAGAAGAGTTTAAAAGATGGTTGTCCCTGTTATATACCGATGTCTAATGAAAAAATATTTATTAATTATTTTTAAAATATAAATAACGAAATATTTTAAATTAATAAAATTTAAAGCTAATATATATATTTTTAAATAAAAAATAAAACAATTCAATTGATAAGAAACATAAAATAAAATAATAAATAATAACTCTAATCTAATATCACACATATATTTTAACTTTATATCCAATTGTATAAAATATGAGCGGGTAAAAATTAAAAATATACAAAAGATATGAGATAATAGTTAAAATATAAATATTTGAATAATTTTCTTAAAAGTAATTATGACATGTTAATTGGGAGAGATTTTGTAAATGTCACTTAGGATTAAAGTATCAAGATTTATAAAAATATATAAATTTGATTTTTTAAAAAATATTTAGTACTTAATTTAATTTGTATAGAAGAAAACTATTCTAAAATTTATAAATAAAATTATAGAAAATGTTTAGGATATATTTTTTGTCAATACATTTCCATAATTAAATATTTATGAATATATTTAAAATTCTATCCATAATTTCTAACCATGCATAATGTAAACACATTCATGGTAATTTGGAAAGTGAGAATACATAAAGGCTAAACTCTCAACTCCACTAATGACATATCAAATTATAGGAAAAATATAAAATATTATTAGTATATTAATCCGTATTAATAAAATATAAGATATATGTTTTTTTTTTCAAAGACCAACATCTCTTATATTTTTGTCAAATAACTTAACAATTTATTAGATTGAAATACCAACAATTATAAATACTTCCTCCAAACGATTGACATTCACTTGTTAAAAGATCGAGCAACATTAAAAGATAACAATAACTTAAGGAAGAAGTCCACATGCATTCCAGAAGATAGAAGTAAAAAATGCTAGAAAACTTTACATATTTCTTTTAAATTTTCATTCTCAGTGCAGTTCAAAAGGAAATTAAATGCACCTCAAATATGTTTCATTGCATAACATAATATCTTATACATTATTTATGTATTATTTCTCATATAAAATATAAAAAAATATTTTTTTTTATGTTCAATACTGCATGCATATATGTTTTTTTAGAGAAGATTAAAAGTGAAAACTTTTGTATGAAGTATGGGATATTCTTGATAATTTTAAGAAAATATTATTATTAAATATATAAAATAAAATTATCTATATGTAATTATATATGTAAAACAATCAATTATATATATATATATATATCCATAAGTTCACTTATATAAAAATTAGATGTTAATAGCTAAATAATATAAGAATTTGTGAATAAAGTATCAAAGATAAGTAAATTGTAAGATATAAAAATATGTAAAATAATAATAATAATAATAATGTATTATTAGTATTTCTATACATTTAATGAGAATAATATTATATAATATTAATGAGATACTTTAATAATTAAGTATACAATATAAAATAATATTTATATAATAAGGAGAATTAGATAATAAGATTTTGATAAATAAATATTATATTTAGAATACAAGGACATTTTTATTCACTTAATAACGGAAGAGTGTTTGAATGCCTTCAAAATGGGTATATATAATAAATATGATGCCGCATTCCTAGACCTTTTAGAAAGTAAGGCCGAAACAAAAGGGAAATATCGTCATAATTTGTTTGCCTACATCGGAAACATAATGATCGTAGGTACGATGGATTTCAACGTTAAGTAAAAAAAAAAAGAAGATTTTATGCTATTATTACTTTTATAATTTTTGAAATAAATTTTATTTGTATTATACTTAAAAAATTAATCTAAATTTTATTTTTATTTTTATTTTTAAATGTACAGAAAATCGAAAGATTTTCAATATTTCAAATAAATTTAACCCAAAAAAATTAAAAACAATAAAAACTAGAGTTAAACGGATAACACAAAATATCTCAAAATATTTACACATAAATTCTTAACGAATTGTTATTCTTACATTATATTACTAAGTTTGTGTATTTTTTTTTGTTGTTTACTAATTTTAAACTCGTGATTTATTCTTAAATAAATAAAAACAATCTAACATAATTAATAAAAATATGAACAAACTAATAAATATCGATTTTCAAAAGAAAACTAATTCTTAATTAAATCATAAAGAATGAAGCTTTACTCACTAATTATAGATGTAGAGAACGACAAGCTCAAATCATATTGAAAAATCATAACTCACGTATTCAAACATTCAAGCAGTAAATATCGAAGGTGGGGATCAGGGATTTGATTTTCAATAGATGGGTTAGGGGTGACGCTCCTGCGCTGGTTAGCATTTTTTGTGCCTTTGAAAATAAAAAGTAAAAAATTACTTTTTAAATAATTTTTTTAATTATAAGATTAGTTAGATCCATGTCAAAAATTATAAAATTAGAGTATATTAAGTCAAAAGTTACGTAACATCGAGAACTTTTAATCTCTTTTTTCATAGAATTAAATCTATACTATTTAGTTATTCTATTCTCTCAAATAGTTAGTCATGTAGTATAATTTTTAGTCACTTGTTAAATTTGTTTTCTAAATTATACACTATGTATAATATTAAAACTATCATTCAATATTTGCACGAAGAAAATAGGTCACATACAATGTTCAAAATAATACCCAAAACTTGCATTTCAATATCTATAAGCTCAAGTACAGTACTAACTAAATTAGCATGTTATAATAATTTGAGTCTCATTAAATTCAAAGATGAAATAATAAGTTTTTCTAATTTCAATTTTTCGCTATAGTGGGGTGAATGTTACTATTCAAATAAGTAACTAACATTAGTTGAATAAAAAATGAGTGTTAATTAGTGTGTAATAACATGAATTTATTATTGTTATAATTATTTTTGTGTAATAATATTGTTGAATAAATTTTTGTTATTATCATAATAAAAATACATAAAATATTTATTTTATCTATAATATTAATTATATTTTAGTGTTATTATTATTAAATAAAATTGTCTTTTAATAAAACATTTATGTGATAATAATAATTTACATTGTAAAACTAAAAGTTTATATTGTGATAATGTTATTGTTTTTTTAATGAAAAATAACTTTAGTCATTACAAGCAATATAAGTATAATTATATTTGATTAAATTTTATTGTATTTATTCGGTAGAATATATGATGACAATATACATAGACAAATTTAATTATAAATATTTGAATAAAAAATGTGTATTTAAAATAATTTTTTATTATAAAATTTATTTAAATCAATATTTAATTTAATTTTATATTTTTATTACATTTTAAAATAAAAATATTATTTTTAATTTAAAATAAAAGAAAAAAAAATCAAGATATATAATTTTATAATTGAAAAATTCAACAAATTACATTACGTGTTTATTGTGATTTAGACACTTTCTAATCATACTAAATTTTTACATAATTATACTATTTTTATATTATATGATATAGTATAATTTTATAGTTAAATGTATTAATATATAAAAAATTTACAATTAAATTTTTTAATAAAGCGTAGCAAATATGCCTTTCATTCAGTCAACTAGCTAGCATTAGCATTGTCAATGATTTAACTCTCTGTTATAGAAAATAGAAATGCTTATCCAATATTTAATGAAAATAGAAAATAGAGATGTATTTTATATGTGCATAATTAAAACTCTGAATATCAATGAAAATATGATGACTTTTTACAAAATAATCTATGGAAAGAAATACCAACTCTCTAAAATATTTTATTTTAGAATAATAAAGAAGAGTATTTTATTTTAAAATAATCTTTATTGATATTTTAAATATATTATTTATAAAACATCTTAAAAATTAATAAATTATAAAGCATAATTAAACCTAATAGGCTGATATATTCACCTATACAAGATCTATATGTGTGTCTATATTTGTGTGTATGACTATATGTGTGTCTATATTTGTGTGTATGACTAGTGAGTGGAGAGGGTAAGTGAAATAGTGTGAGATATTGATGTATCGTTTAAGTGTGCATAAATGTTAGTACTATTTAATAATAATGTAGTATTTATTTATTAAAATATTTGTTGTTTATATAAGTCGTTTTCAAATCAACATAATTTTAAGTGATTAGATTAGTGGTGTGGATATTTATTAAAATATTTTGTTCATTTATATATATATATATATATTATTTTATTTAAAAATATATACTAAATGATTAAAAAAATAAAATGTCAATATTTTGAATAATTTAATAGAATAAATATTATAATAATATTTTTTAAAATTAAATATATTTTTAAATAGATATTAAAAATAAAAAAATATAGTTAAACAATGAAATAATAGCTATTCATTCCTAACTGATGATCATTTTTTAAATCTAACTAAAATTTATACAAACTAATTATAAATACTTAAATAATCATCTATGTATGTTTTATGCCTTCCCTAAAAAAGGGAGGAAAAAAGAGACAATACTTTAAGTAGATAAAATTTGATACAAAGCAGCATAGTTACTTACTAAAACTATATCAATAAAATGTGTGCATATAGTTTTTTACATTATAGTCTAATTAAATTGGATAAAAAAATTAATATTTTTAATTAATATAAATTTGATCAATTCATATATATCAAAATATATAATATTTTTATGTATAAATATATTTTATTTGTTATTAATATGCATTATGCCACACAAATACTACTAAAAGTCAAAAGCTTTTTTTCTTATTATATTGAATATTTTTAAAAACTTTAAAAAACACTAATAATGAATTATGCAGGTTAATCATACTGGAGTTGTATTAGTTAGCTGTATTGATGTATCCACTTTACTTTCTTAACTGATATGATTTTTTAATTGTCGAGTTTTCTTATGTGTATATATACTCTTACAATAATACTTCTTAAAGTTGAATAATATCGATTTACAATTTGTATATCGTTTAGTATGGTATTAGAGTCATTAAGCTATGAGCTTCATGGATCTTGGGAGAACGAATTTCACTTGTTCTTCAACTATGGAGACTATTTCTACCCGTGAAGAATGTAAATTCAACTAGTCCGTGCTTCTTCCTTGCTTATTTTGCATCGTTCCTATGGTGAGCATTCCTTCTTCCTTTTTTTTTGTGAGATTGATCTAACTCAGTCTTCTATGTTTTGTAGTTCTTGAGCTTCCTTCTTGGTTCTATGATTGCAATTTTGCCTTCGTTCTAAAAGTCTTGCTGGTTCTCTTTTCTTTTCTTCTTCTCTATTGCGTAGACTTCCAATTCTATCTTTCTTAGGGTTTGAGTTTGCAAAAAGATGGGGCAATCGTCTTTGATCTATAGTTTTGTGGCTCGAGGGATTATGATCCTCACTAAGTACACCGAATTTACTGGAAACTTCACAAGTATAACATCACAGTGCCCCTAGATGCTTTCATCCACCAACAATATGTTCACTTACAACTGTGTTGGCCACACCTTCAACTTCCTCATTGATAATGACTTCACTTACTGTTCTGTGGAGTTTAGACTATAGGTACTTAGATTCTTATAGAGTAACTATATTATAAAAACAGGTATTAAAGTTAGTTAGTTGAATCAACTTTTAATTTTAAATTTTATTTTTTTGCAAAATTTAGTCATTTTTTATTATACTAAAATTAAAACCTATATTCGATCATTAAATAATAGTAGAAAAAAAATAAAATATGTTTAACAAATAATTGAAAAATAAATTATTAACTAATAGTAGAAAAATTATCATGATATTATTCTATGTTATTTAAGATCATCATATTCTTCTCCTCGTGTTATAATAAAAATACTTACAAGAATAAATGAAATGACAAAATGAAGAAAATGAAGAAAAATGGTGTTTTGTAAGTGAGAAATGATTATAAATTTTTTGAGTATTTAGCTCAAAAAAATAAGGGATCTAAAATATTAATTAGAGAGGAAGAAAACCCATTAATCGGCGTTGAAATTGGTGGCCGAAAAATGAAAAAAAAGTGAAGGAGACGAGGAGAAATTTTTGGATTTTTTAGAGCTATGCAACGCTTGGAATAATTTTTGTCTGGGAAGAGTCACTACTACAACCCACTAATCGGCGTTGAAATTGGTGGCCGAAAAATGAAAAAAAGTGAAGGAGAAGAGGAGAAATTTTTGGGTTTTTGAGAGTTATGCAACGCTTGGAATAATTTTTGTCTGGGAAGAGTCACTACTACAAAAAAGAGTATTAAAGTCGGTTAAAACCGACTTTAAACTAATTTAAAGTGTAAAGTCGGTTCACACGGTGAACCAACTTTAACTTCTTCTTTTTTAAAATTTATTCATTTTCAACCTGTATTCGAGCAGAAAAAAAAACCAAAATCAGTTTATCAAACAGTTCAAATAATATAAATATTTGAAAAATAAAATATTAATTAATAACAGAAAAATTACCATGGTTTTGTTCTATTTTATTCAAGATCGTCATATTCTTCTCCTTATGTTATAATACAAACCTACATATATAATACAACAATCTATACACATAAATAATAACACATAATAACAGGAAAAAATATGAATAATAGGGGATCTAAAAGATTAGTTAGAGAGGAAGAAAACTCACTAACCGATGTTGGAAATGGTAGTCATAGGTGGCCGGAAAATGAGAAAGAGTGGAGGAGAAGTGGAGGAGGAGGTTTTCGATTTTTTAGAGTTCTCCAACGCTGAAAATAGTTTCTATCTAAGAAGAAAGAAGAGAAAATATTTATCCACGTGTGTAGCGTCGGTTGACGTGTCGAACCGACGCTATGCTATGTGGATAGCGTCGGTTCTAGGTGTCAACGGACGCTACGCTACGTGGATAGCGTCGGTTCGCCACGTCAACCGACGCTATCCACGTAACGTAGCATCGGTTAACACCTAGAACCGACGCTACGTCCTACGTGGATATCGTCGGTTCTATATCGACCCGACTTTAAACCAATTTAAAGTCGGTTTTTGGAAAAAACCGACTTTACGTATCGACTTAAATACCCATTTTTGTAGTAGTGAGTTATGCAACACTCTTTCCAAACTGACGCTACACGTGGACGTAGCGTCGGTTCTAGGTGTCAACCGACGCTATACTATGTGAATAGCGTTAGTTTCAAGTGTTAACCGATGGTATGCTTTGTGGATAGCGTCGGTTCCAGGTGTTGATTGATGTTACGCTATATGGATAGCATCGATTCACCACGTCAACCAACGTTACGTCCATGTATAACGTCGGTTTGATACGTCATTATAATTTAGGTTTTTTCAAAAAATGACTTTATAGATCGACTTAAATAACCATTTTTTTATAGTAGTGCAATAATGTTTTTATTAAGAGATATTATGGAGTAATAGTTGCAACTGTAACTACAAATAGCTCGATTAAAAAGTTTAGGACCAAATTAAAAGAGCATATGCAATCTTGTCTCGATCATCCAGAGAAAATCAACAAGCTTGCAAAAATAAATGGTCAAGACTCTTCTATCTGTTAGATTTGTTACTAGTTATGGTGTTGGGTTTGTGAATTATGATGTTGTTGTTTTTAGAAGTCTTAGATTGTTTTGGTTGGATCAATTCTACTTCGCCTATTTTTGATATATTAGATTAAAATTTGATATATTGGATGCTATTTCATCCTTCTTATCTATGAACAATGTTGGTTTTGCTAATTCTTTATTTTGTTTCATAAGTGATCATGAAATTTTTATGATCAATTTTGCTTTGCTTAGTTTCGATCTTTTGGCTCATCTCAGTATATGAGAATTAAAGTTTTGTTTCAGTTTTTCTTAATGTTTTTTTTTCTTTTTTAGTAAGATTAGTAAAAAAAACACAAAACTAGTGGAGAAAGAATTATTCAGTGATGCATAATTTGGAAAGAGTGTTTGAGCAATGCGAAAAAGAGAATAAATGGACAATCTAATGCTATTAATTTTTTTATTCAATCTTATGTTTGATTACAATGATAGTCCTTTACTTTTATAGGTATTACAAACTTAACAAATTTAAAATAAAAAATAAAAAGCAACTAACCACTAGCACATATCACATGATTTCACTCAGAGTATATAACACTCAATCAAGCACAAGGCATAAGAGTGCGCAAAGCACATGCACTCAACATAAGCACATCATGCTTAGCTAATATAACAAACATTGACTATGATCTCCTACAAACAAGCCTATTCTCTCGATCATATGAGTCGTCAATTCTTGCAATGCAATATCTCTATAAGCATTACACTGAACTTGGACACTCGTTGTAAACCTTACACAAATATTTTTACCACATGAATGACATGATCAACTACATCTTCAGGACCCCATGCTCAATATTAACCTATGCTTGAAGCAATTTATTATAGTTTATCTTTGTAGGTAAGTGTCATGAATTACTTAACTTTAATAAGTTTCAATGTTATTTGTTCTCTAATAATGAGCATATGTTAGATACTAAAGTGTTCTCTTCATTTTTGTTTTTTATAAGTTAAATTAACAGTTATTTTACCGACCACCGTAAATTTAAGTGAGGATATTAGAGTTGATAATAGTAATTATGTTAGTTAGTTCTATTTGATGTATCAACTTTATTTCCATATTTCTTAAATTTCTTTCATCGTTAAGTTTTCTTATGTGTATACATATCTTTATAAACTCATTTAATAATTCTTAAAGTTTGTAAAATGTTTGGTAAATCAAAATCAACATGCATGTAAAATGAATCTAATTGAATTGAATTTTATAGTATATAAAATTGTGTGGTTTCAATTTGTTGTACTTCCTAGAGAAGTGGATAATCCTTTGAAGTATCAATCTAGTTTTAAGTAACAAGCGAACAACAACTCAAATAGGGTAGGCGTTTAAATCTGGAAAGCTTAATGCACTAAAAAGAGTTTGGTAAAAGACATATAAGAGTTTGTCATGAATAGTCGTACAGTTATACTCTACCAGTTCATTTTAATATATAATACTGTAGCTAGAGGTACGTGGTATGTACCTATTTATTGTTGCTTTATGATACACGAGTTACCTGAGAGGAGGAAACAAGTTAAATATGAAGTAATCATGATAGAGTAACATTAATTTATATATATATATATATATTTATATGGATGCTCCAAATTTATTTAAAATATTTTTTCATTTTTAAATTTATTTAAATATATATCATATTATAATTAATATAAATATAAAAAATGGAAAGAGAGATTCACATTTATAGATTTATTGATATTTATTTCATGTGATTCACATTGAATTAGATTAAAATTAATAACTTTCAAAAGGAATTGTATCATGATTAAATTAAGATGTATTGATCTATATATCAAGTAAAATTATAACTATACATGGATTGATTCATATCAAAATGATCTATTGATTGAATCATATTAAAGTAATCTGTTGATGAAGTCAGATTAAACTGATAGGTTGATCAATACAAATCTAAATCTTATTAAAACTATAATTTTAAAATTAAAAAATCAAACATTTTTAATATACTTTTATAATTTTATAACTATAGTTTGTTAAATCAAAATTCAAATATCATCACGTTAATAACTATTTATTTATTCTTATATATATTATAAATGACATTAGTTTTTCTAGTTTTTAAGTAATTAATTCAAATCTTATTTTTTTATTTATAAATAATAAAAAATCTCATCAATTTTATTGAACTAATGTGTTAATTATTCTAACTTAAGATTTTTACATGTGATCAAGTTAATAATGTAAAAAAGTTATTATAAAAGTATTAATTTTTTTTAGCATTTATATGATTATAAGATTAATTAAAAATTTAAATAAAAGTTGAAATATAAAGTATAAATAAGTAAGAAAATGTTTTCTTACATAAGTGTAAGGTCAATTTAATCCTTTTACTTACACAAAAAAACATTATTTAGTCTATTAAGTCAGAAAATGTGTTATTTAGTTCTTGTTGTTTTAAAAAATATGCTAAAAATGATTTTTATAATTTTAAAATTATTTTATATAACAAAATTATTAGGGACATTCCCGTCATTTCATTATTCAATAATATCTTTCGTATTATTTTTTTAAAAAAAATTATCAATAAAAAATTTATTAATATTACTAAAGTCTTTATGTGACTTCTTTTTATAATTAGAATGATTAATAAGTATATTTTTATAATTAAAAAGACAATAAACACATTTTTTTTAATTTATTTTTACACAAAGAAAATATACTCACAAAGCAGTTATCCCTTCATACAATATATAATATAATAATATTATTATTATTTTAATTTATTAATCTAAATTATGCATTGTAAAACATTAAATAATAATTTAATTTAAAAAAAATTCATATAGAATATATATTGATCCATAGATCAATACTTATCTGATCTATCTTATTGTTTGATCAAAACATATAAGATCAATATTTTATCTCTTCTATGTTATCAATAGATTAAAACATATCAGATTAAATTAATTTTTTTAAATAATAAATTATATTTTAACATCTAGTTAAATCAGATCTTATCTATTATTATCTCAAATTATTATGTATTTGGGTGTAACTAATTTTTTTCTCTAATCTATTATTATCTCGAGCTATTATGTACTTGGGCGGAACTAGATTTATTTTCTAAGAAAAGAAATGACTTATCGTTTTTGATAGTCACATTCTATTTATACAATACAATATAAACTTGTAGTCCCTCCCGGCATCATTATAGAATTATTTGTTGATCAATCATGTAATTCTATACCAATTATTCTTAAACAAGTGGTGATAGGAAAATCATTAAAAAAGTTAAGTGTATTCTAAAGACTATCAACATTGAAATTGCAACATTTTTGGGATAGGATTCATGTGATTACACACACAAAATTAAAATCTCTTTTATTATAAATAATCAATTGAAATGATACTAAAATGCATTTTTACACCAAATATATGAAATTAAAGTGTATATTTTTTGAAATTTATGAGACTAAAAAGTTTCAATTGAAAATTAATAATGAAACTCAAATTAAATTTAAAATTACGAGTATCAATTGAAAACTAAAAAGTTTATCTCATCTTATGTAAGTTAAAATTCAATTTAACTCATTTAAATTTTGTAAGAGTAAATTTCAATTTGATTAATTTTTAAATGAGTAAAGTGAACCGCTCATGAAATGACTTAATTGCATATCCAAACATAAAAAAATATTTTTTAAAACTAAAATATTTATATAAATATTCTTTTGATTGTATTTTTATAAAATAAAAAAAAACATATTTTAATTAAATTTTACATAATAACATTATTATAATTATAAAAATATTATCATTAATAAATATATATTATTAAATAAATTTATAAGCTAATTAGGTTAGATTCTTTTCAAAACGTAAACTTATTAAATTAACATTAAATAAACAAATATATAATGAAATGTTTAGTTAACATCACTAAAGCATCCTTAATTCTCTATATTTAAAATTATTGAAGTATTTAGGGCATATATTAGAACGAGTTTCAATCTGAATCAACTTTTTCAAATGCCTTATTTAATATCATGTTTAGTTAATACTAAAATTGTAAAGACTATGAGTGTTGAATATTTTCGTATATATAATATTTATCTATAAACTTGTTTTTAGGCCTACTATCAATTCTATCAAGAAAAGCTGAATAAATACTCGAGTTTCAGATAATCGCATTCAAGGTATATTTTTTTATAAATATGACACATAGGATTACATTTATACATTTAATAACACATGTTCATAAATCTAAAATTATTTTTGGTGTTAAAATATTTATTTAAGCTTAAATCAATCTATGAAATTACTAATTAAATATTTTTTAGATGTGTTAAGACTTTTAAAAGAAATGATTATTATTATTATTATTATTATTATTATTATTATGTATTTATACACACGTTAGGATTAAAGGTGAGATATATAAAAAAACAAGGGTTGCCACAAAGCCCAAAAAATCCAAATATAATATTATTAGGTTTGAATGATTATATATATATATATATATATATGATAGATTAGAAAACTGAATGTGTGTAGAAAAATAAAGAAAGACTAGAATAACCAAACAACGGAAAAAATAGAAAAAAGAAAAACAAAGTGCAGGAGCTGATAAATGTTGAAATAAATATATTTATATATATAAAGTTATTCATTGTGGTACAAGGAATCAATGTTTATATATTATATATGATTGAGTATCTGCACAACGGTGGTATGGTTTTCTAAGTCTTCTTTGATGAAAATTTTGAAGTTAATTGATTAATATTATCATAATTTTAATTTTAGTAATATTTAGTTTTATAAACTCTGATATCTATTCGTTTATTTGTTTCAAATTTTTCATATTTATATAACTTATTTTTTATTAATATCTTTCATATCTAAATCAAATAGTAGTAATTATTTGATTTAAATTTTAAATTTTAAAGAAGTTAATTTTATGAAACCTCTACTTAATTTTCTTGCTCTAAAATTTACTATTTGATTTGATTTAAGTTATATATATTTTGAATCATCTAGTTGGGATTATTCATTGTTAAATCAATCCTAGAACACGTATGAGCACTTGTGTTTTTTTTTTTGCTAATCTTTTTGTAGTTGATTTGTGAACGATCTGATTGGCAGGGAGCTTATAGGAATGTTAGTCTGGAAACCGCTAATGCTAATTTTAGAAACTATGAAAAACAGAGTTAAGGGCTCGTAAGTAGAGTACATTAAGGCAGTATCCTAGGGATGATAGCATAAGAACGAGTTTGTACTTAAACATTTGATTTTCATAGTGAAAAGTTAGGTGATCCGGTGGACAAATGGTTTTCCTCTTAGGTCATGGTTGTGGTCTAGGTTGTTTCCACCTAAAAATATCGTATGTTATTATTTCTGCACTTTACTCTTACACACGATTGCATGTCTAACCGCTTTGTTTAGGTTATTAAATTAAAAATTGATAAAAATTAAAAATAATCTATTCACCTCTAGGTTAATCAGGTCCATATTTTATAAACTTTCAATTGGTATCAGAGCAGACAATAGACACACTTAGTGAGATTGATCCTTAGGGACACACACACTTACTTATGGACCAAATGAAAGAAGGTGGGTCATTTGTTAGACCCTAACTCTTTGATGGGTTTAATTACCCTTATTGGAAGGCTTGCATGCAAGCTTTTTTCAGACAAGATGAAAAAGTCTGGGATGATATTCTTGATGGTTGGGAACCACCTTCGGTAATGAAAGATGGTGTAACAATCATAAAGAAAAGAAGAGACTAGACCACTGAAGAACGCACCCTTAGTGGGGCAAATCAAAAAGGTCTAAGCTCAATATTTGTTGCAGTGTCAATGGATGAGTTTCGTCGCATCTTCGATTGTGAGACTGCTAAAGATGCATGGAATGCACATGCTCTTGCTCTTGCTCATGAGGGAACCTCTCAAGTGAAACAAACAAAATTGAGATTGCTAACATGCTCGCCACTAATGCTTGTTCTAACCTTGGTGAGAAAATTCTACAATCTATACAAGTACGCAAACTCCTAAGCTCTTTAACAGCAGACTACAAGATGAAAGTTACAGCGATAGAGGAAAGTAAGAATGTAGACACACTAAAAATTGATGAACTTTTTGGGTCAATCCAAACCTATGAGCTTTCTCTTGATCCACCCAAGAAAAATAAGGATGCGGCATTCAAAACCTCCAAAGGGGACATCTCTGATAGTGATGATGATATGAATGATGAGTCACTAGTCTTGTTAGCACGAAAATTTAAGAAGTTCATGAAGAAGAAGGGTCAATAGAATAATCATTTTAACAAGGGACAATCCAGTCGTTCGAATGACCGAAAGTCAAGGGAAATCAAGCCTCCTAGCCTTGATGGTAAGAGAAGTAAACCCGCTAGTCATCAATGCTTTACTTATGAAGGATTTGGTCATATTTTTATAGATTGTGCTAACAATAAAAATAAATTTGGAAAAGCCTTTAATGCTACACTCAGTGACACAGAAAGTGAGCAAATGCTAGTAACTCAGAGGATGATGACACTAATTGTTATACCACAACTGCCAATGCAAATCACAATGACTCCGACCTTAGCTCGGATGAAGAAAATGAGGAAGTAACCATCAAGAGACTAAAAACAGACCATGGAAAAGAGTTTGAAAATACCAAGTATGCTGAATTCTACAAAGATCATGGTATCTTTTATGAATTCTCTGCTCCTATCACACCTCAACAAAATGGAGTAGTTGAAAGGAAAAATAGGATACTTCAAGAGATGGAAAGAGTAATGATACATGCCAAGAGAGTCTCCAAAATGTTTTGGGCTGAAGCTATAAACATTGCATGTCACATTATAAATCGTGTATATCTTTGCCCAAGTACAAACCAAACTCCCTATGAGATATGGAGACGTAAAAAACCAAATCTAAAATTCGTGCATATTTTTGGAAGTAAATGCTATATACTTCGAGATCGAGAAAAATTGGGTAAGTTTGATTCAAGAAGTGATGAAGGTATATTTCTTGGTTATTCCCTAAATAGTAGAGCCTATAGAGTCTTCAACTGTAGAACTAATGTAGTTATGGAATCCATAAATATCGTTATAGATGATGGAGGTAAGAAGATTACAAGTGAAGAAGTTAGAAATGAAGAAAATTTCACAACACCTCAATTAATAATGACTAATGACACAATTGGAATAAAAGAAGAGGAGTTGAAGGAAAGTGAACAAAAGAAGGAAGAAGCATCAACCTCATCAATGATAAATCCAATTCGAACTTAAAAAAATCATTCGATTAAGAATATAATTGGAGATCCTAATGAAAGCATGGTAACAAGAAGAATACAAATAAGTGAGGTAACTCATTTATGCTATATTTCTCAATTTAAACCAAAAAATGCGAATGAAGCCCTTAGGGATGAATTTTGGATAAATGTCATGCAGGATGAATTAGCTCAATTTGAAAGAAATCATGTATGGGTATAAGAACCTAAGCCTAAAAACAAAAATGTTATTGGAACAAAATGGGTGTTCAAAAATAAATCTAATGAGCATGACATTGTTGTTAGGAATAAGGCTAGGTTGGTAGCTCAAGGTTATACACAAGTATAAAAAGTTGACTTTGATGAAACATTTGCACATGTCGCTAGACTAGAGTCAATTAGGATTTTACTTGCCATTTCCTGTCACATGAAGTTCAAACTATATCAACTGGATGTTAAGTCTGCCTTTTTAAATGAATTTCTGAATGAGGAGGTATACGTTGAACAACCAAAAGGATTTGTTGATCCAAAAATTCCAAATCATGTTTACAAACTCAAAAAGGCTCTTTATGATTTGAAACAAGCTCTACGAGCATGGTATGTGAGACTTACCAACTATCTTTTGAACAATGGATTTATTCGAGAGGGAGTTGATAAGACTTTATTCATTAAAAGGAGTAGTGACAAGATCTTTATTGCTCAAATTTATGTGGATGACATAGTTTTTGGATCCATATCTAGTACACTAGTGGATGATTTTGTGCATGTTATGACAAATGAATTTGAAATTTCCATGGTTGGTAAAATTACTTTCTTCCTTGGTTTACAAATCAAACAATCTCATGATAATATATTTATTTCTCAACCAAGTATGCCTATAACCTTGTTAAAAGGTTTGGTCTTGAAACTAGCAAGCCATTACGAACTCCTTTAGGTACCAGCACAAAAATTACAAAGGATACTCAAGGTAAAAGTGTTGATTAAACCCTTTATAGGAGCATGATAGGTAGTTTACTTGACCTCACTGCAAGTAGGCTTGAATTATGTTTTAGTGTTGATGTGTGTGCCCATTATCAAGTTGACCCTAAGGAATCACACTTAGAGAATGTAAAGAGAATCATCAGGTATATCTTAGGAACAAGTAATTATGGTTTATATTTTACTATTGACACTACTTGTGAAGTAAATGGTTTACAGATGTCGATTGGGCAGGCAACCAGGATGATAGGAAGAGCACATCAGGTGGTTATTTCTACGTTGGAAACAACTTAGTATCTTGACATAGTAAAAAGTAGAACTCTATCTCACTCTCTACAGCTGAAGCGGAATACATTGTTGTAGGAAGCTCTTGTACACAGATGCTTTGGATGAAAAACATGCTCATGGACTACGGTCAACCACAAGGTATGATGCCCTTATATTGTGATAACTCTAGTGCTATATATATTTCTAAGAACCCATTTCAACATTCTAGAACTAAGCACATTGACAGTAAGCATCACTTTATTCGAGAACTAGTTGAAGAGAAAATAGTAACACTGAGTTTGTACCTACTGAGAGACAAATAGCTGATATATTTACTAATGCCATAGACACTCAAAGATTTGAATATCTCAGAAGTGCCTTGGGAATTTCTCCCTCAAATTGGATTTCAATTTTTATTACAAAAAAAAATAGCATTCTTGTCTGGCCAACACGGTATTTGACTTATTTAATATTTACATACACATAATCTCATTTTTAGTGACTCAACTCATTTTGATATTTATTGTATAAATTATTCTACAATTTTGGCTTACGCACACACATATCTTGTACATGTGATGATCAATGTTGACATGAACTTATTCACACACTCACAAACACACATATATGGATTTTCTTGAAAGATTTTAGGACTTCAACTAATCTTGACTGTAAAATTGTGTTGAGTTATATTTCTTGCTTTCAAAAAATTTACCGCATGAAGGCACCTAATATTGAGAGGGCTACCTACTGTGATGTGTGAAGCTAACACAGTGAGCGGAGAGGGCTACCTCATAACTAGTGTGAAAGTCATCATGCTAGGTTTATGGCTCGTGCAAAAAAAAAGGAAAAGATTATGCAAAAAATGACTATTTATCTTGTACATTGTATGCACAAAAAGAAAGATCCAATAGAGGTTATAAAAAAATATATCATTTACCTCATATATATATAAAAAAAATTAAGTCCTCCTTTCGTAGATATATTTTATTTTGTGAGATTGAAGACTCGATTATGGTTTTACATGATAGGTGATATTTTTTTCATTTGAGTCTTTATTGATAGGTCATAAATGAATTAATTGACATATTTGTGGAGTTTAAATGTATATATTACTTTAAGTAAATGTCAGTATGTCATTATATGTGTGAAGTGTGTGTGTGCACCTCATCTATTCTACTTATTTATTTATATGATAAATAATCAAAATTGGAGTTAAAAATGATTCTCAATTGGTTGTGTACTTGTTTGTAATTAAATGAGTTTAATACATTACGTGGCTATGTATGCAAATTTGAAAATATAAAAAAATAAAATTATTTACATCTCCTTTTTCATTTATTACATTTTTAATTAGTTTCTATGTTAAAGAGTCATAGAACTTAGGGGGAGTTTAAAGCACATTACACTTTTGCATTACTCTGATTTTACATTGTTATATCTTTAGAAGGAGTTTAACTTTATTTCTTTGTCTAATGTTTTGTCCTTCTCGTATGTCAAAAAGTGGGAGAGAATAATTACTTCCATGTTTTTATTCTGTTATGCATACAGGGGGAGAACATATTTAATTAAGCTTGATTGGTATGAATGCACAGTACATGATTATTCTTTACACTTTGCTTATTTTTATGTAAACTGAACTAATATAAAATGAGGCATTCACTACTACAAAAAGGGGTATATAAGTCGCTGTGTAAAGTCGGTTTTTGGAAAAAAACGACTTATAATGAATTTAAAGTTGGTTCGGTGTAGAACCGACACTATCCACGTTGGACGTAGCGTCGATTATCCACGTCAACCGACGCTATCCACCTAATATATTCACATTCAGGTCATTGTTTACGCAGAATCCAATTTTCTTCCTCTCTCTCCTCCATTTTCTTCCTCACTCTTCTCTATTTTCTCCTAAAATCTACATCATGCGCCACCTTCTTTCTAAATTTCCGACCACCTTCGACCACCATTTGTAACGTCGTTTTGTAAGTTTCCTCTTCTCACATTATCTGTCGGTTCTTCTATTTTTTTTAGCAAAATATTAAAAAAGAATTATACCCATTTTTTGTATAAATTCTTGATTTAGGTATGTTTTTTATTTTGTTTGTTATTATGTTTGACTTATTTTATGTGTAAATAATATCTGAAATGTTGTGGGTTTGATGGTTACTATGTGTGGATAAATTTATTTATATTTTATTAAATAGAATTTTGCAGCTTATTATTCAGTTTGTTTTATATTTTGTATAAATTTTTTATTTAGGTATGTTTTTTATTTTGCTTGTAATAATGTTTGACTTATTTTATGTGGAAATAATATCTGAAATGTTGTGTGTTTACTATGCGTTGACAAATTTATTTATATACGTATAATTAATATTAATTTTTAATTATGATATAGTAACATGCTTAGAAATTAGAATCAACCAAAGTGCGTGATTGTTTTTTATATATTCATGCTAACATGTTGCTTATTTTTTAATTTGTATAGAAATGGTTTTGTAAAATGATTAAAATGATAACTGTTTTGCATTATGTATGTTTTGATATATATTCTAATAATTAGAAAATTTATATATAATAATACTTGAAATATATTCATTGTATACATAATTAAGTAATATGTTTAATTAATGTCATTAATAGAAAATGGATAAATCTTGGATGTCAAAGTGTAGAATTGAGCAAGACTATATTTCTGGAGTTGAAAGTTTCATGGAATTTGCTTGTAGAACTAGTAATACTGGAAGTAGTATGATTCGATCCTCATGCGTTAAATGTAAAAATGAGCAATTTCATGAATTTGATGAGGTTAAGTATCACCTTATCCGTAATGGTATTCTATTGAGCTATAAATGTTGGTATTATCATGGAGAAAATATTGATAATACTCATGGGGAAAAGATAAATAAGAATGTGAGTGGATTACATACATCTTATCATAATGTACATACAGAAAATATATTTCATGATGTTGAAGATGAATTACGCGAGGATGATCACGAAACCTTTAATAAACTTATAGAAGATGTCGAAAAACCGTTGTATCCAAAATGCAAAAAATACACTAAAATGTCGGGATTGGTTCATTTGTACAATGTGAAGGCAAAACATGGTTTTTTTGACAAAGGATTCACAGAATTACTAAATCTACTAGTCGATATGTTTCCTGAGGGTATTGAATTGCCATCTTCAATATATGAAGTGAAGAAATCTCTTAGCCGATTTGGCATGGAATATCATAAGATTCACGCTTGTCCTAACGATTGCATTCTTTATAGAAAAGAATATGAGACATTACATGATTGTCCTATGTGTAAAGAATCGAGATGGAAACATGGTACAAATGAGAGTACAACACATAAGAAAGGCGTGCCTGCAAAGGTTCTTTGGTACTTTCCTCCGATTCCTCACTTTCAAAGGTTGTTCAATAGTAAATATACATCAAAGATGTTGACATGACATTCAGATAATCGATCTGATGATGGAGTGCTACGTCATCCTTGTGATTCTCCAAATTGGAAAGTAGTAGATAATTTATCTCCTCAATTTTCATCTGATCCGTGCAATCTTCGTCTTGCCATTGCTGCTGATGGAATTAATCCACATAGTTCCCTCAGTAGTAGATATAGTTGTTGGCCAGTAATTATGGTAACATACAACCTTCCTCCCTGGTTGTGTATGAAAAGAAAATTCACGATGTTAACATTATTGATTTCAGGATCGAAACAACCCGGTGTTAATATTGATGTATATTTGCAGCCTCTGATAGATGATTTAAAGACGTTGTGGAATGATGGTGTAAATGTTTACGATGCACATAAAAAAGAATACTTTAACTTGAAGGGGGTCCTTTTATGGACAATTAATGATTTTCCTGCCTATGGAAACTTATCAGGACATGCAACAAAAGGTTACAAGGGATGTCCTATATGTAGTGATGAAACTTCTGTAAATTATCTTGTTCACGGACGAAAGATGTCTTATAGAAGACATAGAAGATTTTTTCCATTTGGACACAAGTTTAGATACCAAAAGAAATTGTTTGATGGTGAAGAAGATCATGATCATGCAACTCGACCTTTGCGAGGTATTGAGATATTAAGGCAATTGAATGGGATGACATTCAAACGATATGGAAAGATGAAAAAAACTCACTAATGTAGGGAAACGAAAGAGATCAACTAATGAAATTGATGAAAATGAAAAAGAGTTTGAACCGACTTACCATGGTTGTTGGAAAAAAAATCAATATTTTGGGAATGATCTTATTGGAAAGACCTACACATTGAGAAGAATGTATGTGAGAGTTTGATTGGTACTTTACTTAATATACCTGGAAAAACAAAGGATGGAATTAAAGCAAGATTGGATTTAAAGAAACTAGGCATACGACTTGAATTGGAACCAAGGGTTATAGTTACATATTAGTTTCTTCTATTATTTTTTGTAATATTTAATAAAAACTAATCGTTTTAAACCTTGATAGGGCATGGAAGTTGTGGATCAAGTTTAGGGGCATTGCCCTTAAAAAAATCTCATAAGCTTATATGGACAAAAGTTATGGTATGTACAATTCAATATTAATAATTTTATTAATTTTACAATTGAATAATAAGGATGTTCGAAGATGAAAATTCATGTACATGCACTTTTTTTTTGTAGGTTCCACAATAAAATAATGGAGTCATGTGTGGTTATTATGTCATGAAATTTATGAGCGAAATCATCACAAATATCAAAATTCCAATTGATGATGTGGTAATATCTTTTACCCATATACATAAAAGTTTTTAACATATTTGAGTTTGTTTTTGTAAATAAATGAAATTATATTCTTATTTTGATTTTAAATACATATAGTTCTTTGGTTGGAACAAGACGGGTTATGACCAGCAAATTTTTGATGATTTACGAGAGAAATGAGCAGAATACATGGTTCAAATTATATCATCAAAAGAAGAATCAGGAGAAAATTCTGATGATCTTGAATAGCATATGACAATATAACAGTAAATTTTTTAATGATTTAATTTCTCTATCTATTCATGTGTCTGAATACACTTGTTTGATGATGATTAATCATATGCTCATGTATTTAGGGGAATGCATTATTTTATGGACCTATTTTTGGCTCAAACTATATCTCATCTCTCTTTCCTACTTTCCTTACGAACTCATATTAGCACTTTATTAATCATTTGTTTATAAATATGAATTTATCTCGAATTTATGCTAGTATTTTTAATGATATAATGAGGTCTAAATGGACAAATCCGGTGTACGTAACTCTGATTTTTTTCTTGATTTGTATGAGTTTTGGTGCCCATGAATGTGTTCTATATGTTTAAGGGCACCAAAACTCACACAAGCCAAGTAAGAAGTCGAAGTTACAATTGATTTCATATTTAGAGTTCATTATATATAGCATTATAAAATACTAGTAGAGATTCTAGATAAGTTCATATATATAGACAAATGATTTATAAAGTGCTACTATGAGTTAGTCAAATGTCATTGTACGTGGTAATCTCTTTTTTATGGTAATATTTATAATGATTTAATTTCTTCATTCGTATGTGTGAAGTTTAGATTGTTTTTTTTATTGATGTTTTACGTGCTCATGTATGTAGGGGAATATGAATTGTTATATGGATCAGCTGTTTTTTGTCATAATGTTTGTGAAGGCCAATCAAGATTCTAAGCCAACCAAGCTTACTCGATCGCATAATAATTACACTTTGATGATATTATTTTATTTGTAATTTAAGTTAACTATATGTATTATATATACATTATTTGTTTTTGTAATAAATTTAATTATCAAGTAATTAAATATATTTAAATTTTTAATTATTTGTATTATTATTTATATTTTAGTTTTTTTATGTTATATATATATATATTGAATAATATGAAAAATGAAAATAAAAATAAAAACAAATCATAAAATGTACGGGTAAAGTCGGTTCACGAGATGAACCGACTTTAACGCATATTTATGTAGTAGTGTTTCATGCCAAGTTGTCCTATGATTTTTCAATGTCATTTCAGTTACTTACAAGCTTGTCAAGTTACAACGAAGGTGGATTCATCAGACCATAAGATAGTTCCACTATGGAGTCTAAGATGTCATTGTATTTATATCTTATTTTTATAAGTGTCATGTAGTGAGTTAGAAGTTTTGTCACACGAAAATTCCAAAGAGGGAGTTTGTAAGGACTATGAGTGTTGAATATTTTCGTGAACAAAATATTTACCTATAAACTTGTTTTTCGGCCTACTATAAAGTCTATCAAGAAAAGCCGAACAAATGCTCGAGTTTTAGATAATCGCACTCAATGTATATCTTTTATAAATATGACACATAGGATTACATTCATACATTTAATAACACATGCTTATAAATTTAAAATTATTTTTGGTACTAAAATATTTATTTAAGCTTAAATCAATCTATGAAATTACTAATTAAATATTTTTTAGATGTGTTAAGACTTTTAAAAGAAATGATTATTATTATTATTTTTATTATGTATCTATACACACGTTAGGATTAGAGAAGAGATATATAAAAAAACAAGGGTTGTGGCAAAGCCAAAAAGATCCAAATATGATATTATTAGGTTTTAATGATTACCTATATATATATATATATATATATATATATATATATATGATAGATTAGAAAACCGAATATGTGCAGAAAAAGAAAGAAAGACTAGAACGGCCAAACAACGAAAAAAAAAGAAAAAAGAAAAACAAAGTACAGGAGCTAATGAATGTTGAAATAAATATATTTATATATATAAAGTTATTCATTGCGGTACAAGGAATCAATGTTTATATATTATATATAATTGAGAATCTGCACAGCGATGGTATGGTTTTCTAAGTCTCTTTGATGAAAATTTTGAAGTTAATTGATTAATATTATCATAATTTTAATTTTAGTAATATTTGGTTTTATAAACTCTCATATCTATTGATTTATTTGTTTCAAATTTTTCATATTTATTTTTTATTAAGATCTTTCATATCTAAATCAAATAGTAGTATAAGGAATCATGATTATTTGATTTAATTATTAAATTTCAAATAAGTTAATTTTATGAAACTTGTGCTTAATTTTCTTGCTCTAGAATTTACTATTTGATTTGATTTAAGTGATATATATTTTGAATCATCTAGTTATGATTATTCATTGTTAAGTTCATCATAGAACACACACGGACACTTGTGTTTTTTGTGTGCTAATCTTTTTGTAGTTGATTTGTGAATGATCTGATTAGTAGGGAGCTTATTGAAATATTGGTCTAGAAACCGGGCACGCTAATTTTAAAAACTATGAAAAACAAAGTAGGGGCTCGTAAGTCGAGTACATTGGGGCAATATCTTAGAGAGGGTGACATAAGGCCGAGTTTGTACTTGAACATTTGATTTTCATAGATGAAAGTTAGGTGGTCCGGTGGACCGATGATTTTCCTCTTAGGTCATGGTTGTGGCCTAAGTTATTTCCACCTAAAAATATCGTGTGTTATTATTTTCGCACTTTACTCTTATATATGATTGCTTATCTAAACATTTTTTTAGGTTATTAAATTATAAATTGATAAAAATTAAAAATAACATATTCGGAATTTAGTTTAATTCAGTCCACATATTATAAATTTTCAAAAATATTAAAATATCTCCCTAAAAGAAATTAGCCCAACTAATTTTTAAGAAAAATAATGTAATTGTTATAAAAATTTACAAATATCATATGTTAAAGATATATCTATTCAAACATTCCACTTCTATTTGTCTAAATATGAAATATAATATTATTAAATGGAGTAATGATTGTCTCTTATTATATGTATGTTATCAGAATTTGTATCTTATTATATATATTACATGCGTTGGTCAATTATAATCTCACGTGCTAATGATGTTGGTTGCGTGGTATTACTCTTTGTTTCTTAAATTAGTTCTAATTTTTTGCTATACAAAAACACCTACAAATTTATATATATATATTTGCAAACACACAAATTAAAGTGTCTTACGTGATAAAATAATTTGAAAAATACTTGAGTTCTTTATTTTTAAAATAAATCTGTTTATTTGATGTATAAAAAATTTACTTTATTTTTTTGGTGTTGTTTATATAATACAGTAAAAACAATTATTGATTGATTATGATTTACAAATACCGAAATGCATGATAAGTTTTATAGTTGTTTTTAGGTTTATTTATATTTTATCATTATAATAATACATTTCAATAAATGTGTTCAATCTTTTATGAATTATTTTAAACCCAGCCGATATAACTAATAACTTAATCCAATCCAGAAATTTTTTCAAACTCTGTCTCCGTTTAAAATTCATTTCAAATTTAACATATTCATTACTAAAATAAATATATAAAATCAAACTCTTACATTAAAAAGGAAAAATAAAAAATAACATGCCAAAAGAAAAGCATATAGTAGTGTTCCTCATAAGATTCTTCTTCTTTTTTTCTTTAAAAAAATGTTACTAGATGAAAGGGGGGGTAGCATCCAAACTCGTTTAAATCATCGATCATGTAATGATAGTATTGATGATGATTTAAAAAAGGCATAAATTAAACTAACTAACAGCAAACAATATCTAATATTAAGCAATTAATTCAATATATATAAGCCAATTTCGTTACCAACTAGATCATTTAATAATCGATACTAGCCCTCATAACTACCTCATAAGTTGAAGAAGTTTACTTCAAATGTTATAATCCTATTATTTACTTGTTCATTGTTCACTTGATAAAAAAACGAAATATATTAAAAAATAACAAAAATAAAAATTTAAAATTTATTATTATAAAATAATACCAGTTAAATTTAACTCATACTTTTTAAATATTAAAAAAATATTATAAATTATTGTTGTTATACAAGTAATAAAAGAAAAACAAACTTATAAAAAATTATTTATTTAAGTTGAATTACAGACTAAATCGTTCTTTTAAAGATGTTTATCGATTTTGTCCAAATTGAAGAAGTACTTCTCAATTTCATGGTCTTAGAGATAAAACAATTTATAATTTGATTCTATCTCGATAATTTATTACACAATAAAAGACTAGATTAATACACCTCTAATATAGGTTATTTGGAGAAAAAAATATAAAAAAATAGAAACATAAATTTGAGTAAATAATTATTATTTTTATATATAGAGAAAATTATATAAGGGAGCTATTTTTTCCAATTTCAATTACTGATATCAATGCTTATATTTATAAATGAAAAACTGAACAGAAAAACATCAAAGAGAATAATGACAAATGTTGAGAAAAACCAACAATTATATGTTTGGTCACCCTTTCACAAAATTGGGTATGGCCTAAATTTAGCCTCAATATAATGTCTAATAAAAATCTATAAATAGATGTAAAAAACGTAATGTAAAATAAGTTAATGAGTAAATTGATATGAATACTTTTTTTTCATAATTCAAATTATTATTTTCAATAATTATTTTATTTTAAATATATTTTAATTTAAATTAAATTATATTAATTTAAATCTATTTAATATTAAAAAAAATTCAATTAATTTTCATTGAATATTATTAAAGATATTATTTTTACTATTATAAAATTATTATTATTTTTAAATTTTTCAGTATTTCACACTACTATATATATGTTCGAAAATAAGAGTGATAAAAGATACACAAAAACCACGTACATATCTGCTCTCAATCAAATCATACACTAAATCTAGGGCAAACAAGTCATAGAATTATTTGACATTTTAACAAGCACCCGAGAACCCGAGAATACCCTTGAATAAAGTTTGTTTATGGAAAAAAAATATAATTTAAATATAGGGCAGACAAGAGTCCACCTAATGTTGACATGTCATAGTATTATTTGATACTTTAACAAACCCCCCGAGATCCGGAGAATACCCTTGAATAAAGTTTGTTTATGGAAAAAATATATTTTTAAATAAGATAAATTATAATAACACTCTTACGTTAAATTTATATATAATTTAAATTTAAAAATATATTTTTAATAAAATAAAAAATTTAATATTATACATGTTGTTTAACTATCAGCTGTGTAATATAAGGAATTTATGAAAAAATTTAAATCTTAAAAAAAATTATGATATCGTTGAAAAAATATATATTCATTAATCTTTGTATTTAAACAATTACTTATTAAACTTTTTACTAATAATAAAAGAGTGATAAAAAAATTTAGTAATAAATTTTTTTTAAACATATATTAACGAAAATGTTTCCATAATTTATTTCATTTTATTAAACTAAAAAATTATAAAACATTCATGATAGTTTTTAAAATAAATTTAAAATTAATAAATATTTATTTTAATATTATTTTTATAAATAAAAAAATTAAATATCACCATTTTAAGTTTAAAAAAATTAAATAAAAGTACCAATATCGCATTCCACCGTAAATAATAATACTATTTTCTCTTTATGCCGACCTCTGTTTGTTTTTTGATGAGTGTCTGTCTGTCTCCCCCATCTCATTTTTCTTCCCTCTGTAACCCTCTTTCTTGTATTTTTTTTTTCTTTTGATAGATAACCCTTTCACTTGTATGAATCAAGCTTTGCCCTTTCTTTATCATCTTTTTGCCACTTTCTTTAATATCTTTTTGCCCCTTACCCTTCCGATTCCATAGCCCTTCTCAAAATAAGTTGACAACCGACTTATTTAAACAAACGGATCCATGACTTTCTTAAATTTGAACTAATTAGGCCGATACACATTTTTGTCTGAACCTGCCTTTCTTTTTTCAAGAAGATCAAAAACCTAAATACCTAACTGAATTGGCCACTGACCTGCAAATCAAATTTCAACTGCATCAGAGACTCGACGGCTTCATCATCAACCAAACCAAATAAGAGAAATCAGAGTGAAGACCCACCGACGAAACCCAATTGGTGAAATCATTTCTGATGAATTGGGTTTCTGACAAGAAGACGCATATTTTCCGAGAACAAGAATTATAATAAGTTGGGGAAACCAAAGGAAGAATATGAGATCAGAAAACTGCGTGCAGATATATTTTCGTCACGTGGCGGGACTTTCTGGTCATGTGGGAGACACGATTCGGAGGCCATTAATGAAGTTCTCTACTAAATCCTGTATTTTCTTCCTCTTTCTTTTTCTCCTCATCATCGGCGCGTTTAGATCCACGCGCTTACTCGACTCCACTGTAAGTTGTCCATTTGTCCTTTACTAGCATTTTTCTCCCTTTCTAATTTGTTATTCAGCGTCGTGAGAAAATGAGAGCTAAAACGGCAAGAATGAGCGTCGTTTGCGTTTACTTAAATTACTTAAAACCTAACATGAGCCGTGAGCATCGGCTAAATTGATTCTCATTAAGTTGCTAGAACGAGGAAGTCTTTCAAGTTTTAATGGCCACGACGCCACGTGTTTGACTTCGGCCATTTGCTTAATAGGGATGTGGGACCCATGTCTAGATCTAGAACTATCCCTTCTATTTTTTCTCACTCGAAGCCATCAGTATTTTTCTTTCTATTCAGACACACGTCGTCGTACAAGCTAATTAATTTAAACCTTTAAAGTTTAATTGTATATCATATATATAAAATTTTAATAAAAATATATACATATATTTTTTATTAAAAAATAAATATATATTTATTTTTATATAGGGTTTGAAATAAAATTAGTTTGTACAATAGAGTGATTTATTTAAAGTTAAATGTATGTAAATTTGTGTTATATATTATTTCTCACTTTCACAAATTTAGACTGACTTTAGTGTGTAATATGTAAAATTTTCTTGAAAATAAAAGGTTAATTTTTGAAATTTTCATATTTATTTTGACACAACGTATCTTACTTAATGAAGGGTATGTTTAAATTTGTGTGTAACAATTCTTAATATATTTAATTTTATATTCATATATTTTAAATGTAATAATTATTATGAAAACTAAAGAATTGATTATTTTTTTCATATAATAGTTACATATTATAAAATTTAAGTACTATAAATTATAAATTGAAAATAAATACAAATTATTTAATTATATTTATCAATAATATTATATTATATTAATTATAATTTATCCTTATTTATAGGAAATAACTTTCTTTTTTTCTTTTTAAGGATAACGTTGGAATTATTTAAACTGATTTGATATAAGCGTCTTGATAGTAATATTTTGGGTTACTTCCAAATTGCTTCACATTTTAACCCAAAAAATTGAATTAATTTTTCCGTGTTGAATAAAATGTTATATTATAAATTATTTATTATTTTAAGTATATGATGATGTGATAATTAATAAAATTTAATGTTAATATAATTTTTTCTTTTAAAATAAACAAATTGAGAGAAAGCAATTTTTTTTTGCAATTGTCTACTTTTTCTGCATCGAAAGGAATCATGTAGCGTAGTGCATTGTATATATTGACTTTTATCTCACAGGATGAAACCAATCCATCATCTTCTGGTCCCACAAAAACCACTAAAACTTACAACGTATACCCTACGAAGGTGGGCAAAACCTCCCAAAATCCCCCAAGGAGGACCGAAATCCCACTCAACTGCACTGGATACAACCGCACACGAGCTTGCCCTTCAGATTACCCGACAACTTTCCAGACTGACGAAGATCTTGACCGTCCATCACTCTCCACTTGTCCAGAGTATTTCCAATGGATCTACGAGGATCTGATGCCATGGTCCCACACAGGGATCACAAGAGAGATGGTTAGCAGAGCTAAACGGACAGCTAACTTTAAACTGGTAATAGTGAAGGGTAAGGCTTACGTGGAGGTTTATCAAAAGGCATTTCAAACGAGAGACGTTTTCACACTCTGGGGAATCCTACAGTTGTTGCGGAAATATCCAGGGAAAGTGCCTGATTTGGAGCTCATGTTTGACTGCGTTGACTGGCCGGTAATTTCATCAAATTCTTATAGTGGTCCCAATGCTACGTCACCACCACCATTGTTTCGTTACTGTGCTGATGACAACACACTCGATATCGTCTTCCCTGATTGGTCATTTTGGGGATGGTAATAATCTCCTTTAAATTACTTATCAATTATGACAGTGAGTGTAAGCGAATTCTTATAATTTTGTAATTTATGTTGGGTTTTGAATGGTGATGAAGACATTACAAAGTTATATTGATAGTAATTTGATAATCAAATATCTTAAAATAATAAGTTTAATGTCGTCATCTACAAATTAGGCCAGAGATCAACTTAAAGCCTTGGGAGGCATTATTGAAGGACTTAGTGGAAGGGAACAAGAGAAAGAGATGGGTGGATAGAGAACCTTATGCTTACTGGAAGGGAAACCCAGAAGTTGCTGAAACCAGGCAGGAACTTGTCAAATGTAATGTTTCTGACTCGCATGACTGGGGTGCTCGCATCTATACTCAGGTATCCTTCTTTTGTCAAGTGCAAATGCAGTCATTTCTCAACGGCCTCCAAATATCAACTTATTTTTTACACTCTTAGTTGATATTTATAAAGAATATGACAGTAAATATTTAATTACAACTAAAAATACATATATCGTAAATTCTTTTTATTCAAAAATCGATATCATTTTGTAAAAATATTTGTCTAGATTATTTGTACTGAGAACGGTATATACACTACTAAATATATATATATATGCCAAATTCTGTCTAGTAAAGTTTGTTTTGTTTATTGTGTTCTAGAATTGGATTCAAGAATCACATGAAGGGTATAAGAAATCGGATTTGGCAAGCCAATGTACTCATAGGTAAGAAGAAAAAACCAACAGCCAATTTCTCCACTGCTTTTCTTAACACTGTCTACTTGTCTTTGCTCTATTAAATTAAGTGTTAATTGTTGCTTCTATGAAATATCAAGCAGGTATAAGATCTACATTGAAGGGTCTGCTTGGTCTGTTAGTGAAAAATACATTCTTGCGTGTGATTCTGTTCCACTATTAGTAAAACCCCATTACTATGATTTCTTCACCCGAAGTTTAGTGCCCGTCCACCATTACTGGCCTATTAGGGATGATGACAAGTGCAGATCCATTAAGTTTGCGGTTGATTGGGGCAATTCTCATAAGGCAAAGGTAATTTTGAAGTCATCATTGTTTATTTTAATGCCTTTTCTAGCTTATTGTTCTCTTTTGGCATGCAAGTATTATCTCCAAATGAATTTCATTTTTTTTTCCGGTCATTTTAAAGTTAAAGCAAATAGAAGCTAACTTAAGCTAAGGGTTAGTTTTGATTCTTGAATTTCTTATGTCTTATTTTATAAGGAGTTTTGTTTCTTATTTTAAAACTATTTCTCTGTTTTCTACTGCATTTGTTAAAAACACATAAATTTGTTCAATGTACGAGCTATGTTTGAAAACAAAACACACATTTTTTTGCTAAAACTAAGTTGTGTTTTTGAGTTTTTTCCCCCTTCCCCCCATTCAATACTCATTTTTGCCTTTGTATTCTCATTTTTTTAATTCCATCTTATGGTAAAAGGGGACATAAGAGTGGTGGATTCGTGGTCTTCATGTACTACACATCTTAAAGTAGAATTTGAAATTTTTGAAACCTGAAAGCTGAATACATGTTTTGAAATCTAGTTTTTCTAATGTTCCCTAATTTATTACTTGCTTGTCAATTAAAAAGAAATTATAAGTTTATAACTCCTTGTTAATCAATGCTAAATTGAAAATTTTGAGTTAAAACGTAAAAACTAGAAAACAAAACACGTTACAAAAGGTATTAGTTGTCTAATACTCTAATTGCATTGTTGTTTTGACTATTTCCAACAGGCACAAAAGATTGGAAAGGCAGGCAGCAAATTTATTGAAGAGGATTTGAAGATGGAGTATGTATATGACTACATGTTTCATCTTCTAAGCGAATATGCTAAGCTTTTGCAGTTCAAACCTACCATTCCACCAAATGCTGTCCATCTCTGTTCTGAGTCAATGGCTTGTTCAGCCCAAGGTTTAGAGAAAAAGTTTATGGAAGAATCCTTGGTTAAGGGTCCGTCTGAAACTAGCCCCTGCACTATGCCTCCTCCTCCTAGTCCTTCAACTCTTAATGCTTTTCTTCAAAGAAAATCAAATTCTATTAAACAAGTGGAATTGTGGGAGAGGAATTACTGGGAGAATAAAAAGAAGCAAACATAGGTAGACTTGTTACTATATTTTTAGTATAACGTCAAATATTTCCAACATAATCTACATGTCAAAATCTCCATGCTTACCGTTATGTTAGGTTCATCTTATTCTCTTATTTAACACGTCACACCTATATAAGTGGTATTTCACTGTGATTTAATAGTAATAGTATTTTTTGTATTGTATCCCTTGTGTACGTTAATAGAATCTTATTACCATTTAAATGCCTTTTCATATATGAGTGTATGCAAAACAAATCCATCAAGTTATAAACTTTTGAAATCTTATACATGCCTAATGCCAAACGAGGAAGTCTCTTTAAGAGCTTGATCAGTATAACAAGACTGAAGCTGGGGACTAAATGAATAAAAAATAGGGGTAATGATATGAACTAACACTTGCCTTAAGACAGATAAACAATAATTAAAACTCAAGAAAGTTATTAGGTGGATCTTTTTCTGCTTGTTTATTTTCTACTAACCCAAGCTCGTCTTCTTGCGGGTGTGCGATTGGGTGGTTAATAAAAATGTATTTTGATTTGTTTTTTTTGTTGGTACGTCTTAAGTACTTTATTTTATGAAAATATACATATATAAGTTTCTTAAGAATACTTTGTGTTTAATAAAGAATATGTATTGTCATTTAATAAAATAAAAAATGCTAAGAATGTTCGAATTTATATATGTTTTTACAATCATTCTATTTATATTGTGATATATGATGTAATTATCTTAAAATTTGATGAAATGATTTATTTGTTTAATTAATTTTACCCTGTTGGGCAAAATGATGTAGGTACAAAAGTGAGGACAAATTTGTAGCATGGGTGTAGATTTTTTTTATAAGTAAGAAAAATGATTATTTTATCTCTTTTTAATTTAATTTAATGCACGTGTATTTTTATATTATTTAATAAAGTAAAATTGAACTTAGGTGTATTGTAAGAAATGTGGAATTAACGGAGGTATTATCTAATATGTAACTTTTTAGTGAAATATGGATTTTTCAAACGTTTGTCACCTTAAACTTATTTCTGAAACCTATGACCAAGGATGGTTAAGGTAGAACCCTTGAGAATGAGGACAACTATAACTACATGAAATGTGAAATGGTTTTGTTTAAGGTTAGTAATTTTAAGAGTGATAGAGCAATACATATTGATGCTTTCTTTACCTATTTGTATTTGCATGAATTTGTGTGTTGGTTGTCGTTCACACAGTGATCTTATTATATAATTTACTACTAATTGTTTTTTAAGTCATAAGTTTGAATTACTTTACATATAATTTGATCTATTAAAAAAAAGAATTTGTATGTTGGTTTCTTTAAGAAAATGATTAATCCTTTTGAAACTTTTTTTCTCATACAGATCTTACTTAGGATAATAAGTATATGCTGCAGCATAAGGTGTCTCTATCCTACCTCGGTTGAACTCAACACTGCCCTGTCTTTGAACTTTAACTAATGGCTTACGCTCAATTATAATTACATCAAATAAGTGTTCGATTTGATATTTAAAAAAATAACTTTTCAAAAAAAGGATTGCGTGCTCAACAAACATATGGCAATAAAAAGAGAATTTAGGCATTAACGATGAGATAAGAATTCATAATATTACGTTGAATTCATTAAAATTTTGGAATACAACCCATGAAACAATAAATAAGGAAAATCACTGCAAGATAATGAAGAATTAATTGCTCTTAAACAAAATAAATAACAATATTGATTAGATAAATGATTGAGTGGTAAAATAAAGAAAACTTAGAAGAAAAGTGTTTAAAGAGCACGACTTCTTATAATATCTAGACTCATTTCACTTGGATCGGTTGCTTGTAATTCAACTTGAATACCTTCTAATTCTCTTTTAAATCTGTCTTTAGAACTTGCATAAACCATCTTCATCCTCACCCTTGATATATCAGGTGACCTTAAATTAAAGAACACAACAACTGAATGAATAAATTCTTTTGTTTAGTATTAAAAAATATTTCATAATATCATCAATATGTTTACTATTTATCATTTTCTTTGTTATGCATATACAAGAAGTATTTCTTCTTAAGAAGAGGATGTCATCAATCAAACAATCAATCATTTATATTTAAAATCAACTTAGTATCGAATTATCATTAATCAAAAAGTTATATCCTATTATAAAGAAAAGAAGTTCTAAATATTATTTTTAAGATTAGGTCTTAGACCACTGTACTAACAATCAATTATTTTATAAAATACCTCTGAGTATTAATGCAACGTAGTATTGTTTAGTTATTCTAGCATATTATATTGGGATTTGTCTACTGATTTATTAGTTAAATTACAATCTAAATTTTTAATATGACACATTTTATGTAATTCAATTAAACAATCATAATAAATGTATTATTCTTTCTCATACTTACCTTTATTAAAAAAAAATCATTGTTCCACTAGCCATACTATTTATTGCTCTAAAATATTTCTTCATTGAGCATATACGTATTTAGCCTATTTTTTGGTCTAAAACTTGTTCAATCTTTCTATTAGAAAATCAACAAACTCGTACAATTCGGATTTTCAACAAGAGTTAATGTTAATATTGTACCAAATTATACCAATGAAACAGGGGAAGAAAAGGGCTAACCATGCAATGAAGAAAATTTTGGATTTCTGGCAATTCTCATCAGTGATGAAATCAAAATCAAAGACAGAATAACGGCACTCATCAGAAGGCAAAGAAGAGGCGAAGTCCTCGTAGGTGTCTTGAGGACTCCCAGCTTTCTCCACAACCACTTCTTGATTCTCAATCTTAAAGATTATGTATCGATAATTCCTTTTTGATTTTAGCTCTTGAAATTTTAGCTTACATTCATCGCTCACATTCATTCCCGAAGCTGCGTTTGCCTGTTCCACATTCTTATTACAAAAGCATTAGAGTAACATAGAATTTCACTAATTTATATGTGCTAAAGCAATGAAAATAAGTATTTCATTGAATCGAATTGAGTGAAATGAAAAGAAATACATTAATAAATTAAAGGCTTAAATCCAAATATCAAAACGTTTTCACAAAAAAAAAAAACGTACCATTTTGTCTAGCAATGAGAGCCTAATGATTTTTTGAAAAATGAGGAAAAAGAAAGATGAAGGAAAGAGAAGAATGGAAGAATATGGCAAATATGAGATCCTTATTTTTGGAAGGCAAGGAAGGTTAGAAAAACTCGGTAAAGCTGAGTATTTTCAGGAATCAAACAAAGGTGCAGAGATTTCTTTAAACCATATCTTTTATATCGTCATTGGTTTTGCTTAATTTACTCATTGTAAATCTTGACCCATAAATGTGGTTGAATTTTTTAGGCTTTTTTTTCCCTCTCCTTAAATGTTAGTCTTCTGGACACTGGAATTATTATATGTATGTAGTGGTGAATAACCCTTACTTTCTTTAAAATAAAATAAAATCAGAATTAATTTTTTTTAATTTTATGGTTAATTGAGTTGAAAAGTATAAATAAAATGAAATTGATCCCTAAAATATAATAAATAATAACTCCTTCTATTCTTAAATAATCATGATTTCATTTTTTTTTCAATTATATCACAACTCTAAATATAACCCTAAATTTTAAGCTTTAAATCCTAAATCTCAAAACTTTATTTAGAAAAATAATAATTTTAACCTTAAACCTTAACCCATAAATATAACATTAAATCATATTTAGAAAAATAATAATTTTAACTATAAACCCTAAACACTAAAGCTTAAATCCCAAAACCCAAAACCCAAAACTCCAAATCCTTAAATCTAAATCTCAAACCTCAAAACCATAAACAATATTTAGAAAATAATAATTTTAATAATATATTTTATTTTTAAGTAATAATTATTTAGAAAAATAATGATTTCAATAATTTATTTTTTCTGACGAAAAAATAATAACTAAACGATATTATTTAAATTTTACTGAATATAAGTGTATTAAGATAATATATAATATTTTTCATTTTATTTCAATTATAAACCAAAAAATTTAATAATAATTTTTTTTATTTCAGTAATTAAACAAACAAAATTGTTTTATTTCCATTTCATATCATTTTTGTTTTAATTCCAATTCCACTTTTAATTAGTTATGTATGATTTTTCTATAAAAGTAAAATATTATAATCTTATTGGTGCTTGAATACCACTAAAAAAAAGAGTATAAAATCTAATCGAATCAAATGAATATAAAATCAATTATTTTAATACAATATATGTCTTCAGTACCATTAGAACCGGACCGGATCGAACGGTTTTACAAATCAAACAGTTCGGTCTGATTTGTATTAATTTTAAATCGTTAAAACCAAATCAAACCGATTTAATAATATATTAAAAAATTTACATTATTTTTTATTAAATGTATAAAAAATCGAACCAAATCGGACCGAACTATTTTATAAATGGTCCAATTCGGTTTAAGTTTTTTAACCAAATTAGGACAAGACCGAACCGTTGGACACACCTAATTAGAAGTATTCGCTATTTAGAAGTAGTTATTAAAATAAATAAATAAACTTGAAAATAAAATTTGCAAAGAAAAAGATATTCGGACTTCGGAATGTATGATATCCATATGAGAATTAGGTGCCAAATGTGGAATACTCAGTCAACTTTAAAAGTAATAATTATCGTGTTCTTGACGTAGAGATTATATAAATTTTTATTTATATTATTTATAATTAATTTTTTTAAAAACAAATTGGTTTTTTTATTTCTAAAATTATTCCACGTGTCATATAAAACTAAGAGTATCTGATGTTTGTATCTTTTAATGACTTCATGTTACAGTATTTAGATCATTTTTAACTTTTAATATTATTTTGTATCAAAATATACATTAAATTTTTATTATTCTTTGTTCTATAACATTAAATATTAAACTAAAAAGCATAATATTTTATAAAATATAATATTATTTTTATTTATACTAATAATTGCATAATATATTATGCAAAAAATTATATTTAGTAATATTTTATTATATATTTAATTTCAAATTATTATATATAATAAAAAAATTTAAAAATGATGTTACATGAAAAATGTTGGTTTGATAACAATATCGCATCAAATTTAACATAATAATGTTTATCATATCAAATTTGATACAAGATTTGGTGTAAGATTAGAATAATTCTTTATCCAATTTTATATTAAATTTTATACTAAATTAAACAGAATCGCGAAACGTCTTAAATAAACCGACATAGCCTGCGACTTAACCCAAACAGTTTATTTCAAATTATCAGTAATATTATTCTTAAATAGTTTTTCACCTATTTCTTCCAACATAATCAAATACCAATGGTAATTAATTAAAATCTAGATCTCACAATTATTACGGATATCCAACCTCAGACTGCTGCTTTTTCATTGCTAGTAAGTACACATCCATCTTAACTATAACCCATGATGAGATTAATAAATTAAAATTAAAAGTGTAAAATGAAATTAAATAAGAAGTAACATTAAATCTTAAATTTTTCATTCCATTTTCGTAAAACACTGAGAATTCAAACTCATAAAAGTATATATGTATGCTACTACAAACATAAACCAAACATAATTAGACTAATCTACTATACTAATTATAAATAGCTATAAAAGCCTTTGACACCTTATTGTTTTGAATGGTACATGAACTGAATATAAGAAGCAGCACACTTATTATAAATAGCTGTAAAAGCCTTTGACACCTTATTGTTTTGTATGGTAAATGAACTGAATAAAAAAAGTGTAAACGTATATAATGTGATGTAGTATCAACTTTTTAAGCACTTCCTCATTGATGATCAATAAGGGGCTTGTGTTGGGCTTTGAATGGGGGCAACTACAGAGTAATAATTGGCAGAATAAAGTGGTCCAGGTGCAACTTCATGATGACCAGAACTACGAATCTGAGACATTCCACGTCGACTAATCACATTTTGGTTTTGGGATTCACATAATTTGGGAAGAAACACACCTTCACCAGCAGCCAAGTTGAAATAAAGGTCGACAATGTTAGGACAAGTGTGATGACAAGGTGATGAACATAGCTTTTGTTTGAAGCAAGTTTCCATGAGAGAATCAGAAGATATGCCGAGTGTGTTACGGTCGAGACCACAAGCATTAATGCAATGGTCACTCTCAATCCAGTCCTTTAGCTTCTCTGCTTCAATATTTGATGCCCTGCATGTGTACATTTCTTCCCCACTCCTCTTTATGCGCTTTTCTAACACACATCTTTTACCTGTTGATGATACCGCAAATGCACATCTCTTTTGGTCCAATTGCTCGCATGTTACTTCTCCTACAAACATTAAAACCAACTTAATTATATATATGTTACGTCAATTCTGGTACTTAATAAGCAGATTTTTTTCCAAATTTTGTGACAAATATTTTAAAATTGCATTTATTATTAAATAGAAGGGGGGAAAAAAATACCAAAGGTGGTTTGGAAACAAAGAGCAACTGCAAAAGCCACAAGTGCCAAGGACTTCATGTAAGCTTTAGAAGCCATAGTAATAAACAGAGAAGCTAATAAGAAAGATAGGAGTTTTAAGAAGTTGAGTTTGCAATGTTTATTTTTATGAATGGGTTTTTTTTTTCTTGCAATTTATAGAGTATTGGGAATTGGTTTAGTGACTTGAAGGGACATGGAGGAGTTTCAAATTATTGCGAAGAAAAGAAAAATAATGCCAAGACTAGTTGTTTAGATTTTAGCGGGTTTAACGGTCAATCGTAAGAACCACGATGAGAAGCGTGTTGGAAAGGCTCCAATGAAAATGATGTATGAATTGGACGAAGCTGATTACTTGATGGCTGCTCCGCCATCAGTGCCGGAAAAATTAATTTTATGAATAATAAATAGATCATAGGAAAATTTGTAATCACTTATTGGCTAATTTATATTTCACTAATAGTTAGTAAGCATGTTAATAAAAATCTCACTTTTTATACAATAAAATCCAGAATTTCAATTACTTGTATTGATACAAAAGGTGGTAATTAAAAATTAACTATAATTATCAGCATTGTTACAGTACAGTAGCATCAAAATCTCCTTATAAGATGTCTAATTTTAGGATTCAAATTTCATTATTTTAAAAGAATATACTCTAATTAATTAATGATATATGTTATTTATCTTTATTTTGGAGGATTGCATGTATAACATAAGGTAATTAAATGACAGTACATTAGCTTGTTATCTTTCCTAAGTCAAATCTTACCTACCATACTATGTATTAAAAGTGCCTCACATTCAAAATATTATGAGTTCGAGCTGCGATAGAGAAAAAAGTTTTTATATTTGTGTAGCTCTTTTCAATGAAATGGTTTATATAAGTATTTAAAAAAAATTCTTCTCAAAATTTTATGTGTTAAATTAGGCTATTATGATTTACATAGTATATTTTCTGCATATTTTTCCAATAAAATAAACTTATATAAATTTTGTATTCTTATATAGAATGAATTTTTTTTAATCTTTTTATTGGATATTAGTTCTTAATTCAAAGAATAAACACAAGGACCTTAATTCAAGGAATAAAACAAGGAGCTTAATTCAATGAGTAAAACAAGGAATCATTAATTCAAGGAGTAAAACAAGGGATCCTTAATTCAAGGAGTAAAACAAGGAATCCTTAATTCAAGGAGTAAAACAAGGAATGCTTAATTTAAAGAGTAATTGAAGGAATAAAATTTCCTTATAAATAGCTATACAATTGTAATGAAAACATGAAGAAAATAATACAAACTAGAGAACTCTTTTGTGTAGAGTTATTTCTTGTTTTTTCTTCATGGTATCAGAGCAGGAAAATTAACTTGCTTCTGCTTTATTATTATCTTAGCATCTTCAATCTTTGAAATGGCTGAAGACAAGCCGCTAGGATCAGAAGCTGAAAGTTCATCAGTGCTTTCCTTCATGAATATGCATGAGGTGGATGTCAACCCAAATCAAAGATTAAGCTCAGTCTTGTTGAATGAGTTTAATTACTTGCCTTGGTCAAGAGCAGTGTCTCTGGCTCTAGGTGGAAGATCCAAGTTGGGGTTCATAAATGGAAGCATCGAAGTACCTGATGTTTCCTCACCAACCTATGAATCCTGGCTTAGTAAGGATCAGCTGGTTATGTCATGGCTCCTAAATTCCATGGAACGTAAATTAGCTGAAATATTCAGTTACTCTGAATCTGCATACCAACTATGGGAGACGGTCAAGGAAATGTATGGCAGTCAAAATAATGCTGCACGAGTTTTTCAATTAAAGAAAGACATCTCAGATCTGCAACAAGATGGCAAGCCTTTTGTACAACTCTTAGGAAGCATGAAAAGCATGTGGAATGAGTTGGAAATATATCGTCCTCATACAACCGATGTAGCTCTGCTACGAAAGAGAGCGGAAGAAGATAAGATATTTCAACTTTTGTCCAGTCTGGATTCAACATATGAAGATATACGATGCCATATACTCATGAATACTGAACTTCCTTCCTTCACCAATGTATGTGCGACAATTCAACGTGAAGAAGTAAGAAGGAAAGTCATGAACAAGGATACAATGGCTAGTTCACCTGAGGCAAGAGCCTATCTAACCAACGAGAGGAAGTACAAAGGAAAGCATCCAAACTTGAAGTGTCAACATTGCAACCATACGGGCCATGTTAAGGACACATGTTGGATTCTACATCCAGAATTAAAACCTGATTTTATAAAGGATAAGGGTTTACAGAAAGTGAATCGTACTGGACTCCGTGCTAATCATGCTTTTGCCTCTACCTCTAATGGGTCTGATCCATTCAAGAACTTCACAGCGAATCCAGCTGAACTCATGAATGAGTTTATGTTGTATCTTCAAAGCAAGACAAGAGGAGCTAGAATTGACTGTGTAGATAGCATAGAAGAAGGAAACTCAACAGCATTGCTAGGCAAGTTTGCGGGCTTCTTGGCAGATACAAAACTCATACCACAAGAGGACATGCAAGGTATCATAAAAGCCTTTAAAACTGCTCTTAAAATAAATATGTTGCATGATTTTTGGGTTGTAGATTCAGGTGCCACAGATCATATGACAAACCATGTGTCAAAGTCTCATAAGTTTGAAAAATTAGCAAATCCTTCACAAGTTTCAATTGCAAATGGTGAGAATGTAAAGGTTTTAGGAAAGGAAAAAATAAAATTAATGTCAGATGAAATCGAGTCGGCAGTTTTATATGTACCTTCCTTTCCTTTCCAACTTCTGTCTGTAGGAAAAATCACAAATACCTTGAATTGCTTAGCCATTTTTTCTCCTCACAATGTCATTTTTCAGGATTGTGTCACCAAAAAGACGATTGGTGAAGGGTTTTACTTAGATGGTCTCTATTACATATCCAAGAGCAATCCCAGAGGGTTTCAAGCTAAGTTTAATCCTATCCAAGATAATCAATTATGGCATCAACGTTTAGCTCACCCTTCTCTACCAATTTTGTCAACTTTATTTCCAAACTTAGGAAATGATGAAATTGCATGTGAAACTTGCCACTTGTCTAAGGCCACTAGATTGCCTTTTAATTCTTCCTTGTCTAGGGCTAGTAAGTGTTTTGAACTAGTTCATTCAGATGTATGGGGACCAATTAATGAATCTTTTGATGGTTATAAGTATTTTGTGATTTTTGTTGATGATTTCTCTCGAGTCACATGGTTATATCTTTTAAAGTCTAAAAATGAAGTTATGGAAGTATTTAAGGACTTTCATAATCTTGTTAAAAATCACTTTTCTTCTAAAATTCAAACCTTAAGGTCTGACAATGGCACCGAATACATGTCCCATATCATGAAACAATATTTGAGCATTCATGGCATTATGCATCAAACAAGTTGTGTTGGCACACCTCAACAAAATGGTGTAGCTGAACGCAAAAATCGGGACTTACTTGAAAAAACTAGAGCATTAATGCTACAAATGAATGTACCAAAGAGATTCTGGTCCCAAGGGGTTATGGCAGCTGCTTACATCATCAATAGATTACCCAGTCGAGTCTTAGATTTCAAGTCTCCTCTAGAGGTCATGAAAGGAAGGAAAATTAACCTTTCACACCTTAGAGTCTTTGGTTGCATCTGTTTTGTACATATTCAATCTCATCATCGAGATAAATTGGATCCTAGAGCTGTTAAATGTATTTTTCTTGGTTATTCATCTACACAAAAGGGATATAAGTGTTATGATCCCCAACTTAGGAGATTAATTGTGTCTAAAGATGTTCGATTTTATGAAACTAACCCTTTTTTTAGCAAGTCACATGAAATCACAAGTCAAGGGGATGACATCTTGGATGTGTTTCCATTACCAAGAATCGAACTTGAGGCTCCACAACAACAAGATCCCAGCCATGTCAACATTGATGCATCTCTCACTGAAAGTAACAATGAAGGGTCTCGTCTTAATGGTACACTGCATGAAGATGGTGATAATCAAGATGATCCTCACAATATGGTACAAGATGTGAACGAGTGTGAGATAACTCCTTCTGCTCCACGACGTAATCCAATGCGTGTTAGGCAACCTCCCACAAGACTTCAAGACTTTGTCACCTACAAACCCACACATCCCATCTCAAATTATGTGTCATATAAGAGAGTGACACCAACCCATGCCGCATTCCTCAGCACTATATCGAGTTACAGTGAGCCTCAAAACTTTCATGAGGCCAACAGCCAAGAGGTGTGGAAGGAAGCCATGCAAGAAGAACTTAAAGCCCTAGATCAACACAACACATGGAGCATCACCAAACTTCCAAAAGGCAAGAAAGTTGTGGGTTGCAAATGGATCTATAAGCTCAAATTCAAGTCAGATGGATCAATTGAGAGGTATAAAGCAAGATTGGTGGCTCGGGGATTCACTCAAACATTCGAGGTGGATTACAAAGAAACATTTGCACCTGTTGCAAAAATGAACACGGTAAGAGTGTTACTGTCTGTGGCTGTAAACAAGGGGTGGTCTATGTACCAAATGGATGTGAAGAATGCATTTTTGCATGGTGATCTCAAAGAAGAAGTCTATATGAAATTGCCACCTGGGCATCCTCAAAGCAATGAACTGGATTTAGTGTGCAAATTGCACAAATCCATTTATGGTTTGAAACAGTCCCCACGAGCTTGGTATGCCAAGCTAAGCTCAGTTCTCACTAGTGTTGGTTTCAAAAGCAGCAATGCCGATTCCTCACTATTTGTTCGCACAGGAGCTATGGGCAAATTGGTTGTGCTGATTTATGTAGATGATCTGATAATTACAGGTGATAATGCTGACGAGATTTTCAACCTCAAACAGTCCCTCAAACAAAGGTTTGCAATTAAAGACCTTGGGATATTGAAGTACTTTCTTGGTATAGAAATGGCAACCTCGCACAAGGGACTCTTTCTTAACCAAAGGAAATATATCCTAGATTTGCTTAAGGAAGCTAACATGAGCGATGCTAAACCAGCCATTACCCCTCTTGACAGCAAGCTCAAACCTAGCTTGAAGGGCACGCCACTCAGGGATATAAGTTATTACCAACGACTGGTTGGTAAGTTGATCTACCTAACAATCACCAGACCTGACATCACATATTCTGTAAGTATTGTGAGCCAATTCATGCACTCCCCAACACTTGAGCATTTGACCCTTGTTAAAAGGATCTTACGCTACTTAAAAGGATCAGTGGGTCGTGGTATTATCATGAAGAAGAATGACAACACACAAATCATGGGGTATTGTGATGCTGATTGGGCAGGGAATGCAATTGATCGCAAGTCCACCACTGGCTACTGTACATTTGTCGGTGGAAACTTGGTCACATGGAAGAGTAAGAAGCAAACTGTGATTGCCAGATCAAGTGCCGAAGCAGAGTATCGTGCAATGGCTTCAACTGCGTGTGAGTTGATATGGCTTAAAGGTCTTCTGTGTGATTTAGGTGTTCCTACAACTCTTCCTATGTCCTTATTTTGTGACAATCAGGCAGCTATGCATATAGCATCAAACCCAGTGTTTCACGAGAGGACGAAACACATTGAAGTTGATTGTCATTACGTTCGTGAACAAGTTCAATCACAGGTGATTCAGACACATTATACAAAAAGCTTCGACCAACTGGCTGACATCTTCACCAAGCCCTTGGCTTCTCATCAATTTCAACGACTTTTGTCCAAGCTTGGATCCATAAATCTTCTGGATCCAGCTTGAGGGGGAGTATTGGATATTAGTTCTTAATTCAAAGAATAAACACAAAGACCTTAATTCAAGGAATAAAACAAGGAGCTTAATTCAATGAGTAAAACAAGGAATCCTTAATTCAAGGAGTAAAACAAGGGATCCTTAATTCAAGGAGTAAAACAAGGAATCCTTAATTCAAGGAGTAAAACAAGGAATGCTTAATTTAAAGAGTAATTGAAGGAATAAAATTTCCTTATAAATAGCTATACAATTGTAATGAAAACATGAAGAAAATAATACAAACTAGAGAACTCTTTTGTGTAGAGTTATTTCTTGTTTTTTCTACACTTTTATTCGTTAATAGAATTTAGAATTTAGAATTTACCGATTCATGTTAATAATTTTATTTATTTTAAATGTTATTTTTGGATGAAACATTTTCAAATATTATCATATATTCTAAATTTATTAAAATCTTAAATAATATGATGAATAATCTTTCATTAGATATAATTAATTATTAATTGTGAAATTGTGTTACCTTTAATTAGATGTTATTAATTCAAATCCTAACTCTCATTTTTTTTATACGAAAAACGTTTTGTTTGAGTTAAAGAAAAACAAACGAATGAAAAAATTAGGAGAATTTTCAAAGAAGTGATTGAAGAGATTTTGCAACGTGGTATGAAACATTCCAATTTTTCTAACGTGACATTGCGAGTAAAATGCAAATAATCAACAAATATATAGTGTTCAACCCCTACTTTTCATACTCAAATGAAGTGTTTATTATTTAAATTAAAAAATATATATTGTAAGAAAATTTTCATTATTAAAATGAGTTTACTTAATACACGTAATATTTTAATTGGTAACATATAGTAACGTACCGACTCAGTCGGGTCGCCATATAAATGTTAATTAAGGACTTTTCTCTCCGTTGTTAGCGGGGCAAAGGTGAATATAAACTTGTTTGTTAGGGGCCTAGGACACATGGACTATAGAAGAGTTCGACGAAGCGTCTCGGTCATTCATTTTGGTCTTTCTAGACTTGAATAATAATAATAATAATAATAATTAGAGTGAGAAAAACATGGGTTATTTTCTTATTTTATTGGATTTCCCACCATGCATGCCGGAGATGGCAGAAAATTAATAAACTCTTTCGTGCATAGTAATTTTAAACATTCAAAAAAACTTATATTTTTAAATTATATATATATATATATATATATATAAAGTACATAAATAAAACTTTATGTTAGAAAATTAAATCAACAATAATATTTTTTTTCCTAATTACACATTAAATAACTAATACTAGTAGGGGTGTTTATGGTCCGATCTAGTCCGGTTTTGAATAAAAAAAAATCTAATTAAATCGTACTATTCATATAATTCAAACTAAATCGGATTCTACTAGATTATTTGATTATCTAAAATGTTATAATTGAACGATTTGGTTCAATTTGATTAACGATTTTGAATAATTAATAATACATAAATATGATATAATCTAATAGGATACAATCAAATGTGATGCTCATTAATCATCATACATAGATAGATATTATTTTTAAATACATAAATAAGTACATAAGATGTTGAGAATATGTAATTACATTGAAACTAATAATTCAAAGCAATATCATAAACGGAAAAACATGATTCGAGGGAAAATCCTATCATAAATTCAAAAAAAAAATCTATCAAAAACTAAAAAAATTATATCATAATCTCGTTTGAGAAAGCATTTTAAAAACTAAAAAAAAAACCCTATCAGAAACTCAAAAACACCTTATCAGAAACTAAAAATAACGTTATCAGAAACTCATTTGAGTAAGTATTTCAGAAATGTAAAGACTATGAGTGTTGACTATTTTTGTGTACAAAATATTTATCTATAAATTTTTTTTAGGCCTACTATCAAATCTATCAAGAAAAGTCAAACAAATGCTCGAATTTTAAATAATTGTACTTTAGGTATATCTTTGATAACTACGATACATAGGATTACATCTATGCATTTAATAACATATGCTTATAAATCTGAAATTATTTTTAGTGCTAAAATATGGAATAAGATATGCTAAAAGATATTAGATAATATATACTCTAAAATAAGATATGTTAAAAAATATTAGATAAGATATACTCTAAAGTATAATGGAAATCTTTAACATAAAAGATAGCATAAAATTTATTTTTAAAAGATATTAGATAAGACATACTCTAAATTATAGTTGAAAATTTTAGCATAAAATATATTTTAAAAGAACTCTTCTTTAAATATGAGTCTTGAATATTACTAATCCTATTTGAAATAGAAAATATAGTTATCAATCATATAAGAGTTTTCTTAATTAAAGATTATTACTAATAATATTTGTAATAAAAAAGATATTTATCAATTACATACGATTAAGAGTTTTAATTTTTCTTATAAATAAAATTCATTGTTCATTGTTTCAATCAAACACACAAAAGTATTATCTATTTTTCTTAACTTTTCTCTCTTGTTTTACAAATATAAGATCATAATTCTTTAAGCTTTTTATTTAGTTAATCTATCATATATATGTTTAATTAATTAATGAGCCTAATTATTTTATGATGTTTTGATAATATGTACTTATGACTTCTTCTTTATTTTTGTTTTTAAATTGTTAAATCAAATAATTATTTTTGTAATATCATAGTTATTTGATTTGATTATTAATCATTAAAGAAGCTATTTTTATTGAACTTATGCTTGTTATTTTTGCTCTAAGATTTGCTAGTTGATTTAATTTAAATGACATATATTTTGAATCATCTAGTTAGGATTAATTATTATTAAATTCGTTCTACAACACACAAGCACTTTTATTTTTGTGCTAACCATCTTGCAGTTAATTTAGAAACGTATCTTATTGGCAGAAAGTGTATTGAAATGTTGGTATAAAAACCACTCACGCTAATATTGGAAACTGTGAAAACATAACAAAAGCTCGTAAGTAAAGTACATTGGGGCAGTATATTAGAAAGGGTAGCATAAGATCGAGTTTGTACTTGAACATTTGTTTTTCATAGTGAAAAATTAGGTGATCAGGTGGACCGGTGGTTTTCCTCATAGATCATGGTTGTGGCCTAGGTTGTTTACACCTAAAAATATCGTATATTATTATTTTACTTTCGCACCTTATTTTTACACACGATTGTATGTCTGATCGCTTTATTTAAGTTATTAAATTATAAATTGTTATAAATAAAAATAACTTATTAACCAACATCTAGGTTAATCAGGTATGTATTTTATTAACTTTCAAGAAACTCAAAAAATCTTATCAGAAACTTAAAAAATCTCTATCAAAGACTCAAAAAAAATGTTTCGCATGTGGACAATAACACTGAGCCATTGATTAATTATAATCCTCTCACAAAATTTGTTCAGGCATTGGATCCTAATTGAGGAGAAAAAAACTCCTACCAGTAGACCACATACCTATTTCTTCCATAGATGACACTATGCGAGACGATGCGATGAGAGGTGATTGGTTGGTGGTAAAGGCAACACGAGAATGACTAGATGGTTGGATATTATTGGAGGCAACGCAGACGGCCATAGCCCAGACGCAGAACGATAGAGAAAATGATGAATAGGATGAAGATGAATGAAACTGAATAAGGTTTGGGTTAAGTTAACGCGCAAAGAAAAAAATTATATATATGATAGTAAAACGGTACGCTGCTGCGTATATAAAAAATAATAATAATTTAATAAAATCGGTCTAATTCAACTGGTTTAAAATTTAAATCGATTTTATTTAATATAGATTTGTACCGATTTTCGGTTTAAACATCCGGTTTTTACACACTATTGAATACTAGTCACTGAAATCTGCGGACTTTAACATTATTGGCCATTAATTATTATAGTTTCTTTGATTTAATGTGGGTAATAAATTTCTTCAATACAAATTTCCTTACATTTGTACTCGGTGCGAAACAGATGTGTGACAAAAAATTTAAATTATTCACTTATTTACTTTAAATCAACGTATTTTATAATGGGTAATAAAAGAATTTATAATTAAGTCTAGTAAAGTAAATTTATAGTGCAAATAATGTAAATAACTATACTGCCAATAGGCGGCATCATCTTTTAGGTTAGATTATTTATTTTAAAGTAAATTTAAAAATAATTTTTTTATTCCATTATTTTAAATAAAATAGTTCAAAAAATGATAAAATTAAGTTTTGAATATTTTTTATTCCATTTTAATGATTATTTTAGTCATCTAACAACAATCCATCACTTTGATATATCATTTTCCGTTTGTTTTATTTATTTTTTTAATTTTAATCTATATTTTACAGTCATTTAAATAATAATATTTTAGGAGTAGAAACAAAATAATAATGTGTTACATTATGTGTCAAATAATAATATTTTATTATAAATTCTTTAAAATTGATTTTTTTATCCTTATGACCCCTTTTGAAATACCAAGAAGATATAACAAGCTATTTTTTTATTCTAAAATAAATGATAATTTGAAGTTAACCTGAAAATTTAACAACCTTCTTTTTTAATTATATTTTTTGGTTTGTTTACTAGTTAAATAATTGATATAAAAGGCCTGACAAAAAACAATTTGAGATCAATAATTGGACCATGCAAACTCATACATTTTCTTAAATAAAGGAATAGATTACTCAATTCATTTTCATATCACTTTATATATATATAACTCAGGCACCCATTTTAAATGTATATCACATTTTTGCACATCAAGGTTATGAAAATCCACTAAACTTATTGTACGTGCCAATTGTCATTTAGCTAATAAACCATTAGATATACTTACTCATATTATATTTGAAGCAATTGTTTTAATTCCTTATGATCTACAACTTAAACAAGTTCTTATTAATGGTAAAAAAAAAGGAACTTTGAATGTAGGGATTATTCTTATTTTACGTTAGGGTTTTGAATTAGTTCCCCAATCATATTTCACATTAGATTAAAGAAAATATAGGTTATCTATATTTTCAAAACCATCACCCCACTAAACAAAATATTCCTATGGTAGGCCTGTTCTTTGCCATAAAAATAATGAAATATTTCTCCATACCCCACAATTAAAAAAGATGTTCACTTCTTAAAATATATCGTATACGTAGATTGAAATAAAAAATGGGTCAAATTTATCTGTGAAAGAGAATCAAAAAAATTAAAATTTAGAAATATTTAAAGTAAAAAAAAGGTATATTGTGGTTTGAAAAACCTTTTATGAATATTGTTTTTGACTATAAATGATGGAATCAACCTTTACAATATATAAAAAAAATCGATTTGAAAACACCGTAAGAAATGAAATGTCACAATATTTTTTTTATATATGTAAAAATAATGAAAAATAAAAAATATCGTAACCCCTAGTTTGTCAACTCTTTTTGAAATGCTAAAAAAATGTCTATAGTCACAACAAAAAAACCATCATCGAAAGAGTTAGATAATAATTTGAATTATAACAATAAAGAAAAAAGAAAAAACTTTACCAAAAAATTTATAAATATAATCAAAATTCTTGATAAAACACTAAATCAAACTATAAAACGAGAGACCATTTCCTCCGAGAATACTTGAAAAATGATTCAAATTTTTAATGATAATATCAAAAACAAATATTTACAAAAAATATATGATCCTCTATTGAAGGAACCCTACCACGGTCGAATAAAAAAAGTGTTTTCATTTTCAATCATAAATAAAATTTCTATGAAAAAATTTATAGAAAATTTTTGGATAAATAAAATTCACGGGATTCTTCTTATTGTTAATTACTTGAAAATTGAACAAAAAAATCCATTTAATAAAAAATCATTAGAAATATAAATTACTTATTTTTTAACTTAATTAAAAAATTTATGAAAAAATTAAGTTTTCTTTTCAAAGAGCAATCATTACTTTTTGAACATGTAAGAATTGATTCAAAAAATAAATAAATAAATTTGAAATTTCTATTTGATATAGTTATAACTCATCGTGAAAATAGTCATTGATGATCATATAAATTAAAAAAATGACTTTGAACAAAAAGAAAGAGAAAATAAGAAAAATACGGTAAAGAATCATGAGATTCGGTTAAAAAAATTCGAATGTGTAGTTATTTTTATGGATAATCTATAAAAAAATGATGTTTATATGATTACCAAATATACTAATAATACTGATAAAAAAAGAAGTGACTTTGATATGTTATTCCCAATAATCAAGTTTTCGTTGAGATATAATCAAAGGTTACATGTGTGTACAAAGACATAAAATAATTACTTGGAATCTTTTTAAAGCAAATATACATTCCTCTTTTTTGGACAAAATAGACAAAGACGTTTTTTCTTTTCTTTTGATACCTCTAAACCTACGAATTTTTTAAAAAAAAGGAATAGTGAAAAAGACGAGGACAAAATAAAAAACAACAAAAAATGAGAAAATATGCATAGAAATAACATAAGCCTAAGATAGTTTTTTATATAAGAGATTTTTTATTAGTAATTCATCCTATTTTTAGAATATATGTTGTATTATTGTCATTGATAATAGTTAAAAATATTGTTGGTATGCTATTCTTTCAATTTTATGAATGATTCGAAGATTTTAGGGATTGAAATAGAGAAATGCACGTTAAATGTATTTATAATGGTATTCTATTATCAATTTTTTAAAAAAAAAATTTGTTAACTGAAAGTATTTAAATATAAATATTATATCTCTTTCATCTAAAATCTTGGCATAAATTGAAAACAAAATAAACTTATAAGGATACAATGAAAAATAAAAATAAACTTATATATATATATGTATTACTTTATAATTTTTTAAAAAAATACTATAAAGGTTCTTATATTAAACCAAAGGATACTTTAACCCTTTATTGATAAAAAATATTTTTACTAATATTTTAAATAAAATAATAATATTTTCTTAATATTATATTTTATTGATAAATATGTATAAGGTAAAAATTAATTTTTTTAATATTTATTATAAAAACTATTAAAATATTAAATAAATAACGTAATTTCCCTTCTTCTATTTTTTTTTACTTTTATAAAATATAAGAGATCAAATAATAATATATTTTATAATATAAGAAATTAATTAATATAAGAAATCCTTATAACACATCATGTTTTAACTCGCATATTTATTTAAATTAATTAAAATTTCAAAAATATTAATTCAAGATTATTTCCTCGAAGTTTTGGCTTCCATTAACATTATTAAAAAAGAAGAAGATCAGTTGGATCTAGCTTGAAAATATACGTGAGCTTACAAAGCCCAACCCTGCAAAGTTTGATTAGGGTAGAACAAGTCAGTCTCGACTCTATCGCAAATATTTTAAGGCTGGACTTACTTAAATTTGTATATATGGGTACTTCTGATAATTTAATATCATTATTTTATAATTTATTGTTTTATTTTAAGTAACATACTAAAAATAAGTTAATTTAAATTTCAAAAATATCAAATGAAATTTACACGAATGATTTTAGGCTTTTTATTATTAAAAAATCAGTTGGAAAATATAAGTGGGCTTACAAAGCCCGATCCAAATTCAATTTTTTGGGCTAGACTAACCCGGCGTAGCAACAATAAAAATATAAAATGTATTTGTACGTATTCTTCTTCTTCTTCTTCGTTCATAGGGCATATACTTCAGTTGAGTTTCATCGATTAACGTAGTGAATAGAACAGCAAGTTCATCGATTAACGTAGTGAATAGAAGAAGAAGAAGAAGAAGGGAAAAAAAATTACGAAACAGAGAGAAAAGAAAAATGAAAAACAAACATAAATAATTGATAAAAACTTTTTCCACAGGAAAGAAAACAAAACTAAAATTAACATCCAAACAAACGAGAAGAAATGCATAAACAGAAGAATGAAAATTTAATAAAGAGACAGATCTAGAACTGTGAGAAAACATAATTAATTCCATAGATGTAGTAGTATTATTGTATATCTTACCTGATCAGAGTTTCAGAGTGGAGCAAAAATGGTTGATTTATAGCAAATAGATAGAAAATTCCCAAGGGATCGCATGATCCAATTAATTAATACATGAATCTAGCTAGTAATTAACTACCTACTATCCATCCCTTCAATCAGATCAATGCGATCCCTTTGGAAGTTTCCACCCGCACTAATTTAAATTTACGATACTCTCCTCGATCATCATGTACTGATATAAATTAAGACCCAATTTCGTATACCTCAATCTCATGTGGTGATCTGATGAAGTCCATAAGCACGTACATATACTTCGCCTTGATCCAATTGGTTCTATTTATATATGTTCTTTGTTCTATCAATGAACTCTCAACTGTTCAGCTTCATAGGTGGTCCAACAAACAAGTATTAAAAGTGTGTTGGATTTAACTTTACAAGATCATCATCATCATCAAAATAACTAATAAAGTAAGTTTGTGTGGGTTGGGCAAGTTCAAAATATTTTGGTTTTAATTTTGTTCACACATTTGTATTCTCATTACCAACTTTGGTTAATTTGTTACCTTCACACTTATTTCACCACCTGCTTCTTCTTCTTCATCTTTTTTTAATTTTATTTAATAGATATGTTTTAACGCCAGACATAGGACTTTAATATAAACTAAATTCAATTACTGTCCCAATATAAATAGCAAGCTAGCCTTTATTATTTAATAAGAAAGATTAATCCTATTTATACCAATTGATTTTATTCAATAACACAAATATTTATTATTTAATTTCATATCAATTTAAACATAATTTATGTGCATAAATTATTAGGAAATTTGGATAAAATGGTATAATCACAAATTTTCTCTCCCAAAATCTTCCTTAAGAGAATATCAAATAACAGAGAAATAGATAATACACAACACAAGAATTATAGTTGAAACTTCAAATTAGAGAAAAATCACTTTCGTTGTCAAAAGACAACCAGAGAAAAATTTATTATGTGGAAAATTGTTACAACCACACTCTCAGTAATTTTCTCACACACCCAAAATACAAGAGCAACTACAAGCCCAAGAGAATTTTCCCACAAAATTCTCTCACTCAAGAACTTCTCATACAAGTTTTTCTCTATTTTTGGGATGATTCACAATGAAGAAATGAAGCCATATTTATAGCCTTCAAGTTCTCATTTCATATGTCAAACATTTCTTCATTCAACAAAATTAGGCTACCTAATTTTCCTATTCTTTATTCAAACAAGGTTAGGCACCTCCAGCTTTGACAATATGGTAAGCCACCTTCCATGAATTTTCTTCTAAATTAGACACCTCCTATTTTGACTAACAAACCTAATATCATTTTTAATCAATCATAACAATCTCCACCTTCATTAAAAAATAAACATGGTTACCACTACAACACTGTCCATTCCAACAGTCATAATTCTCTACACCGAGAATTATCATACTCCATCATAAAGAGTACACTCACTTAAAATTAATCACCAATTCTAAGAATTTTACATCGGCTCATGTCGAAAAAAAAACTTGCTAAAATTTATGGTGCAACTCTCACACTTGGTTTTCCCGAGAGTTCATCAGTCATCGACATCCTATCCATCACACACCTTGCATCTATACCAAGACAATGCCCGTGTGCAAACTTGTGGACCCGCTACTAGTAACACACCCTCTTTCATGGCAATATTTAGAGACTAGCGGCATGCCATGAGGATGTACACGCTCTTTTCAAAGAGCATCACTATAGTCTTTGAAAACAGACATACTATTAGCGTCACCGTCAGTATTTGAGCTTCTTGCCGAATCAGCTCCACCCTTTGGACAATTTCTTTTGAGGTGCCCAGATTGTCCACACCCACAGCACACTATCTTCTTTTTCATGAAATTGTTTTTCTTTCGGTTGTCAGCTAGCAATGCTGAGTTTTCAGGCGAAACATTTCTTCCACTACTCAGCCTTTTTTCTTCAGAAAACAACTTGCTAGTAACTTCTGAAAAAATTATTTTCTCCTTTCCATGAATCAAGATAGGTTTCATGTGATCATAAGAAGATGGAAGAGACTAGATGAGCCTTAAAGCTATATCTTCATCATCAAGTTTAACTCCAATGGTTTCCAGTTCAGAGACAATACCATTGAGAACATTGAGATGGTCAGACATAATAGTTCCTTCATTCATACGTAAAGTATGAAACTGCTCTTTCAAATACACCCGATTTGAAACGCCTTTTGCCTGATACAATTCTTCAAGCTTTTCCCAGAGTTCTTTGGCCATAGATATTCCATGCACATTTACAAGAATATTTTTGGTCAAATAAAGCCGAATTGCACTTGCAGATCTTAGATCAAGATCTTCCCAATCTTCATCACTTATATTGGTTTTACTGGACTCAATACCAGTAACAAGTGCTGGTTTCCCCTTTAACGCCTTGTGTAACCCATATTGGATCAATAAAACTTTGACTTGTACTTGCCACGAGCCAAAATTGATTCTCCCATCAAATTTCTCAATGTCAATCTTGACTCTTCACATTTCTCCTTCTTTCTTTGAAATTGGCTTTGATACCAGTTGTTAGGAAATTTGGATAAAATGGTATAATCACAAATTCCCCCTCCCAAGATTTTCCTTAATAGAATATCAAATAACAGAGAAATAGATAATACACCACACAAGAATTATAGTGGAAACTCCAAATTAGAGAAAAACCACTTTCGTTGTCAAAAGACAACCAGAGAAAAATTCACTATGTGGAAAATTGTTATAACCACACTCTCAGTAATTTTCTCACACACCCAAAAGACAAGAGCACCTACAAGCCCAAGAGAATTTTCCCATAAAATTCTCTCACTCAAGAACTTTTCATACAAGTTTTTCTCTATTTTTGGGATGATTCACAATGAAAAAATGAAGTCATATTTATAGTCTTCAAGTTCTCATTTCATATGCCAAATATTTCTTCATTCAACAAAATTAGGCTACCTAATTTTTTTATTTTTTATTCAAACAAGGTTAGGCACCTCCATCTTTTACAATATGGTAAGTCACCTTACATGAATTTTCTTCTAAATTAAACAGCTCCTATTTTGACTAATAAACCTAATATTATTTTTAATCTATCATAACATAAATAAGTATTTAATTTAAGTAATATAAATATAAAAATGAGAGGACCAGGCTTGGAATTTATTACTGTCATATGCAACAGTGACTTTATGGTTGAGAAATTAGATTAGCTCAAAGAAGTAAGTAATAATTAATTAAAATTTGAAAAAGTGAAGTGTGTTAGTATGAATTGGCACAGAAAAATTATTATTATTTTTTTATTCTTTTATTGAATAAAATTATTGTATTAAAATAAAAAATATAATATAAATATAAATTGTATTAAAAAATTTAACTTCAATAATCAATCTAATCCATGATGAATCCATATTGATTATGAAATTTTTAAATCCAAATAAATACAATCTCGGTAAAAAAAAACTGTATAATTTGAATTGGGTTGGATTAAATTAATTTGTTTTAATTATATAAGATCAGTCCATTCTTAAACATATCTATAAAACGAAACCGTATATATCTTTTAAACTTTATATTTTTGTTAATAAGTTAAACACTTAGGACTAAAGACCATTCTCATCGTGTTATAAGTTTTTAACATTTTATTTTATTTAGTATATATTCGATAATACTATTTATTATCGATAAAAATTGATTAATGATTTTAAATTCTTATAGGATATAAATATATATAATTTACTGGATTTTAGGTAAAGGAATTATAACTCTTCCAATAATGTGCTAACCAGAGGCACGCCGCATATACTTAGTTTAGTGATATATTGCAAGGAAGTAGTATGCAGTATCTATTAAATACATGAATGGACTAGTGGGGTTTGGCGTAATATATGATATAGTGAGCCATGACATGTCCTACTGAATTGATTGATATATTCGATTGGGTTGATAGAAAGTCTAGTGAAACATGATATGTCCTACTGCAATTGATATATTTTAGGGAAAAAAAAATTGAAAAAATATTATTTAGCTCGGATTATTTATGATTTTTAATTATTTATATTAAAAAAATTATCATTTAATTTTTTAATTTTATAAAAAATATCAAATAAAAAATAAAAATAATTTTACTTTTTTTATTTTTTTAAGTGATTAAATAGGATTAGAACTAAATTTTATTATTGTTTATTTTTTATCTTTAATAAATATTAGTATTTTAATCATATTTTAATTAATTTATAGGAAATAAAAAATCATTAAAATAATATAATTTAATCTTAATTAATTATTTATAAAAAATTAAAAATTAAATAATATTATTTTTAATTTAAAAAATTAATCAATATTAAATAACTTAATCTAAAATTTATGTGATAAGTTACCTTTTTTATATTTTTAAGTATCGTTCACGTCGTGATCGATATACTTATCCATTCTTTATTTCAAATTATATTTCCAATCCCATTCGATATTATTTGATCTTAACAAAACATTACTAATCAATAATCAATGGAATGTCTGTCACGAAGTAACCAACACCATAAAAATAAAATAAAATAAAATAAAAAAGTATTAATTATAAGGATAGTATGGTCCTGATTCCTGAAGATAGCTAGGCGGGTATAAGTTGCATTCCAACAGCTATCGTATTTTCTTCTGAACCAACTACAGGTATAAGTTGCATTCAAGAACAACGATTGCTATGTAAATAAACTTATCAGCATTTATAACAGAGAATTGATATTTTCAAAATAAAAAATACTAATATTAAAATAATTAAATATTTTATATTATAATTTAAAACTTTAGGGTAGGAATGAGCATTTAAAAATAAATAAACCAACTAACTAATTCAGTTCACTAACAAACCTAATTTATATATTTCCTTTTAAAAATTGTTTGAATCAAATAGATTTTAAATTAAAAGTATAAAAACTGATTTTGTAGGTTTACTTGTAGATTCATAAGTTATAAAACCCGAATAAATTGAAGTAAATTTATAGTATTAATATATACTCATTTTTTAAAATAAAATTTTAATTATTACTTTATATATTATAATTATAAATTTTAATTTATTTAAATTATAAAATTTAAACTTCTTACTCGGATACCCTTCAATCTCATTAATCACGTTTTTCTCACTCAAATCACTGTTACATTACTCCAAATTTTAATTTAAAATCTTCAAATTAATATTTTTTCTTATATTACCCTATACAATACATGTTACTTATTAGTCATACGAGATTTTACCTACATCTACAACTTCATTCAATATTTGATAGTCTATTAAATAAACTTTAATTTATTTATAAAATCTTAATGTAAGATTAATAGAAAACATATTTTCAAAAATTAATTTAAGTGAATCAAATTATTTTCTAATTTTTTTTGAAAATCAATTATTTTTTTAAAAAAAGATAATTTTTTTAAATTTTTTAGTTCACTACTGAATTGGAATGAGTAATGATGTATTAATCACTATAATTTTATCAAGTTAGAGAATTTATCAAATCATAGGCTCTTTTAAAAAAGGAATTAAACACATGAGAATTATGTATATTAATAAGTCAAATGTTAAGCCAAAATTATTATGAATTAAAAAAAAATTGATAATTATTAGCTATCTTTGAAAAGATGGTGAAAAAATCATCAAATATAAGATAAAATCTAACAACATAACTTAGAAATTGGTTTAGAAAGAAAATATCACAAATATATTTAATGCATTAAAGATCAAGAAGACAAAGATATGTTATCATCAACGTCACCCAAAGTAACGTCGATAGAAAATGACAGAAAAAAAAATAAGAGGAATTTTTAATAGAAGACGACAAATAAAAATAAAAATGTAGACCCACATCTTTAGTTAGTAACATTTGTCAAGACTGATATTTAGAGCATATGAATTATTAAAGTAATGATAAAATTATAATTTTTATCTTATAAACATAGATTTCTTATGTTATAAAAAAATTATTTTTTTCATAGAAACACACAGAAAAAAACAGAACACATAATAACTCAGAAAATATATAGCTTCTAATATAACAACTCTTTCTACATATAAATCCCAACTAGTACTTATGTACTCAATAATTATGAGCAATTAAAAATTCCTTCAAATTCCTTAGTTAGCTTTAAGATTGTAATAATTTTCATATTGTGAATAAAATAAAGTTCAATTATTCTTTTCTAGCAAATCTAAATTGAACGTTATCTATATACAGACGGAAAAAGCTTACAATTAACAGGAAGTTATTAAGATTTGAGAAAGTTTAGGTATAATCAGTATGATTAAATGAGACGAATAAAAGAGAAGATCGTAGTGGATCATTAAGTTTTGATATAATAATTATAATTTTTAAACAATTTAGGATCTTAAATGTTTAAAAAATTATCTTTAATAATCATAAAAATTAATAACTAGTGTTAAATAGTTAGCCTCAAATTTAATATAAAAATCATAAGAATATCAACATAAGAATAGAAAACTTAATACCATTAGATTTAAAAATATCAATGATATTAACTATAAAATCTATGGATATTATAATATATTTTTTCCATACAAGTAAAATTATATTAAATCTTAGAATCAATTTAAATAAATATCCAGATAAAATACTACTGTAATTGAACAATAGAATCAAACATATTCTTTCGAGCTCATACGCCACCTTATTTCTTGTTTCATAAATGGATTTGTATTACTTTCAATTTTCACCTAACAATAATTCTATTCCCTTATTACTATTGTAAGAGAACGGTGTACACATGTAAAATTATACTAAATAAATAAATAAATATATATCCCATATTAATATTATTTGAAAATTTCTGAAGTTATAAATTTTACAAACTTTATATTAAATAAATAAGTATATTTCCTATATTAATATTATTGGAAAGTTATGAAGTTATAACTTTTACAAACTTATAACATACACATATTGCTTTTAGTACAAACAGTCAGGCAAACAAAAGTTTGAGCTATTAAATAATTTTCATATTAAAAAATTAAAATTATTTTAAAAGAAAATTTAATTTTTTATAATTGTTTAAATACATAACAAATATATATATGATTTTCCCCACTAATTAAACTTTAAAAAACTGAAGTATAATATCGTTTATAAATCAGTAAAGTTCATTTTGAGATACACAACACATATTCGATAATTAATTATTCAAAATTATACTGACAAGATCATGAAATGATTTAAACTTTTAACGAATGCAAAATTACAAACAAAAATTTAGCATATAAATATTCTTAGAAAGAACGAGATAAGTACGTGAGATTTTTTAATTCAGATCCAGCTCTTTGGTTTCTTAAAAAGGATATTATTATCTTTTGAGTTAGGTAATCGGTAATTCATAACTTATAATTATTTGATTTATAAATTTTAATTATGTAACTATTTAAATAAATTTTATTAATCTTATAATTTATGATAAATTAAGTTAAATTTCTTTTAAAAATAAAATAAAAATTATATATATTATTAATAAAAAAAAAAATCTACTTTTTTTTTTCTTCTCCACTCTTCCCTTCTCTCTTTACTCTTTTTCTCTCTCCCACTCATTCTTTCTTTCTATTTCCCTCCTTTCTCTCACTAGCTATTTTTATTAATAAAATATTATAAATAAAGGGAGAGTAAAAAAGTAGAGAAAGAATGAGAGAGAAAGAAATAAAGATAATGAGAAAGAATATTAGTTTTTTTATTAATAAAATATATAATTTTTATTTTATTTTTAAAAAAAATATAATTTTTTAATTTTTTAATTAATTGATCATAATTTTAAGTTATAAAATTAATAACAATTATTTAAAAAGTAACTAAACTAAAATATACAAATTATGTAATTATATGACTCAAATATATAAATTATATAATTATAGGATTAAAATGATCATATATTATTTTAAAATTACAATATGTTTTTCTATATTATAATTGGTGTTGTATTAGTATAAATAATATCTATATTGGATGTTGTTTAGAGTTTTTTTTTAAACTTCTCAATGTCTTGTTTAGTTAGATAAAAAACCACTATTTAGTTTATTTAATGAAATAATACCTAAAAGAATAATAAAAAAGTATGTTTCTTAATATGCCAGCGAACAGCCACTTTATTTATCTGAATTTTTATAATTTAAAAAAGAGCTCAAGGGGTGATTTGCTTTTAAAAATATGCCACTTACTACTTATTTTTTTAAAATATTCACTAAATTATTTAGATATTTTTAATATATATATATAAATTAAAGTTAAATTAATTATCTAAATTTGAGAATTATTTTAACATATAAAAATTATATCATTATAAATAAATAATAAATTTTTCAATAATTAAAATATATTTAAGACGTATCTAATGAAAATGGTTGTTGATTTTTGAAAAAATATTGTTGTTATTATTGATGAAACCCACCTAAATAATAATAAAATTTAAACTTATCAATTTAAATTAATTATAATATATATTTTAAATATCTAAGGAATAATGTACGATCTTTTAAAAACCAAAAAGAAACATATGGAGTTTTTTCTTTATTTATTAAATTCATTTTTGTTACCAAAATTTTATTATAGATGTTTTTATAATTTAAATTATTATTTTTATAGAAATAATTTATAAATAGTAATGATAATTAAATTTTATTAATAGTACTAACATAACAGATAATTTATATAATTTTATTATAACAATAATAAAAAAATTATGTCAATATATTATTACCCTTTTATTAAATTCGTATTTTTTTTTGGAGCAAAATGTTATTAAATTCGCATTGATTCCCAACTAAAAGTAAAAGAAAACTACTGAACAACGAACGAAAAACTATAGAGATTTGGGAAGAAACTAAAGAAATTAAATATTCTGGGGTTACTGTGTAAATTTGCAGATCGTATTTCTCCTTTGTTGAGGCTCGAGAGTCGAGGGCTCCGTGAAAAAGAAAAGGTTTTTCCAAGTCCAAGGGTAGTCCTCTAAAATTTCATCTCAATCTGTTATCTCCTACAAATTTTTTCCCTTGTTTAAAGGTCTTCGTTCTTCAGATCGTCGTCTATGTATGTATTCATTGTTTCCGCCCAGTCTTATGTCTGTACGTGTGTAAGTTATGTCTTTGTTTTGTTTGTTTATGTTGACGCCCTAAATTTTTTATCCTCTATTTCCTGAAAGTTGGTTGCGTTTCTTTTGTGGATTGGAACAAGACCAATAAAAAGGATCGTTTCAGATTTTGATAATTTAACCCCTTGTTTGGTTGGTGAGAAAATCGCGGAAAGGCAAAGGACATTATTGTGCTTGACCCCCATAAATAGGTTAATTTGGGTTGACGAGTAATTAGTGAATTTCTCTGTCAAAAGTAGGCTACATTGTTGCTAAGCTCAATTGATAGGTTGTATATGTTAGAAAAAATATCCAGTAGACTTTTGTTTTTTTTTTCTTTTTAGGGTATATGTTCTTTTGAAATAGTCTTTTTTTTCTTTTCTTTTTAGATCAAACGAATCTGTGATTTAAAATGTGAGAAAGATGAGTCCTAACGCCATACCGCAAGATGAACCTTTCTTTGAAATAGTATAAGATAAGTGAAAATTTACTTTCGGTAATGTCCAAGAGTCAGTTTGGTTTAGTTATTAGCATTGTGGATGGCAAGAAGTTTCCTCTTATATACTTCGCCTCTTTAAACCCATAATTAAAAGTTTCGTTACTTTGCATGTCATCTACATGTCTCTTACTTTCTTTTAGCATAAAGTTTCCACAGTTTTTTTTATTTGTTCCATCTATTTTATTAGCAAACGAAATGACAAAGTGCTGTATTAATGTAACTGGTGTTTCACTCTTTTCTTTTTCCTTTTTTCTTTTATTGGACGATTTATGCTAATATTTATGGTTAAGGAGTTTGCACTTTTCTCATACATGATTTATTTGGAATGAGCTTTTTGCAGGTTGCATGGATTTTATTAATCAAATTTGCACTGGAATAAAAATGCAACCTTGGTGGCAAATCTGTTTGTAGTTAAGGTCTTTTTGCTTCTTCTTCTTCTTTTTTTAATTTAATTTTAGTGAGATGAGATTGAAACTTGTTTGAAGGTTGTGCTTACTTTGTCATGGAGCCCTTGTCAAGGCTTTTGTATTTGATGGAGCCTGCTCCGATGTCGCTAATTGTAACAGCAGTAACTGTGACTTTTGCTTCTGCATTTCGGGCCCTGAACTATGGAAAAGAGATGGAGCGAAATTTTGAATTTTCTGAGGCATCCATTACCTTGGATCGGTCCCAAGTACTAATGATCCCAGTAGTGAGCTCTTTTAGTTTGCTTTTGATGTTCTATCTGTTCTCATCTGTCTCTCAGCTACTCACTGCATTCACAGCTGTTGCCTCTGTTTCATCCCTTTTCTTTTGCCTATCTCCTCATGTAGCCTATTTGAAGTCACAATTTGGTCTAACAGATCCGTATGTGTCACGGTGCTGTTCCAAGTCATTTACCCGAATCCAAGGGTTATTATTGTTGTTCTGTTTGGGTATAGTTGCAGCATGGCTTGTTTCCGGGCATTGGATGTTAAACAATCTATTGGGCATCTCTATCTGTATTGCCTTTGTGAGTCATGTACGTCTACCAAACATCAAGATCTGTTCAATGCTCCTTGTTTGCTTGTTTGTATATGACATATTCTGGGTTTTCTTCTCTGAGTGGTTTTTTGGGGCAAATGTTATGGTGACGGTTGCAACACAACAAGCATCAAATCCAGTTCATACTGTTGCTGATAGTTTAAGCCTTCCTGGGTTGCAAATGATAACAAAGAAGCTAGAGTTGCCTGTGAAGATTGTTTTTCCCAGGAACCTAATAGGTGGAGTGGTTTCTGGAGCAAGTGCCAGAGACTTCATGATGCTTGGTCTTGGTGACATGGTATGACATCTTTGACTTGGGTGTATAGCTATCATCACAAAGAAGTTTGACATTGCATTTTTCTTTTGTCTCCACTTAACATTTTTCTTCCTTGAGTAAGAGTGTATTATTGATTGACCCATAATATGATCTCTTTCTCCCTCCATCCCTCCCCTCCCTTTGCATTTATGTTCCTTTTTCTCATGAAGTTCAAAGAATTTATAGTTCAGTTATCGTCATGTATTTGGTAGGCAATTCCTGCGATGCTTCTTGCATTAGTCCTCTGCTTTGATCATCGAAGGAGCAAGGATTCTGTGAATCTTTTGGATATACATTTTTCAAAGGGGCATAAATATATTTGGTATGCCCTTCCGGGATATGCCCTTGGACTGACTACGGCCCTAGCAGCTGGTGTTCTAACTCACTCTGCTCAACCTGCTCTTCTTTATCTAGTAAGTTATATATGTTTACTGATGAAGTGATGGGTAAACTTTTGAGAAAAATAAATAAGAGTTGATTTATTTTAGATTTACTGCACAGTAATTGATTTGTCTGCTCTAAAGGAACTCTTTACAGAACACATGTGATGTATAGGGTATGTTTGCTTATGCTTCTGAGTTTTAGCGGCAAAAAGAGGCTTATGGATCAAAAGAATAAGTTTGCTAGAAGTGGTTTTGCTTCTTAAAAGCGCTTTCTCATGAAAATACTTTTAATTTAGCACGAGGAAATAGAGCAATTTCTAGAGTTCAATGAATATTTTGTTTCATCTTTCTACTTTTTTTAACTTGCTATTTGCTTGGTGAATTTTAGGTGCCTTCCACACTCGGGCCAATTATCTTCATCTCTTGGATGAGGAAGGAACTAGTAGAGTTGTGGGATGGACCCATACCAAGCTTGAATGATAAAGATCGCGAGATTGAAGTCTGAGCCATTTCATTTATCTTTGGAGTAACAGGAGCTCAAGGACAAGGTGCTTTGGCTGAGCAAATTAAAATTCGTAAATTGGCTATAAATTTATTCCTGGTTCAAATTCCTGGTCAGAAATCAGCAGTCACTACTTGTAATATGGTGTTTTAGCTTCAGTTTTGGATATATCTTAGCTTGCTTATTAAAGACTTCAAAAGAACATATATGCAAAACCTGTCCCCTATTATAAAATAGTAAAAGAAAAAAGGTGTTTTGCAAATCCTTTATTTAGGTTTCAAGGGTTGCTTAGTACTTAAAAAAAATGTGTTTTGAGTTAATTTGTTTGTGAAAAACTTATTATATAAGTTAATTTTCATCTAATTTTTCGTTAAATATAATAAAATAGCATATGTAATACATGCATGTTTGTATTTTTTATAGACATATATCTAATAAATTAATTTTTAATTAATAAATTTCTAAAATGTTTTTACAAATTCTTTTGGTCAAATTTAAATAAATTTTTTATTGTTTAATGTGTGATTTTATGTGATAAAATTTTTATTTAAACTTGAAAGAAACATTTTTTGAAAAGTTTGGTTAATATTTTTAATTAATATTAATAAAAAAATATATAAGTGTGTATATAAAACATGTTTTTTCATTAAAATATTTCATATTTAATAAAAAGTTAATTTTTTCCTTGTTATGTTTTTACAAATTTTAATGATACATTTTCATAAATAAATAAAAATTAAAGTACATTTTACTAGCTAAAGTCCTAAAACATATTAAACCTTAAACAATGCATTTCACCCTATAAAACATATTCAAATTAAGAAAAAAAATACTAAATGCGTAAATATTTACACCAATTTTGAAATGAAATATTCACCTTTAAAAATAAAAAATAAAAAATAAAAAATCTTCATTTTTAAAATTATTTAACATTATGTATTATAGCTTATATGATTACAAATTTATATACCCTTAATAGTCCTGTTAAGTTTACTTGCATTATCTTCTTTCACAAATGAAATTTCATATATATATATATATATATATATATATATATATATTGAATTAAAAGTAAAATTAACTATATGTATCGTGTCCCTTTCACCAAAACATGGAAACTTGTTGGGTAATTCAAACGACTCTCTAGTCATACAAATTCAAATTCTTCATATTATAAAGGTAGATTGATAAAATTAATTATACAGATGTTATCAACTTTACCATTTATTAAATTTTAATTTTAGGCACATCTAAACTACAGAACTTTATCAAAAAGCCAATTAATCACGTTAAAGAAATTAGAAGATAGAAACGAAATACTCATAATGAAAAACAGGAAGTCCGGCAAAATGTGAAAAGGAGACAAGTATACGAAATAGTTGGAGTCTCATATTGAAAGTTTGCAGATGAGAGAGAGCATCTCTTAACAATCTAGCTTCTACAAGATAATCTAAGAAAAAAGAATTAGCAGAACTCATTTCTTCTTCTCTCCACCAGTTCCACCAGCTCCACCAGCTCTGTACACAAAATTCACATAAAAATATAAGATTTAGTGTGCATATGTCATTTTGACATGTAGTAATAAAATGTGCCTAAATTACCTCATCTTGCGGAGAACATTAGACATATCTTCACGCTTCTTCTTTGCCCTCTTGTGAGTTCCAAGCTTTCTTTTAGCTACCTTTAAGGCACGTTTATCCTTCCCGACTTTGAGCAGCTCAGTGATTCTCTTCTCATAAGGAGCAAAACCAGCAACCTCACGGATTAAGTTCCTCACAAAGTGAACCCTTTTACTGGTTTTCTGAACCAAATATTATTAAGCTAATCAATTGGACTACCGTTGGATGATTCAAACAACAATATAAATAGTCCTCGTGGTAAGGCAAATTTAACTTATTTAGACACAAAATATTTTGAATTTAGCAAAAAATTAAGTCTCCATGTTATCATTATTAGTAATGTATAACTCCAAAAGCTTTCATGGAAATTGGAATTATCTTACTCCTTTGCGAGGGACGTGGAGCTAGTTCTTTTTTGGTAGTCATGTTGAGTAAAATTTAGAATAAATAACTCTAAATTTACTAATATTAGATCCAAACAAGTAAACAAACTATTTGTATTATACCTACTATAACACATTTTAAAGGTAACTCACAAATTGAAGAAAAATACAAACACTCAAAGAGAAAGCTCTCAATTCACACTCAAACTAAGAATACAAAAACTTATTTTTTGATAGAATGATTAAACCAAATGCATGTTAGGTTATTTATAGTACTCACCATGCAATCTACACCACACAAATATAAAACTAAGAAATAATCTTATCCGCACAAATATTATCTACACACTTCTTTTTTCTACAACCTTCAACCACTTCATTTATTTCTCAACTTCCTCCAACCATTTCATTGATTTCTCTACATCTTTAATTATGTTGGTGTTGATTTTCAACATGTCACATGTCCTTTATTAAATCCTACAAAAAGGCCAGTATTAGACTGTTTTGGAGCCATTACCTGAACCAATCACAAAAATTACAAATGCATTTTTCACTAAAGGCAATAAGTAGTAAAATAGCTTCACTCAAAAATATTTTCAATAAATGAAAAATAAACTGGCTTGCAAAACAATGAAAAACATGAGGGCAGATTGAAGAATAAAGCAATATCAAATGTTTTGCATGCGCATTGTAGCCCAATAAAGAACTCCTACAGCGGAAATAAATATTCGGAGGATAAAAACTGTGGGAGCAAACATCAAACGAATTCAAAACTGAAAAGGCAATTTCTATACATTCCGTTATAAAAAATATCAATACATCAGTTATCAAACAACCCATCATAAAAATGCAAAAGAAGGAAAAAAAAATGCTCCAAAACTTAGGCTTCTTTTTTTCTTCTTCTAATTTTTCCTATACAAAGTTGAACGAACATTCAATAAAAATCATAGATGGTATACAATTATGAGAAAACAAGAGGGATCGGAACAGAAAAACTAAACTTTACTTCAGACTTTTATTTTCCAAAGAAGTGAAAAAACAAAAAAATGGAGGTCAGGGTTACCTTTTTTTATAACAATCTTAGAATTCCTTTGATCAGGCACAACGCCGATTGCGGTTGATGAGGGTTAGAACAGCTGAACAAGGGCTTAGGATTTTATCTTCATTTTATACGAGGTGCGAATGGAAGGATAACCGAAAAGAATAGAGGGTATTTTTGCCATTCCTGGTATATGTGGCATATTAGAGCTTTCTTTAATCTTCATTCTTCACCCATACCATCGTCAACCTCCAACTTTAGTAAGTTAATCTTTATTTTTATTGTAAATAACAATTATATCCATACCAAACTCAAATAAGTAAGGTTTAAAGAGTGTTTTTATATTCATGATAAATAAATAAAAAGTAATATTGGAAAATAATTTTTTTTTAGAAAAAGAGAATAAATCGTAGGTGATTAGAATTTTCTTTTACAAAAATTATTTTGTAGAATTGGAGTGAACATTCAGTTTAATATCATAAAAATATAAGATGAGATATCTCGTTTTATTTATCGTATATAATATTTATGGTATAATATCATTATTTTTAACTTTAATTATATATTATATTATTTTTTATTAAACTTATATTATAAATTATCATTCATCGTATTTTTTATTACTTTTATTTTATTACTTAACTTATTTGAACAGATTATTAATAAATAATATATCTTAATAAATATCATTTTATCTCATTAAAAATTAAATAAATAATATAATTTTAAAATTAATAAATTATCTTATGAATCTCGCTAATATCTTATATTATAATAACATGTTACCTTATATCACATAGAGCGAAAATCTTATCTTATCATTCATGACTTAGCTATAAATTTGTTAGAACATCTTTAACCTTTCAAGTTATTATACATAAAATTTTATTTCATTTTGTATCAAAATTTTATTAATCTCTAACACAGAATATTAATATTACATTAAAGAGTATATTTCTTTATAAGATAAAATATTTCTTTAAAATTATACCAAAAATTATATTTAATATTTTTTTTATTAATTTTGTATCATATAATTAATTTAATTTATCATATGTAATAAAAAATTTTGATACATAAATGGTATTAGTGTGATAAAAAATATTTTATCAAATTTAATATAATATTATTTATCGCATTAAATTGATGCAACATTTGGTATAAAGTTAGATTAAGTCTTTATTAAATTTTACACTAAATTTAATGTTTTGATAAAAGATTGAAAATACACTTAATATCAATAATATTTATAATTTTATAAATTTGATTTATCAAATTTAATATAATATTATTCATCGTATTAAATTGATGCAACATTTGGTATAAAGTTAGAGTAAGTCTGTATTAAATTTTACACTAAATTTAATGTTTTGATAAAAGATTGAAAATACACTTAATATCAATAATATTTATAATTTTATAAATTTGATTTATTTTTTAAAGTTTATTAACTCTTTTCATAGACACAATTATATTAATCATGCTTTAAAAAAGTCATGATAAATAACTTCGTTACTGATAATATTATAGGAACTTTGAGTTCAGGATCCATTTTCAACCTGATGCAAAGTTCCTGAGGAAAATGCACATTTTGCACCTAATATATTTACTACATATAAAAATTAATATCTTATTATAATATGAAAAGTATTTATTTATTATATAATTTATCAAAATATATATTTATTCATATATTTGAAGATGTTAAAAGTTCAAATTATTTAGACAGACCATTAATTAACATGTTATGTGACACATAACTCATTAACTAACTCGTTATGTTAATCTGTTACTTATAATTGATTGTAATTGATTGTATCGTATTGTATTTGACCTATTAGATGATATTTAATTAATCGATTCAATCGATGGTTTATTTAATTCATTATTTAAAAAAACCCGTTAATAGTGATAGTTAAGTTATCAATCTTTTTATTAAGTTACACTTACATTTGATAATACATTAAAATATATTTATATATTTAATATGAATTTATTTAAAATTTAGTTTTAGAGTAACATATTAGCAAGATCTAACACGTTACTAGCTGCACGCTACCGATTGTATTGTGTCGTTTTTTGTTTGTTTGCGTGTTGTATTATGTCATCTTGTGTCAATCCATTGTATTTCTTATTTATATTTTTTAAGGTATATATTTAAATATTTTAATTTTTAAAAATTTAATTACATTTCAAGTATACTTTTATTTATCGGTAAACTCGGAATTTTGAAAGAAAAATACACAAAAAATCAATTTTTTAAAAATAAAATTGGATTTTTGAAGAATTAGATGATCTCCTAATATGAAAATTGTACATTTTTACGAGTTAAAGAAGAGACGATAACAAATTAACCCATATATATGCATAATAATTATTATTATTATGCCTTTGCTAATTATTCAAGGTAGCTTGACAAGTATCCTTAGCATGTACCTTCTTTTGTTCTTCTAATCCTCGTAATGTCTTATAATTATTAATTAGTTACCAAATTCATATTTTTATTACAATTTACAACTCAGCACAGTCCAGTCTGACCCTTTTGGCCTTTACATAAGACTGGAAGAATCATCTTTCAAAGAAAAATGGCCAGAACATATTTTAAATTCTTTTTCCACGGAAACAAATCCGTTGTTTTTGTTTTTGTTTTTTTTTTTTAAAACCTCTTGATGATTTGGTTTTGAAGTTACAGGGTTATTCATCATCTGGGCACTGAGTATATGGTCTTTCTCTATTATTGCTGCTTTTGTTTTATTGGGAGCCTAGGATAGTGATAAACAGTAAGAGCTGAAGATATTTCAGTGCATATGGTAGAGACCCAACTGCATATATGTGCTTAATTTATATTAGGTTATGGGTCTCCACCAATTTTTCCATCCATCAATTTGAAGTTTAATTGAACGAACCATCATTTCTTCCACGGGTATTTATTTGGCTTATGTGAATTCCCTCTGCAGTATCCATTACCTGATTTAGCACTTCTTGTCTGTTATTCTTTTTGATATTTATCCTTTTCTTTTTAACTGATATACTGTGATTCTTATTCGTACTTTCTTATCTCCTTGAAATTCTCTTCTTTCTATATCTATATTTACCTCAGATTTTATACTATTTTGTTTATACCGTTTATTTTCTTTTCAAGATTGTTCTTTTAGGTCTTAACCAATGTTATCAAACTGTACTTGGTGTTGCTCTAAACCGTTGTGGTTCGAATATTTAGAGCTATATTCAGTCTTTGAATTTGAAATACATAGAGTACTCGCAACTGCAAACCTCCTTTGCACGTCCTATACATCTGTAATCGGAAGATTATCATTTCCTTGTACATCTCTCGTTGTTCATTACCTATCCCTTCATTGTTAATTCAACGTGAAGCCAATTTAGTTGTTCATCTTAGTTTGTTTAGACTGTAGAGTAATGTCAATCCTGTGTGGTCTACCTGTCCTAGAGTGTGTTTACTGTCTCGCTTGTGCCCGTTGGGCTTGGAAGAGGTGTCTCCACACAGCAGGACATGACAGTGCGACCTGGGGTCTTGCTACTGCTGAAGAATTTGAGCCTGTCCCTCGCATCTGCCGCCAAATCCTAGCTGTCTATGAAGACGATCTTCGTAATCCCTTATGGGAACCGCCTGGAGGTTATGGAATCAACCCAGATTGGTTAATTTTGAAAAGAACTTATGAAGATACCCAAGGGAGGGCTCCACCTTACATATTATACCTCGATCATAATCATGCGGACATAGTTCTTGTCTTTAGAGGTCTTAACTTGGCAAAGGAGAGTGACTATGCAGTTTTATTGGATAATAAGTTGGGGGAGAGGAAGTTTGATGGTGGATATGTTCATAATGGGCTGTTGAAGGCTGCTGGATGGGTTTTGGAAAAGGAATGCGATGCTTTGAAGTGTGTGGTGGAGAAGTATCCAAATTATTGTTTGACTTTTGCAGGACATTCCTTAGGTTCGGGTGTTGCAGCATTGTTAACCATGGTAGTGGTTCGGAATCTAGATAAATTGGGAAATATTGACCGAAGAAGAGTCAGGTGCTATGCTATTGCACCTGCTAGGTGTATGTCACTAAATTTAGCTGTTAGATATGCAGATGTCATCAATTCAATTGTCCTTCAGGCAGGTTCTTTGTCAATTTTTTGATTGGTGCCTTTGTTGAATTCAAAGAAAAAATATGTATGCTTGGACACTTATCTCTAACAAATTTGCCTGCATTAACATACTCCATTTTTATCATTGTAATTTTGAAACTGAGTTCTCATTCAAAATTTTCATGCTTACTGCTGATGCTGGCAGTTAAGCCTTCTATTTTGTGTTGGAAAAAGGGTTCTTTTAAAGCTATTGTTTATTACCTCGCGGAAGTTCTCTAAGGTTGTTTATTTTCAGTTTTTCTAGAGCAAAAGTATCAGAATAAATCTCCGTGTTAACTTGGCCTGTTCTTGTTCCATAGTTATTGATGTCGATTCTTTTTTTAGAAATTATTCTGATGATTGAGCTTTATAGATCTGCATTAATAAGTGCCCCATATAGTATTTAGTAGTTTAGTAACTGTATTTGGTTGGGACTTTTATAAAATATAAAGTAGGTTGAAAGAATTTCATTCATAGCTCATTGTGATTATTATATTAAATCAGGATGACTTCTTACCTCGGACAGCCACACCCTTGGAGGACATATTCAAGTCACTTTTCTGGTATTGTTGAAATCATTGTCCATTTCAGTCTAAACCTTTGTTGTTTCCTGGCTGTTAAATATATATCCTTTGCTAATTCATACACAAATGCAATGCACTCTCTTATCATAATGAATCTCTTTTTATGTGTTCCATTTTTCCTCACTTCTCATATTCATTTAGTCCTAACTTCTAAACTTTTGAATTTTAGTAAACAACGTTCATAAAGTTGGATTTGCTTCCATATGAACAGCCTGCCATGCTTGTTATGCTTGAGGTGCATGAGAGACACATGTATATCCGAGGAGAAGATGCTCAAAGATCCAAGGAGGCTGTATGCACCCGGCCGCCTCTATCACATTGTTGAGAGAAAGCCTTTCAGGTATAAGCTAGCGTTATGTGCCATACAACTATTCTTTCTTTTATATGTTTTGCTAACTGGATAATTTCTATTTCTGACATGTCCCCAGCAACACCGGTAAGGTATTCGCTATTGAGCACTTTGAGCATTACTTAATAAAAATGCAATATATAAACTAATATGAGGACCTTAACATATATGGATTTTATTATAGTTGATTGTTAACTAAAAGTGTTTTTAAGAGCACAGTTTTCACTTTAGCTTTCTGTTTGAATCCAACTTTAGTTCAATCTGATTTCAGTTTTATTGTAAAAATTTTAGGGTATTAGCTCTGGCAAGACAAATCATAAATAACTTTTATTTTGAGACTTTTCTGACCCGAACCAACCCTAACCCCAAGTGCTACCCTGGCCAACATAGAACACAACTTTGATAGATTTTCTAGGCTATTATCAATGGATGAATTTTCCATTTGCACTGTTCTATACAGGATGGGAAGGTTTCCACCAGTTGTAAGAACAGCAGTTCCGGTAGATGGGAGGTTCGAGCATATAGTTCTTTCTTGTAATGCCATCTCTGATCATGCCATCATTTGGATAGAGAGAGAAGCCCAACGAGCTTTAGATGTAAGTTTTCATTCTCTGGAGTAACTCTTGACAAGCTAACCTTTGTTAATAAAATTTTAGTTTCTTTGGGCTTTCAGATGTTTATAATATATTTTCTCTTCAATATAGTAAAATTAACAATTGATAATAGTAAAAATATGCTATTTTTCCTTCCGGATGGTGGAGAGTGGTGGGTAGGAGCACTATAAAAACACTAAAATGTTATATATATTATACAAATATAAATATATTCAATATAGTCCCATCCTCCTCCCCTTTCCTTCTTTTCCTCTTTTCTCCATCGCACCCCATCGAACTCAAACAACCAACGACCATGACCACCTTGCCACACCATCGCAACCACCTCGTCACGACCACTTCGCACGGCCCCACCACGACATTAGCTGTGCGACAACAATCGTGCAAAAACAACCCATAAATTCTCGGAAAAAAAAACCAAGAAAAATTGTCCTTTTGCGATTTGTGCTATTTGTGATGATTTCTTTCTTTCTTTTTTTGTCATGAACGTTGTGATGATTTTGTGCAATGGAGAATAGAGGGAGGGAGAGTTGGGACACCATGCCTGGTATTTTTTTTTAATCCAATATTTGAAATGTAAAAAATACCCTTGCATTTGTCATGTGCCAAACACGTGCCATTTTCTGTCCACACTTAACTTTTTTTTAATGAAATAATAGTAAATTTAAAATGCACAGTACCAAATTGATAATAAAATACGTTAATATAAAAAATATCGTTTTCTTTGAATTTGTATAGTAAATTTTTGAAGGATAAAATCTAAAATCTAAAATTTAGAAAAACGATTTGTGTATAATTCTATAAATATTAAGTCCAAAATTTTAAGAGGCATATGCCCTCTTCATCCCTCTATACATCCCGTCCTGGTAGATGGGTCTATAACTGGTCTAGTTGGACTTTAGATAGATAAATGATTAGCTGAGGTGGTCTTCCCAGTCAATTAGATTCATGTTCAATGCAATCATTTTCTTGTAATGTGTTCTTTTGTAGGTAGGAAGCTCACTTTGCAGCAATTATGGGACAACAATTAGAAGCTGTTGTTGAAACTTATATGTAGTTATAGCGTATCTGTATGAGGGCAGCTTAAATTTTGCAATTTTCTTCAGTTGATGTTACAGAAAGAGCATACCATGGAAATTCCAGCAAAGCAGAAGATGGAAAGGCAAGAAACAATAGCGAGAGAACATAGCCAGGAATACAAGGCTGCACTGCAAAGAGCGGTAACGTTGGATGTACCCCATGCCTATTCACCTTCTCCATATGGAACTTTTGATGAGGAGGTAGATAACTCACCTAGATCAAGTGGAGAATCTTCTTCTTTTGGTTCATCTAAGAAAACCAAAAGAAAGGAGACCTGGCATGAGTTGATTGAACGTCTATTTGACAAGGACGAGTCGGGTCACATTATGCTCAAGAAGTCACTTAGAAATGACTGATGTAATTGAAGCCAAATATTGGAAGATAACAAATTTGCTGTTTATGATCGTTTGCAGCTTGATGATATGTTTGTAAAGCTATTACATGTATATATGAATTCAGAGAGAACCTGAAATAGAATTCAAACTTGGTCATAAAACTAAGTGTTTGACTAATCTAATGACCTGTGAATATGGATCTCTACTTTTACATGTAACCCTTTAACAAAGTCATATAGGCTAGTCGCTTTAGCCTACTAGTTTTTCATTTTTACTTTTAAAGTTTGTTATGTTAGTAAAGTAGTACAAGTCTATTAGGTTGATAAATTAGGATTCTAAAAGTCACTAACAATATTGAATTTTTAAATAATACTGAAGATGATATTGATGGAATTAAAAAGTTCAAACAAAAAGTAACAAAGATAATGTTTTTATTATCATCACTTTTATTTTTGATTATGTTATTTAAAAGTAAATTCATTTTGTATAGAGTTTTTTAATGTTATCGATATTGTCAATATCAAATATAAATTTTAAAAATCAACGTAGATTAATCTATAAAATAAACCTATAAAATCATACTTTATTGAACCTATAAATTTTTAGAGTATTAATTTGAACCTATAAATTTTTAGAATATTAATTAAAAACTTTAGAATAAAATGTCCAATTTATCAAAAATAGTAGACCAATTCGTCACTTTCACCCGCAATTAAAAGCAACCATTCACTTATTTTAAAACCTCTTCCATTATCTCTTGAAATAACACACTTTTACATGATTAGGAGATCTTTGCCTCATGGCCATGGATTGAAAACATCAATTGAGGCATGGTAATTTAATAGATATATATGACTCTTAGGAGTCAACAATCTGATTTTGTCTTAAAAATATCACTTCGAGGTAAAATCAGATTGTATATATTTATATATAATCCGATTAAGTTAATGATTTTTTTAAGGGTTTTAATCATTTTAAAATCTTTAAAAAATTCCTATTAACATGTTATATATATATATACATATAAAAAAATTTACATTAGGTTAATAACTTGAAAGGGGTTTTAAATTATTAAAAATCTCAATTGTGTTTTAAAATATTTATGACATCTTTAAATTGTTTAACAAAGATCAAAGCTCAATTTAAATTAATTATAACGAGGTTAGTTATTATAATGATATTTCAGTTAATCAATTGATATCTAATTTGATTTATGTTATTAAAGAGTTTTAATTTAAGGTCTTTGTTAATAAAATAGTTATATTATTTATAATTTTGAACGTAAACATGTTTAATTTTAAAAAAAATTCTCTTAGTTTTCATGTGATATCCATTTCAAGGGCATCTTCATCCTTTAAATTGCTTACGGCTTTAATACATATGAGAAAACAGTTTTCCTACCTTTTTTGAGCATCTTATTATTAATATAATTCAAAAAATATAATTTTTTTTCCTCGTCTCCTCTCTCTGCTCTTTTTAATTTTCCTTCTCTTTATGTGTTTACTTACAGAAAATAAGTGTTAGTTCTCTTTTTTTTCAACTACTAAATTAATATCTATATTTTTGTTATTGTATTTGGGCACTAAGTAGTTTAAAGGGCAAAATTGTCCTCGAAATGAATATCACATGAAACTCACTATACAATATTTTTAATTTAAACGTATTTATTATTTAAAATTATAAATATTTAAACTATTTTACAAATATGTGTATTAAATTAAAACTTTTTAATAACATTAAGGAAATTAGATATCAATTGCTCGACTTTGTTAACACTATCTATGGTAATTATAATGGGTTACTATCTATATGGTAAATATAAGGTAAAAAAAAATACTTTAAGAAAATTATTACGATCAAAATGCTAACAATAAATCCACAAAAAAAAGTTAACAAAAATGATTAAAAAAAAACTAGTCGAACTTTGGGCTATTAAATCCTTGGGCTGAAGACATCTCTCGATACTCACATGGGCCAACAGGCTTAAATCCAACCCATGTATTCGCTCGTGTTAAATTCTCTCATCCATGTGACTCTCACAGTCACGAAACTTTTTAATTTATTTTCGCTGTCTTGTTGGAGGGGTTCTCCATTCCAATTTCCATTTGCGCCTTTATATTCTTCTTTGTAATAAAACTTTGTTATTTAACACACACAGCCACACCACACTCCCCTTCGGAAACTCAGCCTTTTTCTATTGTTCTTCCGCTGCCGATCATCCCGCATTTTCTCGGCGATTTTCTTTTCCGGCAATAACTGTGTATCTCTTTCTCGCCGGTTCTAAATTTATTAGATCGCTTGAGATTCTACATCTACACGAACATCACTCGGTTGCCTCCACTGGTACGTGAATCACTTCCTAAGTCATCTATGTTATTATATACGTATGCTTATGCTTAATGGCATCACATATTGATTTCAGTTTTCAGATCACGTGTTTTTGTAACCGTAGTTGCCTTTCTTTGGTTTCTTAATTACATAAGATTTTCTCTTTCTCATTTGATTTCTTGAATTTGGTTCGGTTGTGCAGCTGTCAAAGCTGTGTTAGTATTATAAAAAGGACAAAATTAGGTGCTATTGTTATTCTTGAATTTGAGAATGGAGTGCGAGGTACATGTGTTTGGTCTGATTACATGTCTCTGTATTATGGTTGTCATTGTTGATTAAAATAAATAATTTTCACTTCTTTTTTATTCTTGAAAACGAGTACGTTTTTTTTTCTTTAATATAATTTTATTGATGTTTCTTACGCCTTTTGTAAAGTTTCGATTCTTTAAATTGTAATTGACAAAAAAAATAAGAGATCATGAATGGTGCAGTTTGATTTTTATTTCTTCTCCATAATTGATTAATGATTTACATGTATTGTTCTACTACTTATGGTAGTAGCGTACAAGGAAGAGTTTTAAGAGCTAAAAAAGATATAACTTTTAACTAAAATTAGTTACACAACTTTAAATCCTAGCTTTCTATTACAAGATGAAATCTACAGCTGAAAAACTCTCAAAGCTTTAAGAATCCATGCCATTCTTGATAGCAAATGCAAGCCTTATGCATGTATTCATACCAAGTGCTGCATAACTGTTGTAAGCCTTACACAAGCCTCTATTCTCCAAGTTCAATTTCAACTACCTTCTTTACATCCTCCCTCAAACTTAGCGACACACACGTGATGCTAAGTTTGCTTCTCAAAAAGAGAAATGTCTCAAGTGACTATGGTTTGGTAAGTATATCGGCAGTTTGATCATAAGAGGGTACATAAGCAACCATGAGTTTCTTTTGCAACAACTTTTTTCTTACAAAATGATAGTCAATCTCTATGGGTTTAGTTTTAGATTGAAGTATAGGATTTGCAGAGAGAGTCACAACACTTGTGTTATCACACCATATAGTTGGAATTTGAGAAGTGGTTATGCAGAGTTTAGTTAAGACAGATTGCAACCAGGAAATTTCAGCAGCTGTAGAATCCAAGCACCTGTATTTTGCCTTTGCACTAGACCTGGATACCATGTAAAAGTTCCTACATGGTACTTGTTTCTATAATATCAACCAATGTTTCCAATTTTGTTATGATATAGAACAGTACTTGTTTGTAGAAATTACCGATATCAAGTGCCTCCTTCGCTGTCTGGGATTAATGCAGTCACTCTTTTAAGTCTGTTACTAACTATAATGTTATATTTTATTGTATATGTATTAATGTAATTCTGTGAGCTTCATCTAATAAGATAAGAGTGTGCCTTCTTCTAATGTGTGTGCGTTAGGGGATGTCAAATGTGAAGAAAAAAAAAACTCAAATAATGCATGGCTCTTTGTCCCATTGGATGGTAGCAGATCATGGATACTTAGCTAAAGCTGCTAAACAGCCTGTACTTGTTTTATGCCATTCAATTTTGAAGGAAATATTTACATTATGCCCTCTACTCTCCCTCCAGTACATTTCCCCCCTTTCTTTTAAGTATATGTAGTCATTTAGAACTCCATTTCTCCCCTTTTTATGGGTATTAGGTTCTAAGAGTGAATCATTTGTAAACAAATATAATAAGTAGTTTTTAGTGAAGGACTGGAATAGTAATTTGCTTCCTGATAGGCACCTATACTGGGTTGTAACTTGCCTTAGTGTGGAATATTCACAAAGAAGAAAATGGCGATTCATAAATACATATTTTGCATTACTTGGATAGTATAGTACTTGCATAATGAAGGCTACAGTATGATGAGTACATGGAAAAAATATGTTTGAGCATTGCGCTTTATTTCTCATATCATCAATTAATTAAATAGATTGATGTATAAATGCAGCATTTACAGCTAACTGTTCAATATACTAGTAGCTTTTCCATGACTTTGCCCCGTCAGTCATAGGATCAATAAGTCTTCAGTTACCTTTGAGTGTTTTTGCTTCTGTATTACTCATGTTTCGTGCAGTGCATTCTTATGAACTTGCAATTTTCTGTTTTCTTGGTTTGTAGATGCAAATTGCTGAAGTTAAAGCTTCAAGTAATCCAGATGCGATGAAATCAGAGGGAAATGATTCTCTTGATACTATTATCAGACAAGCAATTGGGAAAGAGCCTTTTCTTTCTTTCTCTAGGGCTGGGGACAGCCCAGTCCAGTTGATCCAGTTACTTCATGCTTTAGATCGGCAAGGTATTGACTACTTTAGGTGATAAAAAGTTATTACATTGTTAGGGATGAGAGTACCTTATTGACAGCATGGCCTTAGTCTCATGGAACTTTGAGTTTTAACCATGTTAGTGGGTCTGGTTTGAGTTTAATATTTACCATATTAAAAAAAATAGCAGTGATTTGGTTGTCAGCTTTGCTTGATGTAGAAGCTCCTAATTTTGGCAGAACCCTTGGGTTGGACATTGTTCTCTCCCCCAAAGGTGCAAATGCAGAAGTGTGACAAGTGTTCGAGAGAATTTTGTTCCCCCATCAACTATAGAAGGCATATACGTGTGCATCATCACTTGAAGAAGCTTGATAAGGTTTTCTTACTGGCTTTAGAATATAATTGCATTTTATTTCTTACAAGTATATTTCTGACGTTTCCATGTTGAAGTCTTTAAATTGGTTCCTATCTCATTACATTGATTTCTTTTTATTTTTCCGTTTTCTTTCTGCAATTGGTTGGTTCTGCATGCTTGATATTGTTTATATCTTGTAGGACTCTATGAAAAATAGGGATCTATTAGGGGCCTTTTGGGATAAGGTAAGTTTCCTTCATAATTTTTAAACTTTTATTATACTTGAACCCATTTGTGTTAACCCTTTTGTTCTTAATGTAGCTCACTATGGAAGATGTAAAAGAAGTTGTGTCATTCAAGAATGTGACACTGGAGGTACGTTTTTCTTTCTTTTTTCCCTTTTGCTGATTGCTGATGATACCAATTTTTTTCCCGAGTTCATATTTGATATAAATGCTTCTGCCCTTATTTTATGCTGGATTTCAATCAGTTCTTGTAGTTTGTGTTACCTCTGTATTAATTATTTATTCAATCACAAGTGTTTAATATTTAGTCTCTCTTTTCTCCTTGTTATGGTCCTTAATCTTTCTTTCCCCCAGGAGGTCCCAGGATCTTCAATCATAATAGCACTGACTACACTTGTTCATCAACCAGGATTTTTGTCCTTGCCACACATGTATATAAAGGCTGGTTCTGCTGTCTTGGTAAGAAAATTTTCTTTCCCTTTTACTTAAAATTTTACTTTGAACAAAATTCTTGAGTTTCAATGACGAATGTTTTATTCCATAAGATATCTGAAATTCTGTACAGGATATTATCGAAGCTAGGCCTTCTAGGTTCGCAATTTCTTCCCAGGAATTATTTTCTATCCTTGATGATGCAAGTGAGAAAACATTTCTATCTGGTTCAGTCTTATCAATGCAGAGATATATTTTCGATGGTGATGCTGGGAAGATAGGTCTTGAATCAAAGAACCTAGTTGCTTGCACCAGCTTCTTGTTGGAACAGAAACTGGTATTTTTTCTTCTTTTGAAGCTTTCTCATGTGTTTCCATGTCCATCATCATTCAGTCCCCTCCCCAAATGATTTTAATGTAATTTTTACTGTGGTAGAGAGGTAGAAGCATCTCCTTTCTTGGGTCAGTGATTCTCTTTTGGGAAGGTTGGGTTGATGCTAGCAATTTTGTGGTGTTGGTGATCACTATTATTTGAACTTTATCAGATCAAGGCATGGCTTGCTGACAAGGATACTGAAGCTATGAGGTTCCAGAAAATGCTAGTTGAGGAAGAAGCTGCTCATAGAAGGTAGATAGGATTTCACCAAGTTTTGTTACTCTCTTTCTAATAGAGCATTACGGTCTAGCTTATTTTTTATTGGAATTTATGATTCATCACTTTATACTCTGGATGACAGATGAATTATTTATCAATCGTGACAGGCAAAATGTTGGGGCAAAAATGAAGTAACTCAATTGATGCACTTGTATCTGTTTTTTTTTAGATCATTTGTGCCTTTAATGAATGTTTAAGTGCAACTTCTTTAGATAAACTTGCTTAGAAGGTGTTTCGCTCCTTCCATTAATATAATTAGTTTGAATATAACAAATCTATGATACACGACTTTTATGCTTCATGACTGATTCACACTTATGTGGGATGTTCACATAGGCTTATTTCTCTTTATTTAATATTTTTTTTCTCTAACTTTCCAATAAACTCATTGTCCGAAATGCTGACCTTTTTCAAACCGCGGAAATCATGCACCAGTTGTGGATGACAGATGAGTCCTGCTATATTATGGGTCTCCTTTGAATATTGGACCTTCTAGACACTTGAAATCTGAAATCATTAAATCAGTGCATGCTCATTGGTCATAATTTTTCCTTGATAAGATTTGATACGGCAAACTGATGATATCACAGTTGCTTACTGGTGCAGTAAAGCCTACGGAAAATCAGATATTGTATTTATGTGGCAAAGCAAAATCAACAATGAGAAATTTCGTGTTATTCTATGCTTCCATGTTTTTAAGAGCTCCAGTCAAACGTCTTCTGAAGTTTGAAGCATTCTAGGGACTTTCAGTCTAATATGAAGCCACCTTTCCCCTTTTATTAACTTCCATAAGTGATGTTGCCATTGCAGCTAATATTGGCTTGTGAATATGCTCCTCCGGAATAATTACAGAATCATGTTTATTGCTGACTTTATCTTATGCTCTTTCATAGGCATGCTGAACTCCTGGAAAGGAAAAGATAGAAAAAGATCAGGCAGAAAGAACTGAAGGCAAGGGAGCAAGAATATGACGATAGGGTTGATGTTATAGGCAGCATTGATGAAATGCTGGAGGCAGAGCTGCCGGCACAAGCATCCGCCTCTTACGAGACATGCAATCTTCAGACGTCAATGCCTGAAATGCCACATCATATCAATTGCTCTAACATGAATCACCCAAATACTGATACAAATGCGGATTCTGAATTGCATCTAGGAATGGGATATCACTGTGATTTGGGCCCCAATCTGGATGTTGAAAGACATACTGTGCAAGGAACTCGCCGTAAGCATCTTGTTGGTTATCATTGGCAGGAGCAGCCAAAATCCCAGCGGGCCACGTCCAACTTTTTTCTTGCAGCTCGGAATTCTCACCCATTCGAAATTGGAGGCATGCAAAGTTGTAGAATGCACAGAGATTTAAGGACTACCTATACTGGCAACAAAATTTGGAGCCGAAAGCATAAGCTGGAATTTGATGGGAAGATCTTGAAAGCTAGAGTAGAAAAAGAGGATCCAAATGAACCAGATCAAAAGAAGAATCACAAGGTTGTGATTGGTTCCATAACTGTTTCACTTGGAGATTGTACTCAAGAGGGTAATAATCTCTATGGATCATGTCATGCTTGCCTGACAGAGCATCAAAGGCTCGAGAATAATTCTGAGGATAAACCAAACACACCTGATTCAGTTCAGGTTTTTGCAAACCTGTCCACAGTTAGGCTTTGGAGGCCCGTGAGCCGCAATGGAGTCAAAGGTCCGATGCCAGATCAGAATAATACTAGAGAATCCAATTGTGAAGGTGCTAAAGAGGACCACAGTGAGTCTTTGGATGGTGAGAGTTGTCCAAGGCCGCGTGACATAAGCATGAATGATTGTGATGATGCGATAGCAAATTGTTCCATAAATCCTGATGGAACTGGAAGCTTTGGTTTGTCTAGCCATGCTGCAAAAGCTTTTCTTGCACAGAGTAAGTCATTTTTGATCTTTATGTGCTTCTTTCCTATTTGTATTTTGGCAAACCAAGGTTTTATCTGGTTCAACTAGTGACTCGGTTGGCTAAGTCACTCTTCTAGGGAGCAAATTAAATCCCACAATCTCTTCTCCAGTAATATCTTTTGAAGTTGAACTAAAAAAAAAAAAAAAACTCCATCTTCCATTTTCAATCCTTATGCAGGATGGAAGGCGGCTATTGCAATGGAGCATGTCAGACTGGTTTTATCTTCAGAGTCTGAAGATTCTTTGGAGGTTCAAAATGGCAGCAAAAAAGCAAAATCTCATTCATCAAAATTACACAAACGCAATATCCTTGAAATTGCAGAGTACGGAGTGGTAAATGTTGAGCCTCTTGAGATTTCAACTGCTGGAGCTGCTAAACCCAAGTCAAGATTGATTCCTGAGAAGCGTATTAAGTATATTCCCAAACCGAGAACCCCAACTTAGGAATGGAAGAAAATGGTGTTCTTCCCCCTTTTTTCTTTTCATTTATATAATTGTGCATAGTTTAACTCACCACCAAGAAGTATTTAGCAGAGGTTCCAGTTTTACCAATTGTCTTATGTCAAATTTTTTATTTTTTTTTTGCTTAGAAGAAAGTTGAAAGGTTTTGCCGGAGTTGTTTTATTACATTTCCGTCCTCCTTTTGTTCTTCTATCGCAACAGATTGAGTAGGAAATTTGTTATTTTTTCATTTTCTTCATGTTCCAGCCGCTAAACTTTTTTTCCTGTAATAAGTTAGTTAGTTTAGTTATTGAAAAGGTCACCTTAATTCTATGTCATGTCGAATCCTTTTACTGCCATTGAATTTCTTCACATAATATAAATTCATGTCATGGAAAATAATAAAATAAAATAATCAAGACATAAATTTGTAATGATGAGTCCATTTAAACAAGATACCTAACACAACATTGATGTTTAATCTTTGGACATAAACATCAACATGTAAATGGTAATAATAAATTGTCATGTAGAAATTAAATGTTAATAATAAATCCTGTGAAATAACAACTTTCCTTTGGGTTGATATATTATTCCCGTGAAAATTGTATAATTATTACCCATTTATTTCCACATGTGTATTTGTTATTTGGTAAATTAATAATCTTTTTTTAGGACGATTATTTATCACATAAACAAGAAATACATATATATTCTATTATTCAAAAATAAATAAATCTACACAAAAGAGTTTATTTTGACAACATTTTGTTTCAATTAATTTATTTCAGAATAGAGGATACAAAAATTAAGCTAGTGTTTAATGCAAAAATATCAAAACTAAATAAATAAATAATAAAGTTTGATATCTTTACCATAAATAAATATAACCATGATAAAATCATAATTACATTTCCACAATAATATCTATATAAATTTTATGAATTTAACAATAATATAAATTCATATAGAGTTAATTTAAACGCATAAAATATATGTAATACGTATTTTATATTCAAAAAAAGAAAAGAAAAGAAATAGAATACATATATATGATTCATATTTACTAAATGCAATTAAATATGATTCACTTTTATCAAATCAAATCAAATATACATATATATATATATATATAATTCATATTTACTAAATGCAATTAAATATGATTTACTTTTATGAAGTAGAATTTGAATGATATTAAGCATAATCAAATCAAATATTACTAAATTTGAATGAAGTTGAATCAAATACAATATTACAAAATTTGAATGAAATTGAATCAAATCAAATATTACTAAATTTGAATGAAATTGAATCAAATACAATATTATCAAATTTAAATGAAGTAGAATTAAATTAAATATTATTAAATTTGAATGAAACAGAATTAAATCAAATATTATCAAATTTGAATGAAGTAGAATCAAATTAAATATTATAATCTTTAACATTTCTACAATAATCATATAACTGTGATTAATAAAAATACACATAATTTAAATCAAATTCTTAAAATCATATGGATTTATAAAACAAACTAAAATCATGTGTATATACATAGAATTCAATAATCACAACCAATATGATCAATCCTAATAATCTATCATAAAACAAGTTTCTAATATCATTTGTTATAACTAGATTTAAATATATGCATAGATTTTAAACTCATATCAGATTATTAAGATTTCGTAAAATAATGAAAAATATACTTGAATTTATGATAAATGATTATGATTAGTCTTGAAAATCAAATATTAAAGTGTTTTTTATACAGTAAACTAATGAGAACCTCTTTAACCATAATTATGTTTACTATTAGGTATTACACATTATGAAATTCATACCGTATAAGATGTTTAATTAGATTCTTTTAATTAATTCACTTAATTAATACACTTACAATAATAATATTTCAAAATATAATTATCTTAATTTGTTAACATACTCATTGTGTTATTAAAAATAACCAACAGGTCCAATGGTTCAAGAGAATCTAAGAGATGAAATACTTCTAGCTTTATGAAAATGTGTTGAGTGCTCCTGGATGTCTCTATTCAAGCTTCGTTCTCTTTGTTTGTCTCTTCTACTGATCTCTATCTTCAGCTCTCTATTTACTGGGAGAGAGAAGAGCTCACTTTCCTGTGTGGCTTTTTTTTATGACAGGGAAATCTTTTTATTGTTAAATAATTTGTTACCATTAACTTTAATGGTATCGTTTCTAACTCTATATTTGTTAGACTTAATGTATTTTTATTTAATGTTTTTTTATCTTAGCTTATTGAGTATGGTGACATTTTATAGGCAAAATGTTTGTGTATTTTAAAACTCTTTAAATTTATAAAAAAATGTTAAGTAGATATTTTATTTAATAGAGTTTTATTGATATATTTATTTAAATAATATTGATATAGATTTGTGTTATTTTAATTTTTAAATATGTATTAATGGGAAATGATGTTTTAACTTTTTCAAATTTAAATTTTAACAATATATATATATTTTAAAGTGTATTTTAGTTATTTTAGAATAGAAAAGTTTCTTTATCTTTAATTTGAGATTAAATTTCAATTGAAATGTGAAATTTTAATTAGTTTAATTAAAATGTTAGGTTTTAATTGATTGAAATAGTTTAATATATTTTTATAATTCAATTAAATTCATCTGAAATTAAAAAAAGAAAAAGTTTTTAATTAAAGAGGGTTTTTTTTTTTAAGTCTTTAAGATTGGAGAAACTTTTGAGAGTTTTTCCCAAGTGTCATTAGGAAACCCCCCATTTTCAAATCATAAAAGATAGAGTTCCCTTTTCAATTTTAAAATGAAATATTCACGTTTCCATTAATATTTTGATCCCTGGGTACGAGGATATACTTTGGTCAGACAAACTCTCCACCGCAAGCTTAATAAGTCATCAGTTAAGAGTTGTGCCACAAATGCCCCAAAAGACCAGGAGCTTGTCCCAAATTTTTTCCTTATAAAAAAAAAGCCACGTTTCTTACACTATTGAAAGTCCTCGTCTTCCTCTAAGCCACATCTCCTCGATCCTAACCTCAAACCGTTTTCAACTGCCACTTGTCCAAAAGCTCTACATTAAACCCAACCCAACCTTATCTTCTCTTCTATGTTCTCTTTAGTCCTTGTTTCTTTCACACCCACCATCTATCTCCCTTCCTCTTCTTCCTCCAACTTCTCCTTTTACCACTAAAAAAATAAAAAAATAAAAAATAAAAAGCGAAACCCAATTCCAGATTCCACTCCCAAAAATTGTATCTTGAGTCTTTTACTTCAACCATATTCCAAGAACTCCCATTTTTCTCTCTCTAATCAAGAAAAAGAAAAATAGTTCTTTCCTTCTCATTTGTCTTCTCAAAAGAAAACGTTAAACACAATCTTCTCAACTCTTCCACACAAACAGAGAAAAAAGAAAAATGTCAGGTGGGGTTGGACCAACATGCAATGACATTAGTCTCCCAAAAGAAAATTCCTATCAATTCAAAGAACAAGAAGATCCAAAATCCTCAAAAACCAACACAACCCAAGACCCAAACCCAACTACCAAAAACAAATCTGGATTTCTCTCCTTCAGACAACTCAATTGCTTAGCTGTAATCATAGTCCTCTCTGCTAGTGGCCTTGTTTGTCTTGAAGATTTTGCCTTTGTCTTCTTCTCTTTCTTCTACATGTACTTCATATCCAAATTTTCTTTTCCTCCAATCAACCCATCAAAAGAACCCACAGTTTTCAAACCCAACAAGCTTCTTAAGCTCTATGTTTTGGTAGGTGCTATTATAGGCCTTTATTTTCCCATAGCATATATTTTAGAGGGTATTATTGAGGGTGATAAACAGGGGATTAAAGCAGCTTCCCCTCATGTTTTTCTTCTAGCTAGTCAAGTTTTTATGGAAGGTGTGGCCTTTTCACCTGGATTTTCAATCCCAATTCGTGTTTTTGTGCCGGTTTGTTATAATTCAAAGAGGATTTTTACAATTTCTGAATGGCTTAGGACCGAGTTCTATAAAGTGGATCAAGAATTTGGAGGTTCCCAAAGAAGAGTTTATGCCGGGAGAGGTCTTGCTATAGCTAATATGGCTTTTTGGGGCTTTAATCTTTTTGGATTTTTGATTCCTGTTTATATTCCCAAAGCTTTCAAAATTTATTACTCTGCTTATAAGTCTAGTGATTAAGTCAAGACTAGCTGCAGCCCACTCCTCAGTTTTGTCTTGTTTTGTTCTGTCCATTTTGTTGATCAAGTTTTAATCATGTGGTTTACTTGTTCTATCAATTTAGTGTTAGATTATAATGTTAATTATTATTTGTAATTTGTTTTCTTTCTTTATGAATTTTTAGTTCTATTATTTTGTTTTTTTTAATATGTGCCAAACCATTGGACTCATATTAGTGAGAGTTATTTAAGTTATTCTTAAATGAGAAGTGTATAGGAAGTGTTTAATGTTGTGATTGATTAAAAATAATATTAGTTTTGTTAATCAAAATAAGAGATAATTAATTTAGAAGAAAATTTATGAAAGATGTTTTACTATATTGTCAAAGATGGAGGTAATTAATCTTGTTTGAATAAAGAATATGAAAATTAATTAGTCTAATTTTGTTAAACGAATAAATGTTTGAAATATGAAATGAGAACTTGAAGGCTATAAATATGACTTCATTTTTTCATTATTCATTATCCCAAAAATAGAAAAAAACTTGTATAAGAAGTTTTGAGTGAGAGAATTTTGTGCGAAAATTATCTTGGGCTTTTAATTGTTCTTGTCTTTTGGGTGTGTGAGAAAATCATTGAGAGTGTGGTTGTAACAATTTTCCACATAATGAATTTTTTCTCTAGTTGTCTTTTGACAACGAAAGTGATTTTTCTCTAATCTAAAGTTTCTATTATAATTCTTGTGTTGTGTATTATCTATTTATTTGATATTTGATATTCTATTGAGGAGGATATTGTGAGGGAGAATTTGTGATTATACTATTTGATCTAAATTTCTTAACATTAAGGTGGTAACTTTTTAAGTAAAATCTATTTAGATGAAAATAATAATTCTGTATTTATTTTAAGGTATATAAATATTCAATTTTATTTTTTAAATCAAGTGTTCTATCATAATCTTGTTATAATAATGTTTGTTATATGTTATATAATCGAAGAATAATTATACTATTTTCGCACATCCATATCAATAAATTAAAAGACCGTTTGCTGAGTGGAAAAAAAAATTACTTCAATTCTTTAATCCATTTAATCCCTTTTGAACCGCCAATAGATTTACTATCTGGATTTTTATTTTAGTTTGAATTGTTATATATTGTCATCTGCACAAACAAAACTAATACTGATAAACAGATTATATATTACATCAAAACACACAAAATGTCACCTTAAAACTCATGTTATAATTGTTGAGTTTTTCTCTTGATTTGGAGAGCACAAGGGAAACCCACGTGACTTAAAAACACATAGAGTAAAAAAGGACAATTATGTCATTTCATTTATTTAATTAATAAACTAATTTAGGGTTTGTTGTGTGTGAAAATCTGCAGAGAAAAACGTGAGCAGCAAAAGCAGCAGCTGCACCAGAAAAACTGTTCTCAGTTTTTCAGTTTCTCCTTCTCCAACAAGCCTTCATCAAGTGCTCCGATGGAAGGTCGTTTGTGTTCCGATTAAGTTGAAATTTTTCAGACAGATTCACGACTCAAGACTCTTTAATCTGTGCTGTGGGATTTTGATTTGGCTCATCGGTTTGAGAAATTCTGAGCAGTGAACAATGACTACGAATTGGGTTAGATCTCCATTTTTCTTGAAATAATTGTTAGTTTCCAAGAAGTGTATTCTTGATGATGTTGTTGATTGTTTGCCTCTAGTTTTACCTAGAGAGAACTGTTGTACAATTGTTTCTTGATAGTGGAAGTTTTGGAGAGGAGTGTCGTGGTTGTTTCCTTCCTACACCGGAAAGGTTTTTGCACGTAAATTGTTTGTGTTGATTTTGTGTGTGTTTCATTTTAAGCTCTATTTATTTGTTTCTTAAAAGATTTACACAAAGAAGGAGAATAGGTTTAATTCTGATGTTTAGAGCTTGATTAAGTTCGAATTAAAATTGTGATTCTTCGATCAATAATAATTGCAGCCATTATGCCTTCAACCCTTTCTTTCTTTTCTCTATTGAGTGTATTAAGCAACCCATTGATTATCTCGACGCACCTATTAGGAGGGATGCTTCATCGCATCACATAAATAAGCTATAATCATACATTAAAACCGGTCTTGTTCTGCCAACTTCCACCTTTATATACAGGAAAGATAAGTATCTCTGTGCAAAATAGGATATGTATATTGTAGCAAGTAACTCCAAATCATTCAAAATTATAATATATATATAAATACACATTATACCATTGCACACAAAAAAATCTTCAACTTTAGTTGGTTGAGTTCCAAGCTGTTGTGGCATGCACAATGATACATGCAAGGATGTAACCGGGATTAAAATTTCAGAGTGGTTAAATGTTAAATAAAATTTTAGAAAGTAAATGCAAGTAATTATATAAAGTTGTCATAATAAATTATACATATATACAATTATAATAGCTGTAAGAAATGATAATTAATATTTTATAATAAATATTATAAAATTTAATTATACATATAAAAATACTATTTTTTAACATATAAAAGTACTATTTGATAATAATATATTTTCATTAAATTAATTATTAACCTACTATTTAGATAAATGGAGAAACATGAAAAAGAAAGAATAACAATAATATTTATATCAAAGATATTATAACCTAAGCATATTTTATACTTTACAATTTTTATATTATATTCTTAAAAGAACAAAACAAAAGATCTATACACAAACTATAATATTTTATACATAGTTTATGTTTGGATATCCTAACCGACCTAGTACCCGACTCACACAAATCGCTCTAAGTCAAGTCATAAACTCGAGATGAAAGGTGAATCACCCTAGATATCTTACCCATAGGACAACTTGAGCTCAATGATCAACCCGAGCTTAGTGATTAGTTTGAGTTTAATGATCAGCCCGAGCTCAATGATAAGCACGAGCTGGGGTCGACCTCAACCCCTGATATGTTATACTTTATACCAATTATACCTTTCTGACATTGAAATATGTGTACTCATTATGTGATTAACACATGTGTGTAATATTTTATAAATAGATGAGCATCTAAGGAGATCCACATATTCAACCAATCATCTTAATATCTATCTAAGTTTTATCTCTATAAACCAGATCAATCCTAAATATTATGGCGTCTATCGTGGGGCTCATATTATTAGGTCAAGCTTAACTTTTTGACCTTATACTTCTTGGGAATTTATTTTGAGTCTTGAGAAGAGCTTAAGAAATCTATCGTGCTTTGTTAAAAAATTTGCACCTAAGATGCAAGCCATTCTACATACATCAATATGGTGGGAATTTGTGCTGGTAGACGTTCAAAATTGGCTAACAAAAGGACTTGAGCAGTTTAGGAAGACACAACACCACCCCTCGATAAGGTTAGGACAAAAGAGAACTTGTACCACCAAGAGATGGCTCATTAGCTCCTGGAATTGAGAAATGAGCTCGAGGAAACTAGAAGAGAAAATATGGCACTACGGTCCCAGTTAGGGGGAAGGGTCCTGCATGATAGGGCCAGCCCGAACCATACCACATAGAGCAAGAAGATGAAAGGAACCATCTTTCTAGCCCCAGTAAGGAACAATGGGTTCAAGAAAGGAAGAAATGGGAGGCACGATTTCAAGCATTGGAGGAAGCCAATAAGAAGCAAGATCTAGCCTTGAAGGTAACTCAGAAGAAGAAAATTCACGAGATGAAGGACCCAGTGATGTACGTATAACACTTCAAAACAACCATAACTCCCATAAGCTTGACCCAGGGAAAAGGGATTCTATTATGTGCAAACTATTTGTAGCCACTCTTTGTGAGGGTGCCTAAAAATGGTTCTACAACTTGGTACCACGATCCATAACCTATTTCCCATAGTTTTCCAAACTCTTTATCACAAACTACGCCTATAACAAGCCATTTAGGAAAGGATCACACCATATTTTCTCCATTGTCTAGGAGAGAGGAGAATCAACTGAGGAGTATATGAAATGGTTTCAGGAGGAAAAAATCAAAATCTCTGATTGTCCTAACTTTATAGCTATAGACGTATTCCGGAGAGGTCTCCCAAAGAATTCTAACCTATTTATAGAATTAACCAAGATAGTTCCTCACACTTTGGAAGAAGCTTATAGCGAGGCCAAAAAAATTGTCGACGAGGAGAGAGCGTTAGGCCCAATCAAAGATCACCAAACTAGTATGGAGGCAGTGCCTGACAAAGAAAAGAGAAGGATAAGCCCAAACAGGGTACATCAAAACAACAAGAATAAATGTTTTGCACCAAGTAATAGGTTGGTTGGACAGTGGTCAAGAAACAGATGACCTTGGGGAAAGTCACTTTCTCCTTTCAGGATGACTCACTTGAGAGTAAATCTAACCCAAGCAGTGATAGGAGTAAAGGAGGAACTCAATGTTAGGTGGCCACTCAAGATGAAATCCTCACTTAGAGACATATCTAAATGGTGTGCCTTCCATAAAGATGTGGGCCACGATAAAAAAATTGAAAACACCTCAAGAAGGAGATATAGGAGTTATTAGCAAAGGATATCTGAAGGAACTCATAATAGAAAATGGAGATCGGAGAAATCAGCAAAATAGGTGAGAGGTGTAAAAAAAACAAACAAACCTGACTAGCAGCGTAAGAAAGCCCTACAAAGAAACTAATATCAAAACTATGCACACCATACATGGAGGACCATAGGTTAGTGAAAACTCCAATAACTCATGCAAAATATTTGCACAGTTCCCCCCATGCATACGCCTTAGACAGCGAGAGACCTACTGTTGAAATCATTTTTAGTAAGAAGGACGAGACCTCATCTTACCATGATGAGCCTTTGGTGATCACCTTGAGGATTGGATCTTGTGAAATTTTTAGAATAATGATTGATACGGGTAGTTCAATAGACCTCTTTTTTATGACCACCATAAGAGTTCTAGGTAAGGACCCTAACATTGTCAAGACAAAGCTCCCTCTCATAGGGTTCCATAGTAGTGCTACCTATGCTAAAGGAATGGTAGTGCTACCTATTATGGCAAAAGGAATGATAGTAATGACCACTTTCATAATCATCGATGTCCTAACTCATTACAATGCCATCCTAGGAAGACCTTGGATACATAAGATGAAGGCAGTCCCATCCACCCTCTACCAAGTAATCAAGTTTCCCACTAATGAAGGGTAAGAGAAGATTAGGGGAGACCATGAGAAGGCCAGAAGCTACTATAGCTCTACTATGAAGGAAATGGCGCGTAAATAGCAATTACCGAGAGCTCTCCTTTAGAGGAAGCTAGGGAGCCAAGGCCTTATAAAATCAATCAACCTAAATAAAGTAAGGAACCTTCCCATGGAGGTAAAAGGTGATATCCAACCCTTAAAATTGGGTGAAATTTTGACAATGGAGTTAGAGGCATAACCTTCACAGTTCCTCAGGAATAGCTCAGATATCTTTGCATTAACTCCAATTGACATGCCCATAATTGATCCAAAATTCATATCACACCGACTAAACTCGATCCAAAGGCTAAACCCGTACAACAACAAAAAATAAAATTTTTAAGAGAAAATAATGAGGTCATCAAACACCAGGTGGATGCCCTTAAAGAATTCAGGGTCATAAGGGAGGTCAACTATCCTTCGTGGCTATCAAATGTGGTCCTAGTCAAGAAATCATATGGATCATCTTGTATTGTGTTGCTTTCACAGATTTAAACGACACCTCTGTTGGCTTTGGGATGATGAGTTGCTTGGATGCATACTCAGGGTACCACCAGATTAGGATGCACCCAAAAGAAGAGGATAAAACATATTTTATCACAGAAGAGGGAACATTTTGTTATAAAAGATGCCATTTGGATTGAAGAATACGGGTGCCACATATCAACGCCTAGTTAACAAAATATTTTAAGAACATATAGGGAGGAACCTAGAGGCCTATATGGATGATATGGTGGTTAAGTTAGCTCAACTCATGGACCATGTTGCAAAACTAGAGGAAGTATTCTCAATAATCTAAAAATATGGTATGAGGCTAAACCAAAAAAATGCATATTTAGTGTTGTTGTAGGAAAATTTTTAGGGTATCTTGTGTCAGCAAGAGGGATTAAGGCCAATCTGTAAAAAATAGAAGCCATAATAAACATGAGACCACCTTCTAGCCTTAAACGAATTCAAAAATTAAACGGAAGAATAGTAGCATTGAACAGGTTCATTTCTAAATGCACTGATAAATGTTTACCCTTCTTCAAAATGTTGAAAAAGGCACATTAGTCTTTTAGGAAAAAAGATATGATGAAGCTTTTGAAGAAATCAAGAAGTACCAAAGTAACCCTTTGTCTTAGCTAGCTCTTATCCTAGTGAGGTTCTTTATTTGTATTTGGTTGTGATCTCTCATACATGCAGCGTTATACTCCTAGTTGAGAGAAATAGAGTTCAACATCTTATCTATTATGTCATCCAGATTCTAACGGATACCCAGAGCAAGTATCCAACCATTGAGAAATTAGCATTTGGCCTCAAAGTATGTGCACGAAAACTCAGGCATAGATAGCCATAGATTTGAGGGAGTACGAAATTAAATACATGCCTAGAATGGCCATCAAAAGGCAAGCGGTCTCTGAGTTTATGATTGAGTTTAGTGAAAAGCCAGAGGTTATTGTCAACGAAGAACAAAAGAGGATATGTGGGATAGATCAAAAAGATGGGGCAATTTGGCAGCTACTTATTGATGGAGCACAGAACTTCAATGTTGTAGGACTGGGGGTAGTCTTAGTAAACCCCAATAATAATTGTTTCGAGTATACAGTCAGATTTGATTTCCACGTAACTAACAATATTGTAGAATATGAGGCAACTATATTTGGGGTCATGACCGCTAATAAGTTGGGAGCAGATAAGGTTAACCTACATAGTGATTCATGACTAGTGATTAACCAGTTCTTGAGGTCATTTGAAGCTAGAGACGAAAAAATGAAAGGTTACCTAGAAAGATTAAAGAAGGAGCGCTCTACATTCTCTAAGTTTGAGATCAAGCAAATAGCTCAAAAGGATAATGGTCATATCGATGCCTTAGCCACTTTGGCATCGTTATGAGAGGCCAACCATAATTGAGTAGTATCGATGAAAATCCTATTAGAAATGTTCTTGGAGGAGGTTGAACAAATAGTTGGATATGTAGACACTCTCATTATTCCATGGTACACCCTGATTTATAACTTCCTGGAAAAGAAGGAGCTGCCAGAGGATAGCAAGTCTACGAAAGAAATCAAATATAAGGTAGGTCGATATATGATACAAATAGGGAAATTATATCGGAAAACTCCATTTGGTCCAAGGCTCTTATGTGTAATCAAAGAGGGATCTGAAAGATTAATGTATGAAACATATGAATGAGACTTTGGTTTACATTCAAAGGGGAGGAAATTACCACAACAAATCATAAGATAGGGCTATTATTGGCCCACTATGTTTGCAGATTGCATAAAGTACACCCAAACATGTAACAAATGTCAAAGGTTTTCCCCGTTTTCACACACTCTCCCAAATACCATAAAAGGGTGTGGTGAGTCCTTGGCCCTTTTATAAGTGAGGGCTTGACAAAATAAGACTCTTTCTTATAGGACAAGGTCAAAAGAAGTTTCTACTTGTAGCTATTGATTACTTTTCAAAATGGATCGAAGTAGAACCCTTGGGTAGAATATAGGAGGAATAGGTTATTCAATTTATATGGAAATCCATATTTTTCCATTTCAGCTTGCTCAGAGAACTCGTCACAAATAATGGGAGATAATTCACATGATGAAATATCACATAGTTTGCCTTCAAATACAACATTAAGATGTGTCACTCCACGCCATATTATCCTCAGACCAATGGCCAAGCAAAATCCTTTAACAAGCTCATCATCATCATCTTATTAAAGAAAATATTAGAAAGTGCAAAAGGAAGGTGGGTGGAAGAACTGTCTGAAACATTATGGGCTATCAAGACTAGTCCTTGAGGAAGCACTAACGAGAACTGTTTTTCCCTAGTACACAGGACAAAGGGAATAATACCAACCAAAGTCATAATACCCACTGCCAGATCAATTTTAACGGAGGAACAAAATGATGTAATCAAAGAAAATGAAAGGACCCTCATGAAAGAGAAAAGAAACGAGGCCCTAAGAAGGATGACCAAGAAAAAGGAGAATATTATATTATTACAACAAGACCGTGCGCTTCAAAACATTTTCTAGCGGTGATTGGATCCTCAGGAGGATCTTCCCTAACAACAAAGAGTGAATGGTCAAAAAATTAGGTGCTAATTGGGAACGACCTTATCAAATAATTGACACGACACTAAGAGGGTTTTACCTACTAAAAAACATAGAAGGAACTAAAGAAGGCACTTGAAGAAATATCACTTCTAATGTATAAAAGTTCCCTATTTTTATGTAATGTTGTCATAGACAATCAATGGAATTGCATCACCCCATACAAACGAGTTTTTATTTTAGAAGTCTTCCAATCATTTATGTCATGGGCTGATCATTTCAATTAAGAACTCAGTAGAGTGCCCTAGGACTTGTATAAGGTCATGAGTTATCCACCTCGGTTAGGAACCAAGTTGGCGCTATAACATTGAAGGAAGATGATCACCTCGGTCAGAAACCAGATAAGACTTTCTCTCCAATATTGAGTCATAGGTTGATCACATCAGTTAAGAACCAAGTAGAATGCCTTGGAACTTACATAAGGTTATGAATTGCCCATCTCGATTAGGAACTAGGTAGGCCCTCTAACATTGGAAGGAGATGAACACCTCGATCAGGAACCAGGAAAGTCTCTCTCTCCCACCAATTTGAGCCTTGAGTTAATAAACTCGGTTAAGAACAAGATAGAGTGCCTTAGAACTTGTATAAATTCACGAGTCATCCACCTCAATCAGGAACCATTTCAACAATCTAACATTGAAGAGAGATGAGTACCTTGGTCAGGAACCAAGTCGGTGCTCTGACATTGGAAGGGGATGTGAACCTCGATCAGGAACCATGTAAGACTCTCTCCCTTGCCAATTTATGCCATGAGACTGATCACTTCGATTAAGAGCCAAGTAGAGCACCTTAGTAAGAGCAAAAGTTGAGTTGACTGAACTAGGCCAAATTATATACTATAATGTGACCACTTTGGATATTTATAAATACAAGTACACGCACAATGTTAGGGCATCACAAGTACATGACATTCATAATTTTTTCATTATTTAAAAATTACAAATCTTTGGAATAGTTATTAATACAAAGCTTAGCCTTTTCAGAAGGCTAAAAACTCTTTAAACGCTTGGACACGGGATTGGTATCTGGATCATCACTTTCTTCAACTAAGTGCGATAACTCAGTCTGAATCTCAATAAGCTTAGCCTTATGTGCGTAGGTCATAGGCTCGAGGTGAGTTGTCATCATTACGACTAGTCCTCGTTCCAATTGTTCAATAAACTCTATAACCTTAAGAAAGACTCTCTCAGATCGCTTCATATAGAAGCTTGCCCAATATGATTCCCTATCTATAAGTGTGGCCATACTAGCCAAGGTCCTCATTTCTTGAGATTGAGTTTGGATTAAATTCTCCTTATAAAAAGCGAGCTCACACTTGGTATCTTTTACATTACACTCAAGTTTAACCACCTCGATTTTGAGTGCCCTAACCTCATCCTTAAGCCTACAATTTTTAACACGTACAGTTCGAACCAAGTGTCTATTGATTCGATCAAAATCCATAAAAATATGACTAAAAAAGTTGAAGGAATTGACAAAAATCCCTAAATGTATGGATTAAACAAGTGTTCTCAACCACTTCTTATAGGAGATGAGAGTTGATAAAAAAGGAAAATTAAATAATGACCCAAGTTCTCAAAAAACAAATGGGTAGGTCAAAATCATAAATATATAATAAAAAAGGAAAACTAATTTTCCATTAATAAATATAGTTGATTTTTTTCATTTAACATTCTTGCAAATTTAAGCCCATGACCGCACAAATAGGAATAACGTCGAGTTTAGAAAAAAAATTGGAATGAGTCATTAAAATTCAATGGTCCTCTGCCTCTACCCCCATGACCTCAAGGCCATCCTCACCATCAGAAGAGCCCAAACCTTCTCCTTCTTCCCCCTCTATAGAAGGAGCCTACATACATGGTAGAGTAACTGAGATGTATATAATGTGATAAGAATACTCGCCCATATTCTTCTGTTTAGTCTTCATCTTAAAGGTTTCCATGGCTAGCTCATACGGCTTTTTATGCTCAACTCGAGCTTTTGATCCATGACATCCACATCCACCATCGCTTTATGACGTACCTCCTTGGAAAAAGCCCCAACTCTTCTCTAGGCTTCCTTGACCCCCTTCTCAATATGCCTAAGAGTCTCCTCAGAATACTTAAGAGCATCCTCAACCTCAGTAAGGCATTGGGTATACTAATTCAGCTCGAAGGTGGATCCTTTTAGCTTCTCTTCCTTATCAATTACCTCACCTTCCTACTTAGCTGCTCTGGCCAGTAGCACGGTGTAATTTGAGCACATAGACGCATGACTCTGCTTCTCCTGCACCAACTTATCTTTCAAAAAACCCATGTTATGAGCCTTATCAAAGTCATAGAGTAGCATTAACTAGAACAAACAAAGGTTCAAAAAATAAGTCTCGAGCTCACACTTTATATACGCTAATTATCAATAAAAAATGTGAGATAACCCATGACACATCTAGCGATAGATGACCTCACCAGAGTCCATACCCTCGCAAATAGCCTAAAGTTGTTTCTTGTACAAGTCAGCAGAAGGTGGCTCATACAATGATCGAGGTGCTCTGATGCCAAGCCTCAATTCAAGACCATTCCTTTCGCATTAATAGTGAGCTCATTAAGGACGATTTTCCCCTTCCTCGAATACCTTACAAGATCCTCAAATCTTTAAAACTAGAGCAAGGAGTTGGAGTCACGTGTTGTTCTCACAAGGGTGATAATGGTAGGAAAATATTTAGAGGCTCGGGGTTAAGGGTAAGCTCGTTGACCACCACATTTTTCTTCTTCTTTAGCGAAGAAGGGTGATCTTCATGAGACTTTTGCCTTTTCTTTCCCCTAAAAGAACCCCCTCTAAGAGCCAAAGATGTATCCGTTGGATAGATCTCCCTTGCGGGTGTGACCTCATTGTTCATATGGGCAAAAAGTTAAGCAATGGTCAAATCCATTGGATTTGCAAAATAAGAGCGAGATGATGTCACATTAGTCACATTGCACCAAAGAAAAAAATGGGGAAAAGAAAATCATAGGAATAGTTCACCATCATCGACCACCACCTTGAACCGATCCCCGAAGTCTATAAGAGAAGTTCTACATTTAGGAGGATCCCAGGGTTTATGGTTGATCCTTAGGGGAGGCTCTACTGCACCATACCTCATCAACCAACACGCGACAAAGCGTAGGGTGTTCAACAAGGTCCTCTACTTGATCTTTTTAGAAAGATAGTTTTGGATATCATACAACCTTTGCTTCTCGTCAAAACTAAAGGTCATGATTAAGGAATACATATTCCTTATTACAACCTTAGTGTCATTCCAAACACTCCTTATCAACCTAGTGTCACTGGTAAGAGACTCCCACTTACTTGAAACATAGAAAAAATATGTTTTCCAGTTTTTCTTGTTTTAGGAAGTGACATGTTCATCCCCCGATCTTGCTTTATCAACATATATACCCTCATAGGATCCGTGGGATTTTTCTTTAGGACATAGGCCTCGTTAAACTCGGTCATCTCTAAATCCACTATGAGTTCTTGGCAGATCAGTATCAGGCACAATGTATAGGGGGAACCTTACCCGCAACCACAAGGTCTTTTCATGAAATATGATCCAACCAGATAGAGGTTGATCACTATCATAGGCTCCCTCTAGAGGAATCATTATATGAACCAAGGACAAGATGTTGTAGGTTTTTATTAATTTCCCTTCATCCTAGGACACTAACTCACAAGTCTTAAACACAGTCGACCAACCCTTGGTACGACCTATGGGTTCCCCAGATCCTATATTCCTCATTTTCTTCCTTCACGTTCTAGCCACTGAGATTTAAGTCTGAGGCACGCTCAATCTAATGGTAGAAGTGGTCTGAGGATGAGAGGTAGAGGTAGAAGTCTGAGGCAGAGATCGACTCTCCTCACTAGAAGAGCCCAAGCTAGAAAACCTTGAGTCGCCATTCACACTAAAATATTGGGGGCTCTCTCAGAAGCCTAAGCAGAAGACTGAGGTCTCTTCACAAGATCACTCGCGACAGGTTACGTAGTATTGAGCTTGATTACAATAAACCATGCCTTGTTTACTACTCGAGAAGCTCTATAAGAGTTAGATTGAATGATTTCCCTACACCATATTACTTATATATAGGTCATTGAATGTGCGTACCTCTTTATCTATATCAACAGGATAACTTAGGTCGTTAAAGTCGTATATCTATCATGGACGATGCCAAACAAAAAGTAATGTTTTATAAATTTTGGATAAAATTACCTACATATTTTTAGAGTAATGATTGTCATTATGTTAATTATTATATAATTTAATTAAAAAAATATTTTTATCATTAAATAATAAAGGAATAGTGTTAAAAAAATTAAAATTATGTTAAAAGGTACTTATAACATTAAGTCTATACTTAATTTTTTTTTAATATATCGCTTAGATATACGATACGTTGAAAACTTTGATAGAAACCAATAACGTTTGAGCACCGTTTATGGTCCTTGTTAAAAGAATAAAAGATATTGATTTGGCAGAACAGACTCCACTCAATGCACTGCACGCTTTGCACACTAGGGGTGCTTCCCACCTGTGCAAGCTTCACTCAATAGATAACTGCCTTCCATATTATTGCGGCATATGGACGAAACTCTTTTATATGTAGTTTGGGGAATTTCTTAAAGCAGCCAACAAATACAATGTGGCTTTTTGGCAGAAAAGGATCGTCTGGGTTTTCATGCTCTTCAACAGCTGATCAAGTTACCCAAGGAATTGATGGCACCGGTCTCACTGCCATTATCACTGGTTGTTTTTTTTTTCTCTCTCTCTTTGTTGCTATAATATGATTATCAAAAGTACAATAAGAGATGGGTTTGTCGTATTTTTTATTTATTTATAATTTTGTAGTATAGTAGGGTTGAATTGAATCGATTATTCTGTTATTTGTAATGGGAGGAAATCCATGTTTGAGAATTTTGAAATGTATTCGTCGTTTTTTCTTTATAATTCTATGAGTTAGATTGATTCGATTGCATAGAGATGATGTGCAAACCAATTCACTTTTCTTGTTCAATGAAAGTATAATATCTATTCAAACAGTTATTATTGTAGTCCCGACACGTCCATACCCTTCACGTTTCAAGTCATAGCTTCAAGAGTCACCCACCTGGTACCAATTAGTCCTTTGGTCCTGATCTTTCTAGGCAAAGGGTCTCGCTTCCATGATGTCCAAATGAATATATATATATTTTAGAGAAGGTAATTAATCAGTTTTGGAAATCATTCTGATGAATGGCCGTGGAATTTATCATTTGCACTTGTTTTTCTTAATTGCTTGAGGGACCTATTGTTCCTTTCATTTCCCTCCTAAATTTTTCCCCTTTTGAGTTTTTTAACACTTGGTCATCAATGGATATGCATCAGTTATATTAGTACTTTGCATTATTTGTGGAATTTGATATTTGGTCTTATTGTCCTATTTTTGCTTTTTGGACATTGTCACCACAGGAGCATCTAGTGGCATTGGTACTGAAACTACAAGAGTTCTCGCATCACGTGGTGTCCATGTAGTCATGGCAATCAGGAACGTGGATGCTGGTAAATCTGTCAAAGAAGCAATAGTTAAGGATCTTCCCACAGCTAAAATTGATGCCATGGAGTTGGATCTCAGCTCATTTTCCTCTGTGAAGAAATTTGCTTCAGACTTCAGATCCTCTGGTCTTCCCCTGAATATCCTAATGTAAGGATGTATTTACTTTTCATTATTTTGTCATCTTACTACATATAATTGTTTCTATCATATCATATAATTATGTTAATGTATCTCAGTTTTTAGACCTCTACAAATCTGTTCATGTATTATGTGTAATGTGTGTAGCAAAAATTGGCTGACTTAAAGAAATTATGTTGCACATGGTGATTTTTTGCATTTTTATTTCAAGTAATAATGCAGGAATCATGGCAACCCCTTTCATGCTTTCCAAAGACAACATAGAGCTACAATTCGCAACAAACCACTTGGGTATGTTACATTTTTTTTGGGGGTTTATTGACATAGTTAATGACTGATATATAGTACATGATGATTCCAGTAGAAATGCCAAAGTAGGAATCGTCGAGGGTAACTAGTTCTTTACCTGATAGTATCAAGAATCCTTCAAATTTATTTGTCCCACCAAATAGATAGTGATCTATTCTTTTCATTAGCCAATATTAAAAAGAAAAAAAAGAAAAAAGATACTTATCAAAATAAGTTAATAGCTAATATTGATTTAACATATTCAATTCCATGATAGTTATTGAAGTTAGGTCTATAACTAATCTTTGGGTTCATTTGAAATTGTTTCTCCTTTTGGTTCAAAGTTTTTGATCCTACACGAATTGTGTTCAATGAATACGCAAGTATACGTATTGTAACAAGTAATATAATGATTAGAAAATATCGTTCCTACGAAGATTATGTTATTAAAAATTAATTTTTAAAACAAAAAAATAAAAATCAATTTTTTTTTGTGTTCTTATATTTTAAGAAACCAAAATTGAAAGAACTAAAAATAAATGGAAATAACTAATTACCTCAGATTTGGAAACTAAGAAGACATATGAGAAAATATCTAGGAATACTTAATCATTCAATTTTCTAAACACGTGAATCACTAAAATCTCTTTAATATAATTATCAATTAATTACATGATCAATTGAATCTACTTTAGCATGTATTCCCCTATCAAATAAACTGCACACTATATAGTAATTAACTTAATCACACTCTCATGTCAATTAAATTGCATATACTCATTAAGTTCATCAATTATGAATCACATACATAAAAATCATACATCTCTACTTAGAAACTATGCATATTATTTAATCAAGAAAAATAATTAAATAATTTAATTGCTTCCACATGATGAAAATTGGGATCATAAGACCCTTAGATTAATAAATTAATTAGACATGATTTTGTTCTTAAAACTCATATTTTTCATAAAAAAAAAGACAAAAAATGATAAAGAAAGGAGAAGAAGAAATAAAATCAATCTATTGAATTCTAGTATAATATATTCTTGAATCTCCACCAAAATTGTATCTATTTTTTAATTTTTTTGTGATTTTTTCTCTTCTTAGCTCCAAAAACTGATAAAAATTATGCTAATTACGACTCATTAGGGTTTATGAGGCAATTAGGAGATTAAATATAACTCAAGTGGAATCTTGATCGTTAGATCAGTTTCAGATCAAGGATTGAGATGAAAAAGAGAACCATTAACAGAGAGTGACGCGTGGCAAGAGAAGCTGGTCAGGTTAACGCATGTTGAGTTAGCGCCATGTGTCGCAACATGATTCGCAATTGCGGCTTGCGTGGTGTACGGGTGAATAGAATCGAAAAATCAAGCTATGACACGTGGTACGCACGTTGACGAAGTGGCAAACTTGGAAAGAATGTCGTGCTGACATTTGACATGGCGTTGTATCATGCGATACGCACTGTGTTGTGTGATTGGTCCTATTCGCTTACATGGCTTGTTGTGTCAGTTGCTTTGCTTGCATGACGTTTACGTGATAGCTTCTAATTGATCCTACGTTAAAAATCCTAAAAAATTTAAAAATTATATTTTTACCTCTTTTTACTAACAAGTTTATATTTTAATATTTTTATCCCTAAAAATACTACTTATTGAATAAAATGAGCAAATATTTAAGTAAAAAAGTGCACTGATGACTCTACTTTCATGTAGTCATCACACCCTCAAACTTAAATTTTTGTTTGTCTTCAAGTAAAGTCAAGTCTAATTAAATAAAATGACATGTGTAGTATATTCATAAATATATATATATTAATACATTCATATTTAGCAAAAACTATCCCCTTCAAAAATCGTACAATTCTATGGCAAAGAGATTCACATATTCCGTAATCAACGTTACATCAATACAAAGATATGCATGGTTTTTTATGAATTGATTTGAATGTGTGTATGACACATGATATCATCCAATGTACTCATGGAATTAACCTATTTGAGTCAATTCAATTTTAGAACAAGTCAAGTCAATTTTTTACATCCCTTTCCACTAATATAAATATGTACTTAGCTAAAGATCAATAAGAACTTTACATGCTTGTACTGTAAGGCTTATGTAAGGGGTCGATAAATGAAGACATTTAGGCTCTTTTCATACCTTAGTTTTCTTTTTATTCATCATGCACTTTATAACTACAATTGAGTTTTACTTGATATTTTAGTGCACTCTCTTTTATCATTCTTTTCATATTCTTTTATTCCACATATTTGTTTTATAACTTCACAACACCCATAAACTTATTTTTAATTTTATTTTCTTTTTCTTTAGAGGGATAACTGTGTTGTGAGTTTTTTTTATAGGATGTATTGCATTTCACCTTACTTTTTACATTTTTTTTAAATACAAGCTAAATGTGCAAGGGTAAAGGTAACACTTATTAGTTAGTTACAAAATGTGGCTTAAAGATATATGGTTTTTTGTTAGACTCAAATGGGGGACTAAAGATATTAATAATGGTTAGCTTGAAAGACTAAATTGTTCCAAATAAGGCATAAATCATCTCTTTTGTTAAATAATATTTAAGATTTCGCCTCAAGGGATGATTAAAAGAGATGATTTAGGTCTTATTTGGATTGATTGAGCCTTTCAAGCTAATCAATTTTTATCACATGATAGATCTCTTCAACTCGCATAGCTCACCACAAATCTTCTCTCAATAAGAACACCAAAATCAATCATAACACCAAAATCAATCATGAACATGTGAATGTAAATCAATCTAGTCAAAACTAACAAGCATATCACATGATTAATGTAAGTATCTTAACGAGCATATTACATTTCTTATCCTAGTTATGACAACCAATTTTTATCATTGAGTTTATATGTTTCATATCAAGCATGCATGCATTTAATTTTCATATATTTATTAATTTCTACCTAAATCATGATTGAAAAATACTAAAAATAAAAAAAAGATCCCTAAAAATTTAAAATACATATTAAATACTAAAGTAGAGAATGAAGTTTTCTCCCCAAACTTAAATTACACATTGTCTCCAATGTGCACATATAAATATGAAAAAGTAAAAGGAAAGAAAACTTTCTTAGTCTTGGCACACCATATCTGTCGTTGAAATGTTCAATCTTGTTGTGTCATTAGGACTAGACGATCATATCAAGTCCTAAGGTACATTTTTCTGTGTTCATTTACTTTTGAGTTTGCCCAAAAATAGTTTGAGTCTTGATTTGTTCAATAATACTTTATGTTCCGATTTAAAAATACGATGCTCAATTCTCTTATCATGTCATAGTTTTGTTTTCTTTTGTACTTTTTGGCTTTCTTATAAATATTCCACTGTAAGTCATCTAATTTATGTATTTTTAGCATCTTTTTCACCTCTCTATTGGACTCTTCTCCTTGCCCACTTGATTAAGGATGGTAGGAAAAATGTGTGAGGTCTAGCCATGGTGGCACTTCAATTTGAGTTTAGATCCTATCTCAAAATTCTCCACAACAACATTAGGTATACATATGGGTTGTGTAGCTTCCAAATAGTTCACACAATCAATAATATCAATTATAGATTTCATACTTTCAAAATTGATACATATTGAGTTATTTATTGATGAGTTTACTTCATTATTCGCAACATCATGTGTAACAGTCTTAAGTATGGGAAGCTCAATAGCTTCTTTTAAGTTTGTCATGTATCCTAGAGCATTTATTAGCATCATCAACATCAAGAGATTCAAATGCTTTAAAATCTTTAAACATAACTTGTTCATCTTATTTTCTCATTGTAAGCTCACTTTTTTGTACATCAATGAGTACTTTTCCGGTTGCTAAGAATGAATGACTAAAAATGAACGACTAAGTATGATAGGAATATTATGGTACTCTTCCATGTCTAGTACAATGAAATCCGTCGAAAGGATGAATTTTTCTACTTTTACTAGCACATCTTCTACCACACCTCGAGATCGCTTAATTGATTTATCTGTCATTTGTAATGTTACTGAAGTGGGTTTGGTTTTACCAACTCCCAATCTCTAGAAGACCGATAATGACATAAGGTTAATGCTTGAATCTAAGTCACATTTGGCTTTCTCAAAGTGGATGTTCCCAATTGTGCAAAGAATGTCAAAGCTACCTTAATCTTTCAGTTTTTAGGGTAGTTTTCTAGCTAGGATGACACTACAACCTTCAATTAAGGTTATTATTTCATTATCTCTAAACCTCCTTTTCTTAGACAATGTCCTTCAGAAATTTGGCATAAGAAGACATTTGTTCAAATGCATCTACAAATAATATGTTTATGTGCAGCTTCTTGAAGACATTTAGAAATTTTGAAAACTGCGTATCTAGCTTTTGCTTTTGCAGTCTTTGAGGGAGAGGAATAGTAAATTTGTAGATATTGCTCTTTTTTGGTTTAATTATTTCTTTTTCCTTACTTTTTTTATCCACTAATTCCTTCTCATCCTTTTTAGTTTTTAATTCCTCCTTATCCTTTTTAGTCTCATGATCCTTCTTATCCTTTTAAGTCTCATCTTTCTCCTCTAGAATTTTACCACTCCTGAAGGTCATAGCGTTTCAATGGTCCTTACTTTCTCTTATTGGGTTTACAATTGTGTCACTTTGAAGGTTACCTGAAGACCTTTGGCTTATAATCTAGGCAAGTTGTCCTAAAATAAAAATCAATTTTTTTTGTTCTTATATTTTAAGAAAATAAAATTGAAAGAACTAAAAATAAATAACAATAATTAATTACCTCAGATTTAGAAACTAAGAAAATATATGAGAAAATATCTAGTAATACTTAATCTCTCAATTTTCTAAATATGTCAATCACTAAAATCTCCCTAATATAATTATTAATTAATCACATGATTAATTGAATCTATCCTAGTATGTATTCCTCTCTCAAGTAAACTATATGTTATATAGTAATTATTTTAATCACACTTTCATATCAATTAAATTACATACTCCTCTAGAATTTTACCACTCCTGAAGGTCATAGCGTTTCAATGGTCCTTACTTTCTCTTATTGGGTTTACAATTGTGTCACTTTGAAGGTTACCTTAAGACCTTTGGCTTATAATCTAGGCAAGTTGTCCTAAAATAAAAATCAATTTTTTTTGTTCTTATATTTTAAGAAAATAAAATTGAAAGAACTAAAAATAAATAACAATAATTAATTATCTCAGATTTAGAAACTAAGAAAATATATGAGAAAATATCTAGTAATACTTAATCTCTCAATTTTCTAAATATATCAATCACTAAAATCTCCCTAATATAATTATTAATTAATCACATGATCAATTGAATCTATCCTAGTATGTATTCCTCTCTCAAGTAAACTATATGTTATATAGTAATTATTTTAATCACACTTTCATATCAATTAAATTACATACTCCTCTAGAATTTTACCACTCCTGAAGGTCATAGCGTTTCAATGGTCCTTACTTTCTCTTATTGGGTTTACAATTGTGTCACTTTGAAGGTTACCTTAAGACCTTTGGCTTATAATCTAGGCAAGTTGTCCTAAAATAAAAATCAATTTTTTTTGTTCTTATATTTTAAGAAAATAAAATTGAAAGAACTAAAAATAAATAACAATAATTAATTATCTCAGATTTAGAAACTAAGAAAATATATGAGAAAATATCTAGTAATACTTAATCTCTCAATTTTCTAAATATATCAATCACTAAAATCTCCCTAATATAATTATTAATTAATCACATGATCAATTGAATCTATCCTAGTATGTATTCCTCTCTCAAGTAAACTATATGTTATATAGTAATTATTTTAATCACACTTTCATATCAATTAAATTACATACTCCTCATTAAGTTCATCAATTATGGATCACATACATAAAAATCATACATTTCTGCCTAGAAACTATGCGTGTTATTTAATCAAAACAAATAATTAAATAATTCTCTCAAATCTATTTAATTGTCTCTATCAATTGTTGGCCAAACAATCGATAGCATAAAAATTAGATTAAATAATATAATTAAATAAAAATCATAATTGCGATAAAATATTAGATAATCACATGATGAAAATTGGGTTCATAAGACCCTTAGATTAATAAATTAATTAAACATAATTTTGTTTATAAAGCTCATATTTTTCATAAAGAAATAAAAATTGATAAAGAAATAAGAAGAAGAAATACAATTAATCTATTGAATTGTAGTACCAATGTATTCTTGAATCTCCATCAAAATTGTATCTATTTTTGAATTCTTCTATGTTTTTCTCTTTTCTTAGCTCCAAAAGTTGATAAAAATTATGTTAATTACGATTCATTAGGGTTTATGAGGTAATTAAAGGATTAAATATAACTGGGGTGGAATCTAGACCGTCAGATCAGCTTGAAATCAAGGGTTAAGATGAGAGAGGAAAATTAACAACGTCAACCAATAAGAGAGTGACACATGTCACACAGAATTTGTTGGGCAAATCAGAGAGCGACGCATGACGAGGGTTGGTCTGGTTAACGCATGTTGAGTCAACATCACGCGTCGCAACATGATTCGCGGTAGCGGCTTGAGTGGTGTACGGGTGGATAGAATCGACAAAATTTTGTCCATGTGACCGTTTCTGATTGATCCTGCGTTAAAAATTCTAAAAAATTCTCAAAAAAATTATTTTCACCCCTTTTCACTAAAAAGTTTATAGTTTAATATTTTTAATCTTAAAAATACTATTTATTGAATAAAACAAACAAATATTAAGTAAAAAAATGTATTGATGGCTCTACTTTCATAGAATCATCAGTTTTTTAAATGTTTTAAAGCACTTTTGAAGGTGTTTGTCAATCTTTATAAGAAGCACTTTCAAAATTTTGATAAACTTTATTTGCACTTTCAAGATAAGTAATACTTGCTTTTAAGAGAAGTATTTTGAATGCATGCTCTCGTACATACTCCTATTCTTAAATAATTACTAAATTGCCACTTGAATCAATCTTAATAATTGTATGCCAAACAAGGAAAGCTTCCCTTGTATCCACTTTTGACCAAACCACTTCTAAAAAGAGTCACATCCAAACAGACCCTTTAGTGAAAAACAAACAAGAGCAAGCAATCCGCATTTTCTCCTCCCTTTCTTACCTTGAAGTATTATTAACTAAGCTAAGTAACGTTTTTCGGGATGGATGTAATGAGTATAATTGAGCTCACCTTATTCATTTTTTCTTTCCATATTATGCAGGCCATTTTGCCTTGACAAATCTTTTGTTGGATACTATGAAGAAAACAGCACGTGAAAGTAAAAAGGAAGGAAGAATTGTAAATGTGTCCTCAGAGGCTCATAGATTTGCATATCGTGAAGGAATCCGTTTTGATAAAATTAATGATGAATCAGGGTATAACTATTGTTCTCCTTTGGCATAATAATGAGCAATTCAGCAAACATGCAAAGTTACTCAGAACATAGTTCATTGTTGAAATAAATAATGCTATTCTTGAAATATACTTCATTTAAAATGGATGCAATAATATATATACAGGTATAATAGCTTTGGAGCATATGGGCAATCAAAGCTTGCTAACATCTTGCATGCCAATGAACTTGCAAGACGTTTAAAGGTACATAACGTTACCCTGGAAAAAGATCAACTAGAGAGCAACTTTGATCATGATGATCGTGGTAAGCAAATTGAAATTTGTTATTGATGATTGTTTCTTTTCAGGAAGATGGGGTGAACATAACTGCAAATTCTCTTCATCCAGGATCAATTGTAACCAATCTTTTTCGGCATAATGGCATCATTAATGGTACAACTAACTCTACTAAAAGCTATATGAGATTTATCTGCAAGCACAATCTTTAATATTGATTCACTGTAATATGTAGATGTAATTGCAAGTTTACGTAATGGAATTGAAATTACCACGTGAGTATGTTGTCTGCATAAGAATATTTAGTCATTTAAGAAAAAGAATCCAGGCATGTAGCCATATATAATGCAGTAATGGTTGTATCAATTTCTCTATCTTTTCAAGTTCTGTCATTTCTTTCCTTTGAAAATGCACTGAGAAAATAGAATGTCTTGTGCTTTACTCTGGATTGGTTTATAGCATTTGATACAAAACTGGTCTTTAGCATCTGCTCTAAGGCTGTATGGTGTCAAATCCACTGCTTGTGTTTATTGCTACCTTTCTCTTTGGTTTATTGCAGGTTTCGTTAACTCCCTGGGTAGGCTTATGCTGAAGAATGTTGAGCAGGTAACAAACCACATTTTGACTAGTTTTGTGTAATATCACTTAAAAATCTACAGAACTGATTATATTGAATCGTAACACGTGAAGTAAGCTTTTTTTTTAGCTTGAGTGCATATATTACTAACTATAAATGTGAAGCTTTGCTTTTACCCTGCTGCTTCTGCGGTGACTCATTATACTCTTGCTTTAGTTAGTACTTATGAGATCCATGGATCTCTGCAAATTTCAAATTCTTTATAACTAAGATAATAAGTTGTTAGCAAAAGTTGTATGCTTTAATATAAAGGTATGTACCCATTACCCTATTAGTCTTATGGTAAAGTTGTGGATTATATCCTCTTAGATTAGGGTTCGAATATCCCTCCCTTATTTTGGAATGTTTATGTATATGTTAAAGTAGATATATATCGATTGAGAAAAAAAAAGTGACTGTATAAATGTGCTGACTTGGTTCATTATGAACTGATTGTAGGGAGCTGCTACAAATTGCTATGTGGCATTGCATCCACAAGTGAAAGGAGTTAGTGGTGAATACTTTTCAGACAGTAATATATCTACAACTAATGCACGTGGTAGAGACATGGATTTGGCCAAGAAACTTTGGGATTTTAGCAGTAACTTGATTAAATGATTTATTCTTTATTGGTCATATATCAATACAATTTCTAGATAAAATTAAAACAAAAGCGTACTTTGTAAGTAAACTCAAGTTATGCATGGGAGGAGTTTTTTTTCTTTAATTTTTATTTTACAGTTATGACCTTTTCGTCTTTTCCATGAAACCTTCCGGCCAAAAAATGGTGTAATTCATCCTTATATTGGGACAAAAATGTGAGTATAAATTCAAATATAGAAACTTTACACACACACCCACTCTTATAATAAATAAATAAAATGAACTCATGCTCTTGAAATGCCCCTGGTGAAAAATATCATTACAGTAAGGCAATTTACATGCCTATGAGCCCTAGTATTTTGAATACGTATAATTTTTGGTGTGCAAACACACGGACAAATGATCCATCTTTTTTGTACCATCTTTGGTGTGCAAAGACACGAATATAATTATTATTTTAAATCACTTTTTGTATTTGCGATAATAAAAGTGACATTGGATTCTTCAAAGTATTTATACTAAAAATGTGTACAAGTCCATGAGATATTTATCTTTATTAAGTCAAAAATAGAGAAAAATCTATAAAAGTCAATCCAAATGCTTTAACGGTATGATTATATTGTTATTTCAAGATTTGTTGAAGTTAATTTATGCATTCATAAAGTTTTTTTCAATTTAATCTCAAGAGGAATAAATAATCAAAAAGAATAATATTAGAGATGTCAAGTTTTAATAAAGATTAATTAAAATAGTAAAAATGATTAGAGAATATATACTATATAACTTTATTATAAAGCTATTTATAGAGACTAAATTAATACAGCTATAAAGATATTTTTGAATTCTATAATATAAAATATTATCTAATTAATTAATAAAGATTATTATCTTTATAGGGTAATATTTTTTAAATATGTTTTATGTTAGAATTCAAATATATATGTTGATTGTGCATCTAAGTATGTATTGACTGTACTCATTTGATTAGTTGATGATACGAACAAATCAGAACATACTGCATACTTAGTGAAATTTTCTCCAACATCAACCGGCCTACTCCATTGTCTTTGGTGAGCTAGGTGGTCTAGCCACTTCACATGGATAAGGTATCACATTTGCATGCATCTTAGTTGTTTGAGTATTTGGTATCCCAAATTTCCTTGAACATTATCGATCTTGATGTTAAGATTTTCAATGGCTATTTACTTGTTTCAAGTAGTATAGGTTGGAAAGTTACGATGGATCAAAGTTCTTCGGCAAAAATTCAACTTTAAGATGCAAATTTTGACTTTAAAATACTGTTACTTATTTTATTAGATTCTCATGTATCTTCTTTCATTTGTATCCTTGGATCATGGATGTTATGAATGGTTGAAATTAAACTTGTTAATTTATATATATATATATATATATATAATCTCTATCAGTTAATCGTTGAAGCTTCTGCAAATAGAACTTTTCAAACAGCTTTTATTCAACAATACTCTGATAAATACATCAAAACTCTTTTTTTCTTTTTTTCTCCTCAATTCATCTTGAATTCTGAACGAACACCAAGAGAAAGAAGAATATAATATTTTTTTACTATCACTTTCACACCACACTAGTATGCCAAGAAATTGTCTGAAGAGTGTGACCCTACTTCATTTGTACATGGTAAGACCAACAGATGCAATATCTCACTGTAATAAATTTGATGATTTCTTTTGTAGGCATCACGGGCCTAGCAGTAAGAAGTTTAGTCACAACAAAAGATAGAGACATAACTCCAGAAAGACCAAGGAAGCAAAGTAGGAATGCATAAGGATCTAGTCATAGGAACATTCATATGGATGGAGACCCAGTGAGAAGTGGATCATCGCATGGAGGTTCCAGCAGGGGGACATGTCCAGCCGTGGAGCTGGTCTGGCCCAGCTTAACAGATCGAGCGCACTGCGACCAACCAACAAGTGGAGCCAACCAGCCTACGAGTCGAGAGCAATTAACAAGCTGACAAGAGCAGCTAAGCCGACCACTCGACCAGGCGGGGCGTACGGGCAGGCGGGGCTCCGACCAACCCCAACGTTTTGTCTGGGTAGGTCTCTCCGACTAGTTTTTTGGTTAGCAGTCCTCTATCCAACGACGGAGGTGCCACCAATCCGATATTTCTGTCTAGTTCTTCTCCTCTCGCTATCCCACCGTTTTTGTCGGGACTTCCAACTCAGCTACAATTGAGTGCATTCCCGTGGGAATCCTGCTTGTTGAGTTTGAACCAAATCTGGGCTATGAAGTTGACTCTATGGTCCTAATTATGTGGCGGAGAAAATGAGGAACATGTTTTAAATTCTCAATGATATTGGTATTCTTCTTCCTAATGGTAACTTGGTTCCTAACAATCCCCCTTGCAAGATGAAGGAAACAGATAATTCACAGAAGCTTAAGAAATGTAGTTGTTTGGTCGAAAAGGACCATCTGGGTTCTCCTCGTCTTCCACAGCCGAGGAGGTCACTCAAGGGATCGATGGGACTGGTCTCACTGTCATTGTAACGGGTCAGTACATTATGATATCTGTTCTTTCCTAAAAGGTATAAAACGATTCTGATATAATCTTTGTTGATTTTTTAAGATTTATTTCTTCATACGGATTTAGGCCTTTCTAATCAAAATAATTAACAAAACATCTTCATGAGATTTATGGGTCAAATTCAAGGGCTTTATGTGCAAAATTGAAAATCTATTTTGCATACATGATTCATGAAGGAGCATCAAGCGGTATTGGCTTTGAAACTGCCCGTATGCTTGCTTTGCGTGGTGTCCATGTGGTTATAGGAGTCAAGAATTTGTGAGCTGCAAAAGAAGTCTAATGACTTTATGAAAATAATGTTATCGTTATATTTTTTTACTTAATATTTATTTATTTTATTCAATAATTAATATTTTTAGGATTAAAAATATTAAAATATAAATATTTTAGTGAAAAATGTTAAAAATATAATTTTTGAAATTTTGAGAATTTTCTAAATTTTTTTATACTTTTTATGAATTTTTAACACAAAACCAATCAAAAACTACCACGTGGATGTCACGCAAGCAAGGGAGCTGATGAAGCAAGCCATATGGACACCACGCAATCGGAGCAATGGATCACGCAAAGCTGCGTGTATAGAGTGATGTAGTGCCTCGACACGTGTCAACACTATGTTTCTTCCGAGTTTGCCACACGGTCAACGCTTATATCACGTGTCATCACGCTATTTGTCCACTCTTTCCAACTATGCACCACACCATCCGTAACAACAAATCACATATTATCGTGTGTCGTTGACTTAACGAGCGTTGATCGATATCAGTCTTCCCCGCCAAGCATCACGCTCTAATTCACCCACTAAATTCTGCTTGTACCTGTCATGTCATCTTTCTATTCGCCAACGCTGTTAATTTTTCTCTTTTTCATTTCAGCACTTGATCTGAAACTGATCTGACGATCCAGATTCTACCTGAGCTATATTTATCCCCCTAACCACCCCATAAATCCTAACAAGTCTTACTTAACATAATTTTTATCAGTTTTTGGAGTTAAGAATAGAAAATAATATAAAAAAATTCAAAAGGAGATACAATTTTTATCACATATTACAGGTCATTTTCTCTTAACAAATCTTGTGCTGGAGACTATGAAAGCAACATCATTAGAATGTAGAAAAGGACGGATAGTTAATGTCTCTTCTAGGCACCACAAATTCTCATATCAAGAAGGGATTCAATTTGACAAAGTAAATGATATCATCAAGATAATCCTATTCTTACCTTAGTGTTAGGTCTTGCTCAAATTGTCCCTTAAGCCTTGAAGACTCTAAAATATTTCAAAGTACACTAGAAGGTGTTGGAATATTCCAGAACATGCTGGATGGTTCATAAGGGATGTAGAAGTCTCTAGAAGCTTCTGGAGCATCTTGTATGAAGAAACTAGACAATCCTAGAAGACTCTAGAGTTGACTAGACTTGTCTAGAAGGTCCTAGAACCTTGTGGCACATTGTAGATAGAACTAGAACAATGTAAGATATTTTTGTACATTCTAGACATAGAAAGATCTAGAAACTTGTGGCATAGTCTTAAGCTTAGTGTCACACTATAAATAGACCTATTGGTTTTCATTTGTATTCATCCTTGGAATCTTTGAAAAATTGTAAGATAATCTCTCTAAAGAGCAATACAAGACATTCTTTGCAAACTCTCTTTAGTTCTTGCTTTGCTCTTGAATCCTCTAAATCTCTAAGTCTCTTTCTAGTCTCTTTGGAGTGTTTCGTTCGGGTTAAAAGTACAACGGATCGTGCTAAGTGCCTCACGATCGCTATTTGAAATTTAAAGTCGTCACATTAGGCACACTTGACTATTTTGATACTAGTTTCTTTCACTTTGGTTTTGGGGCATGAACCAAACTAAACTAAATATGAAGGATTTTGGTATTTCAATGTACTTGAGTTGATGGAGAAAAAGGATTGGGAGACAAAATTAGGCATTTTCATTTGTTTTGTAAAACTAAATATCAGGGTTTGTTGGTTTGTTAAATTGACAGGTATAACAGTCTATCTGCATATGGGCAATCAAAGCCTGCTAACATCTTGCATGCAAATGAGCTAGCTTGACAATTGAAGGTTTGAATCTATTCATACAAAAAGAAAAAAGAAAAAAAAGAGATGTGCTTCATTCTGTTATTTTGATAAAAGTATCATTTTAGTTCTTTTTGCTTAGTCTGGTCTAAAGACAAAGCCAGAACCAAAGGATGGAGTTAGCCTCTTTATATCTCTGTATAGAGCTTTTAGTCTTACCCTCATTCATATTAAATAATAATGTGCTTTGCATTCAGGATATAATCTTTTAGTGCTCTTAAAAGCAGAGGCATTACAAGTATATATATTGTGTGTTGTTTATGTGTTTTTAAAGAGTGCTTCTCAATCTGGAAGTCGAGGAATTGGAAAGTGCAGTTCCTTCCTCAACTAACTTCCAATTTGTTAATACATATTGTTAGGAAGAAAGGGTGGAGTTGACTGCAAATTCACTGCATCCAGGAGCAAACGCTACCAATCTTTATCCTCATCACAGCTACATTAATGGTAAAGCATAGTAATTTAAAGTTCTTTTGAAATTAAATTGTGCATGACAACATAATACATATGGTTGTGGTTCTCATCTTTGCAACAGCATCTTGACTTGCTGAAGCTACAGACTGCGTTCATGTTTTGGCACTTGAGATTGTTATATTGACTTTTAAATAAATTTGGCACAGGTAATCAGATACTTCAAAAAATAACGCTTAAGAGCATCCCTTTCACAAAAACCTACGGATCCCCTCCGATACAGCAATCTTGTAGTAATACATGAACAATCTTTAATAGACTACTCAATAAGAAGAGGAAAATGAAGGGTGTTTTCTATCTAAATTATCACTGTTGAACTCGCTGTGCTATGTTTACAACCCATGTAGCAGAATATGATTGGATATGATAGCTGGTCCCATTCCAAACATCGGGTCATAATTTGCAGTCTGCCACATGAGTGATGAATATATAACAACTTGAGTTGAAATGGATGGTCAATCTGCAATTACATGCCTTCATAAAGCTTAGCTCTTGTAATGCGTTTGATTATTATTAATTTTTTTAAGTGATGTGGCTTAGGGTGCTGCAACATCGTGCTATGTGGCATTGCAACCACAAGTCAAAGGGGTGAGTGGTTATTACTTCGCTGAGAATAACATAGCAGAATCAAGCAAACAAGCCAATGATACCAATTTAGCAAAGAAACTCTGGGATTTCAGCTTGGACTTGACCAAAGAATTTAGTTGGTTTGATAGATGATGTAGTCTTCAAAAGACATTCATGGTATATTGTAATATATGTATGGACCCAGAAAATATTTAAAATGATCTGTCTCCAGAAATTATTGAATACGATTAATCACTAAAATTTTACCGTGTTGACTAATTCACTAATTATATTTACCTCTTTCAGCTTTTCTTTTTATATTTTGTGACTAATTTTAAACTTTAACTATATTTGCAAGTTGATTCTTAAATTTTTAAAATGTATAATTTGTTTATCAATTTTTTAAAGTTTCGTACATAAGTCTTTAAAATCTTATAATTTAGTCTTTCAAATGTTTAAGACTATACACATAGATTTAAAAAATTTAAATCATAAATAGATATTTTAGTAGTTAATTAAGATATGTATGTAAATTTAAAAGTTTGAAAATTAAATTTTATCATTTAAAATCTTAAAAATTATTTGTAAAGTTTCAAAAATTTAAGATCTTTGTTTAAAGTTTAGGAATTAATAAACTAATTAGGATTGGCTACTTCATTAATATCATAATTCTATTTTTAATACATTTTTTTATCATTATTATAAATTAATATCTCAGTGATATCCATATTTTAAAAAAATGTTACAATTTTTTGTAATTTTTCTATTTTCGTCTCTTGTCCCTATAACATAGTTTTTTTTTTCCATTTTTGAATCCTTAAATGTAACTTTTAATTTTTTTTATTCATTTTACTTTCTATTCAATTTCTATTCTTTAAAAGATTATCTGTGCAAGTTATTGTCCATTTATTATGAAGAAATTAAATTCTAAAAAAAGTAAGTTTTTTAACAACAAATTATATAATTAAACATGAAAAAGTAATAAATGTTATACAATATCAAAATATCTAAATTGAATAAACGGAACACAATTAATATCAAAATAACAAAAAGCACAAAATTCATAAAAATTGTTTGTACGAAAGAGAAACAATTTATCTTTTATATAGACTTGGTGTGAAGAGGAAAAGGAAAGAGAATAGATAAAGAGTGGGAGAAACAAATATAAGGTTTGATGGAAACAGACTAAAGAGAAAATATTAAAAGATAAAAATACCTTAAAAAAAATCACATATCAAACACATCAAAATTCCTAATTTTAATTTCAGTTATGCAGTAGACTGATACTCTTTTTTTAATGTAGATATCCTTAAAATATCAATTAATAATAAAACCCAAGTAATTAAGCCTTATATTTAATTATTTTTACGACACTTTTCAGCTTTGGACCTTTGTCAAAGTTTTCTTTAACGCTAGACTTACGGTTCTTTTAGTTAGCAACATAGACCTCTTACAAAATTGTTTAACAGAGGACTTGATGTGCAAATTTTTACACTTCACTGAAAATGCAAGCACAATATAGGACCTTAAAGTAAGAGTTTTCATTTGACTGAAGTGATGATAACATACAACAAATCAACAGAGTAGTACAAGATGTAAACCTAAAAGTCTTTGAACCTGCAATAAATCATCGAAGAAACGAAATGCAGAGTCTCAACAACTCCCTGACTATTTCAGTAGGTTCAGTTTCTCCTCTTCTATACAGAAGGTTTAGAGCCAAAAGGAAAATATAGCTTGTTTCTTCTATACCATAATCTAAAAAAATGTACAGTTCTCACAGCAATGAATTACTACAGAAGAAAATATAGATCATCATAAGCTATGCTCCAAAGACATGATCAAACTTTGAACAATCTCGTGAGGAAGCATTAGATGGTCACACAAGCACTCAAGTGTGTACAAGTCTCTGTCATATCATAAGCTACCTACCATAAAAGTTCCCTGTAAGTTAGATTCTTCACAATGAATTTGGTGAGGTGAACATCCAATGTGAGATTAAGTCCATATGCCTGCCTCCATTAGTAAATTCCTCCTAAAGCTGAAACGAATTCCTCACTGCATGCATCCCTGGTCCTTATTTTACAAGTTAGTTCAGCAGTTTGACAAGATGAATGCATTGATCCTGTTGGACAAAAAAAAAATGTAGAAATAATCTGCTCTAATTGCAGGTCAACAAAAATGTGTGGAGTTTAAATGCGACCAGGCAAAGGGGAGGTGGGACTTAAGTCCAAGGATGGGTCCACTTTGGCATTATCCTTCAGGAGCTGCCTGCAAACCCGGTCAGCCAAAACTGATTGTCCATTAACATCTCTTCCACACTGTTTTCCTAAAATATTGTTTTCAAAGGAAACCAATTCAGAAAAAGCATGGGATCCTGTTTGTATCCCTCTAAAGATATCAATACTTGAATCATGATATGATGGACCATTGAGATTAAGACCGTTAATGGGCTTTGGCATGTTTCCAAACCTCTCTTGCAGGTACACTGATTGTTTTAGGTGATTAAATTGAATGGTACCACTACCACCTGTGAGAGGTGTGGATGAGCCCGAAGTGGTCTGAGGACTAGAGATAGGAGAAGGAGATCTTATTCCATTCAGATGCGACGGTGACCTTGAGTGCAATAGAGGGCTCCCAATGGGTGAGACAGGACATGATATGTTCCTCGGAATATGGATTTCACTAGATATTAAGAAATGAAATTAGAAAGTGTTCTCAATATTGTGACATACAAGCACACATGCACACAGACATGAGAGTAGAAATAGACCTTAAGTGGGCATTGGTTTTTAATACTCTGGATGAATGAATCGCTAACCTATCTGATTCCAAGTTGGAGAAATTTCTAGTTTGCCCAACTCCCTGCAAATGTTCAACAAAACACATGGACAGTCAAGAAATGGAATGCCATAAGAAAAGAAGCGAAATCACAAGTGCATAACAAGCCATTTCTTATAATCTTTAATATGTATTACAAACACACTGTTTATATTGTGTTTGTGCGTAATGTTGTGGTAAGCAAACTCTGTCAGCAGATATAGAGAGAACTTCCATTTCTTTAAGAGTATACTGTACCATGCTCTAAGATATAAACTGAAGTTCATTGCAATACAATGATGCTCAAAAATCAGGCAGCAAAATACTCAGCAGAAAATGCTGTGCAAGATAAATCAAAGAAAAAACAATTAACTAGATCATATGAGACTGATTCAATATTCTTAATGTAATGTGTTTCATACCAGATTTTTCACTTCATTTGCAACCCCTGTGGATTCATCAGAGGGTTCAGGTCCCAATATGGGTCTTTCCAGAGGTGCAGCGTATTTCACAAATGGGTGTTCCAAAAGCTTAGCAGCTGTGGGCCGATAGAGTGGATTTCGTTGTAAGCATTGCCTTACAAAATCCTTTCCCTCATCTGATAGGGTATTTGGGATCGCTGGCAGTTCCTTGCTATTCCCAATCTTAAACATGGCAGCAACCTTTGGACCATATAAGGCGAAATCACGTTATAAGAATGACAGAACATTAAAGAACGGACAAATGATTAAACATGTTAATTATTATGTTACAAATGAAAGTGCATTTGCTTATGAAAACTTCATTTAAACAAAGTTTTCTTGAAGCAAAAGGCCAAAACGAATTCTCTTAAGGCATCCACATCTTGTCAGCATACTGACCCCTTCAAACTGGCTCCAAGGTGGTTTTGTTGTAGCCATCTCCAAAACAGTGCACCCCAGACTCCAAATATCCACAGCAAGGTTGCAGCCAATTGAATTTTTTATAACCTGGCATCCAAACCAAAAGAGAACTAAGATTTATTATCATCGTTAAGCATGTCATTGAGAACATGGGATACAAAGTCCAAACACACACCTCAGGTGCCATCCAATAGGGACTTCCTTTGAATGATAACGGACAAGATTGTCCTGTGATCTACACAACATATGAGATAAAGTAGGTCAGCAAGATTGATTGTAAATAAGATTAAGGACAAGTATGGTGGTAAGACTCACTCTTCTCCCGTTTCAAATCACATGTTTGAATCATAACAAGTAGTTGTTCACTTTTTGTCCTTTTCTTTTTATATTTGAGTCGGGGTGGGAAAGAGGGTTGGTTGGTTATGTAGCATATATACTTGGTAGCACTACTGCTAAAGTAACCATTCAAAAAATTTATTTTTAGAACCATCAAGTGTCAAATTGCTTGGTAAAATTTTCAATTACTTGACATTAGTCATTTTAATCCTAGAAATAGTAATTCCCAGAAACTTAGATCCATATGACTTAAATTTTAATGCATATCTGTTTTTACTTGAAAATGAACAAAGATTATGTTCATGCTTACATGCTTTGCCATGCCAAAGTCTGCCAACTTAACCCGACCACTTGGATCGACAAGAATATTTGCTCCTTTAATGTCCCTGTGAGAAATAAAATCCAAAAGGATTAGCGCTGATAGACAAAGATAAATAATTCATGTTTTAATTTACCTGTGGACGGTACTTTTGGCATGAAGATATGCAAGCCCAGACAAAATCTGTTGAGTGTAACTGCGAATTGCTGATTCACCGAGTTGTCCGTATTCTTGGAGAAGTTTATAGATGGAGCCACCAGAAACATACTCCAGGTATATATAAAGTTTGTCGTCCACCTATTCAAGGAATGGTATTAAGTACTTTACAGAAATTACTTAAATTTGGGTATTTGGAACATCATTCCCAGGCGGGGAAAAAACTCAGCTGAATATGATGTTGCACAATAACATGCAGCCAATTACAACAGGTTGCTGAAACTTGTAAAAGACTGAGTATTGGATATAGGGATTTGTTTAAAAAAACAGATGCTTAGGTATAACAATCTACTTGCCTGTGTAATTATTGCAGGACTTGCACTATAAATTAGACAGGCTAGTAAATGACTGCACACTAAATGTGTTTGTCCTCGTAAGAAACCAGATGTCTGATATGTTAGCAACCCTCTTTGGACATACTTCTTTAATCCATATTATAGCTAGAGACCATGAGATATTAATATTATAACAGGTAAGAGAGTCTAATAAAACGCTAGTTACGTCCCAAAGATGCATAATATTAAATAGCAAATCAGAGACTCACCGATTCAGACCCATAATACTGTACAATATTTGGATGTCGTAAACGGCTCAATAACATAATTTCCTGCCAAGATGCAAAATATAAGAAGTCTATATAACATCATTGGTTTCCAGTGACTTACAAGTCAAACTAAAACAAGGACACAATAATATAACCAAATTGTTATATAAAGAAGCATAAATTGTAACGTTGGCATTTTACCTGCATTAATTGCTTAGCACTTTCCTTAGACTTTGCATCATCGGAAAATAAAGTAACCTCCTTCATTGCGCACATTTCTCCATTCTCACTAACAAGTTGATATTATAAATTAGGAATGCACAAACTCAACTTATCATATCTATTTAGGAAAAGTTTATACCAAATTTTGCATCAACATGACAGACTCGAACCTGTCACGCCAAATCTCATTTGAATGCAACAATCATTTAATTTACCCATTGTCTTTTGGGTCAAAATTTATCTATAACCATAAGTAAGCATAAATCATCATGCTGTATTAAGCTCCCTCCCAACCAAAATTTATGGCACAACGAGACAGTCATATCCTATAGTTTACAAGGTACTGCAACGTATAATTTCTCAAGTTATTTTAAAAGATAATATCACATACTCAACAACTAAGTTTGCCATGTACCTGTTGAAACCAACATAAACATGTCCAAATGTTCCTCTACCCAAAAGTTTTCCCTTCTTCCAGCGAGAACTAGTACTTGCTGGATTATCCAACCTTCCTGGACTTCGTGGCAATGAAGGAGATGTTGCCGCTGAATTGGAATGAGAAAAAGAAGAGGGATGAGAAATTGTCACAGGAGGAAGAGGCAAGCGGTGACTTTGCTGTTTCCCATCATCAGGCCAGTTTGTTTGTGACTCAATTGGCATCCCCCCAGCTCTCGGATGGATAGGTGTGACAGCACCACTATGAATTCTGGATCCTGGACCAGGGCTAGTCATTCTTGGACTAGGTACAGGGGAATACTCTGGGCTACCTCGGCTCTGTTGCCAAAAGTATTGAGCAGACATATCCCCTCCCATTGAACTCTGTCCAGAATTGTGACCTGAACCAGGACTGGAGCAGTGGCCAGATCCAATAAATGTGATGTCTGGATAAGCATTTGTAGCCCAAAAAGTAGAGTTTGCAACTTGCTCAGTGCCAGAGGCTCGCATTGGACTTCTGGAGGGACTTGACAAGGAACTATCTAGAGCACTGAAGAAAGCAGCACCATGACTAGGAACTAGAAGGTTTGGAACATGACTTCCTAATGGTCTCCGTTTAGGTGAAGGTGAACTATAATTACTAAAAGGAGGGCAAGCTGGTTTTTTCGGCTCGGTTGAGCTGACTTGTGTAAGAATGGAGGATTGATCCTTGAGCATCGCACTAAATGTAAATAAAGGAAAGAAAGAAATCAGTAAGTTTGTCAGTGATGAGACTGGTGACAATTATGTAGTCATGCAAACATGCAAACACAGGACAAAACATGATGAATACAAACATATGAATGAGTTAAAGCTTACAAAAAAAATTACCTGGAAGGACTTCCTGCAGCAGTTCCATTACCGTTCTCAAAGTCAGCCGCCTGAGGACTACGATGACTCAAGTCAGCCGGATCATCAGTATCAGTAGAGCTCTCACTAGATACAGAACCAGTTACTAGCTCCCCATCCAAATCACTGGGATTTGTCCTGCTACGTATGCATGCAGGTCTTGGGAGAGGTAGAAACAACGATGACTTGGATCCTTTTTCGCATTTTGGTCTTGTTGATATGCTTATTCCAGTGTCAGTGCGGCCTACACTTGCAGGGTGTAGATTGGGAAGTGGAAGAGGTTGAGCATGAGGTCTTTCAGCAAAACTTTGACACCTCAATACTTCTTTAAAAGGCGAAGGAGATCTAGATTCTACAGGAGATCGAGAACCCTTTTCAGAAATTGCATCGCTGTAATGTCTTTGAGATCCCCCTGATCTTCTGCTTTCTTTGCTATCAGATGAAATCTTAAATTTCCGGTTCAATGTTTCAATGAAACTTTCCTTGCTTGTCTTCTTCTTTGTATCCTTGGATGATGACTTCCCCCACCACGGAGGCATTTTTTCATTTAAGATTTACAGGATCAACAGTTGTACAAATCAATGTAACTCCATTTGCATGTAACAAAATTTATATGGCACACGGGGCAGCGACACCAACTAAACTCAGCTTCCAGCACATGAACAAGTACTGATTGCCTAAGTGAGAATCACAGTTGATCCTTTCATCTAGTAGAAACCTGCAGAAAGGGCCATGTTATATACTAAATGACTTCTTACCCATTAACTAAAATAAGGTTTCCATGTAACTCAAGTAGATTAAACTGTCAGAAACGGTTCAACAGAAGAATCTACCCATTACAAAGAAGCATAGACATAAACGCATAAATTGTTTCCACAGCTACATAAAGATCAAGAGATATATTTTTGTCCATTTCTGGAATAAAATACATAAAGGTCTAAACTTTAATATCTAATCGTGTAATAACACTCAGCCAATCCTCAAGTTAATAGTTCTTTAGAATCCTTGATAAACCTTTCAATCCCTATAACTTGGTTTTCTCAACCCCCCATTATGTTTCCTGAGTCATTCTTGTCCTATTCTGCTTAGGAAAATTTGCATTCTATTTTTCTGCACAGATGGTGAATCATTTTCTATCACCAAGTATATTCAGTTAGTCTCAATAATCTCACTACGATTTCTTTTCTATTCAAAAACATCAATCTTTTGTTTTGACTTTGTTTTCCAGTACTAAAATTTTCTGAGAAAACAAACAAGAACTTCAGATCCCAAATTGCTCAGAAACACTTTTGTAAAGCAGATCTAAATAAAACACAAAACTTTATCAGCAAAAATAAATAATCAAATATCAAAAACACACTAAAATCAGATGGTAATGAAAACTAAGAACCAGACTTACTTTAAATACTCGATGCATCAAAAACCCAACTGAACCCATAGGGAATTTAGCACAAATCCGACTGCTGAATCCCTTGAACTCCAAAATAGCAGTGAGCGGGCAAAATCAAAACCCTGGGATTCTAAAATTAAGAGATGGTATTTTAAATGGATTTCGACGTACTCTATTAATGGAGAGATCGCTGAGATCGATTAAAGAGAGAGAGGTAAAGCATGCATGTCTGAGGCTCTGAACTAAGACATGATGTTGTCTGAAGTGGGTTTAATTTTTTTTAATGCGTTTTTTAATTTAATCAAAAAAATTAAAAATCTGAAAATGATTTATGAGCTTATAAATATAAATATTGCAGGTATTTTTTGTTTTCTAATTCTGGAAACATATGATAATTACATGTCGAAGTGAATGTGATGTTATATTAAAACCCATAAATGCTCCACCCCACTGCTGCTGCGTTAAAAATAAAAATGAAAACAATGAAAATAAATATTTTAAAATTTATAATTATAAAAATAATATTTTTTATAATTATTTTGTTTATTTTTATTATTATTATTATATACATAATATTTTATATTAAATATTATTTAAAATAAACTAATTCATCTAAATCTCTTTAAAATAAAATATCATTTAATAAAAATTATTTAATCTTAAATATCATTAAATTGAAATTCTTTAATATTACCTTAAGCGGTCAAAATTAATATAAAATCACTTGTTATCAAAGAACTTTTTCAAAATTATCTTCTTATATCTTTTTTATAATTAATATATGATTGGAAAAAATTAATACGGTAAAAATATTATAAATAAATAAAATAATAATTAATATTTTAATTTTATGATGTTTACAATCACATAATTATCAAGAGTAATTTTTAATAAAAAAAATACCTATTAAGTAATATATTTTTTCACAGATATCTATTTTTATTTTTATAATTAAATGTATTGTTTTTTCTAAATAAAATTATCAGTTTAAATATTTATTTTTTTATTTATTATTATTTTCTTTTATTATTTGTTATAATTTCTAGATTGAGTTCCATTAAAAAAAATGTTTGATTGAAAAAAATCGCATCAACTTAAAAAAAACTTAAAAATTAACGTTATTTTTTATCATTTAAAAAGAATGCATAACATGAAAAAGACGAACCCATCATGTATAGACAGGGATTCAAAATTATAATTTTTCTTCCATTCAACCATTTTTTTTCTCAAATATTTAAAACAATTACAATTTAAATGCAATATAAATTCATATAATATAATTGAATTAAAATATGTTATCTCATATTTTAATTATATTTTAATTAATAATTAATACCTTATCGAACTTAATTCTATGATTATATTAATTGAATTCAATGAATTACACAAGAAGTGTTTTTATGAACAAAAAAAATCCTTTAAAAAACTACTATTATTATTTTCTTTTCAAAATGCTTTATAATTGTGTGTAATAATATAAACTATTGAAATTATCTGATTTTATATATATTAAAGTCGATTATCTTGATAAATCACGTTGATAATTGATCCTAAGTACTTCGTTTTCTTCTTTATAAACGAAGGCACCTTACAATCATCATTTTAAGGATGGATATATCTTAAGGTCTAGACAAAACACATGATGGATCGTACTACTCATGGATCAGGCTATATTTATGCTCTAACATTAAGTCCCTTTACTATTTCAAATCGATTCTTCGACTAAAATGGAAGAGTTGCAACTAGTCGGTCACAATAACTGAGAATATGAAATGTCTTGGCACACACTAATAAATGTTTGTTAGCTAATTAAAAAAAGAAAAAATTTAATCTCTATATAAAGATGAGTCAAGGCATCGTCGGTTTCATTGTTTCCAGGGTATCAAACAAAATTTGAATAAAAATGTTTTGTCTTTTCAACTCGGGCCTTATAATTTCTTTGCTCGGGTGGTAAGATTAATAACTCGACATATAATATTTTTGCACGGGCTTTTAAAGATTTATCCTTATGCTTAACAATTTTATGATTTCTTTTCAGATCGATTATTATATTCACTCCTCTTCTTTCACTTTGAAATCCCTCCTTAGGTAACATTGATTTCCTTGTACCTTACTATTTTTCTTTTCTCCTTTAGTACTTTTTTGTAAAGACCATACATAAAGAGATATCATCGACACACTATGGACTTCAAGATGAATTGAATTACCTATTCTTCCAAGAAGATCTGCTTCAATCCTCTTCAAGAAATAATTGGTGGTAACCAATAAGAATTTCCTTTGACCCACTCCTTATAATATGGGTCCTACTATATCCAATCCTCACTTGTAGAAAAGATTATAGACTAATTATCCCTATTATTGTGATTGATGACACATGAGATAGTAAGGTGAATCTCTAGCATTTATCATTTACTTGGGTGTATTGTGTGCAATCTGTTAATATCGTTGTCTAATACTAACCTTGTCTCATAATTCATTGGGATAGTTTTCTTCTTCTTAAATGGGAAATACACTCTCTTTCATTAGCTTTAAACATGATTTTTTCAGACTATCCTCTAACTATGCACAAGAGTCTAAGTCCACGGACTATTTTTTGTATAATTTATTATTTGCTCTGAGTTTCTTTGAAGTCATGGCACCAAATATAGTCGCACCATACTTCGTAATATTATTGGTTATTGGAAGTCCATCCTCACAACATATTCAAAACAATTTTCATTTGATCTATTATAATAACCCCTAGCCTTACTCTTTTAAAATTGTCAGCGTCATCGACAAACACTTTCCAGGTTGGCATTTCCTTCACATCCATGTCATATACTTCATTTTTTTACTTCGTCAGTAGTGATTTTTGGTGATTCACTAACTCGATAACAAAATATGCTAATGCTTGGGTTTTTATGGAAGTTCTAGACATATACTTGATATCATATTCTTTCAACTCTATTACAACATGCACTAGTCGCCCTGCTAACTCTACCTTTGTCAAAACATTCTTAAGTGGTTAAGAGGTGAGTACTACCACTGTATATGAGCTAAAATAATGCATGAGTTTTCATGCCACTATCTTTAGAGTAAAAACCAACTTGTCGATTGTTGGATATCTACTCTAGGCATCTGTAAAGATCTAGCCAATATAGTAGATGAGGTGTTAGACCTTGTCTCTTTTGGATATATAGTAGCATGATACTGTAAGTTTGAGGTGTAACAGCCAAATATAAATACAACTTTCCCTTAGGGTATGGTTGAGTAAGACTAGATGTTTGCTTAAATACTGTTTGATTCCTTGGAAAGCTCCATCACATTCTTCATCCCAAAAAATTGATGTACTTTTTCTCAATATCTTAAAAAATGGTAAGCATCTTTCAGTGCATTTGGAAATAGATCTATTAAGTGCCATTATTCTTCCATTTAACTATTGAATTCCTTTTAGATCATTGGAAGGCTTCATGTTGACCAATGCTTGTATCTTATTTGGATTAGTCTCAATTCCCCAACCAGATACAAGATATTCTAGAAAATTTCCTGAAGCAACACCAAAAACATATTTTTTAAGATTAAGTCTCATGTCATCAAGATACAAGATATCCTAGATATCCAAGTCTTTGATGTGGTTTATAGGTTGTGTTTATTTAATCATCATGTCATCAACATATGATTTCATATTCCTTCCCAACTAGCCAACAAACATCTTATTGATGAGGCATTAATATATAGCTCCTGCATATTTTAAACTAAAAGTCATTCGAGTATAACAAAAGGTCTTCTCTTTAGTAATAAAAGATGTTTTATCTTCATTTTTTGGATGCATTATGATTTGATAATAGCCAAAATATGCATCAAGAAAACTCATCAAACTAAACTAGGAGGTAGGATTGACTAGTTGATCAATACTTGGCAGAGGAAAAACAATCTTTTAGGTAGGTATCATTCAAATCTACAAAATCCATACACATCTAGGGTGAACCATAAGCCTTTTTTACTAGCACAACATTTGATAACCAGGTTAGGCAGTTTACCTCTCTAATGATATTTATCTCTTTAAGTGTGTTAACTTTAGTTTTAATCACTTTATTCTTTTCTCTAGGAAATTTTCTCTTCCTTTGTTTGATAGATCTAGCCTTTAGATCAACATTCAATCTGTGGGTTATAATTTCACGAGTCAATTTTAGGTATGTTTGTAGATTTTCACACAAAGACATCAGAGTTGGCTCTTAAAAACTACGACATTTGTTTCTTAACCTCCATTGGTGCCCAATTTTAAAGAATGGTCATACCTTTTATCTCTAACTTGTAAATCTTGAATTTCATTCGAATCAACCGATTCCACTAGGCATCTATCCCCTGATCTTTTTTGACGAGACCCATACTATAATTGCTACTTAGGAATCACCCTTTGATTGTAGCATTATAACAACTTCAAGCCTTTTCTTAGTCCTCTCTTATCTTTTTTATTCACTCATCGGTTGAGTATTTGATAACTTGGTGGAATATATATGGAACTGTTTTTCATCTTATATATCCATGGTCTACCTAAAATGGCATTATAATGGGTTGGGACATCAATCACCACAAAGTTAATCATGACTATTGAACCCGCCATCATGACAGGCAAGGCTACTATTGAATCCTACTAAAGGTAGCTTTATTTTCATGATGTCGTATTATTTCACACCTAACGTTTTCATCATTGAAAGAAAAGAAAGGTCAATAGATTTATCAATCAAGATTTTGTAGACATCGCATACCCTTATCTGTAGGATGATTACCAAATGATCTTCATAAGGAGAAGAGGTCTTGTTTGGAGAAAATGTTTGTAGTGGAAGACATCCTTCTATTCAAATTATAAACATGAGGTAATCCATGCAAGTCTATAACGTATCTTTTATATGCATTATTGGATGCCTCATTAAGCCTAGGTCTTCCATATATAGTGTGAATAATCCTCACATTAAATTTATTGTGTGGCTCTATCCTGTTAACTAGTGGAACAAGCAGCCTCAAAGTTTCATATTGGAGCTATCAATTAACTCATCTTCTATCGTTTCCCACGAGATCACTCAAAATAATTTCTAGACAACAAATCTTATATTTCTTGTTTCAGATGTCTACAACCTCACGTATCATGGCTTATATCTTTTTGAAAGGCATACCATTTAGATGTGTCTCTAAGAGGTGCCCTCATTTTTGGTGGTCATCTAAAGTTTTGTTCATTATTTATCTTCAATACAGCTTAAGCTAAACTTACATTCAAAGGTAGACCTCTAAAAGGAATGACCTCACCAAAAGTCCACAATTTATTGACCATTGATCTCTTTTTTCTAACTTGGGGTGAAACGTTTGTTTGCCTTGATTTACTCTAGCCATGCTTATATTCATTTTCTCATTTTCTGGTGTAACCTTTTTCTCACTAGTGTTGGTTTCAAAAGCAGCAATGCCGATTCCTCACTATTTGTTCGCACAGGAGCTATGGGCAAATTGGTTGTGCTGATTTATGTAGATGATCTGATAATTACAGGTGATAATGCTGACGAGATTTTCAACCTCAAACAGTCCCTCAGACAAAGGTTTGCAATTAAAGACCTTGGGATATTGAAGTACTTTCTTGGTATAGAAATGGCAACCTCGCACAAGGGACTCTTTCTTAACCAAAGGAAATATGTCCTAGATTTGCTTAAGGAAGCTAACATGAGCGATGCTAAACCAGCCATTACCCCTCTTGACAGCAAGCTCAAACCTAGCTTGAAGGGCACGCCACTCAGGGATATAAGTTATTACCAACGACTGGTTGGTAAGTTGATCTACCTAACAATCACCAGACCTGACATCACATATTCTGTAAGTATTGTGAGCCAATTCATGCACTCCCCAACACTTGAGCATTTGACCCTTGTTAAAAGGATCTTACGCTACTTAAAAGGATCAGTGGGTCGTGGTATTATCATGAAGAAGAATGACAACACACAAATCATGGGGTATTGTGATGCTGATTGGGCAGGGAATGCAATTGATCGCAAGTCCACCACTGGCTACTGTACATTTGTCGGTGGAAACTTGGTCACATGGAAGAGTAAGAAGCAAACTGTCATTGCCAGATCAAGTGCCGAAGCAGAATATCGTGCAATGGCTTCAACTGCGTGTGAGTTGATATGGCTTAAAGGTCTTCTGTGTGATTTAGGTGTTCCTACAACTCTTCCTATGTCCTTATTTTGCGACAATCAGGCAGCTATGCATATAGCATCAAACCCAGTGTTTCACGAGAGGACGAAACACATTGAAGTTGATTGTCATTACGTTCGTGAACAAGTTCAATCACAGGTGATTCAGACACATTATACAAGAAGCTTCGACCAACTGGCTGACATCTTCACCAAGCCCTTGGCTTCTCATCAATTTCAACGACTTTTGTCCAAGCTTGGATCCATAAATCTTCTGGATCCAGCTTGAGGGGGAGTATTGGATATTAGTTCTTAATTCAAAGAATAAACACAAGGACCTTAATTCAAGGAATAAAACAAGGAGCTTAATTCAAGGAGTAAAACAAGGAATCCTTAATTCAAGGAGTAAAACAAGGAATGCTTAATTTAAAGAGTAATTGAAGGAATAAAATTTCCTTATAAATAGCTATACAATTGTAATGAAAACATGAAGAAAATAATACAAACTAGAGAACTCTTTTGTGTAGAGTTATTTCTTGTTTTTTCTACACACTACATTGTCAAATAATGACTAACAACTTGAAATGTACAAATATTTGAGTCAGAGTTTTGCAAAATCTTAAATTGATAACAGTAAACTATAAAATGCAGAAACACAATAATACCAGTTGGAACATTTGAAGCCAAATTGGATAGATCAAGTATAACAGCAAGAACTGCTATGCCACTAGCATGATCAATTTGTGCATAAGGCTCCAACTCCCACAAGGTACTTGGTATCCCTGTTTTGTTAAAGCCATCAACTGTGATAAACATTCTACAAAAGAAAACTAACAGCGAATACGAAACCTGATCCGAGAAGAAAAGGAAAAAAAAAAAAAATTCAGAAATGATACCTTCTTAACAAAACCCTTATAAATGCAAATTAACAAATATACTACCAATCTGTGACGTTTGTACAAAATTATCATTGAATTTTGGGTAGTGACAAATCTACCGCCAACTCCTAATTACTGTTATGAATTTACCATTACCGTTATCTATTTAAAGGAGATTAATATTTTTTACTACATGAAAGACACGTGTTTAAGCTTCAAGAAAGCCACGTGCCTTTTATGTGTGAAAAAAATAATACACATTAAATAGATAACAATAATATTAGATTCATAATATTAATAGAAGTTTAATAGTAAATTTGTCAAGATCAAAAGTTCACTGATATTTTTGTAAAGACGTCATATTATAGTACTAAATTTATTAATTTACTCTCTATTTGAAATATAAAAATGCTAGAAATCATGTTGGGAAAATACCAACTTAGATGTCAAACTTTTATTGGTGCCATTGCAGTCCTATAGTTGCAGAAACTGTCAAACGATAGCCTGCAACATAAGATTTAGGGTAATCTCAACTTTTGCAAGCTCTTTACCTTTTCTAGGCTCGGCCCAGCATCTTTGAAATCAAGAACTACGAGAGCAAGTGCAGCTGTAATTGCAGTCCATGACATATTCAGTCCCATAAGCAAAGAAATCAACATTCCAATAGTAATAAGACAAACACAAGATTTCCACAAAATCTTTTTCCATTTTGTAGTCAAATCTTCCTTTTCTTCAGTAGTTTTCACTGAGTTTGTATCTCTCTGTTTATCTATTGATAAAACTCTCCTGAATTCACAATCTCCTCCCTTCTCTGTGTTAAAACATCAGTTGTCAACTCCTTTTGTGCATTTGAAATTCTTGCTGACTCTAAAGCACCACTAGGAACCCTATGGAATTCGATCTCATTCGAGCATGACTGGCTTTTAAGAGTCTCAACAATGCTTATATTCCCACTAACAATTTGAGAACTTTGCAGGCTCAAAGTTTCTAATTTTGAATTCAATTATGAGAGTGTTGGAAAAGATGAAGTTTATAAAAAAATGATTGTTAGAAAAAATGAAATTTATAAAAAATTGTAAAACCTTATCCCGTATTGTTTTTTTTATATTATTTAAAAGAGTCATAAATAGTGAAAAGTTGGTTATTGGGATTGGGTCCCAAGGAGTATCCATTTTTGTAGAAGGGGAGAGTACCTAATTAAATGTGATCCTACACACGCGCACGTCGCCGTCATCCGACCGAGTCCGTGAGATGAGGTGGCATTTTATTTTTTGAAAAATTATTTTTTACAAAAACGTTTCCAATCAGAAAATGATTGTTATATATATATATATATATATATATTTTACTCAAAATGTGGCCGTTGTTTTCTTTTATCAGAAATGTCTGTTACTTTTTTTTATTCAAAAAATTGACGTTATTTATCTTTACTCACAAAAATGTCTGTTATTCGTCTTTATTCAAAAAATGACAATTATTCTTCATTATTCAGAATGATTGTTACGGTCTTTATCCCAAATATTATCGTTATTATCATAATAGTCACACGGTTTCTGAAACTTATAAATAGAAGGTCTCAACTTAAGGAATTCATTCCAGGTTATCAATAATATTGTTTCAACACTATTATATCAAACTTGTTTCAAGGTAGAATTAAAAGATGAAACATGTGACATTGTAGCCGTTGAAAATTTATGAGAATTAACATCAACCTCAGCAACAACTTCTTCGGCTACATCCTCTACATCCTTTTGAATAGATAACAATCTCCAATTGGTGTTGCTGCAGATCCAATATTTGCACTTGAAGCTAGGGCAAGTAGAAAAGGATGAGGTGGAAGGTTACGTTGTCTAGCAACTTTCAATACAAATTCAGTCAAAACAACACAAGAGGTATCATTGGTGAAAAGAGCACTTGAAATGGCCGAAATCAGGCAGATTTGACATAACAAGTCCTTTGCTCCTCTACTTTTCCACGTGAGTAGCTGGCCTAAATGTTTGAACATGTCTTCCTTTTCAAGATAAACACTAACAACCATTGTGCCAAACAAAAGACCTAGAATAGGAAGATCAATTGCAGCATATGCTTGATCCGGAGTTAAGACTCGGAAGATGACCATAAGCATAGCCCCTAGGAGAGACCCTGCAGTCCTTCCAATTGGTAGAAAAGAGGGACAGCAGGAAACGCTGCCAATACCCAAAAGATCCCAAAAGCAATAGAGTGGATTTCATTATCTTAATTACATAACAACATTGATTGCATTTTTTTTATTGATTTTTTTTTTAACATTTATTACCTAGGCTTTTGAGGTAATACTCACTGTCTTATATATTGTCGCTGTCCTTGCTTTGTTGATAATAGTATCGATTAGTTTAACAACATGGGCTATACTTATTGTGTTGCATGTGTTATTATAAATTTTTTTAAAAAAATTTGTATGATGTGTTATCCATTTATAAAACGTGCAAGAAACACGGTTCAGATTCCTGAAATTCTGATGAAAAAAAAGTAGAAAATGAAAAGATAAATGTTAATATATATTTGAGTCTTTGAGATTACATTATCATCCATTAATAATGAACAATATTTAACCGTTTGGAAATTTGAGATCAATAATTGTGCTGAATTGCCCAATATTCTTAATGTGTGATCCAAGATCTGCCAAATTTCTAATGTTTATTTATTATTTTTGTCGCTTTCCAAAATCCAACCTGTCCTATTATCATAGCAACGTGTATTTATTTTTAAATACTTTTAAATTAAATACTTTTGGATTAACGTGTATGTTCATGTTCTAGGGACAAATTGTCTTTAATGTTGTTGTTTGGCTGAACATTACTCAATTCAACGCATTATTAAATTAAGAGTAATTGTTAGTAAAGTTATTTTGATTTAGAAAGCGCTAACGATGATAACGGGAAAAAAAAAAATTTACGTCACGTGCTTTAGTTTGTTTCAAGGTTATTCGTTTACAAGTCGGTTTAGGCGTTTAGCTTACTAAAATATTGTACATGAATTAATCAATATTCTTATTACTTAATAGTTGATTATGTAAAATTTAATATAAATATTATGTTTTTCTCATAATTATTATATATATTTTATATCATTTCTGGACAAGAATATTCATCTATGTATACTAAAAAAAAAAACTAAATCTAACCGTAGCACCAAGTGTACACATACAGTTGCTGCACATTTATATTTTATGGTTCCACTAATATTATTATCTGTCAATTTTTATTTCATTAAACATTAGTGTCTATCACTGCTACACACTGTCACTGTTACACACACTAACACTCCCCTTCAAATTAATGCATATATGTCTCTTATGCCCAACTTATCAAGTGAGTTGTAGAAGTTCTTTGTAGACACAGATTTTGTCAGTATATCAGCCAATTAATCTTCTGATTTAACAAATAGAAGCTGAATAATCTTTTCTTCAAGATTTTGTTTTATAAAGTTCCGATCCACTTCAACGTGCTTCGTACGATCATGTTGAACTAGATTGTGGGAGATGACAATGGCTGATTTGTTATCACAAAATAAATTCATTTCAGAGTTAGAAGCAACACCAATCTCAGTTAGAAGTTTTTTCAACCAAAAGAGCTCACATATTCCCTTGACCATTCCTCGAAATTCAGCTTCAGGGCTAGATAAGGTAACTACTTTTTGCTTCTTGCTCCTCCATGTAATAAGATTGCCTCCCACAAAAGTAAAGTAACCAACAATAGATTTCCTATCATTGATATTCCCTGTCCAGTCTAAATCTGTATATCCAATGACTTCCAATTGACCATTCTTTGAAAATATAAGTCCTTTCCCAGGGGAGGATTTTAAATAACGAAGTATTCGCATGATGGCATCCATATGGTCTTCACTTGGGCAGTGCATAAACTAACTCACGACATTCATAGCATAAGCAATATCATGTCGAGTATGAGATAAATATATAAGTTTACCCACTAATTGTTGATATCTTTGTTTATCTACTGGTACTTGGTCCACATATTCTCCAAGTTTATGGTTTTGGACCATCGGAATATCGATAGGTTTACAATCTAGTAATCATGCTTCTGCCAGTAGGTCTAGAGTATATTTCCTTTGGGAAAGACATATACCTTGTTTTGATCTTGTTACCTCAATGCTTAAGAAGTATTTGAGCCCTCCCAAGTTCTTCATTTCAAACTCATTTGAAAGTTGTTCTTAAAGTTCTTCTTTATCATCCCCTGTAATGATCATGTCATCTACATAGACTATAAGAGCTGTTATTTCCTCATTGCTGAACTCAACCTGCCAAACCATGCTCGAGGTGATTGTTTTAGTCCATACAATGCTCGTTGTAGTCTACATGTAGTTTCTTTTCCTGATGTAACAATAGATCCTGGTGGGATATCCATGTAAATCTCTTCTTCAAGGTCACCATGAAGGAAGACATTTTTTACGTCAAGTTGGTGCAATGGATAATCTAAATTTGTTGCAAGAGATAACAAAACTCTAACAGTTTTTAGTTTAGCCACATGTGAGAAGGTTTCTTGATAGTCTATACCATGTTTCTGTGTATACCCTTTTGCTACAAGCCTCGCCTTGTATCGATCAACTTACTCATCTGCTTTATACTTAATGGAGAAGATTCACTTTCATCCTACCATCTTCTTCCCTTGAGGTAGCTCGCTTAACACCCATGTGTTATTCTTTTGCAATGCCTCAAATTCTTCTTTTATAGCTTGAGCCCAGTTTGGATCAGATAGGGCTTCTTCAATGCTACTTGAAATTTGACATGAGGAGAGTGTTTGTGCAAATGCCCTTATAGGTTCTGATAATCCTTGAGTAGATACATTATTGGCTATTGGATACTTGGATTGTCGTTCTTCTCTGTTTGGAGAGTATCGATTCAGAGGTTTTCCTCGATTGTGTCTGAAAGGTATAACATAACCAACAGGTGTATCTATAGCATTAGTTTGTAAAGATGTGATAGGATAGCTTACCTCAGGAGTATTCTCAACATGAGGATCATTGGGTACTAGAGAGTGGAGGGGTGCATCAACCACTTCATCTTCTGGAGATTCAGTCACTAGTTCAGATTCAGTTCTGAGAAGTTCAAGTTCGTGTCTAGGTACTGGCTCATCCATATTGTTGGCATTATTTGAGTATGTCGGATTGTTACTAATGTCTAATACTTCAACATCAAGCCAATTCCGTTCTTCACCATAACTCTCCCCCTGAAGAGGATAATTGGATACTGATGATGGGAAAAACCATTCAGATTCTAGGAAAGTGACATCCATGGTAATATAGATTCTTTTAGTAATAGGATCGTAGCATCAGTATCCCTTTTTTTGTATGTCATACCCCAAGAATACACATCGGATAGTACATGGATCCAACTTAGTTCGTTGATTTTTATGGAGGTGGGCAAAAGCAACACATCCAAAAATTCAGGACAGAAGCATCAAAATAGTAGGCAATGGAACATAATCAGATATCAGCTTTAATGGAGTCTGAAATTGTAAGGTTTTTGTGGGCATATGGTTCAGTAGATACACAACTGTAGTAACAATATCACTCCAGTATCTACTAGGCATATGTGCACCGATTAGTAAGGCCCGAGCAGTTTCTAAAATATGTCTATTCTTCCTCTCTACAGTCTCATTCTGTTGTGGGGTTTGTGAACATGAGGTTTCATGGAGAATACCATAGTTGTCCAAGTATGTCCAAAATGGTTTATTAACATACTCCACTCCATTATCAAACCTAAGAATCTTAATTTTTTTAGAAAATTGTGTCTGAACCATGGTATGAAACGTATAAAATACTTCATCTTTATGTTTGAGAAGGTAAAGCCATGTCATGCGTGTACAATCATCAACAAAAATTACAAACCAACAATGACCCGCTGACGTAGTGACCGGGGAAGGTCCCTAAACATCAGAATGTACTAAAGCAAAAGGAGTCATACTTTTATTCATGCTCATAGGATAAGACGCCCTATGACTTTTTACTAAGATACAAGTATCACATTTGAAATCTGAGTGTGTGATATTTGAAAATAAACTAAGGAGTATGTGCTTTAAATACCCAAATGATGGATGCCCAAATCGACGATGACATAACCAAATCTATTATTCCTTGTTACTAACGGTGTGTTGCATGTGATTGGCTCTTCCTGAACTGAGGTCATCCACATAATATAACCCTCCCCTCTTAGTACCACGCCCAATGATCTCCTTGGTGAGAATATCATGTAGAAGACAAAAGGTAGAATACATTAATACTACACAATTAAGATCGGAAGTGACCTGACTTACAGACATTAGTCTGTTTGAAAGAGAGGGAACAAGTAATGTATAAGATAATGATAATGAAGGAGATAAAGTCACTATTCCAGCCCCTGTAACTGGATAAGTGACCCCATTGGCATTGGCAACATGGCTCTATCTCGACTGGGTTGTATTAGAGAGATCTTTTGGGTCAAATGCCATATGATCTATAACTCCAAAGTCTAGAATCTAATCCTTATTATCACTACGAGTAGAGATGTGAAATGCTTTACTTGAAATACCTGGATCCTGGGAAGATTCGGCCTGAGGAATAAGGGATAATGATGCATTATTGGTAGCTAAAGCGGCTCGCCCAGTGGTTTCCCATTTCTTCTGTGCTTGAAGATCATTCCACCATTCTGGATACCTATGTAGTTTGAAGCAGTTTTCACGGATGTGTTTGGAGTTTCCACAATGGCCATATTTCATGTCAATAGACGGTGGATTTCTTGCCACCTAAAAAAGGTCCTGGTTTTGGTGGCAACAAATTATGGTGTCCCTTGATCCCTTTGAAAGCCATAACTGCTCCAGGTGTCGTATATGCACCCGTGATCATCACGGTCTGCTAAACCTCTTCCCTACGGATGAATCCATAGGCTTGTTCCACCGTAGGGAATGGTTTGATTTGAAGCACATCACTTTAAGTTTTATCTAGTCTGTCATCAAGTCCATCGAGGAAGTTATACACTCGATCATCCTATATGATGAAGTTGTATTTTTGTATATTAGTCGCACATTCCATTGGATTAGGATGATGGAAATCAATCTCTCCACAACCCTTGAAGGTCATTGTAGTATTTTTCAATAGATCCACCTGCTTGCTTCATACGAGTAACTCGACAGCGAAGATCATACACTTGAGACGTGTCTGTCCCATCATAGTAGATGATAGCAGCAGAATCCCAAACTTGTTTCGCAGTTGGGAATCGAATAAAATTTGGAATCAAAGAGGGGTCCATCGAATTGATCAACCATCATTTGACAATGGCATTTTCAATGCGTCATCTCCTGAATAAGGTGTCGGTTTCAGCAGGTTGAGGAAAATCCCCATTAATATATCTCAGTTTGTCTTTACCAGAGATATGCATCTCCACCACCTGGGACCACAAGGCATAGTTGGATCCTCCCAACTTGATATCAAAGGTTATGAGGTGGTCTGAGCTCTAGTCAAAACTTTCGTCATTTTTGTAGTAAATTCATTCAATATGGAGTTGGTGGTTAAATCTATAGGTTCTGTCGTGAATCTATTACTTCTATTTTTTTTCCTTTATTTTATTTTTTTACACCACCCACTATATATATAAAAACAGAATGTAACCCTTATTTTTTTCCAAATTCGTGTAGCTTCTTCTACTGCGTTCTTCAACTGTGTCCGAGCCAGTCATCACTTTCAGCTGCTATGAAGCCACAGTTGCTGAAGGCTTGCGATGCTGTGATGTTCTACCAAGCTGCTTTTGGAGCTGGGAGGTCAGTCGTACTTTAGACCCCAAACGCAAGGCTAATCGGAGTAGCACAACTTTGTTGGGGCTTTTGTTTGTCACTTGAGTTCTTGGACTGGCTATGATCTTTGTTCTTCTTCAACTTCTTGTCATTGGCATGGTATATTCACAGGTTGCTTATGAGATTCATGGAAGAGAAATCGGTAGTGGAAGCTTTGCAACTATCTGTTTAGCCACGCCCAAAAAAGCTTCTTTTGAATTTCCTTCGATTATGGCAGTGAATTCTTCAGATAAGTTTGGATACAAGATGTTGTTGAACGAGAGAGAAGTTCTTAACGAACTTGGAACTTGCCCAGAAATCATACGCTATTTTGGCTATGATTCTAGTATGAAAAAGGGATATTTTCGAAAAAGAATCTTATTCCTCGAATAATACTTTGAACTGTTTATATGATATTTTGTGGGTTCTTTGCAACAATGCTTCCATTTATTAGAGACATAAGTAGTGTGGTAGGAGCTATTGGCTTCATTAGGACACCAAATATCCACAGATTAACACAATCTGTTGAGCGTCCGTACACCAGATCAAACCAGTTCAGAGAGGAACATAAATCAGCGTAGCACACCAGATCAAACAGTGTAAGTGAGAACAAAAATCAATTTATTTCCAGCGTAGCATGTAGCTATTTTATTCATTAGGACAACATTAACTTTGCTTTGATACCATGACAAATATTGTGTTTCTCTGATAATTATAATATATATTTCATATCATTTCTATTCTGTTTCTGTACAAGAATATTCATCTATATATACTAAGAAAAAAAGAAAACCAAACCTAACACTAATAGCAGTTGTACACATATAGTTGGTGCACACCCATATTTTATAGCTCCACTAATATTATTGTCTGTCATTCCTTACTCCACTAAACATTGGTGTCTGTCAGTGCTTCACCATGCACCACAACACACACCAACAAATTATTTCTCAACTACTAGAATATACAAAACTTGGAGCTTAGATCTCAGTGATATGTTTGAAAACACTGCAGCGAACATCAAATATCACCTACTTCCAATAGAAACTGTGAATAGGTAACACCTAAAATTAAAGAGTAATTAAAGAGTAACAATACATACATTAAGTTGGATTGGATATAAAGTTAATGATGAAATAATTGTAAGATCATTTAATAATAGATTGATGTATACATAAAAAAAACATTCTTTAAATGGAAAAGCTATAGAATACAACATGAAGCAAAAGATATGCTTTCCAGATCTGGCATGCAAATGGCAATAAGCTCAATTAGAGAACGTCAATATGAAACCTTTATTCTTGCATATTACAAGAGAGGGGGGGGGGGGGGGGGGGGGGGGGAGAGAGGTCGAAGCACCACACCCATATGTTAATGTTATCTTTTGTATACCATCAACAAATATTTTGAAAGAATGCTACATCACTACTTATACTAGCCATCTATAAACTATCTCCCCTCCGCATTGCAGTTTGGGTAGTAATACATTTGAAGGTAGCCCTTTACTTTTTGTCAATCCATCATCAAAAATTTATCCCACGTTAACCAAGATGTATCTTTAAAGATGAATTCTCTACATTCAAAACAAATGGGTTAGTGTTTTTTTTTCCTCTCCATTTTCAAGGTCTTTGCATGGTAGGTAGGCATCTTCCTCTATTTCAATCTATCTCAGCTGACTCCTGACTGCACCATTGGAAAGAAAGACCAGCTGTTGCTGGTTTTAAGGTTGTTCCCAGCTACCTTTTCATTTGCCCACCACTCAGAGCTTATGTTTGGCTTCTCTAAGATCTCTGCTTTTGTGCTATCAAAGTTGAACTCTTTCGCGGACCCTAGCATGACTGATTGATGTTTCTGATAGCATTGATTCTCTCCTTCATTATCGTTTTCAGGTATTCCATTGGAAATTTTTCCGCCGGAAACCTCTTCAAATTTATCACTATCTTCTGAAATTTCCTCTTCATTAAACAAACATTCTGTTAGTATATCATTCAATGATGATGCACTTCTAATTGATGCAGCAGATTTGTTTGCAAGGCATCGTGCAACGTCCTCACCAGTTAACTCGAATGACACTCTGTGATCAATTAAACTTTCATTATTTTGGCACGCATTTCCCAAGTTAGTGACAGAAGCAACCTCTGATATCTTGTTTTCTAGGATAATATGGTCTCTAGTGGTAGGCCCTAAACTATCAGGTGTCAACGGTCCAGAACCTAGCCCAGCACCAGTTGGGGTCAAGGATCCAGAACCTACTCCTGATCCTAGTCCATACCCATCAGGTGTCAAAGATCCAGAACCTAGTCTTGAACCCATCCACATACCTTCAGGAGTCGATGATTCAGAACCCAGCCTAGAACCCCATTTCTGAGCGATGAAAGGCTCAAAACCCATGAGCTTCGGGGCTTCTCCCTTACGTAATTCAAGAATAGGTTGTTTGTTGAGAAAAGGAGAAGAGGTGCCAGAATTTGGAATTGTTGATCCTGGTGATATGAGACATCCACTTGGGCTTCCCGGATATTGTTGGTAAGGCTGAAATTCACAATGAGATAACAGAAACTTGGGATTCGTCCCACTGTTTCTACGAGTTTTCTCCATTGAAGATGTCAAAAGTCGAGCATATGGAACCTCAGGAGATGAAGGTGTGGTCTGTTGCACAGATTCAGGTGGAGTGAAAGGAGCAGTAGATGGTTCAGTGGTGTAGGTAGAAAATGCTGGCGGTGAGACTAACTGGGTTTCATATGCATAAGGACCTATGGAAAAGATAGATGCAGTTTCACCGGGAGAGTGGGCATTGGCAGAAATGGAAGTGAGGGACATCAATCCACCTGGTGATTGGGTGGAAGATGGAGGATCAGATTGGAGGAAAGAGGCAGGAGAGGAAGGAGGGGCAATGAAAGGTAGTACAAGGGCAGTTGAGCGGGTTTGATTTTCAGCTGATGGAGCTGTTGCACCCCCCGGTGCAGTTGGTTCGGGAACAAGGACAGCATGGCCAATCCCCTTGTTGTTTTTATGATACCCAAAACACCAGTGTAAGCTCCAGCAGCTTCCCCATCTTCTTTTCTGCAGTCAAATGAAAAGGATTGCCATTGACATGGGATTTTAACACAATTAACTAGAAAAACCACAAGAATTTATGACAAGACAATTTTGTTCAATAAATACACCAATAGCCAGCTATAATCAAGATACAGATCCACATACAAAATAACAATTTAGTTCATTAGATACACCAACCTGGAGTCATAACCGGCTATAATCAAGATTAAGATCCATATACAAATGTAAGCTAAAATGTATATCTATATCAGCACTCTTTATAAATATTTGCAAGAAAATGGGAAAGCAATTTTCCTATCAGCTTTGTCATAGCAACACTACAAGCATGATCATTTCGCTGAATTTCTTGTCATCTTAAAGGCTGTGGTACATCCATCAATATCCGTGAAATCATAACAAAAAGTAGGGATGCTAGGAAAAGACAGAGCAAAGGGAAGACCAAATTTGGTTTCGACACAGTGGTAATTTCAAAATTGTCAACATACTTGTGGTCAGTGTCTCAGTAATATTCTAAAACAGCTTCTAAAGAACAATTTTGTCCAACTATCCAAAATGCTTATAAGGTTTCATAGTGAAGTTAAAACTACACTTCAGCATAAATAATCTGCACGTCTTCAGCATAATTTTGGAACTTGGCAATTGCAAGCAAACAAAATGTCTTAGGAACTAATATTCAATGAATATGTATAGCTAATGTCCCCTCCCCTGATCCTCCAGACTGACAAGTGAAATTCCCTCAAAGATGTCACAGCTTCTATGATTATAGTGAAAAAATAAGTATGTGTGTATGAAGGGTAGCATTTCAGATGCCTGGTTTTTAAGCTAATAACTCAGTTCAGGTTCCAAACTCTTAAACTAACGCTTTGCTTTTATTATTATATTTTTCAGTAAGAAGGGGATTAAACAGAATGAGAATCGCACAAGGGCTGCCGGTCAGTGATAAAGACAGATACATTTTCTAGTTCTACAGAAGAACAAGCCCCAAGAAAAAACATAACAAAAAACAATTCAAGGTGTGTCTAATTCCAGGCCTGAACCAAACACTATCCGTAAAGTGGGAATCTTAACACGGTGCAATGACCAAACCATTTTTCTATTTCATTTTGATCATTGACCAGAATTTCATGTCAGTGACAGGTCTAAGCTTAGACTAAGCCTTAGCAATTCTACGGATCAGGGTTTATTTTGAAACCAAAGACCCAATAACTACAATCAAAAGAGACGGTCTCTGAGCTAATTCCATTAAAGGGGTGAATTTTAAACTGAACAGTAAGATAAGACCCACTTGAACGAACTACGACTAATTTGGGTCAATCATTTTACATTTTTCAAAGATAAAAAAGTAAACAACTTTCTATCACACAAAAGTAAGTTATCAAAAAAGTAACGAAATTCACAAAATGTTGCACTTTTACGTGAATTAATTATCACAATTAATATATCTCACTCCTTTCCCCTGATTTCCAAGTAAAGCAAATCAAGCAACAGCTAAAATAAAATTAGAGCAAATAAAAGATGCATAGGCTATAAATTCTGTTCTTTTCCATCATAATAATTACCCTCAACAACGCTCGAAAAACCCTATCAATGAAATTAAGAACAAATAAAAAGAGCATAAAGGTCGAGATCCAACTCTATAATTACTCTTCCACAGTTCCCTCAGCAACCGGTGGGGAAAATAAACAGAAAAAACACATAAGAATCCGATATACAACCATATTATATGATTAAGCATGGACGCATGTACCTAAATCCCAGGTACAAAAATTAATCACATGCAGAGGCCCCGCGCGCGCGCACACACACAAACCCAGAGAAAGAGAGAGAGAGAGATTTACAGGGACAAATGATGGTTGGGTACGAGCTTCGGCAGAGACAATAGCAGTGGCGGCGGCGTTGATAGTTTCATTGCTATTGTTAACGTTTCTCATACTCTGATTTTGATTTTGGTCCCAGTTAAGAATTCCTCAAGTTTCTGACTTGATCTTGGGGCTCCTAATGGCGACGGCGAGAGTTATTCCCGACTAATTAGTCGAAACACGTTGATCATTCTGGCGAGATTCAGAGGACACGATGAGTTTTGATTTTGATCCAACAATGGAAGGTGGCTTGGCTTTAGCTAGCAAAGCATAAAACTAAAAGGCTGACTCTGAAGTCTATTTATCGGACACCTATCTCTCTCTCTTTCTGCCTCTCCCGTCTACATGCTCCAGTTTTTTCTGTATTTGCGACGGATCATTCAAATAATACGAATTATTGTAGGTTAATAAAATTTAAAATTAATACAATATTTAAAAAAAAATGTATAATAAAAGAAAGCGAAGAAAAATAACTTAATTAATAAGGAGTATGAATACACACTGAAAGCTGTTAATCTAACACAAAATTCTATAATTATTTATTAATTAATGATTTTCAGTGAAATTTCAATTATAATAACCAGTGCAACCGATGTATTTGTCCCTAAAATTAAAACGGTAGCTAATGAATACCAAAATTATTCCATAAAAAAAAAAATTCTTTATAAAATTTACCGAGGGGCATTGGTTTGACCGCGTGAGTTTGAATGAAATCCCCGTGATCTTCTCGTCATTTTACAATGACTACAGCCAATGCGTGACACTCGTGATCGTTCGAATTTTATAGTATAATTCAGGACCCTATTAGTCAATGGATACCGTGACTAACATCTCCCTATAAATTCCATTTCACATGTTTTATTTTTGTTTTTATATTTGAATTAATAAAGTATTCTTACAATAATATATACTATTTTAATTATTTTTATTAAATTTAAATCTAATTTCATCTCAAAATACAAATTATAAGATTAATGATTACATTTCGAGGTGAGACTTGTGCTGATTTCTAACAGTTATCCTCACATCGATAAGACTCTATCGTCTTATTCAACCGATTGGATAACAACTACGACACTAAGCTTTGATGTTATGTTAAATTTGAGTTTAATTTTATCTAAAAATTCAAATTGTTAGATAGAAGATTATCTTCTTCTATATATACAACGAAAATTCAATTCTCAATTAATGTGAGACTTATTAATTTTTAACAATTTTTATTCACATATTTTAATTATTTTTATTCACATATTTACCAACTAATTACGGATATTAAAAAAATTCCATATATCAAGTTCTCTATACATTATCATTTACTTTAAAAAAGTACATGAAGAAAGTTTTAACTTGGACATTATCATTTATTATTTAAGTCAAACAAAAAAATTTACATGAAAATAATTTTAAAAAAAAATATTTTTTAAATTTATAATAATTAAAATATCTAAACTTTTAATTTTTTTATTTATTTGTGCAAATGCAATTGTACAAATGAAAAATATAAATATTAGGCATCGTAAAGATAGCGGCTCAAGGATCATCTCGGTTCGGATGTACAACAAATTGCTTAATCAAACTGGTTAAAACTGTACAATCTGCCGATTATATTATTTGACCGTCCAATTATTATGCATAACAAATATATATAGATAAAGTAGAAGATTGACATGAACTGTAATTCACTTTTATGGTAGCTTACTCACAGTTTGAAGTGATAGGTTTGAACATGAGGGACCAAACAATTCGACCATAAAAGATCTTACATGATTCGTGGGATTTACATAATTATTAACTAACAAATTTTATAATTAAATTGAATTTAAATATTAAAGTATACAATATATTTAAACAATTTAAATCTGAGTTAATTATTATTAAATTATAAATAAATATATATTTTATTATTAAATTATAAATAAATAAATATTTTATTTTATAATGTGTTATATTTAATATTATACATATCACAATTACCTTAAATTACTATTTTAATTTAAAAAATAATTTTTTAAAATATCTATAATAATTTAACAATTTTTATTTTCTTAAATGTGATTATAAATAATAAAATTTAGTAAATATATATTAATTTAAAATTTAAATATATTGTATATTATGTTTTATACATAACAATAATTTATAAATAAATTTTAATATTAATTCAACTTCATCTAATCTTAAAAATCTAATTTTTTTGAATTTAGATTAAAAAATCTTAAAAATCTAATTTATTTGAATTTAAATTGAAAATCTTAAAATTTTATTATGATAAAATTTAAATTGATAAAAAATATTTTTTTTCTATCTATTATTTAGGTTTGAATACCAACAAAACATTTTAAAATCCAAATTGAACTATAAAAATATATTTTTTAATATTATAAAAATGAATATATGGTTTAATTTTTATTATTAGATCACAATACGATGAAGATGGATATGAGTTGAACATAATATTAATAACCATAATTATATCATATTAATTTTTGATATATTTAGATAATAACTATTAATTATGAAAGAATAATAACTTATTTACGTTTTATACAAAAATATATTTAGTTTTAAAATATTAATATAATTTTTATTTTATATCTATTTAATACATATTTATAAATATTATATGTTTTATTATTAAATATATATATATATATATGTAATTCGATATATATAAATTTATATATTAAATTTTAATCAACAATAATTTTAATATTATAATCAGTTTTTTGTTTTACACGCTATTAATTATATTTATTTGTAAAAAGAAATTGTCAGATTTTTATGAATAATGACTACACCCCTATTCCGAAGGGTTTGATGTAAAGAAGGACGCACGGATGACCACTGATTAAGTAGTATGTTATTATTGAACTTTTTACCATAAACTTATTTCTCACTATGAACACGTACATTTTCTCTGGGTGGACCCGTAAAGTATGATTATGAGGAAGCTTTATTTCTTTTCTATATCCACCCACATGATCAGCCTTAACGCCCATGCATGCTCTGACTAGGGGTCTATATTCTATGAACTTTCTTAAAAAATAAGTATTTAATTCAATCGAATAAAACTTATAAAGATAAATCTAAATCAAACTCTTTACATTGTGTTATTTACTGGGTTTTAGGGTTTTTTTTTTCAATAGTCAATTTTTTTAAAATATTTTTTTAATAATTATTAAATTTTATATTTTAATAATTGATTAAAATTAAGAACTAAAACTATTTTGATTTTTTTTTCAAACAATAATTAATCAAATATGTATTGCAATTCTAAATTTTAAATAACATAAAAAATAACATAATTATTTATTATTTAATTCCCTATCAATTTAACATACATAAATAAATTCTTAATATAAATAATAAAACTTGAATTACATATTTTTATGAAATTCAGAATAAATATTACATAAAATTAGGAATTAATTGAACCAACTTATAAAACTTTAATTATATAATTATTTTTTACTTAATAAAAATATTATTATAAAAATAAAATATAATATAATATAAATATGGATTATATTAATTTATATAAAAAAAATTAGTATTAAGAGTCAGAATCAACCCAAAATGAATTGATTTTATAATTATACAATCTAAATTAATCTAATAATAGTGAAAAAAACTCAATATTTAGATAATATGCATTTGGATCAAATTAGTTAAATTTTAAACATCCACGACTCTATATCAAGGTGATAAAAACTAAGTTTCTCACATCTATAGAATTGATAATTCAGGCTTCAATAGAAGCTATTTTTCATTTCATACGAAGTAGTGTGGATAATTAATTTAAAATATAATAACTATGAATTTTTAAATTTTTTAGAAAATTTATATAAGTGATTTGATAAGATATTGTTTTTTATAACTAATTCATAATTTTCAATTTTTAATTTTTTAAACTCTAAAATTCAATTCCAAATTTATTTTTGATAAAGTTTTATTAAATTTTAACTTTCTAATTATTTTGAGTATGATTGAGTTATTAACCGTTAGTTTTAAAAAATAAAATTTAATTTTAAAATTAATTATTTACATTTTAAAAATAGTTTGTCAAAACGAATATAATTTAAAAATTAAAAATTAAAATAATTATAAAAAAACTAAACATATATATATATATATATATATATATATATATATATATATATATATATATTCTACTGAGAATGAATTATGCTTGCTTTTGATAAAAAAAAAAGCAATTACACAAGTTCTTAAAATAAAATCTAGCAAGATAAGAAAAGCACCAAAGTGGGGCCCACAGGGAGGTCCAAACACTGGGATATTTCAGAAGCGACCCTTCAATATGGTGGAGGGTGTCGAGTGATTAGGGTCCTACCCGCACAAAAGCTAAACCAGCATACCACATGTTGGGCATATCAAGTAGGTAGGAGTTGATCTAATAATAGCTTTTAATATTTTCAATCTAAATAAAATAATATTAATATTAACTAGCTCCCTAGATTCTATGTCAGATTCTACTTTTATACTTTATTTGTCATTCTCTGGGACTATTCACTTATGGAAGCTTAAAACTCAGCTCTATAAAAACTAAAAAGGTTTCATCATTATACATTCACACGATCACGCCCACATTAGAACAAACAAATAGCTGAGGACCACACTGTTTTTTTTTTTTTTTTTGTAAGTTTTTGGGTGTATCGATATTCAATGAGTTTTCAATCATGATGCTCCAGAAACACTAACTCAAACACACATGCTTTTGTGTAAAATAAACATTTTTTTTCTTTTAACTGTATGTATTATAAAACATTCATCATTTAAAAGGTTTGTTCTATCACTTGATAGTATATATTTATTAGTTATAACTTATACATATAATATTATAATTTATATCAATTAAATATAAAAGTTTTTTCAAAAACTTTACAATGTATCTATAAAATTAAATTTATTTTTAATATGATTCATTGATAATAATACATGTATAATTTATTTTAGTAATAATTTTATAATTATTCTTAGTATTTTGTTGATCATAGATAGATATTTACTACTCATTAACATTTACTCAATGGTAAAGATTTTTACATCCGTTTAAATTTTTGGATTTGATAATTAATAATTTTTTAAAATTTATTAAGATAGGAAGTTTATATTCAAATCATATTAATATAAATTATTAAAATATAAATATTTAAACCAACGCATTCGGCCTCAATGACATCAACTACTTATAAATATATAAAGTATAGTTTGAGTTTTAGATATTTTGTACTTTAAATAACTATAATTTTTTATGTTATAAATTATAATTTTATTATAATTGACATGATTCATAATTGTCTAAATAATATTGTAATTTGTGGGACAATGTGCGGATCTAGTCAGCAAACTATGCATCTTCGATTCTGAAAATATAATTTTTATGCATCTTCCATTCTCAATATTTAATTGTCTTTCATCACAGTTGTGGAGGTGAAAGAAACTGCAGGCCGAACAAATTTAAGGCTTTTAAGCTGTGATTGCCTAGAAATGATGTCAGCAATTTTGACCAACCAAGAAGAAGGTTTGCCGAGAAATGAAAAATTAATTAAGGAATTGTCAGAAGTGGGATTTGAACCCACGCCCTCTTTCGAGGACCAGAACTTGAGTCTGGCGCCTTAGACCACTCGGCCATCCTGACAGACATGAACTACTCTTGAATATTTCATTATAACTTAAAATATTTCTGATATGGAATTTTAGGATCATGAGTTGGAAGGGGAGGAAACTTGTATGTATTTTATTTGACACGGTAACCGAATCTTTTAACTTATAATCTGATATGTAATCTTCTAGTGGTCTACTTAAGTTATCTTATATTATTTTACTTTATTTTTAAAGATACTAGAGAATAATAATACATTATTTATTAAAATATTTCAATTATCTTTAATGGATTTAAATATAAAATATAAAAATAAGATTTATAATTATTTATAATTGAGTTTAATAAAAAATAATATAATATATTTTTAAAATTAGGTTTATTCGGATTATAATCTAAATAAAGATTTAATAAAATGGGATAATATTTAAATAATATAAAACAATATGATATCATGAATTTATTACTGTTCATTTTATATCTATTGTGTATCTGTTAAAAACAATTTCATATATGTGATAATCTTGAAAGTACTTTTAATATTTTTTTATATATGTTTGACCTCGAATCACTTTTTATTATTAAAATTCAAAATGTTGTTACCAAATTATATTAAATAAAAGGGAAATAAAGAGAGAGAATTTTATAAACTTATTTAAAAATTGTTTTGTTGGGTTAATTAATATTGTGTTTCCTTCTGTCTAGTTTCCAAATAGTTGTTTGTTTCTATTATTAAGACCAAAAAGAAGAAACCTTCACAACAAAAACATAATAGAGTTATTGCATTTTTAATGGAAAGATGAACATTACCAAGCAAAATTATCTGTTAACTTATTAAGACTTTCAAGAGTCGGAAAGAACAATCTGGCTGAGTTATAAAAGTCCTACATAAAATATGAATTAAACTATTTAAAAAACAGTACACATTCATGTGAATGGTCTCAACTGACGACAACATCCATTGAGGTTTTATAACAGTACTGATATGCTTTACAAGCAACAATCTAATGGCTCAAAAAAAAAAAACTGAAAAAATGTAGGATATATTTGCTTGTCTAAATCTGATAGTCATTAAGCGTGACGTGCTGGTGTTCGCTTTTAGCTAGAACTAGAAGCCTTAAAGCTAGAGCTTGTTTAACAAAAATCGTTGGGCTAAAGCATTTCATATTCATATGTCATCTGTCTTCTCACTCATTATGTCTTGGCCGCCCCACTTCCGCATCCTTTCTGTGGTTTGTTCCACCTGTACAAAAGGATTAATGTTAAAAGTATGTTTTCTCAAATCTATGTTTACTTCAATATTAAAAACAAAACTCTATGTTTGTTTATGTAACAACCCAACACAATCCCAAATATTTATCATCTCTCCAAAATTAACCAGGAGTTTTCAGTTTCATTCACCACACATTTGAAAAGTTTCATGACACCCCTAGAGAGAAGAGCAGCCGGATATCTATGCTTTGGTTTTATTCCTTATCCTTAATCCTCTTACTCTAGTCCTTTAGTTTTAGAAATAAGAGTAAACAGTGAATCAAAACTGCAAGTTTTTCGTCAATTCAAATCCCAATTTGAATAGATTTGATGATTTTTATTCTAAAACCAACTCGATGAATTAATCAATTCAAAGTAATCCAAATTCTAACATAGATGTTTTCCGATAAAATAAGATCGGATTTAACTTGAAATTTATTTATGAATTATTATCATATATAAAACACAATACATACATTATTTTAATTTTAAATTGGTACATTTCTAAGAAAACTTATTATTTATAGTCAACTAAGTAAATCACAAGAATATGACATATGTTTGAAGACTTGTTAATTATTATAAAGATCTAAAATTTATATTTTATTGTTTAAATTAAAATATTAATTTAATGTATCTGTAATATGTATTACATTTAAATATAACACATTATAAAATAAAATATGTATTTTTTTATAATTTTAGTAATAATTCAATACCAAATCGAATTTAACGGATTATAAAATATATCAATCCAAATTTGAACCGAATACAAATGGATTATATAGTTTTTAACCAGAATCTGATTTGACTATCAAATCTTCCAATCAAATCAAATCCAAATTTAAGAGATTTGATCAAATTTTTCGGTTAGGTAAATTCATCCTATTATTTGCTTACCCCTACTTAGCAATTGCACTTTAATCCTTAGCTATTAGGGTCAAGGGACAATTTTGTCTTAGTAAAGGAATAAAGTTTGTCAAATTTAAAAGCTAAGGAATAAAGTTTTGGCAGAGTGTTTATTTATAAGATTTACCTCCTTGTTCCAATTAGTTCGGTAGAGTACAATCAAGAGTAAGATGGTTTGTAGAGCTGTTCCACATATCATGCCCGTCCAAATTCCCTTAAAGAATCAAAAGCAACATAATTAATTAGTTATAAGACTCAAAATTGCAGGAAACAATTCAAGGTCCAAAGGTACCAAATAAATTTAAAATATTGATTACCGTTACTCCCATATTAGCTTTGTAACCAAGAAGAAAACCAAGTGGGAGTCCAAAGACGTAATAGCAACCCAAGTTGATATAAGCTACTAATGCTTGCCATCCACCTCCTATAGCGACACCTGCAACAAATATACCAGGAATTCAAGTTCTCGGATAAATCGAGATCAGCATTAGTAAGAGTAGCATCCATGTAACTATATATGATTAGAAACCTGAAATCACAGGTTGGACGCTGTTGAGAACCATGGTCACACCAAGAAGAAATGCGAGACTAGACACAGCCTTTTGCACTTCTTTGCTGTTGGTGAAGATCACAGCAAAATAATCTTTGGTTATTAAGACGACAATCATGAAAAAAATTCCAATGAAGAAAGATTGAAGAACTGTCACATAGACACTGTATTTTGCCCCTCTTGGATGTCCCATTCCTAATTCATTGGAAACTCGGACGCTGGAAACAAAGTAGAAGCAAAATGAGCTAAAGATTTTAAGCACTAAAACCATGATCATAGTCACCTATTAAGTAAATAGAAACTTGGTTTGATCAGAACAGTAATGCATTATGTTAAGCCAAACATGGACCAATTTAGTGTTTTCAATGAGAAGCCACAAATAGTTTACTGGTTCAATAGCAGAAAACAAGTTAGCCCCACAAATCACAGCTCATTTATTTCAACCTATCTTTGAGCTATTGATGAATATACCTGACAGCAGCATTTATTCCAATGAACAACATTGCTTCCCATCCATTCAAATTCATGCTGGGAAAGAAAAAAAACAAATGAGTATAAAAGCACAAAAAAAAACCTCTATAGTTCCAAACTTCCAATCACATTAATAAATATAAGTAAAGATTGTGTATATAGCATTTTAACTGAAAGATATGGTTCATGAGTGATGAATATACTAATATATTATTATAAATTTATCTTAACACAGATACCATATAATTATCTTGCATAAATGAAAAGACCCTGACTTAGTAAATTTGATCTTACCAAACAGAAAGTGAGTCAACAGCAATTACTGCATTGTTAAGATGGCCTGTAAGTATGATTATACTCATCATATACCAAACCTCAAGGCAAAGCATGACAGCAGATGCTAAGGATAGTCTTACAAAAGCCCAAATATCTTTGAAAGCCAACCAAGACAATCCATTCCAACCTTCATTGCTCCAACCTAAGACGTAACCAACTTGAACAAATACAATTATCCAACTTGTTAAGTCAAACGCGATGGCTGCACCCATTATACCCCAATCAAAGGCATAAATGAAGACCCAAAGAAATACAATGTGCAAAACTAGAGCTGCAAAACCAATCCACGCAAGCGCATTAACCTTGGATTGTGCTTGCAAGAACTTTTGGGTTGGAAAATTGATGGCAAGTGAGAATAGTTGAGGAATGACTAATATAGTAAACTTTCCAGCTAGGTCAGCTACCTCATCAGCTTGCCCCAAAACTTTTAAAATTGGGGCTGCAAAAATATAAACAGGTAAGAGTATTATACAGCTCACAAATAATATTATCCATGACCTTTGCATGTAAACTCCAAGCAATTGAGTTTGTCCTGCACCAAATGCTTGACCACATAGTGTTTCTGTTGCACTCCCCATACCAAGCTGTACAATTTTTGTAAATAGCCACTTAGATTCCATTAACTACACAAGTTTACTAATTGATTTTTTTTCTTTTTTCTTTTTTAATACTGCTGAAACTCATGTTCAACTTACTTATTGCCTCTTAAGTTACTAAGACAAGAAGCTAGAAATTATACTCTCAACCAATTACCAATAAAAATTCGTTGTTGGTTTGACTTTACATAGAGAAAATAACACATTTTTAATTAAATGTTTGCACCAAACATGTGATTGGCATAGTGGTACACTTTGTAGTTTACTAATAAGACTCATTTTTCTCCGTTTAAACTTACTGATTTGAATCACACCAATTATCATTTGATTCAAAAATTATATAGGCATATGTAATGTTTTCACTGTGTCCTGTAGGATGAATCGGAAAGAAAATGGATATGCTATTAGAGATAGGACAGATCAGAAGAACGAATTCATAGTTGGGGCGGGGAGCTGAACCAAAACTTTTATTAATGGAGTGGATCCTCTACTGTTTTTTTTTTTTAGATTGATCTTTACGAATTAATGATTATTTTTTTCTTTTAAATTTTATTTATAATAAAAAATCTATTAATGGTAAAGAATGATTATATAATTATATAAAAAAAATTGTCATCATGCCGTATTATACACTTAACTTAATCTCCATCAAAATTTCTTAATTTAAAATTATATACCTTAACTTTCTTTTTCCTCATACGTAAGAAATGTATAAAAGTAAATTAATTATTGATTTAAATAAATATTTATAATAAAATTATTTTAATAGGTAATAAAACTGCATAAAATAATACTATTATTTTGATGTGTAAATTTTATACAAGTATATTAAATAAAGTGTCACCAAATAAAATACTGTACAGATTAACTTATAAGATTTACGTGTAGAAGTAAAAGGAAATGCCGGTTAAAATAATGATAGCAATAGAGAATATGAATACAACTCAATCAAAGTTCCGTAGAAATATACAAAATTGCGTATATACACCCACAAAAGATATAATGTCAAGGAATATAGGTTTGTGCATATGCTAAAATTGATTTCGGTTAGTTTTTTAAAAAAATTGCATTTGGAATAAGCACATAATACAAAATTTACTTTATGAGGGCAAAGATTTTTTTTTCCTTTCCGTATTTGGTTTAGAAGAAGCGCTTTTATAACAAGCAGAAACAAACCGACCTAACAATTAGAAAATAGAATTAGGGAGCGAGAGACTAACCATGAAGCCAAAAGAGAAGGTACCGATAACAGAAAGAGAGATGGTGATGGCTGAGAGCTCAAGCTCACCAATATGGCCAACGAAGATGTTAGTAACGGAGTTAATACCATAGTTGTAAAGTATCGTCCAAGCCACAGGACCCGCTATTGTCCACAACTTCACCGTCTCTTTCCAAAATACCGATTTCATGTCGCTCAAATTCTTCACCGGCTCGTAGTCTCCAGCGAATGCTCCGTTCGCCGGCAGTAGTGGCGTCTCCATTTCTCCGGCAGAAGAACGAACGTACCGAGCTGAGCTCGAAAGAACCGGTGATTGATAATGATAGGAGCACTACGTGGCTTGAATCTTATGTTGTTGGAAGTTGGAACTAGAAAACTTTGAGAGTAGGTTTTTGTTAACCAAGTCAGAAAACGTTGCGCTCTCTCTCTTATTTGTATAAAAAAATTATATATTTACTGGAGTGATTAAAATATAAAATTAATATAATTATTTTAAAAAAACATAAATATTTAATATTCTATAAAAAACAAATAATATAATTAATATGAATATACACAAAAATAATAAATAAAAATCCATATTTCTATGCAGTAAAAAACCAATTGAAGTTCCTTATTTTTTTTTAAATATTTTAATTTCTTATTTTTTTAAAATATATTATTAAATTCTTATTCATTCTTTTAGATGTATATAAATTTATTTTAAATTAATTATTTTAATATTATTATCACTTAAACATATAAAATTGATGTGTTATGAAAAATAAATAATTTTTTCATAAATAAAAATAAGGGATATTATTTTTTGAAAGAAAATAAATATTTTTATATTAATAAATTTATCTCTTTACGTTAATTTAATGTTTAAATAGTAAAAAATTTAAAATAATTAATTTATAATATACTTACTATATTTTGAAAATAAGTAATAAACTTATGTATTTAAACAAAATAAGAAAATGCATCCTTTAAATTAGTTATGTATCATAATTTATCTCATAATTATTTTGATATTTTATTTTTATAATTTAACACTTAAATGTATAATAATTTGATACATATAATATTTTTATAATTTAAATTATAATTTTCTTGTATGCTTATGGTAAATAACACTAATACTTGACAGCAAAACAAATTATATATATATATATATATATATGAATTAAAAAATGAATATTACATAAAATTAGTGAAATCGGTCCTATAATTAATTTAAAGATCCTGTTTTTATTATATACAATTCTATACGTCTAATTATATGTAATAAATATCATGCCATACAATTTTATATTTATATTTAATTTGATTTATCGTTAAATTAAAAATAAAATTAAGATGTTAGATATGTAAGTTGAGAATTAAATATTATACTTTTGGCTAATAAAATTACATCATTGTCAACTCATCCAACAAATCAAACTTATTTAAATATAATCGAACTTTAATTCAAGTTAAATAAAATTAGATTATTCAAACTTTTACCGAATCGAATTAAGTTTACATTAGGATGATAGTTGCTAAAATAAGTGGAGAAAAAAATTAAAATGTTAAATTTTTGTCTACGTTTATTATTCATTACTTATTACTGATAAACAATATGTAATATAGGTGATTTTAATTGCATGTATATGACATTTTGTCGTCTGAGCAAATAAGGACTGCTTGGTGTAATTATCATTGTATTGCTGTAACAGGTGATCACATTTATTAGTATACGACTATACGACGTGTACTAATTTGCACCAACTATTTTACCAACCATCGACATGCCTCACGAGACTATGAGTAAGAAAAAGGATTTTTTTCTTTTTTTTAGTGAAAGACAAAGGAAAAGTTATATTCGATATATATATGTAGTCTTTTTTCTATAAATACATATAGATATTGTTAACCGCCAATGTCATATATTAAATATTTTTTAGTTACGAATATTGAAATTAAAATTATTGTTTTTTACAATAATTTTATAAACCAACAACATATATTTTGATCATATTAACTAATATATTAGTATTAGCATAAAAGTAAGATATTTAAAGTAATTATTTGATCATTTGTTGATATAGAAATAAGTATATTATGATATATATTAATACATACACCAAATAATAGTAAAAAGCTTTTCCAAAATAGTGAAAGAGCTCTAAAATCACTTAATTTTTAAAAGTTTCATTTCACTTTGTATTTTTTAAAAGTTAATAATATTATCACAATAGAAATTGATAATATTATAAAAATGTTTAATTAATAATAATTTTATTTAAAAATGATAGTATAATTAATATTAATAATAAAATATATATTTTTATTATGATAATAAAAAATTTATTAATATATTTTAAATCTATCACTTATTTTTAAATTCTTTATAAATATTATAGACTAATTATTTTAATTTTATTAGTATTTAAAATCTTATTAACTAAAGTATATCAAATTTTTGGAAGATTTTCATGACCCACCTTCCAAAATACTATTAAAAAATCTAGTACTATTTTATGCTTTAAAGATTATTTATTTCACTGTAATCTTTATAACGGTATGGCAGTATGTTAGTGTTTTAACGATTATTAATATATTTAGTATTTTTCATAATTTTTTAAATAAATATAATACTATAATTTTTATACTTTAATTTATATATAACTTATTTATTTACGTATTTTTATTTTTAATTTCATAAAAATTATATATTATTTATCTTCTTAAACACACACACATATATATATATATATATTATGTTTTTTATTATTAAAAATAAAAATGAAATTTGTATAAGTATATAAGGTTGGATGATAATGGATAGCAAATAACTTTTATATATAAAAGCGGCTATAACATAAAGAGTACATATTTGAATTCAAAATATTAGCATGTTTAGATAGTTTAGATTTTTCTTTATTTATAATTGAAGAATTTAAGTTTGTTATTTAGTTTAACTATTTTTCTTTTACATTTTATATAATCTATAAATATTTTATTAATACTAGTGATATTAGATTTATTGAGTAAACATTCAACATCACTTTCCTCAAATCAATGCGAGACTTATTAAATTATCTACTAATAATTGTAGTCAACAATTGCAATAAATGTCAAATAGAAATGGATTATCGTTGTCACTTTCAGAGTCATTAAGTGTAGTGTTGAAATCTCTTCTAGTTTTGTTGTTCTTGTTACATTGAAGTCTAGTGTGTTTAGATTTCTTATCATAAAACTTACAAATTTGAGTTATCTCAATATCTAATCCTTTTGACAACTTGGTTGTCTTCTGTTTGAAAGATTATTTTTGTTAAGAATTTTGTTCAATCTTTTGATTAAGAGTATTAATTCTTCATCATCATTGTCACTGTCTTCAACCATAACAGTTTTGAAAATAATACCTTTGTTCTTCGGAGGTTTTTGAAAACTCATTTGTTAAGTATTTCTAACATCATCTAAAAGATTTGAAGTGAGCCAACCAGTTCCTCTATTTTAATGGTGTCCACATCCTTACTTTCGTCAATGATAGTGACTTTTGCATAAAAACAATTTGATAATAAGTAGAGAATATTTTGAACTATTCTAAAATCATTAATTTTCTCTACAAAATTGGTAGATGTATTGGTAATATCACACAATCTAATATAAAATTCAGAGAAAATTTAATCTTCTTTTATCCTAGGATTTTCAAATTAACTATCAGGCATGCAAACTTTAGTTCGTTTAACTTGTGTGTTTCCTCATAAGCAATCTCTAAAATAATTCATGTATTCTTAGAGTATCAATATGAGAGATACAAAGAAACTCATTAGTAGACATAATACTAAAAATAAAATTAATACCTTTTTAATTCCAATTGTTAGTAGTTTTATCTTAATTGGTCCATTATTTTTTTAGGTTTAGAAGTGACTAAATTATATTTGGTAACTGTATATGGTATCCAATCATAAAGTATAGAATTCTAGACACTTTCGTCTATAGATTGTAGAAATTCTCTCATACAAGCCTTCAAATATGGATAATTAGAATTATCAAAGTAAGGTACACAGATTGTAGATAAACCCTCTCTTAAATGATCTATAACAAGGTCCTAAGTATACTAAATATATCAAGTGATCATCTACTCTGATACTAATTGAAAGAAAACTATTTGTTTAGTTAGAACCGTGTTAACTAGAGAAGGTTGTGAAAAGATAATCAATGGAAGTATAACAAATTAAAAATTCACGTAATGACCATATATACAATCACTTGTAAATAAAGTAATGCAGAAATATAAAGATTGACACACAAGTTTTTTAGGTGAAAATAACTTAGGTCGTACCAATAACCTAAGAGGAAAATCACCGGTCTATCAGACCATCTAATTATTCACTATGAAAAGTGAGATCCAATTACAAGGTTATGACTTAAACTACCTATTAAGGTAATGCTCCTAAGTAATCTACTTACAAGCCTCTACTTTCATCATAGTTTCTACAAGAAAAATGTTTGGATCTTGACCAACATTCTGATAACTTGAATTATACAAGCAATCAAATTTGTTCAACTAATACCTTAAAGATTAGCACAATAACATAAATGTAAGTATTTGTGTCCTAAACCAGATTCAATAATGAATAATCCTAACTAAATGATTTAACATATCAGCAGATAAAACAATATCAACTAACAACCCTAGAACAATAAATTTAAACACAAGTTCAATAAAGATAACTTATTTAATTATTAATACTCAAACTAAATAATTATGATATATCACACACAATTATTTGATCAAACAATTTAAGAGCGAAAATAAAGAAGAAATTAAAAGAATATATGACCTAACTATTATAAACAAATTAAGCTTATTAATCAATCAAATACAATTACAAATATTTGATAAATTAACTAAACAAAGAAGTCTAACGAATTATGATTTTATATTTTCAAAACAAAATAGATTAATATGAAAAAAATAATGTTTTTGTGTGATTAACAAAATTGTGAACCAATGATATAATTAAATAATATGAGTTGAAATTCTTGATCAAAGGTTAATTAAAAAACTATCCTTAAAATTATTTAGAATAACTTAAAAACATAAGGATAATATAGTAAAAATACTAATTGATTCGAGTAAAAATTAGGTTAAATTTAAAAATATGATCACTCGATCAATCGATTATGAATAGTTCGATCGATCTAGTTAAATCTGGATCGATTTAGTGAAAAATTAATTAATTTAGAAATAAATGGATTGATTTAGTTCTCGATCGATCGATTTAGTCATATTAAAAATTAATTGAGACGATTTTGATTAACCTCGATTGATTTAGTCACCTGAGCAATCAAGTAACCTATTTGAACAATGTTTGTATGTATCTAATACAAAATCTAACGTGCACAGGATAAAGATATACTTGATATGTGATTGTTGAGGTTCCATAGTTTCTTCATTTTGAAAATATTTTTGAAATACACACCTATAAAACTAATATTACTTATAAATATTTTGTTCATGAATATCGACAACACTCACAAACCATATATAATAAATATATTTGTTATGAATTCTTATTTTGTATAATGTAACTATTTTTATTAAATTGAGTATGATAATTCATACAATTAATGATTACTCTTTTAATGAGTAATTATTAAATGAGAAATCATACATATCGTCTTATTATATTTGAGATCACTTATAAATAATCACGTGTTAAGTTCATATATGTCATTTCTATTATATTTGTTTTATTTGTTAAATAAATTATGACTCATATTTAGATTATGTGTCACACTCATAAAATGTCATATCCATTGTTCACAAAATAATAATTATTATGTATATGTTTTTCGCTAAAGTAAAAATTAATTTTTTACTAATAAAATAATTATTTTTATATATTTATTATTCACTAAAATAACAAATTAATTAGCTATTTTTTATAAGATTATCACACTTTTATATAAAAAAAATTAATATTAATTATTCATGTTGTATAGATAAAGATTTTTTTTCTTTTATTTTTAACGTAAAATTTGTTAAAATAATAATAATTAAATAATATTATTATATATTAATAAATTTAAATCAACAACCCTTATATTTTGCACAAATCCAAAACTAACTTATATAAAACGAACAACTATGAATAGTAAACTAGAAGCCCATATATATATTATTTTTTGAAATTATGGTAAGATTAAAATTTTCTTATATCTTTCGGTTTTTATTACTTTTTAAATTTTTGTTTGTTTTAAATTTTTTCTATCAATAAATATTAAAATGTTTCTATAATAGATATATAATATTAATTTTTGTAATTTATATTTTATTATGTCTTGATATATTATAATTTTTTAATCGCATAAAAAATATTATACTTATAATGCTTGACATTAAGGGTGACATTTGATATTATTCTTGCATAAAAATTTAATACTTGACATTAAGGGTGACATTTTATATTGTTCTTGCATAAAAATTTAATAAATGAGAGATATTCAATCCATTTAATTATTATTATATCATATTTATGTGAATTTATTATTTTCATGTCAAGATCATATCATAACATAATTAAAAATAATTAAGTCAAATTAATTTCTTAATACAATTATTATTTTTATTTAAAAATTTATATTCTAATTAAAAAAATGATAGATTGTTTACTTAAATTTAATGCATTAATATTTATTAATCATTATAATAATAATAGATATAGTAAGAAATATTAAAATAAAATAAATTATATTATTGTAAAAAAGATCGATAAGTAAACAAAAAAAATTATATTACTTATTTATTGTTATTAGAATTTTTAACTCTAAAAAAAATATTTTAAAAAAAAAGTGAAGTAAGAATTTAATTATAATAGATAATTTATGTTTAATATTTTATCAATCAATAATTATATAATAAATTATTTAGTATTAATTTAATTATAATTATAATAGATAATTTATGTTTAATATTTTATCATGAATAATTATATAATAAATTATTTAGTAAGAATTTAATTATAATTATAATAGATAATTTATGTTTAATATTTTATCGATGTACAATTATATAATAAATTATTTATTTGATTTGGTAACACTTTTTTTAATAATTAAATTATATTCAAATACCATGCATGGTACTTATTCAAAACTAGTATATTAAAAGCGTGGTGTGTAGTCGTTTTTATTTTTTTAAGTTTAGTTAGTTTTTTAAATATAGTTATCAATTATAAATTTTTTAATAATTTTATTGTATTAATTTTTTTTTTATTTTTCAATAATTATTTTAATCACGTTAATATTGAGAGCTAATTTATCTAATAAATGAATCAAATTTAATCAATTTATTCATGAGTGAATCATATTTATGAAACTAATTATTTGTGTCGATATCATATCATCTATCATATTAAATTAAAAAATAATTAATTAATATAACTTATTTTTAAGAAAAATTATTTTTTAAAAAATGCTTAATAAATTCCATTAAATCATAACTATTCGGTTTATATAGGATTAACTTATTAGTTAATACTAAAAATATTAATTAAATAAATCCATATTATGTTTTTTATTAAATAAAGTTATATAAATTTTGTTAATATGGTGTTAAATTATTCATATTTGTTTCGCATTTAAATTTTATTTCTTATAAAATAATTATAATTTTATATTTATTGTTCAATAAAATAAAAATTAATTAACTATTTATTTTAAAAATATTCTTATAAATCAATTAAAAAAATTAATATCAAATTTTTAAATTTTATTTTTAAAAATATATAATTTTTCGTGTTCAAGTATATATATATATTATTTTATAACATAAAAATATTTAAAAAGTTAAAATATATGAAGAATTATATCATATAAATATTAAAGGGTTAAATACTCGATACTACAGTATCAAATTTAAATCTCACTTTGAGAATTAAAACCCAAATATTTGATTAATTGCTTACACACAGTCAAAAACCAATTATCTATGAATCCACGCATGAGTTTTAGGTGCCTATAATTAGTATCATGATCATTTGTCTAATTAATATAATTATTCAAAAAAATCAATCAAATTTATCTATTTTTATTAATTTAATATTATTTATATTATATTTAAAAATCTCATATGATTTGATAATATAATAAATCTAAATCAATATATATTCGACGATATCGAATCTTTTGAATGAGATAAATTTGGATTGATCTTAAAACTCATACTTATTTTTTGTAAAATTTTATTTTTATTATTATTAACAAGTGATAAAGTTGATTTTTTTCGAATTCTATTAAATAAATAGTATTTTAACTTGAATAAGTTGTAATTAAAATAATCGAATAAAAAAATTAAATAAAATTATAAAAAATAATTATTTGTTTTTATGCAATTGTTTTTATAATAATAATAATATGATTAATTTGTCATCAAAAAAATAATTAAGATATTTAAGTGTCTTTTTTAAAATAAGTATGAAATTTATGCAATCACTCAATTTTAAATTTATACATCTTTAACAAAATTTATTATTTATAGTTATCACTATGAGAATCACAGAAATAAAAGATATACTTGAAGATATTAAATTATAATAAATATTTAAAATTTATATTTTATTAATTCATTTAAAATAATAATTTAATGTGATTGTGATATATATAATATTTAAATATATCACGTTATAAAATGAAATATATTTATTTATAATTTTAATAATAATTCAATTTAGATAGAAGTGTAATATATTATAATTCTATAAATCTAAATCAGAATAAATTATATATTTTTAAATTCAAATTTAATTCGATTATAACTTCGAATTCAATCTAATCTAACTATAATTTCAAAATCGATTTAATCCAACTATAATTTTGAAATGGTCTATATCTCATATAAGAGCAAATGTATCAATTTAAGTAAATTAATGGTATTATTTTATCACTCCAATTTTTAATTTCATGCATAAAGAGCATCTCATCACAATTTTAGACTATTTTTTTTAATTAATAAAAAAGAAAGAGAAAAAACAAAGAAATTGTAGCATTCAATTTTAACAAAAGTGAAAAGATTTGAGAATAAATGAAAGCAAGCAACCTGTCATTGTTAATGAGAAAGTGTTCTCTATATTGTAATTAGTTTCATCATTTTTCTCTTGATTACAAAAACAACCTACATACAAATATATAGGGTACCAAAAGAAATCCTAGACCTAACCTAAGTTGCAAGATGACTACACTTGTCATCAGATCCTTACAACTTATTTATTGTCAGCTGTCTACTGCTTCTTAACAACTCATTTATTATTCTACAACTCCTTTAACATTCTCCTTCAAATCGAGCTAGGTGAGTGGCCAGACAGTCAACTTTAGCTCCAATCGAGAGAAGAATTGAACACTTAAAAATTTTGGGAATATATCTGCAGCTTGATCATAGGATGGTACAAACCTAATTTAAATTAGGTTTTTTTGAATTAGATCACGAATGAAATGTATGTCCAATTTCACATGTTTAGTTCTAGCATGAAGCACAAGGTTTGAAGTAAGTGTGATGGTACTCTGATTGTCCACCCAAATTGTAGGAGTACAAAGGAGTTTGAGATGTAACTCCTCGAGCAAAGCATGAAGCCATATTACCTCTGAAGTAGCATTAGCCAAGCTATAGTATTCCGCTTTAGTACTTGAACGAGATACTGAGGATTGCTTCTTTGAAGACCATGAGACAAGATTTTTACCAAGAAAAATACAGAAACCAGTGATGAATTTTCTATCATCAACATTAACTCCCTAATTAACATCTGAGAATCCTATCAGATCAAGACTGTGTCCCTTAGTAAAATGAATCTCATGATTGATTTTTCTGACCAAGTACCTGAGAATCTTTTTCACTGCCTTACAATGTTCATCTAAAAGACAATGCATGAACTGGCATACTCTATTAACATTGTAGGCAATTTCTAGCCTAGTGAGGGTAACATATTGAAGAGCACAAACTATACTCCTATAAAAAGTAGGATCAAATGTAGGCATATCCTGAAACTTAGATAATTTCAGTGAAGAAACCATTGGTATGGGCAGACTCTTAGCTTGAGACATTGCAACTCAAGTGAGAAGATCTTTAATATATATCCCTTGACTGAGATGAAGACCAGAGTTGGTGTGAGTAACCTCCAATCCAAGAAACTAATGGATTTCACCTAAATCTTTCAAAGAAAATTGCTTATCAAGATGAGTTATGATAGAATGAATGCCTTTGATGTCACTTATTGTGACTAATATATTATCAACATAAATAAGAAGCCAGATGCATCCAAGAGAGGTATTTTTGAAGAAGAGAGAGTTATATGCTCTTAAGCAAGAAAAACCATGACTGGGGAGAGTATGTTTGAGTTTTTCTGACCAAGCTCTCGGGGCTTGCTTAAGCCTATATAATGCTTTGATCAATCTACACACTTTCAAGGATTTTTCACTATCACCATCATTCCTTTATTAAAATCCTTGTAGTTGACTTATAAACACTTCCTTGTCCAAATCTTCATTTGGAAATGCATTGTTTACATCTAGTTGTTTTACTGTCCATCCTTGATTAACAGAGATAGAAAGCTCTATTCGTATGGTAGTTGGCTTCACAACAGGGCTGAAAGTCTCTGAAAAATCAAAGCCAGGTACTTGATCGTAGCCTTTAGTTACTAATCTAGCTTTATACCTAGCTATACTTCCATCTGAGTGTCTCTTGATCTTGAATACCCACTTACAACCAATAACCTTCTTATCAGCAAGTAGGTCATACAAGGCCCATGTATGATTCTTCATGAGAGCTATATACTCCTCCTCTATGAGCTTTTTCCAGTGCAGATTAAGAAGAGCCTTATTGTAAGAAGAGAGTTCTTGTGCGTCAATCACTATTGCATTGATGACTCTTGGCTTTAAGTTCCCAGTTCTTGACTTTGTGACCATAGGATGCTTGTTGAGAGTACCTATAATTGGATCATTCATATTAGTATTACCAATAGATTAAGGATATGTATTAGACTCAATTGGTAGTTCATCAACGAGGGGAGTGGTAGTATGATTAGAAGCTAAAGAAGGAATAAAAATAAGGGAGTGGTGAGGTGGATGAGATATTTGGTGAAAGTGTAAAGAGCTTGGAGTAGAATGAGAAGAGGGAGATTTAATAGGTGGGGTATGTTAGGATGAGGTAAAGTTGGAGTGTAATTGAGAAGGTAAAGTGAAAGTAGTGATTGGTGGAGGTTCCAGAATGGATGGTTGAGAGTGAGAATTATGATATCTAAAAGCTTGAGCAAAAGGGAATCTGCTTTCATCAAAGACCACACTTCTAGATATTATGACTCTACCATTTAACAACAATGTTTTATAGCCTTTGTACTTGCTATTGTAACCAAGAAAAGTGATTGGTTATGATCTATATTCCAACTTGTGCTTATTGAAAGGTCTAAGATAAGGATAGTAGAGACAACCAAAAGTTCTAAGGTGAAGATAGGTAAGCTTGGATTTGAAAAGAATTTCATAGGGAATTTTATGATTTAGGATCTTTTTTGGAAGCCTATTAGTGATATAAACTGAGATAGTGAAAGCATCGTCCCATAATCGAGTAGGCATGTTTGAGTGAGCTAACAAGGACAATGCTTATTTTTAGCAAGACCATTTTGTTAAGATGTATAGGGACAAGAGATTTTATGTAAAATGCCATGGTCACTGAAAAAGTTTTATAAGGCCTATGAACTCACCTTTTCTATCACTTTGAACCATTTTAATTTTGGATTGAAATTGAGTGGAAACAATGTTTTGTAAATGAATGAAAGCATTTTAAACTCCAGATTTTTGTTTAAGAAGATACAACCATGTATATCTACTATAATGGTTAACAAAAGTAACATAGTACTGAAAACCATTGGTGGATTTTTGTGGGGAAGAACCTCAAACATCAGTGTGAATAAGTTCAAAGTGATGTTGATACTCAATTTCGAACATAGGAAAAGGAAATTGATGACTCTTAGACTTTATACAGGAATCACATAAAATATTTTTATTCAAAACATCATGGAACTGATAATTCTTCATAAATATGCCAAGGACAGTTCTTATTACATTATTTGAAGCATGGCCTAATCTATTGTGCCAAAGTTGAAAAACTTGATTATTTCCTTTGACAAGAAGAGTTGAAGTGGTGGTTGAGTAAACAGTTTGAGATTTGAGAGGTTGGATGTCAAACTTGTAGAGTCCATCCTTAAGAGTATCTTTGAGGAGTGTTTGATAAGTGACATGATCCTTAACATAACAAAATTGGGGTGAAATTCAAAATATACAAAATTATCTTTGGAGAATTGTGAGACACTAATCAATTTCTTAGTTATCTTAGGAACATGAAGAAGATTAGTTAAGCGAAATGTTTTATGAGAATTATGAGACTTGATTTGTGAGCTACCAATTTGAGTAATGCACAAACCTGATCCATTCCCTACTTGAACCTTGTTCGTGCCTTGAAAGTCTGAAGTAATATTGAGATTACCAAGCTCACTTGTCAGATGGTTGGATGCTTCAGAATCTACATACCAAGACGTGTCTATTCTCGTGTCAGGTGAAGTTTGAGATACTGGATATGCTAGAAGTTTTGAGAGTTAGAAACCACAGTCTGAGTATTTGAAAGTGAGCCATAGTTGGGATCAAATCTGTAATAACACTTGTCAACAGTGTAATTTGTGTAATTACAAATCTGACATCCATTCATGTTTGAGCTTTTGAAATTCCTTCCTCCTTTTCCTTTATAAGAAAACCTGCCTCTTTCTCTTGAATTCTGAAAGTTGCTTCTTCCTATATCTCCTTGATGGTCATTTCTACTGTTATTGAATCTTCTTTGAAAGTTGGATTGAGTGACAACATTCACAAAGGGATTTGAGCCTTCAATGTTGACAAAATGATGTCCAACATTCTCAAACCTGGTTTCATAGCTTAGGAGCATAACATCAACTTCTCTGAATTTACATGGTTCTATCCTTAAGGTGGTTGCAACAACAATATGATCAAATTCACTTCCTAGTCCAGCAAGAACTTACACTACGTGATCATCCTCTGAGATTGGTTGACCAGTTGATGCTAGCATATCACAACAAGATTTTACCTTGTTCAGATAATCTCTCATAAATAAAGATCCATTTTTGATAGATGAGAGTTGAAGTTTATACTATATGTTTCTTACTGCAGATTGAGATGAGAAATTTATCTCTAGGACTTCCCAGATTTAAAAAGATGATTCTAGATCAACAATCATCACTAAAAGATTTTCAGATAGAGAGGACAGAAACTATGAGAAAAGGAGTTGATCTTGCATTGTTCGGCTCAAAAATTTGGATTAATCTCTTTTTAACCTGTTTATGTGTTCTTGTTAACTTTGTTAGAGTCTTATTGGTGGAAGGAAAAAAATACTCCAATCCATACCCCTACGAGAGCAGTGACCATTTAGTGTTTTGAAAGAAAATAGTTTGAATCATTTAATTTGAGAGAAATGAATTAATTTTGTAGTTGAATCACAACTCATTGGTGTTCATTGTTAGCTATTGTGAGCTAGAGAAAGAAAGGGAAATTATAGGAAAACGGAGAGGTATCAGCAGCTAAAAAACCCACAGCAGTTTTTTTTATTTTTTATTCTAGAGAAATTGCAATTTTATTTTTTTTGTTTTACACTATTTGGAGACGAAACACTAAGAGTCATAAACTGGTCTCTCAAAACTTTTAAGCCAACAGATTTCAAGTCTGTCAAGAAAGAAATAAGCCTCGGTAAACTGGTATACCGATAGCTCAAACGAAAGAACCAGCCACCTCGGATTCAGTTATCGAGCTAATAGAACCCCAAACCGAATCCAACTTCCAACCCGAGTCGGAGTCCGGTTCCTTGCAGAAGGACTTCGAAGTTGATGTTCATGAGGCTTCGAAGCTCAAAGGCCCTGACGCTCGGAAATGGTTCGTGAGACAGCTTATGCTTCCTGAGTGGATGATCGACGTCCCAGATCGATTGTCACATGACTGGTATGTATTTGCGAGACCATCTGGGAAAAGATGTTTTGTTGTTTCATCGAGTGGAACAACAATCAGTAGGCAAAGGACCTAAAACTAAAACTCAGCAACTGAGTTACCGTACAGAGTCAGCTTCCTCTACTTATTCATCTTCATCTGACGAAGAAGAAGAAGAAATGAAAATATATGAAGAGGAAAAAGCTTTGGTTTATAGGTTGAGAGAGAATCCCAATAAAAGTTTCAGACTTGCAGATCCTGTGTTCACATTTGCAGTGAATTCTGGGTCTGTTATTAAAGACAGAGAAAGCGAGTAGTCTCAGAAATCCAGAAGCAGAATTTTGAAGAATTGGGAAAACCCAAGTTGAACAAACCCAATTATTTTGAACCAGAATCGGTAAGCTCTGCACTGATACCATGAAAAGATTTGAGAACAACTGAAAGCAAGCAACCTGTCATTGTTAATGAGAAGGTGCTATCTATATTGTAATTAGCTTCAGCATTCTTCTATTGATTACAAAAACAACTTACATACAAATATATAGGGTATAAGAAGAAGAAGAAGAAACCCTAGAACTAACTTAAGCTGCAAGATGACTATACTTGTCATCAGAGCTCATTTATTGCAAACTCATTTATTATTATTCTGAGCTGTCTACAACTACTTTAACAAAAAGAACAGAACAACTCATCTATTTTCATCTTCATTCTCTTTTACGTTTTGTCCACCCCAAATTCGCATACGTTCATTCATTCGTGCCACCTGCAATTTCATTTCTAAATAATTATTTATGCAAAAAAAAAAAAAATCGGATGTGATGTATACTGTGAACTTATTGTTACCTCTTTGTCCCAGTTGGTTTTGTAAACAATGTACAAGAGAAGTAGTGTTTGGAGTCCTATTCCACATATCATGCCACCCCAAAGCCCCTGCATTGTTCATTATACAAATAAAGAGCCTTGTAATAATTATGTTTTGTTTCATTTGTGAATCTATTAAAAGTGAGTTTAGTAATAAAAAAAAAGATTTCAGAATAAAATGCTTTAAGCTCTTAAAGCAAGTATTAACAAAACAAAAAAATTATGTTTAATCGACAAGCTCTTTTTAAATGTTATAAGTACTTTTACGGAATTTAAAAAGCATAAACAAGGCCTAACATAAATGAAATTCATTGATGTGAAAATCTATTAAAGCTTATTAGTTATTACCATGACTCCAAAATTGGCCAAGTGACTAAGAAGATATCCAAGAGGGAGACCAAAAATGTAGTAACAACCCAAATTTATATAAGCTACTGTTGATTGCCATCCACCTCCAACAGCAACCCCTACAACACCAGAGTGTACAAAAGTTTTTATTTGTTTTTTATTTTGTAATAAAGCTATTGCAAAACAATATTGTGTTGCTTTCGCAACTAAGTGTGATTCAACGGTATAAAATTAATTCCGGTATGGAAACTATTTGAACACGTAGAATGTATGGATTCTAATCGGTACCCGAAATTACAGGCTGTATGCTGTTAAGAACCATAGTCACACCAAGAAGGTATGCTAGTTTAGACACAGCTTCTTGCAAAACCTCATCGCTTGTATAAATTACTGCAAATTTGTTTTTGGTTATTAAAATTACAACCATGAAGAAAATCCCAAGTAGCAGAGACTGAAAGACTGTCACATAAACAGAATATTTTGCTGCTCTTGGGCGTCCCATTCCAAGCTCATTGGAGACTCGCACACTGAATCCATAAAATATAAGCAAACTTGGAGGTTAGAAACTATGGCAAACTTATTTGCCATAAATAGAGTATCGATTTTAAATACTCCACGCATTTCATATATGTAAATTTCTTTTGGTATTCAAAAATATAATGTATATATTTATTTTTTATATCACACAAAAAATATTAAAAGTGAAACTATTTGAATAATTTCATCTTATATATTCTACAGATTTTTATTTTTAATTTAGAAGTTTTTTTTTCTTCGGATGTCCCTAAAGCATAAATAAATGTACTGAAGTGGTTTAATCAAAAGTAAGCTTAAGAGATTCATTTAAATATTTTGAGTAAAATTTGTTAAAATATTTTAAATAGCGAGCTTTTATTTGGTATGAAGTAAAAGTAAGTATTAATTCTTCAAGTAGCACTAGTATTTCTCAAAATTTAAAACGCACTTAACTTAAACATTGTTAACATCATTAAAAGTGCTTTAGAACATTCGAAAGCACTTTTATTCCAACTAAAAAGAAGCTCCAACAAAGAAAAAGATTGTAGTATCGGGTACATTACCTTATTGCGGCATTTATGCCAATAAACAGCATTCCTTCCCACCCATTGAGATTCAAGCTGGATAATAAAATCAAATTAAATGGATAAAATAAAACATTTATAGATTAATTAATCACAAAAGTTTGGGGAAAAAAATCAATATTGTAAATGATCTTTACCAAATAGAAAGAGAACCCACGGCAATTACAGCATTTTGTAATTTCCCGGTTAGAATAAAAATACTCATCATGTACCAAATTTCAAGGCAAAGCATCAAAGCAGAGGCAAATGACAATTTGGTAAAAGCCCATAAATCTCTAAATGCCAACAAAGAAAAACCTTTCCAAGCTTCTTTACACCAAACCATAACGTAAACAACTTGAGCAATTGCAATAAACCATCTTGTAGTATCAAATGCAATAGCTGCACCTAAAGTATGCAAACCCAAGTAGAAAATGAAGAACCAAAGCAAACCAATGTGTATGATTAAAGCTGAAACAGCAATCAAAGCAAGTACTTTAACTTTTCTTTGAGCTTGAAGGAACTTTTGGCAAGGAAAATTAATGGCTAAGGCAAATAATTGTGGGATTATTTGTAATGAGAAAGTGCCTGCAAGATCAGCTATTTCATCTTCTTGACCAAGTAGTTTTAAAACTGGTGTGGCAAAGATGTAAAGTGGCAATAGTAATAAACAAGAAGATAATAAGATTATCCATGAACGTTGTAAATAAACACCAAGCATATGAACTTGCCCTGCTCCAAATGCTTGTCCACAAAGTGTTTCTAATGCACTTCCCATACCAAGCTGCAAATTTATGTGTATTGGTAATTTAGTAGAAGCATAATTGATTCCTTTATCTGTGATGTATGATAATTAGCTACAAGACATTCACTAAGAAACAAAAATGCAACACGTGTGAAATTTAGAGCATGTTTGTTTATGCTTTTAAGATTATTTAAAAACACTTTTGACAAAAATAAATCATAAGTGTTTCAAGAATAAGAAAATGAACAATGGTTTAAGATAAGTGATTTAAAAATGAAGTGATTTTGCTGACAACAATTTAAAGTGACACTTTTACAATTAATTTAGGAGAGAGTCATACCCTCTAAATTACCTCTCTCAAAGTAAAGATCACTTATTTTTCCTAATAACACAAAATTTTAAAACCACTTTTTATGGGGATTATTAAACACTCGTTAAAGTGATGTAATTTATTTGAAACCACTTTCAGCTAAAAGAAGAAGCAGTTCTAAATGAACCCAATATATTTTACATCTATTTGCTTGTGCTTATGTCAAAAGTGTTTATTGTCAAATGTAGTTTTAAGAAAAAGTGTTTTCAAAAAGAACATAAAATTTGTTTTTTGAGAATTGAAAGCGCAACATAAAAAAAAAAGTTCTGTTCAAAAGTGCTTTTGTCTCGAAAACAAAAGCAAGCATACTTTATGCCATCTGACATAAACACGGATAATTATGTGGTACTTATCCAAAATAGAAACACAAGCAAACAAAAACAAAGCACAAAAAGAGAGAGTTTAATGAGGTGAAATAGTGCAAACCAAGAAGCCAAAGCAAAAGGTGCTAATGACAGCAAGAGAAATTGAAACAGCAGAGAGGTTAATATCCCCCAAATGACCCACAAAAATGACAGTCACTGCATTAGTTCCATACTGACACATTATAGTTATGACAGCAGGACCTGCTATCTTCCATAGCTTTACTGTCTCCAACCAAAACACTGACTTCAACTCAACGAAGTTCTTCACTGCTCCATAGTCTTTGTTTTCTTCAGCCACTTCATGGCTATTGTTGGTGTCTAACTCTAACTCTGCGTTTTCAAGTAGTGGTGCCTCCATATGATTTTTGCCAATAGTTCCAAGTTATAAATTGCTATCCATTTATATCATTTTTCATGTTTGATTGGTAGGTATTTAAGAGTAAACTTAAAGTTTAAAACTTTTACTTGTTGTTGTAGACTTGATTTAGTTTCCATGCTAGCAAAAACAGTCGACAATAACGAATCAGTTGTGCATAAAGCGACTTATCACATGCTTGACTGTTCTAATTAAACTGGTGAGTGTATACAATTTCCTTTTATAATTATAAATAATTGGGGGTAGACATATAGATGTACTAGCTTTTCTAATTGTAACACTTAATTCTAATATATACTTTTTTACATTTTAGTTTATTATTTTTGAAAAAATAATACATAAATTCAATTAATTTTTTTTCTATTTTATGAAATTTTATTTTAAAAAACTGATTTAATAATTATTCTTGTTAAAATTTTATTTTTTAAATGAAGTTACAAAAAAACCTAAAATTTAATTATTTTCCTTTAGTGTTACTTTTTCAAAGATGATGAACTAAAATATTTAAAAAATATTATTAAATTTAAGTATTTTAATTATAATACTTAGTAAATTAGTGTAATCTCACGTCAATATTTTTAATCAATAAATTTAACAAATCTTTAATTAATAATTTCTAAAATAAAGAAAAAAAATCAAATAATATTGAATCACGTATAAAATTAATTCAATTATATTTAACTTGTTAGATTTATTAATTATAATAATTTGTTTTAGACCGAATTTTAAAGTTTGTATGACGTAAGTGCTTATGTATGTATATATAATAATATATTTCGCCAAATAACTATAAATAAACATTGGAGATGGAGTAATAGACGCGGTGCATTTGTATCCATAGCTTCACTTTCTTTTTTCTTTTTTTTCTTTTTTTTTTTTTGCAAAAAATAATACATAAATGCTGTATATTGTTTGGCAAGTCTTTTGTTTATAGTGCCATTTTTTTTTCAAAAAATAATACATAAATGCTGTATATTGCTGGGCAAGTCTTTTGTTTATAGTGCCATAGCTTGAGTAATTTGTCTCAAAGCTTAAACTTCATTTTGAAAAAATAATAAAAAATGGTGTCTCAGTTACTTTATTTTTAAAAATTAAACATATTAATTACTTTACCTTAAATTATATTTTATTCACTTTATTATTATATTTATAGATATTTTAATTATTTTATTTTTTACTCTTATTAATTTTATGGGATATTTTGCTCTTTAATCACCTCTTATTAATAAGTTTAATTTTATCAAAATAAAGTTTTTCTACCACCGTACAAAAGATAAAATTAATAAAATATGATTAAAATACTTAAAATTATAATAATAAATAAATTAAAATGTATAATTTTGAAAAATAAAATAAGTATTATATTTGAAAAAATACATAGTATATAGTCAACCATATAATGCTCATTTCCTCTCTTTTGAATGCCTGGTAATGATAATGACAAGTTGGTTAAAATTTAAAAATAAATAACTTGTACACCCAGTTTTAGAAACGTGAATTAGTCATATTTGTGTTATCTTTTGATATTAATAGTATTAAATTTGTACGTTTGGTAGACACATGATAAATTTTATTTTTGTGTTGTTTGTTTATAATAATAAATAATAAGAAAATCTTAAATAGAAAATAAATTATTAAATAATTATGACTAACGTTTTTAATCTGTTATATGTTATTATCATGTTATGTATCTTCTTTTTGACGAATTTGATCACGTGATTTTAAAATTATACATTGGGCAAGAATATTACTGAAATATTTATTAATTAGTACTTAATATGGTCTTATTTTTTAAAAAATAAAACTATTTAATTTATTTATTTTAAAATTAAATGTATAATTATTTTCTTTTTTACAAAAGCACACATTGATCCTTTTTTATGTTTCGAGGTAAATTTAAAGGTTTCGTTATTGATATATATGTTATTTATAATAAAGAATAAAATAAATAAAAATAAGAAATCGATTATTAAAAGTTACATTTAAAAAAAATATTGATTTGTCAATAATATTTCCTTATTGATGATAAAAAAATAAAAAGAATAGATGGGATAAATGTTGATAGAATTATTGTTTTAATAAAATTTTATATATTATCTTTAAAATTATCATATTTTTAATTGATAAATATTTTTTTAATTTTAATTTAAATATAAATAAATTATTATCTAAAAATGCACATGAACAGAATGTGGTTGGTAAGAAAAAGTATGTAAATGGTAACCTCCCTTATATTTCTAACTTGATGATCTTCAAGGTTTCGAGGCTCAACATGTTATTTGGTTAAATGGCCCAATAGGCTGATGAAGCAATACATCTTGACATCTTGACTTTGTAGTCTGCTTATCTGAGTAATAGCAATTAGTTGGATTCGACTTTTTTTAACCTGTTATTACGTGTTAATGAATTACAGTTTTTTAACTAATTAAAATAGATTTATTAAAAACATCAATTTTATTTAAATAACCCAAATAAATCATAAAATTTATAGTTCATGAGAATGTATACAAATTTCACATATATATATTTATTAAAAATATATATATAATTTACATAAATATTTTTAAAAGATTATATAAATTTTTTATATATATTTTATATCATATTTTTTAAAAATATGTAAAATTATCATACATATTTTTAAAAATATAAAAGATTTGTATAGATATTTTCGATAAAATTATAAGATATATACATGTATAAGATTATTAATAGATAAAAATTAAAAAAAATTAAAAAAAATTTAAAAAAAATAAAAAAAAATAAAAAAATAAAAAAAGATTAAAACTAATAATATAAATAAATTAAAATAAGAAATTAGATATATAAAATAAATAAAAACATTTATTGACAAAAAAAACTTAAAATCGAGTGATAATTTTATTTAAGCAAAATATTATTTATTTTTTATTACATGCTATTTCAAGTAATTAATATTAATAACCTGTTATAATATAACAAATTTTAATAGATAGACTAGTCTCTTCGTCTCCGTGAGCGTTTTTGAGCCCCAAAACCCAAATCCAAAATGGTTGCTTCCTTGAGAATACCTTCGTTCACTACCCTCTTCTCTCCCTCCTTCTCCAGCCGGTACTCGTCTGTTCTCCGCCGGCGTCATCAGATCAAGCCATCTGCATTTTCCGTCAACTTCTCGTCGCAGACCACTGTCCCGGAGACCGAGGACAGAGTTAATGGCCAGAGGAACCGAGCCCAAGACCGAGCTGTTACGCCTCGGTCGCAAGACTTCAACGCTTGGTATCTCGACGTCGTTGATGCTGCTGAGCTCGCTGACTATGGTCCTGTTAGAGGGACCATGGTTATTCGTCCATACGGTTACGCCATTTGGGAAGCGATTCAGGTAATTGCAAATTATTGCTATTGATTTACTGTGCAGAAACGGAAAAAAGTAAGAGCTTGCGTCAGTACTATTCCTTCTAAATCTTGACTTCAATTTTCGAGCTACTTTATATATATATTTGGCTTGGTTTGTAGGACTATTTGAACATCAAGATCAAGGAGACGGGACATAGTAACATGTATTTCCCACAGGTTTGACATCTATTGTATTGGAATGCTGCGCTTGCATATCCTTGTTAACTATGTGTCCATTTGGATGTGCTTATTAATTGAGTTTAATAGAAATAGTTTGAAGTGAAGTGTTTTGAAAGCATACTTATCTTGTAGATTGTCAAACCCCATTAAGGTTTTTTGATCCATTTGAAATAATTTTCAAGCTAAAAGAGAGGTGGTTCCAAACAATGCCTATATCAATCAAAACAAGCGGATGAAAGCTGACAATTTGATCAAATGAGTGCTGAAAGAACTTTTTTGATTTATATGTTGCAAGTTTGGAATAGATTAGTAGTAGGGAACATTTTTCAGTTGTTTGATGTTTTCAGATCTTATTTTGTTTAATGCAGTTTATACCATACTCCTTTATTGAGAAAGAAGCTACTCATGTTGAGGGTTTTAGTCCAGAATTAGCACTTGTCACGGTTGGAGGAGGAAAGGAACTCGAAGAAAAACTAGTGGTATTGTTCTCTTCTTATTAACAGCTAAATATTTTCATATCCTGGGAGTAGTTCTGGATGGAGTCTATCTAGATTAGATGTATTTCCTGTTTAAGTATTTGAAAAACTACAATCTAAGGTTTGGCTTTGATTGTTGCACCTCCTGAGGTTATGGCAGGTTAGACCTACAAGTGAAACCATAGTAAATCACATGTTCACTCAGTGGATTCACAGTTACCGTGATCTTCCTCTCATGATTAATCAGGTGCCGTGGTTTGTTACAATCATTTACTGTGTTTTGAGTTATAAAGAGGAACTGTGCAATTCAATTTCTTCTGTTATGTTTAACTTGGCATAGTGGGCCAATGTGACAAGATGGGAGATGCGCACAAAGCCTTTTGTGAGGACTTTAGAGTTCCTTTGGCAGGAAGGACACACTGCTCATGCCACTTCAGAAGAGGCAGAAAAAGAGGTTTTAATATACTATTTACTAATTTTAGCTTTTTTTTAATAGTTGTAATACTATTTCATATATTTTTAATGCATTGGTACTGCTGAAATGCAGGCTATGCAGATGATTGATGTCTATGCAAAGTTTGCTTATGAGCAAGCAGCAATACCTGTTATTGCAGGTCGAAAATCAAAAGTGGAAACATTTGCTGGTGCTGTTAGAACCTACACAATTGAGGCCATGATGGGTGATCGGAAAGCATTGCAAGCTGGGACTAGCCACAATCTCGGACAGAACTTCTCCCGTGCATTTGGAACACAGGTACTTGGCTAATCATGCATGTGCTAAAGAGAGAATTGGTTTATTAGTCCTTATTTCTCGGCGTAATCTGTTATGTGGTCTCTATGATTAGATAGACAACTTTATTTATATGATTCATCATTTTCAGAGGAATTTAATTAGTCATCATCTTTTACAGTTTACTGATGAAAATGGACAAAGGCAACATGTGTGGCAGACATCGTGGGCAATTAGCACTCGTTTTGTTGGTGGTATAATCATGACGCATGGTGATGATACGGGTCTAATGCTTCCTCCAAGGATGGCACCAATACAGGTTAAATTCAGGCTCTTTATATCTTGTAATGGGCATGGTTAAATAGTTTTCATTGACCTCATTTCAAAATTAATTTAATTTCATGAGCCCTCTTAGGTTAAAGTTGCTGTGGAATATTTTAGTGATGAGAATAAAAAATATATTTTAGACATGAGAATCTATTTAATTAAAGTTTGTAGCATCAATGGACATGTTGTTAATTCCAATGTTCATTAACATCTTGTCTGGTGTGTTATTGGATATCTTGTAGCGCATTATTTGCTGACTACATCAAGCTCTATGGTGGGAACCTTGCATGCTATATGCAGTTTGTTTGATTGTAGTTACCTAGATTTATTTTTCCCCATTTAACATTATCATTCAATTAAAATATTCTTGGTTCTTTTCTTGTTTGAGGCCTGATTATACTTGAAGTTGATTGTTTATTTATTTATTTACAGTAGTTGTGATTTTGTAGCTTGTGAGCTTGCAGTTGGACACACTTGCATGCTCTTTCCTTTCCTTTTATTTTCTTTTTTCCATGAAAATTCAGAAAGTTTGTGCATTGCATGCTTGTAGGTAGTGATTGTACCAATTTGGAAGAAGGATGATGATAAAGCAGGAGTCCTCACTGCTGCATCATCTGTAAAAGAAGTTCTTTATACTGCTGGAATTAAGGTCAACCTTGATGTTTCTGAACAGAGAACTCCAGGCTGGAAATTCAATTTCTGGGAGATGAAGGTGTGTTTTATTTGGTTGATATTAGCATAAGTGGGTGTTCTTTAGCTCTGTTTCTTTTGGAATAGCAGTTGTAACTTATAAGGAATACTAAACCAGATTCCATTAGTAGAAGAAAGCTTTCATAGATACACCGTGAGAAGCCATAAGCTGTTACCAATTTCTTTTGCCAAAAGAGATCAAAGTAAATCTTTACAATTTGTCTATTGTTGGTTTCTGGGTGCTTCTAGGCTGCTATCATTGTGTCCACAATTCAATTTATTTTATTATTTTTTTTCCCTTAAGCTGATTATAATAAATCACCTAAAAAGCAAATCCTGTTGTTTTGCAGGGAGTCCCTTTGAGGATCGAAATTGGGCCTCGTGATGTTTCAAATCAAAGTGTGGTCATATGTCGGAGAGATATCCCTGGCAAGCAAGGAAAATTTTTTGGAATATCCATGGAGCCTTCAATTTTAGTGACATACGTGAAGAATAAGTTAGATGAGATTCAATCATCTCTTTTTGAACAAGCAACCTCTTTCCGTGACAGGTGCATCTTTTTACTCTGTTTGCTTTAATTCCAACATATACAAACTTTCTCACATAAATAATTGTTGGAAAAATTCTTGGATTTTGCATTGTTGATTGTTGATCCCCATAGTCTTCAAGTGAAGTCTCTAAAATCTTCAATTGTGATGATATATAATCATATTAAATAATATAGTCATCCTTAAGATGCTATTTATCCCCGCCAATTCAGTGATGCATTAGGGTTTAGTAAGTACATTTACAAGATATAATGAAATCTCTTGTTGTTTACCGTGTCTATTCACAAAGACAAGTCAAAACACCTTTGATTTTGAAGAGCACTCAAGATAACTAATGTTCTAAATTTGTAGTATTTAGAATACTAATTTTGTTTGTATAAAAATCATGACGAGAGAAAAGGGAATTAGAGAACAATTATTGTTCTCTCCAATTTCACTTCCAAATGGCTTAAACAAAAAGCCTATTTATAGATGGCTATGCAACCATTTACGAAGGTTTACAACACTTTGATAAGTTGTGACTTTCTCAAAAGTCATGTCTATTTGGAACCAATGCATTTGTTCACAAACAATTACTACCCATCCAAAATACGTGTCCTTTTACAAAAAGTCACAACCTTTCAACATAAATCATAGCATTAAACTTTTAAAAGTTGCAACTCTTTAACACGTGTTTTATCAAAAGACACAAACTAAACTATTATAACCTTTCATCCAAATGCTATAACCATTTCATTTGAAAATGTTCCAACAATCCCCCACCATTTTTAAAAGGAAAATACAAATTTGAAAACAGTTCTAAAAACTTATATATTGAGTATACTCTGAAGACAAATGCATAAATAAGGGTGTCTTTTGAGCTTGGACATATACTTGGTGAAAACACATCAAAGTTTACCAAGGTGGCATGGTAGACAAGCCTTTGAACCAGCGACCTTAGTCGGTTAACCGGACATGTCTCACACATAAGCCTTCTTTATCTCTGAGTGTTCTTTTATTCATTGACACGTGGATTGACCTTGTGTCTTATATCCTGTGATTTTATGAGTGTTCTAGTAGCCATCCAAGTTACATAGGAGACATTACCATCTCTGACACTCACATAGGTGAACTTATCAAGGATACCCATATAACTAAAGTATCCCGCATATAATTTAGTTATAAGTTCATTAAAAGCTAAATAGTTTATCCTTTTAGCTCCATTACGTGTACCAAGCACATCTTTCTTTAGGACACCTCTATGTTAATTATTGCGCTTGTAATCTCAAACATATGTTGTACTTTGGCTCATTGAACCTAAGATCTTAATGTTGTTGGGTTGAGTTTTTATCATTGATGATTTGTATGAGATTGGCTTCTATCCCATCTCCTTTCATAATTATAAGTATATCCATTGCAAGGCTTTTTTTCATCAGGGCCCTATAAGTTCTTCTATTACTTGACATAAAATAATGCTCTTACCATGAGCATTAATTATACATAATTGTATCTTAAGTTCATCCAGTTCATTACTTTACATCTGGTTACATGCACCAAAACATCTCTTCTTGTTAGTATATAAATACAAGTATACTAGAGGCATTAAATTGGATCATAGAGGAATACTTAGAAACATGATTCTTAATCATCTAGCTTCTATGTTAGATGAAGTTAGGATAAACATATATACTCCATATGTGGAGCATATAGATATGGAGACTTGCTTTTATGAGGATTCCATAATATAGCTCACCCACAATATTAACTTGATTACTGTATTTATTAATCCATCAACATTATGAAATTCGTATCCTTTATATTATTTTTAAGACATTGGAATTCACTTTCATATAAATGCATTTACCAATAGTCAACCATTTATCAAATGTAATAATTTTCATCAAGAGTCGTGTCATCAAGAGTTGCGATTCTCCACCAAGAGTCATGACTATCCACCAAGAGTTGCGATTCTCCACCAAGAGTCATGACTATCCACCAAGAGTCGCGTTCCTTTACCAAGAGTCACGATCTTTCACCAAGAGTCATGAACCCTTCAGCAAAAGTCAATGCTTTCATCGACATTTTCAAGAGTTACGACCCTTCACTCAGAGTCATAACCATTGACTAACAATCATGACCTTTCATCAAGAACCACAACTTTTTTCCAAACGTCATGACTCTTCACCAAGAACCACAACTTTTTATCAAACATCATGACTTTTCATCAAGGGTCATAACATTTCATCAAGTCATGATTTTTACCAAAGGTCAATACTCTTTAAAATGTCATTAATTTCCATGATATTTTACCGGGATTATGACTTCATCAATAGTCATGACAATTTACTACAATCAAATTACATATATACTATGCACCAATTGTAATATAGAATAATTACTTTATAATTTTGATTAATTTTCATGTGACTTAGATCCTCTATATGGATTCAAATGCATTATCTAAATAAATACATATTATGCTTATATTTTTATAATCAATACCAAGTTTTTCATCAAATAAATTATGTGTATATTTTAAATTCAAAACTACAACATATGAGCAACCAAAATATAAGCATACGCGTAAACATTTATCCATTGATACTTTCATATTCATAATTATGCTTGGTAAATAAAATATTAAGAAATTATAAAATTCTTACCATTCGTGAAGCTCACAACAAATTTACTTGACAAAAATAACTTCTTAAGATTGTTGTGAAAAATTCTTGAATTTGTTGTTGATTGTTATTTTTGATTTATATGATATTCAAGTCAAGTTTTCAAAGACTTCAATTGTGATACTATATAATCATATTATATAATATAGTTTTTTATTTTGGTTTTAAGGTACGACTTTAAGTCACTGTCCTTAAGACGTTATTTGTCCCCACTAATTCAGTAATACATTAGAGTTTAGTAAATACGCTTCTAAGATACAATGAAACCTCTTGTTGTCTGTGTTGTGCATTCATGAAGACAATCCAAAAACACCTTAACTTTGAAGAACACTCAAGATAATTAATGTTTTAAATCTACATTATTTAGAATACAAATTTTGTTTGTATAGAAATCATGGTGGGACAAAAGGGAATAAAGAATAAATATTGTTCTCTCAAACTTCACTTCCAAATGGTTTAAACAAAAAGCCTATTTATAGATTGTTATGCAACCATTTAAGAAGGGTTACAATACTTTGATAAGTTGTGACTTTTCCGAAAATCATGTCTCTTTGGAACCAGTGCAATTGTTCACAAATAATTACAACCCATCCAAAATACACATTTTTTACATAAATCATAACATTAAAGTTGCAACTCTTTAACATGTCTTTTACCAAAAGACATAAATTAAACAATTGCAACTTTTCATCTAATTACTATAACCATTTCTTTTGAAAATGTTCCAACAATCTCCAAATGAATTCTTCACAAATGCTAACGTGGTGTTTAATATTCCCTTGAAAGAACATAAAATTATGGATTCTGCATTCAAATAAAAGAAAATATATTAAGACCCACTGACAACAAGCATGTTGGTTTGCAGTAATATTTTGGATGTAACATCATATAGTGAACTCAAAGATGCAATCTCTGAGGGTAAATGGGCAAGAGGTCCATGGTCAGCTAGGTATGGTGTCCTGATTTATAAATTTATATAATGATTTTATTATTACTTGTTTAATTATCTAGTACCTTTGTGACATTTAAGTGTATAAACTATGATTATTGATACAGTGATGCAGATGAATTAAGAGTAAAAGAAGAAACAGGGGCAACTATTAGGTGTTTTCCCTTTGAACAGCCTGAAGGGATTAAAACATGTTTGATGACGGGTAAGTCGGCCAAAGAAGTAGCCATTTTTGCCAAGTCGTACTAAGGTTTTTTAAGGGTTGCCTTTTGACATCAAAATGATCTTTTAAGGTGCAATGGCTTCTTTCACTCTGATTTGTCAAGGTGTTTTTCTTTATTGAATATTATAATGTTTTGATGTTTGTAAAACATATGTAATGCTAAAGAGTCAAGGCTATAAATATTAAATAGTTTATTTGTTAATTTATTAAAGGGTGGCTAAAGACTTCAGCAAGAGAGTGTAGGTATTTGGGGGAGATGTGTAAACAGATTGATTCCCTGGTACTGTCTGGTGCAGAGATACAGAGATAGATGAGATATAGTTGATCGAAGTTTATTACTTATTGTCACTGTTACTATTGGCATTTTTCTATTTGTATTTGTAGCATTGTTTCCTATTGTCAAAAAGTTCTCTACTACAAAGATAATGGAATGTGTACTCTGTGTGTGTGTGTGTGTGTTTCATTGGTTTTAAGATCTAGTGCATTGTTATATGCTCATTTTGGGTATTATGACACGGTGTGTAGGTTCGACTCTGTCAGTGTATATTGTACTAATATAGGTAGATGTGTGAATGTATATAAATGTATTAAAAACAATAATCTATTCCTATGAAAGAGGGTAGAATCAAGTCAAAACATGGCTACCAGAAAGAAACTAGCAGAAAATTAGGATAGAAAATAAATAAGCGCAATTGCACAAGGCCTGTTGCTTTCAAGGACCTTGGAGGCACTAGGCAGTACTTATGTACGAGCCGGACTATATAACGCCGAAAGAGATGCTGGGGTGTAATTGGGTAAAGCAGTTGGTGGGAGACACTGTGCCCATCTTGGTTGAATGATTTCAAATGAGAGCTTGAATCTGAACCGTCTATTACTTAATAATAGTGTGGATGACATCTCTTGAATTGTTCTTGGAGAAGAGAGAATGGAATCATGTTGACTTTATGGAAGATTGTGGGGGCCAGTTTATAATTGTGCCTGTGGGGTTCCTTCCTTGGAATAAAAAGCAAAGCTGACGGAACGGAGAAATTTTCCAATTTGGGGGTGGTACATACGTGTGTAAACTAAAGAAAAAAAACTATTAAATTATGCATTTATTTTTTAGTTACATTTTATTTCATTTATAACATTCAATTATTTGTATTATTTTATTAATATTTGTATAATTGTATCATATAATAATAATAGATTTGAAACAAATTTAGATAATTAAATGATAGATTTATAATAATTTGTAGATTTATATCAACTCGGATAATTAGTATCAGATTTGAAACAATTTGAATAATTAAATAATACATTTTGTAATAATTAAGAAAATTAAATGATAGATTAAAACAATTTTTTTTAAATGTATTATTTAATTATTTGAAGTGTTTTAAATTTATCACTTAATTATTTGAAAAGTAAAATAATTTGACATATATTTGGTATAAATGAAATAAATGTAATAATTGAATGATATAAAAATAATTCAATTGTATAAACAAAACGAATACAATAATTTGATAACATTTTTGTACTTTTACTCTAAATATTTTTTTTTGTCACGATATTTTGATGAGGAAGGAACAACCTATATAATTACTTTTAATTTTCTCTGATTTTTTTATGCATATTTGATTTTATTAGTGGCTAAGCACGCTGATCTTCTCCTTAACTCTACTAATAAAGAGTTTTATTATATCCTTTTAGATAAAAACGGTGAGCACATTTCACTAAAATGTTAATTCCCTGAATCATTATTTTTAGATTTTAAACTTTCTTTTAAACAAATATTTATTATATTCTATAAAAATTTAAACCACAAAATATAATTTTATTAAAAAAATTAATCCAAACATTCAACGTGGTTCAAAAGTTTGATAACTCTTATGAATTCACCTTATCTAACTTAACAAAATAAAGATAAATTTATCTTTAATTAATTATTAACTAAATCCGACTCAAACCAATATGGCTGTGAGTAAGATGCATATATATATATTACACACTTGCATGTTATATTACACGTTTTCTTAGTTTGATATTTTAGGGAAAATAAAATTATTATATATTAATTGTGCATCTAACTTAAAAAGAAAACTATTATATGTACCTCTTATATTTCAAGGAAGAAGAATAGACAAATTATAAAAAAAAATAACAACTTAAAAATTAAAATAATAAAAATAGAATCTCAATAACATTCTAAAGGGTTTATTTGGATGATGTTGAATATAAAATATATCTAAATGGTAGTAATTTAATTTAAATTGCGTTCAATGTGAAATAATATTTCAAACTTTTTTTAGTTGTAAAAATATATAAAATGATCATAAATGATGCTATTTTTATTGTTATAAGTTTTAGTAATGTTATTTTTATTATTTTTTCAGAAATTATCTCGATAAAAAGAGTAAAAAAAATAACAAAATTAACACTTTTAAAACATATAACCAAAATAATACTCTTTACACTAATTCATATATCAATTATTTTTATTATTTAGAGTTTCACATAAGTTTATTTATGTATTTTTAAAAATAAAATAAAATATTATCGCCACACTATCAATAGAATTCGTCACAAACCTTATGAATAATCTTCCTTAATTAGCAAATAATTTTGGGCTTAAATTACGCCCTTCATTTACCATTAAAAAGGAGTTTTGTTTTTGAAATCTTACACAAATTAATATGATTTTTTAGGATATCTTCAACCTATTATATCATTTTGATATTATTTTAGTTCAAAATTTACATTACTTTTTCTAATCTTTAGCCCACAATATTAATATTATATTAAAAAGTATATTTATCTACAAAATATAATATTTCTTTTATTTTCCTTTTCAAATTAATTTCTTAACAATTATTATATTAAATCAATTGATTGGTTATATATTATTATTAGTTAGTTAATAATAATAAATTTAAAAATTATATTCTTAAGAAAAAAATAAAAAATCTATTATCTAAAATATTATATTTATTATATGAATTAAAAATTACATTTAACTAAAAATAATAATTAAAAGTACATATGATGGATATTAATTCTTCAAATTAGTATATTCATCCTAAAAATGTTCAATTAATACATTTCAAATTACAATATAAACTTCTTTATCTTTTTTGACTTTATGTTGTGTTTTGTAATTTTTTTCTAATTTTATAGTATATACTTAATTTTAATTTATTATATATAATAAAAATTAAATAATAAGAAAACATACTTGTATAAAATTTTAGTCAAAAAATATATAAAGAAATTAAAATATAAATTAAAAAAATTAGATTTTTTAATATTTTAATTAAAAAAATAGCATGTGAATAGTATCACACCGAATTTAATATAACACTATTTATAGTGCTATATTTGATGCCTCTTACGAGTAACCTTTAGTGTAAAAATTATAATATTTTAATGCAATGATGTAGGGTTGGAGATGGTGTTAATTCTTAAGGAAGTCATGAAATATATTTTATAAAATAAAATATAAAATGATATATTATCAAATTGTAATAAGAAATAGGGATTGAATCATGCCTAAGTGGTTCTCCTTAAAAAAAATTATTTATTGTATTTATAAATGCTTCTCTTTATTTGACAAATATACATAACAATATCTCTTTTTTATTATTTTAATTCCCTTTTTCTTTTGTTATACTACATATTTATTTATATTCCCATATATTTTTTACTTTTATTCTACTATTATACATTTTTTATTAATTGGACTATTGTAAAATGATAAATGTTTAACATCTTATTATAATTTTAGAAAACAATACATCAAATAACACCTAAAACTTATATAATAACAAAAATAATACCCATATTTAATGAGTTCAATTGGACGAAGTTGAATATTGAATGAATTTAAATGATTGTAGTTTAACTTAAACATCGTCTATATGGATGACGTTTAATGTGAAATGATAGATCCAAATTTTTTAATAGTAAAAATATATAAAGTGAATATAAAATATATTATTTTTTTGTTACAAGTTTTAATGGTATAACTTTGTTATTTTTCTTAAATTTTTACTAGTTTATTTTTCCTAGTATTTTCTTAAAAAATAATGAATTTTATCTCGTATATAATTTAATTATTTTGTATTACACTATATATAATTATATAAATATTTATTATTATTTATACCATATAATATTGATATTATCTATTTTTTTCACATGTTTAGATTTTTTTACATGTTTATTATAATTTATATTATGTAATTTTTTTTAATATCTTTATAGATATTAAGATACGTTATTTAGTCCTATTACAACTTAATTTACGTAGTTTTGAGTTTTTATTTTAATTGAATAAAAATATCCATTTGACCTATTACACTTATCGAGTAATATTCAAAAACATTGAAATTCATAAATTTTTAGAACATTGATCATGAAGTTTTTTCATATTATTTTATTATAAATCTATTGAAAAATTTATAAGTTTTACTAGTTTAGTTTTCTTAACATTTTCTTAAAAAATAATATATTTTGTTTCATATACAATTTAACTATTCTATGTTACATTATATATAATTATATAAATATTTATTGTTATTTATATATTGTAATATTTATCTTATCTATTTTTTTCACATATTTGAGTTTTTTTACATGTTTATTATAATTTATGTTGTTTAATTTTTTCATTTTTTTGCATAGATATTAAATTATGTTATTTAGTTTTATTACAACTTAATTTACGTAGTTTTGATTGATTATCTTAATTGAATAAAAATATACATTTGACATATAATATTTTTTGTATAATATTCAAAAATATTTAAAAATTTAAATTTGTAAAATATCAATCATGCCATTTTTTTATTATAATTTGATTAAAAAATTTATAAATTGTATTAGAATCATTTAAATGATATTAAAATTATTCATTTTTACTATTAAATTTACATGGAATACTACCTCAAAACATTGATCTTTATTACATTCTAGATAGAAAAAAATATAGAAATAAAGGCATGGTATAAAAGAAAAAATGAATAGAAGTTATCCTTTCTCAATAAAAAAATACTAAAATTAAAAGAAAAAAATTAATTTCCTTCTATTTATTAATTTTCTTTGATGAAGAAGAAAAGTCAAGATTTATTTTTTAATACTCACTTTATAATTTGTGTGTATAACAAAATAGCTTAAAAAACATAACCATCTTTATTCTCTTTTTAAAAAAACTTAATCGTTTATTATTTTTGTTTATTAATAGAGAATTTTTTATTGTAAAAATTATCTCTATGATAGATCTTTAATTTTATTTAGTTTGTTCCAATAAATACAAATTAAAACATATGGATTACACCTAAAAATTTGTCTATTGTGGTTTTTCTTTCACTTAGATTTCAATCTATCGGTGATTTTAGACATATTTTATTATGTTTTCAATTTGTTTTTTACATTTAGATCTAAATCTTTTTGTTTGTTTATTTTTACGGTTCAAAAAATTAATATCTCAAGGCATGGATGTTCAAATTGGATTGAAGATATATAATCTTATCAATCGAAAGAGTTATACATGTTTGAAAAATTTAAAGAGCCAAAGAATGTTTGAAGTGTACTATAAATGATTTTATTAACTCTTATTATAATTTGATGTATTTTTAATTTAAGTAAACAAAATATTAATTTTTTTTAAAAAAAGTGGTTTGTTATACATCATAGGATATGGTCAAATTTTGGGCTATGATAATAATAAAAACATTGTTTGAATTATTTTTAAATATAATTAATTATTAATTTCAACATGTTTTATAAATATATTAAATAACTTAATTAAAAATAATTTAATTATTTTAAAATATAAAAAATATATTAATTTAGATTGAAATAGAAAACTACTAATGTGCAAAAAAAAAATAACAATTGGCACCCGAGACTTATAGTTGATAGTAAGGGTATTCAAAAACAGGATCGAATCAAATTAAACCATAAAATCGGACCTGATCAGATCAATCCGAATAGCCTTATAAATCAAACGGTCCGATCTGATTTGTATTAACGAAAATCATTTTTCAAATGATTTGGTATGATCATATTAATTTTTAAATCAATTGAATCGAACCAAATTGATTTTAATAATATATTAAATTTCCTATATCACTTTTTATAGACCGTTGATTAAATTTCTCACAATTTAATCAAATGTATATCATTAGGTGTATCATATTTATGTATTATTAACCAGACTAAATCATTTGGTTACAAAATTTTTAGTAAACAAACGGTGTGATCCAGTTTGATTTAAACAATATAAATGGTTTAGTTTGATTAATTTTTTTTACCGAAAATCGAATCGAATTGAACCGTGAACACTCCTAGTAGATAGTGGCCAAGTTTTCACATAAATTCTAAAATTCAAAAGTTGGGTTATGACAAAGCAAAACTCAAAATTGCCATTAATTTCGTCTTAAACTTTGGAGGATTTTTGTGCTAATTAATGATATTGGCCGATATTTGACTATTCATTCTTGGTAGCATAAAATGAGATTGGAAAAATTATTTTAATTCTAGATAATTAAAATTATAGTTATTTATAAAAATTTAATAATTTTTTTAAAATAATTGTAATCAATAAGGCGTGAGGTGTAGATGGTTATTGTAATATCGAAATTGTAGTTAACCGAAATCGAACATATATTAATATTATTTTTTTATATACATATAATTACATAAAAATACACTTTTAATAATAAAACACATAATACTTAAAATAATTATATTAAATTTTATTTATTCAAATTTTTATATATTTTTATTTTACTTAAAAAATGTGCTAAATACTTAAAAATAAAAATTAATATCTAATATTTTAAATAATATAGTAGGGTAAGAAATATTTTAACATTTATTTTTTAAAAACTAAACATATTTTTAAATAAAAATAAAAAATAAAAAACTTTGTTAAATCATAAAAAACTACTACTTATTTATAACCAACGATTATTAATCAAATACACCCAAAACTTATACATGTTATTATAATTGTTAGTATAATCGTTTCTGTCTATCTCCACTACCATTCGGGATCCGTAGAATAATTTCACACATTCATGTCCTCTATTATTATGAGAGAATAAAATAGGGTAATTCCATTGATATAATAATAAATAAAAATATATAAAATATTTTTTTTTATTTTTAATATTTATTACAAGCAAGACCTAATTAGATATTGATATCAATTTGGTGTGACATGGTGCTGGTCCTTGTGATTACTCTATTCGTCCGTACAAGAGGTATCGTATGTCACCTACGTTTAGAGATCTAATATTTATTGTAAAATTATTATATTTAGGCTAATTGTGACATCTTGACACATGGTACTTATCAATGTAACATTGACACTTACCTCTTATATACCTATAAATAAGTCATTAATTAGATGAATAAATGACTTGAGTATTATTTTTTGTCTAACATCTTACTAAAGCACCTAACACAAACAATTCTCCAAACAATTGGTGCTTATCGTAGGACCTTAAATATTTCTAGTCCATATTTCATCAGGCATCACATCTCATTGTAGTATGGGATATGACTTCATACAACCTACAATCTATAATAATATGCCAAGAAAGGCCAAAACTGTTCCATGTCAAACTAGTTCTGTTAGCTACAGTTCCTAAAGCTTGTCTCACAAAAAAGATGATAAATAAATTGGTCTTCAACAACAAATGATGGAATTATAACACGTTTTTGTAAAATCTCAAAATGATAATAAAGAACTAAGACCACAATTGATATAAGAAGATTGCTCGAAGGAGGTAGAAAGCTCATTCGACACAACTACTCTTCTAATAAGACCCAATCGATCGACGAGATCAAAACACACCTCTTAGGATCCATTGAGATATCCCAATCAGTACTGGCCCAATACCATTTATGAATAACTCACACTGGTAACTCTAACTCTAAAACCTATATACACAACCCATTAACATCCTCTACAAAATACATCCCAACAATTACCATAACCTTCTAATTTGGAAAACTTTGTTCCAAAGGGACGCAAACCCAACCTCAACTATCCAGTAGTAACTTAGATGAAATATTTTTAAAAATGGAGGAGAAAATAAAGGCAAAAGTGAACAATCAAATTAAAAGTTAGAGAAAGCTACGTCCTGTGAGCGATATCAAAACTGTGTATGACGAGTTGTCGATTTCATCTTTCTCCGATGATATTGAGCTAGTAACACCCCCCAAATACTATGCCCTAAAATGTCCTGCCTATAAAGAGATAAACAAATTTAGTGATGCATATAATTCACTTCAAAATGGCCACGACAACTATAAGCATCCCAAAAAATAAGAAGAAGGCAATATACTTTCGATTATTTGCTACCACCTTTCAATAAATGACATAACAATGATTCATCGAGCTAACACCCAAGAATATAAAAAGTTTTGATGCTTTTGTACAACATTTTGTCACAAATTACGCTTGTAACAAGTTGATAAGAAATAAGCCACCCATTTGTTTGGTATACTATAGGTAGTAGATAAGCAACCCTAACAACCTGATGTACCTCGTTCCTACAAAGGACGTGACATTTCTCTAACAACTCATATATGATGACTTGATACGATTAAGCAATGAATCTAGTATTGGCTAGAGGGCTTTGGATGTACTTCGTTTCAAGCGATTTGAGTAACAATAGCTTCCAACCTAACGAGCAAGATCCAATAAGATACTGACATTAATTTCGAGTGATTTAGTGATGGTCTTCTTGATTACTCTATTAGTCCGTACAAGGGGTATCTCGTACGAACTATATTTAACGATTGATGTTTATTGTAAACTTATTATTTTTAGATCAACTATGACATTTCAAAGAGAATACTTATCAATACAACATTGACACCCACATCTTATATTCCTATATACACTTCATATATGTACAAAGGATTTGAATATTATTTTATATCTAACATCTCATTAGAATTTCTAACACATAGGTAATTCTTCAAACAATATGAAAATAATAAATTAAAATTCAGTAGTATTTTTGTAGTAATTTGTTGGTAGAAAAAAAATCAGTTTATTCTTAATTTTATGTTTTAAAAATCTTGATATGGTAGGAGGAAGGGTAAATCGGACAAATCAGAAGTGTACCGAGGATAGCATAGGTATGTATGGACTATGGAGAGTACCATAAATACGTGGTGATAGATCTCCTCCATTCATCCAAACAAGGCAGACAAAGAAGAGAAAGCAAAGAGGAAGACGAAGAAGAAGAAAGAAGGAATTGGGAGCAAGAAGTTTCTGTCATTGTTATTCACGGTCTGCTAATCGCACCATCTATATTCATAGATCAAGATCGGCGTTATATGATATAACTTCCAAGATTAGACGAATAAAGATCCATCGGGTTCAAAAACTTGTATATTCCTCTAGCTCTTCATCAGGATTCTAAAGGTTGTCAGGGCTCTGTGATGCTTCAAATCTCCGACAGATGTTGAATCGACGCTCATCGATTCGGTTCCACTCGTTTTGGATTGTGGCGGCGGTTTTTTGTGAGATAAAGAAACAGGTATTGAAAAACCCTAAGCTTTATGATAATTTCCCTGCGCTTTTTTGCGGTTATTTTTCTTCTTGGTACCGTGGAAACTACGACAGCAAGTATTTCGTGGTTGCTTATACTCTACGAATCCATCGATGCTAGTCTTCTTGTTTTACTCTGGATTTGCTATAATATCCGATTCTTTGGGTAGTTTTTGAAGATGTCGCGACTGGATGAGTTTGAGATCTTGAACCTGGAGCCTTTTTTATGAGTCGCCATTTTCCTAAAAGGGATCCCATTCATGACTTGGTTTGTTATACTTTAAAATAACCTTCCATGTCAATCCGTAGGGCTTTAGTGTACCGAAACCAGGTGATTTGTCCCTATGATTTGCTATATGGCCTGATGATCCCTTGCTGAAAATCTCTGCCTAATCTAGTCGTTCTTGCTTCAGATATGTGCAATTATTTCTAGATGTACTGGGAAATCTATTGAAGGTGTTTTAGTGAAAGCCATTTGTCAATCTAATTAAGGGGGTTCTGTTTGGTCTCCCGCCAACCATTACCTGTGCTCAGCCTGTTGGTGCATCTTCTCTTGTGCTTGTTAGGCGATTGAATACTAAATTTAATCCGATGTTATTGGATCCGTATGTTATGGGTTTTTCTGCTTTTTAGCAGAATAAGCATGTACTTGCTTGAAAGTTGAGACCTTGAACTTTACGATTTCATTGAAGAAGTTTAAATCATTTATGTTTATTGTGCCTATATTCACCCGGGTAGTTGGGGCATTTAAGAAGTCTATGGTGAACTATTCAAATTTTGTGGGCCTAATCTTTTGTCTTAGTCTTTGCTTTGGATGCTAGATATTGATAATAATTTTTTTTCCTTATTCTTGGACAAGGGTGCAATTAAAATTTCTTAATCTGAAATAACTTTCCGGCCTTGCATATATTGAAAACAACAATGAAAGCTTCTCTGCTCCCAATTTGTTGTATGGTGGACATAATGTTTAATTTAAGGAATACTGTGCCGATTCTCTCCTTCTGGGATGTTAAACACTTGTTTAGGCTACTGCTATTAGTCTTGTATATGTAGAGGACTTTTTTAGTTGTCGTTATTTATATGGTTGATAAGAGAAGCTCCTATTTGGGAAGGATCCTGCCATTTTCAATGCACATTCTGTTGTAGAGGATTCTGTGCTTGCCTCCAAACTGGTTAAGCATCTACCCTCAAGGTAATGGCCTGTGGAGACGTATGCTGGCAGTCTTGTTATCAGCAATGATGCTTGATGACATTCTTGTTCATTGGATATCCTTGATCTCTTTTTAAGCTCTTGTGTGCTGGCACTGTTTTTGTTTTCCTGATATCTGACTGAATCTTGCAGGTGATGGAAATATACAAAATCATCAAAAGTTCTTTTCCTTACTGAGGTATCTGGGTGCGAGTTTTTTGAAAATAAATTATTTGCAGGACAGTGCAAGGTAAGATAACTGGTCTAGCGCTTTATGCTGAAACAGCTTTATTTTTTTGAATTGGCATGTTCCTTTGGCCTCGTTATCAAGATGGGATCACTTGATTGATGAAACATTTTGAGATTGATTTATTTTTGTTTCATTGGTAGGTATTTTTATCTTCCCTTCTATATGGGAAGGAGATAGGAAATTGCAAGGACTAAAAGTTCTTATTTCTGTTCCTGCACTGTGGCTGTGATATATGTGGCTGATGACCACCAGTTGATTGTATATAATATATGTCTGCAAGCATGATTTCTACAAAAGGTTTAGAACTTACAAATTACATCAATCCCGATTTGACTTGGAAGACAGTTTCAAAGGGATATAGGAGATCCACTAGGAGATCAAGGAAATTGAATGATAAAAGCTTCAAATTTGATGGTGATCTAGGCAGCAGGGAGATTGAGGGCATGTCAGAGACAACAGTTTCTGAATCTGAGAAGGTTGATAGTTGCATTCTTTTTTGTTGTATTGACTGCCCTCTTTTATTCTTTTTTTGTAATGTATATTTGACTGTCCTTATTTTCTTGACATCTCATCTTCTTTGCAGCTTGGTGTGGCTATTCTTGGACAACGGTTTGGTGACAAAATTGAGCATGTACCAATTAAGAAGAGGAGATTTATGGTTCAGTCTCTATCACCCCCACCTTGCTTGTCATCTCCAAACTCTGAAAAAGATCAACAACTGATGAATGTTCCGAATCGTACCCGTAGAAAATCTTTTCCAAAATATATTTCCACACGACAAATTGTTGCAATCAATGCTAAGGAGATGAAGTCTGGTTGTGGTGTTGATGATAGAGTTACTGATGAAAACCTACCAGAAGACTTCTCTGGTATTGAAATTTTGGCTGCTGCTGCCTGCAATAACAGTGTGTCTGATGATGTTGAGAATGTAGAGGACCCTACACTACTGAAGGAATCCTCAGAAGAAGAGAGGGATTTGTTACAATCTGTAATTTCCTTGAAGTCAGTTGCATCATTGGAACCATTCCATTCCTCTGCAATGTATGTACACGAAGATACAAAAGATGGCTCTCATTTCCAGGATATAGTAGTTGAAAAGAATTTGAAACATGAGGATGGAAGAACAGAGGAACAACATTCTGCTTCACGAGATAGTAGATTACACTGGGACTTAAATGTTGGAATGGATGCTTGGGGGCAACAACCCTGTGATGCAGTGGTTTCTCAAACAGATACTGTACAAGATAAAAAAAATAAAAAATGGCAGCCTTTGGAACCATGTAGGGAATCAAACAAATCAATGGATAGGAGTGACATTGAATGTCCATTGCAGTGTGTTATTGACAGTCGAGAACGTGGTTTTGAAGCAAGCTCTGTTAATGACAGGAATGAGGATATATGCGTTCCAACTGCTAAGGCTCTAGAAGAATATTTGATATCTGCTGATTTTGATGCAAAACCTTGCTCTCATAGTGATGAAGTTGATGCATCTTTAAGTCGCTGTTGTGGTCAGAGATCCAAAAGCGACATGGTGTCTGGTTTGGCTCATGAAAATGAGAAAACACCACTTGCTCTTGTTAATGTGAAGATGACAACAGAAGACCCTGCTTCAGCTGTGTTACCAAGTGAAATTACTTCAGATGAAAAAGGTTCTGTTGCATTTCTTTGTTCTGAAGAAGGAACTGCATGTGAGGCTGATACCACTCTTTCAAATGGAGAAGATGAGCGTTCTAGTATGGAATCAAGCATGCATGTAGATGTAAAATCTCCCCTGGATATAGTGAGTGGTCCTGCTTCCTTTGAAGACAAGCCTATTAACAGTGGGGAGGGTGATTTCCATATTAAACTCAATCCTGAGGATTTGTGTTCTTTGGGTAGATCTAGGGGAGATTGTCCCCTGGCATCATCTATGAACACAACAGATCATGTTGATCATGCGACTATGGTTCAGACTGTTGATTCTGCAGAAGTGCTGCATTTATCTTCTGAAAATTCGTCACCTGTTATGGTAGAAGTTATTGGAGCTTCCTCCCACGAAATGTGCCAAAAGCATGGTGACAGTTCAACAAGTAGTTTAGGTAGAATCACTACGGAAGAAAACTATGATGATAGCTGTGACTTGGAGTTTTCTGAGAAGAATCAACTTATTGACCATGTAAATGCTGTGGAGTTTGAGGCTGATTATGATTCTCAGTATGAGGATGGAGAGTTGAGGGAAACAGATGTTCCATACTGGGACTATGCTTGTGAGGATGAAGAGGTTGAATGTGTTGACTATGGGTCTGATACATGCGACAATAATGATGTTGTAAAGGTATCAAGTCGAGGATCTAATTCTGTGTTAGAAAAACTTCAAAGTGTTGAAACTGGAGATGGAGAGGCAAAAGTCTTTGAATCCAATCAATTACTTGGAGGCTCTGAAATCTCTTCAAACAGAGGGGTTCAAACCATTCAGGGATGCACAACTTGGAAATATGCTGGCGATTGCTTGGATGGGTTTGATGATAAGGATTCTTGTGTCAGATTGGTTGGTTCAAGGGCATCTAGAATGGTAGTACCTCGCACTGAAGGGTCCTTTTCTTCTTACACCTTGCCCCAGAAGGATACTTTCTATTTAAAAAGGTGCAGGTTTTTTTTTTAATTCTGTAAATTGGATGATTTGTCTTTTGTTTTGCTTACATGCATTTTTAATGATTCAGATCTGGCAATTTGGATTCCTGTAATCAGCCTGATCAAGCTGGTTCTGATCATTCTGTGAACAAGGACAGGTGTGATTCACAAATGGCTGGTAGAAGTCCCCGGCACATTTCTATTTCCAATCCTTCTGAGAATTTACGTGACTTGAAACACCATGAATCAGCCATTCCACATGGTTGTTTTGGTTCTGGCCACCCTAGGGAAAAGAGTGTTATTGAGAGCCGGGGATATGCAGTCCATTCTGAAGCACCAGCTGGGGTTGTGAGGGCTGGTAATCATGTTGACAGACAAACAATGCACTCTTCTAGTGGCTTGTGTCGACCCCTGTTTAGAAGAAGATCCCAATGCATCAAGGATGATGGTACAGATCATATGCATAAAGGTTTTATACCTGCAAGAGATATGAGTCCTGGTAGGAGGTTTCAGAGATATCCACAACAGGTTAGTCGAGGTTTCAGACATGAGTATCAGAGGCACTTTCTCAATGATTCTGAAGAATATTTTAACCATGTGCCTCACCGTATGCTGCGGAGAGAACATAATTCTTCTCCCCCTAATAGAGCACCTGCTTTTTATAGGAGACCCTACAACTTCAAGAGATCTCAGTCTAGATCGAGAAGTCGCTCTCCTGTTGCATGGTTTTCCCAAAGGGAACATAATGAAGCTTTGAAACATCGCAGCAGCAGATCTCCAGACTATAGATTTGAGGCTAGAATGGACAGAACGAGGTTGCCATTTCAGAAGCACAGTTTTGAAGCAAAATACAATGCAACTCTACTTTCCCCACAACAACGTCGTTTGTCCCCACAACATAATTCCAGATGGTTTGGTGATCTGAATGATGGTAGTCATTTCAGAGGCAGAAGATTACCTGACAGAACATTCCAGCAGAATCAAAGGTTTGAGTCAGTTGGTTCATCTCGGAGATTTAATTCAGATGATTTCTTTGAACCAAATATGCGGCCTGCAAGATTTTCAGAGATGGGCAGAGGTGGTAGGCTGCGTAGATATGATGGCAATGATGATGAGAGAAGAAAACCTGAGGACCGATATGACACCAATCATCGAGTCAGGCGCAATGATTCAGATGGACCTCTGCGTCGATTTTGGAATGATGAAGAATCTTTATTGTCACGTAGCAAACATAATGATTGTGATGATGGAGGTGGTTCCGGCAGGCGACCTAGGGATGCACCTCAAGAAGAGTCAGGGGTGAAGAGAAAGGTCAACTAAGGTAAATCAATCAAAGAGATCTCATTTGATAGGTGTGCATTCGTTACCTGTTGCATAATTATGGGCTCTAGAAGTTTCTCGACCTCATTTATTTTTTTATGCGGCAGAGTTCGTGGATTGTCTTTCCAATTATCTTGTTGGTGGCTGGCACTGCCCGTAAAATCTAATCTTATGTTTTTTCTCCCCTTGGAAATTTTTGAGTTAGGGTAGGCCAGATGTGGTTTTCAATTTTTATGATGCTTCGTGTTCATTAGTTGAGCAAGTTTTCTCCCTTCTGGCCGCAACTGTTTGTTTTTGCTCCATCTTTTATGAGGGTGATGTCATAAAATTATAGTGATTAATGCATAAAGCTATGTTTTTTATATAAGTTGCTGCTTTTTTCTTCCTTTTCCTGTTACATAAATAAATGCTTTTATTATCATTAGTTTAAGAGAGAACAATACAAAACCAAGAAAAAAAATCTTTTACATACAACCAAGGCCATGAACAAAAATGCATACAAATAAGATGCATTAAAATAGAGGTTTCAACTCTCTAAAATGGAAAAATAGAACTAGATAAAAATTATCATCTTAAACGATCGAATGAACAATAAAAGACCTTTATACTTGGAGGTAATTCAATCCAACTCTTATGCATACACTATTAAAGACCAGAGCCTACGAAACACAGAGAAGATAGCTATGGTGAAATAAATTCAGAACTTCCTTTTGAATATCCGGTGTGCCAATTCTCACGCAAACTCTTACAAATAGTGCACAAAATCCCTACTAAAGAGTACTTCTCTATTTCAATACACAAAACAAAGAAGAAATTGAAGGGAGAATATATATATATATATATATATATATATATATATATATATATATATATATTACCGGAGAGAGAAATTTCTAAAGAGGAAATCACGGTATAAGTAATACCCGAAAAAAAGGGGCTTTAAATTAATGGGATAGAGAAGAAGATTAGTTGGTTGAAGAGGCTGAGAACGGGACTGTGCTAGAGAGAGAGATGTTAGGTTTTATTTTTCTTATTTGTACCTATTTATTTGTTCTTGATTTTGCCTTTAGTTCTTCAGTTGCTCAGGGCATTGCACAGATACGTTATTAGCTGCTTGTGTTCCAGTTTTGTGTGGACGGAAACTACAAATTAGTCAAACGACAAGCTATTCTCTTTTTGGAAACTTTGAATCTTCTATTGACAGCTTGAAGTCAAGGATTAGTGAAAATCTTTGCATCATTAATGTTATTGCTTTGGCATGATAAAAGTTGATTGTTATTATTATATATCACAAATAATTATAATCATAATTAATATATTAGTTTATTATTTGATACAATTACTAGATTCGATTGTTCTTATATTACATGATTTGAGATATATAGCTGTTTTTAAATTTCTATTTAATTAATATTGATTATTTTTAGTTCAAGATATTCAGGTCAAAAAATGAATTAAATTATTACATAGAGTGAGATACGTATGTATGATTACATGAAAGAGTAACAGAATATTTTGATCGAAGTATTGTTTTATATGACGTCCAACGTTTGAGCCTTCAGAGTCCCTGCAAAATACCATACATGACTCTTTTCAGTTCCTTTCATGTTTCCTCTATTTACTTTTTCCTTAACCGTTTCTCAATATACTCGTATGTTAGGACTTTGAACATTGTAATTATAAAAAATAGTATTCTTACGCTCATCTCATACATTTTTTATTTTAAAAAAATCTAACGTATTATTTTATTTTAAACGTCGTTTATTGAAAAACTGTTTAAATTGATTTATAATTATTTAAAATCGTTCCATATTTAATATCGTCAAATAAAAACCCATTCAATATTGTTTAAGTGTTATTTGTATTGCTTAAGTTTTAGAATTGTTTTTTTTTTAATTTCTCAACAAAATTATGCTTGACTTGTTTGTTTCTGCTGTCTCTCAAAAACAAAAACAAACTTACCATAATTTTGGCCAATGTGTAAATCTATATTTGAGGAGAAAGAAAAAAGGAGGCCAAGTACAAATGTAACTTACTTTTCCGATTAGGTCTTCATTGGTGCACTTTAGTGGCTTGAGAAAAAGACCGGTGAGGAAGGCTTTCTAACTCTTTCTCAGCAATTCAGCAATGTAGGAAGTTGTGGTAGACTGGTAGGTGAAGCCATTGCCCATTGGTGTAGGTAGGCATGTTTATGTTCTGAATCTGCCTTGTTTGCTTTGCATTATGTTTTAAACCATTATTATTACGTTTGTTTTGAAATCAAAATAATGATAATATTAAAACAAAATTTATAAAATTATAAATGAATCAAAATTTTAAAACATATATTTTTATTTTTAAATGAGAAAAAATAATAAATGATCATAAAAATACTTAAAAAAAATAAAATATTCAAATATTTATTATGGGTGTGAAAAAAATGAATATTCTAAATTACTGATCAAATAAAACAAAAAAAATATCTTGAATCATTTATATTATTATTATTATCTTTCATGTTTAACCAAAGCTCATTTGGCACAACTCAAAACTTGATAAGAACATTAGAGTAGAGTACTGCGTTTATATAAACGAGCATGCCTATTATGAGTTTTTGTATATATAATAATTTAAAAATAGGTTTAATTAGAATTTAGTTTAAAAATGGTCAAAATTAAACTTATTAAACAATTTGTGGATAATTTATTTTTTCTAACTATCATCATATTTTCTCTCTGCTGTTTTTTTATTTGTTTTTTCTAACTCCGCAACATTTTCTCTCTCCTTTTTTTAATTAGCAACTCATCAATCACATTTTTTTTAAAATAAATATTTTTGTCTTTTACTTCTCTCTAATTTCCAAAACCTTATTTTTAAAAAATATATCCATTCACTCATTTTTAATAAATAACAATTTATTTTTATTATAAATAAAAAAATAATTTATATTTATATAATAAAAAAATATATTTTTATAATAAATAACTTATCAAAATTTTATTATAAAATAATTTAAAATAATAATAATAATAATAAATTATAAAATTTTAAATTATTAATAACTTTACTAAATAGTTACAATATTTTTTATGAAAGATTATTGATATTTTAAAAAAATAAATTATTTAAGATTAAAAAAATTAAAAAATAGATTACAATGTAACAAATATCTCTATTATTATTATAATTTTAATTATTATTAAGATAACAAATATTTATTAACAATAATTATATTTAAGTATTAAAATATAATTAATTCAGTATAATTTATATATTTTATTATATTAATAATAAAAATAATTATAATCATATTATATTATATAATATTTTTTCACAAAATTTGTGATATAATGTTCTATATTTATATTATATCTCATAAAAAATTGGATATAAAGGCTTTACAATTTTTTTAATAATTTAATTATTTTTATGAATATTATTTTTTATATCATAATTATTATTAGAAATTTAGGACTAACTCAACCCAATAAGATCTCATTAAGTTAAGAGTTACCCAAGCTTATAAACAGTTTTGCTGATTTGTTCCTAGTCGATGTGGGACAAGGATACTTAACAGCCTCCCTCCACACGACGGACAAATGTGGACATTAGCGCCACGTTGAGACTATGATAGAGCCCAATTAGGTCCAAGCACATAGAGACTAGGCCCAGTTCTGATACCATGTTAGAAACTCAGACCTAACTTAACCCAATAAGATCTTATTAAGTTAAGGGTTGCCCAAGTTTATAAGCAGCTTTGTTATTTTGTTCCTAGTCGATGTGGGACAAGGATACTTAACAATTATAATTAATATTATAATTATTTATTAAATATAATTATAATTATATTTAATAATAATAATAATAATAATGTATTATATTATTTATGAATTATCAAAATATTTAGCATATCATTTTCAATATATGTATAAATTTATACTTATTTTATTGTAAAATAAATTATTTTTTATTTTTTAAAATAATTTTTTTAATATATGATATGATAAAAAGAATTTATGTATTTAAAATTAATTATAAATTTATAAGATGTCAATATTTTTTTATGTTTATAATAATTATGTTTTGTAAAATAGAACTAATACTTTTTTTAAATAAAATTAATTAAAAAATTTGTTTTCAAGTTTAAGGTAAGAACTTGACTATTTTTTTAAAAAAAATCTTATTTATGTTCATTTTAAAACTATTTTCTAGGAGTTAACTTTTATACGCAAAACCCTGCATATCATGTGTAGGGTTTTTTAATGCTTATGTTAAAAGTGATTTACATCAAAAATAATTTTAAAAACAATTTTAGTAAGGAGCACGTGGCGGGAAGAAAAAAAATGTATAAAAACACTCAAAATATTCATCAATTACATGATTACGAATAAAAAATATATATATTGTAACTTTATGAAAATAATTAAGGATTGTAATTTATTACACCATCATATCTTAATCATTAAGATTTATAAAAAACATCATAAATAAAATTATTCTTTTTAAACGGTTTAAATTCTATCCTATTTTTATAATTAAAGATTTTAAGTTATCCGATACTACATTTGATTAAAGACAAATGATCGCTTAATTTCATTATTTTTAATGAATGTGTATTTTAGACTTATATCTATCATAAAAAACCTATTAAGTTTACAAAATCTGACTCATATAACCTTTTTCTAAAAGTAGTGGATGTGTTATCCCAAATTAAAATATACTTTTTCCTTTGATTAACCTCCAACTTAATGTGAGTACATTTCATTTTCACGTACGTTTCTAGAAGCCAAAGTTGTTTTTCAAAAAAGCCATCAACTTATCTTCAACTCCTGTCTTTGCTTTTCATCCTTCCAAAGAAGTGGCAAAGGGAAGATGGTCAGTAGTCTACGCCCTGTACTACAATTGCAAAGATAATGATTTTGACACTGGACCAGTATCCATATCCAACACCTGTACCCAAGATCGAGTAACATTTCATGTCCTGCAATGCTTATAACATCTGCCAGCTTCAAGTCTTAAGACTTCAAATGCATAAAATTGAATTATGCTTCTAATAGGTTAAAGATAAGGTATTGAACTTTTCTACATGTGTTTCAGAACAAGTACTCCAAAACCAATGCCAAGAAAAGTAGATATAGCAATTCCAAAAATGCCTGCAAGGATCCCAGGAACAACTAAGGACTGCCATCCTTTGGTTAACGCCATTCCACATGCAGTTGTAGGGCCTCCAATGTTGGCATTCGATGCCAAGAGTAGTAGCTTTAAATCAATTCCAAACAATTTCCCTAGTCCAAGGACCATCATAAGATGGACAGTTACTTGAACTAGAGCAAACATGAAAATACATGGTGTATTATTGATGACGTTCCAGATATTTCCACTAGCACCAACAGCAGCAAAGAATACCTGTTGCAGTAACCACATCTTGTAAAAAATTGTGTTGTGCCTAAAGTAACTAATAAAAACAAGAGAGAAGTCTGACCTATTTTGACCACATTTAGGGTATGTTTGATTTGTTTTTGAGACTCTGTAAAAGTGCTTTTTACCTCAAAAACAAAACAGGAGGCATGTTTAGTTTTCATAAGTAATTTAAAAAAATTGCTGACACAAAAAAACAAAGGAAGCCCGCAATAGTTACAGCTTCATAGCAATTTTGGTAACTTGTCTATTTTCTTTTGCGACAAGACGCTCGTAGGATAAAATCAGTTGACTTATGGGCGGTGGAATCTTTAATGTATGAAAGCTGACTTGTGGTTTTCCTCATCTAATTCTCAGTAATATATTATATACATAGAGTATGTTGAGTTTGACTTATCTAAGAAACAATGCTTGGCATGGCATTTGAATTTGTTCTAACTTCTAAGAAATTTTGTACTACCATGACATTGTCGCTCTATAGACTGTAATTTTCAGCCTGAGGGTCACTTCCAATCCATAAAATGCAAGTCGAGTAAATACAGTTTGTTTATGGTTACCTGCATCAAAACCAGAGCAATAGTATTACCAGCAGGTGCGAGGTAACGAAAATGTGAAGAAAGAAGAGTGGCTAGGATCACAACAATAGCCGTTGTCACTGGGAGAACACCTCCTTGAATACCACACAACTTTGTGATGAATGTGGAAGCTTTACATATAATGAAAGATGTTGCAAGAGCTGCAGCAGTTTGTAACACTGGAAGTTTTCCACCACCATTCCATTCCAATTCCGATTCAACATCTGCCAACAAATTTATAATAGACATTAAGAGAAGTAAATGCCAGTTAGGTTTTGAATTTTTCGCTTGCACTCCATATTGCTTTTAGATTCACATGTATTTGTGGACAACTTATATTAACAAAGGCCTATGGCCTTATAGGTTGCTTGCATATTTAAAAGGAAAAATGTAAAACAAAATTAGATTTATACTAAAATTAAAATAAATAATAATAATAATAATAATAATAATAATAATAATAACAGCAAAAGGAGATAAGGTACAAAAAGTAAACAAGTGGCTACAAGTTTATAAATATGTAATTGTAAGACGCTGCAAGGATCAGAGAAACATTATATCAGTAATATTTAAAAAAAAAAGAGAGGAAGAAGAAGAGATTCTTTCCTAAAAAAAGTTCATATGGTGGTTGTGGAGGTGAAGCTCACACCACCTCTGATTAATAAGAGTACTAATCTATATTGATTGCTGACGAGCGACCTTTGTGGCTCCATATAAGCGTGTTTTGTGTTGACCTTAGATTAACTCAAAAATTTGTGGCAAAATCATTTGATGGATTTTTGTGTTCTTTTTAAAATCCTATTTTTGACTTAATAGCATCTACAGTTATTACAATTCTTTGAGCTTGGTTTATTTAGTATTTCATTCTCACTATAGTTTGTTGTAATTCCATTTCCAAGTCACCCAAAAGCAGTGGTTGACGGCATGGCTTGGCTATGGAACCAAATACCCGTAGGATTATGTTTTAGGAAGTTGACGAATAAGCTACAGAGCACATAGGCCTGAGTAGTATTGATCAACCTTACATTTGTATTTTGTTACAATTAGTTTATAATCATTATGTTTGAAGTTTAGAAGTTTTATATTTTGATATTTTTCTTTATTTATTGAATACTTGGATATTCTTAGGTGGTGTTTTGGAGGAAATGGACTAGCAGTGATTCAAATTTTGGGTCAAGAAACACATACCATTAGCTGATGTTGAGGCCTCAGGAAGTAACTTGGAGGCCAATGCAAACAACACCATAAAATATATTGCACATATAACATTATCTGCTGCTACCCCTGCGGCCACAATTGATGGCGATACATCAAGAGCCTCTGAAATTGCAACGTAATTAACAGCTACAGCAATGAACCAAACATTACGAAAAGAAATGGATTGAAATGAACTTTTATTGTTGATACTAAACTTGCTAAAACAAATGCTTATGCCACTTGAAGATACCACACAAGGAAAGTCTTTAACTTACAGGATATGCTTTTATCTCTTAGCTCTTGTCAAATTTCATCTATTGCATTCAATTCAATTCATTTAGAGTAACAGGAAAAGACATACAGGGCTCATTTGGAACTGCTTTTACTTTTAATTAAAAGCAATTTAAAATAACTTAAAGCACTTTCAAGGGTGTTTGACAATCTCCTTGAGAAGTGATTTTAGAATTTTGAAAAAGATTATTTCTACTTTAGAAAAAATAACTAGTCATTAGTTTTAAAAGAGTAGTTTAAGATGCATGCTCTTCATTTAAATTAAGTACTTAAGTGTTACTTTAAACTATTTCTAACAAGTTTGTGTCAAATATCTTAATGCTTTTCATTAAATTACTTTTAATCAGATAACTTTACTTCAAATCACTTCTTGTAAAAAAACTTCTAGAAAAAACACATCCAAATGGAACCACAATCTAGTTAATTACAGAGTACTCTAGTAGACTACTTGAATAAAGAGAATTTTTGGACAATTTCAAGGGTCGCATAGTCCTTCTCCAAAAGCACTCTTTTAAGAATATCAATGACATCATACTTATAGCATAAATACCAAAGAGAATAATACAAAATAATAATTAATTTCAGGAGAAACTACAAACTTCAATTTATCTTGACACTTACATCCTCCAATATAGCTACCCATCAAGGCAGCAGCTATTTTCCAATTATCTTGACCAAGGGATCGCATAGGTACCAAAAGAAATGCCACAAAAGTACCCACGATAGTTGCAACTGCCACATACCAAAAATAAGAGGGATGAAAGGCATGATATACAAATTTAAGCATGAAACCAACATTATCAATACCTCAATGAGAATCAAACACTGCTGTATAGTATATGCACAAATATATTGGTTAGGAAAAGTCTTTTCATGGGTACGTGGGAAATTTGACTGAAAGAAACTAATGGACTCACTTTTATTTTCTAAACATGTTCTGTCACGTTAGTTGTGAATGATCCATCTTAAGTTAAGATGAATAGAAATGTACTTGGTGAAAATAAAGATAAATTTTCACCTGCTGCAAGCATGAAAGCTAAGAGTAGTTTCCCGGTTGACCGTATCACATTAAGTAAGTCTGCTCTAAATAATAACAAGGGAATTGATAATGGTAAAAGAAACTCCAAGACAATTGAATATGCAGGTGCTTCATAAGGAATAATGCCTAGATTACTTGCTGCAAGTCCAACCAATGTGCTCACAAGGGCTGCACTCACCATGCTACCAATCTTGGTCTTCTCAGACCTTCAATCCACAAACAGATATATAGTAAGCCTATAATTAGCAATAATACGTTTATATGAATACTTATTTGATAAATGTATAAGAATATAGTTGATTATTCTCTCAGTAATTTAAACTTTTAGGAATTTTGGTTTTCAAATAACTTCTAATATGATATTAGAATTGAAAATTTTATATTCAAACTCCAGTAGTCCTAGTTGTTGAATTGTGATTGTTTAACTTATATGGTGCATAAATCCAACACATGTAGGGAATGATAAAACTATAAAAAGTTTAAACTTGTGAGAGAGTTGGTGACTAATATTTAAACATTATTAATTTAAAAAAATTAAGAAAGAGAGATTGAGAAAGTAATAAGTGGTGCTCTGGTGCATTTTTTTAATTCTTTTTCCCCCTCTTTCTGCTACATTCTTTATGCCATACAGAGCCGAAAAAAAGAAAGAAAAAAGAAAGAAAAGAAAGACTAGATAATTGTTACAAAATTATGATCAGGAGACAATTTAACACATTCCCCTGTGAAGTAGGTGCGTCTAACTTTTTAACTCTAGTTAACAATCATGTTGAGTTTATCTAAATTCAATCATATATTGCCGACTTAACTGATTTAAATAAAAGGTAAGGAAGAGAAAAGAGAGAGAGAGAGAGGATATTTATACGAAAACATAAAAAGAAAAAAAATGTACATTTATAAAAAAATTCAAAAGAAAAATATAAGAAATCTCAGATTCCAGAAAATCCTCATTGGGGCTTCCTAAACAATGTGCTGGGGTTCTCAGCACTGGCACCTGAAATCAAAATTTTAGTTTTGTATCCACGTAATTTTATAACATATTATACCATATAAGGAAGCAAACAGATATAAAAGGTTCTTTTTCTTGTTTGACAACAAAAACTTTATTAGGTAAAAAAAAAAAATTTAAAGGTTGAGGATTATAGACATAAACTGAAAATTAGATTATGAAAAACTGAAAATATGGTTGGTAATTTTACCAGAGACCAAAAGCACCAATGGCAAAGAGAGCAGTCCATGTGCCCCAGTGATCCTCCGGACCAATTATAGAACTCCTTATCTGTGATCTCACCACCTTCGCCCTCTTTAACAATTCACCCTTACCAGATTGATAATACCGACGGCCGACAACTGAGACGGAGACGTTGAAGTGGGTATGACGAGAGGGGAAGGATGATACGTGTAGCGACTGGATTGGTGGTGATGGAATGGATAGGATTGTCGGGAATAATAGTGATGAGATGGTAGCCATTAATGGTGTCTCAATTCTCAGGGCATCGACATTCTGGTTTTAATCTGAAATAAAAATAAAAAATTAATCTGAACTCTGCAGCTCCACTAGGTGTCAAAATTGAACAAAAAGGCACTTCATTAGGACACCGACTCGCGTCTATCAGTGGGATAAGAGAGGGAGGTGATTGTTGGCTCTGTGAAAACCAACCTCACTCCTTACTTGAAAGGGGCAAGCCAGTAACACCCAATCCAAAAAAGAATATATCTTACTTGAGTTACGAACTTACCTTAACACTGCCATTCTGAGTCAAAGGCTCTCGTCGTTAATATAGCCCGTATTTATTTCTTCATTTATCAATGTGGGACGCTTCCTATTCCTTATTCTTCTCCTCTTTATGTCTTGATGGTACATTTAAAATAGTTATGAAGTGCATGTTTCAAAGTATAAACTGACAATTATACTCTTTTTCATGGTTAACGTTCGTTCACACGAAAAAATGTAAACCGTAATCCACCATTTTCTCTCTTATTTATTTTACCTCCTTTTTTTAAAGGACGTTTAACTCTTTTAGTCTTATTTGCTCTTCTTTTCTTTTTTTCTCCTTTCCCTATACTTCCGACCTCTTTGGGAAGTAAGAACCAGTTCACTTTCTCTATCAAACAAACAATACTCTTTTTTCTCATTGCAAAATGAAGAGGGAAATGCAGCTTTTGTAAAAACTTAACACCATGCGATTATGAGGCAGAAAAACATCCCTTCCTATTTTCTTCTGCCCATTGGCTCATACAAATTATAACTTCAATACAAATGGATTTGGCTAGCAACGAGCGGTAACTTGAATACAAATTGATCATCTGTCAATAAAACTACTATAATGTTGGTGGTTATGAAAAGATAAGGTAGGAGCTGAAGTATGAAGCCAAATAAGCGTTAGTATTAATCTGAAAACATAGTTTGTAAGTCCTCGTATGTAAGTGAGAACAATAACACATGCAGTTCTATATTCTAGCAACAACAACAACAAAAAACACATGTAGTTCTATATCATATTCAACTTGCACTGTGCTAGCATAGCTTGCTTCTACCTTTTAACAATTGGACAGTCAAGATTGTCACTGCAAGATTCATCGTCAGTCTTTTTCTTCTTTGTGCTACAGCCCTCTTCCTCCAGAGCCTTTAATTTGTTCTTGATTGCAGCTATTTTAACACTCCTACTCATTGGTGTTAAACTACCACCAGCTGTGCTTGTTTGGCTTGCTTCACTAGTCCCTTTGGAAGAACTTTCTCGTGATTCATCCAAGTACTTCTCACTGGCAAGGCGGACAACCAATGGCCTACCACAGGCTAGTCTCCCATGCATTTTCTCCTTGGCCAATCTGGCTTCCTGCTAGCTCACTTTAGAGGTGGAAATTAGGAATTGCACAACAACAAAGTCGAGTAAAAGAAAAAGGGGAATAGACAAACAGGAGGAGCAAGCAACTTACATCTATGGTGCTGTACCGGATGAAAGCAAAACCCCTTGGCTCTCCACGTTTTGGACCACGAGTGTGCCATAGGAAATCCTCTGATACGATCTTTCCAAAGGGAGAAAACATTTTGATTAAAATGGCCCTGCAAAAGTGAACATAAGATGGAATAAAACACAAAGATACTCAAGAAGAAAATAATTAGTAATAATAGTAGTAGTAATTGCACAAGATTTACTTACTCTGTTATTCTCATATCAATGTTACCAATATAGAGTCTGCTCTCAGAATTCTCATCAACAAAACCATTACGATCCTGCAATAAGGCATCCCAACAAAGTGGCATTTTTAAATCACAAACATTACAAAGAACAAACTAATCCTGAAATCAACTCATTTCATTCATGGTACAATTCATTCAATCCCATAATCTTTAACCTTCGTAGCTGAAAATAAAGTAATCCTGAAGTCAACTCAAAAGGGGGTTATCATTTCTCCCCTTATTTGTATAGTATCAGGTTCCATCAGCAAAAATAATGCCTTGATTAGATAGTTTGCAGTTATCACATCTGAATCTCAATCCGGCATAATAATAAGAAAACTGGGTTACACATGGCATACAATAGTGAGCATTGGAGATATTAATAGTTACTTGTCAGAATCTAATGTTTGTTCACATAGCAATGAGCCAATGACATAAATCTGATTGCATAGCTGCCATAACTGGTACTGGAAAGGGGGTTCAAAACTTCATAAACTTTTCTATAGAAAGTATGAGCACAGTTTAGGTGTCTTCTCATCATTACCGAATGATATGTGTTTGAATGTTAACAATAAATATATAAAAAATAATACCCAACAAACAAATGATTTTTATGAGAAAAACAATTAAAGAAAGTAGACACAAGAATAGACAATAGAAACATCAGAAGCCTATTTATGAAAACTCAAGACATGCATGGAAAATGATAAAGTAACGGGACAAAACTGCATGGAAAATAAGGTTACCATGTTGGAGATCAAGCCTATTTATAAAAATGTAGTCTGCAAGTGCCTGCACCAAGAAGCTAAGAACTGATTCAATCGCATAAATCAAAGAATAGACAATAACAACACAAATAATCAACTAAGAACTGGTTCAATTGCTTCAAATCAATAGATTACCCGTTTTAAAGAGAAAAAAATGACCCTAGTTTTAACTCCGGTACTTCATTCATAATGAGCATAGCCAAAGTTTATAATTTTTTTTGCTACGGACACTGTAAATTAATTCAGCTAATGATGATTTTACCCATTAATTGATAACCGTAACCGTCGACCATGGATGAATTATAATATTTTTAGATAAAAAATAATAATCACTTTGTAGACCCACCACGAGCATGTAGATAAATATTACAAATGAAAATTATATTTCACCAAATTTCAACTCAAACACACCTAATAGAATCTTAAGTAGTTAATACTCTCCCACTAGCGTAAGGATCAACTGTACTTAAATTCAAGCGAAACGAATTCAAAGGGCCTAACAATTATTCAAAGAGAACAACTATGCATATTAATTTTGGCTGATAAAAGTTGGTAAAGGAAAAAATTTGTTGATCTAAGGCCTAAATTACACACCTTAATTAGATACCACCAATAAAATGGGCTTTAAAATCAAACCCAACTCAGAATCTTCAAGAAAATCCTCTTACGAAGCTCTGCCAAAGAAGAAAGTGTCTTTTGTCGAAGCCCCTGTTCTTCCCTCTTCTATTTCTCTCTCTCTCTCTCTCTCTCTCTTTTTATCTACTTTTCTCTTGTATTTCTCTGTTTCTCACTTTCTCTCTCTCTCTCTCGCTCGATCTTTCTCTCACCGCTCTCCTTCTTCGTTATCACCAAGAAAAACAAAAAAAAATTGTTCGTTTCCGAGCCCCATTGTTTGGGCTTTAGGCTTTAGATAAACAGTAACTACTAAGGAATAAAATACTTTTTTTGGGAGAAATTAGAAAGAAATCCCTATTTTTATTATAGACAACCACTAAATTAGCTTAAAATTTCCTTTCAATTAAAAATCACTTAAAATTACAAAACTAACCTCAATCCTATTACCTACCACCTATTTTCCTCTTGACATCCCAATCTCCCATCCCATCCATTAAAACAAAGCTTCACCGATATCGACCACAAACAACCACCAACTTCGCTGCGACAAAAAAACATATGTACAATTGAAGAACAATAGAGTAATCACCAAGAAAACATAAACACAATTAAGTAGGGATTTGGACTGTTGGGATAACAATGAGAAGAAGATGATATTTGTTGAAAGTTCCATATAAATTATTAAATATTCCAATTAGATTTAGTAAAGATTACTAAACTTAATTGGTGTTCAACTGGTCCAACCAAACCTTTCAATTAGGATTGATAACACCCTAACAGATCTTCACTATGTACCAATTTTTTCCCTTCCATCAATTAACCAAGACAAATTCTTTTTCTTCTTTATTTTTTATAAACATCAGAACATCTAAGTTTTTTATTTTTGTTCTCAATAATCTCGATTTTTTCACACTTTAATGATTATTATGATAGAAAAAAGATAATAAAATACCTTAAATTGAAAACGTTGAACAACCATAATTGTTAGTGGTGATTGGAAACACTAATGATTAGGTCATAATACTATGGTTGGTATCAATGATTACAATGTGTTAGATGTTTCATGCATAGTTGGTTTACATATGTCGTGAGTTAGAGTGAAGGGATAGTGAGATAATAGATAAATTTTGGGATTGTTTTTTAATTTATTCTTTATGTTTTAGAAAAATTATATTTATATCCTATAATTTTAAACATATATTTAAAATTATTAAAATTATATTATGTTATTTAATTAAATTTCATCAAAATTAATAGCCATAAGATCAACATAACTTATATTAGTATTATCATAATAATAATTCATCAATTATAATTTTATTCAATAATAATAATATTAAAATATAATTAATAATTAATAATGTAGATAAAATGAACATTTTATATATTTATTTATTATGAAAGTAGTAAAAATATTTTTGGTAATATCATTACCTAAAATTAATAATTTTATTAAATTATTTTTTCATATTATATATATAATAATACGAATATAAATATATGCGTTATTAATATTTTTTCAAATATAAACTAACATAACTCTTTTTAAATATTTTTATTCTTGTTACCATTTCTAAATTTTCTGTTAATTAAGAGGTAATATTCAAATTAACTTAATCAATAGTTAATTTTAATTATTTTATCAGGTTAAAGATAAATAGCTGAATTGTTCCCTTTTTTTTTCGCTAGAAATTGTGATCCCATCAAAAACTTGATAATAAGATTTTTTTTTCTTTCTTAATGGGAATTTTTTCAAGTATTTATTATTTTTAAAGTTATTTATGATAACTTAAAAGTATTTATTTGGTCAAAAAGTATTTTTATGAACAAAAATTAAACTGCAATTTGATCATTTTAATTTTTTATTTATTTTCTTTCATCTTTTCATCATTTTCACTTTTTCTTCTCCTGTTTTCTCTTTTCTCTTTATTTTTCTTTATTCTCTATTTCTCGTACCTTTATCTATGTACATAAAATTATTTCTCGTTTTTTATTTTTTTTCCTATTAAATCATAAACTTTAAACTTTAAACTTTAAATTCTAAATATTAAATCTTAATATTAAACACTTTAAATCATAAACTTAAAAACTAAACTCAGAGATAAAAAAAAAGATAGTAAAAATAATAATAGATTTTTAAATATTTAAAATATCTTTTAATTCTTTGTGTATATTTTTTTTATCAAATGAATAAATTTTAGATAATTTAAATATTTTTAAAATATTACCTAAAAACTATGAAAATATTAAATATTAAAAATTAATTTTTAATACTTTTAAAAGTTATATTCTTAATTTTTCAAGATAGTATTATTAAATATCATATAATTATTAATTTAAGCATAAATTTAAGTGTGTTTAGGATAATTAGGACATTGTTGAGTTCGGTGAATGTTAATGTGCTTCAATTGATTCCAGTGGCTGTAGAGTTCATTTTGGTATTATTTAGGTTTTGTTTCAGATTGAGGGCTTGGTTCTTGAATCGTGGTATTATTATGTCATAGGCCTTGCATTTTTCTTGTTATGGTTACAGTCTCTATTTGCTCCTTGCTACAAACTTTTGTGTTTGCATTTGCACTTTAGTCAAATTTTAGTGCGCTCTATTTTCCTGCCATTTTTTCCTTTGGAAAGTGATGAATCTAACTGCTTGGTTATTGCTATGCACAACAGATTTATGCCGAGGACGAATGGTCTTTTGGTTTCTGTGAGGAAGGAACTGGAGTTTTTAGTTGTCCTTCTAGAAAGAATCCAATGTATACTTATCGTGAATCAATGATTCTTGGTAAAACCAATTGTTCAATTTTCAAAGTTAATCTTAAGGGGACTTAGCAGACAGTGGGATGGAAGTTCATATGACTTGTTATCTAGGAACTGCAATCACTTCTGTGATGAGTTCTGTGAGATGCTTTGTGTGCCAAAGTGCCAAAGCTTCCAGGTATTGTTATCCGAATTATTCTTGTTGCTCTGGTATTCTCAATTTGCAATGTTCGTGTCATGCTATGCTGACGAATTAATGCATTTTGTCCTTCGTAAAGCTCATTATGCAAACTCTAACATCTTGCAACATTTTGATTTTTGTCTAGGCAAATATTAGTTAGTGCATATAAAAATATAATCCTATGGAGCCAACTGACCCACCATTCTTGTTCGAAGCTGGTATATCTTTCATAAATATTTGGAACTGTAATTTAGATATTATAGAAGAAATCAATTTTATGATTCTGGACATCATAGGTTAAATAGTTTGCTCATATATATACCTATATTATGGATAGGAATCACAAAAAAAAAAAAAAAACTAAGTTATGTCAAGCTACTTGGCTTAAAAATTTAGTTACCTCTGGTGCAAAACCATCCAGTACTTCAGACATTGAAAATCAGGAACAAGATGCATTAGGGCAACATCGGCAATCAAATGCAGAGTTATAGATTCCCAAATATCTGTGTACTATTTGAGGCCACGCAAGGGAAATTGACATTTAATCATTTGTGTATCAATGTAAAATTTGCATATCTTAGCAGACTCAATCATGGTATTGCTTTGCTCGCTCGTCTTTCCTTAATCGTTCTTCTGGGGCTTGGAATCTTCTCGACAATATCTACTATTAACATGGTCGTACATGACTGCTCTACTCAATTACTTATCCCACTATTGATCAACCTGGATTAGCAAATTGTATCGTATTTTGTAGTTTGATCAGTGAGCAATTATTGGTTGCAGAAAGTTGATGCCATCCCATAGCAAAGAAAAATTTCACAGTATGTATACCTATTTTTAGTGTCAACTCGCATGTTTTGTGCCTTGTTGTTTCACTTTTAATTACACGAATCATTGGACTTGTGCATTTCCATAGCTTTTACCAAGTTTTCTTCGTTGAACTTTTTTTCGGAACAAATGGTTTGTTCAATTTGCAATGAGAAGGGTGCCACATTTGCAGAACTGGGAGCTTCCACAGAAATGTTACCACTACAATCCAATATAATCGATATCATTGATCTGATGACCTCACATGCTTAGAACAATAAAAAGGATCAATACAAATTGATTTTATAATAAGTGATCGTTCAGTATTGGGAAAAACCAAATTCATATCGATAACATTTTGTAACTTGGTAACGTAAGTACAAAGTTGAATTTAAAAATGATTCAAATAACTCACATTTGAATTTTCTTCTCTAAAAAAATGTGCACAACAAACACGCAACGCAACAATACCCATAGCTCAATCGATACACATCAATATCGATATATTTGTACAATTCTCTAATAGCCACAAAATTAAAGATCGATCATTAATTAAACATCTACGAAAGATGAATCTTCAAGAAATTATCCTTTTTGCATTAACAACAACGACAAACATCATTCATCAATTAGCTCATCTAATTCAAGTATAAAAAATTGTTTAACAATGCATTCTAAAAGATTAAACCAATCTTGCTTCACATCATCAACATTCATATACCTTAAATTTTGACTATTTGGATTTGAAATTCTTGGTTGAGCAGGATAGAAGTCAAGGAAAGATGAGAGTTGTGATCCAACATAGCTCTCTTTGGACTCGTTTCTTAGTTGATTGAATCTTTGAGGTTTTATCTCTCTAAGAGCTTTGACTCTTTGACTTGCTCTCTTAATTCAGTCTGTGTTTTCCTTTTATGTTAATGTTTCATTACTATTATCTCTTTTAGTATATAAAATGTTATTTTTGATATTAAGATATGTTTGTCTTTTTAGTGAAACTATGATTTACTTGAAGAATTTAGATTTGATTCTGAAATTAGAATGTTTGTTTCAACAAAAGCTAGACTCTTTTTAATTAATACTTATTATGAGTGATCTATGGACTCTTTTGATGGAGCTTACATGTGAAATTATTTTAGCTGAGTTATGGTGTTTATTTTGTGGCTTGTATCTAAAGAAATTGATTATTTCTTGTATTTAGCTGGAGTTTGTTTATTGGTATTCATATGAGTTGTATAATATTAAAGTATAAATCTGGTAGTAGGAGGATGGAAAGAGTTTATGAATAACTCTATATCTAGAAAGAAGTTGAATTTTGTTGTTGTTGATCATGGTAGGATGGTATGGGATCAAGTAAGTTTTCATGGATAGATATTTGTAAGATTGGATTGTTCTTCTATAGGTGCTTTCTGTTGGCGTGTGTTAGTGGAGCAGGAAAGTGTGGCAGACAATAATGTTTAGGTTTTTTTCCTTTCCATTTCTTACAAATACAATCACTCTTGTACATGAAAAAATAGATCAAAATATATGAAACAATTAATAATTAATAGAATTGACAATATTTGTCTTGGTATCAAAGCAAGTTATTGCTGCCTAATGGAATAAGATAGCTACCGACTGAGCTGGTTTCTGTTCTTCTCGACATCGATTGATATGTTGTGCTAGTTTGGCTGGTTTGGCCGATCTGGTTTACTCGTTGGAGCCATCGTAGTCTCTACATTCCAGTTTTGTCTACCGTAGCTTGTTGGGTCCAATACGGCTTGCTCGTTAGAGTCGTACCATTCTAGTTGCCGTTGTGGGTGGACCTCATAATCCACTAGAAATACCTGTTTTCTAAATAAACCCTACACGTAGAAAAGATGAGCGAGAAAACAAGGAAAATAAATTTGCCCTAACCTTCTCTTCGCTTATCACTTCTAAAATTAGATAATTTGTCTCACCACCCTTGAGCATACAAGTAGAGCAAGAAAGTTCACTTTACCATTTGAGCAAGAGTTATTGCGAAGGAGAAAATAAATTGGAACCCCATTTCTTGATAAACGAAATTGGGAATACCAGAAGCTGAGCGAGGCATGAGCTTGAGCATATCGACTTAAGGTTATCGCAACAATAAACGACGTTGAGGTCGCATTTTTTTTGTATCTACGTGTGAGGTCACAAATTGTTTACATGTGTTCATTTGGCTGGTACAGACTCTCACAATGTTTGTTGTGGTTGTTTGACTGAAGTCGCACCATTCTAGCCACCGTCGTGGGTAACCGTACTATTCTTCTGGCTCGGAGAAACATGGAACGCAGTAGAAGAAAAATGTCGCTCCATAGAAGGGTTGCGTGAATAGAGAAAACGAATTAGGGTTACAGTTGTGTATATTCCATATATATTTGGCTAGTGTACGGGAAGAAAAAGGAAAAAAGGAAAAAAATCAGAATTGATAGATTTCATGGCAGAATTTAGAGATTTAACCACCAATTCCATATTAAACAATTTGACTACAAAAATGACTGAAGTTCTACTTAGAGCTCAGACCGCCTCATAACCTCTAATAACTGAAATGTCGACTACTCCCATTAGTATCAAGTTAGGAGGATCCAACTATGCCTTGTGGTCCTAGGTGGTGGAGATGTATATCTCTGGCAAGGAAAAACTAAGATATATTAATGGAGATTCTCTTCAACCTGCCGAAACTAACCCCTCATTCAGGAGATGGCGCACTAAAAATGCCATTGTCAAATGATAGTTGATCAATTCGATGGACGCCTCCTTAATTGCAAATTTTATTCGATTCCTAACTACAAAACAGGTTTGGGATTCTGCTGCTACAACTTACTATGATGGGACAGACATGTCTCAAGTGTATGATCTCTACCGTCGAGTTACTCTTATGAAGCAGACGGGTGGATCCATTGAAAAATACTACAATGACCTTCAAGGGTTGTGGCGAGAAATTGATTTCCGTCGTCCTAACCCTATGGAGTATACGATTGACATACAAAAATACAAATCCATCGTACAGGAAGATCGAGTGTATACCTTCCTCGATGGACTTGATGACAGACTAGATAAAACTCGAAGTGATGTGCTTCAAATCAAACCATTCCCTATGGTAGAATAAGCCTATGAATTCGTCTGTAGGGAAGAGGTCAGGTAGACCGTGATGATCACAGGTGCAGATACGATTCCCAAAGTAGTTATGGATTTCAAAGGGATCAAGGGACACCATAATCCAATGCCATTAAAACCAGGAACTCTTTTTTGGGTAGCAAGAAATCCATGGGAAACCCACATTCTGTTGACATAAAATATGGCCATTGTAGAAACTCCAAACACACCTATGAAAAATGCTTCAAACTACATAGGTATCCAGAGTGGTGGAATGATCTTTAAGCAAGGAAGAAACGGGAAACCACTAAGAGAGCCGTTGTGGCTATCAATAATGCATATTTATCCCTTATTCCTCAGGCCGAATCTTCCCAGGATCCAGGTACTTCAAATAAAGCATTTCACATCTCTACTCGTAGTGATAATGAGGATTGGATTCTCGACTCTGGAGTTACAGATCATGACATTTGACCCAAATGATCTTTCTAATACAACCTAACTAAGATGGAGATGTGTGGCCAACACCAAAGGGGTCACTTATTCAGTTACAAGGGCTAGAATAGTGACTTTATCTCCTTCATTATCATTATCTAATACATTACTTGTACTCTCTCTTTCAAACAGACTAATGTATATAAGTCAAGTCACTTCAAATTTTAACTATGTAATATTGATGTATTCTACCATTTGTCTTCTACAAGATATTCTCACGAAGGAGATCATTGGGCGTGGTACTAAGAGATATGGGTTATACTATGTGGATGACCTCAGTTCAGGAAGAGCCAATCACATGCAACACACAATTAGTAACAATGAGCGGCAGATTTGGTTATGTCATCGTCGATTTAGGCATCCATTATTTGGGTATTTAAGGCACTTACTACCTAGTCTATTTTCAAATGTCACACACTTAGATTTTAAATGTGATACTTGTATCTTAGCAAAAAGTCATAGGATGTCTTATCCTATGAGCATGCATAAAAGTATGAGTCTGTTTGCTTTAGTACATTATGATGTTTGGGGACCTTCCCCGGTCACTACGTCATAGAGTCATCGTTGGTTTGTAATTTTTGTTGAAAATTGTACGCGAATGACATGGATTTACCTTCTCAAACATAAAGATGAAGTATTTTCTATGTTTCATTCGTTTCACACTATGATTCAGACACAATTTTCTAAAAAAATTAAGATCCTTAGGTTTGATAATAGGGGGGAGTATGTTAATCAACAATTTAGGACATACTTGGATGACCATGGTATTCTCCATGAAACCTCATGTTCACAAACCCCTCAACAGAATGGGATTATAGAGACGAAGAATAGGCATATTTTAGAAACTGCCCTGGCCTTACTAATTAGTGCACATATGCCTAGTAGATATTGGAGCGATGTTGTTACATCAACTGTGTATCTATTGAATTGTATGCCCACAAAAAATCTTACAATTTTAGACTCCATTAAAAATGTTATCTGATCATATTCTCTTGCCTACTATTTTGATGCTTTTGCCCCGAATTTTTTGATGTGTTGTTTTTGTCCACCTTCACAAAAATCAACGAACTAAGTTGGATCCATGTGTTGTCCGATGTGTATTCTTGTGGTATGACATACAAAAAAAAGGATACCGCACTACTACAAAAAAGGGCATTAAAGTCGGTTCAACGCGTGAACCGACTTTAATTTTTTATTTTAAAATTTACTCATTTTTTATTATACTCGAATAAAAACCTGTATTCGAGCATAAAAAAAACCAAAAACAATTTAGCAAATAGTTCAAATATTTGAAAAATAAAATATTAATTAATAGCAGAAAAATTACCATGATTTAATCATCATATTCTTCTCTTGATGTTATAATACAAACCTACATATATAATACAAAAATTTATAGACATAATAATAGAAAATAAAATATGAATAATAAGTGCGTAAAATTAATAGAAATACTTACAAAAGTAAATGAAGTGACAAATGAAGGAAATGAAGAAAAAATGGTGTCTTGTAAGTGAGAAATGGGTATAAATTTTTTGAGTATTTTGCTAAAAAAAATAGGGGATCTAAAAGATTAGTTAGAGAGGAAGAAAATCCACTAACCGGCATTGTAATTAGTAGTCGTAGGTGACCGGAAAATGAGAAAGAGTGGAGGAGAAATGGAGAAGGTTTTGGGTTTTTGAGAGTTATGCAACGCTTGGAATAGTTTCTGTCTGGGGAAGAAAGAAGAGAAAATAATTTATCCACATGTGTAGCGTCGGTTCTACACCGAACCGATTTTACATATCGACTTAAATACCCATTTTTGTAGTAGTGCCGATGCTATGATCCGATTACCAAAAGAACCTATATTACCATAGATGTCACTTTCCTAGAATCTAAATGGTTTTTCTCATCACCAATATCCAATTACCCTCATTAGGGGGAGAGTTATAGTGAAGAACGAAATTGGGTTGATGTTGAAATGTTAAACATTAGTAACAATCTGGCATCCTCGGATAATGCCAACAATATGGATGAACCAGTAACTAGGCCCAAACTTGAATTTCTTAGAACTGAATCTGAACTAGTGACTGAATCTCCAGAAGATGCAGTGGTTGATGTACCCCTCCACTCTCTAGTACATAATGATCCTCATGCTAAGAATACTCCTGAGGTAAGTTATCATATCACACCTTTACAAACTAATGCTATAGATATATCTGTTGGTTATGTTCTACCTTTCAGACACAATCGAGACAAACCTCTAAATCGATACTCTCCAGACAGAGAAGAACGACAATCCAAGTATCCAATAACTAATTATGTATCTACTCAAGGGTTATCAGAACCTATCAAGACGTTTGCACAAACACTCTCCTCATGTCAAATTCCAAGTAACGTTGAAGAAGCCTTATCTAATCCAAATTGGGCTTAAATTATAAAAAAAGAACTTGAGACATTGTAGAAGAATAACACATGGGTGTTAAGCGAGTTACCTCAAGAGAGGAAGATGGTAGGATACAAGTGAATTTTCTTCATTAAATATAAAACAAATAGATCAATTTATCGATACAAGGCGAGGCTAGTAGCAAAAGGGTATACACAAAAATGACAATATTTGTCACTTTCATCCTCTAACCGGATGGCTAGCATAGAGTATGATTTGTGTGTTTTACGGTCCCACTTTTACCAAAAACCATTTTTTAATCCAACTCAAGAATGCATATTTACTTGACAATGAAAAGTAGTGTTCTTAAAAAATGAAAGTAAAACAAATTCTTAAAGATATTAAAATTCTGTCATTTCTTTTTGCCTTGCTTGTCATGCCGAGTATCAAAAGAGTACTTAAATATTCTGTTTGATGTTTTAGGTACTAAACTTGTTTTTTCTTATGTTGTTGTTTTAGTTGTTAGGAAATTATATACTTTATCTTTTATCTTTTAAGCAATACAATATCTTATTTTGAAGAAAATAAAAAATAAAAAATAAAAAATAATTACGTTAAGCATTGTCAAATATAATTCATCAAGCAACAACGCTACTCCAATGAAACATCTCTCCAAGTACGTAAATTGAGAAACATTAGACAAAAAATCATCAAGACGAATCAGATGACATAAAGAGATGAAAGTTCACCATACAAAAAGTGCAGCAGAGTTTGGAAACTAAAAAACATCAATACAGCAAACAAAGTCTACAAGATTGTGGAAATCGTGGACACAAATGAAGCGACATGTATATGATAACGATTAGAGAGTTATATACATATCATGTATCGAAATCAACCGATGCTACTCCAGCAACCAGACTCAAGTATCCTTCTAAAGCCTCAGCATTCCATTGAGCACAATGGTGTCTTCACAGGCATCCTCTGCAATTTGGAGCGACGACACAGCCTGTGCTGCGATAAGGCCAGCAGAAAATCCTGAAGTTTCCCAATCAACTTCTTGAAAATATGGGGGGTGAACAGCTCCATACATCACTGAAGAAACTGACCAATCATCATTCCCCAAGCATCTAGGTCGATAACTATTGGAGATCCACCCAATCCCTTGTGGCCAGTTTGCAGTATCCTGACAAAAAAAGGCAGTTCTTTGTCCAGTAAAGAGACCAATGTTGCTACAGCAATCCCAGTGGTTATACTCATCATCTTTGTCCAGAACAACCTTACTTGAATCATCTAAGTCTTCACCAATTAGGACATGCAGAGCGACAGCCTCAGCAATTGCAGCACCCTCTTCATCAAGCCTCTGCTGTTCTTCTTTCTTTTTCTGTTTTTTCTTTTCGAGTTCAGAAATTATGGCTGCAGAAGTAGCAAGGGCTTTTACCAAACGTCTCTTCTTTTTTTCAGCCTGCTTTTGACGATCAACCTCATCTTTCACTTGCTTCTTCTTCACTTTCTTCAGAACAGGTTGCACTTTATTGCATGCCAAGTTATCCATTTAGATTAACAGCCTTTAAATACCAAGTTGCCTCTATTACTTACTAATCTTCAAGAGAACTCAACCAAACTTATGTATACATTTTCCCTATAACTGTGTTTCCTTCCTTCACTATGTTACTATGTAAATTCAATTAAGTTCCTAATGTAAAAAATTAAAAACTAATATAAGGTTGTGATCCTGAAAACTACACCCACTCAGGTCTGAAAGAATACCTCATTTTACGAACGATGCAGTCCCAAACAGATACAACAGGAGAAAGAAGAAGGGAAAACTGATAAAAACTCACAGATCCACCCCTCGAAACCATTCTTCCTAATTTCCCACACATCTTGCACTTACACATGTTAAAACAAACCAACTGCCAAAGAGAGATCAATTCTGGAAGCAACAGCTAGAACCCGTTTCAAACAGTTCACATAGCTTTCCCTACTGCACAAATACAAAAGTGAAGAATTAAAAAAGTAAACACATAATCCTATCGCCATAGAACGCATATATGGAAGCAGACAAGGAACTGATGCAAAAATAAGGAACAGTGTGGAGAAAAATCTAAAATAAAAGCAAAATTTACCAAACAATATTAAAAAGCGGAGCGAAAATATTTCATCAATCACCTAAGGAATATAAAGACTATGGTTGATACAATTACAATCGTCTCCAAAAGATGACGACAAAAGAACTAAAAGCACATACAACTTCCCACATAATTCACGTACATCCCCAATACCAACAGAACATTACTGAGTCCACAGAAGAACCTCCCCAAAAACAAAAGAAAAGAAAAGAAAAGATCAGCAAAGCTCATGTTCAACAATATGCCTATTGGATCTGAAATCTGCAACAGGAATCAAAATGGAAACCACTACAAAAAAGCTTAAACAAATTTCATAAAACAAAATCAAAGTGATGAGGCACTGAACATGGAGAGGACAAATGGACAAATGGATGATCGCAGCGACAAACTGTAATTACTGAATAATAAGAATACCCAAAATATTCCACAGCCAATGAAAAACGAAAAATTAAAAAAATTAAAATATTAATAATCAAATAATTGGCAGGAATCTAATTTAAACGAAGTACCAATTCTCAATCATTTTCCTAGTTAGTCGAGAACTCAACAGAGGGGAAACATACTTCAAACTAATCCATAATTCTCCAACTGGATCTGTATGAGATATTAAAACCAAAACACCATTTTAGTACCTAACAATTCAGCAACAGGGTGATCCAGTGAACTAATATACAAAAACACAAAGTTCTATCAGTATAAATAACTTCAATACGAAAACTATCGTCGGATCTAAAAGTGTTACACAAAATCTAATCAAAAAGAGGAATACACTTCAATTCATAATTTTCACAAAAATAAAACAAAAAACAAACCTCGTCGTAATGAAAGGAAAAGGAAAGACCTCCACTTTCCTATGTAAATTAGGGAAAGGGCAAAAAAAAGGGAGGAGAAAATTTCCTTCTTGAATTGGGGTATTTGGATCAAGAGAGACGTGGTTGTTTAGGAAGAGATAGAAAAGTTTTCCCCAAGGAAAAAGAGAAAGGGAATGAGGCCGACTGAGAGAGTGAAAGAAAAGGGATAATCGCGTAGACGACGAATTGGGTCAAGACACGTGGTGAACGATGGTTGTGGTTAATCTGAAATTGATTGTCTGACTTTTCTACTCGAACGGGCCTGTTACACATGTCAGCATGTTCGTGATTCATCATCATATGATCAAGTGGCTTGTGCAATAGTATCCGTATGATTAAATCTCATTGATTTTGATGAGTTGGAGTTGAATTAAACGGCCAGGACCGTAGATTAATTCAAATTTTAAGAATATCTTATATTTTTATATAATATTAAGAATATATATTTTTTAATTATATAACATAATTATTTTATTTTATTTTAACAAGAGCATATATATTATTTGTTGTATTACATAAAAAAACAAAAAAGATTTTTTTAAATAGATTTATTCAACTTTTAGGAATATCTTCTTATACTCGCAAATATTTGTGTTAGTATTTTTTTTATCAAACTAAATCCTATATATATCCCATGCCAAATTAGTCTGTCATGAATAGTTATTGTTACTTTATTTGTGAAATGATGTTAAACAAAATATCTAAAATTTATAATAAAAATAATATTTTAATATTGATTTTTAAACCCGTAAAGAAAAAAAACTTTAATATTAAGAAAATCTAAAAAGACAAAATAACAAGCATTTAATTCGTTATGTTTTTGTAATAAAAATATAAGTCAAATATAAAAAAACATAATACATGTTATTTTTACTATTACAAATTTTAAAAAATATTATAAATATAACCTCCTAGGTTATTTTTCCCTCAACCAACCGTCTTCTACGAGTGAGAATGTGAGATGCATTAGTCAAAAAACGCAGAGCAAAATTGGCCAAATTTCAATAACATTATGTTGCTTGTTCTCAAAGCCGGTTAAAGAAGCTCCTTAGTTAGCTCTGTGCTTCATTATACAAAGAATTAGAACATACAGTTCAGTTGTAGAAACAACCCACTGAACTCAGTAGTATGTTTCTCATATTATAAAGTTCCAGTAGTTGCAAAACGTGAACTCTCTAACGATCTCTGTCTCTGAATAACCCAGCTTATATGGGGAAGTATATCCAACTGCAAAACTAAAATCCAAGTAAAAATGTTTGGCCTGCCCCAGCCTCGGTGTATTGTGTCAAACCAAAGAATTAGCTGTCTAAGGCTTAAAAAAATGCACTGGCTCCCTCAAGCACATCTGCTCAATCACTCCAGCATTAAGACGGTTCTTAATTGGACGCAACTTGATCTCATAAAGCTTCGGCCACAATTTTCCCGTCACTGCAAAAATTTGAGGGTTAATATGTATATTGACGTCAAAGTTACAAGGTCGAACAAAGGCAATGTGATGGTAATTTCTACAAGGGGAACATAGGCAATGTGATGGTAATTTCTACAAGGGGAACATAGGCAATGTGATGGTAATTTCTACAAGGGGAACATAGAGAAGAAAAGCCAAGCTTACCAAAGATACGGTTATTATCGCTATCCCATGCAATTCCATTTAGGACATCAACACCCTGAAAAATGAAAAATTGCAAATAAGTTGGCAAGTGCAACAGAAATTTTGGTCAACTGCTACCGAGAAAGTAATAGCATTTTCATCAAAGCATAGTTGTTTGGTTCGAGAACTTACATTATTCCCAGTAGCTATCAGTTGCTCCCTGCAATATAAAAGGGATACAAGATTAGATCTCATTATGATCCATGATTAGGTAGCACAAAAACAAATTAAATGGATTGGACTTGTAAAAAAGTAGAACCTTAAATTTTGAAGAAGAATCCATCCAATCACACTGCCATCTTCATGTGAGATTCTAGCAATGCAATCCGTCTACATAGTACATATATATTAACAACTTAAGAAGCTGGGGCAGGGCATTATAGATCACTTTCAACACATAAATTCCAATTGATTGTTAAGGAAGATAATTCCTATCAATAATGCACTTGTGAAAAAGTCATATAGCTCCATCCTAATGTTGGTACTTATTGGATACTACCACTAGATAACATGCAAATTATAAAAAAGAAAGAAAAACTTCTAAAAGCACGCATTCGCCAAGGATACTTATTCAACTAATCACATTCAAACGAAAGATTAAAAAAATTTAATTTTAAAAGTAGTAATATGAAGTGAAAACAAAAGGAAATTTTAAGAATACATCTGGGGTAGCCCTGTTAAAATTTACCACTTACAAGCAGCAAGATTTTCAATAGCATGAGAAACAATAAAATATTCATTTCGTATGATCCTAAAGGGTCGGAAGCAGTTCTGAGTGAGAGAGTCTTCCTACATGCAAGACATAAGAGGCTTCCATTGTCTTTATTTTTTATTGAACTTCTACAAAGTGTGTTTGTTTGTTTTTTTTTTTGCTCAAGTGTTGAACTTCTACTGTATTTAATTAATATGGTACCATCTCTTTTAAACGAATAAGTAAACAAATTAGAGTTGATATCAAAGATGTAAGAAGAGCTGTTCATTTGCCATAAATTTTCCAAAAGGTGGCATATTCACTTCATTAATAAATAATTAAAAATAAAAAAAACCCTTTGAGTTGGTCTAGGTGTTATGACTTCCCACCCAAGGACCCAAGTTCGTATCTCATCCTTTAATGTTTTCTTTATTTAAAGTCATCTACTTATTAAAAAAAAAAATTACCTGCCAAATATTGGCCCACACTTCACCATTTATAAACTCCAGCTCATTGAGGTTGTGGACCTGATGACCGTTAAATCTGACAGTTTGGTTATCAATAACTGCATAAATATTAGAAAAAGAACATGAACCCGTTAAAAAGGGTGGAAAATAAAAATTAAAGCATCCCCATATGCTAGAGGATAAAGGATTAAAAAAGTAAAATTCTCAACAATATGACGGAGAAACAGCCCTCAAAATATTAATTAGGAAGGGAAGAACAAAAAAGCCTAGACCAAAGGATAAAACATGAATGCAAAAGAACTTTCCTACAGAATATTAACCTTTAAATGTTTGAGGGTTCATTTTGTACAATATTGAACTCCCATCACTCCCAAACAACACGTTTCCATCAGTTGCTAGTCCCCAACCATCTGGCATCTGATGAGTAAACTTCTCAAACTGCACTAAACACAGCCATGCAAGTTATGACGTATCCAGCAGTCACAAACATTTAGGAAATTCAATTAAGGATGCACCTTATTCCATAATACTTTACCAAAAAAGAAGCAAATCAGCAATGTCATGTTAAAGAATGATAAATTTGGTAAGCTACAAGACAAAAATTAGTTGAAAGTTTCATTCCCTGATAAAAATGAGCCTTTTGCAATATTATCATCCTAAAGATACCAAATTTGTGAGACTGTCAGGTTAAGTGTTGATCCCATATGAATAAATCATCATGCGATTGATATTGTAGTGATTCACAAAATTATAAGGTTGGCTGATCTGTTTTTGTTGTATTTCTTGGACCATACTGCAATGCTTTATTAACTTGAGACCCCATAGTACTTTACCCTATTCATAAAACTAAAACATGGAAGCAGCTACTCAAACAAACAACTGAATTATGATGATGAAGAATAAAATAATTAGCAAAGGAATGAAGGAAAAGCACAAACTTTGCTTATATTATTTCGGTCATATATGAAACCAGTTTTCTTCATCCAAGTTACTTGGATCAGCCTACAAAAGAATGCATAGGTAATAGATTAGTGTTATGGAGAACCAAATGCAATATACACAATAAGCATATTATCAGCAGCTGGAAAACAAAATCTGAGTAAGTGAGAACTCTTAGTTGCATTTTCTGATTAAAAGAACCAAATGAGATGAGTTATTCCTTACACACCTTGTGCCAAGTAAAGTTAAACCTTCACCAAAATAAGATCCATCCAAATTCTGCAAAGCCTCAATCTGTAATATACAAACACATATTTTTTATAATTAGGCTTGTTGGAGTTTTAAAGTCAGAATTCAAACTCAGTTTGAATAATTTTGTTAATACCTCCAAATAATGAACATAATAATGATTCATGCAGAAAATCAAATCCCAGCCTTATTAATCAATCATAAAACAAGTTTGTCCACAACAATTAATAAATAAAAAACTTGTTGGTTATGTAATTAATATGAATGAGCAATTATTATTTCTAATCTTTCCATGTATCTAGAAATGCACTTAAGAGCTTCAAAATTAGGAACAGTACCTTTCCTGTTCGAAGAGCTACCTTCCTTACAGATGACTGAAACAACAAAGGCAGGGAATCAAAAGAAAGCCTGGAACTAGCTTAATTTTAATAACACAAAAAATCTAGATGTAACGGAAAGAATTTCGAGTACCTATGATATACCAAGTACCAACAAGAACATTACCATTATCAAGAAAAGAAAAGAAAAAACACACCCGCCAATTGAGGCCTGTTGACTCATATAGGGTATCATTTCCAGCATAAAGAAGGCCCTGAAGACCCAACAAAATAAGAAGTAAGAATTATCCCAAAATCACAATGAACATCAAGTCTACGATACATAAAAAGGACAAATAAACATTTAGCTTAATTCTGTTCAATTGTGAACTTCTAACTTCCTGAGCTTCGGCTTCTTCCAATAGATAGATAAATATGATAAAAATAAATAACTTTGTTGAAAAAGCTGAATAAATGGCTGGAATGATTTAACACAATTTCGGATGTTAGAGAAATAAGTTAGTTACCTGAGTGAAGGCTCCAGGGTCATGCGGAAACTCATTGATCACCTCGATTGAGTAGATTGTTGGCAATGAAGAAGCGCCGTACTTGAATTTTCTCCACATGTTCGACGAAATGCCCATAAGAAGAACAACGCCGAGAATCAGAGTAATAAAAAAAATCAGTGATACCTTCCGGTGATTCCAGGGCTGGGCTCGAGAAGCCATGGGAGAATAAGGTTTGGGGTTGGATCGCTTATTTCTGAGCGATCTAATGGCCATGAAACTGAAGATTCATCATGAATCGGGCAATTGACGAACAAAAGAGCAACAGCAACAACAAGTAATTCAAATCCAGTTTGTTTGATGTAAATTGGTGAATTGCCTTCAGGTCTCACGAGGGAACACTGTTCGAATACAAGCCTGGATGAACCGGGTATTGACGTTTGTTGACTTGACTTTTACCTTCACCCACCAGATGGAATTTTAAATGGCAAAATGACACGCAAAAGTCTGTTTAAGTTTTTTAAAACAGACACTTTACTACGATAATTTATAAATTAAGCATCATTAATGTTGAGAGTTTGAAAAATAAACATTTTTAATTTTATAATTTATTAAAATAATAATCTTTAATCTATAAAAAATATTAAAACAAAATATTTATAGTAATTAAATTTCATAAATTATAGATTAAAAAAAATATTATTTATCACTTCTAAAATATAATCGTTATCATTCAGATTGTTTTTTCTTTTTATATCTTATTTGATATTTATTTAAAAAAAAATATATTAATTTTAAATTTTATTATCTAAAACATCATCATCAAATATTTCAAAAATATTTTAAAATCTTCAAATTCAATTAGAATTTAAATCAGCCAAAGAGGAAATTTTTATCTACTGCTCAACCTTACTTTTAATTGAATTTTTACATTTCACTTGTATTGTATTTTCCTTACCTGGAGCTGGCTTTAGCTTTTAAATGAAATTTTTAAAAGACCGAACCGAAACAGAAAATCAATCCAACATTCAGCCTACTTAACTACCTGAAATATTTCTCAATTTTTGGAAAGCCATCCAAAAAAATAAAATAAAGTAAAACGTAAAAACAGATTCTTCGTGCAATTTCTAATCATTTATACAACCATTGGGGGGAAGAAAAAAGAAGAATCAAAATGGGCCAATTATCTGGTAACATTCAATCTGGCCCAATTGGCTACTCCAACTAGGAACTGTTACAAATAGAAGCCGAGGATTGCAGAGATCACTGCTTTACCATTCATGATTGAATTGATGCAGCTACAGTCTACAGCTTATCTAGTATAGTCGTTGGCACTACAACCGAAGTTCAATCCTGCTTCAGGTACCAGGTATCCATCCTATTTAAGCCAAGTAGACGTCATATTAAGCAGACCAAATACTTTCTTTTTCCCTTGAGGAGAGAGAAAGAGGGTGCAACGACGACTTGTAGATCTAAGGTGGCGGACTCGCAGTTCTAAAAGCATACTTAACACCTGCAGTTTGAAGATGTTAGCCAAATTTGAAACTTGATACAAACCTAGCAAAATAGAGAAGAGAACGAAACCCGTAATAAAGAGTATATGACCACCTTATATGCACGCCAAACCCTTTTTCCGTTATATACGAGCAATACAATAATACCAAAATTTATTGACATAATTGATGATTCATAGCCCAGTAACAGCGCATAAAATTTAGGGAAGTACTGCGTTGCTCGCTCGCTCTCATTTTCACAATTTTCCCCACCATTTATGATCGATCTGCCATTTTGACCAAATAATCACAAATTATCTGCTTACATTAAAGCAAAGATGTAGCAAGATTACACAAAAGTGCAAGCGAAGAAACTTAACTTTACACGAAAAATTATGCGACGTTATTGGGGTGGTCCTCGGTAAAAGTTCTACCAGCATCACCAGAATTAGCTTTCTTAGAGTCAATCTCATAGGATGAAAACAATTTTCTCTGCATCAATGGGAAAACAACATAAAATAAAAGTGACATCGAAGGGGTAAATATAAAATAACAGACTACATACTAACCCACCAGAACAAAGTAGAAAACTTGTTTTTTGTAGACACCCAAATTAAATCTGTCACAATATAATGGCGATATAGAATGCAGCTCAGCCTAGTTGGGACTTACATGATCTTCAAAGTCGGGGCTGGTCAAGTTAATTGATAGATTTCTCATCAACAGCAGCGCCTGTGTAGGACCAAAACTATCACAATTGGAGCATCACAAATTTTTTAGAGCAAGTGGACTAAGAAATTAAAATTAAGACAATCGTGATTTTTTTCTTAAGCCTGTGAATATTTTACAAATAAGATATGCTAACCAAAACCAGAATTGCTTCCTCAAGACCAGGCTCATTATTTACATCAAATGATCAACTACCAACAATATTTCAGCCAAAGAACGATCTATGTGCATACCGTTTCGACATCAATTTGATCCATTTTTTTCAAGTTTTGCAGGTGACCTGTAACATTTGGGTCAAAGATGCTGCCAATGAAGCTATACACTTGAGAAAAGTCGGGCAAAACTGCATCAAAAGGAGATGATGAAGGTCAAGAATAATACTAAACAATTAAAAAGAACTATTATATTAAGAAGCAAATACGGGAACACAAATCCAATAAAACAATAAATAATTAAAGCACTATACAGCTTTAAACAAGTCCTTCAAACAATCAAATAGAAGCACCGTAACCATCAACTACGGTCCCATGGCAATATATACGTACGAAGAATCCTACTAAGCCATTGCAGTAAAACATTTGATCACTATCTTGTCATCATTCAGTATCCGTCTTAATGGTGCTGATTCTTCGAGCTAAATAATAGATGTTCATATTGTACTAGCCGCCACTTTTCATAAAAGCTTAAAATGATGGGAGTGACCCCACTAATTATTTTTCATATTGTTTAGAAAAAGAAAAGGAACAATACACAAGAAACATTTATAACTTTACAAAACCTCCAAAACGGCAGTACTAGCATCCAACATGTAGGACACAAGCTTTATCATGTTATGACCCACGGGCTAAGCAAAAGAGTATACCAACAAAACTGCCGAAGACACATAATGAGTTGATCACTTTTTACTGATAAATAACAAAATAAACATGCAAGTATCTACCTATTTCAATATTTAGCAAGTCAATGTGTGCGTAGATGTTGAATCATAAATGTGCTTCTCTTAAACATAGCTAGATAAACTCCAGTACAATTAAATTCTTTCATGTGCCTTATTAACAAGCCAAAAGATGATTAAATAATTAACAAATTAGGTAAATGTAGTCTGTATGCTAAGGAAAGATGTTGCTAAAATGATTGAATAGGAGCCATACCTCTCAATTGATGACTGCAATTTCCTTGATCAGCTGTTTCACCAAAAGGTTGTGCTGTTGGAGTACTTTCAGTGCTACTGCAACTGTTATTTTCCAAAGTGGGCACTGCAGGCTCAAACATGCCACTTTAGACAACAATTCAACGAATGACAGAAATGATTCCAACCAAGATAGATGAATGCCACATTTGAATATTTAACTATCGAACCTTTTCTCCCTCGAGAGAAATTGACTGTTTGTACAGAATTATTTGTCCACGAGGATATAGAAGCACAGGCAGGACTCTGGAGCATTGTTGAAGAATCTGGCATTTGAATAGTCCCAGGTTCAAGTAAAGCAGATGACGGCAGGAAAGCATCTGGCACCTCAGAGGGTGCTGGAGCTGACAGAAAAGGCATACATTAGCAAGCTACAGTAAATTCATTTCAGTAAAATTATGCACAGATAAGAAATACAAAGACCATTTTTTGATGCATTCTGAGGATACGGATGAGCAGCTTTCCGTTTGGGGCGGGGGGGAGGTAGATGCTCATTGGTCCCACTCTTTTGAACCTTCTGAAAATATTTCTGTGCATGACTTCGTATCTATAAAAAGTAAATTTCTTGAGGGCATATCCATATTGGAACTAATTAATATCCCATGTTTGGAACAAAACAACACGTTACAGGATCATATCAGCAAAGGTAACAATCAGATTAATCACAGCATTTGTTGAATTTTAGGATTTACAATGGATGCACCAAGAGTGTTTGCTGAAGATGGCAGAATTAAAGAGCTATCACCAACAAATTATAAAATAAAAAAAAATCGAAAAACATCCCAAATTGCATGACAGACTATCACTACTCTGTTAAATCAACCCAATCACAAACTGTATTCTAGGTCATATTCATATATATAGTGAGCATATCCTTCTTAATGATACCCGAATTACTTCCTGCTGAAACAAATACCATGGATTCAAAAGTATGCACATTCATTCAAGTTCAACAATTTTTTTAATAATGCCTGTATGCATGCCATGACAATTAACAACACTCTCCATACAATTAAAATACAGGAGCATGAAGGGGATTTTAAGTAGGAATTACAATGTAAATTTAATTTAATTGAGTTAATTGAAAGTTTCAAGGACAATCAAAACATCAGAAAATATAATGAATAAAAAGGAAAGAAACAAAAATTCCCATAAGTCATGGCAATAACTATATGTAAAATAATGAAATCGGGCAAATATAAACAAGTTAAACTAAAGAATAAAACTATGCTATAATGCCAACCTGTATAACTGTTTTTGACCCAATAAAAGCTTCAATCTTTTTCCAATCACGGTCAAAGCTGCATAAGATGAATAGAAACATTAACAAAGTCAGTAACACAGCATAATTAGCAAAAATCGTGAACTAGGTAATGATCTTTGCCACTTGACAAACATTACAAATTCAGCTTCAACACAGAAACGTTCAAGGGCAGCTTTGTAATTACTCTTTTTAAAAAATACAAATGTTAGAAGCATCTGATTCCGGCTAAAATTAACATCAAAGCATAAAATGATTCATAAGCATCACGTTTTTTTTCCTTTTTGATTTCTTCCAATTTCCTGCACTGTTTTAACAATCAAATCTAATTTTAAAGAATTGAATCCCAATTCAAAATCCAAAACCCTAGTTGACAAAATTTCATACTTCAAACCATAGGCACTAATGCATACATATATCAACTCATAACATAAATACATATTTTTTTGGGGCGTAGCACCCTCTGATTGGTCAAAGGAGAACAGTCAGCACTACATAGCCATCAAATATGTTTGAATTTGAAACATATCCAAAAAATATTTCCTCTATAAAATAATTATCTAATAAATAAATTAGAGATTATTAGATATTACAGGATTCAAATATATCTTCTTGAAACTTATCTGTATCAGTTAAACCCCTATAAATAGTTTCTCTATACAATTATAAGATACACATAATTTCTTATCTCTAAACTATTTCAATAAACTCTTCCAGAGTATTGACTTAAGAATCAGAGTGGATTTGACACCCCCAATATCATTCCTTGAGTGTTCGTTCATCTATTTCAAGATCAAGATCATCTTAGTGGCAAACAAAATGAGCCCAAAAATCGAATTCAACATCTAATGCCATTCACCTGTCCTCAGTGTTGTCCTGCACCATCGTTGCTCATCCTCACTCGGGTTGCCGTTTATCCAATTGGATGCTTTATGGAACCTATCTAGTTCCTCGCCGCGATGCAAGACCGCATGCATTCTAGGTTGCTGGGGTTCCTCCAATTTTGGATCACCATCTATTCTTCAAAAGATCATCAATAAAAGCTAAAAGTATTTTCCTAGTGACCAACAAGTCACCAACTCATCAAGTTGCAAATTGATTTGCTCAGTATTGTCTTAACAGCAAATTTACAAACTGTTGTCTCAACGGTAAATTCACGGAGTATTGCCTCAACACCAATATATTACCAAGTGCAATACAAGTAACACATCAACAATGATCACAAAATACGGTACAAGGAGTGCAAAAGTGCAAGACAATGATGAAGAAAAAATGGAGCCTTAATTATTAATAGAAGAAAAAAGTTGTAAAGGTACAAACTAAATGCCAAGTGATTACAATTCAATATGAAAATGAAAGATAATTACTAAAAGTAAAGACTAAGGAAAAACAAAAAATCCTAAGACTAATAAAGCTCGCCCCCTCCTCGGCATCATTCGAGATCACTATAGTAATGGGATCTACATCTTAAGTCTCATTAGTCGACTGGGGATAAGGCTATGAAATATTATTAGCTCACACAGGAGCCTACACCATCTCACTCACACGGCTTCCCGTATGCAAAATACGAAATCTGTTTATTTTACCTTATGTATTTGCCTTCATCTATGTAAGGTTAATTATTGACGATCAGTAATGCATACACGAATATGGTTAGGTACATTTTGTATGCAAGCATGTTTTCACATACCAGTTTTCGTAATGTGCATACTAGGTTGAGCTTTATGGTCGCTCGACATGGTTGCTTGTGTTTTTGTCTCGGTTCGGGTCTAAGTCTCACTAGTCGACTGGGGATAAGGCTCTGCAATATTCTTAGCTCACACGGGAGCCTACACCATCTCACTCAATTTTTGGATCGAAAAAATTACTTTTATGGTATCTTGATGAGGTTCTAAACAAGGGGCTTGTCGGAATCTCGACGAGATGATTAGCGAGGACCCTCAATGAGGTCGACCGTTGTGCTTGGGTGTCCAAAAAAATTGTAGCAAAGCTCTACCAAATTAATATCTCATTTCTACTTTCGAAGCACTATTGTCTTGAGTGGTGTTCAATAATCGTGCTCTTGAGTGGTGAGTACTCGAGGCGATGTTTGCAAGTGAGTTTAATGTGAGGAGCCTGTGAGGCCATGAGCCATGTGTCAACTGGTAGTTGCTTGAATGCAACTTTTTATTTGAGAACATATTTGTGAGAATGGGTTGAACTGAATTGTTTGAGTTCTCTTATCTTTGGTTGTGTGCGATAAGAGATTGAATGTATGTCCCATTTTGACCGTGTGCAATAAGTGGTTGATTGTGTTGCTCAAATCGTTGGCTGTGTACGGTACGTGGTTGACTGTGTGTCACTTGTAGATGATTTGTGGTTTGTGGTGAAAAGTGTTTCCCACAATAGTTATTGATTGTTCGTGATTGAGGGTGGTCTTCACAGTTGATTGTTCACTATACACATTACTGATATATGATTCTAATCACACCACATTGGGTGGTGTTGGCTTTGGAGAGAAGTCGAATTCATGTGTTTAACCAAGCCGTTGCAGAGGCAGCAAGCAAAGGTAGCAATAGACAGTTCAAACAGTGGTCCTAATTGATAGATGTAATGAGGGTTTTATTTCTATCAAGGTTGTAATTGTTTTATTGCTTAGTCGATTTAGTTGTTGCCGAGTGATTGCCACTGCTATGATTATCAGGTACATGTTTATCTGTTTGTTGTTTGCATGTTTGGGACGAGTCCTTAAGGAGTCAACATCTCCAATATGGAGTCTTGGACTCCTTCAACGTTGTTATGCATATCAATTTGTATGTTAATATAATATAAGTTTTTATTATGGTATGTACTAACATTCTAGATGTAGATTATGATTAGAAAACTTATTTGTTATAAGTTATCACATGCTTTCTTTCCTTTTTGAGTAAAATGCCTATATCTTTTTATGTATTGTTTTGTTTTTGCTTTATTAAAATAATCTGCCTACATATTGATTAATTTATATTGCTTGTGTTTTACCTACATGAGAGTTTGGTGTGTCTCTAATGAATCAATATCTCCTTAACCTGATAATGTACCAGGTGTCGGTCTTTATTATGGTTTGCTATGTAATGTATGATTGTATGTTGTGAAAGTAAAATCATCATTTACAGAATATGTTCACATATGAGGCCTTCAAGTGATTGAAAATCCTTTATAGCTTTTCTATATATATGACTACTTCATATGCTGTAAGATGTTTGCTTATTTATGCATACCGCTAGTCTGGATTGTAGCCTGTAAAGCACACCGTTACTAGTGTGTTTACAATAGTTTGTTCTTTCTTACTGCTGCTTGTTTTTGTTATGTATTGAACTGAGAATGTTGTCTTGTACTTCCACAGAATTATTGCTTAATTCACGTTTGTAAGACCTACTTGGCCGAATTAGTATAGAGCTCACAAAAAATTCCATGGATTGGTGTTTTACACCTTCATTTAAGTCCCAATTACCTATTTGAGTTAGAAAAACAATTGACCTTCATATAATTATTCCTATGTATAGAATTCTGACTCGATATTTGAATCGTTATCATACTTATCATGCTCAAATGTATCTCCTAAAAAGCCTGGCAATTGACGAAGTGGGATGGCAAGTTTGGGATACACTTTCCTAACTCTCCTCTCCTCAAACACGTGGGACCACGCCACAACCTTGTGTCAGTTGCAATATTCACCTAGTCAAGATATCCATTAAAAGCTTTCGCAGCGTCAACCTCAAGGTGGGATGTCAGCTTTTATTCTCAGCTTCCAAATTCTCACTACAAGACTGCTTCTCATACGAGCTTTCTTGGAACTAGTTCTTCAGGGCCTCCGCACTTTTCAAGGCTTTGTCGTAACCTCAAGAGTTGAAAGACATGCAAATATTGACAGAGTGGAAAGCATTGTCAAATTCCTAGTGTGCTAACAAATCTCAAGATGTGAAGAGTGATGCAATGTTATAGAAAACATTGCAACAAAGAATATGTCTTTTCTAATCTACCAAGCCCTAAAGTACAAACACAAGTTAAAAAAATTGTGTAACCAAGAATAATCTGGAAGAAAAATTTCTTTAGAAGAGAAAATTTTACAAGAACAAAAACTTCTGAAAAAGGGTTACAAAAACATAAATGTACTAGTACATTTTGGTCTATCAAAGCATTATGTTAAAGTTGGGCTACTAAGTAGAAATGTAAGCTTAGCATGCTTGGTCCCTAGATCTCCACAAAATCTTCTTAGCAACCTCCCTCACCATACAACTTCTATGACAACATGCAATTTTCAAGCAAAAATTCGAGTTATTTATGGTTTTTGGTTCCATCTAAGCTACACCAACCATTTCACTTAGTCTTCTGGTTCAACTGAAGTTGTGCAAGCAATTTCACCTAGTCTTCCTCGAGCACCCTATTCAGACATTCATTTGAGCATCGGGTATGCTTTTGTCATCAAAAAGACCAAAAATCTAGCTACTTAGAGATTTTGAATCCAAAGATACAAGTCATCCCTTCAAGTCTGAGAAATTTCTTTCATATAGCATGTTTTTCATTTCAAAAGCATTTTTTTCCTAAACTAAAGCTTAGCTCAAAACTCATATTTTCAAATATATAAAAACCAAAATACACAAACTACATATATTTAATAAAATGAAAATCATATTAGATCTAACAAAATCTCCAGTGATCGTCGTCGGCAACCCACCGGATTTCTGAAGACCAACTAGAGTTCCAACGACCCACAAGATTTCTGACAATCTTCTTTGGCAATCCATCAAATATAACATATTATATCCACCTGTATCTTTATATGTAATCTCTTAAATCTACCTAAACTTTTGAAACATGCTACATCTACTTGTATATAATATATTACATCAACCTCTACAAGTTGGTCAATTCAACTTTACTTTGCAATTTATAAATCCAACTCTACATTTGTCTATAACATGTTACCTCTATCTCTATCTTTAGATATAATATGTTATATCTATCTCTATCTTTGGATATAATATGTTACATTTATATATAATATAATCACTGGAGTTTTAATGAAAATGTAACATGTTATATCTGTTGGATATAATATGTTACCCTGAGGAGATCATCGGCAAAACTCTCAGAGATTCGAAGAGGTCATTGATGAAGTGACCAGAGCTCCAATAAAGTTGTCAAAGATGTTGTGAGGTTTTATAATGATCATATTTTATTAAAGTTATAAAATAAGAGTATTTTGGTCTATTTGTTGAGTAGTTTGATATAAAACTATACGTTTTAAGATAAATTGTTACTAATTAAGAAAAATTGATCAATTTATTAAAAATAATAATATTTAGGCCAAAAACTAAATCAAATACTTGTCATCCTGCAAGATCTTACCAGAATCTCCAACAAATGGTTGAATAGACTTGGCAATGAATGATATTGATTGAGGCTTAACTAATATATAAGTGTTCGCAAGCTCAATCTCAGACATTCATTAAACTCATGATCCAAGGGTTCAAATTGAAAGAGATAATTGAGAATCTAATCAAATAGCAGTCAGGTTTTAGAAGTCAGAATTGGCAATATCCCCATTCACTATTTTACTGGGAATTTTGGCCCATCATAACTTTCGGTTGAGACACGAAAACAACCGTTGAAAAGCTTGGAATCTCAAGATCATTACTGTTAAAGAGAATTGGGATATCAGCTACACAATTTAGTCAAGACGAACCAAGCCAATACAAAACTACATAGTAGTATCCAGATAAAATAGCAAGACCACTAGCTCGCCTAAGATGACCAAGGAGGCCTAGGGCTGATGTTGGGGAAAATGTTCACCAGGTACACATAACACTTTTTGATTGGTCAAAAGGAATACAGTTAACTCACGATCAGATTGCATAATAAGCAGGTTTGAGTTTTACCAGAAGGCATATCCAACATATATTCCCCTATAAGATAGTTATGGAATAAAAAATAGATATTATTAGATATTAAGCTGGTTTGAGTTTTAACAGAAACATATATTCCCCCTAACAGATTGAAATATATCTCCTTAGAACTTATATGTATTAGTTCAACTCTTATCAATAGCATCTCTATACACTTATAAGATACGCACAATTTATCATCTCTAATATATTTCAGTTAAAACTCTATACACTTAGGCATCGAAATGGATTTAACACCCAGTGTCATTCCTTTTGAGTGTATGCTTATCTTTTCAAAGAAGGTCAACATCTAAGCGGTAAAGACAAAGGTAAAAATGGGATTCAAAATATATGTATCTGAAGAACTATTTATGTGAATTATGGGTAAGAACTTGCTGGAAATGTAAAATTAAAAGTATATTACAGTTGAAGGGCTTCGAGGAACTTGTCATGCTCGGGTTCGGTCCAGCTCTCTCTGGACTTGGTGATCGTGTAAGGCTTTCGGATCTTCTTACTCGGATCCTCCGACGAATTCGTTGACGCCGTAGTCTCAGTGGCAGTAACGGAGGCGAAGGGTCCAACACCCGGTAACGCCATTTCGCTTGCGTCCAGGTAGAAGCCGTCAGTCGGATTCGAGTTTTTTGATACCATTAAAAACAAAAAACAAAAAGTAACGTAAGGTAAACGAAATGCAATAAATGGCGGTTCGAGTCGTTTAGGCTTTAAGTAAGTCAAAAATTGCACTAGACCGTAAGTGTACAAAGGAAATTCCGAAAAATTAGATGCTACCGTTGGCAAGAAAGAACACGCCATATATATTCGCCACGTTATGCAAAATGACTTGGCCAGAAATAATTGGCATTATTATACTACCTACGCCAGAAATATCATGCCATAGATGTCCACCACGTTACTCATGTGCTCAGTTCAAAAACAATTTTAATAATATTATTAGAATTTATAATAATAAAAATATTATTTTATATAATTACATAATATATTTTTATATTAATAAAAATTTAACTTATTACTTTAATTTAAATATTATTTAATTAAATATTATTTAAATTTAATATAATTTTTTAGATCTTTTAGTATTAAACATTCAATTAAAGATATTTCATGTTATTTTTATTTTTATAAATTTTAATTATGTTATTTTTTTAAAATTTCTTAAGACTATGAATAAAATAAAATGTAAAAAATAATACTATTAAAATATATTATAATAAAAATAAATTTTTGATAATATTAAATAAGATTTTAAAAATATCAACTAATACTAAATAAATTTAAATAATATTTTTTATTAATATTTATTTAAGTATTGTTTAACCTAATACTTTAATAATAAAACTATATAAATTAATATTATAAATTTAAAATTATTATATTTAATTATTTTATAATATATTAAAAATAATTAAGAAAATAATCAATCAAAATTTAAAGAATTCAAGTAGAAGAGACCGAATTAGGAACGAATACTTGATCAAAATTGTTTATTTTTAACTAATTTGAATTCAATCCGTTGAGAACGAATTTAAGAATTTTCAATTTGAACTTTATCCAATGATATAATCAATCTGAATCAATTCGAATGTTTAATATTAAATTTATTTATGAATTATTTATATATATATATAATTAAATATATATAAATTAATTATTTTATAACAAATATTATTATTTATATGCAATAATCAAATTATTATAAACATTTATATTTACTTTTAAATTAAAATAATAATATAATATAATTATAATAGAGATAATATTTAAATATAATTTATTATAAAATAAAATATTTATTTATTTATAATTTAATAATAATTTGATGAAAATCAAATAAAAAAAATTATAAAATTTGATAATTTGAATCCGATCTAAATTTTATTAGATTGTATTAGTCTAAATCGAATTTATCTATAAAATTTGATAAATTAAAATAATTTTTTTAATTTAAATAAATTTACCTAATTCTTTTTCAAAATCTAAACGAGACCACGTGGTTAGATATAATCTTAAGATTTTTACTCTGGTTTACAATTGGCATCTTACTTCCCACTTAATTTCGAGAAAAACTTGTATACTCCATCTTACTGTATACTGCACACTGCAAAGTTGATCCCGTTGATCTTTTCATACCTTCCGAATTTTTTTAATATTTTCACAAAAGAAGCCAAATGAACGGTGAAGATGTATTAGATGCATATTGTAGCTATATAAAAAAAAAGTTATATCGTATAATTATACTTATATCATTTTTAACTTTTGATACGAGTATCTGTTTTAGTCCCTCAAATATGTAAATAACACAGCTTAATTATTTTTATCTTTTGTACTAGTTTTATATATCAACGAAATAACACGTTATTACTTTTTATTTTTATTTTTACTTCTCATATTTTTAATTATAAATTGACATATTATTTATATGAAATATATTTTATATAAACAATGATAACTAAAAAAATAAAAATATCACATTATTTTATATATTTTAATATCAAAACATAATATTTATATTTTTAATTAAATTATTACAAAATTATAAAAAATATTAATAAATTATTGCATAAATAATATCTTTATCATTGAATTATTATTTAAATTTTATTTTCTAAAATATATTAGATATTGTGAATATTGTCACTAAAATATCATTAAAATATACGTAGAAATAGGCAAAATATTGAAAATATAAATTATTGATTTATTTTTTGAATGTTTTATATTAAGGTTATAACATATAGACTGCATTGAAGAATAAAACTAATTATGTTCTTTAACTATAAGGTGTCGTTTGATTCATGGAATGAAATCGAAATCAGAATTAGAATCGGAATGGAATGGAAAAGAAACAATATTTTTGGTTTGATCATTGGAATAAAGCTCGGAATCAGGATTATAATGTTTGGTTTGCCACTGGAATGTAATGAGAAAAACTGTAAATTACCTTAACACCCCTACATTCGGTAAAATTTAAATAATGTTATTTAATTACTATTTTTTTGTCCGACAAAATACATTATTGAAATCATTATTTTTCTAAATAATTATTACTTAATTAAAAAGAAATATATTATTAAAATTATTATTTTTCTAAATAGGGTTTTGAGATTTGGGATTTGTGATTTAGGGTTATATTTATGGGTTAAGGTTTAGGGTTAAAATTATTATTTTTCTAAAAAGGGTTTAGGGTTTTAGAAGTTGGGATTTTGGATTTAGGGTTTTAGAATTTGGGATTTTGGGTTTAGGGTTTAAGGTTTAGGGATTTGAGGTTTAGGGGTTTAGGGTTTAGGGATTTTGGGTTTAGAGTTTAGGGTTTTGGGATTTAGGTTTTAGGTTTTAGGGTTTAGTAATCGATTTCATTTTGTCCTCCCATTCGGCCCAACTAAACACACAAAATAGAAGGAATCAATTATGATTTCTTTTTATTCTTTCCAACCAAACATCACCTAAGTACTTTTAAAAATAAATATTCAATAAAATCTCCTTTTTACTATCGAGATTTATCTATTTATAATAGTTAATATAATTAAACAATTTACTTAATTATTTTAAATCTTTTTAACTAGTTATTATATAATATTTTTACAAAAAATAATATATATTTTATTATATAATATTTTAATTAATTGATTAATTAATATAAATATTACAAGTATTTAAAAATATATGTGCTAAATAAAACTAATTTAAAATATAATAATTTATTATTTTGATATTTTATAAAAAAAAATTAAAAAAAAATATTTTTGATAAAAGTTTTGTGATATTTTCAAAAAAAATCGTCCATAGTAATAATATTTTCAATATTTTTATACAATTATATTTCAATATCTTAACTAATATTGACTTTTCAAATGTTATTTTAAACTTATGATATGTATGGCCACGAACCAACAAAAATTTATAATATATATTTAAAAAATAATTTATTTTAAATTTATAATAAATTATAAATAATATTGAATAATATTATTAATAAATATCTTTATTTAAATTATACATAATATAGGGCAATATTATTGATGAATATTATTATTATATATATCAGGTGAGCAAATAATCCTATTAATTCGTTTAAATTGTAAAAATTGATTTGATATTTCATATTCCGATTCGATTAGATTGATAAATTTTATAATATGTTGTATCCGATCCGGACCAAAATATTATTAAATTATAAATAAATACATATTTTATTTTAAATTATATTATATTTCAATATTATGCATACCATAATTATATTATATTATATTATATTATTATTTTAGCTTAAAAATCAAATATAAATGTTTATAATAATTTAATAATTTTATAGATATATTTCTTATTCTTTTGATTTTTTTAACTTATGATTATAAATAATAATATTTATTACCAAAATATCAATTTAAAATTTAAATTTAAATTTCTAATTCCAATTAGTTTGAATTGATTATATCATTACAATCAAATCGAATTCGAATTGAGAATCTTTATCAGTTTGAATTTAAATTGATCAAAAATAGATAACTTCAATACGCTAATCACCCTAATATCATGTAGGCTCATGCTTAGAATCTTGTTGTCACTTTCATTTGATATCTTGGAAGTAATTCATTTTGATATATAGGGATAGAGATAAATTCCCCGCCCCTTTGATATCTTAATGGTAATAGAGATGAATTCTTGATATCTTAATGTAAGAAATGATTTTATTGATATGAATAAACGAATGTTTATAATCTAATTTATACAAAAGAAAAATAAAATTGTAATAATAAAGAATAAACATAATTATGGAAAGGCATGTTCTTGGATAATATGTTGCTCCCCACCAATCTGTTGGTGGCTATTTTGAACCGGTGTGTTGATTACCACTAGTTGGATCTTGAGTTCTTTAACATCCTCTCTCAAGTTGGAATATATGTTAATTATTCCCAACCTATTAAGTAAGCTCGAGAATTGTGGGATTTGGTAAATATATATACTGGTTGCTCTAATGTAGAGATATGATAAGTTTTGATCATTCTAGCTTGAATCTTTTCTCTCACTAGATGACAATCGATCTCTATATGTTTGGTTCATTCATGAAATACTAGATTTGATGCAATGTGAAGAGCTACTTGATGGTCACAATATAACTTGGTCGGTTAGGAGTATTTGATACCCAAATAATCCAAAATGTATCGTAACTAGGTTATTTTGCAATAGGCTACTGCCATGGAGTGGTATTCTGCTTATGCACTTGAACGTGAGACTGTATTTTGTTTCTTAGTCTTCCAAGAAATTAGCGAGTCTCCAAGAAACATACAATATCACGTGATTGATCGTCGTGTGTCTGTGCATTTAGCCCAATCTACGTCACAGAAAGCATTTAGTTGTAACGAACTAGTTGTTGAGAAAAAGAGACCTTGCCTTGGTGTGTTCTTGACATATCGTAGCACTCGTTAAACTGCTTCTAAATGTGGTTGACATAGTTTATCCGTATATTGACTAAGAATGTGCACAACATACACTAAGTCGGGTCATGTGATGGTCAAGTATATTAATCTCCCAACAAGTCTTCAATAGAATGTGGGGTCACTAATGAATTCCCCTTCAACCTTGCTGAGGGATAAATTTTGTTCCATAGGTGAATTGGCAGATTTGGCACCAAGATAACCCATGTCCTCCAATATTTCAAGTGCGTACTTGCGTTGTGACAGAACAATTTCCTTCTTGGAATGTGAAACTTATATGCCCAAAAAATACTTTAATTCATCGAGATCTTTTAGCTTGAATTGTCATATGAGATGGTTCTTAGTTTCTTCAATGTCTTGTACATTGTTTCCTATTATGATTATATCATTTACATAGATAAAAAGAGAAAAGAAGGAATTACCACGGGTTCAGATGAATAGTGAGTGATCATACTTGGATTGGTTAAAACCAGCTAGCTTAAGTTTTGTTGATAGCTTGATGAACCATTGTCGTGAGGCATGTTTGAGTCCATACAAAGATTTGTGTAGCTTACACACTCGTGTTTCCCCCTTTCATCTAAATCCAGGTGGGAGAGACATGTAGACATCTTCATGAAGATCACCATAGAGAAAAGCATTGTTAACATCGAGTTGGCAAAGATGCCAATTTTGAATAGCAGTAACGACAAGAAGGAGACGAACAGTGACAAGTTTGGCTATTGGTGCAAAAATTTCTTGGTAGTCAAAACCTTCAATCTGTCTGTATCCTTTGGCCACTAACCAAGCCTTGTATCATTCCACAGAGCCATCAAAAGTATACTTGATTTTGTAGACCCATTTACAATCAACTGGTTTCTTGTTTGGAGGGAGCTGTTAAAGCATCCAAGTGCCATTAGTTTCGAGAGCATCTAGTTCTTGTTTCATGGCAAGACTCCATTTTGGATCATTTAAAGCTTCAACAAAGGTGGTTAGTTCCCTGAGAATGGAAATAGAAGTAGCAAAGGTACTATATGCAGGTGATAATCGGTCATAAGTAAGTACATGAGATAGAGAATGATAAGTACCTTTGTTATTAGACAATGCTGAGTTAGACGAAGGGAAGGATCGAGAAGGCAAGGAAGCTTCTACATGATACTTGTGAAGGTAGCTAGGAACATTGGTGGATTGGCGAAGCCTATGTATGACTAGTGTTGGAGGAGTCATGTGTGGTGTAGAAGTTGATGATGATGTTTTAGGAGATGAATTTTGAAGATGAAGAATGTCTGAGTTGATTGTTGGAAGGACAAATGGTGTATGATGAAGTGATGTATTTGGAGTGGTTAATTGACAAATGTTAGGTATGTCATCATAAATAGTATTCACTAATAGAGTGAATAGAGTTGGAGTGTTGACAGTGGAAGTAAAATAAGGAAATACATGTTCATGAAATATAACATTACGAGACACTAAAGTCTTGCTTGTTTCCAGATTGTATACACGATAACCTTTTATCCTAGATGGATACCCAATGAATATGCATCTATATGATCTAGCATCAAACTTGGTGGGCCGATCATGATGTGCAGACACAAAACAAAGGGAACCAAAAACACGAAGATGTTCATACCTAGGAACTTTGTGAAAAAGGATTTCAAATGGTGTTTTACCCTTGAGAACATGTGTTGGAGTATGATTTATGAGGTATGTGGCTGTAAGAATGGCATCTCCCTAGAATTGTTTTAAGAGATTGGCTTGGAAGAGCAATGCACAAGCAAAATTGAGAAGATGACGATGTTTGCATTCGGCAACACCATTTTTTTAAGGGTAGAGACACAACTGGTGTGATGAAGGATTTCTTGGGTAGAAAACAACCGGGTCATAGAGAATTCTGGTCCATTGTCGCTACAAATGATTTTAACTCTGGATGCAAATTGTGTTTCAACAAGGTTAATGAAGGTGGTAAGAAATATGTGTGTATCAGATTTAGTATGTAAGAGATACACCCATGTGCATTTTGAGTAGTCATCAACAATAGTGAGGAAATAACGTGCTCCATTAAGTGTTGAAATGTGATAGCCACCCCAAATATCGATATGAATTAGTTCAAAAGGTGCTTTTGTTTGATGGAACTTAGAGCAAATGGATTACAAGTTTGCTTAACTAATGGACAAATAGAACAGTCACTAATGGAACAAAAAAGTGTGTTGATGGAAAGAGAAATTACATGTAAACTATTATTAGATAAATGACCAAGTCGTTGATGCCATAGATGAGAGTTGGTTGAAGCAATATTTGAAACGGAGAAACATCCAGCCTTTTCGGAAATAGTTAGGAAGTAGAGTCCTGCTTTCTCAGTTCTCATCTCAATCGTCTTCCCCAAGCATTTGTCTTGAACAAAGCACATATTATTAGTGAAGGTGACATGGCAAAATATAGTTTGAGTTAGTTTGGCTACTAAAACTAAGTTTAATTTGAAAGAGGGAACACACAAGACATTATGAAGTATGAAATTATTAGAGAAATTTACAATGTCAATATGTGTGACATAGGCAAGAGAATGATCAGGTAAATGCACATGCCGATTAGTGACTGGAATGCTGGAACTCATAGGATTTTGGGAACATACCATGTGATCAGTTGCTCCTGTATCAAAAATCCAATGAGTTTCTGAATGGAAAACTGTTGCACATAATATGTTACCTGAAGAAGTAGTCACTTGACTTGTCATGCTACCTGATTTGGATTGATTGAGAAGTGTAAGAAGCTCATGATATTGGGCGGATGTAAGGTTGTGGGATGATATCTTTGTGTCGTAGCTGCTTTCCTGAAAGTCAGTATGGTGAGCTTTGGAGAGGAAGCCATAACTTGTATTTCACTTATCTTGAATTGCTCCTTTATTCCAACACATGTTGATGTCATGTCCATTCAAACAACAGAAATTACATTTGAGATGTTTTCGGTAGTTTTCAAAATTGTGTCCATTGAGACCACAAAAATCACATTTGAGGTGACTTTGGCAATTTTTAGAATTATGGCCGATAGTGTTGCATCGATTACACTTGAGATGTGGGTTCCTTGGTGAGTAATTCTTGTGAGGATATTGTGGACGACTATCGCTAGAAACAAGTGTGGAAGCTTCTGGTATCCTTCCTATGGTTTGCGTGGAGACAACTCTCTGCTTTTCATCTTGAACAATGAGTGAATATACCTTATTTACTGTAGGTAAAGGTTCCATGAGTAAGATTTGTCCACATGCTGATGTGTAAACTGTGTTAAGACCCATAAGGAACTTTATGGTTTGCTATTTTTGTTGATATTCTTGTGGTTCCCTTCCGGAATTTCCTCCATAATGTGGAAGAGGACATAGTGCATTGCGACTATTCCATAGGATTTTCAACTTGGTGTAGTATTCTCCAATGCTCACACCTTCTTGTATGCAATCATGGATCTCTTGCTCAATGTGAAATAGGTGTACGTTGTTGGTGTGTGAAAAATGTTTCTTTAATTCTTCCCATAGCTCATATGCAGTATCATTATACATGACACTTTCTGCAATTTTAGGCGATATGGTATTGAGAATCCATCCTTTGACAAGAATGTTGCAGCGAGTCCATTGTTTAATTTCTGCTTCAAAATTTGTTGATGACCTTTTGATTGTGTCGTCAATAAATCCTTTTTTGTTTTTGGTGATGAGAGTCATAAGCATCGCATACTCCAAATATGCTAATTTTCTTGATTTAAGGATTGAGTTACTAAAACCATGCTTGGTTGGTCTGAGTGGTGTTGATATAATGAATGGCTAGGATCATCATACCATTTTGGTAAAGTAGGGTTTGTATTGGTAGTTGTAGACATTATTATTGAGTAATTTTTTTTTTTGAAAGAACGGGATAGGATTTAGTGTGTTTTAGACAACAATGACTCTTTATGAAACAAATAATGAACTAAAATATGCTTTATTTTATAGAAAATGAGTCAAGGATTATAGAACCAGAAATTTCAGCTGAAGAACCGGTCGAAAAGTTGGTGAACTGACGTCTGGAGTGGCTGAAACTGCGGCTGCAATGCTGGAGCACTAAACTGGATGAAGAACGAACCGGCTAAAGACTAAATCGGAACAAATGATGCATCATTTGAGTCATCTTCCTCAACGCGAGCGCGTGTAACTCCAGTGAGGTGCGTGGAACGCTGGTGAACTTAGACAAGGCACGTGTGAGTGCATGGGTTGATGTTTTGGCTTGAAATTAATTGCAGATTGCTCGAAATTTTCTAGATATTATAATGGGATGAAATTGAAATTATTTTTGTGAATCAAAATTGGTTTTGGAAAAAAACAAAATTTCAAAGGAAGAAAAAAGAAACTGTGGGAGATGGTTTTTCAGAGAACTACTTCCTGAGCTCTGATACTATGTAAGAAATGGTTTTATTGATATAAATAAACGAATGTTTACAATCTAATTTATACAAAAAAAGAAAATTGTAATAATTAAAAATAAAATATAACTATGAAGATGAATGTTCTTGGACACCCTGTTGCTCCCCATCAATTTGTTGATGGTTGTTTCCAACTGGTGTGTTAGTTGACACCAACTGGATCTTGAGTTCTTTAACACTTATGAGTCATAGAGATAAATTCTCGCCCCCTCTCATCAAAAGCCCTATTAATTATTGCAGGTAAAATATTTAGACACTACATTGATATTGAGTAATATTATATTATATAATTTATAAATATTATATTAATATTTTTTTACATATATTTTTTTTAAATTAAAGTTAGACATTTAATCAATTTAAAAATAAATATATAATTTTATTAATTATCAATATATTAAACATACAATTATGTATAAACAATAGAATACATAAATAAAATTGTTTGGTATTAAAAATGTAACGGACATACGACCTAATAGGTACAGGTACCCCACTAGGGTATAGCGAGGATATAGAGTTGGCTTAACAAAATTTCTGGGCCCAACGAGCTTGATAAAACGTACAACCCAGTCAACAAAAGTACTTCGCCATAAACTGTGGGGTATTGGATGTCAAGACTTGGTGAAAACTGTGATATCTTGACGTCATTAGGGTCCTCTCTCTCCATGAGCGACCTGCATATAACGACCTCCATTTATTTATGTGTAACACTTGTAACGATCTATTTTCTATTTAAACTAGATCGTGTACAATTTTACTACGTATGTAACCATGTAGACAGGTTGCTTATACGTACCTTGTCATGTGCGTAGGATGTTATACATATATATACCCCTTAAATGAGGAGAATACAAGATCTATTCATTTGTCCATATTTTCACTTCTCTCTAAAAATCACTAGAATCCCTAACCAGAAAATTCTCTCTAAACAATTGGCACCGTTTGTGGGAACTCAAATCTTTCTAGTCCATAGTTGGCATTTGAGACCTTCATTTTTATTCCAAGGAGAATTACCTCGTTTTAGGGACATTTACTTGCACACAAAAAATGGACATGAATAGGTAGCGAGATGGAATAACGAGCCTCGCACAATCCGCGTTGATGGATTTGACGCTGAGGATAGGGCGAATTGTAGGTCGCTATAATAGGATCATAATGAATAGTGGCTAATGCAGACTAGGATCAAATTGCTGGGCTTATACGATTGAACTGTAGCGATCTGAGGAAGAACGAACTAGGTCCAGATCAGTTAGAGCTGGTGAAATGAGAGGACGAATAGATGCACGATGTCGTTAAATAGGATATTATGAGCTCGGAAAACACACAATGAATGACCAGAAAAGATATGGGACGTTGGGGTTGGAAAAACGAATCGCGAACTACGGAAGTTGCTAGCGCACATAATTTGGGATTATCTGACTCGGACTGTGAATCCAAATTGGACAATCTGTTACGATATCTATGTGAACAGTGCAAGCTGCGAACTGCTACTAGTTTCATTCCTAGCTCGTGTCATGCCATTTTTTGGTAGATCGTGGTGCGAATTAGTCAGGATTGGGTCAAGAGATGTAGTTGGTGCAGGTCGTTATTGTCAAACGAGGCAGTGGTAGCATAACGCAGATCGAGCAAACCACAAGCTAGAACTGGGTTATGGGTTGTGAACTTTTGAACGAACTGGAAATGGAATGCGCAAATTTGTGTACAATGAACGACCTGTAGAAAAGAACTGGTGAGATGAGTCTGTTGGGCGTAAACTCTCTTGAACGAACTGGGCCTAGCTCGGCCCAATTCATGGAAAATAATGGGGTTATTTTTCTCTGAATAAACAGATTATGACCCAAAATAGCAGTGTGGTGTTCCTCGCTGGTGTCAAACCGTGACCAATTTCGTTATCAACTTGTTTCGTGTAGTTACTGGTTACTCGCGGGTTGTTTCCTATGTTAATACTTCAGTAGCTCTATCAATGACCTTTGCTTCTTCTTTTTTCGATCTCCAATTAGTTATGGTGTGGTAAAGACGAGCTGCGGAAGACACCCGCCATAATTTCTCTTGCCATTTCTTCCTGGAAGAACTTATCAATTTCTGTAAATGATGAACGTGATACCTGTTGCGAACTAATGTGTGGATTTTCTTCCAATCTGAAGCCAACTCTATCATGAAAGACTATAGATCAATGTGTTATGAATGACTTAGAGAAACTGGCTGGTGAGATGGGTTTATGGTTTGCGTGAACTCTCTTACACGAACTGGGCCTAACTTGGCCCGAATGAAAAGCTCAGCCCAATCCATGGAAAATAACATTGCTATTTTTTCTCTGGTACCAGCTTTCACACTCAGTTATAATAACAACACCAATTAACCCTATGTTTTGTATAAATGACCTGGGTCACCGATACACGTTAGGTTGGATCAGCTGGACCTGGTATGAATCACTAAAACAGGCTGGGTTTATGCGATTGGACTACTGTGATTTGAGGATGAATGAACTACAGGCTAGCAAACTGAAAAGGGCGAATAGGTGCGTGATGTCGCTGGAACATAATGACATGGATCATTGAGGCTGGAAAAGCGAATCGTGAGATCGCCAACAGGGACGATCTGTTATGATGTTTAAATGAACAAGGCAAGTTGCTAACTGCTGCTTGCTTCATTCCCAGCATGTTTCTTGCCGTTTGGGGTTATTTGAGAGTTGTTTCCTCTGTTGTGGCTTGATAAAATAGCGAGCTGTGGAACTCGATGAACATCGGGTAAAATTGGGCTAGAGAGAAATGAACTGGGCTTCCCAACTGGGCCTAGTTCAATCCAAATAAATTATTAGGGATTGCACCTATTTGCTTGTGAACTGGGCTTGGAACGACCACTGGGTGTTGATCGCGAACTGATTCTATTTCTATAGAAGAACTAATGATCGGTTCCCATAAATGATGAATGAGATACACTTGGTGCGAACTGTGATTGGAATTGATTCCAATTTGAAAGTAGTTCCACCATTAACAACCATAAACCAGTGCGCTATGAACGACTTGTATCCCATGAACATACCACTTTGTTGCAAGGTCTCAGCACATGAAATGGGAAACGGTTGGGACGATGATCGTAAACAAAATAAACATGGACCAAGAAAGAGTTACCGTCCAATTATTCAACTAGTCCACACATAGGCAATACATACACGATTTGAAGCTCTGAAACTCATCTTGAGCAGGTGAAACACAACGCGAAAATTGTCCGTCTTTACGATTTAATAAGGCCTATATATTGTCTTCCACCTGTCATGGAGATTGGGAAGAGCAAAAACAAATTGAAAGAGACTAGAGAGAACCAAATAAATTGGTTTTGGTGTTTACTGTTGTGATCTGGTAATTTGTATATGTTAGGAAGCGTTGAGAATTTGCAAAAGGAAATTAATGTGTATATTTTTTTGTAGAAACGGGCTGAGAAGATGAGTTTGTGGGTTATGTGAAATCCTAAACGAACTGGGCCTAGCTCGACCCAATTCATGGCAAACAACATCGTTACTTTTCTCTGGTACCAATCTTTGAACTATCTTCCTTAGTTATAGCAACAACATCACTTACTGAACCCAAGTGAGCACAAATTGGATTCAACTGGGTACGAACCAGGCTGGTTCACCTAGATTTGACACAAATTGGGTTCAGTTGGACTGTACTAAGGAGAATTATGCGAGCTCGGGTCATTATTATAAGACCAAAATGATTTGTGGTTGATGTAGGTCACTATGGTAAGACAAACGCATCGATTGATGTAGATCGAGTAAACCACAAACTGGACCATATGCAAGTTGATGAATAGAGATAGATTCCCTCTTCTCGATATGCCAGACAACTTCCATGCCTTTTGGACCTCACCATCAACAACTAGGATAAATGAGGTACCAAAACTTATGCACGCTAAACGAGGTGAGTTTATATGATATATGAACTAATCATTACATGCCCTTCTTTATATGATGTAAGAATTAACCTTGGCAAATAAGGTAGGGTTTAGTGCGTATTATTAATTCCATCATGGCAAGAAACATTGTTGAGGAAATTATTATAAAGTGGAACTATTCATGCCACATATGGCATATACCACCAATTCATTATCCAAATATTGATGAAGTTATTATGAAGTTCGCACCTTGTTTTCTTTAGGCGCGTAAGGTCGATACATGAAATCCCATGTTTTGAGTATTTAAATATGAGTGTGTCAAAGTATTGATTTTCTTCTTGTAAGGAAAATTTGGAGTATATGTGGGGTAGGGTATTCACCCTCACATGTCGTGTATTTCGCAAAATATTGAAGTGATCAATTCCTCAAAGTTTGGAGCAAATGTGGGGTACGGTTTTCACCCTTACATGTCACTTATCTCACGAAATTTATGCCCCGTGATTGGAGGAGGAGCCCCTGACCCCCTCACTCAGGATGTAGGATACGTCTTATGCCCCGTGATTGGAGAAGGAGTCCCCTGACCCCCTACTCGGGATGTGGGATACATCATATTCCTTGTGATCGAAGAAGGAGTCCCTTAACCCCCCCACTTGAGATGTGGCCTTTCTTATGCCACGTGATTGAAGGAGGAGTCCCCTAACCCTCCACTCGAGATGCGGGATATATACTATGCCTCGTGATCGAAAGAGGAGTCCCCTGACCGCACCACTTGAGATGCAAAATATGTTCACGATCATGCTTGCTTGTCTTATGCCCCGTGATTGGAGGATGAGTCCCCTGACCCCCACACTTTGGATGTGGGATACGTCATATGTCTCGTGATCGGTTGAGGAGTCCCCTGACCTCCCCCACTCGAGATGCGAAATATGCTCGCGATCATGCTTTCTTGTCTTGTAACCCGTTATTGGAGGAGGAGTCCCTTGAACCCCCCACTCGGGATGCAGGATATGTCCTATGCCTCTTGATTGGATGTGGAATCCCCTGACCCCCCACTTGAGATGCCAAATATGTTTCAACATGGTAAAAATGCAGGTATTATTAAATGATCCGTTCATAATCCAAAATACATCTTAAGAAAGAGACTTAAGTTCCAGGGCAAACTACTCCCCTTATGGAAGCGCATGTGAGGGGTTGGATATTTCACCCTCGCATGTCACATCTAATTATGGGTCAATATTTCACCATGACATGTTGTATCTAAATGTGGGCTATTAATCTCTTCTGACAAGTTCCACCACTTCCTTTGAAAGGGACCTCAACTCACCCCACTACTTCGGTATTAGAAGTAATATAGATGATAACTGTATTTTATATAGTTATTTTCATCTATTTTATTAATTATAATTGCTATGTTCTTAATGTTTTTAGTTAATTTTAGTATAATAAATTAGTATTTACTGTTTTTTATATATTTTAAGAAAATTAAATAATTTGTATAAAAAAACTTAATTAATTGGAAATTTATGTATAAAAATATAATTTCAAGTAATAGAGTTCTTAATTACAATTTATAAAAGTCAAAAATATAATTTAAATTAAAATCGGGCTTAATTTTAATTATTAAAAGTTTAAAAATTTAATTTAAATTAGAAAAGGGTTAAACTGTAATTAAAGAAAGTTGAAAATGTAATTTGAAATAAATTTGTGGGTCAAAATGCAATTAAGAAAGTTTATTTTTCTGCGCAGGTCAGAAGAACCACACGCCATACACCACGCGCAAAGCGTGGACCGTCCGATCAAAGAAGCGGTTGAGATTCGCGTGTCCAGATCACGCCCGACCAACTCGTGTGGGTGCAGATTCTGTCTTTCACACGGCTTGGCGCCCGAGTGGGGCCCACCTGCCGCGTGTCCGCATTAATTCCTTTCAATGAATCAGACGCTGACACGTGGCATGCATAATGAATTAAAAAAATACAGAAACAACGCCCTGTCTCACACGTGAATTAAAATAAGGTTTCGATATCGAATTTCGATATGCGTCGATTTTAGTTTCGATACAAATTTTTACGCATTTTTATAAAAAAATAAAATAAAAAATGTAATATTTTAGATGTATTATTTTTAGCTATAAATAGGAGATAAGATTATAGAGATAAAAAGTTTTGGAGTTTTGGAGAGTTTAGTTTTGGAGATTATTTTGTGTTGTTCGGTTTTGAACTGCAGAACACGCAGAAGCCATTTTTCTGCTTTTGTTGTGTTCTGTGTGTGCCAAATATTTGTGTTTTAATTTTCCTTCTTCTTCATCTAATTTTTCTGTATCTGTTGTAATTTTTATTTTAAATTTATGAAGTAATTTAATTTTTCTAGGGTTGCATTTGATCTAAATTTATGATGCTTTTGTTTTAATTATTTTTGAATGATTTATAAGACGTTTGAGTTGTTTATTCTATTTTGTGTTTAATGCTTTTGATTATTTACGAATTTTATCAAATGATCTATGGCACAAAAATAAACTTGGAAGAGGCATTTTTGTGTATATTGCTCATAGATAGAATGACATGTATGGTGAAGGATATGAATATACCCTAATTGTATGTATGGTCATTTGAGAACTTAGAACGTAATGAATCTTGGTGAATTTAATTCTTATAGGAATATAGTGAATTAATTTAAGGAGGTATGTTTGTACGGAGCTCGGAAGAGATGTATGAATAAAATTAGAAGTTTTCGGTTGACAAATTGAATGTACTAAAAAATATATAAATCAAAAGAAAATAATATGATTTGAGTTGATTAATTTGGTGAAAAATTGCAATCCTAGATTTCTTTTATTTTGTTATTAAACTGTTTTCTTAGATTTGTTCGAATCAATGATCGTTTTGAATAAAATCAGAGAGAGATAATTTTAGTACTCAACAAACTATAGTAACAAATCTCCGTGGGAACGATAAATTACTTATCAAATATTATTACTTGTGATCGTGTATACTTGCACGTTTTTATGTGTTAAAAAACACACAACAATAGACATAGCAATTCACATATTTTCATTGAGGTAGAGCATTTAGGTCCCTGGTTCATAGGGGTAGTTAGGGTATATGAGTCATCTTTTCGCTATAAGGCGATGCTTTACTCCTAGTTTGAAAATACCATATCATAGTGTAGTGCGGTGCAATAAAAGCCTTGCTTCTCAAGCTACATGACAAATAATGGCTTAGATATATGGCTTCCAATAGCAAGGTCATCCACCTTCCTTATTTGTAAGGATTACTTAATTGTTCCTCTGTAACAATGGAGTGGCATAGTAGCATTCGCCTAGCGACCTGAGAGTCAAGACCTAAAAACCAAGACCTTTAAGTCAAAGTAAACGACCTGGGTCACCTATGCCTACAAGACCTAATCAAGTAACTCTTATATGACGACTTAATTATGCAACGTTTATATGATGATCAGGTAGCACTTAAATGACAACCTGATTTTAGAGTTAATAACGAAACCCGAGGAGAGCCTAAAAGGTTTACCCCTTAAAACTCGGATTAATAATAAAAATACTCTTAACAACTTGATAACCTCACAAATAGGGGAGTTAATATAACATTTGGTATTATATAAATATCAGGTACGCTACCTAACAACCTATATCACATCGCCATAGGATAAACCACTTCTTTTCATGCCCTGAGACATGTTAAATAAAGTTAAGAGGAAGAAATTACTTAATGTAAATATAAGTCGTTTTAATCTCGACCTAAAAATAGAGAATAGACTGGTCCTCCCTTTGACATCGTTAAACATCGTTAGACCATATATTATTCCCTTGACTTCTCAAAATCAAGAGAATAAGGGAGTTAATGTTTGGTATTAAAAATGTAACGGACATACGACCTAATAGGTACAGGTACCCCGCTAGGGTATATCGAGGATATAGAGTTGGCTTAACAAAAGGTCTGGGCCCAACGAGCTTGATAAAACGTACAACCCAGTCAACAAAAGTACTTCGCCACAAACTGTGAGGTATTGGATGTCAAGACTTGGTGAAAATTGTGATATCCCGACGTCATTAGGGTCCTCCCTCTCCATGAGTGACCTGCATATAACGACCTCCATTTATTTATGTGTAACGCTTGTAACGATATGCTTTCTATTTAAACTAGTTCGTGTATAATTTTTCAACGTATGTAACCATGTAGACAGGTCGCTTATATGAACCTTGTCATGTGCGTAGGATGTTATACATATATATACCCCTTAAATGAGTAGAATACAAGATCTATTCATTTGTCCATATTTTTACTTCTCTTTAAAAATCACTAGAATCTCTACCTAGAAAATTCTCTTAAAACAAAAATAAATACAACAATTTTAGATAAAAATAATCTAGGACACTCTATAAATAAGTGTACATATTAGGATTAACGTTTAGATCTCTCAAGTTGCATGAGCAATCAAAACTATCCAATGAACACGTGAAATGTTAAGATAAATATCATAAGTATAAAATATATTATAGAGTAAATTTAATAATAAAAAATCTTACTTAAAATATTCAAAACATATTTTTAATAAATGAAGTCAACTAACAAATCATAAAACAAACAAATTAAGTATAAATTAAATAAAGATAACTTTTTTAAAATTTAATAATTAAATCAAATAATAATTATCATACATAAAATTATTTATTTAAAAAATATAAAAATATAATAAAGAATTAATTTTATTTAAAATATATAAAAATATAATAAAAAAAGTTATATAACATAAAAATATAAAATATATTGGCAAAAATAAGATTACAGTGAAACAAATCTAATCACAAATTAATCTCAAAGTGGATTAACCTTAAACGAACATCATGAGTCCAATAGCCCCTAATTCTATGTATCAATATCCACCGTATGAATTGGCCACTGAGTTGTTAATTTGTTGTGCTCATGTAGGGAAAAAATCAAAAATACTCCTAAGGATTAAGGAATCTTCAGAAATATCCTTCAGGTTTTAAAAAATTCAAAAATACCCTTAAAAATATAACAGAAGTTAAATTTAACACTTATCAAAAATACTCCTAAAGTTTTTATAAAAAAAATGGAAGAGGAAATAAACCAAGAAATATTGGATATAGAAACAGAAGACATCTCAGGATGTTTTTCACAAGAAATGGTAAAAAGTAAAAAGAAATTTGAAGAAATTCAAAAAGCAAAATTAAATCTTAAAGAAGGAGACAGATTTAAAGACCCATCATTTTTATTAAGAAAAATATTCCCTAGGAAAAATATAATTTATTACGGTATAAGTAATAAAGAGATGAGTATTAAAATTACATATTCAAAAGGAAGATGTAACATACCATTAATTGATAAAGAAACTATAGTAAACAAATTATCAAAAATTCCTAGTAAGGATAAAGGAAAAATTGGATACATTCATTTAGGAGGAATCCAAATACTAATAAAAGCTCATTTTAGAGAAGGAATAGATACACCAATAAAAATAGCACTGTTAGACAACAGAATAATAAATAGACAAGATGTTTTATTAGGAATGATCCATGGAAATTTAGGATACCAAAAACTAAAGTTTATAGCATATCCTAGATTTGCTATAAATATACAAGATAAAAATTTAAACTAAGTATTAAGCCTAGCTTATGAATTTGAAATAGGAGATTTAATGAAAGAAGGAAATCACTCATTTTCAATACATTATCTAGTGGCATATTCTTTAACAAATAGTCATAATAGTTCAATATATGGACAAAATGAATTTATAGAAATAGATAAAACTTTTAAAGAATTAGGACAAATAATAAAACCAGAAATACTAACCGACTTTGAAATACCAGAAGAATGGAAATTAGATATTAAAGAAAAACCCTTAATAACGGGAAGAAGTAATAAAACTAATAGCATACCAAGATTTACTTTTATAGATCATGAAGGGGAAACTTCTAATCAAGAAGTTAAAAAACTAGAAAATGAAGTTAAAATAATGAAGGCATTAGTTCATGATTGCATATTAGGGAAAAATCATGTTTAAAGAAAAAATAAAAAATATACATTTAGAAATAAATGGAAGCCTAGTAGGAGTGGCAAAAAATCAAGCAATATTATTTGAAACTATACAATTATTAACAGAGGAAATGGATCTAGTCCATGAATCAAACACAAAGTATTTAAAGGAAATAATAGATATACAAGGAGAACTATTAAAGGAAATAAAAGAGTATGGTTGTAATAAACTACAACAAAATATGCATAAAAAAATTTCAGAATTAAGGAAAGATGTATACAATCTAAGAATAGATCATAAATATGATCCTTTAGAAGGATTGAAAGAGAAACCACTAAGGAAATCAGATTCTTTGATTCGTAAAAATGAGAAAAGAAAAAATGAGAAACAATCTAAGAATAAAGAAATAATTCCAAATTAATGGAATATAGAAAGAAATTAGAAAAAGAATTCATGAACCCTGAAAATAGGGATATAGAAGCATTGGTGAAATTGTTGACATTAATCAATGAAGATATAGAAGAACATTATATTGGAAAACTTTGTACTAACAAAGAAGAAGATGATATGACAATAATCAGTGAAACTGATTCAGAACCAGAAAATATGACCCCAAAAGGTCATATGAAACCAATTTCATTACCAGTACCTTACCAAGAAGAAACATCTGATCCACATAGGGAAGAAAGAAATAGACAAAGATCAGAACAACCTGATACTACATATAGAAGAAGACAACCACCTAAAATGGAGGAAGGGTTGCATTGGGGAACTAGAAGTATTATTCCACCAGAGTTTAAACTCCATGATAATTATAAATCTGCACTCTTAAACTTAGATTGTATAAGAGATAGGAATAAAGCTTTAGATGAATGGTCTAGTGGAATGAGCGTTCTCATACAAACTTCTCCAACTACTCAAACAAATCCTTCAACTTGTAGAGTGCTTATAGCACATAAAATGACAGGAAATGTAAAAGCTTGGTTTTCAAACTTAACAGATAAACAACATTTATTAATGCAAGGAAATGCTTCCACAAGAAGAGAATACTTAGATACAGTAATAAATGAAATATACAAAGAATTTATTGGGGAAGATAAAGGAAGGACTATCACTCAGTCCAGTGAAAATGAAATCAATGAAGCTAAATGGCATCTAACAAATATGGAAATTTGTAACATGTGTTATATAGATTCTTTTATTTGTGAATATGAAATGTATTACCATGAATTATCATCCACTATTCAAACAATCTATAAAGAAATATTTTTTTCAAAAATTACCTGGAATATTATATAAAACTTTAACAGAAAATTGGGAACAAAGGAATAGAGAAACTATACCAAATACTCTAGGAGGAAGAATAAGAAATCTTAGAGATTGGATCATTATAAAATACCAAGAAAGAAAAGAATACAAACAAATAAGAGGAAATGATAAAATTTGTTGTGATACAAGAGATTTTAGAATGCCAGGAAAATATGGATGCAATATAAAATCTTATAAACAAAAATATAAAAAATATAAAAGATTTAAAAAATATAAATTTAGAAAACAAAATTTCCAAAAATATAAAAAGAGATTCAACAAAGAAAACTACAAGAAAAGATATTTTAGAAAAAAAGTTTATAAACCTTCTGAAAAAAGGAATTATTGTCCTTCAGGGAAAAAGAAATGCAGATGTTGGATCTGTAATGAGGAAGGACATTATGCAAATGAATGTCCAAATAGACATCAACATAAAAAAGAATTTAAAAAGGAATTTTCACAGAAAGCAAAAATCTTAGAAGAAGCTTTCAAGATGGAATTAGAACCAATTGAGAAATCTGATATAGATGATACTTACAGCATTTATCTATTAGAAGAAACTGAAGAAGAAATAACTGACTCAGAATATGAACATTCAGATCAGGAATATTCTTCATCAGAAAATGAATGATTTGTATAGTATTACAAATCCAAATAATACTTACATTAAAGTAGGACTAAAATTTAAAGGTTATAACACTTACCACTTATATGCATATATAGATACAAGAGCTAGTATATGTAAATATGTATTCCCAGAGGACAACTGGAAACAAGCACCAAAAGATTTGATTGTAAGAATTGCTAATAATACTACAATAAAACTTAATCAAGTATTAAAAGATAATGATATAATAATAGTAGAAGAAAACTTTCATATTCTTACAATATATCAACAAGAAACAGGTGTAGACTTGTTAATAGAAAATAATTTCTTAAATTTATACCAACCTTTCACACAACATTCTGACAGAATAAGTCTTACAACTTTGGAAGGAGATACAATATATGTCTCTAAAGTAAGAAAAGCTCTAACTGTCTCCAACCCAACTTTTATGCAACAACATAAAAAGCGAAAACATGGTGAGATAGAAGATCAACAAAAACAGAAACCCTGTTTAGAAAATATTTCATTAGATATAGAAGAAAAACAAAACTCTTTTCTTAATGAAATACAGGAAGATAAAGCCCTAACATGCATTAAAAGACTATTAAAAATAGTCAGTTCAGAAAATCCTTTGGATCCAAAAATAAATAAAACTAAAACAAGAGTTAAAATAGAATTAAAAGATCCTAACAAGCTCATAAGAGTAAAACCAATGATTTATACTCCAGAAGACATGATTGAATTTGGAAAAAAAATTGAAGAACTTTTGGAATTAAAAGTTGTAATACCAAGTAATTCACCTCACTCTAGTCCAACATATTTAGTTGAAAAAGAAGCTGAGAAAAGAAGAGGAAAAAAGAGAATGGTAATAAACTTCAAATCATTAAATAAAGAAACCATTAATGATGGATATTTCATTCCAAAAAAGGAAGAATTACTATCATTAATAAAAGGAAAGAAATATTTCTAAAGTTTTGATTGCAAAAGTGGATTTTGGCAAATAAGATTGGATGAAGAATCTCAAAAATTAACGGCATTCAGTTGCCCCCAAGGACAATTCCAATGGACGGTTATACTATTTGGATTAAAACAAGCTCCATGTATTTTTCAAAGATATATGGATAACATTTTTTAAAAATTACAAGATATTTATTATGTTTACATAGATGATATTTTGGTTTTCAGTAATGAATTAAATAAACATTATTTGGATATTATCAATATATTACAAGAATGTAGAAAAGAAGGCATTGTACTCTCTGAAAAGAAAGCAGTACTTGCTCAGCAAAAAATCAAATACTTAGGATTGAAAATTGAAGATGGAAAACATAATCTACAACCTCATATATTAAATAATATTCAAGGTTTCCCTAGTGAATTAAAAGATAAAAACCAATTACAAAGATTTTTAGGATGCTTAACATATGCAGAAGCCTATATCAAGAAACTTGCATAAATGCGAAAACCATTACAAGCAAAAATGAAAAAAGATCATGTCTAGAAATGGACAGAAGAAGATACTCTATACATGGATAGAGTAAAAGCAAAAATAAAAAATTTACCAACTTTATACCATCTAGGACCAGATGATAAAATGATAATTGAAACAGATGCTTCACAAGAATATTGGGGAGCAGTCCTCAAAGCAAGATTAGATGACAAAGATGAATATCTTTGCAGATACACATCAGGGTCTTTCCAAGGGCCAGAATTAAATTATCATAGTAATGAAAAATAATACTAAGCTGTTAAAAAAGCTATTAAGAAATTTGCAATATATGTTATAAGTTCTAGATTCACTATTAGGACAGATAACAAGAATTTTGGCTATTTCTTAAGAACTAATATTGCAGGAGATTATAAACAAGAAAGACTAATCAGATGGCAACAATGGTTCAACCATTACAATTTTGATGTTGAACATCTTCCAGGACATAAAAATAGCTTAGCAGATGCTCTTACCAGAGAATTAGCACCTCTAACTATTTTTATGATTGCAGGAATGGAACATCTTGATATAAAGATCAAGATAAAAGAAAAGGAGATAAAAATCCTACAGGAACAACTCGAGTTGCTATATCTCGAGAAATCTCTTAGGGAGATAGGAATAAAACAGGAAGAACTTAATTGTTCAAAACAAAGCAGAACCTCAAATGAGGAATCTTTGTTAAAAAAGGAAGAACCTAACAATTCACAAAAATCTTCTAAACCCAATTAGGTAGATGAAGCTGAAAAAGAAGAACAAAAAAAAATTTATGTGGTCTATAATGGCCCAAAACCAGGAATTTATAACAACTGGGCAGAAGCCAGCAAATCTATTCTAGGAATTAGTGGAGTAACTCATAGAGCCTTTACCAACATGATAGAAGCAGAAGGTAGTTATGCCAACTACAAAACACCAAAACTAATAACTCCAGAGGAGATAGTAAGAAATTATTCTGAGGTACTACAACAACAACCAACAATTCCAAATAGATTGACAAATCTTGGAAAAATACCAAGGCATACAGTGCTATTCAGAGAAACATCTCCACTAGAGACATCAAAAATAACAAAACATTCAGTATTATTCAAGGAGACATCTCCTAGAACTACACCAATCATTGAAGATGAAAAAGACCAATACAGAAACCTTAGCAAACCACAATGGTTAAATCTCTATAATTTAGCCAGAAAATCTACCCAGGAACATATTGAAGATATGAAATTCTATACTACAGACAAGGAATTTCCTACAGGTAGTATATTCAATATATTGGAATGAGCTGATCCAATTTTTGTGTATAAAGCATTTCATGCAGGATTAATAGAAAATATATACCCAGGAATTAATTTAAGTGAATTAAAGTTATTTTCCAGAAAATTTTAAAAGAGCAATTAAGAATTTCCGAAGAAAAATTAAAGTAGGTGATAAACCTATTTATCTTAGATTTTTTAGTTCATTAATGAACTGGAATTCAGAAGGAAGTATTAGTCCCTACCACTTCATCAAGATAGGGATTTCCAATACAAATAGAGAGGTTCCCAAACCAAGGGCACTTCCAGAAAAGGAATTCAACACAGAAGAACTTTGTGTATTAAGAGGACAAATGCTAAGCCAAATTTACTATGAACTCAGAAAGATCGACAATTCTACTGAGATTAAAGTAAATTATTCAACTAGTAAAGTTATTATCATTTCTAACAGCAGCATGACTCTGTCAGAAGAAGATGGTGAAAAAATCACCAAATATGAAACCAATTTTAATTGCAACAACCTAGAGATTGGTCAAGAAACCAGAAAGGTATTTTGTTTTTATGCCAGAAAAGCCACCAAAGACCATAGATGCATTCTCTGCATCAAAGATCGAGAAGATGAAGATGCATCATCATCAACGTCATCAAAGGAACCGTCGGCAGAAAACAACAAAGAAGAATAAGAAAAGCAGTTGTTGACAGAAGACTACAAAAGAAATAAAGATGTAGACCCCACATCTTAGTAGGCAGCATATGCCAAGGAAAAAGTAATGGTTATTCTTTAAAAAGGAAAAGTAGATGAATTATTAAAGCAAGGGTAAAATAATAATTTTAGTCTTGTAAATAGGGATTCCTTATTCTATAAAAGGAACTCTTATTATCATAACTAAACACAGAAAAAATCCAGAGCTCTCTACTCTAAAATACTCTACCAGAGAAAACCTCTCTAGAAAACCCAAACCCAATAATGTTGTACCCAGTAACTATGAGCGGCTAAGGAACCCTTTCAAGGTTCTTAGTTAGCCTTAAGTTGTAATAATTATTATATCTTGAATAAAATGGAGTTCTATTACTCTTCTCCAGTAAGTCAACTATTGGACACCATTCATGTACGGATGCAGAAAGCTCACCATTACCAGAAGGGTGTTGAGGTGTGAGCGAAGCTGAGGCATAACAGGTGTAACAAAAGAAGACGAACAGAAGGGAAGACCGTGGTGGACCCATTAAATTCAAGTATGATAATTATAGATTTAAGCTAATTAAGGATCTTGATTGTTGAAATATTCGCTTATAACAAGGTATAATATCAAATCATTAGTACAAGGGTAATTTAGAAAATGTTCCATTAATGCACAAGGGAATTTGTGATATTTAAAGAACCCCAGGGGCATAACTGAAGATATAGCAAACCTCAAGGGTAATTTAGAAAATGTTCCTGCTCATGTACGTATGTAACTTGTTGAGTAGACCAAACAGTGAAAACCAAATTAATCATCGCATCTATGTAATATTGACGAGTTACTTTCATATAGAAACATAAATCTTTTATGTTCTCTAGAGATGCTGGTTAAATTCAAAGATGATGAGTAAGTATAAGAGTATTTTGGCTTCACTTGTTTAATTTCACTCTCACGAACGTCGTCGATGATGGCTGATTCTTTTTTTTCTATTTTTTTCCAACACATACTCTATTTAATTCTAATATGTACATATAGGTGATATTGATAATCTAATAACATTAGGGTAATTTTTTGGTGCTAAATTGTTGTCGTATGTTGTGGTGCATGTTAGAAGTGTGCCAGACATCAATGTTTAGTGGAGCAGGAAAATGACAAACAACAATGTTTAATGGAGCAGGAAAAATACATGTGTGCATCTATACCCAGGTGTGCAGCAACTGCTAAGGTTAGAGTTTGTTCGATTCCTTAGTATACATATATCGTCACTTCTTGTACGGAAGATACAGAACAAAAATACATGAAATATACATTGATAATTAACGGAAACCACAATATTTTAACATGGTATCAAAGTAGGTTATGACTGGCCTAAAGAAATAAAAACGCTACATTGCTACCTATTACACTATTTTCTGTTCTGTCCTCCTCGACACTGGTTTGATGTGGTGTGCTGGTTTGGCTAATCAGTTTTTTTTACTTGGATTAGGGGTGCTTGATCTGTTTTTACCTACAATCTGGTTTACTCTGTTCGTCTCCTCATCAACGTTTTTGTGCTTTTGTCTTTGTAAGTGTGTTTGTGTCACCTATTTTGGTTGGATGGTGCTTGCTACCATAGTCGTTGAAGTCGTACCATTCTAGCTGCTCATTGGAGCCATCACAGTCTCTCCATAGTCCAGTTCTATCTGTCATAGTTGTTGGGCCCAACGTCGGTTGCTCGTTAGGGTCGTCGTAGTCTCTCTACGTTCTAGGTCTATCTACTGTAGCTGTTGGGTCCAGCACTGCTTGCTTTTTGGGGCCGTCGTAGTCTCTCTATGTACCGTTCTAGCCGCCGTCGTGGGTAGTCGTACCGTTCTCCTATCTCAGAAAAACTTGGAACGCAACAAAAAATAGCACCGCTCCAGAGCCCTCACAACGTGAAGTGAAGGCTCTTGTGCGAATAGAGAAAACTAGGGTATATATTTGGCTGGTGTACGGAAAGGAAAAAAAAGGGTTATCGTGTGTGTGTATTTGGTTGGTGTAAGGAAAGGAAAAAAAAGGTTACCATGTGTGTGTATTTGGCTGGTGTACGAAAAAAAATAGAATCGATAGATTTCATGGCAGAATGTAGAGATTTAACCACCAATTCCATACTGAACGATCTGACTACAAAAATGACTGAGGTTCTGACTATAGCCCAAACCGCCTCACAACCACCTCTAATTGAAGCATCGACTACCCCTATTGGTATCAAGTTAGAAGGATCCAACTATGCCTTATGGTCCCAGGTAGTGGAGATATATATCTCTGGCAAGGAAAAACTGGGATATATTAATGGGGATTTTTCTCAACCTCCAGAAACTGACCCCTCATTCAGGAGATGGCACACTTGTCATGGGATGGTTGATCAATTCGATGGACTCTTCCTTGATTTCCAACTTTATCTGATTCCCAATTGCAAAATAGGTTTGGGATTCTACTGCTACAACTTATTTTGATGGGACAGACACGTCTCAAGTGTATGATCTCCATCGTCGAGTTACTCGTATGAAGTAGGCAGGTAGATTTATTGAAAAATACTACAATGCCCTTCAAGGGTTGTGGCGAGAAATTGATTTTCGTCGTCCTAACCCAATAGAGTGTGCGATTGAAATACAAAAATACAATTCCATCGTACAGGAAGATCGAGTTTATACCTTCCTCGATGGACTCGATGACAGACTAGATAAAAATCGAAGTGACGTGCTTCAAATCAAACCATTCCCTACGGTGGAACAGACTTATGGTATTTTCCTAATGCAAGAGGTCAGGTAGACCGTGATGATCATGGGTGTAGATACAACTCCAGGAGCAGTTATGGCTTTCAATGGGATCAAGGGACACCATAATTCGATGCCACCAAAACCAGGAACTCTTTCTTTGGGTAATAGGAAATCCACGGAAAATACACCTTTTATTGACATAAAATGTACCCATTGTGAAAACTCCAAACACACCCGTGAAAACTACTTCAAACTATATGGGTATCCAGATTTATGGAATTATCTTCAAGCATGGAAGAAATGGGAAACCATTGGGAGAGCTGATGTGGCTACCAATAATGCATCATTATCCCTTATTCCTTAGACCAAATCTTCCCAAGATCCAGGTACTTCAAGTAAAGCATTTCACATCTCTACTCATAATGATAATGAGGATTGGATTCTCGACTTTGGAGCTACAGATCATATGACATTTGGCCCAAAAGATCTCTCTAATATAACTCAGCCGAGAGGAGCTGTGGTTCTAATGCCAATGGGGTCACTTATCCAGTTACAGGGGCTGGAACAGTGACTTTATCTCCTTCATTATCATTATCTAATACATTACTTGTACCCTCTCTTTCAAACAGATTAATGTATGTAAGTCAAGTTAATTCAGATCTTAATTGTGTAGTATTGATGTATTCTACCTTTTGTCTTCTACAGGATATTCTCACCAAGAAGATCATTGGGCATGGTATTAAGAGATGAGGTTTATATTATGTGGATGACCTCAGTTCAGGAAGAGCCAATCACATGCAATACACAATTAGTAACAAGGAGCGGTAGATTTGGTTATGTCATCGTCAATTTGGGCATCCATCATTTGGGTATTTGAGGCACTTACTACTTAGTTTACTTTCAAATGTCACACACTTAGATTTTAAATGTGATACTTGTATCTTAGCCAAAAGTTATAGGGCGTCTTATCCCATGAGCATGCATAAAAGTATGATTCCTTTTGCTTTAGTACATTATGATGTTTGTGAACCTTTCCCGATCACTACGTCATCGGGTCATCGTTGGTTTGTAATATTTGTTGATGATTGTACACGAATGACATGACTTTACCTTCTCAAACACAAACATGAAGTATTTTCTACTTTTCACACTATGATTCAGACACAATTTTTTGAAAAAATTAAGATCCTTAGGTTTGATAATGGGGGGGAATATGTTAATTAACAATTTGGAACATACTTGGACAACCATGGTATTCTCCATGAAATCTCGTGTTCACAAACCCCACAACAGAATGGGACTATAGAGAGGAAGAATAGGCATATCTCAGAAAATGCCCCCGCTTTACTGATTAGTGCACATATGCCTAGTAGATACTAGAGTGATGTTGTCACTATAGTTGTGTATCTATTGAACCATATGCCCACAAAAACCTTTCAATTTCAGACTCCATTAAAGGTGCTATCTGATTATGTTCTCTTGCCTACTATTTTGATGCTTCCGCCCTGAATTTTTGGATGTATTGTTTTTTTTCACCTCCATAAAAATCAACGAACTAAGTTGGATCCATGTGTTGTCCAATGTGTATTCTTGTGGTATGGTGTACAAAAAAGGGATATCGATGCTACGATCCTATTACTAAAAGAACCTACATTACCATGGATGTCACTTTCCTAGAATCTGAATGTTTTTTCCATCACTAGTATCCAATTTCCTCTTCTGGGGGATAGTTATGGTGAAAAATGAAATTGGTTTGATGTTGAAGTATTAGACATTAGTAACAATCTGGCATACTCGGATAATGCCAACAATATGGATGAGCTAGTACCTAGACCCGAACTTGAACTTCTAAGAACTGAAGTTGAACTAGTGACTGAATCTCCAGAAGATGCAGTGGTTGATGCACCCCTCCACTCTCTAGTACCCAATGATCCTCATGTGGAGAATATTCTTAAGGTAAGCTATCCTATCACACCTTTACAAACTAATGCTATAGATACATCTACTGGTTATGTTCTACCTTTCAGACATAATCAAGGCATACCTTCAAATCGATACTCTCCAGATAGAGAAGAATGACAATCCAAGTATCCAATAGCCAATTATGTATCTACTCAAGGGTTATCAAAACCTATCAAGGTGTTTGAACAAACACTCTCCTCATGTCAAATTCCAAGTAGCGTTGAAAAAGCCTTATCTGATCCAAACTAGGCTCAAGCTATAAAAGAAGAATTTAAGGCATTGCAGAAGAATAACACATGGGTATTACGAGCTGTCTCAAGGGAGGAAGATGGTAGGATGCAAGTGGATTTTCTCCATTAAGTATAAAACAGATGGGTCATTTGATCAATACAAGGTGAAACTAGTAGCAAAAAGGTATACACAGAAACATGATATAGATTATCAGAAAACCTTCTCACTTGTGGCTAAACTAAAAATTGTTAGAGTTTTATTATCTCTTGTAGCAAATTTAGATTGACCATTGCACCAACTTGACGTAAAAAATACCTTCTTTCATGGTGATCTTGAAGAAGAGATTTACATGGATATCCCATCAGGATATACTGTTACATCAGGAAAAGAAACTGCATGTAGATTACAACGAGCATTGTATGAACTAAAACAATCACCTCGAGCATGGTTTAGCAGGTTGAGTTTAGCAATGAGGAAATATGGGTTTCAACAAAGCAACTCTGAACACACTCTTTTCCTAAAACACCGACTGCGAAAAATAACAACCCTTATAGTCTATATAAATGACATGATCATTACAGGGGATGATAAAGAAGAAATCTCTAGGCTTCAAGAACAACTATCAAATGAGTTTGAAATGAAGAACTTAGGAGGGCTTAAATACTTCTTAGGCATTGAGGTAACAAGATAAAAACAAGGCATATTTCTTTCCCAAAGGAAATATACTCTAGACCTACTGGCAGAGGTAGTATTACTAGATTGTAAACCTGTCGATATTCCGATGGTCCAAAATCATAAACTTGGAGAATATGTGAACCAAGTACCAGCAGATAAACACAGATACCAACGGTTAGTAGGTAAACTCATATACTTATCTCATACTCGACCTGATATTGCTTATGTTGTGAGTGTCGTGAGTCAGTTTATGCACTGCTCAAGTGAAGACCATATGGATGCTGTCATGCAAATACTCCGTTATTTAAAATCCTCCCCTGGGAAAGGACTTATGTTTTCAAAGATTGGTCAATTGAAATTCGTTGGATATACAGATTTGGACTGGGTAGGGAATATCAAGGATAGGAAATCTACTGTTGGGTACTTTACTTTTGTGGGGGTAATCTTGTTACATGGAGGAGCAAGAAAAAAAAGGTAGTAGCCTTGTCTAGCACTGAAGTTGAATTTCGAGGAATGGTCAAGGGAATATGTGAGCTCCTTTGCTTGAAAAAACTTCTAACTGAGATTGGTGTTGCTCTTAACTCTAAAATGAACTTATTTTGTGATAACAAGGCAGCCATTTCCATCTCTCATAATCTAGTTCAACATGATCGCACGAAGCACGTTGAACTGGATCAGAACTTCATCAAATAGAATCTTGAAGAAAATATTATTCAGATTCCATTTGTTAAATCAGAAGACCAATTGGATGATATACTCACAAAATCCGTGTTTGCAAAGAACTTCTACAACTCACTTGACAAGTTGGGCATAAGAGACATATTTGCACCTTTTTTAGGGGGAGTGTTGGCGTGTGTTGTGGCGCATGCCAGAAGTGTGGCAAACAACAATGTTTAATGGAGTAGGGAAAGTACATGTATGCATCAGTACCCAGGTGTGCAGCAGCTGCTAGGGTTAGGGTTTATTCGGTTCCTTAGTATACATATATCATCATTTCTTGTACAGAAGATATAAAACAGAAATACATGAAATATACACCGATAATTAACGAAAACCATAATATTTTGACATAAATTACTTCAAGTCCCTTAAATTAGACGTAACGTAAAAAGTTATTTTTAATACTCATTTAAAAAATATTATAACATATTAAAAAAAATGTTAATCGATAATTTCATAAGTTGTCTCAAACTTAACAAATATTTTAAAATAAAAAATCTCAAGCTCGATTGATCAACGATAACTTCTTTACCAAACTTTAGCATAAAAAAATAATTTCATGTTGTGAACATGTGATAGTTAATGTATAAGTAAAATACTATATGTAATTTAAATCTTCACTTTACTTAATAGATTTGATAACGAGTCTAGAAACATAATCACAAAAAACATTTTGTTCATGAAAATAGATAATATTCATAAACTTTATACTTTTTATGCAGTAACATACTCTAATTATTTTATAAAATAATGAAATATTTTTATAATTTTAAATAAATATTTTAATAAGATTTATAAAATAAAATTTGTATTTTAAAAATATAAGTATATTAGAGCCATTAATCATGTTTATATATATATATATAAGTTAAACATCTAAAAAATTAAAAAATATAAATAAATTTATATATCTATTAAAATAAAATTTATAGTTTAAACCAATAAGTCGTGGAATGTATTCTTTCTTTGCCCGCCTCGTATCAATGGATTATAAATCTTTCATGTTTTTCATTTTGTTATCATATATTGCCTTTCAAATCAATAAATCTTGGAGACATTTATATAAAAGGTGTTGAAACAAGTACATTAAAACAATGTTGAAACAATATTATTGATAATTTGAAATGAAGTATTTGAGTTGAGTCGCGGATTAGGTCGTTCTCTTTAAGATGTTTCGCGGCTCTACCCAAATTTGTGCAGGCAAATACAACCCTATCGTCCCCAAGATAAAACAGTCCAGAATCTTTGTTTTTTTTGTCTCAGAACTTCACTACACTGATAAAGACCGGAATGGTACACCTGTAAATTTTTGTTGCTCGAAAAACTCAAAAGTAATTTAGGATCTTTTCTATTTTTTTCTTAGTGAGATGAGTTTGCAGATTGTTGTATTAAAACTGAGAGCTGAGACCCTTTATTTATAGGTCTCAGAAACTGTGTGACCATTATGATAATAACGATAATGTTTGGGGATAGAAAACGTAACGATCATTTTTTTGAGTAACGAAGAGTAAAGACCATTTTTGAGTAAAGAAGAATAATAACTATTTTTTGAGTAAAGAAGAGTAACAAACATTTAACGGTCATATTCTGAGTGAAAGAAAACAACGACCATTTTTTTTAGTGGAAAATAATTTTAATAAAAAAATAATTTTCAAAAAAATAAAATGTCACCTCACACACACTTGGACTCGGTCGAATGACAGTGACAACACGCGTGCGTGGTATCATATTTGTCTAGGTTCTCTCCGCTTCCACAAAAATGGGTACCTTTTGAGACCCAATCTCAATACCCAATTTTTTACTATTTATACATATTTTAAATAATGTAAAAAAATAAAACGAGACAAGATTAAAAATTGATTTTAATAGTTTTTTTATAAACATTCATTTTTTCAACAAAATAACTAACATCAATTTTAATAATTTTATTTTTATAAATTGAATGTATTAATTATTTTTAAAAATAATATATTTTAATTATATTATTATTATATTTTTGATACTTTATTTAATTTTTACCAATTTTTATTTTTTAGTATATTTTAATAAAGTTTAATTATAATAAATTGATACTTATTAGTAAGATAGAAAAAGTTTGATAATAAAAAATCTCAAAAAGTTAAAAAATAAAGTAATTAAAATGTTTATTGATATAACATTGAAATAATTAAAATATAATAGTTTAGAATAACGTAATTAATTATTTTATTTGAAATCAATCGCAATTTCTTATTTGCAATACCATAATTAAGAGTATGGAAAATGAATAATTTTCCCTCAATGAACTTGTAAGGACATCCAGTTTTATTAGATTTCATGAAAATTTAAAGTTTTTTTTAATTTACTAAAAAAACATTGCTTTCCATGAGTATGATTTTCTTGACCATAATAACGTGTGCGACTGATGAACAATGTAAGTCCACATTCCAGAACCATCCGGTCAAGAATGGATAATAATTATTGATTATATATTTTTTTACGATTTAATCATGTGATATATTTTTTAATATTTATTTTTTACAAAATTAAATTTTAACATAATTTTTATTTTATTATATCATTTAAAATTTTAATATTAATATTTATTTATTAATTATTTAATAAATATTTAAAAAAAAATTCAATCTAATTAATTAAAATATTATATAATTTATTATTAAAATATATTTTTATATAATTATTTACATATAAAAAATAATATCAATATATATTTTATTTAAATTACTCATAATTTTAATATTATAATAACTATTTTCTTCGTAATTTATCAATTATAGTTATTTTTTTTTAAATCGTTAAATTTTTTTAATTAATCACTATTTTAATTTTAAAATATTCATCTTTACGTCCCGTTGCTTCGTGGAAAGCCAGAACGTAGCATCAACTTTTCGATAGAAGGTACTGTCTGCTATTGCTATGAATCTTGCAACGAAAGATACGACGTTGTTGCTCGGTCAAAACTAAGTTTAAAAAAAATTAGTTAGTAACTTGTGACCGAATCCTTTCACCATAATTTTTTTTCTGTGTTTTTATGTTATTAATAATTGATAAATAAATAAATTTACGTTTTATGCTATGTATATAGTGATGATGAAGTATATATATCTTATTTTAATTTGTAATAAATTAATTTTTAAATATAATATTTATAAAATTATATTTCATTTAAATTTTTAATATTTAATATATTAAAATTAAATAAATAAATAATTAATTAATATTAATTTTTATTATATGTATACAATATCTCTAATAAATATAAATCATCAATCCAAAGCAAAAATTTCACGCGTATTGCGCACCAAAAAATTTAAAATAAATTGTGAACTCATCTGTAACTTTAACTGTGGCCAAGTGTCCAAATATCAAATTATTTAGTTGACTGCGACTTAATATTTTATCTTGACTTGAGTTGACTTCTATTCATTCTCATCCCAGCCTTTCATTATAAGGTCTCTTGAGTTAGCCATTCAATTCTCCTGTAAAAAAAAAAATCTAATCATTTAGCCGATCTAATTGGAACGACTTGTTGAATCTTCTTCTTCTTCAGATCTTCCAAAAATCTTAAAAGAAATGAAGGTAAGTTTTTACTCTATAATTGAACTCCCCATTCCTATTTGTGCTTTATAATATAATTATATTTTAAAAAAAAATTATTACAAATTTCGAAATGGGAAACTATGATGATTGTTATACAAGATATATTTCACTTGACATAACTAATTTAGTTTTAGTTTTATATTTCATCAGTTCCTTTTGTTGTTTAATTTCTTAGGAGCTTCAATTTTCATAATAATTGAATTTGGTATGATTTTTCGTACAGAAAGTGGTATTGAAGCTGGATATACACGACGAAAAGACCAAGAAAAGAGCTATGAAAACAGTTTCTGGACTTTCAGGTACTACTCGGCACACATATATTTTCAATAATTTCTTAATTTAGCTTTTGCACTTCTGCTTTGGGAAATAAAACTCAGATATTAAGGGTATGTTTGCCGATGATTTTTAATTTTTTTTAATCAGGCAATAACAATTTTGGTTTTTGTTTTTATATTTTTATGAAAGCAATTTCAAAATTGCTCTATGAATCTTTAAAAAAATATTTTATCTTGACTTGACATGAGTTGATTTTTTTTTTCTTCATTTTATCTAGATATTTTTTTTCCTAAATATTTTGTGTGTAATTTATGAGAAGAAAATGATTTGAGACTTTAGAAATTTTTCTTAACGGTTATCAAACATCACCTAAACTTAACAGATTCTGAATTTGGAATATTCAGGAGTTGATTCAATTTCAATAGACTCAAAGGACAACAAATTGACAGTAACAGGGGATTTGGATCCGGTGTGTTTAGTGAGCAAATTGAGGAAGCTATGTCACGCAGATATTCTATCAGTTGGACCTGCAAAAGAGCCTGAGAAAAAAAAGGAAGAACCCAAGAAAGAAGAACCAAAGAAGAAAGATACTAATAAGGATGATGTAGCTGAGCTCGTTAAGGCTTACAAGGCTTACAATCCATATATGACCACTCATTATTTTGTACATAGTGCTGAGGAAAATCCTAATGCTTGTGTCATATGTTAGCGTTTTATTGCTACGAAATACAAAAAAGTTGAGTAATTTTTGGCAGACCACGTCAGTTTTTGAATAACTTCCTTTATTTAAGTTGCTTGGTAATAGAGAGATAAATATTAATTTGTTATGTTAAAGCTCTCGATCGTAAACTGAGATTACAGAGTTTTTAGGGATCTTGATTAAATTACCGCATTCCGATGTATAGCTATAATGCTAGTGATGTTCTTACTTTATAGTTTTGTTTATGATGAATACATTTTCTTTCTTTATATAGTTTGGTTAATTAATTGGTCATTTTTTTGTTGTTTCTTTTATAATTTGATATCGAAGGACTATATTATATGAAGTTTAGGAGAAGCCAATGAAGTTTGAAATTGTGAACGTAGGAGTCTCTTTAAATATCACAATTCTGATTACGTTCAATAGACTTTAGTTTAGGAGAAGCAAATTCTTATTTTCTTTAAGATTAAATTTACGAAGAAATATATGACATATAAATTTTACAACGAAAATTCAATACTAAGTTGATATTAGACTTCAACACTCTTCTTCATATCGATTTTCGATCGGAAATATAGAGTACTCCCTTTATATCGACATAGGATCCATTCCTTACAACTGTCCAAATTACCTGGTTTTAATACCACGAAGAAATACATGGTCTAATCACCTCTAAAAAAAACTTTCAAGAAATAAGTATCGGCATATATTTATAAGTATAACGAAAATATAGTATTTAATATGAATTTAATAATTTATAAGTTAAAAGCCATGTAACTGTAAAAGTTTTATGTAAACTCTACTCTGTTTCAAAGATAATGAGTTTCTGTCTTCATCCATAATATAATTTCAAGAATCTGCGAGAAATTTGCTACTTAAATTTATTACAATTTTAACTAGATACACTTTTATGATCTTGACTATGCCTATCAACATATATATATATTTCACTGAACATTTTGCTTTTCGATTAACAGAGTTCTAATTGACCAAATACGTTTTAACATTTAGTAGAGTTCGATACTGCGAATTTAAAATTACATATTAGTAGATAAATAACATGTAAATTATGGTATAATTAAACAAATACATTTTACTTGTTTACTAGTATAATTAATATAATAAAAGTAAATTGCATATATTTAGGTTTGGGGTATGAACATTTGATTCTTGAAATATACGTGTTATGATAATACCTGCTAATTAATATTTTTATTTTTCCTAATATAATTGCTTGTAGTAGAATAACATGATAAATTAAATATATTGAAATGTATTTACAATCACAATTACAATGAATATTAATACATGTATAAATACAGGAAATAAGAATCTATTTTTTAGAAAAACATTTTTAGGAAAAGTATATTATATAACTAATATACAGCTGATAAAGTATATTAGTTACATACAGCTAATATATCATTAATGATTTATTTAACACTCCCCCTCAAGTTGACGCATAGATATCAAACATGTCTAACTTGCTTAGTGAATCATATAATGCCTTCTTGGAGACTCCCTTGGTAAGCATATCTACAAGTTGCTCTTCTGTGGGAACAAAAGGAAAACTAATAAGTTTGGCATCTAACTTCTCTTTTATAAAATGACGATCAACCTCTACATGCTTAGTGCAATCATGTTGTACTGGATTTTGTGATATATCAATGACTGCCTGATTGTCACAATACATCTGCATAGTATTTTTGAGTTCGAAACCCAAATCCAATAACAAAGTTTTTATCAACAGTAATTCACAAACCTCATGAGTCATACCTCTATACTCGGCCTCAACACTAGATCGTGCTACCACTTTCTACTTTTTACTTTTCCATGTAACCAAATTTCCTCCCACAAAGGTGAAATAACCTGATGTTGACTTTCTATCTGTAATACTTCCTGCCCAATCTGCATCTGTGAATCCACAGACTTCAAGAGGATTGTTGTGTTTAGAAAACATTACTCCCCTTCTTGGAGCCGATTTCAAATACCTTAAAATTCTCAAAACACCATTCATATGGTTCACTTGGATTATGCATGAACTGACTCACCACACTCACTACATATGCAACATCTGGTCTAGTATGAACTAAGTAAATCAAACGCTCAACCAATCTCTGATAGCGAGCTCGAACAGTTGGTATCTGATCTGGATACTCTATTAAACAATGGTTTTGCTCAATAGGAGTGTCAATAGGTTTGCAATCCAACATACCTTTCTCTGTTAACATATCAATAATGTACTTCCTCTGACACAGATATATTCCTTCTCTTCCCCTGGCTACCTCAATTCCTAAGAAGTACTTTAGTTCACCTAAGTCCTTCATCTCGAATTCAGAGGCTAGTTGTCTTTGTAATTTATCCATCTCAATAGTACCATCACCAATGATTACCATATCATCAACATAAATGATTAGGGCTGTTACATTCCCTCATTGATGTTTGAGAAATAGAGTGTGGTCTGAATTACTCTATCTGTAACCAACCTTTTACATGAACTGTGAAAACCGTCCAAACCAGGCTCGATGGGATTTCTTGAGACCATACAAAGACTTCATCAATTTGCATACAAAATTACTAGAGAAATCAACTACATACCCAGGTGGAAGACTCATGTATACCTCATCGGCTAATTCTCCATGAAGAAACGCATTCTTGATATCAAATTTCCGAAGTGGCCAGTTTAGGTTAGTAGCAAGTGAGAGCAAAACTCGAATAGTGTTCATTTTGGTAACAAGAGCAAAAGTTTCATCGTAGTCTACACCATACATTTGAGTAAATCCTTTTGCTATAAGACGAGCTTTATATCGATTTACGGATCCATCACCATTATGTTTTACAGTAAACACCCATCGACAACCAACTGCCTTTTTTTCCTTTTGGTGGTGGCACAAGTTGCCAAGTATCATTCTTCTTTAACACATCCATCTCTTCAGCCATTGCCTTTCTCCATATTGGATATCCCAACGCATCCTGCACTTTGTTAGGTACTGATACACCATATATTTGATTCACAAATGATTTATATGACTTAGATAATCTTTTAGTGGACATGTAATTGGCTACTGGGTATTTTGATTTTGCATGAATATTTGGTTCATACCTTTTGGTTGGTTGACCTCGAGTAGACCTATTTGGTAACATATATTGTCCAACATTAGACTCGATGCTATTAGTATCAGTAGGTGTACATACCTCAGATAAGTGACCTTCAGTACCAGAGAGTTGTTGATCAGGGGTAGGAGTAATGCCTGAGGGTACAGTTGTGTCTTCAACTTCATTTGCTGCAAGTGAATTTGGTGCTTGAATACTTGGAGCATCTGCTTCTGCAATGACTAGATTAGGAGTTTCATCTGGTCTCATTGAAACATCAGTTGGTGATTCTCCTAATGCCTCCCCCTTACCATGATACAGTTCTTCGAAATGTGTATTCTCCCTCTGACGAGCAGTATCGAGTGAGGAAAAATAACTCATGTCCTCAAAGAAGGTAACATCCATAGTGACATAATACTTTCTGGTCGGTGGATGGAAGCACTTGTACCCTTTCTGATAACTTTCATAACCAATAAACACACATTTAATTGCCCGGGCATCTAATTTAAACTGTTGATTTTTAGGAACATGTACAAAAGTAACACAACCAAATACACGGGTAGGAAGATTATGGAAGGATGATAAAGAGACGTAAGATGCGAGAATCTGGAATGAGATTTTTCCGTTAAGGACACTAGATGGGAGATGATTAATGGGATGGGCGGAAACCTGTACATCACCCCAAAGATATTTTGGCATATAAGCACTAAATAAGAGTGCACGAACCATATCAAGTAAATGACGATTTTTTCTTTCAGACACTCCATTTTGTTCCGGTGTTTGTGGACAAGTAGTTTGGTGAATAATCCCATGTGTTTTGAAAAAATCTTGAAAAACATGATTAACACATTTCCCCCCATTGTCAGAACGGAGGATCCGAATGATGCCATTGTATTGTGTTTGAACGAAGGTATGAAAATTTTGAAAAACTAAAAAAACTTCATCTTTTGTTCTAAGAAGAGAAATCCATAATAACCTTGTACAATCATCGATAAACGAAACAAAATATCTCATACCCGATATAGTGGGCTCTTTAGATGGTCCCCAAACATTAGAATGAATTAATTCAAAAATAATAGTACTTTTATTAGAAATACTAGGAGAATAAGTAATACGATGGCTCTTGGCCAAAACACAAGTCTCACAATTTAAAACAGTCTCACTAACACCAATAAATAAAGTGAGCATGGTTTTTTTCATAAGACTAAAAGATGTATGCCTTAAGCGGCGATGCCACAACCAAATTTCACTCAGTTTATCGGAACTAGAAGTCAATGTAGTGCTTGCCCATGCTCTTGGTTTCTCCCCTCCGTAGTTCTTATCCAAACGCAACAATTTGCCCCTCAGATACCTTCGACCAATTATTTCTCTGGTAAGAAGATCCTGAAAAATCATATACATAGGATAAAAGGTTACAAAACATTTAGACTCAATATTCAACTGTGGGACAGATATTAAGTGATGAGATAAGTCATGTACATATAAAACATTATGGAGTTGTAAAGATGGAGTGATATGAATTGACTCTTTTCCCAAGACAGGAAAGGCATCACCATTAGCATTCGTAACATAAGATACTGATGGTGAAGATAACTTATTAAAATAAGATTTATCATAAGTCATATGATCAGATGCACCAGAATCAATAATCCAAGTATTAGACCCAACAGAGTGAGAAACATTTAAGGTCATACCAATCTTACCACGACCAGCTATTGAAGCTGTAGGGATACCTCCATATTCTATAGGATGATTTTGTCCATAGTAGCTGGTTCTTGGATAATTTGCACTGCACCTGATTTTGCTTTAGAACAATGCCCATGTTGTCGTTTTGCTCCATAATAGTCTACTTTTGGTTTCAAGTGTGGATACAGTTTCCAACAAGTCTCACGAAGATTCCCTTGTTCATTGCAATAAGATCAGGGAGAACGAGGGCGATTGGTAAAACCTGATAGAGGTCCCTACTGATGAAGTTGAATTGAATTTTGCTGCTGGAGGAAAGATGCCTTTGATTTAGCTTGAATGGCTAGGCTTGATACCTCAACATGTGCCTGATGAAGAATCTTTTGCTGAGATTCATCTTTACGTATGTATGTAAAGGCAATAGTCAAGCTCGGAGGATCTGACATTCGAAGCAATTCGCCTTTAGCATTATTATGTTTTGTATCAAGGCCTCTTAAAAAGGCATGTACTTGTTCAAGCTCCTTCTCCTTCTGGTACCATAGAAGGTCTTCTGGATTTTTAATTTTGCACGGGCGTTTCTGGTCAATTTCAGCCCATACATTTTTCAGCTTGGTAAAAAAAAGATATTGGTTGCCCATTTTGCTACATGCCAGCAGCTTTGCACATGAGTTTATGAACTTGAATAAAGTCAGATTCATTTGTATAAAGATCGCTTAAGGTATTCCATATGCCCTTACCAGTTTCACATTCCTCCACCATTTGTAATATATCATCAGTGATGGCTCTAAATAGAATTGACATGACAAAGCCATCATCATCTTCCCACCAAGTATAGGCTTCTATATCATCTTGACTAGGAGCCCTGATTGATCCAGATACATGTCCCATCTTATGCATCCCACGAAAATAAACAGACATAACTTTTTTCCATATTCGAAAATTTGTACCATTAAGTTTAGTACCCCCGAAAGAACCAATTTCTGAACTCTTAACAGAAACTTCAAAATTTGGAACTTCATGAATTCTAGAAACTTGATGTTGTCTTGAATCTTCCATTGAAATAATAAAAAAAATATATTGTGCAGCGGAATAAAGATTTTGATTTTTTTTTTGGGCCGGGTTGGGCTGATAAGTGGGTTGTCTGAATGTTTGAGATGATGGGCTTGGATTAGGGCTGATAATTAGGGCTTAAAAAACTGAAACAATTAAAAAATTGAACAGAGCAGTGCAGGAGCTGTGCGAACTCACAGAGAATGCAGAGGGAAGCTGGATGGCGCAAGGGTGCGCGAGTTGGACAGCGCGCAAGTTAGAGGGCGTGCAAGGGTGTGCGAGCTGGACGGTGCAGGGCTAGACGACACGGGTTGAACGACGCGAGCTGGACATCGCGGGTTGGACGGTGTGGGTGGACGACGGATCTACAACTGCGGCGCGAACTGAACAGTGCGGGAAGATTAATGACACTGCATAAAAACTGACGGCGACGCTAGGCGACACTACTACTCAGAAATCGGTAAGAAAATATATATATATATATATATATATATATATATATATATATATATATATATATATATATATTTTTTTTCTTTCTTGATGTGATACCAAATTAAATATACTGAAATGTATTTACAATCACAATTAAAATGAATATTAATACATGTATAAATATAGGAAAAAAAATCTATTTTTTGAAAATGTTTTTAAGAAAATATATTAATTACATACAACTAATATACAACCGATAAAATATATTAGTTACGTGTAACTAATATACTTTTAATAATTCATTAACATAATGTTAATATACATTATCAGTCTTACAAGTATTTACTTAAAGTGGAGTACTTCGTCTTACGTACACTTGAATTTGAACTTGTTAATTACATTATTAGTTCATTATGCAATATATTCAGAAAAGTGACTAATCATTTATTTAACACAAACAAGAAGCTTTTAGCTTCGAAAACGACATAAAAAGAGAGAGAAAGAACAGCATGTTACTGTTAACATTAAACATTAGTTTTATAAGATTTAATTAAATGTACCACATTGAAAATCAGGAATTTACAATTAACATTAATCCTTGATAATATTTGGAATGAATAATTAAAAAAAACCTTAATACCAATTCCAAACTCGCCCAAAATATATGTTAACTAAACGGTTAGGTAAATATAGAGCAACTAGTCACTCTTAAACTTATAATTAAGTTTGTAATAGAGGATTAAGGGGATTTTTTTTTCTAGAAAAGCATATCCCTTAGTTTGAAAAAGAACTTTAATATGTTTTAATTTTTAAAAAAATTAAAATTTATTGAACAATTTATCGATAACCACTTTCTTCTAGTATCTCCTCTCTTATTTCTCAACCATATTTTTTTCTCTTCTTATCTTCTTACAAAAAAACAAAAATAAAATATAATCATTTACCAAATTTTAATAAATAATAATTTATATTTATATAAAAAATATATATATAATTTTTTATAACAAATAACTTATAAATTTTTTATTATAAAATAATTTAAAATAATAATAATAAATTATAAAATTTTAAAATATTAAAAACTTTACTAAATAGTTACAATCATTTTTATGAAAAATTATTGATATTTTAAAAAAATAAATTATTTAAGATTAAAAAATTAAAAAATAGATTACATTATAACACATATCTTTAATATTATTATAATTTTAATTGTTACTAAGATAACAAATATTTATTAATAATAATTTTATTTAAATATTTAAATATAATTAATTAAATATATTTTATTATATTAATAATAAAAATAATTATAATAATATTATATTAGATAATATGTTAATGCAAAATTTGTGATATAATGTTTTATATTTGTATTTGTATCTCGTAAAAAATTGGATATAAAATCTTCTTAATTTTTTTAATAATTTAATTATTTTTATGAATATTATTTTTTATATCATAATTATTTATTAAATATAATAATAATAATAATAATGTATTATATTATTTATAAATTATCATAATGATTAGCATATCATTTTCGTATAAATTTATATTTATTTTATTATAAAATAAATTATTTTTATTTTTTAAAATAAAATTTTAATATATAATATGATTAAAAAGATTTGTGTATTTAAAATTAATTATAAATTTATAAGGTGTTAATATTTTTTTATGTTTATAATAATTATATTTTATAAAATATAATTAATATATTTTATTTTATTTTTATAGAATTGATTAAAAAATATGTTTTAAAGTTTAAGATTAAAATATGTCTATTTTTAAAATAAAACTCACTTAAAACTATTTTTAAACTATAACAAGATAGCTGCCGTTTATAAACAAAAACCCAGTGCGGAATAAGATGGAATCAGACCTCATTCATTGCAATTAAGAATCCAGATGTGTGTATACATGGGTTTATTATATATTAATCTCAATAATTAAATAATAGAGGGTTTGGTGGGGATTAATCAAATGGAAACGCCTTTCACGGAATATTGTGCAGGTCAACTTAGACTCCGGTGGTTAACCATATATCATAAATTATTAGGGGGGAATAAAAGAGATAGAGATTGAAAAGGTCTATACCGCTCATCAACCTTAGTGGTGTGCTTGTCTATAATACCTTTATGAAAGTTTCGTAAGTACAAAGGGATGCAACTAAAAGACCGTCAAACTTTTAAACTTGTGAAGCTAAAAGAACATTCTTTTAGGGGTTAGTTACCACATTGTTACTTAAATTTATTGATTGGTATTTTTTTTACTCTTTTATTAAAAAAATTAATTTAATATTTATATTGTTAAATAATTTTAATTCATATAATAGTTCTAATTTGTTATCCTAGTTCATAAATTTAGTATCCATTCTTTGTTCTGATTGTGTTAATGTTTGAACTATTTAAAAAATATGTATATTAAATTAAAAAAAATTCAATAACATGAAAGAAAAAGAGTATCGTGTACCATTTTGATACCTAATAAAAAAGTAATAAATTACTAATAACCATGACTTTATTAATTGTAGTTTAAAATATAGTAACTATGTGTTTTAGAGTTATTTTATTCAATTTATTAATTATAATTCTTATATTTTTAATTTTTTTAGTTAATTTTAAGTTTTTAAATTATTATTTGGTGTTAGTTTGGTAAAAAATTAGATTTTGAGAAAAAAATATAACAATTTGAATTAAAAAAAAACTTAAACGTAAATAACAAAATTTGAAAATTTAAATCTTTTTTGCTCAGAAAATGAGTCTTGCATTCGGATGGAACAACATGTGTCACCCATCGTCAGATCGCGTGTGTTTTCCGTTCTCCACATAAGAGAGTCAGAGAGTGGGATCCAATTGTTCTGCACAACCCAGTGTGTGGAATTCCTTACGACGTGGTCCATCGAAGCTCTGTACACCCTAGCGTCACCCATCGTCAGATCAAACGATGAACGGTTCAGATCGCGCGTGTTCTTCACTCTTCATGCGAGAGAGTCATTGAGTGAGATCCAACTATTCTACACAACCCAGCACGTGGAACTCCCTGTGATGCGGTCCACCAAAACTCTGTGTGCCCTCGCGTCTCGCCCAGCTTGTATACATCACGTGTCCAATTATCTTGCCAACAAATTAAAACTCGCCATATGTCATACATAATGTAAAAAAAATCATAAAATTGCTCGAACAACCCAGCTTATTTTGGACGCCTCTTTTGTACCAATTTGGTATATTTTTTCAGAGAACACACAAAGAACAAAGAAAGAGGCAGGAGAGGAACTCCATTTTTTTGTTTTCTTTTTTGTTTGAAACACACACACACATGTATTTTTTTAGTTAAATATTGGGATATTCTTGAAGACTATTGTGTAAGACTTTGAAGTGGAATATTGCTTGGAGATTGAGGAATCATCAAAGAGTTTCTTCTAATCCATTTGTCTTTTGATTTAATTTTTCTTAAATGTCTAAATATTCTTGGATTGTGATTTAAATTTTTTGCTATGAACTAAATTATTTGTTCCAGGGTTGCGATGTAGCTTACATTATGAAACTTGAATTAATTATTTTTGAATGATTTGTGAAATATTGCTTTTAATTTGTTTATTCTATTCGTACTTAATGTCTTTGATTGTTGGAAGATTAATCAATTGATTTGTGAACCCTATTGAATTTGGAAAAGGAATTTTGTGTTTTGCTCTTGGATAGAATAACATATATATATATGAGATAGAATTATATCTTTATTGTATGTGTAATTATTGAGAACTTTGAGCTTAACGAATCTTTGGTAAATTTAATTTTCATATGAATATAGTGAATTAATTTAATGAGATATATTTATTTGTTATCGGAAGAAATATATGGATAAATTAGGAGTTCTTGGTTGAAAAATTAAATGCGAAAACATAAATCAAGAGGAAATAATATGATTCAAGTGGATTAATTTGGTGAAATTGCAATCATAGAGTTTTCTTTAAGTGTTAATCTTATATATTGTTATTTAGAATTAATTTAGTTTAACTTTATCCAAATATTGATTGTTTGAATAAAATTAGGTTAAGACAATTTTAGTACTTAACAAATATTAGTAACAAATCTCACTAAGAACGATATTATATTTATCACTTATTACTTGTGATCGTGTATACTTACTCATTGATGTTCTTTTAAGATACCAACATATACTTTTAAGACTCTTACTAATTTAACAATTCATCAATTAGTATCAATTTACAAACAAAATAAATGTTGTTATTAATTTACTTTTTTCTTTAATCTCATTCTCTTTTTAAATTTTACTTATTTTGGCTTATCTTAGAATTAATATATCCTTAAAATGTCAAATCTTAATCTTGCTATTTGCTTGAAAAAAATAATTTTTTTTATTCAATTTGCTACTTAAATTTTACTATTTTATTAAAATCACTTCCTTTTATTTTTTTAAAATTTAATTTGCTACTGAAACTCCGCATTTTAATTTACTACTTTATTTTAAAAGGAAGTTATGTTATCTTATGTTTGATTATATCATACTATCCTATGTTTTTTTCTATGATCATATGACTAAAAAGCCTATTCAAATTCAAATGAACGGTGATTTTAGTTAGGGTAATTTTAGTTAGGGAGGTGAAATGAACGAAAGATTTAATATAGTGAATATTTACATTTAATAATAAAAATGATAAAAATAATATGTTAACTAAATAAAAATAACAAAAGTAACATATTTAATAATTAAAATGAATAGTTTAAATATATATTTAAAAGATTAAAATAAATTTAAATATAATCTATTTAGTGTTTAAAATCTATGATTTATGATTTATGATTTATGATTTTAAAGTTTAATGATCAATAAAATTGTATTATTGATAAACTAATGTTTTTTTTGTTTAAAATATCATCTAATTAATAATCCCATATTTTTATCTATATTGTTAGTGACAGTAAATAACACTTATATCAATTTTGAATTTGATATAAAATAAACATCATAATCCAACTCATTTAAAATTGATCCATAAATTGATTAACTAAAAAAATTCAACTCAAATAAACTAGCTAGCACATTAGTCATGAACACGTCTAAAAAATGTATTTGTAAAAAGATAATAACTATAATATTATTATGAATAACAAAATTAAAATATACTATTATTATTATTTTTTTTTACCTTCTCTTACAAAAATATAATTAAAAAAATACAAGTAATATTATGTGATTGAACAAGCTTATTAGTCTTTGTTATAGCAGCTGAACTAGAAATCTACCGATAATACTTATTTTTCTTTCGTTTTTTAAATCATAATTTCGAATTATATTAAATATTAATATTAAAAAAATATTTTTGTTACTATGGAAAATGAAAAAAAAAATGCACAACACATATTGCAAGTAAAAAATAAACAAGTTAGATTGTAATTTTAAAAAAAAATTAATTAATGAAAATATATTGGGTTGTTTATTGATTTACTACATGGTTACAATCTTTGACGTACGAATAAAACATGACGCATAAAAGTGTTATAATTGATAAATAAACTTTTTATGTCCTTCCATGTCTGATCATCTCTTGCTATCGTAAACAGACAAGAAAAAAATTAAGTATTTTTTTGATATGTGAACTAATATATGAATATTACACTATTAATGCTAAAAAATGAAACAATAACACAACACCATTACCACCATGTAAAAGCTTAATGAATAGTGGGCCGTTGTAGCCTCTCGTATGACTTTTTTGAGATATGTAGATAAAGTCCCTTGCTCAGACTACAAAAATAAAAAATGCTAATGCCCCTTGTTCGGAGAGTTACATGTGTGAATATCATTAGATAGTATAACGTGTTGTGTATACTTGGTAATTTATTCAAACATTAATCATTCACGTTGGATTGTCGAGTCTTTAGTTCAAGTGTGATATATTCACTTGTATTACGTGAGTCAAGTCTTATACATGTATTGTGACTAGTGCAATAAGCAATGCGCACCGGACAAGGTACACTGGTGAAAATGGAAGAAGCATAGAGAGCCCTTTTTTACATTTTTTTTCTTTTTTGCTATGAAAAGAGAGAATGAATGATTAAATCAATAACTACTAGCAAATAACTACTCGAGATTATGTAGCACCCATCTTTACCATAACCCACAAATCACGAATGCTCATATTGACACTTCAACTTGCCAGATTCTGAATCTCTGTGAATAGAACATGCCCAGAATATGACACGACAAATATTTGACAATATTAGGATTCATTTTGACGAGCTTGTTTGACTCTTTGCGGCCTAGGATGGATCCTAGGGAACAGTAAATCATTAAGTTGGCGCTCAGCACTGTATTCGGAAGTGGCCTACAAAGACATCATAAACACAACAATCATTGGCAGATTTTTAAAATGTAAAAATGGAACAATCAATGGCAGTTTCATTGGTTCCTTGGGTAATATTTTGTTTGAGTTTTAACAGTCAGACTAAAAGAGTACCCTTTCATTGTATCCACCTCAGAGTGCAATGCAAAACAATGCTTTACATTTTCTTATAAAATCCTCATATCAGGAGAGGCATGACAAAACCTGCCGGCTAAAATATTCTTGATGATTGAAACCAAAGGCAGACCCATAATTTGAGGGGAGACTTCGTAGCTATTATACTCTACTTCAAGTATATAACAAGTTTTACACAAACATTAATCATCTTATTCCCTAACGTGTCAATTTAGTCAACTTGATTCAAAATTTTAAATTTATTGACAAACTTGGTCCAAGTCACCAAATTTATAATATTATTTACATAATTTAATGTAAAATTGCTTGTAAAATTCATAATTTTATAGGCATTATAATCAATTTTATTATACTTGGCAGTTTAGCATTAAGTTTAGTAAATAAAACTATTTTTTTTAATACCAAAATAGCTAACACATTGTGAGAATAAGAAACACAAAGGACCATATAATCTTATAATTACACTATTTAAAGTTTGTAATTATCATATCTACATGTTATATTCCCCATCATTATTCCAACTTAAATCTAAGGATATCAATTTTCAGGACCCTTTCACTAATTTTAAGAACAATTTAAATCCAATATGACCAATCTAGATACTTTTAGGATGCCAAATTGGAGAAATTTAATACAGATTGATCAAATTAGAGTACTAATTGATTACTTAGTTTAATTAGTAAGTATTATTATTTCATAAATATCTAAATTGAGATTAATACTCTTTGATTTTTTCATAAAATTTCTACCGGAGCTACAGCCCCTCCTACCCCCCTATGACCGTCCGCCCTTGGTTGAAACTACCGTTCTCTGCACAACAATTCTCATTTAAGAGATAAATTTAGGTATGCACTCATTGATCAAAACTGAACCATCCTGTATTCGCTAAAAATACTAGTAACTACCTACCTACTAGGAAATATTAAAGCTCAAAGCCAAAGGGTTAGGGATGGTTGGCATACCCGGGAATCAAATGCAAATCTTAATGTCTGGACTTGTGTTCCTGAGCAAATCCTCAAGTCAAATCCAAGGGAATCTACCCCAATAAGTACAGCCTCCTGCAATTGGTATCAATATAATAAAAATCAGCATGTAAATGCACTGCAACATGAATTTTTCTCAAACCTACAACCACACTCTCACAATCCTTTTATGTTAGAATTAGATCTTATGTATTACCTCCACTTGGATACCCTTTAATCTCCAACACAGAGACTTGAGAGCTTGAGTGGTCTTTTCTCCACCAGCTTTCAGACGAGATACAATTTTAGTTGCTGAGTGAGTAATGGCATCTGGTTGAGATTTCATGTAGTCACCTATTTCAACAGCAGTCTGTGGAGCAGTACAAGTAGAAAAGTTGGATCTTATGAAAATTAATTTGAGATGAATGACTAAATATGGGTTAAACAAAACTGTACTGCAATATTGTAGCCCCTAATCTCTTAACGTTTCTTGTGAAAAGTAAGGTTTGAATGATACCATCCTCAACATGACAATTGACAAGAGAAAATTCCTTCATTGGTGGGATCCAACTGTTATATGCGAAGAACGTGCACCTTATCTCAGTATGCAGGTTTTACATAAGGTTCATTTATGCCATGATATCGAACTTGACATGTCTCAAATGAAGGGCTTCTATGGTGGAGTATTATGCTCTATCATGTACGGTTTATGAGCGTCGGTGATATTCGTGAACAAAAAATTTAAATATAGTCTTTCAAGAATATTTTTTAAGCCAAATAAACTATCGAGTTTCAAACAAACACATCTCAAGTATGTCTCTGTTTTTATGTATGTTGGATTTCATATTAGACATATAGAAACATTTTGTAATTAGGTTACTCGATCAATCGAGATATGTCTGGATCGATCAAGGTGAGTAGATTGATCGATAATCGATCCACCTTGTTTAAAAAGTTCTTGATTTAATTTTTAATTGAAGTAGATCGATCGAGGTTTAATGTTGGATCGATCGAGAATCAATCTACCTATCTCGGGATTTATTTTTAATACCTTAGATCGATCGATCTCGACCTAGATTGATAGAACGGTCAAGTTTTAAACATTGACCTAATTTTTACTCGAGCTAATTTATGTTATTACTATATTGTCCTTACTTTTTAAAGTTCTTTTAAATGTTTTTAAGGACATAATGATAATAGGTCTTTGACTTAGGGCTTCAACTTATACTATTTAAAAAAACCTAAGCTTACAGTTTTCTCAACCGTACTTGAATCAACTATTGCATTCTAAGCTTTATCTCTAGATCTGTCTTGCAAAAACTTTTTTGCTAGGTTTTTTTATTAGTTAATTTATCAAACATCGTGTGGTTGTGATTGATTGATTAACAAGCCTACAATATTTGTTTATTGTGCTTAAACATCTGTTCTAGAATTGCTAGTAATTTAGTTTTATTTGTTATTCTATTAAATCATCTAGCTAAGATTAATCATTGTTTTAATCCATTCTAGGACACACATTACACTTGTGTCTTTGTGCTAACATTTCAAATGCCAGTTGAACTGGTTCAATAACTTATGTAACTCGAGATTATCGAAACGTTGGTCCAGATTCGAACATCTTATTTGTAAAAACTGTGAAAGAAAGGAGAGGTTTGTAAGTAAGTTACTTGGAAAATTACCTTAATGAGTAGTTTGAGTCTTAATCTTGTAAGAAAATACATTTTCATAGTGAATAGTTAGGTGGTTCTATGAACTTGACTTTTCTCGTAGGTTATTTGACACCTACAAATCTCATATATTATTTTATTTTTCTGCATTATTTTATTTACACGTGATTGCATGTCTGACTGTTTGCAAAAATTTTAATGTCATATTTTTGCTAATTATCTACTCATCCCCTCTATCTTATTAGATCCGAAAAGCTTTCATATCATAAGGACTTGCAAAACTAGAAGAATTTCCCTAGTATGTTCTGCATTGATTCAGCTGACAAGACAGGTGCTGCTTAATAATACTCTAAAGGTACCGTGAGTTATTTTAAGAGAAAGTGCCAAGTTGAGCAACGTCAAAAAAAGTCAAAATATTACTAAGACCATAAAAGGTACCTGACGACCTTGAGCTGAAAATAGCTGAATTTTAATCATCTCCAGCTTGTAGAATGTTATCCCATTTGATTGAATTTCATCCTTTTCCAATTCCTCTGCCCAGCTTGAGCTATCCTTGGAAGATGCCGATTCATATTCATAACCATTTACACTAATACGCTCTTGTGAATTGTCTTCTATAACTTCCCCAACATGATTAATGCCGGCACTACTGTCCTGCTGATCCGTTAGATGCTTCTGAATGACAGAATGTTCATCAATGAAGGCAGGTCTTAAAACGCCTTGGATAGACAGACTAGCTGGTGGCTGATCCATCCAATCTGAAGGATCATCTGAAGCAACCTAAAGATACAACAAAAAGTAAGAAGGAGAATAACAATTTATTAGTGATTGTGACCTAATATAATAGAACAACTGCACCGGATTTTTCCAGTGGGTATATAAAAGCACTTCAACAACAGCATATTTCAATTTTAGTACAAACAAAATCACTTGACCTCCATGTCCCATAATTTCTCCTTTACAACCAAAATACAAAGAATTACCTCAGCCACCTTTTTGGCAAAAAACATTGGATGAGAAGAACGCATGGTTTCCAACTTTGCCCAGTCTCCAAGTGACTTGTCAGAATCATATCCATTATCTTCATCATCAAGAACAGCAACCCAATCCTATATATGAACCCATAAGTAATTGAAAGTTCTTGAAAACTACAACCAAGTGGAAAATAAGATCTAAAAGTCAACAACAGTGGGAATAAGCAAATCAGACCGAATCATAATCATCACCATCTTCATCCTCATCCTCACCAGCCTCGTCATCATCAAAATCACCATCTTCATCTTCAATTTCTTCAATTCCAAAACTGATTTCTGATGGGCCAGACAACTCCAACTCATTGAGCATTTCTGTGGTATCTAAGCCGATAATAACTTGCTGCATCACATAAAAGCATGAATGCTATAAGATATAGACAAACAAAGATCTTAATTCATACTGACACAAAGAATATTAATGAAAAGCTTCTTGGTATGTGTCAATGCAAATTTCGTACCACAAAGTTGTCTTCAGAACACAGAGCTTGCTTAGTGTCTTCACCATTCTTTACTTGAAAATAAATATCTGTAATGCAAAAGAGCAGATTAACACTTCGATAAAAAAGAAAAGGTCACCAACACATCAAGCCTGCCCAACATACTAAGATTGTTATGGAACAAATTTCAATTGTTTGACTTACTTCCGTGTTCATCAGTTACATATGGCAAGTCAGGCCAAATAATGTTATCATGAACCTCATCATTGACCAAATTTGAAAGCATGACAGTGGCTTTGCTGTTGACCTGAAAATTAAAAAAAAAAGGGGCAGATTAGCTAAACCAAAATCACTATATTTACTTCAAATTAGAGCTCTTCCTTTCTTTGGAACCACGCTCCCTGATCGGCATGCAACTGCAACAATATACCTCAATAACTGTCCTTGAAGTTTCGGCAGGAGTAAGTGTAGCATCTCCAATGTGCTCTGCAGTCAGTTTGGCAATCTCCTCAAAGGGGTGATATTGTGGTTTCCCATTATCCTTCATGGGATCTGAACCCGAGCCTAATTGCTTAGTAGATGCTCGAACCCTGCTCTTTAAAAGAATGTTCCTTCTATTGAGCAGACCATTGCTTGATCTTCGAGATTTACTACTCCTGCACAAGGATTAAAATATCAATATTATAGATATTTCTACAATTCAATTTTACATAGAAGATATTATCGATATTGATCGAAATGTATATAAAAGTAAAAAAAATACAAAAAATTATTTACACAAAATGTTAGATAATAATCTAAGATGGAGAAAATTAAATAATATAACATCCAATAAAATAATATTCTCAGTAAATTAATAGCTACATGTTAAATGAAATAGTAACTTCAATTAAAATAAGATATTCAAATATTAAAAAATTCAGAAATTATGTTATAATTACATCCAAGTAGATTTTCTAGGGAATTTAAAGCATATGCAATCTTAATTGAAGCAATATTGGTGCCATAGTTTTGGGGTTATTTGAATATAATGATTAAGATGCTACGAGTATGTTATTTGATCTCTTCTTCCTACTATTTTTCTATGAATAGAAAATTGTGTGTTAAATCAATAAAGCTCTACACCTTTAGTTTTTCATCTTATGTGACATATGTATAGTTATCTTCACAAGAGAATATACTAAAAAATCAGTTACGTCGAGAGCCAATTGTTATGTTCCCTTTATCTCCATCATTATCGCCACTCATTGTAATATCATGCTCATCACTATCTTTTTCTTCCTCTTTGTTTACTTCCACAGGAAAAATTACCTTATAAAAATCATCTTATAATGTATTTGTGGCTCATCTAGTGTTCCGGCTATAGCCTTATTTCTACCTTGTTTCAGGTCACAAGCTCGAACCACACCAAAATATTATTTGATCTAAAAAATATTTATTTATGTACAACCGTTCATTAAAAAGTAGAAAAAAAAACAAAAAATTACACTATATAATTTTTTTAAATATCGATAATATCATGGATAATATTCATTTTTTTTGCAAAAATTACACAGCAGAAATCAATATATTTATATCGAGTATAATATCCATGAAACTAAAACGATACTACATAATCATATCCATATCAGAATACAAAGGGATTTTTTTTAATCCATGCTCTTACATGATAAAAAAAACCTATTCCGTATATTAAACGTTTTACAACTAAAAAATTGATTTATTGTCATAACTCACATTTTTCAAGAAACTCGATCTATTTAAAACATGATCATGAACAAATGCATAAATATACTCCCGAAAGAAAAGTGGATATAGGAGATCATGTTACCGAGATTTATCTAGTTTTAAATATCTTTGAATGTCTTCCATTTAAAATTAGATTGAAACCAAGAATAGGTGATTTATTGGATTATCAAATGATACATCTTCCACCCTCATGGTTATTTGTTGCTAAGCATTCCAAATAATTCACCCCTTAGTGAGTACTAGAAGAATATAATGGAACAAAAATGGAAGAAATGCAAAGATTTAGCACATCAGGTTACAAGAAGCAAAACTCAATTACAAAAGAAACAATATATTAAATTATTTAAATTCTTTTCCGGCTTTGCATATCGTTAAAAAATTGTAAAAATAAAAATAAAAAACAACGCATTATCCTATGTGTACAATTGATTACACAAAATAGCACCATAAAGATAAAATCAGCATTTGGTACCATAGCACATCGAATCTGCTCGAATGTGAAAGCCGGCACGATTTTAAATTGACAACTTCCTTCAAATCTACATGAATACCAAGAATAAAAAATAAACAAACTGCAAATAAGAAAATAAAGAAAAATATGAAGGGAACTTAGGGAAGCTTTTAGTATATCCATACAAGGAACAGCTGTGGAAGAACATAAATTAGCGCCAGCGGCGAATCGGACGGTCATGGCTGACTCAATCATGGTAACGTTGTCGTTTGTTAATAATTCCTGTGAATATAGAAGAAATGCACAAAAGCAGTCTACTCAGTTTCTTTCGTCAAGTTACCAGCTTGAGGTTGAGGATGAGGCACTCTTTGGTTTCATTCATGTGGTTGGGATTCTCTGCGGTTAAAGTACTCTACAATTACTACAAGCGAGACAGGCATAATTTTATTTTTTTTGGTATATTCCTGTTTTATGAAATTGAGGTTCGTTTTGATATTTTATTTTTCATTTCAATTAATTTGGCTAGACAAAGTATCCAAAAAATATAATTTAAAATGCATCATTGTTTCTTAAATTTTAACTAAATTTATATACAAATACTCAAATTTTTAAAACATAAGATTTGATATTTAACTTTTTAAAACTTCACACATAAATTCCTAAATTTTTAAATAATACGATTTAATTTCCAAACTTTTAAAATTTTATATATATGTTCTAATTTGGTTTATGAAATACATATTTGTGAACAAAAATTTAAGATATATGTGTAAAGTTTTAAAAATTGATAATTAAATTGTATGATTTAAAAATTTAAGAATTATGTATGAAATTTTAAAAGTTTAAGAATCAAATCGTACATTTTAAAAAATTTGATACGTATGTGTAAATTTGTTAAAGTTTTGGGGACAAACAGTACACTTTAGTCTAAACATTAACTCTTAAAAACTTATAACAATAAAAATAGCATCTTAATAATATTGATCGGTATCTAATTGAACAACGTTCAACAATGAACAGATCTATATGATCATAACTTAATTTGAATAATATTCAAAATGTATAACATGTCAAACTTATTTTAAATATAAAAATGTATGAAGTTAACATAAGTATAAATTTTTAAGTACACTAATTTTATTGTTTTCCCAACAAATATTTGGTGAACCAAAAAAAATGGAAAAAGTATTCAAGAAATTTAGTGGATTAGATAAATTAGACACTTATACTGGTCGATTTTTAGAAAATACACTAAAAATCTATTAAGTTTGAAAAATAAAACACTAAAATTATGTGAAGATATATGATATTATATTTTTAAAACTTAAATCCTATTTCTCGTACCAAAGATCTTTTGTGTATTAGTTGTCAATTTTTAGCCTAAATAATTTCATTCTTGATAAATTAATTAATTTTTTTAATTAGTAATAATTTATCATAAAACTCGTAATTTTATACCAAAATACCTATTAAAAAGAGAAAAGATTTTTTTTAATAACTTCAACAAAATGAGATCAAAGTTAAATTACATCACTTCTATGTCAATCATCATATGCGATTAGGCCACCAATCATCTCATTATAGTTTCAACAACCCCACGTCAATATAACATGTTATATATAAATATATATATATATATATATATATATATATATATATATATATATATATATATATATATATATATATATATATATGGAGGGTTTTTCCAAGAAGGAGAAAAAAAAATTAATGGCAAGAAATGTATGCAGAACCAACATTTAAAAAAAAAAACATTGAAAGTCCAATTTTTTATTAAATAAATTAAACATTAAACGGTGTGAACCAACGTTAATACAAGGAGATATTCTTTACTATAAGAGCCAGAAAATGAAGAACTCAAATTTAATGGATCTCAGCAATACCAATATAAAATAAGTGTTGTCGTGTGAGTTTCCTACAAAGGCCTACACATTTACCAAACAGCAAAGAAACAATCCAAGGCCATTTTAAAGTATTCCACAGCTTCCTTGTGTATGCCAAGAAAAAAAGTAAGACATCAGTCAAATTAGCATCAGCATGCTCTTGACAAGTAGTACTAATGTCCGTATTAGGAATTGGAAAAAGAGAGAGAAAGGTGAAAAGTAATATAAAGATATATTGTTAAATATCTTTGTCTCATATCGGTTAAGAACAAGATAATAATGTTACTTATAAGTCTGATTAATCCTTAATTTAATGAGATCTTATTAGGTTAAATTAGACCTAAATTTTTAACATGGTATCAGAGTTTTGCTTTTGGTCTCTATGTGTTTGGACCCTAGATTATACCATAGTCTCATCGTGACACTTATATCCACCTCTGTCCGATGTGTGGAATGACCTTTTAAGTATTCTTGTCCCACATCGGTCAAGAATAAGGCAACAATGCTTCTTATAAACTTGAAAAACTCTTAACTTAATGAGATCTTATTTAGTTGAGTTAGATCTGAGTTTCTAAAATGGTATAAGAGTTTTTCTCTTGATCTCTATGTGTTTAGATCCTAGGTTCTACCACAATCTCACCGTAGCGTTTATACTCACCTTTATCTATTGTATAGAATGAGCTATTAAGTATCTTTGTCCTACATCAATTAAGCCTAAATTTCTAACACACTAACTAATAAAATTATTTCTTTTTCAATAACAATAGCCTCCAATTAAGAATCAAGATAACATCTTACATCATTCTCTAGATCTGTTATAGAAACTGAACAAAGAAGTTAAATATACTGAAAATATGTTTATTAATCTTAATTACAATGAATGGTAATACAATTATAAATACATGAAAATAGGAATCTGTTTTTTAGGAAAAGTGCTTATATTAGTTGTATATACCACTAATAATAATTTTTTAACACTCGCCCTCAAGTTGGCGCATAGATATCGATCATGCCCAACTTGCTTAATGAACCATATAATGCCTTCTTAGAAACTCTTTTGGTAAGCATATCTGCAAGTTGCTCTTCAGTGGGAACAAAAGGAAAACTAATCAGTTTGGCATCTAGCTTTTCTTTTATAAAGTGACGATCAACCTCTACATGCTTAGTGCGATCATGTTGTACTGGATTTTGTGATATATCAATGGCTGCCCGATTGTCGCAATACAATTGCATAGTATTTTTGAGTTTGAAACCCAAATCAGATAACAAAGTTCTTATCCATAGTAATTCACAAACCCCATGAGCCATACCTCTATACTCGGCCTCAGCACTAGATCGCGCCACTACTTTCTGTTTCTTACTTTTTCATGTAACTAAATTTCCACCCACAAAGGTAAAATAGCCCGATGTTGACTTTTTATCTATAATACTTCCTGCCCAATCTGCATCTGTGAAGCCACAGACTTCAAGATGATTGTTGTGTTTAGAGAACATTACTCCCCTTCCTGGAGCCGATTTCAAATACCTTAAAATTCTCAAAACAGCATTCATGTGGTTCTCACTTGGGTTATGCATGAACTGAATCACCACACTTACTGCATATGCAACATCTGGTCTAGTATGAGCCAAGTAAATCAAACGCCCAACCAATCTCTGATAGCGAGCTCGATTAGTTGGTATCTGATCTGGAAACTCTGCTAAACAATGGTTCTGCTCAATAGGAGTGTCAATAGGTTTGCAATCCAACATACCTGTCTCTGTTAGCAGATCAATAATGTACTTCCTTTGACACAGATATATTCCTTCTCTTCTCCTAGCTACCTCAATTCCTAAGAAGTACTTTAGTTCACCTAAGTCCTTCATCTCGAATTCAGAGGCTAGTTGTCTTTGTAATTTATCCATCTCAACAGTATCATCACCAGTGATTACCATATCATCAACATAAATTATTAGGGTTGTTACCTTCCCTCGTTGATGTTTGATAAATAGAGTGTGGTCTGAATTACTCTGTCTGTAACCAACCTTTTGCATGAACTGTGAGAATCTTCCAAACCAAGCTCGAGGGGATTGCTTGAGACCATACAAAGACTTCCTCAGTTTGCATACAAAATTACCAGGAGAATCAACTACATACCCAGGTGGAAGACTCATGTATACTTCCTCGGCTAATTCTCCATGAAGAAACGCATTCTTGACATCAAACTGCCGTAGTGGCCAGTTTAGATTAGCGGCAAGTGAGAGCAAAACCCGAATGGTGTTCATTTTGGCAACAGGAGCAAAGGTCTCATCGTAGTCTACACCATACGTTTGAGTAAACCCTTTTGCTACAAGACGAGCTTTATACCGATTTACAGATCCATCACCATTATGTTTTACAGTAAACACCCATCGACAACCAACTGCCTTTTTCCCTTGTGGTGGTGGCACCAGTTGCCAAGTATCATTCTTCTGTAATGCCTCCATCTCTTCAGCCATTGCCTTTCTCCATATTGGATCTCCCAACACATCCTGCACTTTGGTAGGTACTGATACACCAGATATTTGATTCACAAATGATTCATATGACTTAGATAATCTTTTAGTGGACATGTAATTGGCTACTGGGTATTTTGATTTTGCATGAATATTTGGTTCATACCTTTTGGCTGGTTGACCTCGAGTAGACCTGTTGGGTAACACATATTGTCCAACATTAGACTCAATGTTATTAGTATCAGTGGGTATACATACCTCAGATGAGTGACCTTCAGTACCAGGGAGTTGTTGATCATGGGTAGGAGTAATGCCTGAGGGAACAGTTGTGTCTTCCACTTCATTTTCTGTAAGCGAAGTTGGTGCTTGACTACTTGGAGCATCTGCTTCTGCAATGATTGGTGATTCTTCTAATGCCTCCCCCTCACCATGATACAGTTCTTCGAAATATGTATTCTCCCCCTGACGAGCAGTATCAGGTGAGGAAAAATAACTCGTGTCCTCAAAGAAGGTAACATCCATAGTGACATAGTACTTTTTGGTTGGTGGATGGAAGCACTTGTACCCTTTTTGATAACTTCCATAACCAACAAACACACATTTAATTGCCCGAGCATCTAATTTAGACCTTTGATTTTTAGGAACATGCACAAAAACAACACAACCAAATACACGGGTAGGAAGATTATGGAAGGATGGTAAGGAGACGTAAGATGCGAGAATTTGGAATGGGATTTTTCCGTTAAGGACACTAGACGGGAGACGATTGATGAGATGGGCGGAAGCTTGTACAGCATCACCCCAAACGTTTTTTGGCATATAAGCACTAAATAAGAGTGCACGAGCCATATCAAGTAAATGACAATTTTTTCTTTCAGATACTCCATTTTGTTCCGGTGTTTGCGGACAAGTAGTTTGGTGAATAATCCCATGTGTTTTGAATTTTTTTTGAAAAACATGATTAACATATTCCCCTCATTGTCAGAACGGAGGATCCGAATGATGCCATTGTATTGTGTTTGAATGAGGTTATGAAAATTTTGAAAAACTAAAAAAACTTCATTTTTTGTTCTAAGAAGAGAGATCCACGATAACCTTGTACAATCATCGATAAACGAAACAAAATATCTCATACCTGATATAGTGGGCTCTTTAGATGGTCCCCAAACATCATAATGAATTAATTCAAAAGGAATAATATTTTTATTAGAAATACTAGGAGAATAAGTAATACGATGGCTCTTGGCCAAAACACAAGTCTCACAATGTAAAACAGTCTCACTAACACCAATAAATAAAGTAGGCATGGTTTTTTTCATAAGACTAAAAGATGGATGCCCTAAGCGGCGATGCCACAACCAAATTTCACTTAGCTTATCGGAACTAGAAGTCAATGCAGTGTGTGCCCGTGCTCCTGGTTTCTCCCCTCCGTAGTTCTGATCTAAACGGAACAACCTGCCCCTCAGATACCCTCGACCAATTATTTCCCTGGTAAGAAAGTCCTGAAAAATCACATACATAGGATAAAAGGTTACAGAACATTTAGACTCAATATTTAACTGTGGGACATATATTAAGTGATGAGATAAGTCAGGTACATATAAAACATTATGGAGCTGTAAAGATGGAGTGATATGAACTGACCCCTTTCCTAAGACAGGAAAGGCCTCACCATTAGCATTTGTAACATAAGACACTGGTGGGGGAGATAACTCATTAAAATAAGATTTATCATAGGTCATATGATCAGATGCATCAGAATCAATAATCCAAGTATTAGACCCAACAGAGTGAGACACATTTAAGGTCATACCAATCTTACCACAACCAGCTATTGAAGCTGTAGGGATACCTCCACATTCCATAGGATGATTCTGTCAATAGTAGTCTGGTTCTTGGATAATTTGCAATGCAGCTGCTTTTGCTTTAGAATGATACCCCTGTTGTCGTTTTGGTTTCAAGTGTGGATACAGTTTCCAAAAAATCTCACGAAGATGCCCATGTCCATTGCAATAAGAGCAGTGAGAATGATGGCGATTGGGAAAGCCTGGTGGAGGTCCTTGCTGATGTAGTGGAACTGAATTTTGCTGCTGGAGACAAGGTGCCTTTGATTTGGCTTGAATGGCTAGACTTGATACCTCAACTTGTGCCTGATGAAGACTTTCCTGCTGAGATTCGTCTTTACGAATGTATGTAAAGGCAGTAGTCAAGCTTGGAGGGTCTGACATTCGAAGCAATTCGTCTTTAGCACTATTATGTTTGGTATCAAGGCCTCTTAAAAAGGCATGTACTCGTTCAAGCTTCTTCTCCTTTTGGTACCACAGAAGATCTTCTGGATTTTTAATTTTGCATGGGCGTTTTTGATCAATTTCAGCCCATACATTTTTCAGCTTGGTAAAAAATAGAGATACTGGTTGCCCATTCTGCTGCATGCCAGCAGCTTTGCACATGAGTTCATGAACTTGAATAAAGTCAGACTCATTTGTATAAAGATCACTTAAGGTATTCCATATGGACTCAGCAGTTTCACATTCTTCCACCATTTGTAATATATCATCAGTGATGGCTCTAAATAGAATTGACATTACAAAGCCATCATCATCTTCCCACCTAGTATAAGCTTCTATATCATCTTGACTAGGAGTCCTGATTAATCCAGATACATGTCCCATCTTATGCATCCCACGAAGATAAATAGACATAACTTTTTTCCATATTCGAAAATTTGTACCATTAAGTTTAGTACCCCCGAAAGAACCAATTTCTGAACTCTTAACAGAAACTTCAAAATTTGGAACCTCATGAATTCTGAAAACTTGATGTTGTTTTGAATCTTCCATTGAAATAATAATAAAAAATATATTGTGTAGCGAAATAAAAATTTTGGGTTTTTTTTTTTTGGTTAGGGTGGGCTAAAAATGGGCTTGAGCTTATTGGCTTTGGCTGATGGGCTTGGGCTGATGGGCTGATGGGCTTGGGCTAATGGGTGTGGGCTGATGGGTAGGTCAAATAGAATAAACTAAAGGCTGAAAAAGTTTAGGGATAGAAGCTGAAAAAAATTTACAGAACTACGGACACACAAAAAAGGGAACTGTGGACTCACAAAGTCGTGCAGGAGCTGTTCAGAAGCTGGACAGTGCAGTGCAGGAGCTGCTGCGCGAGCTGGACGGTGCAGGGTTGGAGCTGCTGCGCGAGCTGGACGGCGTAGGGCTGGACAACGCAGTGAACGACGCAGGGCTAGAGCTGCTGCGCAAGGCTGGACAGCGCAGTGAACGACGCGAGAAGATTAATGGCACTAATACTGACAGTGACGCTCCTGTATTGGTAGCACTGCTCAGGTTAAGGCAGTGGCTCTGACGGTGGCGCTGCTCAGAAACTCAGAAACCGTTAAAAAAAAATATTTTTCTTTCCTGCTCTGATACCAAGTTAAATATACTGAAAATATGTTTATTAATCTTAATTACAATGAATGGTAATACAAATATAAATACATGAAAATAGGAATCTGTTTTTTAGAAAAAATGTTTATATTAGTTGTATACAACTAATATACCACTAATAATAATTTATTAACGTAGGAATATGAAAAATTGGAAATTCATATAAGTTGTACAAAAGAAATCCATTGTTTTGTCAATTACAAAGAATCAACTTGAGGCAATGAAAAACACTAAAAGCATCACAAGTCAAAACTCGTAATGGTAGAAGTGGAAGAGATTGTGTCCTATTGCTGTGCAAAAACGAGAAAGAAAAGCATAAATTGACGTTAGTGACGAGACTTTCGATGGTATTCTTCTCTGGTAGGGAGATCGATCTTTGGCGATAGAATGAGGAGCGAGAGACTTAGAAAGAAAAAGTGACAAAAAAAAGGAGACGATTACCTGTGGAGAAAATGGCTATTTGTAAAGTGGTCTGTTGTTGAGAGGGAGAAAAAACAATGTGAGATGTGGCTTGGTTGTGCGACTTTTGGAATGAGGCGAGCTTTCAAGTGCTGACAATGTTGAAGAAGCTCTAATGCCGTGATTTGTCGTCGACTGAATTTGTCCAACCGAGAGAATAAAAATGTAATTTTATTGTGCCAAAATGAAGTTAACAAGTTAAGCAAAACTAATCAAATATGCTATTTAGCTACTAAACGAGGACATTAGTTCTATTATGTTTAAAAATGAGATATTATAGATCCATCAAATTTTTATTTTCATACTTTGCAAACTTTTATAATATTACTTAAAAATTAGTGGATTAAATTATAACTTTAATGAAACAATTTAACAATGCATCAAAAATATTGAAAAAACAAAATAATATTTTTAAAATTTTTAACCACAAAAATAAATTAATTTGTGTTTTTATTATACATTTTTACTATTTAAAAAATCAATATATATTTTAGATTGAATATCATCTAATTAAATATCGTTTAAATTGAATTATATCTATTTATGTTCACTTGAACTTATTAAAATTTTATTTTTGTTATTATATGTTTTAGATGTATTATTTTTTTTAGTTTCTCAAGAATATTTGGCTAGAAAAAGAAATCAAACAAATCAAAAGACAAAATAACCCATTTGGAGGCTGTTGCGTTGCCTAATTTTTAATGGATCTAACAAAGACGGTAGTTTACGAGTTCGAGACAATAATATTTAGTATGGTCAATTACAAAAACCTTCCTTCAAGTCTACTAAACAAAATGACTCTTCAATAAAAAAAATCCATAGTAGTAATTTTTTAAATCTTATTAAGGGAGGTGTTTGAAAACAAAATGATAAAATCAAGATATCAAAGAAAGGATGATGTAATATAGAGTAATTTATGAGTTGTAGTTGCCTATTGATAGGGTTTTTTTTTCAGTTTTATAAAACCTCATGTTTGCTGTAATTTTCCTTATTTATTTGTCATTATCATTTTTATTATATTTTTTCCCTGTTTGCCTGCAAAGAAAATTTATTTGCTTGAGAAATGAGAATTGGAAAACAAAAGATAAATGAATTCTTCCATTAGATTATTCTTTCTTATATCAGCTACAGCTAAAAATGTTTGACTCGTCTGAGTTTCAATTTGATTATTTTCTGTTTCAACATAACAATGAAGAAATGCTTGCATCATTATAGCATTTCATGTCTAGTTTCTCTCAGCAATGGAATCTCATATCATATAAAATATAGAATAGATAGGTCTTACTTTAAATTATTCTTTATATTAAACTTTTATAACATAAATAGTCATGAGTTCAGTTTCATTTTTTTTTCCTTCATTGTTTTTGTATTTCTTTAGTCGTCTCATTTAAGCTTATTAAAACAAATATGATATCTCAATTTTTACAACTCCTATATGAAAAAATAAATAAAATAATATAAGATAAATTTTAAAAATTAATGTATTATTTCATGAGATAGTGAAACTTTTTTATGACCATCCTCTTTACTATATTCACTCTCATGATCATCATATTCCTCCTCTTCATTCCTTTCTTCATCTTCAACTCTATCCTCTACTATTAGTCTCTTTGTTTGTATAATATATAAATAACATGAATCATCTAATCTTAAATAGTTAATAACAAAGGAAGTTAAATCTCTTACTATTTATAAACATTACACAAATATATTTCTTAATTAATGTGACACTTTTTTCATACACTTAACACCCTCTTCTACTATGAAACCACACCGAGTTCCAATCCTAGTACGCTTCAAAATTTTAGGCTTCAAGATTGTCTATCACAGTGAATCCAAATTAAATTATAGTTGCCTTCTGCTGGGGCCTGGAACTTCCTATTACCAATCTAGATCCATTCTTCACCTTCTCAACAGATTCTTTGATTGCTATAGTAGTCTCCCTTGCACTCGCTCCAGAACCCTCCATTGTCTCAATAGTCCATCAAAACTGCAGGTTCGTCCATGAAACTAACATATTGGGAAAACAATACTTTATTCGAGATAGAGTCCGCAAACAAAACCTAGAAATTTTCTTCCTTATGAAATGGTAAATGATGGGAATAAGGAAGAGCACCAATCAAATAGTTGGCACGCTTAAATGATGTCCAAGCTTGAACTGTAACAATGTCACCTTCGTGAACAAAATCATTTACGTATCAAAAATAAGAAAAGATTTGACTGTATTAAATTCAATTTTTATGCAACAATAACAAAAAATTTATTTAGAAAATATTTCATTAATATGAAAAATAAAGTCCTAACAGGTATCAAAAAATTACTAAAATAGTAAGCTCAAAAAATTAATAAATCGAAATTAATTACCAATATAAAATTAAGAGACCCTAATAAGGTTATAAGAGTAAAATCAATGATTTATACTCTAGAAGACAATATTGAATTTAAAAAATAAATTTAAAAACTTTTAGAATTAAAAGTCATAATACCAAGTAATTCGTTTCACTATAGTCTGACACTCTTAGTCAAAAAAGAATCTAAAAAATGAAGAGAAAAAAAAAGAATTGCAATAAACTTCAAAGTATTGAATAAAGAAACTATTGATGATGAAAATTTTATTCCAATAAAGAATAACTATTATCATTAATAAAATGAAAGAAATACTTCCCAAATTTTGATTATAAAAGAGAATTTTGGCAAATAAGACTATATTAAGAATCACAAAAATTAACAACATTTATATGGAATGTTCCAATAAAATGTTGTACCATTTAGATTAAAACAAACTTCATGTATCTTTCAAATATACATGAATAACATTTTTAAGAAATTATAAAATATTTGTTGTGTTTACATTGATGATATTTTGGTTTTCAGTAATGAATTAAATAAATATCATTTAAACTAAAGGTGTCTACTGGTCCGGTCCGGTTTTGGTTAAAAAAAATTAATCGAACTGGACTGTTTATATTACTCAGATCGGACCAAACCGTTTGAAACGGTTTTAATTTATACAAACTGGATCGTTTGACTTATAAAACGGTTCAGTCTGGTTCAATTTTCGGTTTGGTTCAATTTTTTGACACATTTAATGAGAAATAATGTGAAATTTTTAATATATTATTTAATTGGTCTGGTCCGTTTCGATCAGTCTAAAATTAATACAAACCGGACCGACCATTTGATTTGTAAAACTGTTCAGTCCGGTTTGATCCGGTTTATGGACACCCCTAATTTAAACATTATTAATATTCTATAAAAATGTATTATACTTTCTAAAAAGAAAACAGTAATTGTCTAGTAGAAAATTAAGTATTTAGGATTGGAAATTAAAAATGAAAAATATAATCTATAATCTCATATACTAAATAAAATTTAAGGATTTCTTAGTGAATTGAAAAACAAGAATCAACAATTGAGATTCCTATATACTAAATAAAGTTTAAAGATTTCTTAGTGAATTGAAAGACAAGAATCAACAATTGAGATTCCTAGGATGTTTAACATATGTTGAAACATACATCAAGAAACTTACTTAAATGAGAAAACCTTTACAAGAAAAATTAAAAAAAAGATTATGTCTGAAAATAGAAAAACAAAATATTTTGTATATGGATAAGGTAAAAACACAAGTAAAAAATCTACTAACTTTATACCATCCAATTTCAGATGATAAAATGATAAATTAAATAGATGCTTTATAAGAATATTAGGAAATAATTTTTAAATCAAAAGTAGATGACAAATATGAATATCTTTATAAATATACATTAGAATCTTTTCGTGATCCAGAATTAAATTATGACAATAATGAAAAAGATTTTTTAACTGTTAAAAAGACTATTAAAAAATTTGCAATATATGTTATAAGTTTTTGATTCATTGTTAAGTTAAAATCGATAATAAGAATTTTAGTTTTTTCTTATAAATTAATATTGCAAGTGATTATAAACAAAGAAGATTAGTCATATGGCAATAGTAGTTTAACCATTACAATTTTGATGTCGAACATCTTCTAGGAAATAAGAATAGTTTAGCATATGCTCGTATCAGAGAATTAGTATCTTTAGCTATTTTTATGCTTGTAAGAATGAAACATTTTGATATTAAAATCAAGATAAAAGAAAAGAAGATAAAAATCTTACATGCACAGCTCAAGCTTTTATACCTCGAGAAGTCTCTTATGAAGATAGGAAATCAATAGAAAAAAACTTAATTTTTCAAAACAATTATTAGAGTAAAAAACACTCTAATTCACTACTACAAAAAGAGGGCATTAAAGTCGGTTAAAACCTGACTTTAAATTAAATGACTTTACGTTTAAAGTCGGTTCACGCGGTGAACCGACTTTAATTTTTTTTTTTTTTTAAATTTATTCATTTTCAACCTGTATTCGAGCAGGAAAAAAAACCAAAATCAGTTTAGCAAATAGTTCAAATAATACAAATATTTGAAAAATAAAATATTAATTAATAACAGAAAAATTACCATGGTTTTGTTCTATTTTATTCAAGATCGTCATATTCTTCTCCTTATGTTATAATACAAACCTATATATATAATACAAAAATCTATACACATAAATAATAACACATAATAACAGAAAAAATATGAATAATAGGGGATTTAAAAGATTAGTTAGAGAGGAAGAAAACTCACTAACCGATGTTGAAAATGGTAGTCGTAGGTGACCGAAAAATGAGAAAGAGTGGAGGAGAAGTGGAGGAGGAGGTTTTCGGTTTTTTAGAGTTCTACAACGCTGAAAATAGTTTCTGTCTGGAAAGAAAGAAGAGAAAAGATTTATCCACGTGTGTAGCGTCGGTTGACGTGTCGAACCGACGCTATGTGATGAGCGAAAACCGGCATCGCCGATTCTTGCCAATACTTTGGTTTTAATATTTATAAAACTCTCGCAAGTGTACGAATCATTTCGTAGAAAATGATAAGTATACTCCCAAGGTCGATCTAAGGAAGGAATGTGTGTGGTTTTTAATTTATTATTCAAACTTCTAAAAACGAAATTAAATCCTAAACATCCTGTCACGATATTTTGGGATTTTGTGTTTTTAATCTAATTACATAAAATTAAACATAAATTCAATAAACATTCATGCAAATTTTATCATTTATAATGGCGGAGTATTTATGGATATAATAACTAAGTTAATTATGCTTGCTCGTATTATCTAGGTTATTAAAGATATGAATTGATATTTATTGATTCTCCATTTTTTGTATGAATACCACCTTTGGTGGGGTTAGATATTCTTTGTTAACTAAACAAATCAATTAACACCTATGGGTGGGGTTGATAACTAATATGCTTAATTAAATTAATTCCTTTTTCTAAGAGATTGAAAATGAACCATTTAAATGCCACCTTTGGTAGGGTTAGACAGTTTAAACTTTATTCAAGGTGTCCAAATTAAACCTAAGAATTTAGTTATCCGAGTACTAACTTTCAAGTTTTAAAACCACTACCGAAAACATGTTGTCAATACATTTTCAGATAATAATTCTTATAAAAACTTTTAAAATAGAGCTTCACTATAACTACCGGGCGATTGTACCATCAAATAAAAGAGCACTACTCTAAATCAGACCGGATAACTAAACCTTAAAATCTAATTTTCAGGTTTAAGTTTGTAATGAAAAATAATATATTTCTCTCTAACATTCTTAATATAAAATCTTGAATAAAAATAAAATCAATTCATTTTAGAGATTTTTACCTATTTAATATTTCGCAAGCATAACAACGTTATTATTACATCATGTTTACTAAACAGCCAGCACAGTTAAATTTAATCACAGACAAATTAAATATAACATGTAAGAATAAAGCATAAAAAATAACTGTAAAGAAAATAAAATCCTTACAGAACTTCGACGCTATTCCCGTTGCTGGAAAAACTCCAAGCGGAATTTGCACTCCCATTTATTGAATCAAAAAGTTAATAAATTACATAAACATAACTAGTTCTTCCCAAAAAGGGAAGAACTCTAAATCTAAGAGAAATTAACTAAAAACTAAGAAAAACTAAAGAAAACTAAAAAGAGAGAAAGAAAGAGAGAAAAGAATGTATTTGGAGGTTTTTGAAGGTGTTGAAGGTGTGTTTTGAAGTGAAGGGAAGGGGGGTATTTATAGGTGAGGATGGAGAGAAAAAATGAGTAAAAAAATGTTAAAAAAATGTAAAAACGCGTAATGGAAATGCTGAGGTCATTGATGATGTCAGCATGACATCATGGGGCTACTGCACGTGAAAAATGGGGCGAAACGGGTGTCGGCGCGCGCGTAGTGCTGCATGGATGAACAGTACCCCACGCGCGCAGTGCTGCGTGGATGAACAGTACCCGCGCACGCAACTTGGGGCGGAGCTGGGCGCTGGGGCGCGGCGGCTTGGCGGCACGGCGGCGCGATTTTCTCCTTTTTGACATTTTTGTCCCTTTTGACCCATTTTGTCCAATTTTTCCATATTTGTTGATCTTTCCCCATTTATTTATTAATATATTTGTGATGTATTGCTTCCAGTATTCCTATTTGAGTCTTTAAGTTGCATTTTTAAGCCAAAATACCTGAAAAATAATAAAAATACCCGTGATTCCGAAAAAGACAAATTTATATAAATATATGATAAAATATATAAATATATATATTTTTAATCAATTAATGTGCATAAAATCATGGTTATTTTAGTGCTTTTTAAGCACTCATCACAACCCCCAACCAGCTTCTTGCTAGTCCCTTAGCAAGAGAAGCGATAAAAACTAAAAATTAAACTATCCTAAATCACTTTCGTGGATTGAAACGGTTGCATTTAGCCTATGCAACAAGCCTTTAAACCCCTAGGTTGCCCTAGTGGACGAGTTTGAGTCTCGTGAGGGTTTTCAGTAATGATACCCACAAACATTGCACTAAAAAAATCAAAAGAAACAATAAAAACAATCAAATCAAAAACTAAAATTACAACAAAATCAAAAATTAATTTAAGAATAAAAGAAAACAACATATCACAAAAATGTCTCATAATTTTTAATCTCTTTTAAGATCATAATTAAAATCTCAAGCATAAGTTATTTTAATCTCTTTAAACAATCATGATTTTATTATAATAATTAGTCGAAAATCATTTTCATATTTCATATAAAAAATGTATCAATTTAATTTTACCCAATTTCAGTGTCATGAATCAGAATTCGCTTCAACTCTATTCCTCACAAGTCAATACTCTCAAAACACTGAATCCTATGGGTTCAAACACTCATACTAATTTATATGTGAAAGAGTTGATGTATAAAAATGAACTAATATGTTCGCATATGTATAAAGAATAAAAGGCTCAAAGTGTTATTTTAACATTGATCTCATGAAAGGAATCGAATGTATAAATTATAAAGATATCATATATAAAAATTATTTTCATGCTTAAATCAAACTTATTAAGAAAGAATTTCAAGATACATGCTTTTTATAAATGAAGAAATTGCAATGACTTTTTAGCGAATTACTTCCTATATCTTTCTTTTAGCCTGTACTCACAACTTTGTAGGGAATGTGGGTCATAGTATGTAGATGACTCTATATATATTTTTTATCTCTCTATATATTTTTTTCTGTAGATATTTTTCAATATATGTATTTTTTTAGAGAGTCAACCCATGTACAGATTGTATATTTTTTTAGGATTTTGGTGAGTGGTTAATTTTGTGGCTTTTCTGTTTGATCTTGGTTTAGGTAACCCCAGATATGTCTTTTTGTTTTTGTAGCAGTCATGCATAAATGAGATATAAGCATATACTATCAATTTCTACTCAAATCATTTAATCTAAGCAAAAATAATAATCAAAAATATATGATACTCTATTAAGATGAGAAAAAATTTATACATTCAATGCTAATACCTATAGAGATCATCTAAAAATTTGAATAAATAAGAAATGTGTTTGGAGTAGAAAAAATATATATTTCACTCTGAATAAAAGAAATTAGGCTCAAATTATATCTCACAAGGGTAGTCTCCACTAAAAAAAAATTCATAGACACCGATTTTGGGTTTAATATAATTTCTACATTTTATCAAGAAATACTAGTTATGACAAAAACTAACTAATTATCAAAAATAATTACAAAATATTTCATGATATCTTTTCAAAAATTAATCTAACAGTACAAAAGACTTAATTATTTACTTAAAATTGATTTAAAGCAATGATAAATTTTTGTGAGAAAATATTTAATTTTTTTAAATTGTTAATTTTTTTTCTAATTAAGCATGGTAACTTTTCACCACCCCCAACCTAGAACTTACATTGTCCTCAATGTAACAATTGTAAATTAAAGATAAAGAGAAAAGAGAAGAAAGATTACCTATTTCTTGAGAATGTGTAAGTAGTAATGGAGAAATGTAGGTGCATTCATCATATTCATCATTTAAAGTGTATACAGACAGATCGCTGTGAACTTCTAACATCTCAACAAATATTTTTAGTTTTAACAATTTAAAAATTATTAAACTAAAATAAACAATAAAATTAAGTAAATAAAATAAATAACAGAAAATTACCTAAAATGATGGGTTGCCTCCCATCCAGCGCTTAGTTTAACGTCTTAGCAAGACGTAACTTGGGGATTGCATTTTAAGTAAACTCAATGTCCCCTTATCATTGAGTCAATCAAACCTACAAGTAAGACAAGGTTGTCTACCTATATCGTTTCAAACATGCCCTATTGATTTTCAAATTTTTCTGTACCAAAAACTAGGAGCATGCTTAAGGGTTTTAGATAACCCACATCTAGGTGCAAATCAATTAATTAAGGCATCAAAACACAATTGTACCTAGATCAAACAAAGAAACTAACTCTTGAGATTGTAATTAAGACTTTAAAATTTTGGAGATAGTTTCAGAATTTTTTTTTTTAAGTTAAAATAACATAATCAGTATTAACCAAGAGTGCTCCCAGGAAAGAATGGTGAGACAAAGACTCCTTAAAAACCATCCTCCTAGACAGAACAACGTTCCCAGGAAAGACTAGTGCACAAAGGCATCCAGGAACTAGTCTCCTAGACAGAACTCCCTTAGATCTTTACTTTTCATGCTATTAAATTTAATTAAGTTCAGTTAAGTAAAAATCTAAGTTAATTAAGTTAAAAAAATCTAAGTTAATTAAGTTAAGTGAAGTAAAAATTTAAGTTAATTAAAAAGTTAAGTTAATTAAGTTAAGTTAAGTTAAAAAAAATCTAAGTTAATTAAGTTAGGTTAAGTTAAAAAAAATCTAAGTTAATTAAGTTAGGTAAAAATTAAGACAAAATAAAATAAAATAAAAATTGAAAAAGGTAAAATAAAATTAAAAAAACAATAGAGAAAGGTAAAAGCAAAAAAAAAAATTATTATTTTTTTATTATTATTTTTATTTAACAAAAATAAAATTAAGATTTTAAATAAAAATTAAAATTAAATGAAAATTAAAAAGTAAGCTTTATTTTTTTTAAATTTTTTTTTTACTATTCACGGTAATTTTATTTTACTATTTACACTATATTAAAATTTTTTAAGTTTTTAATTTCAATTATTTTTTTTAATTTTTAATTTTTTTATTTTTTTTAATTTTGTTTTAATTTTGTTTTAATTTTTTTTTTACTATTCATGAACGGTAATTTTATTTTACTATCTACACTATATTATTTATTTATTTTTATCTTAAAATTTTTAAATTTTTAATTTTTTTAAATATATATATATATATATTTTTTACTATTCATGAACGGTAATTTTATTTTACTATTTACATTATAAATTTTATTTATTTATTTTTAACTTAAAATTTTTGTTTTTTTTAAATGTTTTTTTTATTATTCATGAACGGTAAAAATTTTTACTTCAAATTTCAAATTTCTAAATTATTTTACAATTAAAACAAAATTATTTTTTCTTTTTTTATTTTTTTTATTTCTTATGAAATTTGAAATTTGATTATTATTATTTTTATTAAAACAAAAAAAAATCACAATTATTTACAGAACAAAAATGTTTTTAAAATTTTGATAAATAATTTAAAAACCGCTATTTCTTCCCCGGCAACGGCGCCAAAAACTTGATGAGGAAAAACCGGCATCGCCGATTCTTGCCAATACTTTGGTTTTAATATTTATAAAACTCTCGCAAGTGCACGAATCATTTCGAAGAAAATGATAAGTATACTCCTAAGGTCGATCTAAGGAAGAAATGTATGTGGTTTCTAATTTATTATTCAAACTTTTAAAAACGAAATTAAATCCTAAACATCCTGTCACGATATTTTGGGGTTTTGTGTTTTTTTAATCTACTTACATAAAAATAAACATAGATTCAATAAACATTTATGCAAATTTTATCCTTTATAATGGTGGAGTATTTATGGATATAATAACTAAGTTAATTATGCTTGCTCATATTATCTAGGTTATTAAATATATGAATTGATATTTATTGATTCTCACTTTTTTGTATGAATACCACCTTTGGTGGGGTTAGATATTCTTTATTAACTAAACAAATCAATTAACACCTATGGGTGGGGTTGATAACTAATATGCTTAATTAAATTAATTCCTTTTTTCTAAGAGATTGAAAATGAAACATTTAAATGCCACCTTTGGTGGGGTTAGACAGTTTAAACTTTATTCAAGGTGTCCAAATTAAACCTAAGAATTTAGTTATTCGAGTACTAACTTTCAAGTTTTAAAACCACTACCGAAAACATGTCGTCAATACATTTTCAGATAATAATTCTTATAAAAACTTTTGAAATAGAGTTTCACTCTAACTACCGGGCGATTGTACCAACAAATAAAAGAGCACTACTCTAAATTAAACCGGATAACTAAACCTTAAAATCTAATTTTCAGGTTTAAGTTTGTAATGAAAAATAATATATTTCTCTCTAACATTCTTAATATAAAATCTTGAATAAAAACAAAATCAATTCATTTTAAAGATTTTTACCTATTTAATATTTCGCAAGCATAACAACGTCATTATTACATCATGTTTACTAAACAGCCAGCATAGTTAAATTTAACCACAGACAAATTAAATATAACATGTAAGAATAAAACATAAAAATAACTGTAAACAAAATAAAATCCTTACAGAACTTCGACGCTATTCCCGTAGCTAGAAAACCTCCAAGCGGAATTTGCACTCCCATTTATTGAATCAAAAAAGCTAAATTATTACAAAAACATTACAAGTTCCTCTCAAAAAGAGAAGAACTCTACAACTAAGAGAATTGAACTAAAAACTAAGAGAAAAACTAAGAAAAGCTTAGAAACTAAGAAAGAAACTAAGAAAATCTCAAAAACTAAGAAATGAGAGAAAGAAAGAAGAGAGAAGTGTGTTTTTGGAGGTTTTTGAAGGTGTTGAAGGTGTATTTTGAAGTGAAGGGAAGGGGGTATTTATAGGTGATAACTGTATTTTATATAGTTATTTTCACCTATTTTATTAATTATAATTGCTATGTTTTCAACGTTTTTAGTTAATTTTAGTTTAATAAATTAGTATTTACTGTTTTTTATATATTTTAATAAAATTAAATAATTTGTATCGAAAAAACTTAATTAATTGCAAATTTGGGTCCAAAAATATAATTTCAAATAAAATAGTATTTAATTGCAATTTCTAAAAGTCAAAAATATAATATAAATTAAATTCGGGCTTCATTTTAATTATTAAAAGTTTAAAAATTTAATTTAAATTAGAAAAGGGCTAAACTGTAATTAAAGAAAGTTGAAAATGTAATTTGAAATAAATTTGTGGGCCAAAATCCAATTAATTAAATTTTAAATTTCTGCGCAGGTGAGAAGACCACGCGCCATCATGCACGCGCGAAACGTGGACCGTCCGATCAAATCCCAAACGGTTGAGATCCACGCGTGCCATTCACGCCCGACCAGATCGCGTGGGTGCAGAATTGTTTACGCGGCTCGGCGCCCGAGTGGGGCCCACCTGCCACGCAGGCCGGCGTGCAGGTGGGACCCACTTCTCTGACGTGTCAGCCGCTGTCCCCCACGTACGCGCGCCTCTGATCCCGTGCGGCGATCTCTACGTGCAACCTGTTTTTCCTCCAATAAGAAGCTGCCACGTGTTCACTCTGAATCCTTTCCTCAAATCAGAAGCTGCCACGTGTCCCACTCTATTTTTCAGCCAATCATGTAATGACACGTGGCTTGTTACGATGAGCGCGAAAGCGCAGGATCACGCCCGTATGTGGCCGTTTTCTCCGTTCCTTTTTGTCGTCGGCGCCGTTTCCAGCGTCCAAAGAGAAGCTGCCACGTGTCCGCGTTAATTCCTTTCAGCGAATCAGACGCTGACACGGCGGCGCGATTTTCTCCTTTTTGACATTTTTGTCCTTTTGGACCCATTTTTTCCAATTTTTCCATATTTGTTGACTTTTCCCCATTTATTTATTAATATATTTGTGATGTATTGCTTCTAGTATTCCTATTTGAGTCTTTAAGTTGCATTTTTAAGCCAAAATACCTGAAAAATAATAAAAATACCCGTGATTCCGAAGAAGACAAATTTATATAAATATATGATAAAACATATAAATATATATTTTTAATCAATTAATGTGCATAAAATCATGGTTATTTTAGTGCTTTTTGAGCATTCATCACTATGTTACGTGGATAACGTTGGTTCCAGGTGTCAACCGACGCTATGCTACGTGGATAGCGTCGGTTTTAGGTGTCAACCGACGCTACGCTACGTGGATAGCGTCGGTTCACCACGTCAACCGATGTTATGTCCAGGTGTAGCGTCGGTTCGCCACGTCAACCAACGCTACGTCCAGGTGTAGCGTCGGTTCACCACGTCAACCGACGCTACGTCCAGATGTAGCGTCGATTCGCCACGTCAACCGATGCTACATAGTATCGGTTAACACCTAAAATCGACGCCCAAAAAGAAGGAATCTACAACAACTAGGAAAAAATAGGTAAATATATTCTTGAGTTTAATGGAGTAACTTATATAGACTTTATCAACAAAATAGAGGCTAAAGATAGTTATGTTATTAATAAAGTACCAAAACTAATAACTCTAGAGGAAAAAGTAAGAAGTTACTCTACAACATTACAATAACAACCAGTAGCACTCAACAAGTTAACAACTCTAGGAAAAACAGTACGATCTCCAATACTATTAAGAAAGGCATCTTTTCCAGAAATATCAAAGATAGTAAGGCATCCAGTGTTATTTAGGGAAATATCCCCCAGAAATTTATTAGTTATTGAAGATGAAAAAGACCAATATAAAAATTTCACAAAACCACAATGGTTGAGTCTCTACAACTTGGCCAAAAAATCTACTCAGGAACACGTAGAAGATATGAAGTTCTATATTACAGAAAAGAAATTTCATACAAGGAGTAAATTCAACATGTTAGAAAGAGTTGATTCAATATTTGTTTACAAAGTTTTCTATGCAGAACTAATAGAAAACATATATACAAGAATTAATTTAAGTGAATTGAATTATTTTTCAAAAAAATTCAAAAAAGTAATCAAAAATTTTAGGAAGAAGATAAGAGCAGATAATAAGCCTATTTATCTCATATTTTGTAATTCGATAATAAACTAGAATGAGGAAGAATGTATCAGTCCATACCTTTTCATTAAGTTAAGGATTTCTAATATAAACATAGAAGCTCCCAAACCAATGGTGTTTTCAAAAAATGAATTCAATACAGAAAAACTCTTGATATTAAGAGGTTAAATGTTAGGTCAAATTTACTATGAACTTAAGAAAATTAATAATTGTATTGAGATCAAAATAAATTACTCAACTAATAAAGTAATTATTACTGCCCAACTCTTATTAAAAAAATGGTGAAAAAATCACCAATTTTGAGATAAATTTTACCAACAACGACTATAAAATTGGTAAAGAAATAAAGAAGATATTATGTTTTTATGCCATAAAGCTACCAAAGGTCACATGTGCATTTACTACATCAAGGATCGAGAAAATAAAGATGCATTATCATCAACGTCATTTAAAGGACTATCGAAAGAACATGACAAGGAAGAATAAAGAGGAAAAATTATAGGTAGATAAAGAAAATAAAGATGTAGTACCTACATCTTTAGTCGGCAACATGTGCCAAGAAAAAGCAATGATTGAAATTGATAAACCAAAAAGTAGTAAAACAAATGAATTACTAAAGTAAGGATAAAATATTAATTCCTATCTTGTAAACAAGGATTCCTTGTGCTATAAAATGAACCCTTATTTTTATTTGAGAACATGCTGAAAAAATAGAGCACACAGCTTCGAAAATACACAACTTCTAGTATAACAACCTCTTCTTTCCAGAAATCACAAACTAGCAATTATGAGCAGCTAAGAATCTCTTAAAGATTCTTAATTGGCCTTAGAATTATAATTATTGTTTTATTTTGAATAAAATGGAGTACAATCACTCTTTTCTAGTAAGTCTAAATTGAACATAATCTATGTACAGATGCAGAAGACTCACCATTACCAAGAAGGTATTAAGATTTAAATAAGGTTGAGACATAATCGATGTAATAAGAGAAGACAAACATAAGGAAAGGCTATGATAATATTTTAAATTGAAGTATTATAATTATAAATTTGAAGTCAATTAAGAATATTAAATGTTTAAATATTTTCTTATCAATTCATAATATTGATAAAGAAAATGATGAAAATAAAAATAACATAATATTATAAGATGAAAATTAAAGTATTATATTTAATCAATATTCTACATGAATTAACAACTAGCATTAAAATAACTAGTTCATAGTTTGGTATCAAAACCATAAGATAAGATAAAAATATCAAAAAGGCATCTATAAGAATATAAATATCAAGAAAATACTTGTAAAACTAAACTAGTCAAGATTTGGAATAAATCTAAAACTAGTGTATTATTATGGTAAAAACCTATAATGTTTAAAGATGTTTTTATCGTATCTGGTCATTTTGGATTTAGGTTGTATGGTGTCGGGTTATCGTATCGTTAATTAGAAAAAAAAATCAATAAAAATATGTTATTTTTATCAAATATGATTTAATAAATTCATTCAGGTATAGTCCAATTGTATTCGTGTTGGGTTTAATAAATAAAATAATATTAAAATATTAATTTAATAGATTAATTTTGAGTTATCATGTTGTATCGTATTTAATTCATTTAATAAATAGATTAAAATAAATCGCATCATATTATATCAAGTTATTTCATGTATGAATCAACTTCATATCATATTATCGAACAACATAAGAAAATGCCACCTATACTTGAGACTTTTTTTGTCTCCACTTTACGTGGATACAAAGGATAGAAAGGAAATACTTATTTCCCAAAATAGAAACACAAGGTGAGATTTTTTTTTAAAAATGATCGACCAATTTAAATCTACGATCAATTCGAGTTTATATCTTTTTTTAGAGGTTGGTTGGTCCAAATAAGTCTGAAAATTATATAAACTAATTTATTAGGTTCTATTATAGGTTTCAAAAATGATAAAACCAATGTAATTGAACCAACCTACTCTTTTAATATACTATTTTTTAAGTATTTATTATTATTTATTTATATTTTTATATATTGTAATTTTTATTATTATTAACTTATAATTATAATTATATTAATATTTCATCAAAATTGTAGGTAAAAATAAAAATGTAACAAAACATAACATAGAGTGTTATCCAAGAAATATCTAACTATAATATTACACGTAAATATTAACAAGTTCTTTAACAAGATACTCATAGCTTACCGCGAAGCATTCTTTAGAATCAACGATGGTGTTTTTATGTCAATGAATATATTTATTTACTTTTTTATTTCTTATTATAAAGTATGTTTTCTCTATTTCAATTAGTATAGGCTTTTAAATTGATCCAAAATTATTAAGTCAACATTCTTTAAATCGATCTTGTAGGTTAACTTGAAAGTTAGTTTTTGAGGTCATAGATCGGTTAAGGTTTTAAATTTTTCTAAATTATTAAGATAAGATCGATTTGTAAAATGGTCCAATAATCAATCTAATCAACTTATGTCCACCCTTAGTAAACATGATTGCAATCTTTTGGGTTTACTTGGACTAAACCAATTAATTTTTTTATGATAAAAATAATTTTTTTAAAATTTGTACATATAAATATTACTTCTTATGTAAAATTCATATATTTTTTCCTATTGAAAAAAAATCTAATTCATAATTTTACATAAAATATCGTTCAAATTGAAGTAGATTTATTTAATAATGAATTACATCCAATATTATTATATTGTTATTTTTGTTATTATAAGTTTTAAAAAAAATTATTTATCGCACATTTGTGATAAATCACAAGTGATACAGTGTACTATTATTTATAAGTATAATCAGATACATGTAACTATATTCAATAGAAAACTATCATGTCAATTATAATTAATATATAGTTATGATAAATATAAATGCATGTTCTACTTTTTAAAGTTGTTATTTTATGTAATTTACTAAAAAAAATTACTATTTTAAGTTTTAATTTTTTTTGAATATTTAATTAATATTTTTAAATATTCTATAAAGAAAAATAATGTATTTAATTAGGATTTTAATAGGCTTTTACATAATATATTTTTTAATAGGATAACACTTGTCATTTTTTGCTTTGTTATTTTGATAAAGTATTTAGTATATTATTTATAAATTCAACAATAATATAGTCATTTTTAATATACAATAACTTAAATTTTAAAAAATAGAATTTAGATAATATCATTCCCTACTATCTCCCTTTGATGTACATATCTTTTATATCATTTATACTTATATGACTATGTAAAATTTACAAGGATTTAAACAATAATATAAATAAATTTTTAAATGATATGAAAGGTTCTTTATGTTAAGGACTATGTAAACAATGTCATCACTTCCATGAGTCAGTTGACATAGTATAATTATGATTGATTAACGTCCTAACATAATCATTATAGTTGATCCATAGAGGTGATAAGAGTGTTTGCATAATTCTTAACACTTTTAAATAGTGGTTATATAAATATAACACGTTACAAACCATTAAATTTAACAATAATTTTTGAACATGAAAAAATAAATATAAAATTTAAATCTTATATTTTAATAAATTAAAGATAACGATATTACTACTATTTATTTTGTTAATATTACAATTCATTTAATAATAATTTTAATAAAATTATAATATTATCCTTTAAATGCATTAATAAACTCATTAATATATAAAGGTGTATATTATCATAATACCACCCTAAATTAATTACTTATAATATATGCCTTATGTAATAAAAGTGATGCTATTGTCGATCTTGTTTATTAAACACTTAAACTATTGTCGATCGTTTTTATTCACCCTAATTAAATCAATCACTTATAAAATAATTAGCCAAAGAAAACAACGACCCCTGTAAAAATGCACAAGATTCCCAGGAGCATTAACTGAAAACAACTTTTATTGTAAGTCGTAACAAACACAATTATTAGAGGCTTCAGATTCTCAGCATCACAATCAAAATTATACAATGAACATGAACTATGAAATCAAAGAAAGAACAAACTTGAAACCCAAACATGGCATATAAGACAACTAGCCCAAGAACCCATTTACTTTCCCCTTCTCTAAACTTTCTGTCCATTTTTAATGGTAATGTAGAGCCCACCAAATCTCGAAGTTTAAAATTAAAGAATAGTGGCCGTAGAGGCTTTTTATATCATTTAGTTTTATTATTTAAAAAAATAATTCAAAATAAAATATATTATTTTAATATAAAAATAATTATTATTATCCTTTATTTATTTATTTTTTTAAAATTTAATAATTAAATAACATAATTTATAATCTAAACTAATAAATTACGTACATCTAGGGACCTGAAGACAATTTTAACAAAGTTACGGGAAATAAAAACTCGCTAAAAGGAAAAGGGAAAAGAAACAACGTTGGTTCGATCTGACGGTCGGTATTTGATCATCTACCCACGATACAAACATAGAAATATCTCTAATGGTGCTGACGGCAGCCCTGCAGCGTGCCAGTAAATTGAAGTGCCTTTTGCATTAAATTTCCAATCAGTCTCTTTTATGAGAAAAATGCCAATAAGAATCCTAGCAACAGGAAATTTATAGAGAGGCTAAAGAAAAATGTAAAACTACTTTTATAGCAATTTGATACACAACTCTAGTTAGCAAAAAAAAAAAAAAAATTTGTTAATATTTTTAAATAATAATATAAAATAATTATTTTTAGATATAATATTATTATAAATTATATATTTTAGGCAATTGGTACTATAGATTTCATATATTAAGGACTTATACCATATTGTGACTTCCATTACAAATTATGTTATTCTTTAAACAAAAATTGTGTGGATCATTTATATTATACATAATACTTATATTTTTTTATGAAAATTTATAAATGTATAGAGTATATATAAAATAAATATTTATATAATCACATATTATATACAAATTAATATGTAATTTTTTTTACAAAATGATGAATAACATTAACTAGGGGTCAATTATCTTAATAACTTATACAAATGAAATGAATAAATTTCGTAGTTTTTAATGAACCATATAAGTGATATTGTTTTATAAAATTAAAAATTAAATAAATTTGATCAAATTATCTTATTTGTTGATTATGTTAAAGTATTTTTTAAATAATAATTTTATTAAGATTATTAATTAAAATTATAGTAAATAACTATAAATATATAACCTTATAAACGCAGGTGCACCCTCTATCTCTTATATATATATATATATATCACTCCACGCTCTCAAAGAAACACATGAGAAATTATTCATTCAATTTCTTTCTATTTTGCTTATCTTTTCCTTTACTGAGCTCTTCTTGAGTTCTTGCGATCATTGGTTTCTTAGTCTGATGCATACAATTTTTTATATTAATTGTTAATAAAGTTTGAATCATATTTAATGTCATTTCATACACTAAACTAAAAATGGTATGGTATTAACGGGTGTAAATGTGTCATACATACTAAAAATTATTCTATGTAAGCCTTGAGTTTTTTTTATATATTGATAAATTACATACAAAATAAAATTATTAATATTAAATATCTTAAAACATAACAATAACTAAAACATATTTTACTAATAATATATATATATATATATATATATATATTTATGTATGTATTCTACTATATATAAATCCTAAAACCGCCACCCTCTCCAGGTACAATTTCTATTATATGTTCATTGATATTTGGGTATGTTTTTTTTTATTTGGATTAATCTTGGATATAAATCTACTATTTTATGTGTTAGAGATGATAATAGTTTTAATTCAAAAATCATGTAATCAATGAATTTTGTTTAAGATATTAATACACAATTTTTTAACAATTTAGAAGAATAATTTTTTTTAAAATAAAGTAAATATTGTCAATACTAACATCGAAAAGATTCAAAAAAGTTCTTGTAGTATTTGTGGTATGTATCTACATTTTAATTAGTCATGTAATTTTATTTTCCTTATATCTTCAATTTTAGTAAATGAATTTTTTTTTCTTCTAATGTTATACAAATGTTTTTTTAGAAACATGTTAGGAGGTTTATATTCAATTATGCTTTAACAGAATTTTCAAGAGTTATAAATTTTAAAGATTTTAAAAATTATATAAAATAATATTCTTAAAACTTATATATAATAAAAAAATCCCAATGATATTAAATTAGGTTATATTAATTTAATAGATTTTAATATTTAACATAGTTAAATATTAAATGAGTTTAAATTATCAGAATTAAAATTTAATATATTCAACTAGAAAACATAATGTAACATATTTAGGTTGATGATTATTTTAATATTAAAATATATGTGCTAGACATATAGTGATATTATTTTTATAGTTATGTTATAAATATTGGTTTATTTGATGATTTTTATGAACTTTTAAAAAATTATAATTTAAAAAAAAATCATGTAGATTTTATTGAATTTTATTTAGTAGATTTTCATAAATTTATGTTGATAATAAGTGAAACTAAAATGTTATGCCAAATATGTTATGAAGTAAAAACTCTTATAAATTTTTAGAAATCTTTGATATAAAAGAATAAGAGAATATTTTTTTTACTATAATTTTATTTAAAGAGTTCATCAAAATACATAATAATATGCAAGTTTTAAAGTTTTTTAAAAAATTAATCATATTGAACAACCTTCTAACTTGTAAATATCAATACAAATATACATTACACTTGTGATATTCTCATCACTTCAGTAAAGAGTAGTGAGAAGCCTACTTATCCAACTTAAATAAATCTAATATAATCTTAATGTGAAGAATGATGAATGATATATATATCACCACACTTAGATGGCCCCTGTCGAAAAGTTATTTACCATTATACTTGTAATCTTCCATTTCATTATAATAAAAAAAAACTTGTTATCTTCTACAGTACGCACACTGATCCATCAAATTTGGAGCACGATCCTGTACATCATAGCATATAGGATTCTCTCATTTAATAAAAGTAATATTTTGCATATGAAAATTAAAAATTCGGGTTTTTATATATTATATTTATTAATTTTTTTACATCATAAAAAATTAAATATATATTATATTTTTAAATATAAAAAAAATTAAAACAAAATTATATTTATAAATAAATTATACATTACAATTAAATTAAAATAAAAGGTAAGAGATAAGAATATAAACAAGCACTAGAATCATGATGCTTTTCATTGCCACCTTGCGAAGTTGTGAGGGGTTTGGGTCCCCATTTGACAAATTCACAAAGTCAATGAAAAAGGCACAACATAAGTGGATTTCCTAGGAAGTGATTTCTCCCAAACAGACCCCTGTCAAATCTAATATGACCCTCAAACACCCAAAACCACCCTTTTCTTTTTCGAAATAGAAAAACCCAATAACCCTTTCCTTCCTTCTTCTTTTTCAAACAACCCCATAATCTTTCACTATAAATAATTAAATAATTTACAAAGTCAGTCACTATTCTTCCATTTTCTCTCTCTCTCTGTCTGATTTTGCAAATTAAAAAGTCAGCGCCGTCCTTTGTGCCTCCTCTCAAATCTCTGCTATGTCTTTGCTTTAACCAATTTGATTCTTCAAGGAATTACCCTAATTCCTACAAACAGAGTTTCGGGTTTCAAGGTGACTCACTTAAAATTCTAATTATCTGAATTCAAAAAATGGCTGAGGATTGGGATCTATATGCGGTTGTTCGGAGCTGTAAATCAGCCACAAACAACTCCACAAAAGCCGCCAATATTACAACTATGCCCTCTGAAGAAGACTCTTTGTCTTGTTTAGCAGAGTTGAAATTTGAAGAAGATAATAATGATTTTCCATTTTCTTTTCCCAACTTTGAAGAGCCCAAAGACAATGCTTTTCAAGAACTTGAACAATTTTACAAGCCCTTTTTGCCCAACCCCACCATTATCACAACCACTAGTAGCACTAATCTAATTCCAAATTCATTCTCTGTTTCTGAAATTGGTGGATCTAGTGGCCAACATAATACACTGTACTCTCAGAACCAACAACAAACACCTATTGCGCATCAATTTACAACACGTACAAATGGATCTTACATTTCTGGGTTTGGATTAGTGCCAAAACATCAGAACCAGAGAATTAATCAGAGGGTACCGAGACCTCCGTCGGCTATCAATTCTCAACCCGCGAGATCAAGAAAAAGGTTAAATATGTAATTTTCCTTGTGCCTTTTTTTTTTTTTGCTTGCATAAATGAATGTCCATCCATGGCTAGATTGGCTAACAGATAATTTCTCTGCAGGAAGAGCCAACAGAAAAAAATAATGTGTGAAGTGCCACAAGACAATCTATCCTCTGATATGTGGGCTTGGCGTAAATATGGGCAAAAACCCATCAAGGGTTCTCCATATCCAAGGTTTAATACTTAAATTCAACTCTTTGACTCTTAATTGCTCTCCTTTACGTTCCGTTTGTTTGTTTCTTCTCCGTTCCCTTAATTTTAGATTTAAACAATACAGGAACTATTACCGATGTAGCAGTTCAAAAGGGTGTGCGGCGAGGAAACAAGTGGAGCGAAATTCGAAAAACCCAATTATGTTTATAGTGACTTACACCGGAGATCACACTCACCCACGTCCGACTCACCGGAATTCTCTCGCCGGAAGTACTCGGAGTAAATTCACGAATACGAGTCATAAGTCAACAACGAACAAGGAAGAGACAAGTACTAGTGCGAGTGGTTTCTCGCCTACAACGTCATTGACTGTTCAAACTACTCACGAGGAAGAGACAACAAAGCAAGCTGAAGATAATTTGATTGAGAAAGAAAGCGAAGAGGATTTCGATTTGAATGAAGATGAAGAAGATGAGGAGGAGGAGGAGGATGATGAGGATATATTAATACCGAATATGGCAATGAGTGAAGATATTTTTATGGGATTTCAAGAACTTGGATGCGGATCCCCGGACCCTGTTGGTGGTTTTGATAGAAGAAGCCCAGATGATTCTAGTGATAATTTTTCTGATAGAGGGCAGTTCATTTTGGGTTCTTGGGGTTCTCCGAGTGGTGGCGCCACCGTAGGTGGTAGCTGTTGATCCAATTGAGTTGTTGATCATTATTGACTGAAACCTTTTAATGCCTTCCGGTTTTTTTTTTTTTTTTTTTTGAAAAATTTGTAATTTTAATGTATTAATTTAGAGGATTTCTTTAGGATAAAAAGTGTAATTATTTCTGTTATTAAATATATGATATTGTAATTTAATCTTTTATTTATTAGTAATATAATTTTATTATCATAAAATAGAATATAACAATATTTTTTTATAAATATATCCAAGTATAACTTCATAAATATAAATCTTTAAGTATATTTTTATTAAATATATCATATTTAAAATATAATTTTTTATTACCTTATGAATATAAATCTTAAGCATATATTTTACTAAATGTAAAGTAATTAAACGAACATTAGTTATTATGCAGGAAGTATGATTCTTAATTCAATAGAATGAGATTTATGGATAATTTCTAAGATTAATTGATTATATTTACTAAATATTTTAAAATTTTCTTTCATATTTTAATTTAATTGATTTATTGAGTGAATTGATTTATTAAAAAAAATTATGTAGAAAGAGATGGTAGCAACTAGAAAGAATCTACTTCCTTCCCACCATTAAAAGAGAATAATTTGAGTACAATTATAGCATGTATTACTCAGGTATGAGTGAAAACAAGTGAAGATCATGGAACAATCCAGATGAAGTCAAGAAAATCTGAAGTCTATTTCTCTATTAAAGTATATACTTTAATATTATAGTACTATTGAAAAAATTACATCAAAAGAGGTTTCATTTTTAGTTGTAAGGTTGTTTTATTTCTTTATTTCTGTAAATAAAGATAGAAATTGTTTCACTTTTTTTTTTTACTGAACTATACAAAGAGTTATCAGGGGGCAAAAAAAAAAAACAATGCAAATAATTAATAAAATGTTTAAGTGATTATAATAATTCCTTTAATTATAAGTAAAGTTTGGTTTGTAAACTCAATAAATACCTTACATGTATTTTGTTTTTATAATATTTTAAATATGTGTTAAATATATGTTTTTAATATTTGTTTTATAATATAGAGAATTTATATTTATGAAAACATCTTTATGTAAGAATAAAAATATAAAAATACTTTCAAAATGTATAAAAAAAATTAGGAACGAATGTGTTAAATATATGTTAATAGTAATCTTTTACTGGTTTATAAAGATTAAGAGAATATGTTTTTTAGTTTAGTTGTATTAAAAATAATTTATATTATTAATTTAAAACTTAGGTTTAAGTTAAAACACTACCCAAGTTCCATATCATCTCTATATCCCTAAATCCTAATGCATGTAAATTTATAGATAAAGTATCATTCAAAATTGAACTCATATATATATATATATATATATATATATATATATATTAAGAACTTTAGTGCATTTGCTTCTGAAGATTCTGGTAAGTGATTATCTTTAATAATGTTTTGGGACTTAAGTACTAACCTTATTTATTGTTATTTAGTACCCGCCAAGTATCAATCTTCAAATATTGTTTGTGGTGATGTCACTAAATAGAGTTTATTATAAATTATCTACGTTTTTCTTAGTTGAATTAATCTTTTAAAATTTTGTAGTTCAGAATTTTCATGAAGTTTAAATCTCACTTTATATATATATATATATATATATATATATATATTTAGAAGTAATATATATTTATCAAATAATGAAGGTATATTATTGAAATTTAAAGGTTAACTTGATGTTACCGTTGATATATTAAGTTGGTTTTTAAATTATTTTATAAGTTAATTTTATCTTAATAATTTTAAAAAATTCAAAATTTTAATAGGTCTATAATCCACGAAAAATTAACACTTAATATAATTTATAAAATGAATTGAGAGAAATTTTCTTCACGTTTTTACATCTATAAATATAAAAATATCTTCTCATTATAATAAAAAATATAATATATAATTTAATTTAAAAGTTATTAAAATCACATATTTTATTTACTTTATCTCTTATTACTAATGAGATATAAGATGATTCTATTAGGTATTATACAAATATGATTATTTTGAAATTAATCATTAAAAATTCATAAATAATAAAAAATTAAAAGAATTAGAGTGTAATTAACGGTTTAACAAATATCTAATAAAATTATATATACAATTGAAATATTATATTATCAATTAATAACATGTAATTTATATATTAATGTAAGAAGACAAATTTTAATACTAAGATTTTGGGTAAAATTTTAAACCAATTTAAAAATGAGGAGTGAAACGTGAATAAAGAAAGTAATTTTGGGTACATGAGTGAGAGTTCTTATTGATTAGATTAGATTCTATAATTTTAAATAAATTTAAAATTATAATATGTAAAGTAATAATTAAAACTATATTTTAAAAAATCAATATATATTAATATTATATATTATGTTTAATTATTTATTCAATTTTTATAATTTTTAGAACTCTAATTAAAACGATAAAATTATTTTTGATATTTTTTAGATCTATTTAAACCAACCAATCTCAAATAAAATTGGAGAAGTTTAATTTTATCTTAAGTTGGTCGATTTGATGTAGTACTCGGGAACATTTATATTAATTTGCGGTTTGATTATGAAAGTAATGTTAAATTTTCAAGAAAAATGGTTATAAGTAAAATATACTATTAATGGGCAAAACGTTAGAATTACTAATGGTTCGTTTTTTTATTTTTTATTTTTATTTTCTGTTGTCTGTGTTTGTATGATCGGGACTCAAAAATTTTGAGTTTTTGATTATTTGATTACCCTGAAACAATAACAAATTTATTAAAGATGCTTTTAATGTTCTGCTTTTATATTTTAAAAACATAACTATTATCAAATGAGTTTTTATTCTGTTTTTTCTATTTTAAAAATATAAAAACGAGTTTTATCTTCTTAAAAATGAATTGTAAATAAAAATTAACCAAAAAACATAATTGGTTACCTAACTGAGTACTAATCATTTAAATTTTTATGACAAAAGTTAAAATTTACTGTGTGTTAATTTCGTGAGATGTTTAAAAAGCATGATCTGAATACAACCCAAATATCACTCGGATATGTAGTAAATTTGGCTTAGAGTTAAATTACAACTTATAATGTTTGTTTTTATTTTATAAAAAATAAAAAATATTAATATTAATTTGAATGGCATTTGAGATTTAAATTTAAATTATTATTTTATTTTATATGAGTAATATAATAATTTAAAAAATTATTAATTTTATAGATAGAATGTATTACTGTGAAATATAATTTAAATTTAAATTATAAATTATAAATATTAATTTCGTTCTACATTGGGGTGCTAGTTTTCACGACAACAATGAAGTCTCTTATTTGCCCACCACTGATGATGGATGGTCCAGATGTTTTCGTAGAAACCACGCTATTTTCACCATGTATGCTCCATGTGGAACAGTTCTTACATCATTACACACAAGCATATATGACATGGTAAGTGACTCTGTTATTGCGTACTCATAGAGGGAGGAAAAAACAAAATTATAGGAAACAATACAATTAGTTTACAATAATCTATTTGCAAAATAATAAAAAAAAAAAAATTTAATTTACAATAATCAAAACTCAATAAACTATTTTTCTAACAACTAGACATATAATAATTTATAAACATATGAGCTCTGACCTTTAATATATTAGAGAAAATCCAGCGTGGACGATGTTGATGGATCGTTCTAGTTGGTTTCAACTTTCAACGATTTGACTTTCTAATATCATCATCCACGTAACTTGTGACTTGTTTACATTTTACTTTAAAAATTTATATAAGAAAAAAGTAACAGTAGTGAACAGTAATTCTATGAATTATGAATTTTGAAGTTGCAATGCTTTCCTCTATGATTGGAAAAGCTTGGACAAGCAACTCATTATTTTACTATAAGTGATTACGTGAGTAAATTTTAATTAAAAATTAATTGTATTATCATCTTTTTTTTTTAATTTATAATTATAAAATATAATTTTTTAAAATTAAATTGATATAATTTTACTAAAAAATCTTCATCTAAAAAATTTATTATTTAAATTAAATTACTATTAATTAAATTTATTTAATTTAAAATTAAATTTATTTAAAATATTTAATTTTATTAAATTATTAATTTTATTATTATAAATTTTATACGTCTTATTTTATATAATTTTTTAAAAATAATATAATTGAGGTATTATTTTATTCTATTAGATGTATTTATTAAAAATATTTTATTCAATCATTCAAGTCATTAATTATATTTATTTAATATTAAATTTTGATTTATTAAATTATTTAATTTTCATAATATAAATTTTATTATTAAAAAATTAAAAAATATTACTTTATCTAATTTTAAGAAAACGTTTAAAACCATTTCAAGGATTCCACTTGCGAATGGATGTTTGTAAAGATGCTTTTTTTTAACGATATTTTATTAAATATTTTTTTTTCATGATGACTAATACATATGTCACAAATTTATTAGAAATACAATTAATGTGGTATGTTTTATTTCATAAAATTTTGTAGGTTTAATAATAAAAAAATTAATTTATCATAAATTTATGGTGTAATATTATTGATAAATATAGAGATAGTAATAATCAGGGTTATAAAATTATATTTAATAAAAAAATTATATATAAATTATGATGGTAATAATTGTAATATATATAATTTCTCTTACTAGTATTGTTATATTTAATAATTTTAATTTATTATAAATTTATGATATTTAAATTCTTTTTATATTTCATATAGAAAAAATATCACATATGTTTCTTACACTAAGTTAATGGATTTATTTAATCACTTAAAAATATGTCACTTGTTCTTTTATTTTTGTTAAAAATATTAATATTTTAAATAAAATAAGATTATTTGTTCAATATTCCATTATTTGGTAAATAAATAGATAATAAATATGACTCTTTGCTATGATATTTATCATAAAAACTATTAACATATTGAATAAAGAGTACAAATTTTATCATAAAAATTATTAAAACATTGAATAAGTATTAAAATTTATGATTTTAATATATTTTTTAAAATGTAAAAATTAAATAATATATTTTATAATGTAAGGTATTAATTTTCATAAATTTTGTAATATAAAAATCTTTACTATGATTCACCATTTTAGATTGATTTAAGAAAAACACATTTTTACAAAGTTTCTTGAAAAAATTATTTTAAGAAAATTGCTGAAATTAAAAGGAATATCAAACTGTAAGTTACATTCTCTGGTACTTATTAAAATAATTTTTTTTAAAAATAAGTTTAATGACTAAGATTTACTTAAGTAAATTTAAGGATTTAAATATTTTTGATAAATGAACATGAATTAAAAAAAATTAATTGTATTGTATAATTTATTTTTATTGTTGGAATTTCATTTTTATCACTTGATGTGATGTATAAACTTTTTTTATATAAAGTAATATATATATATAAGTAGAGTATACGTATATTTTTATTAATAGTAATTTAAAAAAAATTAAATTTAAAAAAAATTAAATAATTAAATCGTATAAAAATTAGATGAATAAAAGAAAAGAATTAATAATTTAGAATATGATAGTTTCGGTTAAAATAAGGGAGGGAGGGCTGTCAGAAGCAAGAGCGTGACCGGCTCCGGTTCAGTCGCGTTTATCACGAGACAAAACACGAGATACTCTTTATTTCTCTGTTCATACTTTGAAATCTCTCTAACTAATGACTTAACAAGTAATAACTTTCCTATCATTTTTGAGTCACTTACGTTATATTTTTGGATTTATGAGTTGGTCAAATATATAATATTTCTTCTCGAGTTGTTGTCTTACTTTTTTTTTTCTGGGTCCAATAGTCATTATTATTTTATTTGGAAGAGGATATTTTATATAGGGGGGTATATACTTGTAATTTAATTAATTATTCATAATTAGATAGAACAAGAAATAATTTTTTAAAATTAGGGAGGCAAGTTGTTTGATTATCTTTAATTAAAACATTAAGCTAGTAAGATAAGGATAAATAATATCTTTTTTTTTCTTCTTGTTTTTGGGATGTGTTCATCCTTAAATTGAGATAGGAATAAGAAAACACAAAATGTGAGACTGAGAAAGGGTAAGATTGATAATATTGCGAGTTTAAATTTATGAGTACATTTTATTCTAAAGAGTATTCACATATATGAGCATTTAAAAAAAAATTCCCATATAAGAAATTTACATATAGTATGCGTTTATTTTTTATTTCTTTCCGGAAGAATTTTTTTAATAAATATATTATTTATTCGTATTTTCGTTTTTTTTATGTATCTAAATGAATTATATGTCATTTAGCTATAAACTTATTAATAAGTTCTTTTTCTTTTCTTTTCTAAATAATTGATTTATTTTTTATTTATTTTTTGTGTTAAAGCCATAGAATTGATTAGTTGCAAAAATTGTTTAGACAATTCAATATGTTTCAAGTAGCCATATATTTAGGAACTGAAGATGGCAATTTATGCTCTCCATTAATTTTTCCTCACCCAAGTTGAAGCAAGAAAAATAAAAAAATAATATATTTGGTGAATAATATATGTATATAAACGAAGGCATATATTTAGTGAATAATATAAGTGTCTAAATTAAGGTTTAAATTTTTTTTTGGTAAAATTGTATTTAATTCTTAAAATAATATATATACATTTATTTATTTATTTTTAAGAATTTTTTTATAAAAATTAATAATAATATTTTTTATTTTAAATAATATTTACTTACCAAAAGAATAATATATATCAAATAAAAATTGTGTGTATTTGATTATAATTACAAATAACACTATAATACATATTTTAAAATTAGTGTAGTATATAATTAGAGATGAGTATCATATTGAAACGGTATGTTTTTAATCAATTTGAATTCGATTTGATTTAAATATATTTAAAGATTTTTAATCTAAATATGATTTTATAATATAATTAATTTGAACAAATCTAAATAAATTTTTTTAATATCAAATAAGATTATATTTATATTGAAATGTATATATGAATTATTATCGTATATTATTATTTATAGTTACAATTAAAAAAATCAAAAAAATAAGAAATATGTATGTATAATTATTAAGTTATTATAAATATTTATATTTATTTTTTAAGTTAAAATAATAATATAATATAATTATAGTATGTATAATATTATAAAATAAAAATATATATTTATTTATAATTTAATAATAATAATTAGATAAAATGAATTAGAAAATTTATTAATCAAAATCCAATATAAATAGAATGAATTGTATAATTTTTTAATGTAAATATAAAATTTATCTGTTATATAATTAACAAATTAGATTAAATTTATTAATTTGTTATTATTTATTCAAAGTTAATATAAACATTTACATGTATATATATTATAGTATAATTAATTACATGTTGACTTGGTTCTCACGTAGGGACAGGGCTTTATGGGGTTGTGCGAGGTTGTACTCAGACTAAAACATTTTATAAAAAAATTAATTATATATATTTTTAATATTAAATAAATATTTTATTTGTAATAATATATTATGTTTAATTTTTTTATTATATATCAATAATATTAACAAATATTATTACAAAAAATAATATCTAATAAATCATGACTAAAATGATTAAACATAAATATTTTTATTCACACATTTATCTAACATTATACATTGATTAGTTGTAGACAGAGAATTAAAATAATATATGTTATATAAAAATATTTTTTAATTATATATATTATAATTTAAAAATATTTTATATATTTAAGTTATAAAATGTTAGCATCGAATATTATAAAAATAAAATAGAAAAAGAAACATGACGATAAACTTAAAATTAAAGTTATTGTTAAGATTTTTCATTTATATATTTAAAGTTTATCGTATTTTGTTTAACTCTAAATTTTTATTTTTTTAAATATTATATTATTTCATATTTAATTTTATTTAAAAAAATTTAATATAATTTTTTTCAATGATTTTTCGCTGATTTTTATCAATACTACGAAATCAATTTATTTGTTGATTAAAGAAAATAAATGCATCAAATATATAGACAAAATAATATTTGTATTTGTTAGTCTTTTATTTTTTAACAATATTTATTTTTAAATATATTTTGAAGCTTAAAATTATAAATGAATTTTTTTATTATTTTTATTTTTAACATTTATACATGATATTAATATTTATTAAATTATTAAATTTGTATATTTTTATTTATGTTAAATATTTTTTATTAATATACTAATTTTATCTCTTTTGTAATATAACATCAAAAATTTATCTTTAATTGAAAATTATCTACTATAACTCTTAACATTTTATTAGATTTATATTATGATATCTATTTTACCCATAAATATTTAAATATAATTTTTTAATTTTATTTACAAGAATTTAAATTTCAACCCTGCATAATATTTTTATGACTCCCCTTTGTCCGCACGGACGCATTGCCATCCAAAAGATACTTCATCAGGACCTCTAACATTCAACAAAACTTATTTATCCGAACAATTTGAGAATCTAGTAATTTTTGTTTTATTGGGCTTTTTTTTAGCATATTTATTGTTTACTTAGTTGGATTACTATCAAAAGATACGATATATTAGGTCCATTCCATTTATTAAGCTTTTTATAATTACTTTAACTTTTGATGACGCAAAATGTTGCATATACTTATAGATGAATGTAAATTTCTCGGGTTTTAATAAAAATAATTTAATAATATATGAATTTTTAATTATAATTATAATTTTATTTGATTTCAAAAATTACTTATTAATGTAAATTTTTATATTTATTAAAATTTATATCTTTAAATATTTTCATTAAAAAGTTAATATAAGTTATGAATGTTATTTATTTAAATAATTTATTATTAATACATATTCAAATAGTTAGTATATATATATGGAAAGTGGAGCATGTATTAATGAAAGAGAAAGTGGAGATAAGAAAACACTGTTAGGATAGATATGAAAGACGAATTTATATTAATTTTTAAGCTTATATATTTTATATTATATTACATATGAGTATTATTTTAAAAAAATAATATTTTTTTGATTTTTAAAATAATTTTAACACAAATTATAATATAATTTTAACGGTATATGTTGACTTAGTCCTCGCAGACGTATGGACATCCCAAACATAAATTGTCAACATTCAACTACTTATTTTATACGAAGAATTTGAGAACCTAATAGTTTTGTTTTATTAGGCTTTTTTGTTATATTTCTTTGTTTACGAATTTGGATGATGTTGAAAAGAAAATATACAATAGATACGTTTAATTTATTAAGCTTTTTATGTATAGTTTTATTTATTTTTATTCTTTATATTACATAACTCATATATCTTAAAATTTATGTGGAATTGTTGTATTTAATAGTGTATATATACTATTCGCATATGGGTTAGAGAAAAATCTACCAAAAAAAGTAATTACCGAAAAAAAAGGAAAAGTTAGGTGAGAAAACATTATAAAGAAAAAAAATAATGTTTTACGTCACAAAATTTATAATATTAAAAAAATATTAAGGATATATAAATTTACATTCATTCTTGTATTTATATTCTTTCTATTGTGTCACTGTTAATATTATTTTAAAAAATTAATATTTTGCTAATTTTTAATATAATCTAACATATAATATGATATAAAAGATTTACTTGACTGTAAAATTATTTGTAATATTGTAAGATATTAGTGTTTCCTGTTGATTTAGCATAGGGTCTTATAGATTTTATTAAAATGAATGGAATTCTAATCCCTTATTTATTATTATCATAAATTTATTACAAATAATTTTAAAAAAATAATATTTACACAATTACATATTTATATTTATATAATTGATAGGGTGTAGAACTATGCTCTCACAATATCCACACGACATAAGAAAAAGCATGATCGATTTTAAATATTGAAAAATAATTTATTATATGGTTATAAATTAAACTCATTAAATAACCATTTATTCATTTAACATACTTAATTAAGATAATTTTATCTTTTAATAAATATAATAAATTTGTTAAAAAATATAAATTTTATTTAAATAGTGAAAATAAAATATAAAATTAACAAATTCAACGTATTTTATATATTAAAAATATCAAATTATCTACCAACGAATAAAATAATTATGAATAGCAACATTGGTTAACAACCTCATTAATTGTGGATTTTTGTGTATAAAAGGCATATTCTCTTTTATAGTTTAAAAAAAATGCTTTAATGTATTTTAGTTTAAAAATAGTCAAATTAAAACTTATACAATCATTTCTCGATCAATTTTTTTTTAACTCACGATTCACTTTCTTCTCTCTCTTCCCTCTTTTTTTCAACTCATCATTTTACTATTTTCTTCCTTTTTTTTTAACTCAACATTCCACTATCTTCTTCTCTCTCCTTCCTTAATTCCCAACTCCATTTTTTTTCTCTCTTCTTGTTTTCTAAAAAAAAACCAAAAATAAAATAATAATTTATTTTTATTATAACTAAAAAATAATTTATATTTATATAATAAAAATATATATATTTTATAACAAATAATTTATCAAAATTTTATTATAAAATAATTTAAAATAATAATAATAAATTATAAAATTTTAAATTATTAAAAACTTTACTAAATAGTTACAATAATTATTGAAATTTAAAAAAAATAAATTATTTAAGATTAAAAAAATTAAAAATAAATTACATTGTAACATCTCTAATATTATTATAATTTTAATTATTACTAAGATAACAAATATTTATTAATAATATTTTTATTTAAGTATTAAAATATAATTAATTAGATATAATTTATATATTTTATAATAATAATAATATATTAGATAATATTTTCACGCAAAATTTACGATATAATGTTCCATGTTTCTATTGTATCTTATATAAAATTGGATATATATAAATATTATTTTTTATATCATAATTATTTATTAAATATAATTATAATTATAATTATATTTATTATTAATAATAATAATTTATTATATTATATTTAAAATTAATTATAAATTTATAAGATATTAATATTTTTTATGACAACTACGTATAATATTTATGAATTATATATAAATTGTAACTCTTTTTAACTCTTTTTAAACTATAACAACAATACTCCTTTTTTTTAAAGTATTATATAAGATTTGGTAATTTTGGACAAAACCCCTTAATCCGTCATCCAACGACCTTCTCCAACAAAATCCGTTCGTTGGAGCTAGGACAACTACTTATAATATTTAAGAATTATATATAAATTGTTAAAAATATTACAATTGTTACATGCATATTTTGCAGGGAGCTCGTAAGTAAGAGTTTTCACTGGAAAGTGGCTTTATAGGAGGGAAGTGGGCTTCATTCAAATACATATGATCACTACTTATTCTGTTAGGTGAGTTATAAATGAGAAGGAACTAGCTAAAAGTTTGAAGAGGGAGAAACAAGAATAAGCTCTGAGAAAACACACAAATTTAAAGAATTACAAATAAGCTGAATGAAAATGAATCTGCAGTTGAAATATTTAGAAGGAGAATATTATTATAAAAATTACGATATAAGCAAAACTCAATCGTTTTGCTACTTAAGTAAAAAATATAGTTTAGACTTAAAACAATCTAAACGAGGTAATTATTTCGGATAATTTTCTTATGTAAATAATATTCAAATTTCAAGGTTACATGACAGACTGTGAATTGAATTAAGCATGTCCATATACAAACTTGCTGTAGTTTGGGTATATTAGTGAGAAAAAATATAGTTGCATTACATTCAATAATTGTTAAGTTTTTTTTAAAAAAATTATTGATTTAAAATAAAAATACATCAACAACATCTAAATTAAAAAATTAAAAAAGATAAAATATATCAAATTATCAAAATTGTCATAATTAAATTTTTTTAAGCATTTTTTTAGCTCTTCCTAGCCTCCATCTAAACTTGATTTTTCTAATTGATATATAATAAATTTTGAATACAATTTAATATTTGATGGCTTATTTAAGTTTCTTCTGTGATGCAAATCTAAATAATAATATTAAATCTAGATTTAGGTGTGATAAAAAAAAATCCACAGCATAATCATAAATAAGATTTATGTAAAGAAATTGACAGACTGGAAATATACGTGGAATAAAAAAAAAATAGAATGACACACCCATAAAAAATAAAAAGTAAAAAAGTAAGAGAACAAAGGAGAAGAACGAATAGGATTTTTCAAAAGAAAAAAAAGAGAGGTTACTAATATATACAGATAAAAAAACCTTACACTTGTTTAAAATAATTCAATAATTGTTAAATGGTATTATGTTGAGATTATCATTATTAATTTTTAATAATTATATCATTTTAGTTATTAGATTTTAACCTAATTTATTTCAAAACTCAAATTATGAGATAATAGATTTCTCAAATTTATATGTACAACGAAAATCTAGTATCTAATCAACGTGAGACTTAAGAACAAAATATATCTTCACGTCAAAAGTCTAGTATTTATAAGTTATTATATTCATACTTGGGTTTTGACCCAAAGAGATAAGGAAGACAATTGTTAGTTTAACACACACGTGTGCGTCATCGCCATCAGACTCATCGATAGGTAAATATTATTTTATTTTTTATTATTAAAAATTATTATTTTTAACTAGTTAAACAAGACTTAGTTTGTTAGAACTAGTAGTTCTCTTTCTGCTAATGTTTCTCTTAGTATCATTTTTATAAATATTTTCCTCAACATCATTTTTTATAAATGTTTTTCTCCTATGTTTTCCTGTTCAATAACTTCATTTTTTCATCTATAAATAAAGTCAATGACCTTGGTAATTAAGATAGAAAAAATAACTCTCTCTGTTAATTTTCTCTCTACATAGAAAAATAATTCTTTACTTATATTCTTGTTTTTGATTTTTTATTCCATGGTTCTAAGTAACTTAAATTTAGTAAATGTGTAAAGCTGTAGTATTTCGATATTCTATAATACAATAAACTTTTAAGATAAAGTTAAATTATGAGCTATTTTATCCAAAGATAACGAAGCTAAAAACTATTGATACAATTTAGACAGAATTGTGAAACGTCCTAAAAAAATAATCAAGTCTGTAACTCAACAAAAAAAATAACTTTAGTAACTTAATTAATTTTTTTATTATTTGTATAACAGTAATTTTAAGACGATATAATCTACCATGTCTATTGAAATTTATACGATTGATTTCAAAAAGACTACATTTTAAAAGATTGAGACAAAAGATGTTATTTTTTATTTTCATAAATTATTTTTTGAAGAGTAAATAAAGTCTCGTGACTTTTATATTTATAAGTATTTAAAAAAATGATGAATTATATAAAATTTGTAAATAATAATAAAAAATTCTTTATTTTTTAATTTTTTAATTTTAAAAAAAGTATTATCAATTGTTAAGTGATTTTAATTTATTCTTAAAAATTATTAAATACAATTGTTATCAAAATGATTATTTTTATAAAAAATTATAAATTATGAAACCAATTATTTAATTATAAATAATAATCATTTTACTTTAAAATTTAATACTAAGTGTTTTTTAAAATAAATTTGTTTATCTAGCAGTTAAATAAATCTTTGTTTTTTAAAGCAGAAGAAATATGAACATAAATAATTGTGATACTACTTGCAAAATTCACTAAATGGAAGTTGTTGTCTGTCTCAATTTAAAGTAAAAAAAAAAAAAATTACCGAAGCCTCGAATCAGTTGGTTTAAGCATCTCTCAAGTCTTAGATGTACCATGATTGCGAGTGAGAGAGAGAGATCTTTGCTTAAAGAGAAGCTGTGAGGATGTTTCTACGAGCGATCTCACGGCCATTTTTCGCCAAAGAAATCAAAAACAAACTCTTTGAAATATTCTAGCTAATTTGAAGTCCAATTCATGGAAGCTTCTATGACGATGATTTCGATTGATAATAATACAACTCATGATTGGTGTGAAAAAGAAAATAAATAGGTTAGGTAAATAAATAGTTGTATGATTTAGATTGTTTTGGTAGGTTTATGTTGTATAGCTTAGATTTATTAGTTGTTTCTATAAATATTTCTAAGTATCAATGTAATAATTAAGTTAAATAAATCATAAACAAAAATTTGAGAGTTTCTAAGTGTTTTTGGAAAATTGTTCTTAAGTGTTCTTAAGTTTTGATCCATAATATTTCAACAAAGTGGTATTAGAACTATATTTGGAAATATAAATATACACTATTGTATATCAAATCGAAGCTCTCGATGAGACAAATCCGACACCGTGACAATCATCACGATCAGAGTTCGAACGCGCCGCCACGATCCTTCGGAAGGTTCTGCTAGACAGTGAGTTAACTCACCGAGTCAACCGAGTTCGAACTGAGTCTAGCCGGATTAGAGCCGAGTTGACCAAGCCGTGAAGCCTGTTGACCGAGCCGCTGAGCTATTTGACCAAGCCACCGTGACCATTGACCAAAAAATTGACTTTACCGTTGACTAAAAATTTTCATATTTTTCCCCAGAGTTCCTCCTAAGGTTTTTTGACGTTCTAAATCCATATGTGCGATCAGAATTTGAAATTTCTCACTATATTGAGAGTTATGTCAAGTGGAGGCATGACATTGTTTCAAGTCACGACACTCAACAACGATGATAATTGGAGTATCAAGATGAAGGCTCTTTTGGGTGCATATGATGTATAAGAAGTTGTAGAGAAAGACTTAAGTGAGCCAGACGATGAAGCTACTCTAACGCAAGTACAAAAAAATATTTGAAGGATTTGAGAAAGAGAGACAAAAAAACCCTCTTTCTTATCTATCAAGCCTTAAATGATGATGGGTTTGAGAAGATTTCAGACGCAACATCTTCTAAAGTAACTTGGAATAAGCTTCAAATTTATTTCAAAGGAGCTGAGAAAGTGAAGAAGGTTCATCTCCAAACACTAAGAGGTGAGTTGAATCTCTACATATGAAAGCTTCTGAATCTATTGCCGACTATTTCTCGAGAGTCACAGTTGTTTCTAATCAATTGAAAAGAAATGGTGAGATGTTGGAAGATGTCAGAATAATGGAAAAGATACTTCGCTCATTAGATTCCAAATTTGAACACATCATCGTGACGATTGAGGAAACAAAAGATTTATAAGAAATGACCATTGATGAGTAACTCTTCAAGATGAAATTCAAGGACAAGTATGAAAGCCAAGATAATGACAAAAACCAACGTGGTCGAGGTAGAGGTAGAGGCCATAGACGAGGTGGAAGTCACGGTCGTGAACGAGGTTGGAATTACAACAACAATTCCAGCAACTTCGAGAGAGCGGAAAGCTCAACATGAAGTCGTGGAAAAGGCAGTATGAAATTTGGACATTATGCTTCAGAATGTAGAGCTCCTAACAATAAAGTAGATGAGAAAATCAACTACATAGAGGAGAAAAAAGATGAGAAAGAAACTCTTTTTCTAGCACGAAAAGAGGGTAATGGTAGTCAACCAAATGCATGGTATCTTGACAGCAGTGCAAGCAACCATATGTGTGGAAGGAAATACATGTTCGTGGAACTAGATGAGTTAGTAAGTGGAAATGTCTCATTTTGAGATGATTCTAACATAGTATTGAAAGGAAGAGGTAACATTCTTATTCGCTTGAAAGATGTGTGACATCAATTTATTTCCAATGTTTACTATGTCCCAAATATGAAAAGTAACATCTTAAGTTTTGGACAACTGTTAGAGAAAAGTTATGATATTCATATGAAAGATTGTAATCTTTCTATAAAAGATTATAAGAATAACCTCATTGCTAACGTGCTGATATCAAAGAATAGAACGTTCTTGATCAACATACAAAATGACATTGCAAAATGTCTGAAAGCCTACTACAAAGATGCATTGTGGCTATGGCATCTTCGATTCAGTCATCTCAATTTTGGAGGATTGAAGTTGTCGTCTAAGAAGGAGATAGTGAAGGGACTACCTTGCATTAACCATCATGATCAACTTTGTGAACGGTACCTCCTCGGGAAGCAATTCCGAAAAAGCTTTCCAAATGAGTCAAACTCAAGAGCCAAGAAGCCACTCGAGCTAATCCATACTGATGTGTGCGGACCGATCAAGCCTAGCTTTCTCGGTAACAATAACTATTTTCTTCTTTTTATTGATGATTTTTCAAGAAAAACTTGGGTATATTTCTTGGAACAAAAATTAGAAGTTTTTGAAGTATTCAAAAGGTTCAAAGCTATAGTGGAGAGAGAAAGCGGTGGAAAAATCAAAGCCATGAGATCAGACCGAGATGGAGAATTTACATCCAAGGAGTTTCAAGAGTTCTATGAAGCAAATGAAATTCATAAATCTTTGATAGTACCAAGATCCCCCCAACAAAATGGTGTAGCTGAAAGAAAGAACCGAACAATCTTCAACATGGCACGAAGCATGCTCAAAAGCAAGAAACTACCCAAAGAATGTTGGGCAAAACCAGTAGCATGTGCAGTTTACTTGTCAAACTGATCTCCAATAAGAAGTGCATGAGGAAAGACACCGCAAGAGGCATGGAGTGGAAGAAAGCCTGGTATTTCCCACCTAAGAGTCTTTGGAAGTATAACCCATGTTCATGTACCAGATGAGAGAAGAACGAAGCTTGATGATAAAAGCGAGATTTTTATCTTCATCGGCTATTATGCCAATTCAAAAGGCTATAAGTTGTACAACCCACACAATAAGAAGATGTGGTATTTGATGAAGAATGAGAATGAGATTTTAACTCTCATACAGATAACTTCAATTTATTTCCTCAGTTTAAAAAAGATGAGTAGACAATAAGGGAACAACCTATATAAATTCAACAAGAGCCAACGACTCCACCTATTTCACCAATGCCAACCATTCATGAAAACTCATCACCTTCATCATCTTCAAGTGGAAGTGAAAGAGCCGTGACATGTACACGAAATCTCCAAGATCTTTATGAGGTAACAGAATGACACGATAATCTTACCTTATTCTATCTCTTTGCTAATTGTGAACCAATAAGCTTTCAAGAAGCTGCACAAGAGAAGAAATGGAGAGATACAATGGACGAAGAAATCAATGCGATTGAGAAGAATGACATATGGGAACTTGTTTCACTTCCCAAAGGGTATAAAGCAATAGGTGTCAAATGGGTGTACAAGACAAAGAGGAATGCTAAGGGAGAGATTGAAAGGCACAAGGCGAGGCTAGTAGCAAAAGGATATAGTCAAAAGGCTGGAATTGACTATAATGAGGTATTTGCTCCTATTGCTCGATTAGAAACTATAAGACTAATCATTTCTTTGGCAGCTCAAAATAAGTGGAAGATATATCAAATGGATGTAAAATCTACTTTTGTAAACGGAGTTCTTGAAGAAGAAGTCTACATTAAGCAACTATCAGGCTATGAAGCAAAAGATCACAAAGTCAAGGTGTTAAAGTTGAAGAAAGCTCTTTATGGGTTAAAGCAAGCACCAAGAGGATGGAATAACAGTATCGATAAGTACTTTCTGGAGAATAACATCACAAAGTGTCCATATGAACATTCATTCTACGTTAAGATTGAAGATGATGATATTCTAATAATTTTTTTATACGTAGATGATCTCATCTTCACCAGAAGTAATCTAAAGCTATTTGAAGATTTTAAGAAGGTAATGACCTTAGAGTTTGAAATGACAGATATCGGGTTAATGACATACTACCTTGGAATTGAAGTGAAGCAAAAGGAAGAAGGTATTTTCATCTCTCAAGAAAGTTATGCAAGGGAGATACTAAAGAAGTTCAAGATGAACGATTGCAAGCTGATCAACACACCAATGGAATGTGGAATCAAACTATCTAAGCATGAAGATGGTGAAAGTGTGGATCCAATATTTTTCAAAAATTTAGTTGGAAGTTTGCATTATCTCACATGCACAAGGCCTGACATCCTATATGCTGTTGGATTGATTAGCCGTTCTATGGAGAAACCGACAATCACCCATTTCAAAGCTGCAAAAAGAATCCTACGTTATCTGAAAGGTACAATTAATTTTAGCTTGTTCTATTAAGCTTCTAATGATTACAAGCTTGTTGGATATAGTGATAGCGATTTTTGTAGAGATATAAACGACCGAAAAAGCACTTCTAGATTTATGTTTTTCATGGGAGATACTCCTTTTACATGGATATCAAAAAAGCAACTGATTGTCACCTTGTCTAGCTGTGAAGCAAAATATGTAGCAACCTCATGTGTTTTCCATGCAATTTGGCTAAGAAACTTGTTAAAGGAGCTAAGTATGACACAAGAAGAGCCAACCATAATTTGTGTCGACAACAAGTCAACCATTGCCTTAGCCAAAAATCTTGTTTTCCATGATTGAAGCACACACATAGATACTCGATATCATTACATCAGTGAGTGCATCACAAGAAAGGATGTACAACTCGAGTATGTAAAATCACAAGATCAAATTTCCGATATTTTCGCTAAACCGCTTAAGCAAGAAGACTTTTTCAGCTTGAGAAATTTGCTCGGCATCATAAAATAAGTTTAAGGGGGAGTGTTGGTTTGTAAACTTGTTTACAAGCTCAAAGAAATCAAAAATAAACTCTTTGAAATATTCTATCCCATTTGAAGTCCAGCTCATGGAAGCTTCTATGGTGATGATCTGGATTGATAAGGATACAACTCATGGTTGGTAGGAAGAAGAAAATAAATGGGTTAGGTAAGGAGATAGGTGTATGATTTAGATTATTTTGGTAAGTTTATATTGTATGGCTTAAATTTATTAGTTGTTTCTATAAATACTTCTCAGTATCAATGTAGTAATCAAGTTAAAGAAACCAAAAACAAAAGTTTGAGAGTTTCTGAGTGTTTCTGGAAAATTGTTCTTGAGTGTTCTTGAGTTTTGATCCATAATATTTCAATAGGATGTGGTTCCAACGCTAAGGAAGTACTTACTAACCTATACTCCAAAACCCTAAAGAAGATCCAGAAAGTTCCAGAGGCTGAAGGATATTACAAAGATGTGGAGTCGTTCACGAGGCACCGTCTTAAGGTTTCTCATGACGAAAACAATTAGAAGATGATAGATAAATGTCTTGGGTGCAGTCAATTTGATAAGCTCACCCTCATCGATGAGATGATCAGTTCGTATATATCTACATTATATTATCTATTAATGTGATTTCTTCCTTTTTAGTTTCTACTGGATATGCTTGGTCTTTGTTTGTCAGGTGAGAAATTTATTGAAATTGAAGGGAAATGATTGTGAAAGTAAGATAATTTTATGGATTTCTTTTGGTTATTTTTATTATTTGTAATCAAGGTTAACAATAAAACAGATAGGAAAACTTAGGGATTAGTTTTTGATTGTCTTATGACATGAGAGTTGAGCTTGGACCTCTAATAAACTACCAAAAATGATCAGTAATTCCAATATTTCTCAAATGTTGTTTTTCTTTTTGCTATATTTCTTATGTTTTGGTGGGCGCTGCCTAATTACAATAGATACTGTCTGTAGCATGGGATCCATGGAATATAGGATATTTATACCTTACCGTCATCAAGGGCCTTGCTTAATATGTAAACTATTAATGAAGAGTTATAGATTTGCATATTGAATAAATTGGAATTCCTTTTTTACACAAACTTTGTATTTTATTGACTTGCAAGTTTAAATGGAAGAAGTTTATCATATGATCATATATGAAAGAGGACACTAATATTATATATAATTTATGCGCAGTCCTTGGCCTATTGTAGTTACACATTTAAATGGGTAGATAGTGTTGGCAAAAGTTGATAACAAGCTAAATTAGATGAGGAAAAATAGAAAATTGGCATTACTTTCATTTAGTATGCTTCTCAAGCTCTCTATTGATCAATATTGATCTTTCCTTTCATTATCCGCCTGTCCAGGGAGAAACACATAAAAACTTGTGTAAATCTTGTGGCTTTCAGAAGCCATGATATTTTGCATTCTTCAATAAACAAGTGCTATTATCTTAATGTATTTTTGTTCCCTATCTGGTAAGGATAACTTGTGTGCTCCCATTGGTGCAGATAACATATACTCGTACGTAGTTTTACTTGTGAATTATGTGTTGCTTTCATTCTTATAACACCTTCCATAAAAATTGCTCATAAATTTTACCAATAAATTGTGTGCATGTTCTTGGTGAAATCTTGTTGAGAAATTACGCAAATTCTTGATAAGCCAGATTTCTGAGAAAACAAGAATAGAAAAATAACACACAAATTTGATAATGAAGTTCAATCAATCTTACTTAAGTTTCTGAACCTGTTGTATATCTTTTTACTAAAAGGGGAGAAATTACACAAGGTGTTTACAACACTCACAACTCACAATCCACAACCCAATTACACCCAAGAAAATTACTCTCAATTTTCTCTCATAAAAGCTTTTTTCTCAATTGGAATGAACACTTTGGATGATTAATTCATTACAATTACACATCTATTTATAGGAAAATTCACTCCTTGAATTACTCCTTAAATTAATGGTTCATTGAATTGCTCATTGAATTAAGCTCCTTGTTTTGCTCCATGTTTTGCTCTTTAAATTAAGGTTCTTTATAGCAATCTTCAACAATTCTCCCACTTGAAGACTGATTTCAATCTGTCTTTACACCTCGATCAATGTAGCAGCTTTTCTAGTCTTGTTACTCTAGCAGACCAACTAAAGTTGAGCACAACTTCAATTTGTCAATAGTCACCACCTTTGTTAACATATCCACTGGATTTTTGCTTCCTTGAATCTTTTCGAGTATTAACACATCATCTTCCAATAGGGATCTATTGAAGTGATAACGAAGTCCAATATACTTGGTTCTAGAATGAAATGCTGAATTCTTCATCAAGTGTATTGCACTTTGACTATCACTGTGTAAAACATTCTTCTCCTGTTTGAATCCCAATTCAGTTAACAAACCTTAAAGCCATATCATCTCTTTACTGGCTTCAGTCACTGCTACATACTTAGCCTCTGTAGTGGCTAGATTGACAATTTTCTATATTTGTGACATCCAACTAACAGTTGTAGTTCTAATAGTAAATATATAATCGATGGTTCTTCTTCGGTGATCAACTTCACCTCCAAAGTTTACGTCTATATAGCCTTGTAATTTGAACTCTCCTTTACTAAAGTACAAGCACTTTTCTGTGGTGCCTCATAGATACCTCAAAATCAACTTGACTGCTTCCCAATGAGTTTTCCTTGGGTTTGACATAAATCTGCTAACAACTCCCAATGTATGGTCAATGTCTGGTCTCGTACAGACCATTACGTACATCAAACTTCCAATGACTAAGGCATAAGGAACCTTAGCCATGAATTATTTTTCTTCCTTTGTTTGAGGGGATTGATCCTTGGATAGGCGAAAGTGACTTGCCAAGGGTGTACTAACTGGCTTGGCATCGCCCATGTTGAATCTCTGTAAAACACGATTGATGTACTCTGCTTGAGATAGCTGCAAGGATCCTTGCTTCTTATTTCTTATGATTTGCATTCCAATAATCTTCTTTGTTGGACCCAAGTCTTTCGTGTCAAACTCCTTTGACAATTGATGCTTCAACCTTCGGATATCATCCATATCTGAACCTGCTACTAACATATCATCAACATAAAGTAGTAAAATGATATAACTGGACCAATATCTCTTGAAGTAGCAACAGTGGTCGACATTGCACTTATGGAAACCTTCCTTGTGCATGAAGCTATCAAACTTTATGTACCATTGTCTCCGTGCTTGTTTCAGGCCATACAAACTCTTCTTAAGTTTTCACACCATGTTCTTCTTCCCTCTTTCTAAGAAACCTTCTGGTTGGTACATATACATCTCTTTATCTAAATCTTCATGAAGGAATGCAGTCTTCATATCCAATTGTTCAAGATGAAGATCTTCAATGGCTACAATACTCAACATTGACCTAATAGCATTGAGCTTTACAACGGGAGCAAAAATGTCAGTGTAGTCAACTCTTTCCTTCTATTAAAACCCTTTGACAACTAGGCGGGCTTTGTATCTCTTGGAACCATCATGCTTCTCTTTCACCCGGTACACCCATTTGTTGTGAAATGTCTTCTTTCCCATAGGTAACTCAGCTAGTTCCCATGTCTTGTTGGAGATGAGATATTTCATTTCTTCTTTCATGGCAAGCTCCCACTTGTTGGAATCTCGAGTCTGACAAGCTTCATCATAGCATTCAGGCTCCCCTCCATCAGTCAGTAACATATAGTTTATGTATCTCATGTTAGGCATATGAGGTCGAGAAGACCTTCTCAATATAAGAGCTGGAGTAAGAGGTTGTGGTGTATCAGAATGCTGTGTACTGCTCTGTCCAATAAGTTCCTATGGTTGAGGACTTGTTACAATTAGTTCTGTTGCGGAACTATCTGGGACATCATCTACATCTGCAAATACTAACTCATTCTACTCTGAGTCATTGGCGTCTATTTTATGCATATCCTTATACATCACAATTTCATTGAAAATCACATCTTTGCTATGGATAACTTTCTTGTTTTTGTCATCCCAAATGCGGTAGCCAAACTCATCCTCACCATAGCCGATGAAGGTGCATTTCTTGGATCTGGGATTAAGCTTATTCCTGCCTTGATCACTGATATGCACAAATGCTACTTAGCCGAAAACTTTTAGATGTGATAGTTTCACCTCTTTTCCACTCCATACCTCCTCTGGTATTCTATGCTCCAATGGAACAAATGGGCCTTGGTTGATCAAGTAAGTTGTCGTGTTGACTACTTCTGCCCAGAACTGCTTTGGTAGACCTGACTGTATACGAATGCTTCTGGCTCTTTCTGTCAACGTTCGGTTCATACGCTCAACTACACCATTGTGTTGAAGCATGTCTAGCACAATTCTTTCCATTCTGATCCCGTGCTCATAGTAGAAATTTTTGAATTTGGTGTCTTCATATTTACCATAATTATCGGTTCTAAGCTTTTTGATCTTCAAACCCGTCTCATTTTCCACCATAGCTTTCCATTTTCTGAAAGCCTCAAATACTTCAGACTTATACTTTAGAAAGTAAACCCATACCTTCCGAGAGTGATCATCGATGAAAGTCACAAAATAGTGTTTCCTACCAATGGATGATACGGTCGTTGGTCCCCAAACATCAAAGTGAATAAGCTATAGCCTTTTCCTTCTTTGGGTTTCTGCAACTTGTCTGAAAGCTGACTCTCTTTTACTTTCCAAGTATGCAATCTTCACACATTTCTATCTCCGTAGACTGTAGACCTGGATTTTTTCCATTTGAGTGCATAATCTTAATCCTTTTCTCACTCATGTGGGATAGTCTCTGGTGCCACAAATTTGATGTTTCATTGCTTGCTACAACTATGATTGAACAACATGCTCCTGCTGTCATGTAAAGAGTGTCGCTCTTCTTTCCTCGAGCAACTGTCATTGTGCCCTTTGAAATCTTCCAATCATCACTATGGAAGATTGTAGTGTAGCCTTCACTAGCCAATTGCCCTACTGAGATTAAGTTCCTTCTTAGGTCGGGAATATGCTTGACATCCTTCAGCTCCCAAACAGACCCATTCAACTTAATCTTCACTACACCTTTGTCAATAATAGCACATGGTTGGTCATCACCAAGATATATCTTTCCAAGGTTTTCGGGGACATATTTCTTGAAGAATTCTTTCTATGAAGTATCATGGAATGATGCTCTAGAGTCTAACACCCAAGATTCTTCCTTGCTCTTCAAAAAACATATCAATTCGTCATCTTCTCCTGAGGTGGAAGTAACATTTGCCTTTGCCTTCACTTGTTTGTCCTTCGGTGCACTTTTGCACTGATTTTTGTAGTGCTCGTTTCTTCCACAATTCCAACACTCGATAGTCTTCAAGTTTTGGGAATTATTAGGATTCCTGGATTTGGACCTCATGTCCTTTGATCTACCTCAGTTCCATTCCCTTTGGTTGAATTTATTCCTCTTGACTCTGTATGTAAAACTGAAAAAGTTGACGATTCACCTGACTCTCTACGTCAGATCTCTTCATTGAGAACCACATCACGAACATCGTCAAATTTCAACTTATTACTTCCTAACGAGCTACTCACAGTTATGATAGTAGCATTCCAACTTTCTGGTAAAGAAGACAAAAGTATCAATGCTTTTACTTCTTCATCGAATTCAATTTCCACTGAACTCAACTCGGTTGTGACTATGTTGAGTTCATTGAGATGTTGAGCTACCAATGCGCCTTCTATCATCCATAAATTGAACAAACGCCTTATCGAGTGCACTTTGTTTGAGGTTGATGGCTTCTCATACATATTGGAGAGAGTTTCCATAAGACTCACTATGGTCTTTTCCTTTGCTATGTTGAAAGCAACATTACAGGATAACGTTAATCGAATAACTCTGAGGGCTTGTCTGTCTAGAAGATTCCAATCTTCTTCCTTAATAGCCTCTGGCTTCTTCCTTGAGAAAGGTTAATATAGATTTATTTGATATAGATAATCCTCTATTTCATTTTCCAAAACCCGAAATATGTGTCATCGAATTTCTCGAGTTTCACCCTTATTTCATCTACGACCATTGCTCCCACTCAAATATGACTTTCTCTGGATCGTTTCTAACTATTTCTACAAACCACCGTGTATTAGAACACCTCCGTCAACGAACAAATATCATCGACAAAATTTCACTATTCACGCGAATAGTAACCTTGTAGGAAATTGAGAAAAATCACCACCAAAAGCTCTGATACCAGTTGTTGGAAAATTACGCAAATTCCCGATAAGCCAGATTTATGAGAAAACAAGAATAGAAAAATAACACACAAATTTAATAACGGAGTTCGACCAATCTTGCTTACGTCTTCGGACCTACTGTAGATCTTTTTACTAAAAGAGGAGAAATTACACATGATGTTTACAACACTCATAACTCACAACCCACAACCCAATTACACCCAAGAATATTACTCTCAATTTTCTCTCACAAAAGCTTTTTTCTCAATTAGAATGAACACTTTAGATGATTAATTCATTACAATTACACATATATTTATAGAAAAATTCGCTCATTAAATTACTCCTTAAATTAATGGTTCCTTGAATTATTCCTTGAATTAAACTCCATGCTCATTGTTTTACTCCTTAAATTAAGGAGTTTTATTGCAATCTCCAACAAATATGTAACTGTTTCTTGCTTTGATTAGTTATAACCGACTCTTGCCAAAATGGAAATCTCACTTGTTGTAATTTTGTGATGGAGTGTAGAGTGGGATCCATGGGGTGTTCCTGATGATTATGAATGTGAGTTGATTGATAACGATGCTTCAGTTCCCAAGCATGTTCCTCTACACAGACCTGGCCCTCTACCTGAAGAGTTCCATTAAACATTGGAGACTCTTAAGTCTACCTAAAATGGAGATCCACCTACAATATCCTCTAGTGAGTCACACTTAAAGGAGTGAAGAACGACCTGGTTGTTGGTTTGTAAACTTGTTTACAAGCCCAAAGAAATCAATTTTTTTTTGAAATATTCTAGCTCATTTGAAGTCCAGCTCGTGGAAGCTTCTATGGTGATGATCTGAATTGATAAGGATACAACTCATGGTTGGTGAGTAGAAGAAAATCAATGGGTTAGGTAAGAAGATAAGTGTATGGTTTAGATTGTTTTGGTAGGTTTATATTGTATGACTTAGATTTATTAGTTGTTTCTATAAATACCTCTCAGTAACAATGTAATAATCAAGTTAAAGAAATCAGAAACAAAAAATTTAAGAGTTTCCCAGTGTTTCTGGAAAATTGTTCTTGAGTTTTAAGAAGTTTGATTCATAATATTCCAACAAAGTGGTATCAGAGCTATAATTGAAAATATAAATATACACTATTGTGTATCAAATCAAAGCTCTCGACGAGATAAATCTGACGCCGCAAGAATCATCCCGATCGGAATTCGAACTCGCCGTCACGATCCTCTGGAAGTTTCTGCCAGAAAGTGAGTTAACTCATTGAGTCAGCTGAGTTGGAGCCGAGTTGACCGAGTCATGAAGCCTGTTGACCGACCCGCCGAGACAGTTGAATAAAATTTGACTTTGATAGTTGACTTTACTGTTGACCAAAAATTCAGATTTTTCCCCGGAGTTCCTCCTAAGGTTTTTTGACGTTCTGAATCCATTTGTGCGATCAAAATTTACAAATTCTCACTATATTGAGATTTATGTCATCGTTTCAAGTCCCGACACTCAACAACGACAACTATGATAATTGGAGTATTAAGATGAAGGCTCTTTTGGGTGCACATGATGTGTGGGAAGTCGTAGAGAAAGGCTTAAGTGAGCCAGACGATGAAGCTATTCTAATGCAAGTGCAAAAAGAATCTTTGAAAGATTTGAGAAAGAGAGACAAGAAAGCTTTTTTTCTTATCTATCAAGCCTTAAATGATTATGGGTTTGAGAAGATTTTAGATGCAATATCTTCCAAAACAGCTTGGAATAAGCTTCAAATTTCTTTCAAAGGAGCCGAGAAAGTAAAGAAGGTTCGTCTCCAAACACTAAGAGGTGAGTTTGAATCTCTACATATGAAAGCTTCTGAATCTATTTCTGACTATTTCTCGAGAGTTATAGTTGTTTCTAATCAATTAAAAAGAAACGGTGAGATGTTAGAATAATGGAAAAGATACTTCGTTCATTAGATTCAAAATTTGAACACATCGTCGTGACGTTTGAGGAAAATAAGATTTGGAAGAAATGACTATTGATGAACTCAATGGGTCATTACAAGCATATGAAGAAAAGCATAAGAAAAAGCAAGGGATCATTGAGCAACTCTTCAAGATGCAATTCAAGGATAAGCATGAAAGCCAAGGCAATGACAGAAACCAATGTGGCCGAGGTAGAGGTAGAGGCCGTGGATGAGGTGGAAGCCACGGTCGTGGACGAGGTTGGAATTACAACAACAATTCCAACAACTTTGAGAGAGAAGAAAACTCAACACAAAGTCGAGGAAAAGGTAATATGAACTCAAGGTATGACAAATCTCAAGTTCAATGCTATAATTGTCAGAAATTTGAACATTATGCTTCAGAATGTAGAGCTCCCAATAACAGAGTAGATGAGAAAATCAACTACATAAAAGAGAAGACCGATGAGAAAGAAACTCTTTTTCTAGCACGGAAGGAAAGTGATAATAGTCAACCAAATGACTGGTATCATGACAGCGGTGCAAGTAACCATATGTGTGGAAGGAAAGACATGTTCGTGGAACTAGATGAGTCAGTAAGTGGAAATGTCTCATTTGGAGATGATTCAAACGTAGCAGTGAAAGGAAAAGGTAACATTCCTATTCGTTTGAAAGATGGGCAATATCAATTTATTTCCAATGTTTACTATGTCCCAAATATGAAAAGTAACATCTTAAGTTTAGGACAACTGTTAGAGAAAGGTTATGATATTCATATGAAGGATTGTAATCTTTCTATAAAAGATGATAAGAATAACCTCATTGCTAACGTGTCGATGTCAAAGAATAGAATGTTCTTGATCAACATACAAAATGACATTGGAAAGTGTCTGAAAGCCTGCTATAAAGATGCATTGTGGCTATGGCATCTTCGATTCGGACATCTCAATTTTGGAGGATTGGAGATGGTGTAGGGACTACCTTGCATTAATCATCCTAATCAACTTTGTGAAGGGTGCCTACTCGGGAAACAATTCAGAAAAAGCTTTTCAAAGGAGTTAGACTCAAGAGCCAAGAAGCCACACGAGCTAATCCATACTAATGTGTGCGGACCGATCAAGCCTACTTCTCTCGGTAACAGAAACTATTTTCTTCTTTTTATTGATGATTTTTCAAGAAAAACTTGGGTATATTTCTTGAAACAGAAATCAGAAGTTTTTGAAGTATTCAAGAGGTTCAAAGCTACAGTTGAGAGAGAAAGCGGTAGAAAAATCAAAGCCATGAGATCAGACCGAGGTGGAGAATTTACATCCAAGGAGTTTCAAGAGTTCTGTGAAGCAAATGGAATTCATAGATCTTTAACAGTGCCAAGATCCCCTCAACAGAATGGTGTAGCTCAAAGAAAGAACCGAATAATCCTCAATATGGCACGAAGCATGCTTAAAAGCAAGAAACTACCGAAAGAGTTTTGGGCAGAAGTAGTAGCATGTGCAGTTTACTTGTCAAATCGATCTCCAACAAGAAGTGTATGGGGAAATACACCGCAAGAGGCATGGATTGGAAGAAAGCTTGGTATTTCCCACCTAAGAGTCTTTGGAAGTATAGCTCATGTTCATGCACCGAATGAGAGAAGAACAAAGCTTGATGATAAAAGCGAGAGTTTTATCTTCATCGGTTATGATGCTAATTCAAATGGCTATAAGTTGTACAACCCACACAATAAGAAGATTGTGATTAGTCGAGATGTGGTATTTGAAGAAGAAAAAGAATGAGATTTTAAATCTCATGCAGATAACTTCAATTTCTTTCCTCAGTTTAAAGAAGATGAGCAGACAATGAGGGAGCAATCTGTTGAAATTCAACAAGAGCCAACGACTCCACCTACTTCACCAATGCCAACCACTCATGAAGATCCGTCATCATCTTCAAGTGGAAGTGAAAGAGCCGTGACACGTACACGAAATCTCCAAGATCTTTATGAGGTAACAGAACGACAAGATAATTGATGAGTGCTCAAAAAGCACTAAAATAACTATGATTTTATGCACATTAATTGATTAAAAATATATATATTTATATGTTTTATCATATATTTATATAAATTTGTCTTTTTCGGAATCACGGGTATTTTTATGGTTTTTCAGGTATTTTGGCTTAAAAACGCAACTTAAAGACTTAAAGAGAATTACTTGAAGCAATACATCACAAATATATCAATAAATAAATGGGGAAAGGTCAACAAACATGGAAAAATTGGACAAAATGGGTCAAAAAGGTCAAAACGGAGAAAATCGCACCCAGTTGCCCAGCCGCACGCCCCAGCGCCCATGCCCGCGCGCCGCTACTGTTCACGTGCGTCGAGCTGCGCACAGCGACAGTCCCCCCGTGCGCGCCCTGCGCACCCAGCAGCCCCTTCCGCGCACGCCGACGCCTTTTCACCCCATTTTTCACGTGCAGCCGCCCCATGACGTCATGCTGACGTCATTAATGACCTCAGCATTTCCATTACGCATTTTTACATTTTTTTAACATTTTTTTACTCATTTTTTCTCTCCATCCTCACCTATAAATACCCCCTTCCCTTCACTTCAAAACACACAAAAAAAATACACTTCTCTCTTCTTTCTTTCTCTCATTTCATAGTTTTGAAGCTTTTCTTAGTTTATTTCTTAGTTTTGAAGCTTTTCTTAGTTTCTTTCTTAGTTTTTAGTTAAATTCTCTTAGTTTTAGAGTTCTTCTCTTTTTGAGAGGAACTAGTTATGTTTTTTTGTAATAATTTAGCTTTTTGATTCAATAAATGGAAGTGCAAATTCCGCTTGGAGGTTTTCCGGCAACGGGAATAGCGTCGAAGTTCTGTAAGGATTTTATTTTCTTTACAGTTATTTTTATGCTTTATTCTTACATGTTATATTTAATTTGTCTGTGATTAAATTTAACTGTGCTGGCTGTTTATAAACATGATGTAATAATAACGTTGTTATGCTTGCGAAATATTAAATAGGTAAAAATTTCTAAAATGAATTGATTTTATTTTTATTCAAGATTTTATATTAAGAATGTTAGAGAGAAATATATTATTTTTCATTACAAACTTAAATCTGAAAATTAGATTTTAAGGTTTAGTTATCCGGTTTAATTTAGAGTAGTGCTCTTTTATTTGTTGGTACAATCGCCCGGTAGTTAGAGTGAAACTCTATTTCAAAAGTTTTTATAAGAATTATTATGTGAAAATGTATTGACAACATGTTTTCAATAGTGGTTTTAAAACTTGAAAGTTAGTACTCGGATAATTAAATTCTTATGTTTAATTTGGACACCTTGAATAAAGTTTAAACTGTCTAACCCCACCAAAGGTGGCATTTAAATGGTTCATTTTCAAATCTCTTAGAAAAAGGAATTAATTTAATTAACCAAATTAGTTATCAACCCCACCCATAGGTGTTAATTGATTTGTTTAGTTAACAAAGAATATCTAACCCCACCAAAGGTGGTATTTATATAAAAAAGAGAGAATCAATAAAATATCAATTTATATCTTTAATAACCTAGATAATATGAGCAAGCATAATTAATTTAGTTATTATATCCATAAATACTCCACTAATATAAATGATAAAATTTGCATAAATATTTATTGAACCTGTATCTATGTTTATTTTTAGATAAATATTTATTGAATTTGTATCTATATTCATTTTTATGTTATTAGATTATATTTATTAATCTGTATATATGTTTATTTTTATGTTATTAGATTAGGAACACAAAAACCAAACTATCGTGACAGGATGTTTAGGATTTAATTTCGTTTTTAAAAGTTTGAATAATAAATTAAAAACCACATACATTCCTTCCTTACATCGACCTTGGGAGTATAATTAACATTTTCTACGAAATGATTCGTGCACTTGCGAGAGTTTTATAAATATTAAAACCAAAGTATTGGAAAGAATCGGCGATGCCGGTTTTCGCTCATCAAGTTTTTGGCGCCATTGTTGGGGAAGTAATAGCGTTTTTAAATTATTTATTAAAATTTTAAAAAAAATTTGTGCTGTAAATAATTGTGATTTTTTTAATAATAAAAAAATAATAATCAAATTTCAAAATTCATAAGAAATAAAAAAAATAAAAAATAAAATAAAATAAAATAATTTTTTTTTAATAGTAAAAATAATTTGAAATTTGAATAAAAAAATTTACCGTTCATGAATAGTAAAAAAAACAAAAAATTTCAAAAATTAAAATTTCAAAAATTTTAAGTTAAATATAGCGTGAATAGTAAAATAAAATTACCGTTCATGAATAGTAAAAAAAATTAAAAAAATTAAAATTTCAAAATTTTTAAGTTAATAAGAAATAATATAGCGTGATTATGTTATTTAAAAAAAAATAGAATAAAAATAAAATAAAATAAAAAATAAAAATAAAAAATAAATTTATTTTTAGGGTTTAACTAGTTTTGTTTAGTGTTTTGTATTACATACCATGTAAATTTTCTCTAAATTTTTTTATTTTGTTGACAGGAGTTTTAAATTTACGTTTACAATAATCTATGCGTGGTAGGAGATCCTTAGGAAACCCCCTTACACCATATGTAAATAATATTCATAAATTTAAACAAGTGTCAACAAAACTGGATTCCACCCATCAACATGTTTTTGAGCCAAACATAGAACCAAGTCTTAATCCTTTACTAGAATCGAAAGAAATGGAAGAAAACCAACATGTTAGGGAGACCATTATGAAGGAGTTTGCAAGACCGGTGATTGGCACGGCAATTGCCGCTATCTAGTTGGGTGAGGCTGCTCGGAATTATGACCTAAAAATATTCATTTTTCTATGCTTCCTTCCTTTTATGGGCTACCTAATGAAGATTCTTTTTCCTTCATGAGAGATTTCTATGCTACGGTCCAAACATTCCCCCTCGGTATTCTAAACGAGGATCAACTTAGAATGAGATGTTTCCCCTACACCTTAAAGGATAAGGCCAAAGCTTGGTTGATGTCACTTCCCCAGGTTCTCTGATGACATGGGGTAACATTTACAATAAATTCATGGGAAAATTCTATTCCCACCAAAAAACATCAGAGTTGAGAGGAAAGATTGCTACTTTCTCTGAGATGGAAGGAGAACCATTGCATGAAGCTTGGGATAGGTTCAAAATGTTTCTCACTCAATGTCCCCATCACAGCTTTCCCCTGCAGTTGCAGAACCAATTCTTTTACGATGGACTTACACAACAATGTCAGTTCATTGTCGACAACGCTGTAGGAGGAGCAATAGAAGAAAAGACTGCCTCAGAGACGTATAACCTCTTTGAGATGTTGGGTGCTAATTCCCAACAGAAAAGCTCCCGAGTGAGAAAAGCTGGAGTTCATGAAATCAACTCCAGTAATGAAGTTCAACAACAACTTGTTCAACTGACCAAGCAAGTTGCCCTTCTCACTACATAAACCAACACCAATAATGAACAATATGGTTTGTATAGCAACATGGGACATGGTACTGAAGCATGTCCATATCCTGTCCATATCAAGGAGAAACAACAACTGGACCTGAATAGGTTAATGTGTTGGGAGCATATCAACAGAGACCAAGGTTTGACCCCAATTCAAATACCTATAATCCTGGGTGGAGAAGTCATCCAAATTTCTCCTGGAGGCAAAACAACCCTCCTTTCACTCAAAGCTCAAACCAGGCAGGCCAGCAATTCCACCCACCTATTCCAAGAAGCATTCCCAATAAACCAACCCTGGAGGACAACTTGAATTCTTTTATTCAAGTTTGTAGGGATAACCAATCAACGGTTGGACTCTGTGGAAGCTTCTATCAAAAAGGTGGAAGTTCAAGTAGAACAGTTAGTTGAACATTTGCAAAAACAAAGCAAAGACTAATTTGATAGTCAAATGAATTCAATGAAGATGAGACATTGAGTTTTTCATTCTGCAATCTCCAAGCAACGTCTTACTAGAAGACGATAAATTTTAGTCCTACATGGGAGGTCACCCATTATTGTATTTTCCTTTGTTTTAGTTTTATTTTGCGTGTAATAAAATTCAAATGAAATAAATTCGTTTGTTTCAAAAATTGTGTCCATTCGTTAAAATTAAAAAAAAAACAAAACAAAACAAAAAAATTTAGGTTCCTTGCACCTTTTTGCTTTAAGCCTTTACGTTTTATCAAGTTATAAATATTTCTTAGAGATATCTACTATTGTTTTTTAAGAGCAAAATGTTGATACACAATAGGAGAAGGATCATTTTCAACTACAAACAACCATGGGAGATGCTGAAGATAGGCGGAAAAAGATGAAAGACTATACAATGCCAATCATTGGCAATGTAACTTCTGGCATCCAATTACAAGAGGCTGCAAGGAATTAAGAATTGAAAAAGATTCATTATTCTTTGTTGCCTTCCTTTTACGGTATCCCTAATGAAGACCCTTTGCATTTCATTCGAGAATTCTATACTATTGTCCAAACCTTTCCACTACATGAAATTAATGAAGATCAACTTAGGATGAGGTGTTTTCCTTACACCCTCAAAGATAAAGCTTGGTCATGGTTCATTACTCTACAGTCAGGTTCTCTTAAAACTTGGGAGGCAGTCTATGAAATTTTTATGGGTAGGTTCTATTCCCATCAAAAGACTGTTGATCTAAGAACAAAGATAGCAACATTTTCTCAAATGTATGAAGAGCCCTTTCATGAAGCTTGGGAACGATTCAAACTCCTTTTCATTCAATGTCAAAATCATAGCTTTCCATTACAGCTACAAAACCAATTCTTTTATGATGGATTGACACTGCAGAATCAATACATGGTTGATAATGCTGCTGGAGGTGCTGTAGGAGAAAAAACCGCAGAGGAAACCTATAATCTTTATGAGCTATTGGGTTCTAATTCCCAACAAAGAGGTGGTAGAAGGAAAGCAAGGGTCAATGAAGTTGGCTCTGATAATGAGATAACCTTGCAACTTGCTGAATTGACTAAACAAGTGCAATTTCTCACTACCCACCAAATTTCAAATCAAGAGGTATGTAAAGTGTGTTGTTCAATTGGGCATGGTACTCATAATTGTTCATATACTTGTGATTCTAGTGTCGATTCCATAGAGGAAGTCCAATCTTTTCAAAGGTATCATCCAAACACCTATAATCACCCAACCTACACCCAATATCCAACACTAAGGTCGGATAACAACCACCCTTACCCACCAAGCCAATCTTTTAAGCCAACCTTAGAAGATAGCTTGAATGCTTTTATTCAAGTTAGTCGTGACAACCAATTGATGACTAATCAAAGGTTGAACACCATGGAGGCTTCGGTTAAAAGAATTGAATCTAAAGTTGGGCAACTGGCTGAACAAATGCAAAAGAAAGAACCAGGAAAGTTGTCCAGTCAACCAGAACAAGCAAAGGATGTAAGAACCCTTCGAAGTGGTAAGGTAGTCAATACCAGTTTACCTGAAATCTCTAACAATCTACCTTGTAGTTCAGGTAACAAAGAAGGTGATATTCTAATCTCACAAAAAGGAGAAACAAGTGTTAAACTTAACAAGCCTTCTGAAAAACTCATTGGGGGGTCATCTGACACCCCCAAAATTCAAAAGACAACAGAACCACACCAGATGCAAGTACCTTTTCCACACCGGTTAAAAGAATCCAAACAAGATAAGCAATTCTATGATCTTTTTAATATGCTCTCTAAAGTAAATATCAATTTACCATTATTAGAAGTGATCATGAATGTGCCCTCATATGCCAAGTTTTTCAAAGAGTTGAACACTAAGAAAAGGAGGTATGAACTGAATGAACGAGTAGTAGTATCAGAAATTTCTAGCGCTGTACTTCAGCACAAACTACCCCCTAAGTTGAAAGACCCTGGAAGTTTTATTATAAATATAACTATGGAGGATAGGAAGGTTGCTAAAGCAATGCTTGATTTAGGTGCTAGTATAAATTTGATGCCCTACTCTATATTCTTACAGCTCAATCTAGGGGATTTAAAACCCACAACTATGTCCCTTCAACTTGCAGATAGATCTCTTAAATATCCAGAGGGAATAGTTGAGGATGTGTTGGTACAGGTAGACAAACTGATAATACCTGTTGACTTTGTGGTTCTGGATATGCAAGAAAATCCAGCATTGGATAGAGAGCACACAATATTGCTTGGTAGACCATTTATGGCAACTACTAAAACTATTATTGATGTCCAAGATGGAAATTTGACAATGACAGTCTTAGGAGAGACTGTTCATTTTAAAGTTTTTGATTCTTCACATTTTCCTTCTATTTCTGCCATCGATGAAATATTCGATGTTGACCCTTTGGATAATCTTGTCCAAAGCACCTTTTTCCAAACCAGGATAGAAGACAAGCTTGAAACTGTTCTTACACTTGAAAAGGTCGAAGAAGATTTAGATGAGGAAATTAAGGGGTACCTTAAACAACTAGACAATGATGAAGTCATGACAAAATCTAGTACACTTTTAAATCTACCAAGTTCTTCATCTAGTAAAGAGGCCAATCCACTTGAACTTGAACTCAAAGACTTACCTGAGCACTTAAAATATGTGTTTTTGGGAGAAGGAGAAACTTATCCGGTGATAATTTCTTCAACCTTGACCAAACCACAAGAAAAGAAACTCATCAAAGTGCTTAAACAGTTTAAGAAATCTATAGGTTGGAGTATAGGGGATATAAGAGGCATTAGTCCAACAATGTGTATGCACAAGATCAACTTGGAGGATGGTGCTAAACCTGTACGAGAGGCCCAAAGAAGACTAAACTCAAATATGCAAGAGGTAGTTAAAAAAGAAATTCTTAAATTATTAGAAGAAAGGATTATCTATCCTATTGCGGATAGTAAGTGGGTTAGTCCAGTGCATGTGGTACCAAAGAAATCTGGGATAACTGTTGTTAAAAATGACAAAAGTGAATTAGTACCCACTAGAATAATCACTGGATGAAGAATGTGTATAGATTTTAGGAAACTAAATTTATATACGAAAAAGGATCACTTTCCTCTTCCATTCATTGATCAAATGTTGGAAAGATTAGCTGAGTACGAATTTTACTGTTTTTTGGATGGATTGTCTGGATATTATCAAGTACCCATAGCACCAGAAGATCAAGAAAAGACCACATTTACATGTCCTTTTGGGACATTTGCTTTTCGCAGAATGCCATTTGGGTTATGCAATGCCCCTACCACTTTCCAGAGATGCATGATATCTATTTTCTCGGACATGGTGGAAAAGTTCATTGAGATTTTCATGGACGATTTCTCTGTCTTTGGGAACTCATTTGATGATTGCTTACATAAATTGACTTTGGTTTTAGAAAGATGCATTGAATGCAATCTCACCCTTAGTTGGGAGAAAATTCATTTTATGGTTCAACAAGGGATAGTTTTAGGACATATAATTTCAAACAAGGGTATTGAAGTTGATAAGGAAAAAGTTGAATTGATATCCAAACTACCTCCCCCTACATATGTGAAGGGGATAAGAAGCTTCTTAGAACATGCAGGATTTTACAGACGATTTATTAAAGATTTCTCTAAAATAAGTCGTCCCTTATGTAACTTTCTATCCAAAGATGCTTATTTTGATTTCAACAATGACTGCCTTATTTCCTTTAATACCTTGAAAGATAAACTAACATCTACCCCTGTTATTATGGCACCAAACTGATCTTTACCTTTCGAAATAATGTGTGACGCTTCTGATTATGCTATAGGAGCAGTCCTGGGACAAAGAGTGGATAAGTGTTTGCATGTCATCTACTATGCTAGCAAAACACTCAATGATGCCCAAATGAATTATACCACCACTGAAAAGGAATTCTTGGCTATAGTGTTTTCTTTAGAAAAATTTCGGTCTTATTTAGTAGGATCTAAAGTGATTGTGCATTTTGATCATGCTACTTTAAGATACCTATTAAGTAAACCAAATGCCAAGCCAAGATTAATCAGGTGGGTCTTACTCTTACAAGAATTTGACCTAGAAATCAAGGATAAGAAAGGCAGTGAAAACTTAGTAGCTGACCATTTGTCTAGGTTGATTTCTGACTTCAATTCTCTTAAAGATGAGAGTAATGAAGATATAGTTGAAACCTTTCTTGATGAACAGTTATTTTTCATAGGTCCGAACCCATGGTATGCTGATATTGTAAACTATCTTGCCACTGGTGTTTTGCGACCTAACACTTCATATCAGGACAAGAAAAGGTTTTTTAAAACTATTAAGGACTATTTCTGGGATGACCCTTATTTATACAAGATTGGTCAAGATCAAGTCATCCGGAGATGTGTACCTGAAGAAGAACATAAGAGCATTCTAACTTTTTGTCATGAACTTCATTGTGGGGGTCATTTTGGTGGTGAAAAGACAGCCCGTAAGGTATTACAGTCTGGATTCTTTTGGCCTACTCTTTTTAAAGATGCTCATATGTTTTGTGCACAATGTGATAGATGTCAAAGAACAGGAAACATAAGCAAAAGAGATGAAATGCCTTTGACATCTAATTTAGTTGTTGAACTCTTTGATGTATGGGGGATTGACTTTATGGGTCCTTTTCCCCCATCTAATGGTTTTCAATATATTTTGGTTGTTGTGGATTATGTATCCAAGTGGGTAGAAGCTATCCCCACCAAAACCAATGATGCTAATGTTGTTATGAAATTCTTGAAAGATTTAATATTCAGCAGGTTCGGAACGCCTAGAGCTATAATAAGTGATGGAGGTAGCCATTTTTGTAACAAACTCTTTGATGGAGTACTAAACAAGTACAACATCACACATAAAGTAGCTACTCCATATCATCCTCAAACTTCCGGTTTAGTGGAAGTAAGTAATAGGAAAATTAAGGGAATATTGGAACGCACTGTGCGTCCTTCAAGGAAAGATTGGGCATTTAAGTTAAATGATGTCTTATGGGCATACCGCACCGCTTACAAAACACCTATTGGGATGAGCCCTTACCGGTTAATCTTTGGGAAAGTGTGCCACCTTCCAGTTGAACTTGAACACAAGGCTTACTGGGCAATTAAAGAGTTAAACATGGATTTAAATAAAGCAGGTGAAAAACGATTACTCCAGCTTCATGAGTTGGAAGAAATTAGGAATGAAGCCTATGAGAATGCCAAATTATACAAAGAGCGTACTAAGCGCTATCATGACAAGAGGCTAGTTCCTAAGACTCTTCACCCTGGAATGAAAGTTCTTTTATTTAACTCTTGTTTGAGATTGTTTCCAGGAAAGCTGAGATCAAGATGGGATGGACCATTCAAAATAGTTCAGGTATTTGAACATGGAGTATTAGAACTATTGGACTCCAAGACACAAAAAACGTTCAAAGTCAATGGCCATCGTGTCAAGCCTTATTTAGAAGAACCAAACAACATTGCTGAAATGGATTACATTTGGCTGAGTAACCCTTAGCACCAAAAAGATACGTCTTGCTAAGACGTTAAACTAAGCGCTGGATGGGAGGCAACCCATCATTTTTAGGTAATTTTTTGTTATTTGTTTTATTTACTTAATTTTATTGTTTATTTTAGTTTAATTATATGTGAATAATTTTTAAAATAGTTAAAACTAAAAATATTGGTTGAGATGTTAGAAGTTTACAGCGATCTGTCTGTATACACTTTAATAATGAATATGATGGATGCACCTGCATTTCTCCATTACTACTTACATATTCTCAGGAAATAGGTAATCTTTCTTCTCTTTTTTCTTTAATTTATAGTTGTTACATTGAGAACAATGTAAGTTCTAGGTTGGGGGTGGTGAAAAATTACCATGCTTAATTAAAAAAAAAGATTTAACAATTTAAAATTTAAAAAAAAAAATTCTCACAAAAATTTATCATTTCTTTAAATCAAATTTAAGTAAATAGTTAAGTCTTTTGTACTGTTAGATTAATTTTTGAAAACATATCATGAAATATTTTGTAATTATTTTTGATAATTAGTTAGTTTTTGTCATAACTAGTATTTCTTGATAAAATGTAGAAATTATATTAAACCCAAAATCGGTGTCTATGAATTTTTTTTTAGTGAAGACTACCCTTGTGAGATATAATTTGAGCCTAATTTCTTTTATTCAGAGTGAAATATATATTTTTTCTACTCCAAACACATTTCTTATCTATTCAAATTTTTAGATGATCTCTATAGGTATTAGCATTGAATGTATGAATTTTTTCTCATCTTAATAGAGTATCATATATTTTTATTATTATTTTTGCTTAGATTAAATGATTTGAGTAGAAATTGATAGTATATGCTTATATCTCATTTATGCATGACTGCTACAAAAACAAAAAGACATATCTGGGGTTACCTAAACCAAACAGAAAAGCCACAAAATTAACCACTCACCAAAATCCTAAAAAAATGAACAATCTGTACATGGGTTGACTCTCTAAAAAAATACATATATTGAAAAATATCTACAGAAAAAAAATAGAGAGATAAAAAATATATATAGTATCATCTACATACTATGACCCACGTTGCCTACAAAGTTGTGAGTACATGCTAATTACAAAAAGATATAGGAAGTAAATTCCCTAAAAAGTCATTGCAATTTCTTCATTTGTAAAAAGCATATATCTTGAAATTCTTTCTTAATGAGTTTGATTTATGCATGAAAATAATTTTTATATATGATATCTTTATAATTTATACATTCGATTCCTTTCATGAGATCAATGTTAAAATAACACTTTGAGCCTTTATTCTTTATACATATGCGAACATATTAGTTCATTTCTATACATCAACTCTTTCGCATATAAATTAGTATGAATGTTTGAACCCATAGGATTCAGTGTTTTGAGAGTATTGACTTGTGAGGAATAGAGTTGAAGCGAATTCTGATTCATGACACTGAAATTGGGTAAAATTAAATTGATACATTTTTGATAGGAAATATGAAAATGATTTTCGACTAATTATTATAATAAAATCATGATTGTTTAAAGAGATTAAAATAACTTATGCTTGAGATTTTAATTATGATCTTAAAAGAGATTTAAAAAGTATGAGACATTTTTGTGATATGATTGTTTTATTTTATTCTTAAATTAATTTTTGATATTGTTGTAATTTTAGTTTTTGATTTGATTGTTTTTATTTTTACAATTAGTTCAATGTTTGTGGGTATCATTACTGAAAACCATCATGAGACTCAAACTCGTCCACTAGGGAAACCTAGGGGTTTAAAGGCTTGTTGCATAGGCTAAATACAACCGTTTCAATCCACGAAAGTGATTTAGGATAGTTTAATTTTTAGTTTTTATCGCTTCTCTTGCTAAGGGACTAGCAAGAAGCTGGTTGAGGGTTGTGATGAATGCTCAAAAAGAACTAAAATAACTATGATTTTATGCACATTAATTGATTAAAAATATATATATTTATATGTTTTATCATATATTTATATAAATTTGTCTTTTTCGGAATCACGGGTATTTTTATTGTTTTTCAGGTATTTTGGCTTAAAAACGCAACTTAAAGACTTAAAGAGGAATACTTAAAGCAATACATCACAAATATATCAATAAATAAATGGGGAAAGGTCAACAAACATGGAAAAATTGGACAAAATGTGTCAAAAAGGTCAAAAATATCAAAAAGGAGAAAATCGCACCCACCTGCCCAACCGCACGCCCCAGCGCCCATGCCCGGGCGCGCCTCAGCGCGCGGCTACTGTTCACGCGTGCCGAGCTATGCGCAGCGACAGCCCCCCCGCGCGCGCCGACACCTTTTCACCCCATTTTTCACGTGCAGCCGCCCCCATGACGTCATGCTGACGTCATTAATGACCTCAGCATTTCCATTACGCGTTTTTACATTTTTTTAACATTTTTTTTGCTCATTTTTTCTCTCCATCCTCACCTATAAATACCCCCTTCCCTTCACTTCAAAACACACAAAAAAAATACACTTCTCTCTTCTTTCTTTCTCTCATTTCATAGTTTTGAAGCTTTTCTTAGTTTATTTCTTAGTTTTGAAGCTTTTCTTAGTTTCTTTCTTAGTTTTTAGTTAAATTCTCTTAGTTTTAGATTTCTTCTCTTTTTGAGAGGAACTAGTTATGTTTTTTTGTAATAATTTAGCTTTTTGATTCAATAAATGGAAGTACAAATTCCGCTTGGAGGTTTTCCGGCAACGGGAATAGCGTCGAAGTTCTGTAAGGATTTTATTTTCTTTACAGTTATTTTTATGCTTTATTCTTACATGTTATATTTAATTTGTCTGTGATTAAATTTAACTGTGCTGGCTGTTTATAAACATGATGTAATAATAACGTTGTTATGCTTGCGAAATATTAAATAGGTAAAAATTTCTAAAATGAATTGATTTTATTTTTATTCAAGATTTTATATTAAGAATGTTAGAGAGAAATATATTATTTTTCATTACAAACTTAAATCTGAAAATTAGATTTTAAGGTTTAGTTATCCGGTTTAATTTAGAGTAGTGCTCTTTTATTTGTTGGTACAATCGCCCGGTAGTTAGAGTGAAACTCTATTTCAAAAGTTTTTATAAGAATTATTATGTGAAAATGTATTGACAACATGTTTTCAATAGTGGTTTTAAAACTTGAAAGTTAGTACTCGGATAATTAAATTCTTATGTTTAATTTGGACACCTTGAATAAAGTTTAAACTGTCTAACCCCACCAAAGGTGGCATTTAAATGGTTCATTTTCAAATCTCTTAGAAAAAGGAATTAATTTAATTAACCAAATTAGTTATCAACCTCACCTATAGGTGTTAATTGATTTGTTTAGTTAACAAAGAATATCTAACCCCACCAAAGGTGGTATTTATATAAAAAAGAGAGAATCAATAAAATATCAATTTATATCTTTAATAACCTAGATAATATGAGCAAGCATAATTAATTTAGTTATTATATCCATAAATACTCCACTAATATAAATGATAAAATTTGCATAAATATTTATTGAACCTGTATCTATGTTTATTTTTAGATAAATATTTATTGAATTTGTATCTATATTCATTTTTATGTTATTAGATTATATTTATTAATCTGTATATATGTTTATTTTTATGTTATTAGATTAGGAACACAAAAACCAAACTATCGTGACAGGATGTTTAGGATTTAATTTCGTTTTTAAAAGTTTGAATAATAAATTAAAAACCACATACATTCCTTCCTTAGATCGACCTTGGGAGTATACTTATCATTTTCTACGAAATTTTTCGTGCACTTGCGAGAGTTTTATAAATATTAAAACCAAAGTATTGGCAAGAATCGGCGATGCCGGTTTTCGCTCATCAATAATCTTACCTTATTTTGTCTCTTTGTTGATTATGAACCAGTGAGCTTTCAAGAAGAAGTACAAGAGAAGAAGTGGAGAGATGCGATAGACGAAGAAATCAATGCAATAGAGAAGAATGACACATGGGAACCTGTTTCACTTCCCAAAGGGCATAAGGCAATAGGTGTCAAATGGGTGTACAAGACAAAGAGGAATGCTAAGGGAGAGATTGAAAGGCACAAGGCAAGACTAGTAGCAAAAGGATATAGTCAAAAGGCTAAAATTGACTATGATGAGGTATTTGTTCCTGTTGCTCGATTAGAAACTATAAGATTAATCATTTCTTTGGCAGCTCAAAATAAGTGGAAGATACATCAAATGGATGTAAAATCTGCTTTTCTAAACGGAGTCCTTGAAGAAGAAGTCTACAATAAGAAACCATCAGGCTATGAAGCAAAAGGTCACAAAGACAAGGTATTGAAGTTGAAGAAAGCTCTTTATGGGTTAAAGCAAGAACCAAGAGCATGGAATAACCGCATCGACAAGTACTTTCTAGAGAACAACTTCACCAAGTGTCCCTATGAATATTCACTCTACGTCAAGATTGAAGATGACGATATTCTAATCGTTTGTCTATACGTAGATGATCTCATCTTCACTAGAAGTAATCCGAAGCTATTTGAAGATTTTAAGAAGGTGATGACCCGAGAGTTCGAAATGACAGATATCGGGTCAATGGCATACTACCTTGGAATTGAAGTGAGGCAAAAGGAAAAATGCATATTCATCTCTCAAGAAAGCTATGCAAGAGAGATACTAAAGAAGTTCAAAATGAACGATTCCAAGCCGATCAACACACCAGTGGAATGTGGAATCAAACTATCCAAGCATGAAGATGGTGAAAGTGTGGATCCAACATTTTTCAAACGTTTAGTTGGAATTCTGTGTTATCTCATATGCACAAGGCCTGACATCATGTATGTCGTTGGATTGATTAGTCGTTATATGGAGAAACCGAAAATCACCCATTTCAAAGCTGCAAAAAGAATCCTACGCTATCTAAAAGGTACAATTAATTTTAACTTGTTTTATTCAGCTTCTAATGATTACAAGCTTGTTGGATATAGTGATAGTGATTTTGGTGGAGATATGGACGATTGAAAAAGCATTTCCGGATTTGTGTTTTTCATAGGAGATACTACTTTTACATGGATGTCGAAAAAGCAACCGATTGTCACCTTGTCTAGCTGTGAAGCAGAATATGTAGCAACTACCTCATGTATTTGCCATGCAATTTGGCTGAGAAACTTGTTAAAGGAGCTAAGTATGACACAAGAAGAGCCAACCAAAATTTGTGTCGATAACAAGTCAACCATTGCCTTAGCCAAAAATCATGTTTTCCATAATCGAAGTAAACACATAGATACTCGATATCATTACATCAGGGAGTGCATCACAAGAAAGGATGTACAACTCAAGTATGTAAAATCACAAGATCAAATTGCCGACATCTTCACTAAACCGCTCAAGCAAGAAGATTTTTTCAGATTGAGAAATTTGCTCGGTATCATAAAACAAGTTTAAGGGGGAGTGTTGGTTTGTAAACTTGTTTACAAGCCCAAAGAAATAAAAAAAACTTTGAAATATTCTAGCCCATTGAAGTCCACCTCATGGAAGCTTCTATAGTGATGATCTGGATTGATAAGGATACAGCTCATGGTTGGTGGGAAGAAGAAAATCAATGAGTTAGGTAAGAAGATAAGCGTATGGTTTAGAATATTTTTGTAGGTTTATATTGTATGACTTAGATTTATTAGTTGTTTCTATAAATACCTCTTAATAACAATATAATAATCAAGTTAAAGAAATCAAAAACAAAAACTTTAAGAGTTTCTCAATGTTTCTGGAAAATTATTCTTTAGTATTCTTGAGTTTTGAGAGATTTGATTCATAATATTCCAACACTGGTGTGGTCTTGGGAACGGTTTTCAACCTCTGTTAATTTTATTTTGCCGTCAGTCTATTTGCTATGTTGAATATAATTTCGTTGATGGGATGAAAAATTAAGCCTTCAATAATCTAATCGACGGTACACCATGAAGTTAGGTATTTTCATGAATCCTGTTACTACATTTTGTATCAGAATTGATAAAAGAAAAGAAAATGTATATTTTTCTAGCTAGCACCTTTTAATTTCATCGAGACATGTAATACAAATACAAGTAAACAATTATATTGACGAACTATTCAAATTTTCTTATTCTCTTCTTCGAAGCTGTTTCATTGCAGGATGAATGCATATATAAGCCATTTTGATTGATTCTAGACCTCTTGAACTATTGGGGATCTGCAAAGAACCATCTATCCTTTTTGTTTTTTGAGTAAACCCATGCATCGTTTTACATATAATTACAACGAAAGTAGTAATTTGTGGCATTTAGTATTTTAAATTCTAAGTGATTTTCATATATTTCTTTTAAGTTTGAAAAAAAATCAATTAAAGTTAAATTATATTATTTTAATGTTATTATATTAAAATATTATTATTTTTATATTAAATAATTAAAACACGAGTTGTTACAATAAATAAGAAAAATTTAGAGAACAATTGTTTAAATATTTTATGATTATTGTATGTTGCTGCGCCAAATTTTGCCATTTTATTCTGACTAAAGTTTGTATACGATCTCTAAATTGTATAATTTTTATACCTGCGTTCCACTTTATTAAAACTTTATTAAAATCAAGCAACTATGAAAGTGGAGGGATAATATTTGTCTTTTTTTTATTGATTTAATACAATAGGAAAAAATATATGAATAGTATGTAAAGATAAAAATAAAAAATGATTTAACGTTATATTGCTGTAATTTAGAATGTATATAAACAATCTTATTTATAAGGTTGTAACAAGTGTAGTACAAGTGAAATAATACAAGTGTAGTACAAGTTTAATATAAGTGAAATAGTATAAGTATAGTACAAGTAAAATAATACAAGTGAAGTATAAGATTAATATAAGTGAATTACAATATCAAATATAACTTAACATCTCTCCTGAAACTCAAGAAGAAAGAGAAATAATTAACTTGAGTTTGGAAACTAATTCTTGAAATCTGTCTGGTATATGAGATTTGGTGAAGATGTCATTTGTTTGATTTGTGAATGATATTGATTTGAGACAAATAGTATTTTGAAGAACATGTTGACGAACAAAATGTAAATCAATCTCGATATGTTTTGTTCGTTCATGAAATACATTATTGTGAGGAATCTAAATAGTACTATGATTGTCACAATATATGATAGTTGTAGTTGATTAGAGAACACCTATATCAGCAAGTAGATAACGGAGTCAAAGAAGTTCTTGAGTGGTGTCAGCAAGAGCGCAATATTCAGCTTCAGTATTGGATCGAGAAATGAGAGATTTTTTCTTGCTTCACCAAGATATGAGAGAGTTTCCAAGAAGGAAACAATATCCAGTGGTAGAGCGATGATCAGTTGGGTCACCTGCCCAGACAACATCAGAGTAGGCGGAAAGAAGAATATTAGACTTGTTAGAGAAGTGAAGATTGTGAAACATTGTGCCTTTGATGTAGCGGAGAATACGAAGAACCAAGTATATTGGGTAGATCATAAAGCAGACATGAATTGACTAACTAGATGAACAACATAGGCAATGTCAGGATGAGTGACTATGAGATAAAAAAGATTGCCAACTAGTTTTCTGTATAATGTGGCATTTGAGAGAATAGTATCATCTAATAGAGTAAGTTTGATATTGGTTTCTAGAGGTGTTGATGCAATTTTGCAATCAGTAAGGCCAACCTGATTAAGAATATTGGAAGAGTACTTTGCTTGAGAGAGATAGTATTCTTGAGAATCAGATGAGATTTCTAGGCCCAAGAAGTAGTGGAGACGACCAAGGTCTTTCATTTCAAATGATGGCTCAGAAACTACTTTAGATCAATAATGCCATTAGAGTCATTCCCTGTTATGATCATATCATCTACATAAATTAGTAAAAGTGTTATACCAGTGGGAGTCTTCTGAATAAAGAGGCCAAATTCATAAGAACTAGAAGTGAAGCCAAAGTCATTAAGTGTAGAGCTGAATTTGGCAAACCAAGCCCGATGAGCTTGTTTGAGGCCATAGAGAGCACGATGAAGTCTACATACTTGATGAGGTGAATGAGTGTATCCAGGAGGAGGTTTTATATAAACATCCTCGGTTATGTCTCCATTAAGAAAAGAATTTTTTACATCCATTTGAAACATGTTCCAGTTTTGAGTAGCAACAACAACAATGATACTACGAATAGAGGTTAGGTGAGTTATAGGTGCAAAATTTTCTTCATAGTCAATTCCACATTCCTATGTAAAACCCTTTGTAACCAGACGAGCTTTATATCGTTCCACAGACCCATATGAATGAGTTTTGATTTTTAAAATCCACTTACAACCAATCATAGATTTATTAGATGGAAGTTCAATAAGATTTCATGTATGTGCTTTTGTTAATACCTGTAATTCATCTGTCATAGCTTGCTGCCAATGAGGGTTAGAACTAGCTTTTCTATAGTTTTGGGGTTCATGATGAGACAAAATAGTAGAGAAACATTGGTAATCACAAAGATGAAAGGGAAGGCTACTTACACGAGTAGAACGAAGAAATGATGACTCTTGACAATCAGGTAGTTGGTCTTCAAAGGATGTTGTTATGGTAGGATCAGTAGAAGAAGCAGACACATCAGGAAAATCCATAGTAGACGATGATGAAGGGAATGAAGCAATGTTAGGAGGAAATAAATCAATAGTTGGGTCATTAAAAATGAGAATGAGGTAGGAGATGAGACATGAAATGAGGAAATAGAGGAAAACATTTTATGTTCCCAAAAAATGACATGATGAGAGTTGCGCAATCATTTAGAGATATGGTCCCAACAACGATAACCTTTGTGTTCTATTCCATATCCTAAGAAACAACAAAGACGAGCACAAGGTTCCAATTTATTGCGTTCATGAGGGTAAAGAAGAACAAAGCAGGCACAACCAAACACTTTGAACAGTTCATAAGATGAAGAAGTATTATAGAAATGCTCATACGAGGATTGATTATGAATAATAGGCATGAGAACACGATCGATGGTATAAACAGCCGTAAGAGCTACTTCAACCCAAAAATGTTCAGGACAAGAACTAGAAATGAGAAGAGTGCGAACAATATTGAGAATATGTATGTGTTTTTGCTCAGCTCTTCCATTTTGTTGAGATGTGTCTGGACAAGAAAATTTAAAAAAAATTGTTTCTTTATATTCCATAGCATTATCAACTCTAAGTACTTTGATATTTTGAGAAAATTGGGTTTTAACCATTTGGAAAAAATCATAATAAATTTTGGGTAATTCAAATCTATGTTTCATGAAAAAAATTCATGTGAATCTTGAATAATCATCAATAAAAATGACAAAGTAAACACATCCCTCTATAGTACGATGTAGGGATGGACCCCAAAAATAAGAATGAATTAAGTCAAAAAGGAAGATAGAAGTAGAATCACTTTTATTAAAACATAAAGCAGGTTGTTTTCCCAATTGACAAGGCAAACAATTTACATTATCAGAAATAGAAACATATCCTAATTTACTAGAAGATGTTAAGGGATGAAGACGTCCTATAGACGTATGGCCTAGACGAGTATGCCATAGGTTTGATAGGAGTAGTAGAAGCATCAACGAAAGTATGAGGAGAATTACGTAGATGAAGGTTGATAAGTTCAAATAGTCATCCAACCTCATGGCATATCCCAATGATCTGTCATGTCTGTGGATCATGCACATGACAACGAGAAAGAGAAAAATTAATAGTAAAACCAAGTTCACATAATTTACCAACGACGATAAGATTTAGAGAAAGATTGGGAATATGAAAGGTGCCAGAAAGTGATATGGAAGATATGGAAACTTGACCTATAACATTAACATACATATGTGAACCATTAGCAGTTTGAATTAAAGGTTTAGAGATGGAAGATTGCTTGGGAAAGAAGGTGTGAGTATCATGAGTCATATGGTTACAACAAGTAGAATCAAAATAGCATAAAGATTTACCTGATGTGAGAGACAATGTAGTAGGATGAGGATTACTAGATTTTGAGAGAACATGTTTAAGAAGACCTTCAAGTTCTTGAGTGGAGAAGGTAAAATTTTCATGATTATCCTCAGAAATAACAACATTGATAGATGAGTTACTAGTTTTACCTGAAGCATGTTGAGAGGAATTCCATGAGGAATGTTGAGAGGGATTCCATGAGGAATGTTGAGAGGGATTCCATGAAGAATGCTGAGAGGGATTCCAAAAGCAATATGTGTGAAAGTATCCTGGACCCTTCTTGTGACAATATATACATACCCGAATGGGACATGTAAAAAGCTCATGATTGAGGTTGTGGTAGTAGATGCAACCTTTATGTTTGAAGCCCTCTTTCGAACCTCTTTTAGGGCGATAAAAGAGGGTGACAAGAACAAAATCTGTATGATGAACTTTGAAAACCCTCATCCGAGTTTCTTCATAGCGAAACTCGATCATAGTAGTATCTAAGGATGAAAAAGGACTCTAATGAAGTAAGGAAACCCAAATAGGTTCAAACCGATCATGAAGAGCCATGAGAAAAATAACAAGACGTTGGTGATTACAATAAATTGCAAACATCTCAACATCAATCTTGTTTGTCCAATTTGGTTCAAAGAAAGTGGGTTAATCCCAAATAGTATGCATTTTAGAGAGAAATTAGTTAATGGTTTGATCATCCCTTTGGCATTTGGTATGAAGAGTTGTTAGAAGTTGATATTGGTTGGCCAAATCTGTTGTAGTGAAGCGAGCCTCAAGAAATTCCCAAACTTCTTTGGCAGTGTCAAAACTCCCAAATTCATCCTAGAGATGATGTTTACTCTCCTAGTCTTCAAGGCGATCAATAAATAAGGAGTTGTTTTTAGTGGTTTCTTGTATGGGTATAAAGATATGACCAGTTATGAAACGCCATAGCTTGCGTCCTTTCAAAAAAAAATTCATTGCTTGTACCCAGGATAGGTAGTTAGTATCATCAAGGGTGGTAGAGATTGGTTTTGGGACATCATTTCAATCCATTTTAATGAAATAATGGAGGAAATATAAAGAAAATATAAATAAATAGTATAAAGGAGTGTATATAGGTCAAAAATATCCTTAAAATGAAAAAAAGAGTCAAAAACAAGCTTGGAACCGGTCTGAACTAGCTCAGATGGTGCTAAACCAAATCTGTGAAAAGATGAGCAAACAATCGGGTGAACCGAATAAACTGATGCTAGATAAACCGAGGTTGGTGAGTTGATTTTGATAGTGGTTTACTGTAATGAAGAGAGGTGAAATTTTGATAGAAATTCTAGAGGTATATGAGAGGCTCTGATACCATGTAAAGAGTATAGAGAGATAAGAAGAAATAATGATTTTATGTTGTATGGGTGTAATTTAGAATGTACATAAAGAATCCTATTTATAAGGTTGTAACAAGTGGAATAGTAAGTGTAGTACAAGTAAAATTATGAAAATGTAGTACAAGTGAAATAGTGAAAATGTAGTACAAGTGAAATATTATGAGTATAGTATAAAATTAGTATAAGTGAATTACAATATCAAATATAACCTAACAATACTGTTCCTTACCAAGACAACATAAATTCTCAAAGAATCCTCCTCACGTTGGGCATATCTCTTCTGTGTGTCTTTCTTTTGGCAAGAACAGAACAACAAAGAAAGACCTAATTGATCTGCATAGGGTTCGTATTAAATAAATCTTTTCAAAGCACAACCTAATTAAGTGCCACACAAACCTTGTGGATGAATTTGCACAATTGGTACAAGCATGATAAAATGTTTTGCGTGTTTTATTTTTAAATAGAAAAAAGTATTATTTTTGTATATTATAAAATAATATGAGATATCTAATTATAAAAAATTAATTTTTAAAGAATATAAGTTTTATATTATTTATAAATATTATATTAATATGTTTTTTAATTAATGTTGGAAAAAATTTGTACATACTAATATTTTCCCTCGAAATGAGTAACTTGATACATCATTTTGTATATTTAATATATTTTTAGTATATTTTAAACAAAGTGAAACATTTTTTTTTTTTTTGCATATTTAAATTCCTCTTAAAGTATGGGTCGTTTGATATATCATTTTATATATTAACATATATTTTATTCTATTGTAATTTTAATTTGATTATTTGTCTTTTTTTAAGGTGCATGCATTCTTTTTAATCGTGAGATAGTTTTTTTTTCCTTTGACCTATTGATAAACTAAAACGTTAATATCATATAAATTTTATATAATATATAAACAATATAATATATAAATTCTTATAAATTATATCATATAAATTCTTATATGATATATAAACAATATGGGATATAAATTTTTATATATTAGTATATATTTTAATCAATATTAAATATTCTTTTGTTACATACTTATAATTTAAGAATAATAAATCTTGAAATTCTAAAAAATTAACTCAATGAGTAGAGAAACTCATACTTCTAATAAATTTGAACATGACATTGTATTTAATTAATGCATCATATTATTCTTAACATACTTAGTACTATTTCAAAGTATGGTTCTTTGTCTTCTATATAATTCATTATATTATATTTTAAATTTATTCTATTTAGATTATTTATCTTTTTTATTTTTATAATATCCATTCAATTTTTTTTAAAATGTGAAATGAGCCCATATAGTTATTAACATAATGGGTGTGTAGATATCAAATACTTTGTGAATTCTAATTTATGCCATATATTACTCTACTTAATTATTAAATACTAGCAAAAAATCAAAAACCAAAAAAAAAACAAATAATGGCCGGTTAATCGGTGACCTGTATGAGTTATGTTCAAAAGATACAAAATTTGAGGCATTGGAGCGACGTCGTATTGGAAACTTTCCCTCATTTTTAACCTTCCAACGTGAGCTAGTTGTTTTTTCAGTCTTCATTCGATTATCTCCCCCGCTTGAGACAGTTAGATTTGAGTACAGCATTCAAGTTCTAGTATCAATCAATCAAAAAATTTAAGCTTTAAATCGGGATTTAGTTGCTTAAACACTCTTCAAGGTATCAGATTCAGTTATTAACAAGCGGAGTTGCGGACTTTGCCGATCGAATTGGACCACCGAACGAATAGACAAGGATGCAATTCTTTGGGGGGTCGGAGATAAGCCCGTCTCCGCCGGTACAGACGACGGCTCCAGGGAACAATGCGCACATGATGTACGTTTTCAACAGAAACGGGGTGTGCTTGCTATACCGAGAATGGAACCGACCTCTTCGTACCCTCGATGCGAACCAAGACCACAAACTCATGTTCGGCTTGCTCTTCTCCCTGAAATCCCTCACTGCTAAGATGGATCCTACCATGTACGTCTTCATTTCCTCTCTTCTTTTATATTATTTTGCGCTTTCTTAGTCTTCTCATTTTGACCTAATCTTATCGTCTCTTCTGTTTGGATTTTTATTTTTGTTCGCTGGTGGTTCTATTATTTTGCAGTCTGGATAAAGGTAACCTTGGGGTGCCTCAATTGCCTGGCCAAGGTTGTTCCTTCCACAGCTTTCGTACCAATACTTACAAGCTCAGTTTTATGGAAACTCCATCTGGGCTAAAGGTTAGCTATAGCTATTACATGGTCATGTTTAACTATGCTCTATGCATATTACATTGATGACTGAATTATGATTCTGTATGAATTACTTCATTTCTATTCCTTATGCTCATGTTGTCAATTGAGGAATATTATTTTTTATACTAATATTTACCTGCAGTTTATCTTAATAACTAATCCCATGACTGGTGATCTACGTGAATCTTTGAAGTACATCTACAATTTGTATGTTGAATATGTTGTGAAGAACCCATTATTTACTCTTGGCACCCCAATCAGGTAACTTTATTTGTTTCTCCTTTTCTTATTAATTTTAAATCTATTATGTGCAGATTAACTATGTGGGTTTTGGTTGAAAGCCATTCGCCATAACAGTTGTTAAGATTGAATGAGTTTTGTATAGCCATTCTCACAAATTATCCTAACAAGTAGTAGTAGACTGAAAATGATTGCATATATATCTCATATATTAGATTGTTTTCAATCCATGAAAGTGGTAGAGTTTGTTTGTGCTTAACATTTATAATATTCTTACCGATTGCCTTGTAATGTAATAGTATATGCCTCTTGTGGGCACTAAGAGTGTTATAGAATTACAATGAACATCCTATCTCATCTGATATTTCATTGTGTCTCTAATGTACTTGTGGTATAATATTGTCTCATTTCATTTAAATATCATTTCGTGTCATTTCATCTTATTTAGATCGTAGTCTTTATATGCCTAATTTTAAACATATATTATATCATTTTTTATTAAACTCACGTTATGAATAATCATGTATCACATTTTTTATGATTTTTGTATTTATACTTGTCTTATTTAGGTCCATTAAAGATAAAGTTGATGTATCAATTAGTACCGTTTTATTACTATCTTATCTTATTAAAAATTAAATAAGACAAGATGATATGGGTTTTGAAAATTCTTAGATTGTACCATGAGTCTTATTAACATTTCATCATAAGCTACACCTCTAATGAGAGTGAGGGCTCGAACCCATGATGTATAAAGATAAAGTTGATGTATCAATTAATATCGTTTCATTACCATCTCATATCATTAAAAAATTAAGTGAGACAAGATAATGTCGTTTCATTACCATCTCATATCATTAAAAAATTAAGTGAGACAAGATAATGTGGGTTTTAAAACTTATTGCATTGTACCATGAGTCTGATTAACATTTCATCATAATCTACATCTCTAATGAGAGTGTAGGCTCGAACCATGATGTATGTGTGGTATGAGTGTGTAATTCCTATTTCAAAAAACAATTATAGTATTCCTTTGTGGATGAATCCTTTTCTGCATTCTATAAGGTTAACTCTCTATTTGTGCAATGATTTATTGAATACGTTTTGGTGTCTTCTTAGTTGGCATTTAACTTGTGTACTATTATTTACTAGCAAGTTTTCTACCAGTGGTTTATTTATTTATTTCAAAACTAATGGTTTATTAAAGAGTACGAAAACACCATTTAACTTCGTATCATTTTTGCTCTTTTATTGCTTTACAGTTGTGAGTTATTCAACACATCTCTTGACAAGTACGTAAAGACCATTTGATAGAAGTCCATGGCATCTCTTGTTCCAATTGTATTCTTGCAATCGGGCCACTAATGTCCGGGGCGTATCATCGTCTGTATTTCCTCTTCGGCCTAGTCCCTTTCACATTATTATTATTATATATGAATTATATTTTCATTGTGAATCATATTTTCACGAAACAGTGCTAATTAGAGTGGAAGTCATGAATCTTGTGTTGGAAAGTGATTTGTTTTTTCAATCAAATGAACTCCAAAACATGACTTTGCTGCGATGACTGCCTCAAAAAGGAAGATGGGGTTGGTTCACTTACTCGTGCTAACTATGGCCCCGTAATTGGAGCAAACTGCAGTATGGGCCCATTAGGTAATGCCAAAAAGTCCAAGCCCATTATTCCACCGTTAAGTAATTCATTCATAATATTTACTCAACATCATTTTTTATATAAGTAGGAAAATAACAAAGTTTTATTCCTTATAAAAATATCATTTTACTCTTTAGTAGATTTTAAGTTAAAAAAGAGTATTTTAGCCTTCCATATAATAATGAAAATTTGGATGACATTAGAAACAAAAAAAATGATATAAATAATAGAAAATTGAGAAATAATTTTTTTTAAGGAATATTAGAAATAAAAATATAAGATATCTTATAATGTTTTACACAAGAAATGATAATTAATAAAAACAAATTTAAATAATTTTAAAAAATAAGATTTAATTTTAAAGAAGCATTGTTAACTAAAGAAAATAGTTTTAAGAAAAAATATAATTTATTATGAAAAAAGTAATAAAAAAAGAGTAGTTATACTACATATGTAAAATGAATGTTTAATATATTATTAATTGATAAATAAATTATATTTAATAAACTATCAAAAAGATAAAGAAAAAATTAGATACATTTATTTAAGAGTAGTTCAAATTTTAATAAAAATTCATTTTAGAGAATAAATTGATTCACTAATAAAACTAACACCATTAAATAATATAATAATAAACAAAAAACTTTGTATAGATTTGAATTTAAAAGATGAGATTTAATAAAAAAAGAAAATAATACATTTTTAATACATTATATAATAGGGTATTCATTAATAAATAGTCATAAATGTTTAATATATAAATAAAATAAATTTATAAAAATAGATAAAACTTTTCATACATTTGGATAAATAATTAAACCAAAACTAATAATATACTTTGAAATATCAGAACAATAACATTTAGATTTTAAAAAAACCTCTGATAATAGAAAGAAAAATAATGTAGTAAAAAATAATAATATATCAAAGTTCATCTTTTATAGATAATAAATGAGAAACTTCTAATAAAAGAAAAAAAAGTTTCAAAACTAAAACAAGAAATCCAAGAAATGAAAGCATTGATACATTATGTAATATTAGGAAAAAAAATAACAAGATGTTTAAAAATAAATTACAAGATATAGACTTAGAACATAATGAAAGCCTAGCAGTCGTATTGAAAAATCAAATAACAATAATCAAACATTAAATTCTTATAAGAAAGTCAAGAGTAACACATAATTGAGATAAGAGAAATTAATAAAAAATTATAATAAGATATACATGAGAAATTTACATAATTAAGAATAGATATAAATACCATACCTATAAATAATCAAATTATAAGTCATAATCTTGATCTATTCAAAGGATTAAAAGAAGAATCGCCTAAAAGATAAGATGTATTAATAACTAGGAATGAAAAAAGGAAAAAATGAAAAAACTATAATCATAGTTTAATGGAATACAAAAAAGAATTAGAAGAACAATTTATGAACCCTAAAAATAGGGATATAAAAAAATTAATTAGTTTGTTAACACTAACTAATGAAGAATTAAGAAGATATCATGATAAAAATCTTTGTACAAACAAATATGATAATATGACAATAATTAATGGGATTGTTCTGAACTAGAAATCATGACCTAAAAGGTCATATAAAATTAATTTAATTATTATCTCCTTATTGAGAAGAAACATTTGACCCTCATACATAAGAAAAGAATATATAAAGATAAAAAAAACTTAACAATCCTTATAGAAGAAAACAATAACTCAAAATAGAATAAAGATTATATTGGAAAACTAGAAGTAGTATCTCGCCAAAATTTGAACTCTATGAAAACTATAGGTCTGATCTTTTAGATTTATACTGTGTAAGACATAAAAAAACCTTAGATGAATGGTTAAGTGATATAAGTGTAATCATACAATTTTTTCAAACTACACAATCAAACCATTCAACTTGTAGAATAGTAGCTCGTAAAATGATAGAAAATATTAAATCCAAAATTTAACATAACAACATCTATTAATGCATGGGAGTGCCCCACTAGTAGAGAATACTTAGAAACTATAATAAATGAAATATAAAAGAAATTTATCTGAGAAGATGAGAAAACACATCACTAAATTCAATGAAAATAAAATTGAGGATGCTAAATGACGTTTAACAAATATGAAAATATGTAACATGTATTTTAAAGAATCTTTTATTTGTGAATACAAAATGTATTATCATAAACTATTATCTTTTATACAAAAACTTGTAAAGAAATGTACTTTTATAAATTATCTAAAATATTACATAAAATCTTAACCAAAGGATGGAATAAAAGAAATAATAAAACTATACCAAATACCTTAGGAGAAAGAACAAAAAGTCTTAAAAATTGGATAATAATCAAATGTTAAGCAAGAAAGTACGAGTGTAATATAAAACCCTACAATTAAAAGTATAAAAAATATAAAAGAACCAGAATATTTAAAAGATATAAATTAAGAAAACAAAACTTCCAAAATATAAAAGAATATATAATATAGAACCTTATAGGATGAGATATTTTAGAAGAAAAATGTATAAACTTATAGAAAACAAAAATTATTGTCTATAAGGGAAAAAGAAATGCATGTATTGGATCTGCAATAAAGAATGATAATATACAAATGAATGCCCTAACAGGTTTCAATATAAGAAATAATTTTAAAAAAAATTCACAAAAAAAACATCTTAGAAAAAACTTTTAATATAAAACTAGAAGCAATTGAGGAATCAGGTATAGATGATACTTACAATATTTATCTATTAGAAAAAATTGAGAAAAAAATAACTGCCTTAGAATATGGGAACTCTTTATCAGAAAATGAATGATTTGTATAGTATTACAAATCCAAACAGTATCTATATTAAGGTAGGATTGAAATTTAAAGACTATGTTAGTTATCATTTATATGCATATATAGATACGTATAAAAGCTAGTATGTATATACCAAGTAAATATGTATTTCCAAAAGAACACTAAAAACAAGCATAAAAAAATTTAATTGTAAGAACTATTAATAATATTACAATAAATCTTAATAAGATTTAAAAAAATACAAATATAACGATAGTAGGAGAAAATTTTCATATTTCTAACATACATAAAAAACAGAAGTTGATTTATTAATAAGAAATAATTTTCTAAACTTATGTCAACTTTTTACACAGTATTTAGACAAAATAAGTCTTACAACACTAGTTAGTAAAATCATTTATGTATATAAAAAAAGAACTTTGACTATATCAAACCTAAATTTTATGTAACAACATAAAAAATGAAAACATTGTGAGATATACACAAAGGACCAACAAAAATCTTATTTAGAAAATATCTTTGAAAGATACACAAAACTTGTTTTAAGCCAAACCGTATAAATGTATATTGAAATTGTCATTAGACGCAACTAAATATTGTCAATGTTTCAAAGATATTTTCTAAATAAGATTTTTGTTGGTCCTTAAATATTACAAAATATTTACTATGTTTACATAGATGATATTTTGATTTTCAATAATGTTTCAAATATATATTATTTTGATATTATTAACATTTTACAAAAATCCATGAAGGAAGATATTGTATTTGTAGAGAAGAAAACAATAATTATTCAACAAAAGATTAAATATTTAGGTTTAAAAATCAAAGATGAAAAATATAATATTCAATCCTATATAATTAATAATATTCAAGGATTCTTTATTGAATTAAATGACAAAAATCCATTTCAAAGATTTATAAGATTTGTCATATGTTGAAACATATATCAAGAAACTTGCATGAATACGAAAAATCTTATAAACAAAGTTGAAAAAAGATCGACTCTAAAAATGGACAAAACAAGATACTCTATACCTGAATAAATTAAAAACACGTGTAAAAAATTTAACAACTTTATATTATCCAAGTCAAAATGTTAAAATGATAATTGATAAAGATACTTAACATAAATATTGGAGAGTAGTTTTGAAAACAAAAATAGATAATAAAGATGAATATCTTTGTAGATATACATCATAATCTTTTCATGGTTTAAAATTAAATTATCATAAATGAAAAAGAATATTTAACTCTTAAAAGGACCATTAATAAATTTACCATATCATTTTATCTCATGTCTAATTTATATTTACTTTTAAAAAATAATTAAATAAAAATATCCATATCTAATTAGCACATTATTTACTACAATCCAATTGATAAAACAAATAAAATAACATTTTTTCCTTAAAAATTCATTATATTTTTATAGAAATAATCCTAATAATAAGAAAAATATAAGCGTATAAATGTTAGTTCAACTTTAATGATGAGTCGGTGTCTGGTTCAAAAATTAAAAATTAAAAAAAAAATAGAATGTCATCAATTAATTCAACATAGAAGTTTCTAACTTCTTTGAACAACAAAGACATTTATTCCTTGTTTTTGTAAGGAACCGCAGCATTGAAATAATCCCTACAAGGTCCAAGGTTTGACAAGAGAAAATGAAAACCATCTTACGCGTTTTGATGAAAAACAATACACAAAAATACCTGGTTCTACCTACCTATCAATTTATAACATCATATATATGATATACCATGACTAACTCTAACTTTTTACATAATTTATAACAATTAGTTATTTTAACGAATTAAAAAGATAAAATTAAATCTTAATTATTATTGTTATAATAATATAAAAAATTAGTTAACTAATTCTATCCTTGCATATATATATATTGGCCTCCTCTACCTCTCTAAAGCCAACCAAAATTACATTGTAAAAAAAAAAAAAACAGATAGAAAATGGCAGAAAAGGATCCTGGATCGACCTATCCGATTGCGCCACCACAAGCCTATACTCGGAGCACCGGCGATCCCTTCGAGGCGATGGAGCTCCAAAGAAGTAAGCGCAAGAAACGCATAGCATATATTGCAGCTTTTATTGTACTCCAGACCATTGTCATATTGGTTTTTGCCCTAGTTATTATGCGCTTCAAAAGTCCTAAATTTCGTTTAAGAGATGCTTCTTTTAGCACTTTTGAAGTTGGAAACGCAACAAATCCTTCAATTAATTTGGTAATGAAAGCCCAATTTAGAATTAAGAATCCAAACTTTGGGAAATTTAAATATGAAGATGGTACAGTTGAGTTTGGTTACAGAGGTAGTGTTATTGGCCAGGCTTATATTGATAACGGAAGAGTAAGGCTTAAATCTACTAAAAAGGTTAGTGCCACAGTGGTTATGAGTTCGATGGGATTGTCAAACAAGTCTGATGAATTGGGAAGTGATATTAGTGGTGGTGTTTTGAAATTGACAGCCTATTCTGAGTTAAAGGGAAAGATGCAAGTGATGAAGATTATTAAGAAGAAAAAGTCTGCTATGTTGAATTGCACTATGGATGTTCAAATCTCAACCAGAACTGTTAAGAATTTGAACTGCAATTGATACATATACTCCCCATTTGTTATTTTTTTTTATTTATGATATATATTGTGTGTATATAGTTTGAAATAATATATCTTTAGTGTGCCTATATTTTGTTAAGCTATATATCTCTGTTTTTTATGCTTCATGATCTATCTAATTCTCCCCTATTTCCGAACCTTTTGTTCAACAAATTAATGTTTTTTATGAATTTTATGTTAGTTGTGTGAATGAGTAACATATGTAATAAACATTTGAAAAGCAATATGGATATGTAATTGGGATTAGTAATTTTGGATTGTATCTCTTTCCCAAAGATTGTTATCAAAATTATTGTTCAGTTTGCATTGAGCGGGTTCATATGGGAGTAATTCTATATTGGGTGCATTAAAATGTTTGTAATATTGATTAGGTTTTATTAAAATATAAATAATCATTATTTGAGGCAAGGAGAGTTATGATTAAAAATAATATAATTATAAAATTTATAAAAATAATAAGTATTTATACCAATTAAATTAATCTTTTTAGAATTGTAGTGTTAGTTCTTATAAATTTTAAAGTAATATAAGAGTTTTAATTGATTGAATTAAAATAAAATGGATCTTTAAAAATATCAAAAGATAAATAACTCATTAAAATATAATATAAATAAAATATGTTAAAAATATAAGATAATTTTTATTAAAGATAAAGACTCACAGATTAAAAGGATATAAATATAATAAAAGTTATATATTGATTAACAAAAATATCATATTATACTTTATATATATTACCAGTATCAATGGTAAAACCTCTCCTCTCCCTATTAAAATCCACATTGGCTCTCTTCTCACTTTTATACGGTATAAATTTTAAGTGTAATATAGATAACTTATATGTATAAAATTGATTTTTTTTATCTTTATTTTTAAGTTTTTATCGTTTAAAAATATATTCTACGTGTTCAATAATTTGAATATATTTATATCTAAATGAGATATACTTAATATTTTTTTATAAAAAATAAATAATATTTTATTATTATCTATATATATGCTTTCTCTCTTGAATTAAAATCCTGATAAGTGCAGAATTAATTTTTTAGATTGAATGAAACATATTTTAATAAACTTTAAAAATTATTAGATTAGATTTACGATATGGAGTGGTATAATAGTTCCGGCATTGGGATTGTTCAAGGCAATCTAAGTAATCAAGGTGTGTTTTTGAATTAAGCACCGGGCTTGCATTCGTTTATTTCCAAATAGTATGGTTCCCTAATATGCTCACATCTAATAGTTAGCTTCGTTTGTTTTGTTAAACGATTTCGTTTCTTTCCAAATAGTATAGTTCCGTAACATGCTCCCATCTAATAGTTAGCTTCGTTTGTTTTGTTAAACGATTTTTAGTAATATTGTAAACAGTTTTATTCGATATCAATTTTGTAAAAAATTTAAATAAATTAGATTAAATTATTTATATATATCAAATTAAATTAGACTGTATTCTTTAAATTGATTTCGTCCAATTTGATATCGTTGATCGTTTAAAATATGTATACTAAAATATATATTGAAATTATTTTATATTATCACTAATAAAAGTAATTTTTTTTTACTTTAGTTTGATATATGGTCTCCCTAACATCATTATTTTTATTTATTTATATGCTTTCAGTTAAATAATAATAATAATTGTTATTATTTAGTGTTTAACTTGAGAACAACATGTTAAATAATAATATATTTAACCACTGAATTAAATATATTATTATATTTATAAAGTGTAATTATAAATATAATAATTTAAATGCTAAGATATTGTTTGTATAATTTAATTTTTTTACAAATTGAATAAAATTGAATTAAATAACAAACAAAATCAGATTATTTAAAATAATGCAATTTTTTAAATGAGGTTTACAAGTGTTTCTATCCAACCCTAATTTTTAAGCACTCATTTTCAATTGGAATTCATCTTCTTTATTTACATTTGGTTCGCATAATGTGAATAATAATTATAATATTATTGAATATAAATGAAACAGTATTACTATTGTAGTATTTGGTATACATTTAGAATAAAATTGAATGAAAAATATTATATATTATCTTAATATCTATATATTTAATAAAATTTTAATAATATAATTTAATAGTTATTTTCTCCATAAACATAATGTATTATTAAAAATTATTATTTTTAAAATAATTATTACTTAAATATATTATTCAAAATTTAAAAAAGAAAAAAAAATTTGATAAATTTTTCTTTCATGTTATTTGCAAATAATAACCGAGTAATATTATTAATCTACCATATTAATTGGAGGATTTTTGAGGTGTTATTTTAGTGTTAACTCTATTTAAAAAAAATGTTAATATAATACAATTTATCATTTAATTTAAAATTTTCACATTTACAATAATAAATATGATATTCTGATATTTTTTTCGAATAATAAATTAATCAAATGATATTTGAAAGGTATTTTGAGATAATCAGTTAATTGATTATCTAAAAATGTTCTTTGGATATCATACGTCTATTTTTGTACGTGTAAAAAATCCTCAATTAAATGATAAATTGTATTAAATTGATATTTTTTTTAAATGTGAGTACCACTAAGATACTACCTTATAAATATGAGTAAAAAAAGTATCAAAAGTAAAATCATTGTACTCCTAAGGTAGGAAACCTTCGATATCGAATTTCGCATAGTTAAAATTGAAAAAAAATGATTTATGATTAGTTTTAAGGATTTAAGATTTTAAGATTTAGTATTTAAGGTTTAAGATTTTAGAATTAGGATTTAAAATTTTAGTGTTTAATATTTAAAATGTTAGGGCATGAGAATGGACTCACAATTCCAGTAGTGGATGGTGGAATAAAAATTTCATCCCTTTTACTAATTGACTCAATTACATTTTTAATCTATAACATAACTAAATATAAAAAAATTTATATACAACCAATCACATATAGAAATCAACTTAAATTATACTAAGTTTTTTTTGTTTTATAGTTCTAAATGAATTGATTTTGATTTTGATATATATATATATCTATATTGTAATAACTAATAAAAAATCTAAATTATTTTTTGTTCTTAAATTATCAACAATTTACTCATTTTTAAAAGCTTTTATCTACTTAAAAATTGATACACAATAATAATTTAAATGCTAATATATAATTTTTAATTAAAGTATTGATTAAATAATAAATATTAGTTATTAATTTAAAATTAATATAAAATCAAAATAATTTAAATTAATTTTAAAAAATAAGTAAATAGTAAATCAAACATATCAAACCAACATAATAAGGTTGTTAAATGTCCTATAAAAAACATTTTATAAGTTGATTTTGATTTTTAATTTAACAAATCAATATATGTTAATTTGGATAGTATTTGAAGTAAAAACTAACCACCTCTATCTATTTTTCCCTCTCGAGGATCGATCTTGGTATTGAGGCTTGTAATAAACTAATGTAATCAAACGATACTTATATCAAAATTAATATAGTAGGTATTTATATCTAACAAAAAAAAACAAAAATAACAGGTTTAATAATTAAAATACACAGTTTAACAACTATATTACACTTTAAAACAACTAAAATAATCCTAAGATAACTATTGATAATCTCACCAAAGGTCCTATTTAGAAGTCTTGAGATCACTGCTATCAAATCTTTAAGCCTTATGAGTTTTCCTCAAATTTCGTATGGATTACAAAATAATGTACATTTATGTAATATTTTTGTAATGCATGTAAAATTATGTACAGTTTTTATACAACTTACAAAATAACTAGAATGTGAAAATGTTATGGTCGAGTAATATTTTTTATTCAAAATTTATTTTTGTAAAGCTTACTTAACTATATATTTATACATTTTACTTAATAACATTAAAATATAAAATTGTTACTATTTATTAATATATCTAATTTGAAACTTATTTATTTTAAAATTTAGTTATGATTTAATATAATACTTAACGATTTTTCGTATACATTAATATAAATTTTATGTATATTTTATAAAATTATGTAAAATTTATATACAATTTACAAAATATCATTTCTATAACCAATTCATGTACAATTTTTTGTACATTTTATGAAATAAACCAAAACATCAAAATATTCATAATAAGTAATATTTATAATTTGAAACTCGTATCTTTTAAGACTCATTTTCAAGTTCATTTTGATAATTTAATTTTTTTTTATTCTAATATAAATTTTTTTATTATGTATTTATAGTATAAAGTTTTTGTAAAGCTTACAACACTATGTACAATTTATATATAATATAAAAAAAACTATAACATGATTTTATAAACTTTTTAAAAGTAAGAAATCAAAACACAATAGTACTAAACAATAACCCCAAAAAAATGATGATAATTTTTTATCTCCTCCACTGAGTATAAAGAAACCAACACGATGATAAAAAATATATCTCCAATTAATTACAAATTTATAATTCTATATTGAATTTTTTGGAGAATGTACAAAATATGTATAATAATTTGTAATTTGTACATAAAGTTCACACATATTTATATAGTATAAATTGTACAAAATTTGTGTAAAATTATACATAGTGTACAAAAACGTAAAATATATATTAGAAAATTTAATATTCAAATAATTTTGTATAATATAAAAAAGCCTTAAAAAGTTACCTATAAACAAACAACCACAAACGAAGTAGAAATTGCACGCAAAGAACAAGAAAATGTCGAATGCACAGCAGAAAACGTACACATACACTAAAAACAACATGACTCACAAGTATTTATGAAATATGTAATTTGTTTTAAGATGTAATTTTAGTGAAAATATATATAATTTTTTTAAAAAAACCTAACTATTGATTATCCTTCTAAAATATCAACAACTAACACATTTATCATTTGCAAAGTATAAAAAGATATTATGAGAATTGAAAAGAGAGAAAGAGGCAAACTTTATCATTTGAGATCCTTAACACCATGACTTCCTAAGATAATGAGAAAGAGAAAATGATAGAAAACATTAGTGACAATCAAACTAAATTTTTACCAATATCGACAATAAATATCATGATAAGAGAGCTAGTATCGTATACGAGAGAAAAGACACGAAGTTGATAGTATCTAGAAATCTATTATATTTTAATGTGTAGTCATTTTAATCTTATAATTATGTGATTTATATACTTTAATATTGTAATTTTTTAGGTGAGTTTCATTAATTATATCATTTAAAACTATGATAAAAAAATTGGGATTTTTTCGCTGATAAAATACAAATTATATATTTTATTAGTAAAAATATTAAAAAAGAGAAAAAATCATCCTATTCTTTCTCTCTTCTTCCCTCTCTATTCTCTTTCATAATTATTTAATGAATAAAAAATAAAAAAATAAAATTGAGAGAAAGAAAGAGTTAGTAGGAGAGATTGGTTGAGAGGGAAAAAGAGAAAAAGGGATTGAGAGAGAAAGAAAGAGAAAGTAGATAGGGAGTGAGAGAAAGATAGAAAGAGAGCTAGAATGAGTGTGAGATATAACAAGAGAGGGAAAGAAAGAGAGTAAAACGAGAAGAAGAGAGAAAGAAAAAAAAGAAAAATTGGAAGAGAGAATATGATAATTATTTCTTTCTTTTTTAAAATATTTTTTAAAGTGCATAAATCACATAATTATAGGACTTAAAAGAACTCAATACCCTCTTATATTAATAAAACAAGTTAAGGGTAAAATAGTAAAAATATGATACCAAACGATATCGGGAAGCGATTTATGACCAAGTTTTGAAATATTGATATTAATAAAGATGTTGATATGTTGAGATATAATTTTTATGAAAATATTGAAGATATTGTCATTGTCGATAAAAATTTTGAAAAAAATCGAGAAAACTGTAGAAACTCTATCAAAAACATGATTTTTTTAATAAAAAATTAAAACAATCAATTATTTATATTTTAAACTATTTTTTATTTAATATTTTTATTTTTAAATACTTAAAATATTTATATTAATTAATAAGTTGATTAATTAATTAAAGTATTATATAATATAATATATTTTTTGTTAAATATTATAAAATAAATAGTTAAAATGTTTGAAATAATTAAGTAAACTATCTAATTGTATTAATTATTATAAATAGATAAATCTCAATAATATAAAAATAAATTTCATTAATTTATTCATAAATATGTGTCCCACTTGTTATTTGTTGAACCTTTTATACATGTCTAAACATTATGTACTATTTCATAATTGGTAACATGTTTTCCACTGTGAAAACTAGTTTGTATGTGTTTCATAAATCTAATTTGCAACCGATCATGATAACTAATATTTTTACATAATTATTTCATATGTATAGCAAACAGGTTACAACGCAAGAAAAAATATAATACATTCTCTTCTATAAAAGTGAGAAAAAATTGTTTAGAAAGAAGAATTAAAAAGGTAAAAAAAAATAAAGAAACAATTTTTTTGATATTTTATTTGACATTTTAACAAAATTTTAGTAATAATATCTATGATATTTTAGTCAAAAGAAATACATTTAAGCGATATTTAAGAGACAACATTATTTAAGAATAATTTTAAAGATATTTTTACGATAATATACCTAAAATATATGGATATTATTTTTTGATATTGTAAATAGAAACAATGTGGCGACAAAATATATCTACACTTATTGGGCCACTATTTCGGTTTATTAATTCCACGGTACCCAATTCTGTTAAGCTTCAAGGCTTGAATTTTAAGATTAAGCCCATCTCACATCTTAAAGTTGGGTTTCCTAGTAATATAAATTAATAACACACTTAATTGTTATTGGGCCTTTACTAGCCCATTACTCTTACTTTTTATTATCTTATTGATTTTTATTTAGAAATATAAATTTTCATAAATTCATTCAAATTGTACATTAGATAATCCAACTACAAAATACATATTAATTAAAAACTAATATCATATCATTACACATGATAATGTTTATTGTGATAGCATTTATAATACTATTTGCATCTTTAACGAAATTCAATTTTTTTTCTTGAATTGTTATTTTTTTACTACTTGAATAATTGAATTTAATCTCAAATGTAACACTATCTTTGATATGCAAAATAAAAGGCAGGTACTATATATATATATATAATAACTAAACACATGCCAAAGAATTGCTATAGAATGTGGTCACGTAAAGTGTTTTTTTTATATATCTTAAGATTTTCAATTAGGTTTTGTGAAGGTAAATCATTCTAAATCATAATTTAAGAAAAAAAAATATGAAATCTAAAGAGAGATTTATAACAATGGATTGAACTTAAAGAGTACGTAAACAAAAATTAGATATAACTTGAATTTTTATCTTTATTGAGTTAAACATAATTTTTTAAAAAATTAAAATTATCACTTTGAGTTTTGCAAACTTAAGGTTAGAGTTTGATTTCAATACGTGAAGTACCTTACACCTGATTAAATTACAATAAACTATTTTGGTCAAACTTATCTTCTAAGTTGACCAGAATTACCATAAAAGACAAAAACTATCTCTAATTTTTAAGCTAATGTCCTTTGATTAATCTCTCAAAAATTTGAAAAATTAATGATTTTTAAATCTCTCTCTTTCTTAAATCTCTTCAAATTTCATTCATAATCCACTTTTAGGATTCATCATGTTTCCAACTTTTTTTTAATATAATTTTTGGGATAATTTTACTCTCTAAAAAATTATAATATTCTAAAAATAACTTTAAGGTAAGGGTAGTTTTATAAAATATAAAATTGTAATATTACAAAAATTATGAATTGTAAAATTATAATATTATAAAAATACCCTTAAAGTAAAATTTAATTTTTAATTAAAATTAAAGATATTATTATATTAATTATTTTTTAAAAATAAAATTATATATTAATTACAAATTAAACATAAATAATAATTTATTAACAATATTTTTATTAATTATTTAAACTAATATATTACGTATAATTTTTATTATCCTTAATTCACTTTGTCTAAATTTATTCATATTTCAAAGGTAAAATTTAATACATTTATTATCGTTTCGATTGCCATTGATTTCTATTATGGATTAATAAGTACACCTAAATGTAGTAAATTAGTATAACTAAAAGAATTAATTAATTGAAGATTAAGTGATAATTTTAGTATTAAATTAGATCTTTATTTATTTCAATATTAAATAAAAGAAGAATTCAAATTGTTTAAAAGAGTTTTTTTTTATTTATTTTTTTCATAAAAACTTGGTAAACAGAGAAAAATGGAGCTACAGAGATGAGACCGGTGGTGGAAGTAATTGATATTTTACATGCATACTTGAAGTGGAGATTAAAAATAGTTATATATAAAAATATGGAATATTTAATTTTCAAAAATTATAGCAGATATTATTTATCATAATTTTTTAAAATTTTATAAAAATTAAAAATAGTTATTATATGTAAGTTGTGTTTTATGTCTTAATTTATTGTACCAATTACAAATTTACCTCAACCTATTGAACCGTTTATAAATTTCAACCTATTGGATTATATACAAATTCACTGCATAACGTGATTTATTTATATTAAAAAAATCCCCATCTATGTTGTATTTAAAGTTTTTTATTTAATTCTTATCATTTTATTAATAAGTATAATTGAAAATGTGTATATCATTAAAATTAAATATTAAGTATGATATGTTATTTTATGATAGTTTATTTGAAAAATAAACATAAGCTCTTAAAGATAACATAATTATTAAACTATGGACATTTTCTAATAAATCAAATTTTGAAACAAATTTAAAATATGTTGACTAGGTTGGATATGAATAGTTTGGTGTTATACTTTTAATAGGGGTATAATTTTTTCTATTAAGAGCTAAAATTCTTTGTGAATTTTTAACTTTGACTTTGGTGAAAAATGCTCACATGGGATAGGATGGGGTTACGAATTACTCTATCCGAATATTTTTTCTAAAAAATCATATTATGTATTTATAAAATTTTATAGTTAAATAAAATAATATAAATCAAAAGAAATATTTTAACAGATAAATAAATATTTTAATTATAAGAATTTAATATTACAATAAAAAAATATAAATTATTATAATAATTGTTAAATTAATAATATAAATAAATATACTTAAGATTTTATTAATACTTAATTTATTAAATATTCAATATATCATAACTTATTTATTAACAGGAAATCTCACAATATTATAAAAACCCAAAAGTTAAATGAAAAACCTCACCCTATCACTCACGGTTTTTAAATGAGGAATAAAAATAACCTCCCATCAACACTTCCTTCCCATTTCTAACTTTTAACAAAAAAATTGTTATATAAAAGACAAGAATAAATAAAATTCATGATTTGTAGATGATATGCAAATAACATATCAAAAAATCATTTTTATATCTTTTTATTTATCAATAAAATAAAATATTAAAAATAATATTATTATTTTATTCAATATATTAATAAATACAAAATTATTTTACCTTTTTTAACAAAAATAAAAGACTAAATGACACATTTTTAAAAAATATTAAATGACCCCTTTTAGCTTAATGTAAGAGACATTTAAGATATTTTTTTATATAAGATATTAAGATCACAATCCAAATAAATAACTTATTAGATAGAAAAATTATCACTAATATATATTCATGAAGTTCACCGTATCTTCATTTATGTATATGCTTTTTGTAAAAACCCTTATGTTTATAGTTAATATCATTATTATTTTTGAATAGTAAATGACATTAACTTTTTATTTGTTATTTTTTTGTAGATTATTATTTAAAAATAGACTTTTAAGTTTCTTATCAAAATATCATTTAATTTTTATAATTTTCTTATATTTATGTTCATACAGACTTGTGGATAATTTTTTATATTTATCAATTTTATATACATTATAAACAGATATTTAAACATTCAAGATTAATAATTGATCTAGAATTATAATTATCATATATAAAATTAATGTGTTTACTATAATCTACCTTTTTGTTGTTAATATTCTTTTGTTACACCTAATATATCTCAATTTACTTGAAACTTAATACCCTCTTGGTAATAGTGAAACATTTGAATATGTAAATTCTTTATGTATCTCTTCCAATAATTTTTTATTATAACCATATTTTCTTATTTCTCTAAGGAGTCATTCTTGTGTATCATTTATGTTTTGTATGGACCTATTTTTTGATTATTGTACTATATCAATTTCTTCTGTTAAAAGAAATAAAACTTTTGTTATTGTTATTTAATTTTTTTATATGCTTACTCGACTCCATTACGATCTAATTATATGTTCTATAGTTTGTTTTTGAACGTTATTAAAATAATAATATCATTTTCTTCCTAATAATATGTGATGGACTAATGCTTTCATTGCTTCAACTTCTTATTTTTGATTTGTCACTTCTATTTCTTTGTTAGAGGTTTCTTCTTCAAGATCTATAAATGTAATTTTTGATATATAAAGCATTGCTTTTTCTTTCTAGTATGAGAGATTTTTTCTTTATATCTAAATTTTATTCTTCTAGTTTTTGAAACTATGTTAATATTTTTTGGTTTTATTGTTATCAAATTTCTCGAATTTTTTTATCTATTTTTTATGAATATATTTTATCCATATATTGAACTATTATGTTTGCTTGTGAGTGAATATCCTACTATATAATGTATTGAAAATGAATGATATTTTTATTTTATTAAATCTCCTATTTTAAATTCATAAAATAAACTTAATACTTGATTTAAATTATTATCATTAATATTACTTGCAATCTTAGAGTATGTTGTGAACTTTAATTTCTCGTACCTTATTCTAGGTTTTTATGGATCATTTTTAATAAAGAATATTTTTCACTTATTATTTTATTATCTATTAATGCTAATTTTATTGGTGTATCAATCAATTCATTTTCTAAAATGTACTGTTATTAATATTTAGATTCTTTTTAAATGGATTTATTTAATTTTTCTTATGTCATTTTGAGAGATTTTTGATAGTTTATCCATAATAATTTTTTTTATCAATTAATGGTATATTATATATTCTTTTTGCATATATGATATTACTATTTATTTCTTATTTTATAATAAATTATATCTTTTTTTAGAAATATTTTCCTTATTCTTGAAAATGATGAATTTTTAAATTTATCTTATTCTTTAAGATTTAATATCACTTTTTGTATTTATTCAAATTTTTTTTTTACTAATTATCATTTATTGTGAAAAACATCCTGAATTTTTTTGTGTTTCTATTTCTATTATTTCTTGATTTTCTAATATTTTTGTTATTTTTATGTATAAAATATTACTATTCAATTCTATTAACTTTAACATTAGTTAAATTTAGGAGTATTTATGATATTTTTGAATTTTTGGGATATTTAATATAAATATCCTAACATTCTACCATAAATATGGGAATACTCAATCATGAATTAGCTTCTAAATATTTAGATTTAATTTTACAATAATAAGTAGAGATTTAAATTGAGATAATATGTTAATAAAATTATGATATAATTAATTAATTTTTAAAATTTATCTTATATTATCTCACTTAATTTTAATGAAATAAGACAACATTAATTGAGATAACTCACTTGTCCCTAATGAACTTAAATGAAATAATTAATAATACAAAAACAATAGAAAATATGATATATAATACAACATATCTTTAAAATATGCTCATCAGAGTTACAATTTAAATAAAATAAAATGATATTTAAATAAAATTAAAAAATATTGTATCATGAATCCAATAGAGAAATCAAATGAAACATAAAATGAAATGAGACGACTCATTTTATAAATATAATAATAATAATAGATGTTATTCGTATTTATTCATTTTGTTAAGTATATTTGAATACTTATATTTTTTTTAAATAAAGTATTTTTATTATACTATAATACCATATCATCATCGTAGACGGAGTTATAATATTTTTAAATGGACTAAAAATTAATTTTCTTTACCTGTCATATTACAATACAAAATTTATAGATTTCATGTTAACATTTCATTAAATTATTTAAAGTAAAAAAAATTCAGACATAAATATATTAAAATAATTAATTAATATTATTTCAAAATTAAAAATAAAACAAACATATTAAAGTATTACTATAAAATTTAAAAAATATTAATAGAAGACTTTCAACTAAATTAAAAATATTATTAAAAAAATATCAAATAATATTATAACATGATATGTATTTATGAATAAAATATATGTATTTAAAAAATAAAAGATAAAACTTAAACATATTTAATATCACTTATTATATATTTTTTATTATAAATATGAATAGTTAAGAGAAATGATTCTATTAAGTGATAATATATAATGTGTTTCATATAAGATTTTTAAAATATATATATGTAATTTATTTTAAATTATATGTTTTTATTCTATGTAAATAATAATCAACATAAACATGTACATTATTATTTCAAAATATGAATAAAATAATAAAAAGTGAGATGAATATATTAAAATTCTATTACTTACACGTAAAATAACACACGTAAAACAAAAAAAAAATCTATTTAACCGGAGTTGCAATCTCCTGTATCATATAGTAAGCTCTATCATGATTATCACTTACTTTGTACACAAATTAGTGTGGTTAATTTTTTCATAACGCTGGACAACTATGAAAAAAATATTGATTTTTTTGCCAATAAAAATTTAATTAAAAAATACATTTTATTTGAGTTTTTAACGATCCTCAAAATATATAATTTAATTATATGTATAATTTATATATTACATTTAATATATATTAAAAATAATTTTAAATTTATTTTATTTTAAATATAAATCTCATTAATTTATAACATAAATGTATAAATTAACATATATCATTTTTTAATGAAAAATATTCAATCTCATAATTTTTTTAAAGTTTTGACGAAGAATATCCACCCCGTTTCTACAAATAATTAATATGGGATGAAAATATCAAATCTAACCCGCTTCTGTATCATTTACAACACTATACATAATAAATAATTTCTCGTGTAATACTCCATCTTTGCTTAAAACGAGCAACGTACCATATATTAAAAATCTATATCATGCGTGATTGAAAATTGAAACAATTTTGTTCTCCCATGATTGATTAATGTTTAAATTTGATACGTGGAGCAACATCTTCTTATGTATCTCCCGAAGTTAAATTTCACACAAAACATTAATTTAATAAATAAATATATTTATAATTTTTTACAAATTCTATTAAAATATTATTTTTAATCGATATCCTTTAATATTTTTTAAATATACGAGTCTTTATCTATGACAAAATTTATCACTTTATATTTTTAATTTATTTTATTAAAGAGAAAAATAACGCATAGATCATTTAGTCCTTTAAAAAAATATTTATTTTTGTCTTTTTATTTTTGTAAAAAATATTAAAAAAGGATATTTTTTTATTAATTTATTAATATTTTAAATAAAATAATATTATTTTTTTAATATATTATTTTATTAATAAATAAGTAGAGGGCAAAAATTATTTTTTCTTATGGCATTTATCAAAAACATTATTAAAAAATTTAAAAAAATAGTGAAATTTTTATGATAAAAATTAGACTAAACAATTCTATTAGTCTTCTATTTTTTATAGATCCTACACTTTAATTCCCTAATTTTTTTTAAGATTTAATCCCCTAATTTTATAGACTATATACTAAAGTTTATAATTTTTATGGATTATATACTTTAATCCCTAATTTTTATTTCTTAAGATTCAATATCCTCATTTTTATATATTTTACGCTTTAATTCCCTAATTTTTATCAAACTTAGAAAAAACTAAAAAATTAATGGGATAATATTTTAAAAAAAAAATTAGAGAACTAAAAGGTAGAATATATAATAATTAGTAAACTAAATCTTAAGAAAAAAGTTAAGGAAAGTAAAATATAGAATTTGTAAAGTTATGAGCTAATATAGAAAAAAGTTTGAAATGATCATTCCATTTTTATTTTATTTTTGTGAGGTGAGATCTAAAGTTTTTAACCCAATTGAGTGAAGATATGGTACTATGTCAAAGTTCATTATTTTATTTTCAATTTCAAAATATTAACCAGAGAATCACACAATTCTTATAAAATCTATTATAATAGTGGTGTATTTAGAATCATATATACAATAAAATATAATACTAATAAATTTTAATTAAAAAAGTTTCGTACATATCTCATTTTAATACATATAGATTTAAATTATTGAGTTTAATTGATATATTAAGTGATAAAAATTTAAATTTCAAAATTTAAGTGAAATATAGATATATTATATACTTTAATTTATATATAATTTTATAAATACTATAATTAATTAGGTTACGTGTATTTTTTTAATCCTTTAACAGATTATAGAACAACATTAATAAACCGTAAGAGATATAATTATGACATATAATTAGACAATAGAATCAAGGATGGGGGAAACAGACCAAATCTATGGTCCTCGGATGAAAATACGGTGTCGGGTCTTTGTTCTTTTGGTGCATGCATTGTATTCTTATCCTCCTCCTCTTCCTATACAGTTAAGATTTATGAAAACTCGTACACACATAATGCCTTCAAAGTTCTTATTAACCGGTGCAATGAACTTACTTCTTGTTACAAGAGCCGGCTCAAGCAATTATATGGAATTCTAGGTATAATAGAGCTATTATATATTATATTTAATAATTTAAAATCTGAATATTAGAACATTGAATAAAAATATATAAACATATGTACGAATTTTTAATATTAATTTATTTTAAAAATATTTTTTATTTTTATAAATTATAACAAAAAATTATTAATAAAATTTATTTATAGACACCAAATATCTCTATTAATTATATATTTTTTAAACATTACATATTTTTTTAAGACTAAATATATATAATTTTTTTAAAATATATGAAAGAAAATAAAATATTTATAAGAATATATATATATGCAAAAATGATTCTTCTACATAATATAAAAAAATCATCATTTTTATGTATTGTAACCAGTAATGAATTTATTAAATTACACGAATGAAATAATCTATTTGCATAAGACAATATGCACAATCCCTTATAACAATATATAATTATAATCGTTACGTTGTAAATAAAATAATTGAATATTTATCAATAAAAATTAAAGAAAATAAAACTAATATTATATACACATATAAAAGATAATTAAAAATAATGTCTCACCTTAAAAGAATAGTTAATTTTGAATTAAAAAGTGGTATAATATTATTTAAAAATATTTATTTATATGCTTTAATAGATTAGATTTTGAGCTAGCAATTATGTTGTTTCGTATTGGTATCATTTAAGTGTTATATTTATGTGTTGTATCCTTTAATGTTTGTGTTAGTTTTTGCATATTTGTTAATATAATAAAAAGGTTGCTAATTTTTTTAGATAAATTAATTATATTAGTAAAAAAGTAATATGTTTGAAAATATAAATAACTAGTTATAACATCGAATTTAATCTTGTAATAATTGTATTTGTACATTGTTATATAGTCCCTCGTTTAATTTAATAAAAACAAAATAAAAGAAAGAAAATAATATTTATATATTTTAAAAATTAAAAATTAAAAAATTAAAAAAATTTAAAAAGTACATATTAAATCGGAGCCATTATTTGGTTGGAAACCCAGACGGCTGCGTACAGGACGTGGCCTTTGAAACGGCACCTACTTGTTACAATAAAATTTACTTTTTTAAGGAACAATACAGTGCTAATATTATCTAATAAATACTCATTTAGATGAGAAAGAAACACTAAGAGAGAGTAACGTACAAGAAAGCAAGCCACCCGTAAAAAATATAAGATTAATTATGTTTTATTTTTATAATATAAAATAATTTATAAAAATATTTAATTTGTTATAATTATAATTAAAATACATGAATAATGATAAAAATATATTTAATTTTAAATATAATTTTATCATTATTTATGCAGTATAATTATAACTTTAAAAATGAATATTATTAATTATATTTTTATTATTATTCGTATTTTTTTGATATAATTTTAATAAAATTAATATTTTTAAAAATTATCATGTATTTTAAATATAAAATTTAATTAATTAAAAATTATAAAATAAAAGTTAATGTAATTATAGCAGCATCAAATATTTGCGGGACACGTTAATATATAAATATGGTTTTGAAAATATAAATCATGTTCTAATATTATGTTCATATTTTATTGGCCTATTGTGTCCAGATCACCAATTATACACTTTAATAGAAACAGAGTAAAGGAAGAAAATATTTTTTAATATATTTTTAAAAACAAAAAAAATATTAAAACAAACTAAAAAAGTATATATTAAATCAGGGTCCTCGCTTGATTGGGATCTTAGAAATTTACTTTTTATCAAATAATACGGTGCTAATATTATTTAATAAATATTTATTTAAATGAAAATAAAATGATAGAAAATATCAAACAACTAATAAAAGTATAATGCGAACGTTAATGAAATTATAATACATAAAACTCTATCCTTAAATTTGGACGTTGTATTTAAATGTTTAAGTTATTTAATATGATTTTATTTTTAATTTTTTTTAATAAAAATATATATATTTATTTTAATATAATGTTAAAAATATATGTTTATTTATATTATAAGAAAAATAATTATATATATTTTATAAAAGAGTTAAAAATAAAACTTTATATATAAATAGATTTATATCAATTTTATATTAATATGTTATATCAAATTATGAAAATATTTAATGTATAAAATGTAACCAGAATCTTATATTTTAATTTTTATGTTTTATTATTTAAGATATGATCACAAACTCTATAATTAAAACTTAGTGGAATAGTATTTTAGAGATATTTTAATTAATGCATTGGTACTTTAAAGGTTTCATATTATTAAAATATTTTATTTTAATATCTTAATTTAAGTGTTAGTATTCTTTCAATTATTTTTAAATATTAATAAATTTTTCTCCTAAAATTCCTTTTGACATTTTGACATCTTAGTGAAGGATTTTTTTTATGAAATATTTTTTTTATTAAAATTTATAAAAAAATAAAAATTATCAAATTTATGCTTTTAAAAAATAAATAATATAAATAAGTATTAAAAAAACATAACATTTCAATAATGTTATTGGGACACGACAAAATTATTTTTCATGACCAACTGAAAGTAATAACAATGAAAATATTTTTTAAGAACAATTAATGAAAAATATTTGTATTATTAATGTTGCTAGAAAAAAAAGTTTATGACAATTAATTATTTTTTAACTTTCATTGTGGCAAAAAGAAAAAAATAATTCATAAAAATGCTAAAAGGGTATTTTAAGTAAAAAAAATAGTTACTATTCAAAAATGAGAAATTATACTAATATTTAAATTAAGGTATTAAAATTGAACCTTTTAATAATATAAAATATTTAGAATATCAATGTATTAATTAGGACACCTATAACACCAATCCTATAATTTGTATTATTATTTTTGTCATTTATTCTGTAAATTTTCAATATTAAAAAAATTATTAAAAATCATATACTCATCGTAATATACACTCACATATTCTTATTAATTGATATTGCTATAGTTAGTATTTTAATATTCATTAATGTTACATTCTTTTATTTTTAAGCCGTAGATTCAAAGTTAAATTTCTCCAATAATAATTTATATATATATATTTTTAATTTTATACATTTTTTTTATTCATTCCCATTGTTCTTCAACTTTAAATTAGGAGTATAAAAAGGTGTAAATATTTTACTTACGTTAATTTAACTCCCACATAACTAACATCTTGTCGAGCTTGACATACGATGTTTAATTTTAACTTAGTTTTAAATAAGATACTGAAACTCGAGAAAAATTACTAACAATGAGACAAATAGTAAATAAATTAAAGTATAGAATTAACTAAAAGATAAATATATATAATAACCCTTTAATTATATCGGTTAAATAATTTTAATCAATTTATTATTTTTATAACAATATAGTTATTTCAATATAAAAAGTGATTGTAAAAAAATAATTAATTAAGTTTTAAAATATTTTTTATAAATTTTGTAGTTATTATTATCTAATAGTGAAGATAATTTATGAAATTGATTTTTCGCTAAAATGTTATTACCTTTTAAAATAAAATATTTAAATTATTAAAAAATAATAAATATATTAAACTATATTTTAGTAAAAAAAAAAAAAAAACTATACTAAACCCTTAAAATAATATAGAAAGTATGAGTTTCGTTTACCTTTAACAGACTAGATTTATGTGTTATGAAATAGGGATGACTTATTAAATGAAATGATTGATACGTAATTAAGTGGGATAAAATTTAAAATTGTAAATTGAGATAAAAAGTTAATAAAATTTATTAATTTATATAACTAATTTTATTTTATTTTATGTATTTTTTTATGAGATGAGTTAGTAATAAGATAATATACACTAGTTAAATTGTTTTAAATAAAAGTAAATGAGACAAATAAAAATATGATACATTATTATTTAAAAAGAGTTGATATTTTTAAAGCAATAAAAACTAATATCAAAATAAATTAAATTTTTTTCTTACAATTTAATGTAAGATGTTTTTAAAAATAGAAACTTTTTTATGGTATTAATACAAATAGCTCTGAAAGTAGGGATATCCTTATTTATAACATAGAGATTTAAAGTTAGTTACAATAGTATTGCCATTATTTAAAGGGTGAGAGGTAAATTATTTTATTTACTTATATAAAATATGTTATTTAGTTATTTAAGTTAGATAATGTATCATTTAATCATTTTTCTTTTAAAAGAGTTGTTAAAAAAGACATTTTCATAATTTTAAAATTATTTTAAAGAACTATCAATAATATTTTTGTTATTTAACTGCTCAATAATACAAAAGTATTTATATGTTTATTTTTTATAATTAAAATGACTATTAAATATCTTTTTAAATTTAAAAAAATTAAATAACATTTTTATTCAAACAAAAAAGAGCACATGAAAATATTTATCTTATAATAATAAGGTGTATATATGAAATGAGAAAATAATTTACGTGAACTATTAGAAATACTAAAACGTCATGTAATAAAATGGGACATCAGTTTACCTCCCTAATAATAGCTATTCTATACGTACTAGAATGCAATATTATTACTTGTGGGAATCTAAACTCCATGCAATAGTTGAGGTCAGGACGAACTAACATTTATAATTTTAATTGGTTAAGAAAACAAAATATAAATAAAACCAACCTTCTTTTTTTATTGAATATGTAGGAAAGCATAAATTATATTAAAATTAAAGACATCCGACAAGGGATGATATATTAATATAATAGAGGACTCAAATTGCACAAAAAATGGCAAATGACCCGGTGGATCTCGGACATACAAACGAACTAAAATTCACTTCAATTACAAGCATTGTCTTGTCGTTTGGTTAGACAACATGTTTTCCTTCTTAATAAAATATCCACTGTTTATTATTTAGTTGACAAAGTAATTATTTAAAACAAAATTATCCTTGACATAACGTAATTATTATCAAATAAATATATTAATCTAATAATTATTAAATTATTGATTAAAAATTTTATAATCTTAAAAATATGAATACTTTAATTACATAATTTATAAATTGGACACTATTAATTCTATTATTATTAAAATTAATCATTTTTAATTATATAATTTATTTAAAAAAAATATTTAGTCTATTAAAAATATAAAAAATGAAGATTTATAGTACATAAGTTTTATAAACAATGTGACTTGAAGTGTAAAACTTAAAAATTATAAAATTAAAGTGTTTAATTTAAAAATTATGAGATTTTTAATATATAACTTGATAATTACGAAATTAAAATACTTAAATTAAATAATTATAATTTTTTTTAGTTCTAAGCACCCATAATTATTTTATTACACGTTGAATAAACCTGATCCCTCATATGAGGTGCCAAGGTAGACATAAGCATTTAAAACTAAGATAATCAAAATTATACTTATTTATATAAATTTGATATTATTTTTTAAGTATTCAAATATAATATAGAAATATTAAAATTATATTTAATAAAATTAAACATATATTAATATAATTTTTTATATACATATAATTATAAAAGAATGAAGCTTTTAATATTAAACACACAATACTTTAAATATATTACATTGAATTTGATTTATTCTTATGTTTATATATGTTTTTACTTGAAAATATATATTAAATAGTCAGATGGTAAAAATTAATGTAAATATTTTAAATAATATAGTAAAATAAATTATATACTAAATAGTTAGTAAGTGAAAATTAATGTCAATATTTTAAATAATATAGTAAAATAAATATCATATTAACATTTTAATTTTAATTTATTTAACTAAATATGTTTGAATAAATGTTAACAAATAAAAAAATGTATTTAAATTATAAAAAATATGCTATCCAAAATTGACGAGGGATCATGGTTATTAGCAAATCATTCCTGCATATGTCACCGCGGTCATTCCTAAGTAGGGAAACCAAAAATATTTTGTAAATGGGGCTGGAGTCTAATTTCTTTTAGAAAAAGTAGAGAAATTTAAATATTAAGAAACAAAAAATATATTATAATACAGAATTAGTGAGAGTTAAAGTATAATTAGTTTAAGTTTAATTTTTTTATACCAAAATAAACGAAAATTAAAATTAATACATTATAATAATAAAATTTATCTAACATAAATTAAAAGATAAAAATATAATAAAATTAATAAATATTATACGTGTATAAATGAATTTTTTTATCATTATATAAATAAAATTGATTATATATATATCGGATAAAACTGAAGGGTATAATTGATACATGGTATAATTTGTATACAATATATTTGATTGTAAAATAAGATTATATATAGAAATTTAATACTAAAAGTGAGTATGATTCTAAATCATATTTGTTATTTTACATAATATGTTCAAAATTTTAATTTTAAAATTATGTGTCTAGAATTTTTATATCATCTCAAATTAAAAATATATTTTAATATTTTAATATAAAAATAAATTAAATATTATTTTAAATAAATTTTATAAGAAAATTATATAAAATAAAATAAATATTATTTTAACTACTTATTATTTTATTAAAATATTAATAATTAATTTTATACTATTATATTATATATATACTTAACATATTAAATACTAAATATATTAGTATTTGAAATAATTTTTGATTAAATTATATTAACTTAATATTAATTTTTATATTATATATTTGATTATAATTCTCTTTACATATACCTTTAAAGTTTATTAAATACGTGAACAAAGGTGTCTGTTAATGATTTAAATCAATATTTATTAAATTAGATGATATATATCAAAATATGTATAAAAAAATAAAAATAAAATATATTTATTTAACAATTATATATATATATATATAATTAACTATTTTTAAAAAATTTAACCAGGAACGAAGCCCTGTATTTTTTATTTTGGTTAAATTGCTTACCACCGTATAGAACAATGTAGGTTTTGTATTTTAATAAAATACGTAGATATTTTATTAAATTTTAAATCTGAAAATTATTGTAAAAATATCATTTGTTTAGTATTTTAGATATTTGTGGTTTACTTATTATTATATTAAGAGTATTATCAAAACATTATAAATTCCTTAATATTACTCATATTTAAATATATTTACCTCCAATCATAACTGATTAAAAAAATATAATCAATAAAAAAGTTGAACAAAAAGTCTTTATATTTATAAAACTTTATAGATTTGATAATCATAAAATACATAATTATCTTCGTACATCCGATCTGAATTAAATTTTTTAAAATAATTAAAGCACAAATATCAATGGTAATAAAATTATTCCTAGAAAAAAATTAAAGTGAAATGTATTGCAGAGAGAAATCATAAAGGAATATGAAAAAAAAAGATAACTAGATAGAAAAATATGAAAAAGAAGAAATGAAAGAAGAAGAAAAAAACCTCTTACTCTAAAACTTCACTCAAACAGTACAAGTTAAATGGCAATTTTTTTTATGTAAAAATTGTGATACAATTATAATTAATATATAAATAATTATTAATTAAAATAATAAAAATCACCTTATATCATTTATGATAACATCATAATGAAAATTAAATAGATTTTTTAAGTTAAATAATGTTATAACTAATTTATACACCATTTACAAATAGATTCAGTCTATATTTAGTAAATCCATATTTTTAACAAAATATTTCATACTCAAAATAAAAACTTATTTAAAATAATACAAAATTGAAAAAAATTCTTAAATAACATTCTTTTTCTACATTTTATTATAATGAAATCGATTTACATGATTAACTCGAAGAATTCGACTTTATTTAAATTAAAAAAATTTATATTTAAAATAGAAACTTTTTAAAAACACAAAATTGACAAAATTATTTTTTCTTTAACAATAATATTTTGCTACATTTAAATGTATTTATCACAATGGTAGAGGTTAAGGGAGTTGTTTAGAATTCTACTCCTCATTCTTATTGATCATGAAATTGTATTTACCAATTAACAGTGGTGGTTTTAGAGTCACATCCCATTCCAATTAATTACTAAGATTAAGATTAAGATAAGAGTATCTTAGAAAAGAAAAGAGAGGAAGAGAGGGTGGGAACTGGGAAGAAGAGGACTAAGAATAAAGAGGAACTGAGGAAGGTTTGATAGCAATCATTTTTATTTTTTTAATCTAAATGATTGGGTATGTTATTTTATTGATACCATGTCAATATTTTAGTTGTTATTGTTGCATAAGTAATTAAGTAATATTTTAAAAGTATCAAAATTTATTTAAAAGGTACTTATTTTGTCAAGAACCAAATATGTTTGAAAGGAATTTTAATCTTTAAAATTTTTAATTATAGTTTTTATTATTTTTCTTATTTTTTTTCTCTAATTCTCTCCCTTTTAATTTAGTATTTAGATTTATGATTTAATATTTGGTATTTAATAATTAAAATTTAGTATTTAGACTTTAATATTTAGGATTTAATGAAAAAAAGTGATAAATAATTTTATGTAAATAAATATAGGTATGAGAAAGAAATGAGAGAGAAGAAGAAAAAAACAAGAGGAAAAAGAGAAGAAAAAAATTACTAAATTATTCTTATTTTTTAGTATGTAAAATTATTTTTTAAAATATAAATATTTTAAGGTAACCCTAATTTTTTTTTGAATAATAATAATATGAGTATTAGGGAAAAAAATACAAACTCCTAAATGATTTATATGGTAATTGAATTAGGGTTTGCATATCTCCTTTCAAAAAAATCAAAAAGATTCCTGTCATATTAATGAAGATTGCATATGTAAAAACTCACAGCTGGTCTGACCAAGTCAAGTCAAAATTGAATCTTTATAACCCAGCCAATACACTATCAGAAGATGGGACGAGTGAGCACGGTTAGGTCTGAGTTCTGACCATATGTCTCAGAAGTATTGTACTCTTTCTGCCTTTCTAATGAAATTGTAAAATGCTTCTTTTTATGTTTCAAAACTACTTTACGAAAGCAGAAGATGCTTTCAATATTATAATAAATCATCCCACATTCTTTTTCAGGTATATGATAAAACTCAATTTACCTTTAAAATCAATCATTTAATGGAAACATAAAATAACTTACCCATAACTTAACTTTTTCACTCCGTGATAATAATATTTTTCATTTTATCATTTTATTTTTTAAAATTAAATATATTAATTATATTTTTAAAAATAAATATACTCTTACTATCTATATTTTTAAATATTTTAATTATTTTTTGAAAATTTAAATTATTATTTTAAAATATTTTTTAAAAATTGAAATTATTAAGTATTGTTACTTATAAACTTCAACAAGAAACGTACTCGTAAATCACGTGTTTAGATTGAATTAGACATGTTCTTTATATTCGATGTTGAGTTCAACGTTGATCAAGAATTACATAATAATACTGCTTATAATTTTAAATTCAAAACTAACACCGGAGAAAAATGTTGAGTTCACCGTTGATCAAGAATTACATAATAATATTACTCATAAGTTTAAATAATTACATAATAATACTACCCAATCAATATAAATGAAAAATGTTAAATCTAATATCGACCAAAAATTAAAAAATAATATTATTTATAAGTACGAATAATTTTATAACTCATAAATTTCTTTCAAATTTAGAGTTAAACTAAGTTTGAGAAAAATATCTCAAAAATAATAATAATAATAAAATAAAATAATTAAACCCTAAAAATGTTAAAATTTAACAAAATGACTAAATTAATTAGTATTCTAACTTAATATCAATTTTTTTAATTATTTTACTCAAATAATAAACAAATAAATATTTTATTGTTATCGAGGGAACATGTAAAAGTCATAAATAATATAAAAAAGAAAAAATGGATAATCTAAATCGGTCCAACCAGACAAATTTATATAAATTTTGTTAGAACCGGAAAATGTTTACCCTATCAATGTCTTAATTAAAATACATTAATTTTAAAAATAATTTAAAATAAAAAATAAAGTGATAATATATCGTTTTTTTTCACTGAACCACATTACAAAAGCAAGCATAATTTATAATGCAGGGGTTCGGATCACCGTTTACCAAATTAACTAGAGATATCCATAAAATCAAATTTTTACTCGTCTTTAAAAATGAACCTACGCTTTACAGAAGAACTCAAAGTGGACCTCGTCCAAGTCTTAACCTAAATTATTAAATACATCTTCCTAGTCAAGCGTGTTCTGTTTATCTCTGTATCTTTGGCAGAGCTTCCCATTCAAACCAGTACTAACGTGAGAAATTCAAATTCCAACACCATAATAATCTTCCTCAATAGAGCTTCTTGCTGACTTGTTCTGTGTTGCTTCGTAAGATAAGTGCGATGACAGAGAATAGTCTGAGGGAAAAAACATTCAGAAACAGAACTGTTAAAACATGATATATTTTTTTTTCAATCAAATACAAGTAAAACTACAACTGGTTCAGGTTTAATACCGCTAGAGAACGATTTCATGGAAGAAGAATCGCTGGTTGATCTTGGAAACAAAGAGGCTGCAACCCAAATAATAACATTATTTACTTGACATAAAAAAAACAAAAAAATGGTGTTAGAAAAGTACCAATTATTAATGATAACGATTAGTTAAGTACCTTTGGAAGAATTGAAAGACTTCTTGCAATGCAAAATTGCGCTTTGAATTCCATCATCTTGTTGCGAAACTGAATCGTTTCTCCGGTTCAAAGGAACTGCTTTTAAATTAACCACAGAAACTGATTTGCTCTTACCCAGATGCTTATAGACAGAACGAAGTCCAGACTGAATGTTCCCATATTTTCCTTTAGGTGAAGGCATTGAGAGCACCGATGACGGAGATGAAGCAGGTGACGTCATTGAAAGCTCAGTAGAAATCACTTTATAGGTGTACCTTCTGGAGGCCTTGGCATAAAAAGGTTTGATGAGCTTAAGATATTTCTGTACAGCGTCATTTTGAACCTTCTCTGTTTCTGATTCCTCAGAGCTCTGGTTTTTTGGTTTCTTTGTAGTTATATTCAAGCTGCTCTCTTTTTTCAGCAAGGGAGTTTCAGAAGCCTTTAGATTTACGGTCAAGAATTTGTCCACCTGTTTTTTCTGCTCCTGTGTTCCTTTAGAGACATTGTAAGACTCTGCTTCCTCTGTTTTTTCTAATTCCTTCTCTGCTGAAGACTTGGATCTATTGAAGAAGAAAATTCGAAACTTGGGAGATGTTTTAAGAAGAGCAATTGGAGATTGAGGCTTTGAAATGGGTTCAAGAGGCATTATTTTTCTTTTAGAAATTTGTTCTTTAGGAGAAGATGAAAAGGCCGATTTGAGACAAAGGTGTTCCTCATCGCCGGCTTGTTTGACCGGTTCTTCTTTAAAGATAGATTGCTTGACGTCTCTGTTGGTTTCACTAAGTGAGTTCTCGTTAGTTTTGCTGATTTGATAGTTTTTGTTGTTTTCAAAATCAGATAGCGCAAGCTCTAATTCGAAGAATGAATCTTCTTCATCATCGTCACCAACTCCACAATCAATATTAACTAAAGGAGTAGACTTGGTGGAGTTTGGTTTCCAGAACTTAAGGAAATTGAGGGCTTCCATGGAAGAGAGAGAGAGAGAGAGAGAGAGAGAGGAATAAGTGGGTTTAGGTTGAGTTTGATTATGGGGTTTAAGGGTGTCTTATATATAAGAGAGAGAGAAGAGGAAACATCTAATATTTCTTTTTTCTTCCTTCCTCTTCTTTCTACTCCTCGTCCTCCAATTAATTATATTTTAATAAATTAGTATTAAATTAAAAATTCTGATTAAATTATAATTAATATTTTGAAAAATAAAAATACTATTCTATTATTAACAAATTTTATTTTTTGAAAACTACTCTAATATATTAATATTAGGTCCTCAAACTTATTATTAATTACAAGAATCTAGATGTAATAAATAGTAATAATTTAAAAATTTAAATGTGATGGAGGGTAACATTTAGGAATTTAAGTGTAATAGAAAGGAGTTTAGTGTAAATTATTTTTATTCCTTCATTTTTTAAGAACAAATTAAACCAAAAGCAATGGGTAATTATAATAATTTTTATTATTGATACAATATAAATATATTAATTATCTATTATTAATTATTTTCAGAATGAATTACAATTCAATGCTATCATGACTGTTGTATAAAATTATAATTAACAAAAACTTATTTTGACAATAAGAAATGTGTTTGTTGCAATGCCATGCCCTAAAAAGAAGAAAGATGGGTAACGTGGGGCATAATGAATAAAGAGTGAGAGTAAAAACTGCTTTACTAAAAATTTCACTTCGTTTTATGGCTGTGTTTGTTTGTGTACTTTGTAGCTTTGAAAATGGTGATTAAGGGAATCAGCAAGAAAGGGAGAGGTGAGGCTTTTCTTTTATCCTTTTTTAAGAGATAGAGTGAGAGATTTGCTTTGTGTTTCCGTTTTTGTATTCTTGTTGTTTTAATATAAAAATGGAATTGATTACGTTACGTGGGTTAAAACTTAAAACAGAGACTCGTCACATATAATGGTACAGACTCGTCACCCTCTCTCTTTCTCTGATGCTTCAGAGTTCAGAGCTGTGGTGGAGGTTCCAGATTGAGATGCTCTCTCTAAAGCCTTTTTTTTTTTTTGTTAAGTAATTATCATCCCCATTCGCGACCCTATAATACTTAATTCAAAGAATTTGCCTTTTAACATTTTCTAGGATTTCTTTTTCCCTCCTTTTTTTTAAATACTCAGGCAGTGTATGCAATTATTCTACCAGTTGTTTCTTTCAATTTAATCTGATCCGAGGATAAGTTTGGATTTGACAATTGATATATATATATATATATATATACTTCAATTCCATCCGATCTAAATCCATTTACATGGATTCGATTAATTTGATGAAAATAATTTATAATATCATTTTTGAGTTTTTAATAAATATATTTAAATTTTACACAAAATAAAATTATTTTTGAATTTATATGATAACAAATATATAAAATTTAGTCACGAAAAAAAGAGTTTAAAATAAGCGTTAATGATACTATTAAGAAATAAAAGAATGGGCCGTGTGGCCGTACTTTTCCTAATTTTGGTTAAGATTCACCATCCTTGTTCTAATTTTGATTTCTTAATTTTTTATATTTAATAATTTAAATTTTAATTTTAAAAAATTAATTAAATATATGTATTAATATTAATTTAAAATGTTTTTAACATGTTAATTTTAACCGTTTTAATATAATTTAATCTAATTTTTTAATTTAAAGTAAATATATTAAATATTAAAAAGTAAGCTTATGAAAAATTAAAAAAAATTAAAAATTGTTAAGGGATCGGAATATTAAAAGTTAAAAAATTAATGGAATAAAAGTATAACAAGAAAAATGCACACATAATTTTTTAATTATGTCTATTAGAATAATTTAACCTATTTATTATTATTTTTTAACAGATGAGTACTTTTATTACGAAAAAATATATAATTTTTGTTATAATCGGATCATAAATTGTAAAAGGAAATAGAAGAGTGTGCTGAGTGGCCGGTGGAAGTCTAGAAGTAGAGGGAAGCAGAGTCCGACGACGTAAGGCAAAGGATGGTGACAAGAAACTTCCATAAAGAAAATGAAAAGAAGAAATAAAAAGAGAAAAAAGCCAAAAAGAAAAAGAGTGAATGAGGAGGGCTTTAAGCTACCTTTAATTTTTGCAGAGTCTCCTTCAAAAAGATATGTTAAGTCAGAGAATTGGGTTCGAGCCAATTGGTGCAGCTGGACACGCTTGTTTAGTTTTAGACTTGGAAATTTTTTCAATTAGAAAAATAAAAAAATAATTCTAAAAAAATATACATATTGTTGTATGGTTATTTACCGATCAAATTTAATTTTTTTTAAGTTATTTAGAAACGAAGGTTAATGTTTTATTTTGAACTATAAATATAAATAAATATTTTCTCCACTTCTAAATCTTCCAAAATTTGTAAATTTTTTTCTCTATTATAAGTATAATTTATTAGCTTAATTTTGTTCAATTAATTATAATTTTAAAGTTTAGATATTTAAAGATAATATAAATGGTCGATGTTTGAGAATATAGGTAATATTTATATTAAAACTCGTTAAATTTATAATATTTTAATATTTTTGTTTTAATATTTTTGATTTAATATTTACTTCATTTAAACAATAAATAAATAATGATTACTTCTATATATATATATGTATATATATATATATTATTTATTTATTTCAAGATAAAAAGTTCAAATATTTTGTTTACTCGTGTAGTGTGTGTCTAGGCTCTATCTAGCAGTGCCAAAGCAAAGGAAACGAATCGGCGCTTCGCGGCTTTGTTTTGTAAAGTTTTGACTTCTTTACATGTGAGTTGGAATCGAGTTTAACGACTATTGACCTTATTGGGCCTTGAGCTATTTAGTCTGGGTCTGACTCATTTCATGGGCTGCCACCATGAAGTTAAAAAATCAAGGATAAATCTAAATACATGCGCCAAAACATATAACTACATACCAATGCTGAAATTTATTAAAAGGTATGTAGTTAGACATATTGATAGATGTAGGTAGAATTTACCAAAATCAAATACACATTGCATGCGTTAGGCAAGTCAAAGGAAGACAGGTGAAGGACATAAATGATCCCTTTTTTTTCTTTTATATATATATTACTATCTTAATTTTTAAATTAGGTATTATTAACCCTATTATTATAAAAAAAATAAGTATATATAATCCTATAATTATTTAAAAAATATACTTCTAATTTTTATATTAAAATCTTCTATTTTTATAAATAGCAAAAATAAAATTACTTATAAATTACGAGAATAAAATACATTTTTACATATAATAAGATAATTACTGGTAACTTTTTCCCTAAAATTAACTTCTCTTTTATTGTTGTAGTAAAATCAAGTGTTCATGTAGCAACTACTTGTCTCAACAAAAATATAGCCACGTTAACGTGTAGATATTCATATGATAAATAGAAAATTCGCATCAAAGGGTGTTAAATCTAAAAACAATTATCTTTTCCTAATCCATAGGAGTTAATTTTTTTCACATCTATGTTAAACCCAAAAAATAAAAATAAAATAAAATCAACTGTATGGTTCTGCTTAAAATGTGCTCATTCTGTCATAAGATTGCAAAAGCATCCCACGCTAGTATCATTTTGTAACTTTTTTAAGTAAAAATATAAACCGCAAAGCATTATAAAGTTCCAGTTTACAAATGACTATGATAGGAAGTTGTCTTCCATAGGCTATGTCATACTCATACAAAACAAACTCCCTCTACAATCCAAAAACATAAATTCATTTCTAAATATTACACATTCAAAGAAATGTATATAGCCCATAAGACTGGCTGGTTTCTTAAGCCTGAGAAAAACAAATTTGCTGAAGGAATGGACCATTTATTCTAGACAACATATATTGCACATTAGAAGCTTAATTTCGTTGGGGGTTGTCAAGAGTTCTTTGTTTGAGGCCTGAGTTCAGAGCTCTCTTTCAATCTGACTTCTTAATGTCACGTGCCTTTCATGTTTCTTCATATGAATTCTCCAAGATTTCTTAAACTTTGACATCTTTCCAAATCGAACGATCCTCAATTAGCATTTAGATGAAGTATGTCAGCTGCTGCTTCTTCCTTGAACCTCCCTCTCCATACAATTCATTCCACTGCTTCAGCTCATTCATTATCGACCCCTCTGCAGCAAAACTTGCAGCAATCTGTTTTGTAGCAAACAAATATAATCATTCATTATAAACTACAACAAATGGAAGATAATAGATGTAGATGTAATACTATTGAAATTTGTTCACTGCCCATGTATTTACTCTCTTTTCAAGATCTACTACTACGTACCCACAAAATTTATCCAGAGAACGAAAGATAAACAACTTCAATGTATTGGCTTAGGAAAGCACATTTTCTTACAGTTTACGGGTCCTGCTTCTGTTTGAAGCACAAAACCTCTTTCCGAGCATTAAAAGCACCTTTGGTAATTTTTGGGTTCGTTTGGATGTGCTTTCTTAGAAATGATTTTAAGAGAAGTGATTTAAAATAAAGTGGGTTGGTTGAAAGTGGTTTTAAGAGAAGTATTTAGGTGTTTGGGATAAAAAATTTAGAAGTGATTTTGAGTGACACTTTAATAATTATTCAAGATTTGAGCATGCATTGAAAAATACTTCTCCCAAAAGTAAGTACTATTTACTTCTCTCAAAAACACAAATAATGTTTCTCAATGTATGAAAACACTTGTTGTGGAATGGAATCGGAATCGGAATCGGAATCGGAATGGAATGGAATGGAAAGGAAACAATTTTGTTTGGTTTGACCACTGGAATCAAGCTCAGAATCAGGATTATAGTGTTTGGTTTGCCACTGGAATGGAATGAAAAAAGCTGTAAATGACCTTAATACCCCTACATGCTGTAAAGTTCAAATAATGTCATTTAATTACTATTTTTTCGTCAGACAAAATACATTATTGAAATCATTATTTTTCTAAATAAGTATTACTTAATTAAAAATAAATATATTATTAAAATTATTATTTTTCTAAATAGGGTTTAGGGTTTTGAGGGTTGGGATGTGTGATTTAGGGTTTAGGGATTTAGGATTTGGGTTATATTTGTAGGTTAAGGTTTAGGGTTAAAATTCTTATTTTTCTAAAAATAGTTTAGGGTTTTAGAATTTTGGATTTAGGGTTTAGGGTTTTAGGGTTTTAAGGTTTAGGGTTTATGGTTTTAGGATTTGGAATTTGGGGTTTAGGGTTTTGGGATTTATGTTTTAGGGTTTTGGGTTTTGGGATTTATGTTTTAAGGTTTAGGGTTTAGGGTTTAGAGATTTGGATATTTGGGGTTTAGGGTTTTAGGTTTAGGGTTTAGGGTTTTGGGATTTGGGGTTTAGGGTTTAGGGTTTTGGGATTTATGTTTTAGGGTTTTGGGTTTTGGGATTTATGTTTTAAGGTTTAGGGTTTTAGGGTTTTAGGGTTTTAGGGTTTAGGGTTTAGGGTTTAGGGATTTGGGATTTGGGGTTTAGGATTTAGGTTTTTAGGATTTGGAATTTGGGATTTAGGGTTTAGGGATTTGGGATTTATGTTTTAGGGTTTTGGGATTTATGTTTTAAGGTTTAGGGTTTTAGGGTTTAGGGTTTAGGGATTTGAGGTTTAGGGTTTAAGGTTTTAGGATTTTAAGATTTGGATTTAGGGTTTTGAAATTTTGGATTTAGGGTTTTGGGTTTTGGAATTTTGGGTTTGAGAATTTTGGATTTAGGGTTTTGAAATTTTGGGTTTTTGGGTTTAGGGTTTTGGAATTTTAGGTTTGAGAATTTGGGATTTAAATTTAAGGTTATATTTTAGGTGAGGGTAGAATTGGAAAAAAAAAATTTGGATGGGAATGGAATAATGATTACCAAAGGTGGGAGAAGGAATTGTGATTCCTTCTCTTTTAGTAATCAGATTCCATTCCGCTCTCTATTCCGTCCAACCAAACACGCAAAATGGACGGAATCAATTCTGATTCCATTCCATTCCCTCCAACCAAACGTGGGGTAAGTGTTTTGATCTATTTGAAATCACTTTCAACCAAAATGAGAAGCATTTCCAAATAGATCATTTTTCTATTTTATTTAGAAGCACTTTCACAGATTTCAAAAACTTGGTTTTTGAAAATAAAGTCAGATTTGATTTTATTTACCTGATTCTTTGCCTGTTTCATATCTTCCATGTTTAAGGATCTCAGGTTAATTACTATCTCCTCTCTGTTTTCTTCCTTTGTATCGGAAGCATCTTCTGAGCTCTTGCCTTCCGAATCTGTCGTTTTCTTTTCCTGCAGTTTGACAGTCACGAATAAATCCAAAAATGCCAAAATTGTTCAACAAAAATATTTAAGGTTAAAACAAAAAAAAAATCAAAGGCTGAAGAAGGTACCATATCCTTTAATCTCTCATGTTGTATTAGTTCTCTTACTGGTCGATAAGCTGCAGTCACACACAAGTTCTGTACCAAAAGTCAGATTAGAGAGATGACAAATTATTAGGATTTATTTTGTTAATTTATTAATTTGAAAACAAACAACCTACCTTAAGATCACTTCCACTAAATCCTTCTGTCATGATTGCAAGCTCTTTGAAGTCAAGATTTTCAACACTTTCTTTTGAAAGGAGAGTTCTCAATATCATTTCCCGATTCTCAACGGAGGGTAGACTAACCATGATTCTACACAGAAAAGTGATGAAGTTAGTAGATAGAACCTCGTTCATAGTTTTATGATTCAACAAGATAATCTGATCTATTTTGGAGTTTTGGTGAAAAATGTCACATGATTGCATACATAATTTATGTACAGCCTGTATATTGTCAAAATTTATGATTTTGGGACAATTTTCATTTAAACTCCCAAAACCTGCGATTTTAGGGCTCAAAACTACACAATCCTTCAAATGGTTGAGGTTTGAACATATAGATGGAATATTTTAGAAGTTGTAGGAAATGGAAAGGTGTTATAGTTGAAGATGAAGTTTGAACATAAGAAATGGTAATCCATAGGTTTGAAATGAAATAGAGAATGCTGAAAGTGTATAACAATGTAAGCATACCTGCGCTCAAAACGTCTAATAATTGCTTCATCAAGGTCAAATGGCCTGTTTGTAGCAGCAAGAACAAGAATTTGTTGTCCAGGTTTAGTCATCAGCCCATCCCAGTGTGTCATGAACTCGTTTTTGATTTTCCTCATAGCTTCATGCTCTCCAACTCTAGTTCTCTGCCCAAGCATGCTATCAACTTCGTCCATAAAAATAATAGTTGGAGCGACCTTAGCAGCAAGCGTGAACAAAGCTCGAACATTCTTTTCATCTTCTCCAAACCATTTTGAAGTGATAGTGGACATTGACACATTAATGAAACTTGCTCCAGCTTCATTTGCAATTGCTTTTGCCAGCATTGTTTTTCCAGTACCAGGAGGTCCAAAGAGCAGTATACCTCTACAAGGCTTAAGAAGGCCACCTTTGAAAAGGTCAGGCCTTCGAAGAGGGAGCATAACTAACTCTTGAAGAGACTCTTTAATCTCATCCAAGGCTCCAATATCAGCAAATGTTACTCCTATCTCATTAGCAGGGATTACCTCTGGCCTTAAACGCTTCTCGAACTCATTATCAGGAGGAACTTCCTGTTCAAACCAAAGCGAAACTCCATTAAGACAATGTATCTTTGGGATTGATTTGTTGTCTAATCAACCATATGAAAAGTAAATTTTACTGGGAGCAATGCATTTCAAAATCAAAAGTGATGATAAATACATGACATATTGCAAGAACTTGAAACTATGTTAGAAATGAAAAGAAATTGTTAAAGCTCAAAGAGATATTCCAACCAAATCCATAGTGTTATACTCTCAAATCTTACACATCTCTATATTGAGATGATATTAGCTTACAGGTTTCAGTAGAGTTGCACTATCACTGTCTTTCTTCATGGCCGAGGCTTCAATTTTGATTTCTGAAGCTGAAGTTTCAGACTTGGATTCAGTCTTTGAACCAATGGAATCTTCTCCTTCAGTGTCCTAAGATCGAGAAGAGATAGGTGTTCACATTTAAATATGACAAGTAGCTCCTTTTAATAGATATAACAAGCATAACATCAACTTGTAAATGAATAAATAGATACCTTTGAAAATTCTCCATTGGTCTCCAGCTTCAGAGTGTCCTTCCCACCACATTGTCCTTCCTGAAATATGCTCAATCCAAGGGACAGACTGTTCCAGATCGAAAATGAAGCTAAAGTAAGATCTTTTTAATCTCTCAGGAAAATATAAACAAACTATCTAGTCAAGAAATACTAGGCATATAACATTGTTGACTACCTCTTTGAAGATATAACAAGCTTTCCATTTCGATACTCTGGATCCTTGTTATTCATCAAATGATAAGATATTGCTGATACAACAATTTCTTCAATGTGGTTGCTGAGAACCATTGTGTCTGCTTGACATATTGAAGCCAAATCGTCGCACTCAATATCATTTGCTGCAAGTACTTGACTTATGTGGTTTTTGTTATCTTGAAACTGGATTATTCTCATGTCCTCTTCCAGTTGGGCTTTCCAGTTAACAAGATTAGTCTCATCTTCAGGTGGTCCAATCTCAATATTATATGGGAACGACGAGGTAACTCTCTCATCAACTTCTCTGCACTCATGCTCTGGATCGAATGCCCGAGAACCAAGTATCAATACTGACCCAGAGAGTTTCTTTAACATGTTTTGGAATAAATTATACATCCTCTGAGATTGGGCTAGAAGTTTATCTACATCTCTGATGTATAGAATAATAGAATCAGTTTCTGATTTTGAAACCAAGACCTGAAAGGGAAAAATTTCACCACTTAAAAACCATTTCAAGTAAATAGAAAGCTAAAAAATTTCTAGCTTCTATTTAGGAATATGATCCAATATGCAATACAGAGTTTGATCACCATTCATATCAAAACTGAAGAAATCTATAAGCCTACAATTCAGGATTGTGCAGTAGTTTATATCCAGATACATTACCTGGTAAAGTGACTGTAAGAACTCTTTCTCATCAAAACACCAACTGTTTGTGTGCTTCAATGTAGCTGAAAAGTATATAAGAATTCCAGAGAAACAATTAGCAAAACTTTAAGCAACCTCTGGCACAGTGAGTCTTAGTTGTGATTTAACAAACCATATTCTAATTAATTAATTAATGGAGATAATAATCTGCCAAGTACGACATGGCAGCATGCAAGCACTTATGTTGAGTATAATTTATTTTCTTTTTTGGTCACATCCTGTGTTTATAGTAGTACTTTATTAAAGTGTAACCTGGATTTGTGGAAGACAAGCTACTAATATCAGATATAGAAGATGAACTTCTATTAAGTTTGGAAGGATTGTCCAGACCTTCAGTACCTCTGCATTTTAAGACAAAGACTTAGTTTAAATACAAAGCCAACATGTAACAGATGTATCCCTTTTTTTGAGCTTAGAAACAATTTATTCATATACCTTGATTTAGAATCCATACAACTGCTCGGCCGATGTAATTCCCCTGTAAGACAATAATTATTTGAAAAAATAATGAAGCATTTACTTTAAAGGTGGTAATTGTAATATAGAGAAAATAAGGCTAAATACGAAAGTTTAGATTAACTCTTATGGTAATATTATTTTCAACTTGTGCACAGGCTCATTGACTAATTGAAGCTTATGTTTTAATAGTTGCTCTTTGCTTATATCCATATTTATTCTATAGTCTAAAGTGAAAAGATATGGCTTTAGCTCCTTTCATACCTTTAGTATCTCTACTAGGAGTAAGGGTTGAGAAGGAACCAAACAAGCTGGACATTCGTTGTAGTGTAGCCTCTGAGATGGACCTCTTGACAAACTACAAAAGAAACCAATCAAGTGCAACTCAGAAGCAAATCCAAGGAGCTGTTAATGTTTCATTTTTAACGAAATTTCAAGTACTACATGACAAAGCACGCATAAATAGCGACATGGCTTTCATGCAAATAACCATTCAGCATGCAAAGTAGCATCAATTCTCAGTGGAAATGTGGGGAAGCTTACCGGTTCTTTTTTCATGCAAGCATATTTGCTCTGCATCTGCAAAGAAGTAAATACGAAAAGGATGTAACTAGCATTAAGCCATAATAACTAAAGAAAGAATATAGCTGTTTGTAGTTAGTTACCTTTAGAGAAAAGTCATTAATATCCAACAGTAGCAACTTTGACTTGAAATAATATGCTAAAGCCTTGGCAAGTGCTTGATGGTAACGTTCTTCGAAAAAACAAGTATGCAATCAAATTAGTACAAGTCAAGCTTTTATGAACAAAACGCTTCAAAGCAGGATTCAAAAATGAAATAGGTATCACGAAATATGTCATACCTGCCTGCCCTGAAAGCATAATAGCTCTACTTGCAGGTGAAAGGTTTCGAGTATGCTTAGAGACATCTAAGTACTTCAAATGAACATATGCAGCGCTTGTCAAAAGTGCCCGAGTTTTCTCACTGCAATAACCAGAATCGAGTTAAGGATTTCAATTGATATGGAAGAAGGACAATGTTGGATGAACCAAATCGAGAAACGCTCTTAAGCTTATGAAATTCCTTTTCTAATGCAACTGAAATTCAATGGATAAGGACACACACCTAAAGAGAATCTACTTGTTACAAATTTCATTCATTGGACTAATGAACTTGAAATAGCTAATGGTCTAAAATTATCGATTTTGAACCTTGTTTAAAGTAGATTTCTGTAACAATTATAATATTATAGACCAAATAAAGAAGTAGAAATCTCAGAAAGACTTGCAGATTCGCTAGTGTAATGACTGACTTTTTATCTATAATAAACTTTGCTTTCTTTCCAATTAACAGATAAGGAGCATAAAATGATAAAAATTAAAATTTTGATGGATTGTAGTAAGAGGACAAAACTGAACCCCAGATTTAGAAAATAATATGGAGCAAGAACATACCAAACAATCTTCTTAAGGTTGTACAAGTTCTACTACATGTAAATTGTAAAAAAAAGTCGCACAAGTTCTTCTATATGCATATTGTAAAAGCTTTTTTGAAATATATATATATATTTGTAAAGTGTTTTTTTATTTTCAGAAAGCAAATTGTGTGCTTCTATTAGGAAGATCGAAGTTATGTGTTTCTTCATTAAAGCACTTTTTATGAAAACACCTATAAAATAAGCACAAGCAAAAAGATGCTCAATCTGAATCAAATGTAAAAAAATGTATAATCTTAATAAAAGAAAGACTTTACCTTAGGTAATAGGGGAATTCTTCAAATGTAACATTGGTACGTTTACCATCAACCACCAATCTCATTAACTCTTTCTCAATCTGCTTCACTGAAATCTCTTGAGATAAACGATCCCCAATAAACCATTTGTTCACTGCTTGGCCAGAACTCAATCCAACCCCAACACCCACCCCAATTCCAACACCCAAAGCTGACAATAAAACGTGTTTCTGCTCCATAACCACCACCTCTTTAATCTCTGCCTCAATTTCACCACCAACCCTTGTGAGCGATCTTGACGAGGCCCAAAAGTAACAACCCAAGTAAAAGTCTTTACAGAGTCAGCTATAGAAAATCTCTCTCTGTTTCTAGCCAATAAAAGTAACACGACGGAGTTGATTTGAATGGATAAAGATTCAACAAGTTTAGGGGAATGAACAAGATGGGTTGTTGTGAATTTGTTTGGATTAAAAGGAAATAGAGAATTTTTTGGTGAATTAAGTCAGAAGAGAACGTTGGTATGAAATTCTGGCAGGTATGGTTAATGGTTATGCTCGTGGGTCTCTAGCCCCTTGAAACCATATATATATATATATAGTGCCACATTATTGGACGTTACAATCTTCTCGAGAAAGAAAACAAAATCAGTGAAGACTTCTTTTCTCTTTGTATTGAAATGCTTTTTGACTAACCAGTGGCGGCCAAGTCGGATACTTTCCCACTTTTTCTTTCTTTCTATCGAAAATGTATGAAGTTGTTAGTAAGTGACTAAGTGTCGTGGTTTTTCTAATAATTTTATTGAAAATAATAGACAGTAATATTTGAAATAAAAAATATTGCATTTGTTTTATAATTTATTGGTTTCAAATATTACACAATCAATCAGAAGTTACAGTCTAAACAACATAAAACTCAGATAAATTATTTTCAAGCTAGATTTAACTATTAATTTTAATACGATAGTAAAAATATTTTTATTTTTTTAATATTATAAATAAATAATTTAATTTTATCTATAATATATAAACATGATATAAACCTACAAATACATGAATTATCATCCTATAATCAAAGGTACAAGACCAATGTATAAAAATAATGAGTTAAATTTGTAAACAAGGTAGAATGCTCTCTCCTAAAATTGTATGTCACGAGTTGATCACCTCAATTAGTAATTAGGTAGAGTGTTATGATACTTAAGATAGAGTTGATCACTTTGACCACAAAACAAGTAGAGCACTCTCATATTGAAGTAAGAGTTGACCACCTCGGTTATAGACCAAGTAGAACGCTTTTCTTTAAAATTGTATGTCACGAGTTGATCACCTCGATCAAAAATCAGGTAGAGCGTTCTGACACTTAAAACATAGTTGATCACCTTAGTCGCAGACCAGGTAAAGTGCTCTGACATTGAAGTAAGAGTTAATCACCTAGGTCATAGACCATGTAGAACGCTCTTACCCAAAACTACATGTCACGAGTTGATCACCTCAGTCAGGAACCAAGTAGAACGCTTTGACACTGAAGTGAGAGTTGATCATAGCCATTAGTTTATTGCGTCGACCAAACCATACAAGTTCATCCTTTCAAAGAAAATACATTTGGAAAAATACATTGATATGGCATCACAAATGTATTCTATTAAAAATATTTTTATTATTCTAGCTTACAACACTTTTAAAGTTTTATTAATATATATCTTGGCAAACTAAAGAATTAAAAGTTCCTCAAATGCTTAGACACATGACTGATGTTCATGTCATTTGTCTCCTCTACTAAAGGCAACATTGCGACCTAAATCTTGATGGTTTTCTTGTAAACACTGGCCATTATTTCAGTGGGGGTCAAACTCGATGTCAACATGGAACATCCAAAGTCCTCAACAACACCCATTACCTTGAGAAAGACCCCTCAAACTGCTTCATGTAGAAGTGTGCCCAATAGGACTCCTTGTCTATAAAGACGACCATTTTAGTCATTATCCTTCTCTTTCGAGCTTGAGTTTGGGATAGTTGCTCCTTGCAAGAGGTAAGTTCACACTTGGTCTCTTTATACAAAAAGAGCTTACCCTTAAGCCTAGACAACTCGATTTTTATTTTCCCTACCTCAGTCTTTAGCATTTTGTTCTCTAGTTTTAGAACTTGAGCTGAATGTCTTTTTTCCTAGCTAGAATCCATAAGGTTTGAATAAAAAAGATGGGGGAAGAGTTGGAAATTATTTCAAACAAAAGAGGATGTCTGAATTTTACAAGTGTCTCTGACCCCATTTTATAGGGGATGATATTAAAAACAATTAGTGACACACGTCCCAAAAGCAAGGAGGTAGGTCAACATCATAAATAAATATTGTAATTGATATAAATACTTAATTATATATGTAATACATTTGTTCTCAAAGCCAATTGATTTTCATTGATAATAGAAGGTTACAAGGGTGAGCCTACGACTAAACAATTAAGAGTGATGTGAGGCTTAAAGGTCATGAAAGAGACATATAAGGTTTCAGGTCTACTTGATTAGGAGACTCAGGATAATGCCAATATCAAAAGTTCTTAGTCTCACATTTTTCATTTGCTACCTCAAATTCCTCACTACTTTTACCAGAGTCTAGCCCTCTTTCCCTTCCTTATCTTGTGTTTGAGTGGGAAAATACTGGGAAGTGACTAGAATAATCAAAATTTGATAATAGTACTCCCTTGGATCCCTCTTCTTGGCCTCTTTCTTGAAGGAGTCCATAGCCAACCCATATTCTATCTCAACGGTTGAATCAAGTTGTTCGGTCATCACATCAAGCTCACGCTTCACCTACTCTTCTATTTTGGCTAGCTTGTGGCTATAGGCTTCTACCTCAACCTTGGCCTTTCTTTGAGCCTCAATGAACTTAGCCTCGGTCTTTCTCTTGGACTTCTCGAGCTCCACAAAGTGCCTCGAGTTATCATTCAGTTCAACAATAGCCTTTGATAGCTTCTCTAATTTTTCAATGGCCTCGTCCTCCCACTTGTTAACATTTGTCAATAGCACCTCATATTTGGCCCAAGTTAAAGCATGACTCTTTTTTTTCAGTATAAGCTCATGCTTTGAACTATCTACACCTCGAGCCCTGCTTAGTCCTTGAAGGAGCTGTACTTGAAAATAAGCCAAACAACGCAAGGTTAAAAAAAAAGAAAAAAAGAAAATAAAAGAAAGAAAAAGAAGTTATACCGACACACCTAGTACAAAAAGTGACTGATCATAACCTCAGAGCCCACATTCTCGCATATGGCATTGAGCTACCTATCGTGTTCCATGAAGATATGGTGGAACACATAATGGTCCAACTTATCTGGTGTTATACCCAAGTATAAAGCACCCCATCAACGTCTGGGGTGAGGTCGTCAATCACACCTTCCCATTCCTTGAATCTCTAACAGGATGAGCAGGCACTTGTGTACCCGATGTAGGGGGTGTCGAGGTGTGTCGATCTAGGGACATCAATGAGGGCTCAATGACATTCAAAGGCATTAACCTAAGCACGAGCTCATCAATGATCAACTTCCTTTTTCCTTTTAGAAGAGGTTGGGGGGCTCTTTTGTCCAAAGGACTTACTCCTCTTCTTCCCCTTTGAAGAACCCATCCCTTATGAGAGATGTGTAACTTTTTGGGAGCTCGCTTCCTAAGGAGTAACCTTACTCTTAAGTTGTTCCAACATATCATCAGAATTGAACTCTGTGGTATCTGCAAAGACAAGGATAATTAGGTGTTAGTTTTAAAGGGTCTATAGAAAAAAAAATGTTGTCTCAAGGCTAGTTCACCAATATTAGGGCCCACTTTGAACCTAATTTCATAGTTTGTGGAAGGGGTCTGACACTTAAAGGATGCCCAGAATTTACAGATTATCTTGTAAAGGGGCTCCACTGGGCCTCGCCTCATCAACTCACACGCAACAAAGCGCTAGGTGTTTAATAATTCCCTCAACGAAGTTTTCTCGGGCAGATAGTTCTGAAAATCAACCAATCATTGCTTTGCCTCTTCATTCAAGGTCGTGATGAATGAGCCAATATTCCTTATCATGACCTTGGTATCAGCCTAGGTACTCCTTATTAGCCTTGCGTCACTATTTAGAGTTTCTCACCTACTTGAGATATAGAAGAAATATTCCTTCTAATTCTTTTCATTCTCGATGAGGGCCATGTTTATACTCATGTCTAGCTTTGCTGACATATAGACCCTCTTCGAGTTTGTAGGGTTCTGCTTCAACACATAAGCCTCATTGAACTCAGGCATTTCTAGCTTCACCCAGAGCTCTCTACATATCAGTGTGAGGTAGAATAGGTACCTTAATCAATTAGGCATAAATTGACCCAGCACGAGCTGAGTCCTAGCCAAAAGTTTCCTTACAAAGGGGTATATCCCCATCCATAAAGCTTTTTCATGGAAGATTGTCCACCTAACTGGAAGTGGGTCATTGTCACGAGTCCCTCACATAGGAATCACTATTTAAACTGAGGAGGGAATTTTGTATGTTCTCTTTATCCTTTCTTCGTCCTGAGGTGATAGTTCACCGGTCTTGACCTTGGCCATCCGACCTTTGGTGCGGCTTGTTGGCTTCCCAATCCCTTTGTTCCTTGTTTTCTTCTTCCATGACCTTAGGATTGATACTTGAGTATGAGGAACATTTAACCTAATTGTAGGTACTTCTTATAGGTGAGAAGTGGAGGTAGATGGTTAAGGTTAAGATAGATCCCCTTCGTTTAAGGTGCTTATCTCATTGGAGGACCCTGTGTTGTTACTTTCTGGTTGGCCTGAGAAAGTGGGATATTGTGGGCTTTCCTTGTAGAGCGAGCCTAAGGTTCTTTCTCTATGCATGGTCTTCTATCTACAAAATGTCACGAAACATGAAAAAGGTAAGGCGCAAGAAATAGAAATTACCTAGGGTCGAATTTGAAATAAAATGGTAATGATTCTTCAAATAGACTTGAAAAGAAGTATAAAATTGTTAGACTCAAGAAGTTTTTTTCTAAAACTTGAGCAAGTAAGCTAGGTGCTGAGCTGATTTCTTACCACTAAGTTGAAAATTTCTATGGCAAATTGAGATGACAGAGCCTTATTCTTTTGTGAATTTTTGTATGATATGTAGGAAATGAGGAAATGATGAAATGAGGAGAGGCCCCAACTCTTCCTTATATAGAGGTGGATGTTTTTTTTCTCTCCAATCAACTGACAAGCATTTATTAGGATGAGTCGAACATTCCAAATTCTCTGCCCAGTTGCTACTCTTTCCACCCCTATTAAAGAATCGAGTTGAAATAGTAGGAAGACTAGATGTTTGGACATATAGATCAACGCTAAACCCAATCCAACTAACAATCTGAGTCATCAAAATGGACTTGTCTGTGCCTGTGCCCATAACCACACTCGTAGGAGAGACCAACCTACGCATGCGAGTTTTGGTGTTGGAAGGTCAACCACCAATAGTAGCTATGGGGTGATCGACCTTAAGTTGTAAATGTATTTTCTTTTACTTTTATACCCTTTTGACACGTTGTGATGTGTATATCTTATGTAATCGATATATATATATATATATGTAATATTCTATATATACATGAGCCTCGTAATAGAATTATACATTCTCACACAATTATTTAACTTCTCTCTAATTTCTTTATCAATAAATTGGATTAATCCAAACAATAACTAATAAAAAATATAAACGTTCATAAAAATTGAACCCATAAAATTACTAAAAAAACACATGCACACCAATTATATGAAAATATAATTTAAAATTGATAAAGAAATTGTTTTGAGTTTAAATATGAAAATAAATTTAAAATTTAAGTTTTTCATATAACAAATCATGACTTGCATTGCAAGAGACTAATTATTATTTATGAAGAAAATACAAAAACTTCATAATATTATATTATTAATTAACTAAGTGATTTTATTGAGATGTTTTTTATTTATTATATATATATATATATTGCGATGGTTAAACATAGTAATGGTTTACTTTCGGTCATGCCTTTAGGGCACACGGAGGACTCAGAAATCTATTATTCACCTTACTTTTAATTTCTTATGTTTTACTTTTTTCTTTTTATATAAAAATAAATTTCATTGCGTTTTATTTGGAGAGTATTTTAGTTTAGCTGCCACACTATTCACTGCATTACACTACATAAAGTGCTAACAGACTAATTTGGGGCGGCTATCCAGCTCAACTCCATCGTGCAATATTAACTAAACACGTAGTGCATGCCAACACTTACTTTGTTAAAAAACAATTAATTGTACCTATTAACACAAATATATATATAGAATGACAAGATAGTAAATGAAAATATATTATTGTATTTATGCCCATAATTAATCATGTCACATTTACTTATATTTTTGATTTAAAGATATAAAAAAATTATGTATTATATATATCAAGTTATCACTCCCATACATATTATCAATAATATTTATTTATCATTACATATTTATATAAATTATATTTAATGGTAAATTACTATGTAATGTGAATCAGCAGAAAAACGTATACTAAAAATATATAATTGTTCTCACGAGATTTAACGTGTCATCTCATTTGATCATATATATTGTATATATTTTTTTAATAAATTATTTTGTATTTTTTATGCAATGATACCAATTATACATATATATATATATATATATGGCTGATATATTAAATTGAATTGAAATTAATTAGTGCACGTACAGAAACAATATTCAATCACTTTCTGCACATGGAAAAAAAATAAAAAGAGATATGAAGGGAAAATGGTGTCGTGTAGCATTTACTAAAATGGTTGTTATGTCGGTCGACAAAGAAAGGTAAGGAGTAAAGCTGTTGTTGGGTCTAAGTCGCCAAAAAGCATGCAAGTTGAAAATAATGCCAGCAATGGAGAGCTCTTATCAACTTATCAAATACATAAAAGGAAGAATAATAAGACAATCCATCGTTTCAATTTTATTAGTTTTAACTTATTCTTTAATAAAAATTATATTTATTACAAATTTATGATACATTAATATATTATAATATTATTAATAAATATAATTAAATTCACATAAATATAACTAATTAAAAACTGTTTTTGAAAGATAAAAAAATGTTTATTTTTTTATAAGTAATTTTAACATTTTATAGAGCTGAAAATTTGAAAGAGAATTAATAAGATTCCTTATTCCTGTGAGCTTCCACGCATCTTCCTTTGGACTCCATGTTTACAGATACCTTTCCACCTCAGCATCACATGCTTTGCTTCAAATATATATTCTTGTTTACAACATTTTGATTCGTGGTTTACACGTATAGTCAATTTACTTTTTTCACTTTTCCTTTTTTCCAAAGTCACAATCCATAAAAAGCTTATTTCGAGAGTAAATTAGAAACAAATAATGATGTATTATTTTAACTAAATAAAATATAAAACTAATATATATATATTTAAAATATAAATAATTAATATTTAAATAATTAATATAATTATTAGAAAATATATTTTAAAAATAATTAATAATATTTTATAATAAAAGAAAATAATAAACAAATTGATTGAGATGATGCTTTTATTTTTATTATTTTTTATTTAAAATAATTATATTATTTGATATATATCTAAATAAATTATATACTCATCATTTGATGTGTATAATATATAAGGGTAATATATTCTACTTAGGGTAAAATTGATTAAAAATTAGGTTATTGTAATAAAAATTGAAACTTAATGTCCATGTAATATTACAAAAATATAATAAAATAATTATTACTCTTTGATTTCGGGTTTTAAGTTGGGGTGGTAATTCTTAACTTATAGGTTACGTATAAATAGTGTTATTTATATGTATTGACGTTGTATGTGTTTAAGTTAGTATTCTTTGACTCAAATCACATATTTTTTAATATATATAAAAATAAAGTATTTTTAATTAACTTATACATATTTATAAAAATATTAATAATTAATTTAATTAAAAAAGTAGTAAATATTTTATTAGGTTAGATTCAATTTGTGTTATGAATTAATAGGATTTCAAGATATATATTATTTAAAATCAAAAATAAAATATATTAAAATAAAGAATCAATAATTCAAATATATATTTTAAATAAAAAGAAAAACATTTACTTGTTAATAATATCTATTTATTTGTAGTTAGAAGTTTGATATTGATGTGTCTAAAGATTAAATTTATAGTTGTTTTAATATTTTTAATATTTACATATATATTTTAGATTATTTTTTAATTATTAAGTATATTATTTTTATTTTTATTTTATTAATTATAAATATCAATATACAGATTTTTTTATTCAAAATTATTAGGAATATATAGTTATAGGTTTGACTTATGCTATAAGTAACTATTTTGCTTGCCAAGCAATAAATAAGATAGCGAAACCAATAAAAGAAGTTATATCTCAGCTTTATTAAGAAAGTTTAAAATTTCCTTAACCAGTTTAACATATGATCGGAGTGGAGTCTTCGAAAAATAATTTATACTTTCCTTTTACAGAAAGCCCGAATAGTTGAAATCCATCGATCTTAGTAGACGTGGACGTAAACCAGATCTCCCACGACCACCATACAACTGTATTGCTGACCTGTCAGTTGTTTCTGTTCGTGCCTATAATTAACATCAAATATGATATTCATCTATTAATTAAGAAAAATTAAACTTAATTATTTTAACAAATAAATGGTGGAGACGTAATTTGTAACATTGTCATAAATTATAAATATAAGTATTCTAATTAACTTAATTATAATTAATAGATTAAAATAATATGTTAATAAGATTTATATATAATATATTTATTTTTATAACCTATCATATTTTATATATAGTTTTATTTTTCACGAGTTTACATGTTAAATTAATCATATTATGAATATAATTTAAATAAGATAATATAATATTAGATAATTAAAAATATAAAATAAAATAATAAGGTTTATTTTACATCTCTAGCTCTCACCGTCTATATGAAAAACTATATATATTTTTACCCTTTTGTAACAAGCTAACATGTATTAGTTAATTAGGACAATTAAAGAAAATAAAGAGAGGAAATGCTTTTTCCTTTCACTGTCATCTTATATTAATTAGCCTACATTAATAGATGCAAGAACAGTCAATAATTTACTAACGAAATTGGTAGATAATTTTAATCAAACAATAAACGTAGTCAGTCCTATGCATCAAATTACTAAATAAATTAGTTTTAATGAAGAAAAAAAATCAAGAACATAAAGCTGCACATTTTTATTTTAATTTTAATTGTTAATTGTTAATTTTTAATTTTGGGTAAAACTTTAGTTAAAAATACATTGTAACAAAACATAATTTATCACTAAATATTTTACAACATTCAATCCCAATAATCAGGCATGTTTGTTTGGTGTTAACATTGGTTCATCACTGATCTTTATGTCAATCACTTCGGCCCAAATCACTTCGGCTTAGTTCATCCGTAAAATTGCCCAATGCCAATAAGCTAGGTCCATCTTCACCTGATCCAACCTGCTCCCATCCCTCTCCCCCCAACCAAAACTAAAATAAATAATAATAATAATAATTTAACACACATCGTACTGAGTACCAACGGCCTAAGAGCTGCCATATGAGCTCCGATCCAAAACAGAAATTAAAATGTACTATTTTTTAATTAGATTATTAATTTTTTTGTACTTATAAATTTATTGAATATTATTATTATTATTATTATAAATAAATAAATTACTTAGAATTAATTAAATTTTTTCAGACAATGCGAACATGAATATATATAATATGAATAAATATTACATAAACACACATAACTTACACAAAATTTCACTCTTAATTATAATCTCTAAATTGGTGCTAAGTCATGCACGCTTTAAAGTTCAAATTTATTTTCTTGTAAGGAGTAATGTTAACAAAATTTGCACTTATACTACTCATTATATTTTATTACATGTTAGTATTATCAGAAAAAATAATTATTTATTTAATTTTTAAAATAATTACATATGAGTGTAAATTCATCTATTATTAACATTTATATTCTAAGATAATAGATTAAATTTTGAACCAAACAATTGGGCTTATCAGTTGGTCCACTTAAGTTATAGTTTTCTTTCTTCGGCGTATCAAATTTTAGGGATTGGCTCCTTAATCTGGTTTTTTGAACTTAATTCAGATTATTAGTAAAACCTAATTATAAAAAAAATATCCAGATACCTTTACCTATCATTAGTGGAGATATAGAACAAACATATAATAATAATCAATTTTTAATTCTTAATATAAATCAAAACATTAAATTAAAAACTAAAATTAATTACGAGAAGACGATAAATAAATATGTGAAATATCCAATAACAATTAATACAAATACAAAATTTTAGAAAATTTGATACTAAATTATTGTCGCTGCATAAATTTAAAAGCATTCCTAAAAATGTTTCTTATGATCAAAGATTTTTTGAATAAATATATATAAAAAAATTCATATTAAACAAAATATATGCAACTGAATAAAAATTTATAGTTCAAAGATTCAAAAAAGTATATAAAAATGTATCACAATATATGACATGATTTTCATAGAGATAGATTTATCAAAATAAAATATTAATATCATAATTAACACATTATTTATAAACAATGATACATGAAAAAGTATAAGAGAGAGACCTCTTAGAAGAGGAGAGTCACTGCATTAAGGAAAGCTTAAACTAAGGAGAAGGCAAGAAAAATAGAAATTAAGAAGAGGAAAACAATTCTCTCTCTAACTTCTCTCTAATGATGGATTGTCGTTTAGGTTTTTACATGTTTCCCATCTTTGAAATATTAGATACATTATAAAATTTAACATAAAAAAAATTAAGATAAGAAAAATAAAAATAACACATCTTAAAAATTATAACTATAAAATAGTACCATTTAGTTTATAACTTTTATTATTGAAAAAATATTGATCATTTTGAATTAAATTTCGTTCAATCGAAAGTCGTTAAAATTGAATTATAATTATTCAAAATTATTAAAAATTAAATTTTATTTAATTAATTTCTTTGTATTGTTAAAATATTATTTTTATTTTTATAAATTTTAAAAATATTATTTTATACTATTTTTTTAAATAAGGTAACCACTTCCTATGCATAGAGTTACCAAAAAATTGTTTTATATATCATTCTGAAAATCAAATGATGATTAGAAGTAAACTATTTACTATCATCTGTCGGGAATTCTTCTTAGGTGATCCTTGTCCTATAATAGCTCAACAATAATAACATTACAAAGTTCTGAAACTAATAGGTTATATAGGAATCATTATAATTTTTGCCTAGCTTTGTTCTCATTAGTCAATTATAACAGGATTTTCTCTCTTTTAATTTGATACATGTATACGTAATAATATGTTGATATACGTTTATAAAATTTAATTTTTTTAAATCTAAATCATATAAAAATTCAATTAAAACAAACCTAAAACATAATAAATATAATAACTAAATGTTCAAATAATGTTGAATTTTTTTTGTCAATTATCATAAAGTAAAAATACAAAATATTTGTATTTATATAAAAAATATTCTAATTCTAATCCCAATTAAATTCAAGTATGGCTTGAATTCCAAAGAAATGATCCTACAGTTTTTATTTTTAAAAATTAACTCTGAGGTAACTTTTTAAATATTACGAGTTTAAATAGTGAAAATATAATTGAAATTAATTTAAAACTACTGCGAAATTACCTTTTTACCTTCTTATGTTCTTATATACACGCAAACAAAACAAACTAACTTTTACTTGCGTGTAATATCACCTCTTTAAAAAATCAACTATTCAACTTTCAACACTGTTTAATGTTTAATTAATATTAATTAAACTATTGGCTTTCTTTCTGGCCAAAACAGTTTGACCATTTTATTTACTTTTATTTTAATTATCCGTAACTTAAAAAAAAATCAATATTAATTAATATTTTTTAAAATGTTAATAGAAAATTAATTATGACTATTGGCTTTTGAATTTATATAATTAAAAAAATTCTATAATTTTTTTAATTAATTTTTTTGAACCATTAGCTCCAACAAAAATATTAATTTGATATTTTTAGCCATTAATTTAAATTAATTTTTTATTAAAAACTAAAAAGATAATCAATTATGTTAAAACATGTCATACTTAAAAAAGACTAAATGATCTAAATATAAAATATTAAGGGTAAAATGATATTATCTTTACTTTAATGCAAACTAATAGTTGTAAGATGGGCTCTTTTTTTTTTTTCTCTTATATATGTCAATCATTTTGAATTAAAAAAATATAAAAAATCCAAATACATTTTAAATAACTTCAATCCGGAAGCTTTTTTATCTCAATTTATGCTACTCTTAATTTTACAATTAATTATCGTTTTCAAGACTATCAAAAGAAAACTAATTACATTTTAATAATTAATTGATTTTAGAAAATATAAAAAATATGATATATTTAATATACAAATAGTTGGAATAAATTATATGAAAAAATACATAAATATTAATAGATTTCACTAATTAAAATATAACATGTAATTTGTAAAATTAAATTTATCATTTTTATATAAAATTACAAAATCGTTTATTTATAATAGTTATAAGATTATAAGATTATATCAATATTAACAAAGAAATTAAACAAAATAAAAAGAAAGAAATTATGAACAAAATCATTCTGATTTTCCAGATGTAGAAACTCTGAAATATACGTGGCCTAATTTATCTGCGCAAAGCCAGAATTTCAAAGGCTGGCCATTAACATATCTTCCAAATACAATCTAAATCACCATATCATCTCAGAAATATAAAGGATGATGACAAAGAACAAGTGGGATTGATCTTCTTTTTCACTTTTGTTTTTATTCTCTTCCTTCATTTGAATCCACATTAAGCTCTTTCCCCTTCACTTTCTCTACATAAAAAATTAATTTCCAAGAATTAATTGTTACAATTTTCAGATTGAATTAATAGCGTAATATTATTGTTCATGAATAAGTGCACAATTGATTTAAGATATCAGAATTTGATACCTAATATTTCAATTTAATCAATATAGTTCCTAACATTCTTAAAATTTATAAATTTGATTTAAAATTTTAATTTTAATTTTTAAAATTGATAAATTTGATCTAAAATTTTAATTTTAATTTTTAAAATTGATAAATTTGATCTAAAATTTTAATTTTTATTAAATGAACTTAACAAGATTGTATTTAAATATCACATAATTAAAATGTTGATAATTAAATTTAATTATAGGTTAGTGATCAAATTATATATTTTAAAATAATACGAAGATTAAATAAATTAAAAAATAGATGATATTAATTATAATATTGATAAATTAATTTATCCAATGTTGAAATTTTAAATTAAAGTTGTTAAATTTAAAAACATTAAGAACTAAATTGTATGAATTAAAATATCATGAATAAAATTGTAATAAAGAGATTAAATAAATAGATAAGCTAACAATATAATTACACACCTATAGATCTTTTGCAATGAAGAACTGCCTCAAAAATTGAACTATCAGAATCACAAGATCTTCTCCAATAATCATCAGCATAGTATGCAGGTCTGTTCTTCACTCTTTCAACGCTATTATCATAGTTGGAACTTGCTTTGTCACCTCGAATTCTTCGATACAATGGCCGAAGAAAATTAAAGTACTTCTTCAATATCCATTTTGACAATCTTCTACACCTTGTCAAAGAAGTGCAATCTGAATTTTTACTACAAGCTGGAAGGTCAGGTTGTGGTGAATATTGTGAAGAATTAAAAATAGGTATGTTTTGGTTACGAGTACTTGAAACCTCACATGATTCAATATTTGAAGGATCAGCAAAGAGAGGCATAAGGTAACCATTTGAAATTAACTCATCAGCATGAACAAAATTGCTTATGGCATCATCAGTTTGTGAATTGGGAAAGTCAAATTTGGAATCTTGAGAGCTTCTGAAGAATCTTTTAGAGGGTGGTAATCTTGGGTCCATCTCTATGTAGTAAGAAGATAAAGATTCATTATCTGACGCATCAAGTGAAGTTGTGAGAGAGTTTTCAAGACTTTCAAGGGTTACTAGCCAACGGTATGAAAAGCTATCTATGGAAACAGGTTGGGATGGTTCCATAGCTACTTAACACTTGAGTTATTATATCAAAGAGTTATTATATAAACTCCAAAGGGAAAAAGACTAAAAGAGATATATAGTGCATGGGTAATAGCTACAAGCTTAATCTAACCTATGGAAATTTTGGGAATGAGATTTCTAAGTGCCTGTTAATACCACTTATTGAAGAAAGCTGGATAAATATCAATTATTTTTACCTCTACCAAGTTTCGAAACAACAAATACTTATATATAATCGTTGCTCATAAAAATGATTTAGACCAATCTTTTTTACAAATTATTTATAACAATTGATTTTAAGTTAATGAAACAATGAATATATATTTTTGTTCGATTTGATTTTCATTATTAAATACAAAATTAGAAATATAATAACATCCATGCTTTTAATTTAAATTATCTTATGATTTTCATTATTTATTAAATTTATTTGTCACCAAAACAGACCGGATCCTCCCTCTCAATAATTATGGATGTGGTTGTGTGGCAAGAAATACTGAAATTTTGAAAAGAAAAAAAAAAGGTGTCCTAGCTAGCTACAAGCATCTACAATTTTATTTTAACCCGCTTTGTCTTTAATCATTTCCTAGCTATCTTAAAAGTTCATAAAGAATATGGCTCCTAAAATTAATTAACAAGAAATTAGAATTGGAATATTGAACACATGCAATGAGGTTCATGCATACTCTTTTTCTTTCTAATGCCAAGGCTACCTTTGAAAACATAAAGCAAAAATGGGAACATATGGATAGAACTGAGTTAACTAATCTAATTTGGAACTTTGCTAATTAATGAATATTCCATAGATGGAAAGCAGTTAATTATAAGCAAAACGGTGCTTTTAGGTTGCATTATGCATATAATACATATTTCTACAATTATGACAAGTGAGAGAGGTTTGCTTATAGTCTTACATTTTTGGAATCTTTTTTCTTTCTATCAAACCCATGTACAATATTTTCGTATAGGTGTTAATTTTGCCGAGCTTGATCTAATTTGTCTTATTCTTTTTTAATGAATGGGTTTTAAAAAAATGAACATTGCATACATGTGAGTTGGTATCAAATTACATTATTAGTCTTTAATCTTTAAATAAATTTATATACATTTTTCTAAATTTTTAAAATTTATGATATTGTTATCAATCTTTTACAATTTTACACATAATTATTTAAATTTTTAAATCATTAGATTTAATTTTCAAACTTTTAAAACTTTAAACATTCATTTTAAAATGTTTTTATTCAAAATCATGTATTTTAATAAGAGAATTAGTAAATAAATCACATATTTTAGAAGTTTAAAAAATTAATTATGAAATTAGTTAAAGTTTTAAAAGAATTGTACGTTTAGTCTCAAGTAAAAGGAACAGGATGTTGAAAGTGTCCTCACGACGTGAAACAAGGGGTTCTGTATTGGGGTAACATTCATAATTTTCCCAATAACCCTAGTTATTAGGATTTTCATTGTTCTAGACAATCTTCTTGAATTGAAACCAAACAGTATGTGAAAACTACAAGTCTGTATTAACAGTTTCTCATTAATCTAGAACTTGCTGCATCGTACAGAATTAGAACAAGGTTTCATGATTAGCAAAAGCTATCTAAGATAATAAAATAGCAATATTGAATTACCCTGTTACAGAGTTAGGGGACAAGAGTAAGAAGAAAGTGGGTTAATAATTCTTTGGTTTCCTAAAGTTTAGAGCAAGATAAAGAAAGCAACACAGTCAAAAACGAAAGACAAAACATCATAATTACCTTTGACACTTAAAAAGAGACTTATGAAATGTTGATATAAAATAATTATAACAGTGGCTACAACTACATGTTATATTTTTATTGCTTTTTATATAAAAATTCTGATATTAAATCATATAGAATTCACGAATATTTATAAATTTTATGTAATTTATTTTGAGAGGAGAATATAATAATAGATGGAGTTTTCTTAAATACAAACACTAAAGAAAGCGAACATTATTCTTAGCTCAGTGTTCAAGTATATAACAAAACAAATGGTACTAAAGGTTACAGGAAACTAAAACCGTGTCCTTGAATAAGTTGGAAAAAATCATTCAAAATCTGGAAATTAAGCAAAAACAGGGGAAAAAGAAGAAGATATTTTATCCCCTATTAGTCTGAGTGGTGGAGAGTTCAATTCTTGACGGTTAAAGAAGATTTACATTCCTCTTCTTTGTAAAATGAAAGGAATAACATAAATGAATAAATCAATCTAGAAGAACAAACATAGCAGCAGACAAGGGTCCCTAGCTTTGTTGGAAAAAGACATGGACAGTGACCAAGGTTCCTATGACAAAAGCCAGAAAGGTAGAAGGAACTGAAACCAATTGGTCCCCTCTCTTGTCCCCCTCTAATAGAAAATAAGTAATTGCTAAAGAATCTAAGCATTTATAAATGGAGTTTAAAGTCTGCAAGGAATTCTGAGCCCAAAAAAAAAATAAAAAATCTGCAAGGAATGTTCTTATGAGTATCATAAATCTAATCATGTCATAAAGGATGTTAATAAGTACATCCAAAACTAAACTCTTACTACGCAATCGAAGATACCCTCTATAATAGAAGGAGGACAAAGATACCACATATATAAGTACTCTTCTAGATTTTCATCTTGGAAGGGTACTACTGCATGCATTGCTTCAGGAGACCATCCCAACACTAATTAATTTTATGTATAATAGTGAAATCTTTAATTTTGAATATGTGGTTAATATAATGGAATATAAATGTTTGGATATTTTTTTAAGATAAAATGTTGATTAATATGATTCAAATCTATGATTTAAAATATAAATTGATTTATTTTATAATTAAATTAATTAAGGTTAGTTTTTCAACTAGTTTTGTTTTCAAATATTTAAAACTAATTTTCTATCTTGTAATTCTTTTAGGATGAGAAAAAAATTATTTAATAAAAAGTTATTTTTTTCTTTCGTTTCTTCTTAAGTAACAAAAAAATTTAATTAATAAAATAAAAAAAATAAACTTAAAATATTTTTTTTATGTTTCTAAAACCATAAAAAAAATACCTTAAATAGAATTAAGTATAAACTTAATTAAAAAAATTAAAAATGAAATTAATTATCCAACGAGTTATATTTTGAAAACTAGAAAACAACGAAACTGAATTATTAACTATAGAACGTGCTTATCAAGTTAATATTATCTTACCAATTGATTTATCTTAAAATGTCATTTTTTAAAAACATTATATAATGTTAAGTTATATTTAATATTGTAATTCACTTATACTTCACTTGTACTACACTTGTATTTCATTTGTACTATATTTGTATTATTTCACTTGTACTATACTTCCACTATTTTACTTTTAGTATACTTATACTACACTTGTTATAACCTTATAAATAGGGTTCTCTATGTACATTCTGAAACACACCAATACAACATTAAATCATTCTTTCTTATTATCTCTCTATACTCTTCACATGGTATCAGAGACTCTCATATACCTCTAAAATTTCTATCACAATTTCATCTTTCTTCATCATAATTTCATCTTTCTTCATCACAGCCAATCCAGCTCACCCTAACTCGGTTCACTCTCAATCCGGTTCACCCTAACCCGGCTCACTCCAACCCGACTTACCTCAACTCGGCTCACTCCAACCCAACTCACCTCAACCTGGTTCCAGGCTTGTTTTCAATTCATCTTTTCATTTTTAAGGATATCTCCTTTATACTATTTCTATATATTTGCTTTATATTTCCTCCATTATTTCGTTAAAATGGACCGAAATGATGTCCCAAAACCAATCTCTACCACCCTTGATGATACTAACTACCTATCCTGGGCACAAGTAATGAAAAGTTTCTTAAAAGGACGCAAGCTATGACGTTTCATAACTGGTGATATCTCTATACCCATCCAAGAAACCACTGAAAACAACTTCTTATTTGCTGACCGCCTTGAAGACTGAGAGAGTAAACATCATCAAATTATTACCTGGTTTCGTAACACCACCTTACCCCCCCATCCATGGTGAATTTGGGCGTTTTGACACTACCAAAAAAGTTTGGGAATTTCTTGAGGCTCGTTTCACTACAACAGATTTGGCCAACCAATTTCAACTTCTAACAACTCTTCATACCAAACGCCAAAGGACTGATCAAACCATTAACCAATTTCTCTTTGAAATACATACTATTTGGGATCAACTCGCTCTCTCTGAACCAACTTGGATGAACAAGATTGATGCTGAGATGTTTGCAACTTACCGTAATCACCAGAGTCCTTGTTATTTTTCTCATGGCTTTCCATGATCGATTTGAACCTGTTCGGGCTTCCTTACTCCATCAGAGTCCTTTTCCATCCTTAGATACTGCTGTGACCGAGCTTCGCTCTAAAGAAACTCGGATGGGGGTTTTCAAAGTTCATCATACAGATTATGTTCTTGCCACCTCCTCTTATCGCCCTAAAAGAGGTTATAAAAAGGACTTCAAACATCAAGGCTGCACCTACTGTCACAACCCCAATCATGAGCTTCTTACATGTCCCATTTGGGTATGTATATATTGTCACAAGAAGGGTCCATGACACTTTAACAGAGATTGATTTCGGAATCCCTCTCAGCATTAATCCTCACAGAATTCCTCTCAACATTCCTCACGGAATCCCTCTCAACATTCCTCACGGAATCCCTCTCAACATTCCTCACGGAATCCCTCTCAATATTCCTCACGGAATCCCTCTCAACATGCTTCAGGTAAAAATACTAACTCATCTATCACTACTGCTGTTTCTGAGGATAATCATGACAAATTTACCTTCTCTACTCAAGAATTTGAAGGTCTTCTTAAACATGTTCTCTCACAATATAGTAATCCTCTTCCTACTACCTTGTCTCTCACATCGGTAAATAATTATGGTATTTTGATTCTACTTGTTGTAATCATATGACTCATGATACTCACATCTTCTCTCCCACACAATCTTTCATCTCCAAACTTTTAATTCAAACTGTCAATGGTTCACATATGCATGTTAATGCTGTAGGATAAGTTTCCACATCTTCTATATCACTTTCTGACACCTTTCATATTCCCAACCTTACTCTTAATCTTATCTCTGTTGGTCAATTATGTGAACTTGGTTTTACTATTACTTTTTCCTCTTCTGGTTGTCATGTGTAGGATCCACACACAGGACAGGTCCTTGGGATAGGCCATAAAGTTGGACGATTATTTGAACTTATCAAGCTTTATCTACCCAATTCTCCTCATACTTCTGTTGCTGCTTCTACTACTCCTATCAACCTATGGCATGCTCGTCTAGGCCATACGTTTATAGGATGTATTCGTCCCTTAGCATCTTCTGGTAAATTAGGATCTGTTTCTATTTCTGATAATGTAAATTGTTTGCCTTCTCAATTGGGAAAACAACCTGCTTTATGTTTTAATAAAAGTGATTCTACTTCTATCTCCCCTTTTGACTTAATTCATTCTGATGTTTGGGGTCTATCTCCACATCCTACTATGAGAGGATGTGTTTACTTTGTCATTTTTATTGATGATTATTCAAGATTCACATGGATTTTTCTCATGAAACATAGATCTAAATTACCCAAAATTTATTATGATTTTACCCAAATGGTTAAAACCCAATTTTCTCAAAATATCAAAGTACTTATAGCTGATAATGCTATGGAATATAAAGAAACAATTTTTTTAAATTTTCTTCGACAAAATGGGATTCTTTCTCAATATTCTTGTCCTGGCATATCTCAACAAAATGGAAGAGCTAAGCGAAAACACAGACATATTCTTAATACTGTTTGCACTCCTCTCATTTCTAGTTCTTGTCCCGAACGCTTTTGGGGTGAAGCAGCTCTTACGGCTGTTTATACCATCAATCGTGTTCTCATGCCTATTATTCACAATCAGTCCCCTTATGAGCGTTTCTATAGTACTTCTCCATCTTATGAACTGCTCAAAGTGTTTGGTTGTGCATGTTTTGTTCTTCTTCACCCTTATGAACGCAATAAATTAGAACCTTGTGCTCGTCTTTGTTGTTTCTTAGGGTATGGAATAGAACACAAACGATATCGTTGTTGGGACCCTATCTCTAAACGATTACGCATCTCTTGTCATGTCATCTTTTGGGAACATAAAATGTTTTCCTCTATTTCCTCATTTTATGTCTCATCTCCTACCTCACTTTCACTTTTTAATGACCATACTATTGATTTATTTCCTCCTGACATTGCTCTATTACCCTCACCATCGTCTACTACGGTTTCTCCTGATGTGTCTTCTTCTTCTACTGATCCTACCATAACAACATCTTCTGAAGACCAACTACCTGATTGTCCAGAGTCATCACTTCGTCGTTATACTCTTGTAAGTAGTCTTCCTTTTCATCTTCGTGATTACCAATATTTCTCTACTATTTTGTCTCATCATGAACTCCAAAACTATAGAGAAGCTAGTTCTAACCCTCATTGGCAGCAAGCTATGCCAAATGAATTACAGGCATTAACAAAAGCACATACATGGGATCTTATTAATCTTTCATCTAATAAATCGCTGATTGGTTGTAAGTGGATTTTCAAAATCAAAACTCATTCAGATGGGTCTATGGAACGATATAAAGCTCGTCTGGTTGCAAAGGGTTTTACATAGGAATATGGAATCAACTATGAAGAAACTTTTGCACCTGTAGCTCGCCTTACATCTGTTCGAAGTATCATTGATGTTGCTACTGCCCGAAATTGGAACATGTTTCAAATGGATGTCAAAAATGATTTTTTGAATGGAGATATAACTGAGGAAGTTTATATGACACCTCCTCATGGATACACTCATTCACCTCATCAAGTATGCAGACTTCGTCGTGCTCTCTATAGCCTCAAACAAGCTCCTCAAGCTTGGTTTGCCAAATTCAGCTCTACACTTACTGACTTTGGCTTCACTTCCAGTTCTTATGACTCTGGTCTCTTTATTCGGAAGACTCCCATTGGTGTAACACTTCTACTCCTTTATGTAGATGATATGATCATAATAAGGAATGACTCTAATGGAATTATTGATCTCAATCAGTTTATGAGCCATCAATTTGAAATGAAAAGACCTTAGTCGTCTCCACTACTTCTTGGGCTTAGAAATCTCATCTGATTCTCAAGGATATTATCTTTCTCAAGCAAAGTACTCTTATGATATTCTTAATCGGGTTGGCCTTATTGATTACAAAACTGCATCAACACCTCTAGAAACCAATGTCAAACTTAATCCATTAGATGAAACTATTCTCTCAAATGCCACATTATACAGACAACTAGTAGGCAATCTTGTTTATCTCACAGTCACTCGTCCTGACATTGCCTATGTTGTTCATCTGGTTAGTCAATTCATGTCTGCTCCACGGTTTACCCGTTATACTATGGTTCTTCGCATTCTCTACTACATCAAAGGCACCATGTTTCATGGTCTCCACTTCTCCAACAAGTCTAATCTTCTTCTTTCTGCCTACTCTGATGCTGATTGGACAGATGACCCAACTGATCGTCGCTCTACCACTGGCTATTGTTTCTTTCTTGGAAACTCTCTCATATCTTGGCGAAGCAAGAAACAATCCCTCACTTCTCGATCCAGCACTGAAGCTGAATATCATGCTCTTGCTGACACCACTCAAGAACTTCTTTGGCTCCGTTGGTTACTTGATGATATGGGTGTTCTCCAATCAACTACAACTATCTTATATTGTGACAATCAGAGTACTATTCAGAATGCTCACAATAATATATTTCATGAACGGACAAAATATATCAAGATTGATTATCATTTTATTCGTCAACATGTTCTTCAAGACACTATTTGTCTCAAATTAATATCCTCCACAGATCAAACAACTGACATCTTCACCAAATCTCATCTACCAGACAGATTTCAAGAATTGTTTCTCTTCCTACTTGAGTTTGAGGGAGGATGTTAAGTTACATTTGATATTGTAATTCACTTATACTTCACTTGTAATATACTTGTACTACACTTATATTTCACTTGTACTACACTTGTACTACACTTATACTTCACTTGTACTATACTTGTACTACACTTCTAATATTTCACTTGTATTACACTTGTTACAATCCTATAAATAGGGTTTTCTATGTACATTCTAAAACACACCAATACAACATTAAATCATTATTTTTTTTATCTCTTTATACTCTTCACATATAAGAATATAACTTCAAACATGTCAAAATACACATATGTGAGTTCGTGATGAATATGTAAATATTATTTAAAAAAATATTATCTTAAATTTAATGCCCTGCCAAATCATTAAACTTTTGCTCCGGCTGCATGGTTACCAATTCGGAGAAGGAAAAAAGGATAATAATTATTGATCCTGGTTCAGTGAATTTTTTTGGGTCAACTTGTTAATTTAGTGCAGCACTGTAATTGATCAACGCCATAATCTAAAAAAAAAAATTATTTGATGTAGTTATTGAAATTGTATTTACTAATAATATTCTATTATATCATTTATTTATATTTAAAATTTAAAATATTTAATGTTTTTTTTAAATTAAAATGAAAATCAACATATTCAATTTAAAAAACTAAGTCAACCATTCCAATATTAATAATTTGTTATTGATATTGATCGGTACAGATCTAGATTCACACACGCATCTGAATGACTAATACAATTTGAAAACAAGACTTCTATTGTAAAGATTAGATAAAATTATATAACATAATTGAAATTTAAAATGAATACGATAGTTTAAATTAAATATATTAGAAATGTATTTACAATCACTTTTTTACGATGAATACTAATACATATTTAAATATAAAAAATACGAATCTATTTTTTGAAAAAATGCTTTTTAGGAAAAGTATATTAATTGCATACAACTAATATACCATTAATAATTTATTAACATTCCCTCTCAAGTTGGCGCGTAGATATCGATCATGTCCAACTTGCTTAGTGAACCGTATAATGTCTTCTTGGAAACTCCTTTGGTAAACATATCTGCAAGCTGCTCTTCTGTGGGAACAAAAGGAAAACTAATAAGTTTGGCATCTAACTTCTCTTTTATAAAGTGACGATCAACCTCGACATGCTTAGTACGATCATGTTGTACTGAATTTTGTGATATATCAATGGCTGCCCAATTGTCACAATACATCTGTATAGTATTTTTGAGTTCGAAACCCAATAACAAAGTTCTTATCCACAGTAATTCAAACCCCATGAGCCATACCTCTATACTTGGCTTCAACACTAGATCGTGCCACCACTTTCTGCTTCTTACTTTTCCATATAACCAAATTTCCTCCCACAAAGGTGAAATAACCCGATGTTGACTTTCTATCTGTAATACTTCCTGCCCAATCTGCATCTGTGAATCCACAGACTTCAAGAGGATTATTGTGTTTAACATTACTCCTCTTCTTAGAGCCGATTTCAAATACCTTAAAATTCTCAAAACAACATTCATATGGTTCTCACTTGCATTATGCATGAACTGACTCACCACACTTACTGCATATGCAACATTTGGTCTAGTATGAGCTAAGTAAATCAAACGTCCAAACAATCTCTGATAGCGAGCTCGATCAGTTGGTATCTGATCTGGATACTCTGCTAAACAATGGTTTTGCTTAATAGGAGTGTCAATAAGTTTGCAATCCAACATACGTGTCTTTGTTAGCAGATCAATAATGTACTTCCTATGACACAGATATATTCCTTCTCTTCCCCTGGCTACCTCAATTCCTAAGAAGTACTTTAGTTCACCTAAGTCCTTCATCTCGAATTTAGAGGCTAACTGTCTTTGTAATTTATCCATCTCAATAGTATCATTACCAATGATTACCATATCATCAACATAAATGATTAGGGCTGTTACCTTCCCTCGTTGATGTTTGAGAAACAGAGTGTGGTCTGAATTACTCTGTCTGTAACCAACATTTTTCATGAACTATGAAAACCTTCCAAACTAGGCTCGAAGGGATTACTTGAGGTCATACAAAGACTTCCTCAATTTGCATACAAAATTACCAGGAGAATCAACTACATACCTAGGTGGAAGACTCATGTACACCTCCTCGGCTAATTATCCATGAAGAAACACATTCTTGACATCAAACTACTGAAGTGGCCAGTTTAGGTTAGCAGCAAGTGAGAGCAGAACCCGAATCGTGTTCATTTTGGCAACATGAGCAAAAGTCTCATCGTAGTCTACACCATACGTTTGAGTAAACCCTTTTGCTACAAGACGAGCTTTATACTGATTTACAGATCCATCACCATTATGTTTTACAGTAAACACCCATCGACAACCAACTACCGTTTTTTCTTGTGGTGGTGGCACAAGTTGCCAAGTATCGTTCTTCTTTAACGCATCCATCTCTTCAGCCATTGCCTTCCTCCATATTGGATCTCCCAACGCATCCTGCACTTTGTTAGGTACTGATACACCAGATATTTGATTCACAAATGATTTATATGACTTAGATAATCTTTTAGTGGACATGTAATTGGCTACTGGGTATTTTGATTTTGCATGAATATTTGGTTCATACCTTTTGACTGGTTGACCTCGAGTAGACCTATTTGGTAACACATACTGTCCAACATTAGACTCGATACTATTAGTATCAGTAGGTGTACATACCTCAGATGAGTGACCTTCACTACCAGGGAGTTGTTGATCAAGGGTAGGAGTAATGCCTGAGGGTACAATTGTGTCTTCAATGTCATTTACTGTAAGTGAATTTGGTGCTTGAATACTTGGAGCATCTGCTTCTACAATGAATTAGAAGTCTCATCTGGTCTTATTGAAACATCAGTTGGTGATTCTCCTAATGTCTCCCCCTCACCATGATACAATTCTTCGAAATATGTATTCTCCCCCTGACGAGCAGTATCAGGTGAGGAAAAATAACTCATGTCCTCAAAGAAGGTAACATCTATAGTAACATAATACTTTCTAGTTGGTGGATGGAAGCACTTGTACCCTTTCTGATAACTTCCATAACCAATAAACACACATTTAATTGCCCGGGTATCTAATTTAGACCTTTGATTTTTAGGAACATACACAAAAGCAACACAACCAAATACACGGGTAGGAAGATTATGGAAGGATGATAAAGAGACGTAAGATGCGAGAATTTGGAATGAGATTTTTTCGTTAAGGACACTAGACGGGAGACGATTGATGAGATGGGGCGGAAGCTTGTACAACATCACCCCAAATGCATTTTGGCATATAAGCACTAAATAAGAGTGCACGAGCTATATCAAGTAAATGACGATTTTTTCTTTCAAACACTCCATTTTGTTCCGGTGTTTGCGGACAAGTAGTTTGGTGAATAATCTCATGTGTTTTGAATTTTTTTTTGAAAAACATGATTAACATATTCCCCCCATTGTCAGAACGGAGGATCCAAATGATGCCATTATATTGTGTTTGAACGAAGGTATGAAAATTTTGAAAAACTGAAAAAACTTTATCTTTTGTTCTAAGAAGAGAAATCCACGATAACCTTGTACAATCATCGATAAACGAAACAAAATATCTCATACCCGTTATAGTGGGCTCTTTAGATGGTCCCCAAACATTAGAATGAATTAATTCAAAAGGAATAGTACTTTTATTATAAATACTAGGAGAATAAGTAATACGATGACTCTTGACCAAAACACAAGTCTCACAATGTAAAACAGTCTCACTAACACTAATACAAATTTCACTTAGCTTATCGGAACTAGAAGTCAATGCAGTGCTTGCATGTGCTCTTGGTTTCTCCCCTCCGTAGTTCTGATCCAAACGGAACAATCTGGCCATCAGATACCCTCGATCAATTATTTCCCTGGTAAGAAGATCCTGAAAAATCACATACATAGGATAAAAGGTTACAAAACATTTAGACTCAATATTCAATTGTGAGACAGATATTAAGTGATGAGATAAGTCAGGTACATATAAAACATTATGGAGCTATAAAGATGGAGTGATATGAATTGACCCCTTTCCTAAGACAGAAAAGACCTCACCATTAGCATTCGTAACATAAGACACTTGTGAGGGAGATAACTCATTAAAATAAGATTTATCATAAGTCATATGATCAGATGCACCAGAATCAATAATCCAAGTATTAGACCCAACAGAGTGAGAAACATTTAAGGTTATACCAATCTTACCACGACCAGCTATTGAAGCTGTAGGGATACCTCCACATTCCATAGGATGATTCTGTCCATAGTAGTCTAGTTCTTGGACAATTTGCACGACAACTGCTTTTGCTTTAGAACGATGCCCATGTTTTCATTTTGCTCCATAGTAGTCTGCTTTTGGTTTCAAGTGTGGATATATTTTCCAAAAAATCTCACGAAGATGCCCCTGTTCATTGCAATAAGAGCAGGGAGAACGAGGGCGATTGGTAAAACCTGGTGGAGGTCCCTACTGATGAAGTGGAATTGAATTTTGCTACTGGAGGAAAGGTGCCTTTGATTTGGCTTGAATGGCTAGGCTTGATACCTCAACATGTGCCTGATGAAGACTCTCTTGCTGAGATTTATCTTTACGTATGTATGTAAAGACAGTAGTCAAGCTCGGAGGGTCTGACATTCGAAGCAATTCGCCTTTAGCACTATTATGTTTTGTATCAAGGCCTCTTAAAAAGGCATGTACTCATTCAAGCTCCTTCTCTTTCTAGTACCACAGAAGGTTTTCTGGATTTTTAATTTTACACGGACGTTTCTGGTCAATTTTAGCCCATACATTTTTCAGTTTGGTAAAAAAAAAAAAGATATTGGTTGCCCATTTTGTTGTATGCCAGCAGCTTTGCACATGAGTTCATGAACTTGAATAAAGTCAGACTCATTTGTATAAAATCGCTTAAGGTATTTCATATGGCCTCAGCAGTTTCACATTCCTCCACCATTTGTAATATATCATTAGTGATGGCTCTAAATAGAATTGACATGACAAAGCCATCATCATCTTCCCACCTAGTATAGGCTTCTATATCATCTTGACTAGGAGCCCTAATTGATCGAGATACATGTCCCATCTTATGCATCCCATGAAGATAAACATACATAACTTTTTTCCATGTTCAAAAATTTGTACCATTAAGTTTAGTACCCCCGAAAGAACCAATTTCTGAACTCTTAACAGAAACTTCAAAATTTTGAACTTCATGAATTTTGGAAACTCGATGTTGTCTTGAATCTTCCATTGAAATAATAATAAAAAATATATTGTGCAACGGAATAAAAATTTTGGATTTTTTTTGGGCCGGGGTGGGCTGATAAGTGTTTGGGCTGATGGGCTTGAGTTGATGGGCTCGGGTTGGTTAGGGATGATTAGTGCAGAACTTAAAATTGAAAAAGGAAAAAAAAAATTCAAAACTGAACATCGTAGTGCAGTAGATGTGCGAAGTCACAGAAAATGCAGGGGTGAAGCTAGACGGCGCGCAGGGGTGCGCGAGTTGGAAGGCGCGCAGGGGTGCCCAAGCTGGACGACGTAGGGTGCACGAGCTGGACGACGTGTAGGGGTGCGCTAGCTGGACGGTGCGCATGCGTGTGTGAGCTGAATGGCGCAGGGTGTGCGAGTTGGACGGTGCGCGAGCTAGTGTACATGGCTGGTGCGCAGGGTTGGACGACATAGGGTAGGACAACATAGGGCTGGTCGACACGGGTTGAACGACGCGGGCTGGACGACGAATATGCAATTACGACGCGAACTGAACAATGCGAGAAGGTTAACGACATTGCATTAAAAACTGGCGGTGACGCTAGACGACGCTGCTTGCTTAGAAACCGTAAGATTTTTTTTTCCTGCTCTGATACCAAATTAAATATATTGGAAATGTATTTACAATCACACTTTTACAATGAATACTAATACATGTTTAAATACATGAAATAAGAATCTATTTTTTGGAAAAATACTTTTAAAAAAAAGTATATTAATTTCATAAAACTAATATACAACTGATAAAATATATTAATATAACTAATATAATATTAATGATTTATTAACGGTTTATTCTAGTAAATGTCAATAACATGTAACATATGAGAAGAATTAATTTAAAACTAAAAGTGAAACACTATAAATAATAATAATAAAACTGTATCCAGTTCTACCATAAAAATATATATCCTGCATTCATTGAAGTAGTCCAACGATTCCATGAAGTTACAACATAAGTATATTCCCCAAACCATATTGACATAAAGGACTATATAAAATTGAACTCAAAAAATAGTAAAAAAAAAAAAAAACCAATATCAAGTGCTTTCCCAAGAAGCTATCAGGAAACGGACATTGAGGAGCTGCCCATAAGTATACTCGTCTATTTCTTTTGTTATATTAATTTCTTCAAAGTAAGAGCAAGATCTTCCCAAAATTGAATTGAAACATGCAAGCTCTATGTTAATTAAAATATATACCATCATCGAAATGGAATTTTTTAAAGGACGTGAAAAAAATTTACAACTTAAGAAGTTGTCCCACAAATAACGAGCAAAGTTTTTTGCATGATTAGGAGATAATGACCAATTGAAAGAATAACTTTAATACTTTTACGTACTTTGACAACTTGTTATGTCATTGCTGAGAAAAGTGCAACTATTGGTTATCGTTGGATTGCAATGACTAGCTAGCAAGATTGAATTGTGGATTTTGGCCAATACCAAACTTGTTAAGAAAAACCACAATATTAACGTAAGAGTATCTTCTTGTGGCAGTACATGTCTCTGTTAAGGTTCCTTCATTTCCAGTTTGGCCCCAATATATAGATTGTTATGCCACCGGCTTCAGAGGTTTGTATTAAGGTAAAGTTTAAGAGGAGGAAAACTAGAAATGCATGTGTTTCTAACCATTTTGGTCTTCATCTATTTGATATACAGTATCATATATGTAATAGCTAGATAGAGTTTATGATAATCATGTAAAATAGGCTTGAATTTTACACTATTTTACAATATATAGTTTAATTTATAAGAATTTTATAATAAATATTTAATAAAGTTATGAGAAACAAGTATGTACGTGGAAAGAAAAAAAAATCAATTTACACAATCATGTAAAAAATATACATGGATATCATATAATTAAAATTTTATTTATATGTAAAAAAATGAACATTATATTAAAATATATGGTAAAATATAAATAATTTAAACTAAATTATACTTATAATGTCTAAATAATTGACTTAATTAATGAGTACACGTGTTTTTGTCTAACATATATTGATTAACCATTTTTTTCTTTAAATTGATCAATTATTTCATTTTATTAGTGTTTCCTTTAGGATAAAAATGGCATTTTACCAAAAAGAAACTTTCATATCATTGTGAATCATCTCTAACTTTTCTCTTTTGCATCACTATATGTCATTGTTGATCGCTATTTTCTCTTTTTTTTAGTTCATAAATAATTCAATTATATATATATTAGTGCAGTGCAAAACACTAGAGTTTTGGATTCAATTAATAAATTGAAGTTATAATACACAGAAAATTATACATATATATTTTAGTGAAATCACACCACTTGATTGTATATTTTTATACAATATTTGACAATAGAATAAGAATATATAGTATAAAATAAAAATTATATGATTATATAAAAATTTATTAATAATAATGAGTGTGAGTGTAAATTGTACATAAAAATTTAATTAATTGATTTGAAATTTTATGCATATAAAAATCATGAGTTTTTATTTTTTTCTTTCATATTAAATTAAAAATAATTTTTATTTTAAAATATAAAAATAAATTATATTTATTTAAATAAATTTTTATAATAAAATTATTTTAATAGATAAAAATTAGATAAAATAAATTAAATGATATTTTAAATATATTTTATTTTATTAAATATTTATTATTGATTTTATTCAGTTATATTATATAAATTATTCTTAAATATTATACAAAATAGTTACCATTAATATAATATAATGTACGAATATCCATTTAGTACTCAAATTTCACTAGGAGATAAAAATAACTTTGAATGACACAATATTCTTCCGCAGACGACTAATAACATATGATGTGAGTGGCTTACATTGGCTAACATATTCTCTGTTTTTTTTTTTAACTTTTTAATTGTTTTTTCAAACAATACTTACTTATTTTAGATATATCATAATTTTATTTTTGATATTTTTTTTTCAATTTTTTAAGATTATATTTTATTGATATTTTATATTTAAAAAATATTATTTTGATATAATTTATCATTTGATTAATAATTTTTTATATATGTAATAATACATGTATTTAAATAATATTTTACAATAATTAATTAATTGATTATTTAAAAGTATTCTTTGTATATCACATCTTAAAATTTTTAAATTAAAAGATAAATTATATTAAATTAATACATTTTTAAATAAAAATATCATCTCAAAAATTTAAATAAAAAATATATTAAAAATAAAATGGTGGTATCAATTGTAAGCTTTTAACATATAATATTCATTAAAAAATAATTTTATTAAATATAATTTCAAAATAAGGCATTTGAACCAAATAATTTCTTAAAAAATATCATATTTTATTATTGGAAAATATTGGATTTGATTGAATTTTTTTTACTAAGTATATAATATAATTTTTTTATAGATAAAATTTTATTTTTAATTCTCTTTAATATAGTGTATATATTAGATCTCTTTGAGGTTCACGAATGGACTTGTCTAGCAGACAACATCTTGTACAAATAGATTATTGACAGGAAGTGGGTTTTCAAATTTTTATTGGGACTTCATAAAGATCTTGATGATGTGCGCGGCAGAATTCTCGGAACAAAACTTTTGCCTAGCATTCGTGAAGTCTTCTCTGAAGTCTGTCAAGAGGAGAGTCGAAAGAAAGTAATGATGGGTCCTCAATCTATCATTTCGGTGACTAGAGAAAGTTCTGCACTTGCTATTCAAGGCCACCAGCACTCTCACAATACAGACAACCATCCTCGTCATGGAAGACCTTGGTGTGATCATTGTCGTAAACCTGGTCACACTAAGGAAACCTGCTGGAAAATTCATGGCAAGCCTACTGATTGGAAACCACTATTCACACAGCACATCAACAAAGAAAGTTATGGAAAAATTGTCTCCAAATCTCAAGGCACTGAGTCACCTGAATTTGCCCTGTTTAGCAAGAAACAGATTGATCTCCTCCAAAAATTATTTGGACAATCCTTGACCACATCATTTTCCACTATAGTTAATCACGTAACACCCTCAATGCTCTTAGTGTGAAACAGGTATGAGACCATGGATTGTTGATTCAGGAGCTTCAGACCACATGACAGGTGATGCTTCTCTTCTCATGAATCTTAAAATCTACCAGAATGGACACACGGTCTGAATTGCAGACGGTTCAGTATCCAAAGTAACAAGAATTGGTTCAGCCAAAATTTCAAACTCCTTTATTCTAGATTTTGTCCTTCTTGTTCCTACACTTGATTATAATCTTGTATCAATTACTAAACTCACTCGTGATAAAAATTGTATGGCTAAATTTGTTCATAACTTATGTGAATTTCAGGACTTGGATTCGGGGAAGATGATTGGCAGTGCTAAAGAATGCTTGGGACTCTATCTCCTTAGCAGTGAAGAACCTTCAACAAGATAAGCCCACCAAGTTGTATCCGAAGTTTCTTATCAGAATAAAGCTTTGTTAAATCTTAAGTCCAATAAAGATGGTGAAATCATGTTGAATCACTATCGCTTAAGTCATCCTAATTTCAAGTATTTACATAAACTTTTTCCTTCATCTTTTAGAAATAAAAATTCAGAAGATTTTCAGTGTAAAGTATGTCAATTTTCAAAACATATTAGAACTTCATATCCGCATCTTCCACATAAAAAATCACATCATTTCTCATTAATTCACACTGATATATGGGGACCTTCTCGAATCAAAAACATCACAGGGACACGTTGGTTCATTTCATTTGTGGATGATCATACTCGAATCACTTGGTTATTCCTAATGAAAGAAAAATTTGAAGCATGTCAAATTTTTAAAAATTTCAATACCATGATTCAAACCCAATTTCAAACAAAAATCCAAGTATTGAAATCTGACAATGCTAAAGAATACTTCACTTCCACCCTTACTGATTATCTGTTAAGTCAAGGGATTGTCCATCTAAGCTCATGCGTTGATACACCTCAACAAAATGGGGTGGCTGAAAGAAAGAATAAGCATCTTCTCGAGGTAGCTAGATCCCTCATGTTCACAACTCATGTCCCTCAACATTTCTGGGGGGATGTTGTTCTTACAACTACCTATCTTATCATTAGGATGTCATCTCGTGTCCTCCTATTTAAAACACCTATCAATACTCTACTTGAGTCATACCCACACACCAAAATCGTGTCCCATGTTCCCTTTAAAATTTTCGGATGTTTTGCTTATATCCATGTACATCATAGTGGCAAACTTGATCCTCGAGCCATCAAATGCATATTCCTAGGATATTCATCATACCAGAAAGGATACACATGTTTTTCTCCTATCATAAAACGATTCTATAATACAATGGATGTCACATTCTTTAAAAAATATATGTACTATTCCAAACCTGTCATTCAGGGGGAGAACATAGGCAATGAATACCAACTTTTGAATATCATAACCACTCAGTCTCCCACAAATCCTATCCCGTAACTTCCAGAGAGTGAATCAATGTCTCAAATAAATACTCTTACTAATTCCAATGAATCATCAACTTCTCTACCAACAGATCCAAACTTCCTTGTCCCGAACAATGATCTTCGTGTTTACTCTAGAAGAAAAACAACTCAAGAAAGAGGAGAGAACCGAGCATATCTTGAGCCAATCTAGGAATCCAACCCGAGTATAGGCCACTCCTACAATTCACAAGGTAACATCACTGAACCTCATTATCTCCTAATGATTTGAATTTTCCAATTGCTATAAAGAAAGGTATAAGATCATGCATAAACCATCCCATCTACAACTTTGTTTCTTATAAAAATCTCTCACCAGGTTATAAGGCATTTATCAGCAACCTTGATCAGATAGAGGTTCCAAATTCTGTTTATGAAGCATTTCAGATACCTGAATGGAAGACAACTATTCGTGAAGAACTCAGTGCATTAGAGAAAAATGGGAGATCGTAGAACTACCATCAGGAAAAAAAACTGTTGGGTGTAAATGGATCTTTACAATCAAACACAAAGCAGATGGTAGTGTAGAAAGACTCAAAGCTCGCCTTGTGGCTAAGAGATTAACTCAGACATATGGGCTTGACTATCAGGAGACTTTTGCACCTGTAGCAAAACTCAACACTATTCGTGTTCTTCTCTCCTTAGCATCTAACTTGGATTGGCCTATTTATCAATTAGATGTCAAGAATGCATTCCTTAATGGTGATGTCGAAAAAGAAGTCTACATGGACATTCCTACTGGAATTGAATCTTCTGTTCTAACCAATAGAGTCTGCAAACTTAAAAAATCCTTATATGGATTGAAACAGTCTCCACGTGCCTGGTTTGATAGGTTCTCTAAAGTTCTGAAGAGATATGAGTACACTCAATGTCAATCAGATCACACACTATTCGTCAAACACTTCTCTAATGATAGAATAGTTATCCTAATTGTGTACGTAGATGATATTGTTCTAACAGGTAATTCTACAATTGAGATGAATAAACTCAAGGAATTCTTTGCCAAGGAATTTGAGATCAAAGATCTGGGCAATCTCAAATATTTCTTAGGAATGGAAGTAGCACGAACAAAAAAGGGTATATCTATATCTCAAAGAAAATATGTACTTGATCTTCTCAAAGAAACTGGAATGATCGGGTGTAAACCGATAGAAACTCCGATATACGTTACAGTAAAACTCAGAATAAAAGAAAATAGTACACCTGTGGACAAAGGCCGTTACCAAAGATTAGTGGAAAAACTCATTTATTTATCCCACACTAGACCAGATATTGGTTTTTCAGTAAGTGTTGTAAGTCAATTTATGAACAGTCCTAAAGAACACATGGAAGCAGTCTATCGTATACTCAGGTATCTCAAGATGACACAAGGAAAAGGATTATACTTCAGTAAGAATCCCACGAGAAAAATTGAAGTCTTTGCAGATGTTGACTGGGTAGGTTCTATAATGGATCGCAGATTTACCACTGGGTATTGTACATTCGTATGGGAAAATCTTGTAATTTGGCGAAGTAAGAAACAGTCAGTAGTCGCTCGAAGTAGTGTAGAAGTTGAATTTAGAGTTACGGCTCATGGGATTTGTGAATGAATGTGGTTAAGAAGACTACTCAATGAACTGGACTTCACAACTCCTGAACCAATCAACATGCATTGTGACAATCAAGTTGCAATAAGAATTGCAAAAAATCCAGTTTATCATGACCGAACCAAACATGTAGAGATAGATCGTCATTTCATTAAAGAAAAATTAGATGAAAAAATCGTGGACCTATTATATACATCTACACATCATCAAATTACAGATATCCTTACCAAAGCATTACCTCGAACAATCTTCGAAGAATTGAGTTGCAAGTTAGGAATGATTAATATCTATTACCCAACTTGAGGGGGAGTGTTGACTTTTCTGAGAATCTGTTTTATCAGTGTTGAACAGATTGTATTATTAAGTGTGAAATAAGCTGTAATTATTATTGATACCAGTTGTTATATTCCTAACTTAGTGGCCACTAATCTAAGTCTTTTCATTCCTATTTATAGTGTTGTATATACATTAAAGAAAATTAGAGAATGAAGTGAAAAATACATACTCTAAATTATCTCCATCATATCTCTCGTAATATAATCTTCACTATTTTTTCAGGGAGCAACGGATAATAAGAAAATGGAGAAAGATAATTGGAATGGGAGGCAGTGACTGGAAACATTACCTTAGGAGAAAACCTCGTGTTGTTAAAAGGCGCATAAGAAAAGAGATTCCTGATTCTTAAGGGTCCTTGTCTGGCAGTTAATCACAGGAAGTCGTGATCTTTTACCGATGAACCTGGGTGTTTATAGGTATCATTTTTATGACATGATGATTCTCAATTGTCTTAGATTTCTCATTAGCAAAATGTGAAGTTCTCATCTGGAATCTAACATATTCCCAACCTTACTTGTATAATGTACAAGGGGATTTAAAACTGTTGATTAGGAAAATTCTTTATTCTTTATTATATTTCTATTCCGTGTATATTTAAGATTTATTATCCTTACTTAATTAGGAGATATAAATGTGTGTACCCATAGGTGCTAAAGAATACAATTGAGCCTTCCAAACACACATGCATAATAACATAGTGCCAATTGAACTGTTTGCTTGTTGTAGCAACTAGTGTATGATGTTGGTGTGTGCTATAACAGTGGCAGACACAAATGCTCAATGGAGTAAAACATTGAGCAGACAATAATATTAGTGGAGCCATAAAACCTGGATGTGCAGGTTTTATGGTTATTGTTTAATTTTCGTTTTCCTTATATACATATATTGTAAACTCTTGTAAAAATAGAACAGAAAGAATATGAAATATACATGATAATTATCAGAGAATATTTTGACATGGTATCAGAGCAGGTTATTGGTGACTAATGAAACTACCTGCTGATTTCTGATAGAACTACCATTTTGATTTTTGATTCTGATTTTCTGATTTCTGATTTCTGGTGTGGCTACTGATTGTAGCTGCTGTTTTCGGTTTTTTGCTGAGTTCTGATCTCTTGTTTATATTTGTCCCGAAGCTGTTTCTGGTGTCTGATTTCTTATTTCTGAAACTGATCAGTTGCAATACTGAAAAGAATATATCAAGTAAAACAACAATATCAGTACAAAGAACATTGTTGTAAGGCATAACAACAAAACCTGAGGGGATAGGTAGAGAGTGCAGCCTCACCAGTGCTGCGACCATCTTGTATTCAGAGTCACCATTTCTGCTCAACGTTAGTTTCGCCGTCGCAACCTCAATAGAACACTTCAGGGAGCCATACTGATCTAGCTGTTCATTCGAACCACTCGTGAAGCTGTTGCAGTTGGCCAACGTCTCTTACTCGTTGGGGCTGGTGAAGCTGTCGCAGTTGGCCAACGTCTCTTACTAGCAGCCATTGTGGAGAAACTTGGAACGAAGAAGAAGAAGAGTGGCGCTTCACAGAGATGGAGGACCAAGTAGAGGGCTGACTCCGGCTGGATGCTTGTAGTCGGTTAGTTCTTCCATCATAAGAAGAGAGGCGCCGCAGAGGGCAGCGTGAAGGCTGCAGAGGGCAGCGTGAAGGCTGCGAGAATGGAGAGGAAAGAGTAAAAGGGGATTTAGGGTTACGAAGAGGGCTGCGAAAATGATTTAGGTTTACAAATTTTTCTTTATATAGTGTTGTACGAATTGTAAAAAAAAAATGACGGAATCTAGAGAATTAACTACCAATTTCATATTGGAAGATTTGACGGCGAAAATGACGGAAGTTTTAACTAGAGCTCAGATCAGCTCACAACCTCCGCCAACTGAAGCGTCGACTGCTCCCATTAGTATCAAGTTGGGAGGATCCAATTATGCCTTATGGTCCCAGGTGGTAGAGATGTATATCTCTGGCAAAGATAAACTGAGATATATTAATGGGGATTTTCCTCAACCTGTTGAAACCGACCCCTTATTTAGGAGATGGCGTACTGAAAACGCCATTGTCAAAGGATGGTTGATCAATTCGATGGACCCCTCCTTAATTGCAAATTTTATCCGATTCCCAACTGCAAAACAGGTTTGGGATTCGGTGGCTACCACTTACTATGATGGGACAGACACGTCTCAGGTGTATGATCTTCGCCGTCAAGTTACTCGTATGAAGCAAGCGGGTGGATCCATTGAAAAATACTACAATGACCTTCAAGGGTTGTGGCGTGAAATTGATTTCCGTCGTCCTAATCCAATGGAGTGTGCGATTGATATACAAAAATACAACTCTATCGTACAGGAAGATCGAGTGTATACCTTCCTCGATGGACTTGATGATAGATTGGATAAAACTCGAAGTGATGTGCTTCAGATCAAACCATTCCCTACGGTGGAACAAGCCTATGGATTCGTCCGTAGGGAAGAGGTCAGGCAGACCGTGATGATCACAGGTGTAGATACGACACCCGGAGCTGTTATGGCTTTTAAAGGGGTCAAGGGACACCATAACCTAATGCCACCAAAAACAGGAACTTCCTTGGGTAGCAAGAAATCCACGGGAAATCCACCATCTCTTGACATGAAATGTGGCCATTGTGGAAACTCCAAACACACCCGTGAAAATTGCTTCAAACTACATGGGTATCCAGAATGGTGGAATGATCTTCAAGCACGGAAGAAACGGGACACTACTGGGCGAGCAGCTGTGACTACCAATAATGCCTCACTATCCCTTACTTCTCAGGCCGAATCTTCCCAAGATCCAGGTATTTCAAGTAAAGCATTTCACATCTCTACTCGTAGTGAGAAAGATGAGTGGATTCTAGACTCTGGAGCTACAGATCACATGACATTTGACCCAAACGATCTCTCCAATACAACCCAGCCAAGACGGAGTCGTGTTGCCAATGCAAATGTGGTCACTTATCCAGTTACAGGAGCTGGAACAGTGACCTTATCTCCTTCATTATCATTATCTAATACTTTGCTTGTACCCTCTCTATCAAACCGACTAATGTCTGTAAGTCAGGTCACTTCAGACCTTAACTGTGTAGTATTGATGTATTCTACTTTTTTCCTTCTACAGGATATTCTCACCAAGGAGATCATTGGGCGTGGTACTAGGAGAGGAGGGCTATATTATGTGGATGACCTCAGTTCAGGAAGAGCCAATCACATGCAACATACTGTTGGTAACAAGGAACGACAGATTTGGCTATGTCATCGTAGATTTGGGCATCCATCATTCGGGTATTTAAAGCACCTACTCCCCAGTTTATTTTCAAATATCACACATTCAGATTTCAAATGTGATACTTGTATCCTAGCAAAAAGTCATAGGGCGTCTTATCCTATGAGCATGAATAAAAGTATGACTCCTTTTGCTTTAGTACATTCTGATGTTTGGGGACCTTCCCCGGTCATTACATCATCGGGTCATCGTTGGTTTGTTATTTTTGTTGATGATTGTACATGAATGACATGGCTTTACCTTCTCAAACATAAAGATGAAGTATTTGCTACATTTCGCCTGTTTCACACCATGGTTCAGACGCAATTTTCTGAAAAAATTAAGATACTTAGGTCCGATAATGGAGGGGAGTATGTTAATCAACAATTCCGGACATACTTGGACAACCATGGTATTCTCCATGAAACCTCATGTTCACAAACCCCACAACAGAATGGTACTGCGGAGAGGAAGAATCGGTATATTTTAGAAACGGCTCGGACCTTACTAATCGGTGCACATATGCCTAATAAATACTGGAGTGATGCTGTTACTACAGCTGTGTATCTACTGAATCGAATGCCCACAAAAACCTTACAATTTCAGACTCCATTAAAGGTGTTATCTGATCATCTTCCCTTGCCTACTATTTTGATGCTTCCGCCCCGAATTTTTGGATGTGTTGCTTTTGTCCACCTCCATAAAAATCAACGAACTAAGTTGGATCCATGTGTTGTCCGATGTATATTCTTGGGGTATGGTGTACAAAAAAAGGGGTACCGATGTTATGATCCAATTACTAAAAGAATCTATACTACCATGGATGTCACTTTCCTCGAATCAGAATGTTTTTTCCCATCACCGGTATCCAATTACACTCTTCAGGAGGAGAGTTATGGTGAAGAACGAAATTGGCTTGATATTGAAATATTAGACACGAGTCCCACATACTCGGATCGTGCCAATAATATTGAGGAGCCAGTATCTAGACCCGAGCTTGAACTTCCAAGAATTGAATCTGAAGTAGTAATTGAATCTCCAGAAGATGAAGCGATTGATGTACCCCTCCATTCTCTAGTACCCAATGATCCTCCTACTGAGAACACTCCTGAGGTAAGCTATCCTATCACACCTTTACAAACTAATGCTATAGATACATCTGTCGGTTATGTTTTACCTTTCAGACACAATCGAGGTAAACCTCCAAATCGATACTCCCCAGAAAGAGAAGAACGACAACCCAAGTATCCAATAGCAAATTATGTATCTACTCAAAGGTTATCAGAACCTGTCAGGGCATTTGCACAAACACTCTCCTCGTGTCAAATTCCGAGTAGCATTGAAGAAGCCTTATCTGATCCAAAATGGGCTCAAGCTATAAAAGAGGAATTTGTGGCATTGCAGAAAAATAACACATGGGTGTTAAGCGAGTTGCCTCAAGGGAGGAAGATGGTAGGATGCAAGTGGATTTTCTCCATTAAGTATAAAGCAGATGGGTTAGTTGATCGATACAAGGCGAGGCTTGTAGCAAAAGGATATACACAGAAACATGGGATAGATTATCAAGAAACCTTTTCACCTGTGGCTAAACTAAAAACTGTGAGAGTTTTGTTATCCCTTGCAGCAAATTTAGATTGGCCATTGCACCAACTTGACGTGAAGAATGCCTTCCTTCATGGTGACCTTGAAGAAGAGATTTACATGGATATCCCACCAGGATATACTGTTACATCAGGGAAAGAAACTGCATGTAGATTACAACGAGCATTGTATGGACTAAAAAAATCACCTCGAGCGTGGTTTGGTAGGTTGAGTTCAGCAATGAAGAAATATGGGTTCCAACAAAGCAACTCTGATCATACTCTTTTCCTAAAACATCGATTAGGGAAGATAACAGCCCTTATAGTCTATGTAGACGACATGATCATTACAGGGGATGATAAAGAAGAAATCTCTAAGCTTCAAGAACAACTGTCAAATGAGTTTGAAATGAAGAACTTGGGAGGGCTCAAATACTTCTTAGGTATTGAGGTAACAAGATCAAAACAAGGTATATGTCTTTCCCAAAGGAAATATACTCTGGACCTACTAGCAGAGGCAGGACTACTAGATTGTAAACCTGTCGATATTCCAATGCTTCAAAATCATAAACTCGGAGAATATGTGGACCAAGTACCAGCAGATAAACAGAGATATCAATGGTTAGTAGGTAAACTCATATATTTATCTCATACTCGACCTGATATTGCTTATGCTGTGAGTGTCGTGAGTCAGTTCATGCATTGCCCAAGTGAAGACCATATGGATGCAGTCATGCGAATACTTCGTTACTTAAAATCCTCCCCTGGGAAAGGACTTATGTTTTCAAAGAATTGTCAATTGGAAGTCCTTGGATATACAGATTCAGACTGGGCAGGGAATATGAAGGATAGGAAATCTACTGCTGGGTACTTTACTTTCGTGGGGGGCCATCTTGTCACATGGAGAAGCAAGAAGCAAAATGTAGTTGCCTTATCCAGTGCTGAAGCTGAATTTCGAGGAATGGTCAAGGGAATATGTGAGCTCCTTTGGTTGAAAAAACTTCTAACTGAGATTGGTGTTGCTCCTAACTCTGAAATGAACTTATTTTGTGATAACAAAGCTGCCATTGCCATATCTCACAATCCAGTTCAACATGATCGTACGAAGCACGTTGAAGTGGATCGGAACTTCATCAAACAGAATCTTGAAGAAAAGATTATTAAGCTTCCATTTGTTAAATCAGAAGATCAATTGGCTGATATACTCACAAAATCTGTGTCTGCAAGGAACTTCTACAACTCACTTGACAAGTTGGGCATAAGAGACATATATGCACCAACTTGAGGAGGAGTGTTGGTGTGTGCTATAACAGTGGCAGACACAAATGCTCAATGGAGTAAAACATTGAGCAGACAATAATATTAGTGGAACCATAAAACCTGGATGTGCAGGTTTTATGGTTATTGTTTAATTTTCGTTTTCCTTATATACATATATTGTAAACTCTTGTAAAAATAGAACAGAAAGAATATGAAATATACATGATAATTATCAGAGAATATTTTGACATATGAGACATCAGCATCAGAGCAATTCGAGAAATTTCTCGCACCTTTCCTTCACTTGTTTTCTTTCAACAAAGGCATGGACCCGGTCAGAGATCCTTGTACAATGTTTTGAAGGCATATTCTGTCTTTAACAGAGATGTTGGATATGTTCAGGTTCGTCATTTTTTGTCTTCCCATTTCTGTACTTGGTTTAGATTAGATACTAAGACGTTTAAAAATGCAGGGTACGGGTTTTCTGGCTGGTCTTTTGCTTCCATACATGAGTGAAGGGGACGCATTTTGGCTATTGGTTGCACTGCTTAAAGGAGCTGTGCATGAGCCAATGGAAGGACTGTATCAGGTAGCCGTTTTTGACTTGAAGAATATCTTTATCTCATTCTTTAATCTTGTTTGGTTTGGTGGTTGCCTGGTTGGTGAAGAAATCGCATTATTATGCTTTTTGATATTTTCTTTGCTCCTGTATGCAAATACATAGGTATGTTTCTGTGCGTGTGTTTTAGTCCAAAAATACATGTGTATATTTATCGACCAATAAGTTGGCTTTAATGGCTTCATTGTCTTAGATGAGTAGGAAAGATTCAAATACGTTGACCCTTAAGCTTTTCTGATACATGCCTCGGTGATTAGTCAGCTTATATTGTGTTTCTACGACACAATAAAAGATTTTCATAACTAGGTGTTTCTTTTTATTTGTCGAATAGGGAAGACTACCTCTTGTGCAACAGTACCTTTTTCAATTTGACCATTTGGTGAGAGTTCTTGCCAAAGCTTGGAGAGATTTGTTCTTGAGAAATGATCAATTCCAGCATGCATGCAAGCCATTGGTTTATAACTGTTTTTTCATACTCTTTTCCCTTCCATTTTGGCCCTTCGAATCTGGAATGTCTTTATTTTCGAGGTCAGTTGTTTGAATCAAGCCATTTTTCATTTCTTTGAAGCATTTTATCTTTTCATAATAGTTTCAATACACTGACCCTAAACCCTGTCTTTGAAAACATTTCTTTGAAGGCATATTCTGTCTTTGACAAAGTACCAATTAGATGTGAAATAAGTTTTCATCTAGTATGTACATAGTTTGAGATTTTGTTTTTGTTACTTTAAATAATACAAAATTGTTAGAACACTCGTTATGATTATAAGATTCATTATTTTGCATTAAAATGAAAGAAAAAATTATCTGAAATATGTATATTTCTTAAATTGATTGGTTCTACAAATTATTAAGTTAAAATACATTTTTAAGTATTAATTGTTTGAGAAAATATATAATGGCTTATTATCATTAGTAAGATAAAAGGAGAAAGCAATAATTTTCAGTATTTAAGATTAACTAAATATAGGGGTACTGTAGTGTTTTCAATAATTTTAACTACAAAACAAACACATTAATAATAAAAATAAAGTTTAAGTTGTCCAAACAAACACAATAATAATAATATTGTTTTGTTCCTTTCAATTCCATGCATAAATGTTAACCATCATTATTGACAAAAATATCCATATTTCAATTTTACAAATATATTGAGGATATTATCCATATTGATAAATATACAAAGAGAATTATAAAAGTTGTAAAATTTATAACTATTTTTTAAAATTTTGTATGAAATTTTTGAAAATAAAAATATATATATAATAATAGACTAATTAAATTAATTTTTTCTTTTAAAATTTATATGTATAAGCGTACTATGATTAATATGATTTATGCATGAAAAAAATAATTATTTTAATTTCTTGATATCCATATAATATTAATATTTATGAAAAAGTTAATAATACAAGTACAAATTATTTTAAAATAAGAATTGTGTAGATTGGACGTAAAAAATAGCATGAAATAAGAGAAAGATAATTGAAAGTAATTATGTAACTAATTATCCACAATAAATCATAGTTTACTGAGTGATAATTTATAATAAAACATTTAGTATTTAAAAAAAAATTGGAAACTAAAATTGATTACTTTTATGTTAGTATTAACTTAATTTATTATACAATAAGTTACGTGTTTATATCTTTAATTTTATAAAATTTAAAAAATTAAAAATTGACTATATTTATCATTACCTTTAATTTATGAAAATTTTGATAAAAAATATCAAGATATTTTCATCAAGAATGATCAATCTTAAATGATCTGAACATCATGTAATAATTCATAGAAAAAAACTATTTTTCTTAAATTTGAGGTTAATTTCAAATGATGTGATATAATTTTATTGATAAGTATAATCGTACGTAAATGATCATATTCAATGAAAAATCAATACATCAATTATGATTGTAATATATTTTATGATGAATAATTATTATACCAATAACGTTTTATGTAGTTCATCCTAACAGTACATACCACATCAATAAGTAGGAAAAGGCTTATTGACAAATCATGTGACTTATTCCAATACATGTATAATTTGAGTAATTAAATTAAATGCTGCTTTTGACAGAAGCACTATAACCATTATCATACTGTTTGCTCCAAAGCATGACACCACCATACTTAGAAGAAGTCTTGATCTGTGGAAGCACTTGAGACTTAAGCACATCAGCTGGAATAAACCCACCACTTGGAGCAGCAGCAGAAGCTGCAGGCAATCCCAAAAACACTTGCTTAGCACTAGTTGATGTCCATTGGTTCCAAGCACTCAATAAATTGTTTGCATTTCCGGCATATTGACATGGTGGGTTGTTATAAAATTGAACCCAAACATAATCAAACAACCCTGTTTTTATAGCACCATCCAAATGTGCATCTGGGAAGGGACATTGTGGAGCTGCAGCTAAATATACCTTTTTCTGTTGACTATGACCATTTAAAGACCTTGCTAACTCATCCCAAAATTGCCTATTTCCAGCCACAATAGCAAAATCAATTCCATCCAAAACTGCGTCGCCTAATGGTCTTGAATTTGATTGACCACCAAGGTAGTTATTCCAAAGGTAATCAGCTACTTTTTTGGCATCATCGGCTGAGGTTAATGAGTAACTCCTTGAATCACCTCCAATTGATAGTAAGACTTTGATGCCTTTGGCTTGACAAGCTTTAATGTCAGCACTTATACCTTTGCAGGTACCGGCAGCCGCATCGCAGTGACCGCCTAGGTTTAGTACTGGGTTTTGGTTGTTGCCAAAGGTTGTTAGGAAAGCTATGTTTACAAATTGGTAGTTGTTTGTGTTACAAGTGCTAGCTAGGGTTCCTTCATTTGTGTTTTGGCCCCAATATATGGCAATTCCTGCAGCTTGGGAATACTTGAAAAATATAGAAACTAGTATGAGTGAAAGGATTGAAACAGAGGCTTGTTTCCGGGTTGCCATTTTGATTAATGTTTGGAAAAGATGGATTGTTTGTTTTGGTGTTTAGTAATGGTGGAGAGCCTAGCTAGGTATTTATAAGTGAAGTGAGCCATAGTCATGTTTCTATTGATTCTAATTATTTGAATCTGATTGTAGTTACCAAAAAATCTGTGACATTTTTTAAAAAAATTTAAATATATAGAATTTTTCTTTTAATATAAGAAAAAAATCTTTTACCAAAAAAAATCAGATTTATAGAATTTTTCTTTTTAAATATTTTCTCTTTAAAGTAAATCCCAAAAAAGAAAAATCTCTCTTGATTTATTCACATTATTATAAATACAATTAGGGCATTTTTAATAATTATAACAAATATAAATAGTTTTATAATTATTCTTTTACCAAAAGGTTACAAGTCTTTTTTAATATTATTTTTTTGACAAACGATAACTACTTGTTTATAAAATCACTTCTTATATGAATTTTGTTTTTAAAAAATCATTTCAATTAAAACCCCTTTTTTTAACTATAAAATAATATAAGTGATAAATGAATTTGGTCTGCACTGTTTCCGTGGACTTTGAGGTCGTTGAGTCTTGTGGTTGACTTCGTATTAAAAAGGAATACTTGGAATTTTAGGATTGTTTCTTTTGAAAATGTTAAATCAATTAAATACTGTTAGTATTGTTTATTATAATTAATATAGACTTATAGCTGTAGGAAGGAATGTGTAAGGAAGTGTGAATGCTAGAAATTTTAAGATGGTGTAGACTTGGTGACTTCGAAGTCAGAAAGTACTTTTAGGAAAATTACATTAACTTTGTGTTAATTAGACAAATGGTACCTATATATATTTCTATAAGTTCTTTATATCCCTACAATTTAGTAACATTATTTTAAAAAATTTAATTTGATCTCCTTATTTTATATTTTTAAATTAATTTCAAATTTTAGATTGAACGTGTAAAAACTATAAAAAAAAGGATAAAATTACAAAAAATAAAGAAACTAAATCAATAGAAACGTAATAATGAGACCAAATTATAAATTATAGAAATATATTGACCACTTATATAGTTCAACTAATAAATTTTGAAAAAAGATAATTTATTTTGTATTATAATAATTAATTTGATGTTGTCTGATAAGTTCAATCAAATTTAAATAATTATATCTAATGAAAAAATAATATATCAATAACAATCGTGATAAATATATTATGTATAAAATTGCTTTATAACAAATATAGAAAAATATATTAACCGAAATACAAATATGTTAAAAGTGGATTTTTTTTTACAAAAGTGTTTCTAGCCTTCTAGAACTTAAAAAAGTACATATCTGCTTAGTGAATGTATTTTCTTCTTAAATAACTTTTAAAAAAAAATCGCTTTTAGATAAAGCAAGTTAATGGTCCATAATTGTAGAGATGACAACCGTGTTATGCTATGTGTTCTTATTGGAATTTTTGTATTTAAATTAACATATTTTTTAATATTTATAAAAAATTAAATTATATATTTTAGTTCATTTATTTATTTATAATGATAAGATAACTTAATATGCTTACGATTGGAAAATAATTAATTGTTAAATTAATTAAATTAATAATTCATGTTGGGTCCAGTAAATTTATTGTAGAGTAAACCCACTAAATCACACTAAATTATTATGTTTGTTTAGTTTATAATTGCCATTAATATACATAGATTTTAAAAAATTAAAATAATTAAATAATATATTTAGAATAATAATTTATTTACGACGTTGTTAAATAATAATGATAAACATAACATATAGATAAAACATTTTATAATTTTTTGAAATAAACTGTATGAAAATTTAGATTTAGGTGTGAATTCTAACTTCCAGAACAAGAGTTACAGATATGGACAAAATTCCCCCACCAATTGCGGTGGAAACAGGGAGCCTAATTTGCTAGAACAAGAGTGATGGAGAGAAAAATTGGACCCCTCTACACGTAAAATGTGGACTTGAAAGCATTCTCAGACAGAAAAAAAATTGCTTCTTAAGGACAATTATTAGTACAATTACACGGAGAATAGACAAGGCTATAACGTAATATTTTTAAGTTTTGTGGCATTTTTAAAAATATGCTTTAATTTTTAAAAAATTCAAAAATATTCTCAAATATAAAAGAATTTAAATTTAACGAAAATAAATAGTAATATTTCATAAATAAAAATGAAGAAAATAACAGAAAACTAAGAAATAATATAAATCAAAGAATAGTAAAATTAGAAATATAAAACATCTCAAATAATTTTCACATTAGATGATAATAAGTTAAAAAAAAAATTAAAAATTATAAAAGAAAAATTAAATATTAAATAGAGAGTTGGTTTTAAAAATCTATCATTATCATCTTTAAGGAAATTATTCTTAACAATTTATTATGGAATAAGTAATAAAAAAATGAATATTTATATCATAGATGCAAAAGACAAAGAAACTATATTGAAACATTTCAAAATTCTCCAAAAAGATGAAGAAAAAATTGGTTATATTCGTTTTGGAGGAATCCAAATACTAATACAAGTTCATTTTAGAGAATAACTAACTACACTTATAAAAATAGCATTACTAGATAATAGAATAATAAACAAAAAATATAATTTGTGATAATTTAGGCTACCAGAAACTAAAATTTATAACATATAATAATTTTACTATTAGTATTCATAATAAAAACTTAAACCAAGTATAAAGCTTATGAATTTAAAAGAAGAAAATCATTCATTTTTAATACACTATATAGTAGGATATTTATTAACAAATAATCATAATATTTAATATATAGACAAAATAAATTTATAAAAATTGATAAAACTTTTCAAGAACTTAGATAAATAATAAAATAAAAAATACTAACATACTTTAAAATACTAGAGGAATGACATTTAGATATCAAGGAAAAAATAAAGTGATTAAAAATAATAATATATCAAGATTTATTTTTATAAATCATGAAAGAGAAACTTCTAACAAAGAAGTTCAAAAACTAAAAGATGAAGTTCAAGTAATGAATTCATTAGTTCATGATGTTATATTAGGAAGACAATAATGTTTAAAGACAAATTAAAAAATATACAGTTAGGTATAGATAGAAACCTAGTCTGGTATAAATAGAAACCTAATATGCGTAGCAAAAAATCAAGTAATATTAATATAAGCTTTGAAGCTTTTAACAGATAAAATAGATTTAGTCCAAGAATCAAACACAAAATACCTATAAAGAATAATCAAAACACAAAAATAATTATTAAAAGAAATAAATAATTGTGGTTATAACAAATTACAACAAGATATACATATGAAATTTGTAGAACTAAGAAAAAAATGTATATAACATACATAGAAATAGTGATATCATAAATTATAAATACGATCTCTTAGAAGGATTAAAAGTAAATCCACCTAGGAGATTTGACGCTCTAATACCTAGAAATGAAAGAAGAAAAATCTAACGAAAAATATATCATTCTAATTTAATAGAATATAGAAAAAAAATTAGAAGAATAATTTATGAATCCCGAAAATAGGGATATAGAAAAATTAATTAGTTTGTTAACACTAACTAATGAATTAGAAAAATATTATAATAAAAACTTTGTATAAACAAATAGGAAGATGATATAACAATAATCATTATTTTGAACCATAAATCATGACTCTAAAATGTCATATAAAACCAATTTCTTACCAAGAATAAGCTTATGACCCACGTAAGGAAGAAAGAAATAGGTAAAGGTAAAGAAAACCTGATTATACCAATAGAAGAAGACAACCATCCAAAATGGAAAAAAAGTTGCATTGGGAAACTAGATGTAGTATCTTACTAGAATTTAAACTCCATGAAAATTATATATATGATATCTTAGATCTAGAATGTATAAAAGATAGGAAAAAACATTAGATGAATGACCTAGTGGTACAAGTGTGCTCATACAAACCTCTCAAACTATACAAACAAATTCTTCAATTTATATAGTATTATTAGCTCATAAAATGACATGAAATGTTAAAGTTTGGTTTTAAATTTAACAGGCGAACAAAATTTATTAAGGCAAGTGAATACTCTCACAGAAAGAGAATATTTAGATATAACAATGAATGAAATATTTAAGAAATTTATTGGAAAAGATAAAGTAAGAACTATCATTGAATTCACTCAAAATAAAATCAATAAAACTAAATAGTATCTAACAAATATGAAAATTTATAACTTGTGTTATATAGATTCTTTTATTTATCAATATGAAATATATTATCATAAATTATCACACTCTATGTAAACAAATTCTAAGAAAATGTTTTTTTTTTCAAAAATTAGTTGAAACATTACATAAAAACCTTAATAAAAAGTTTGAATCAAAGAAATAGGGAAATCATACTAAACACCCTAAAAAGAAGAATAAGAAGCCTTAAAACTGGATAATCATTAAGGTGACATTTTGTTCACAAAATGAAATCGGAATGGAATAGAATGGAAAGGAAAGGAAATTATGTTGTTTGGTTTAACTACTAGAATCAAAGAAGGAATCAATATTATAGTGTTTGGTTTGCCACTGAAATGAAATGATTTAAATAATATCATTTAATTATTATTTTTTTGTTAAACAAAATATATTATTGATATCATTATTTTTCTAAATAATTATTATTTAAAAAGAAAATATATTATTAAAATTATTATTTTTAAATAAGATTTAGGGTTTTGAGATTTGGGATTTAGAGTTTATGGATTTGAGATTTGGGGTTTAGGGTTATATTTATGGATTAAGGTTTAGGGTTAAAATTATTATTTTTCTAAATAGGGTTTAGGGTTTTGAGATTTGGGGTTTAGAATTTAGAGTTTAGGGTTTAAGGATTTGGGGTTTAGGGTTTAGGACTTAAGGATTTGGTGTTTAGGGTTTTGGGATTTAGAGTTTTGAGATTTGAGGTTTAAGATTTAGGGTTTAGGGTTTTGAGATTTGAGGTTTATTGTTATATTTAGAATTGGGGTAAAATTGAAAAAAAATTGAGCCCAATCAAATCGATTTCATTCTTGACGCATTTTTCAGCGTAAACAAATACACAAATAGAAGGAATAAATTAACCAAACACAACATAAATGCTAAGAGAGAAATAAATATAAACCAATAAAAAGAAATAATAAAATCTATACTCTTATGGTATTTTGGCTAATTAAAGCTCGCAAATTATGATATGCACATTTGGATTACATGGTGCAAAACACAAGGACTTGTGTTTCATTTTGAGGCCTTCACTGATTGATTCTATAATGATTGAAATGTCAAATTTGGTTTCGAGTTAAAGTTCATGTTTTTTGTCTCTTCAATTATTAGGTATCGAAGCATTTGGAGGAGTCGAAGATTGAGTATGAGAAGTAGAAAGGAAAGCTTGCTCAATATACAGAATTAGTTGGGAAGCATTAACGCTATTTATGTGCATTGTCTAGTCCAAGGAAGATAAACACACGCACTACGTTTCAATAAATAATAATTTCTTTCTGGTTATGCACCATTATTGTATATAGAATGTGTATACAATGTATAGTCGTTATAGACCTTTTCAAGGTCACCTTTGTCGAGCAACTCTTGCACGTCTTCAATTTCTACCAGAGGTATACAATAAGTTATGTATGTATATCTCTAATTTAATAAAATAAAAAAAATAAAAAATTGATATTTTATAATATATTAATATCGATATTTTTTATATTTTCAAAAATTTCATCTAGATTTTAAAACATTACAAAATTACTTATTAACATATTCAAAAAAAATTAACAAATTTTTATATTTTTATATAAATAATTTCTATATAATGGAAAAGGTGTTTTGAAAATACCATATCTAAACATCTTGTAATAAATCAAAGAAAAAATCTATTTTTCTTAAATTTTAGATTAATCTTAAATGATGTGACATAGTTATATAATTGTGTTCAAATGATCATATTTAATAAAAAATTACTATATTAATTATAATTGTAATATATTTTATAATATATATTAATGATATAAATAATAAAGTTTTATTCCGTTCATCTTAAGAGTACATATCGCATCAATAAATCATGCGATTTATTCCATATATATGCATCATTTGAGTAATCAAATTAAATGCTGCTTTTGATAGAAGCACTATAACCATTATCATACAGTTTGCTCCAAAGCATGACACCACCATACTTGGAAGAAGTCTTGATCTGTGGAAGCACTTGAGACTTAAGCACATCAGCTGGAATAAACCCACCACTTGGAGCAGCAGCAGAAGCTGCAGGCAATCCCAAAAACACTTGCTTAGCACTAGTTGATGTCCATTGCTTCCAAGCATTCAATAAATTGTTTGCATTTCCGGCATATTGACATTGTGCGTTGTTATAAAATTGAACCCAAACATAATCAAACAACCCTGTTTTTATAGCACCATCCAAATGTCTATCTGGGAAGGGACATTGTGGAGCTGCAGCTAAATATACCTTTTTCTGTTGACTATGACTATTCAAAGACCTAGCCAATTCATCCCAAAATTTCCCATTTCCAGCTTCAATATCAAAATCAATTCCATCCAAAACGGCGTCGCCTAATGGTCTTGAATTTGATTGACCACCAAGGTAGTTATTCCAAAGGTAATCAGCTACTTTTTTGGCATCATCAGCTGAGGTTAATGAGTAACTCCCTACACCACCTCCAATTGATAGTAAGACCTTGATGCCTTTGGCTTGACAAGCTTTAATGTCAGCACTTATACTTTTGCAGGTACCGGAAGCCACATTGCAGTGACCGGCTAGGTTTAGTACCGGGTTTTGGTTGTTGCCAAAGGTTGTTAGGAAAGCTATGTTTACAAATTGGTAGTTGTTTGTGTTACAAGTGCTAGCTAGGGTTCCTTCATTTTTGCTTTGGCCCCAATATATGGCAATTCCAGCAGCTTGGGAATACTTGAAAAATATAGAAACTAGTATGAGCGAAAGGATTGAAACAGAGGCTTGTTTTCGGGTTGCCATTTTGACTAATGTTTGGAAAAGATGGATTGTTTGTTTTGGTTTAGGAATGGTGGAGAGCCTAGCTAGGTATTTATAGTGAAGTGCCTAGACAGGCAATGGCCCCAATATATGATTGTGTCATTGTGTGTTTGAGTATTCAAAGGGGAAAAATGAATGCGAGGGAATTCGAGTTTTATATTTCTTTTCTCTTAACATTTATATATATTATAATCACAATTTAGTGTCATGTTTTTATTGATTCTAATTATTTTGAATCTGATTGTAATTACCAAAAAATCTGTGACATGTTTTTTAAATTTTAGATATATAGAATTTTTCTTTTTATTTATGAAAAAAAAAATCTTTTACCAAAAAAAATCAGATTTATAGAATTTTTCTTTTTAAATATTTTTTTTAAAGTAAATCCCAAAAAAAGAAAAATCTCTCTTGATTTATTGACATTATTATAAATACAATTAGGGCATTTTTAATAAGTATAACAAATATAAATATTTTTATAATTATTCTTTTACCAAAAGGTTACAAGTCTTTTTTAATATATATTTTTGACAAACGCTAACTACTTGTTTATAAAACCACTTCTTATATGAAATTTGTTTTTTAAAAAATCATTTCAATTAAAACCCCTTTTTTTAACTATAAAATAATATAAGTGAAAAATGAATTTGGTCTGCACTGTTTCCGTGGACTTTGAGGTCGTTGAGTGTTGGGGTTGACTTTGAATAAAAAAGGAATACTTGGAATTTTAGGATTGTTTCTTTTGAAAATGTTAAATCAATTAAATACTGTTAGTATTGTTTATTATAATTATTATAAACTTATAGCTGTAGGAACTAGGAAGGAATGTGTAAGAAAGTGTGAATGCTAGAAATTTTAAGATGGTGTAGACTTGGAGACTTAGAATTCAGAAAGTGTTTTTAGGAAAATTACATTAACTTTGTGTTAACTAGACAAATGGTACCTATATATATTTCTATACGTTAAATTGATTTCAAATTTTAGATTGAACGTATAAAAACTAAAAAATAAAGTATCAAATTATCAAAAAAAAAAAAAAAATTAAAAGTTGAAAATAAAAAAAAAGACTAAATCAATAGAAACATAATAATGAGACCAAACTATAAATTATAGAAATATATTTAAGACTTATGTAGTTTAACTAATAAATTTTGAAAAAAAAAATATTTTATATTATAACAATTAATTTGATATTGTGTTATTGATAAGTAAAATCAGATTTATATATTTATATTTAATAAAGAAAATAATATATCAATAATGATTGTAATAAATTTGTTATGTACAAAGTTGCTTTATAAAAATTATAGAAAAATATATTAAACGAACTACAAATATGTTATAAATGGATTTATTTATTTTTTACAAAAGTGTTTATAGCTTCTAGGACTTAAAAAAGTACATAAGTGCTTAGTGAAAGTATTTTCTTAAATAACTTTTGAAAAAAAAATCTCTTAGATAAAAAGCTAATGGTCCATAAGTAGGGTCACGCTAATAGACAGAAAGGAAATAGCAAAGAGAGGGCAGGGGTAAAGATAGAAGTAAAGATAGAAAGAGTTTCTTTCTAACCTAAAAAAAAAGGGCATGGGCCCTCCGTTATCTTTGGCGATGCTATGTGTTCATATCATATTTATTCTTATTGGTATTTTTTGATTCAAATTAACATATTTTTTAATATTTATTAAAAATTAAATTATATATTTTAATTTATTTATTTATTTATAATTACAATACAACTTAATATCGATAAAATAATTTATTGTTAATTTAATTAAAATAATTTGAGTTAATTTATTGTAAGATAAATCTACCAAATCCCACCAAATTATTAAATTTGTTTAGTTCATAATATTGAATTATTTTTCATTTTATTTTTACTTATAAATTCTTATAAAATTTTATTTATATTATTTTATTAATATCCGTTTAATCTTATCATATGTTGGTGATAGATTTAAAAGAATTAAGATAATTATGTAATATATTTGAAATAATAATTTGTATTAGGATTTGTGACGATTTTAAATAAAGATAAAGATATAAATGATCATTTTTGTAATATAAACCAGATAAAATTTTAGATTTATTGGGTGAAGTATTGCGTGAATTACCACCAAAATCAATTCTAACTTCTAGAACAAGAGTTACAGAGATCGACAAAATTCCCCCACCAATTGCGGTGGAAAAAGGAAGCTTAATTTGCTACAACAAGAGTGATAGGGAGAAAAATTGGACCCTTCTACGTGATAAAATGTTGACTTGAAAGCATTCTCAGACAAAAAAGATTGCTTCTTAAGGACAATCATTGATACAATTACATGGGGAATAGACAATGCTATGACGTTGTAGTGAGAGAGATTGAGGTACATTTGAGATTTCGTGAAACTTCAAAATGCATATCATAGGAATAATATCAAAAATATTTTTAAGTTTTGTGTCATTTTAAAAAATATTCTTAACGTTTTAAAAAATTTAAAAATATCTTAAAATATAATAGAAGTTAAATTTAACGGAAATAAATAGTAATATTTTATAAATAAAAATAAAATAAATAATAGAAATTAAGGAATAGTATAATTATAAACAGAAGATATCTCATAATATTTTTTACAAAAAATAATAATAATTAAAAAGAAATTTAAAAAAAATTCAAAACGTAAAATTAAATCTTAAATAAAAAAGTGTATTTAAAGATTTATCATTATCATCTTTAAAGAAATTATTTAAAAAAAACATAATTTATTATGAAATTAGTAATAAAACAACGAGCATTTACATCAAAGAAGTACAAAGAAGGTATATATATAATAATAAATGTATTTATAGGTATTTTACGATAATTAATTAATTGATTATCTAAAAATATCATTTGCATATTATGTGTATTATTATATATGTAAATTTTTTCAATTAAATGATAAATTATATTAAATTTATACATTTTTTAAATAAAAATACAACTAAAATATTATCTCAAAAATTTGAATAAAAAATACTAAAAATAAAATCGAGTTTTTAGCATATAACATTATTCATTAAAAAATAATCTTTTTAAATATAATTTTGAAATAAGACATTTGAACCAAATAATTTCTTAAAAAATATCATATTTTTAATATTGTATTTGAATGTCACTAAATTTTTTTATTAAGTATATAATATAATTTTTTATAGATAAAATTTTATTTTTATTTCCTTTAATATGGTGTAAATATATATTTAAAAAATCGAATTATATAATTTTTTAACGTGAAAAACATAATTTTTTTAAAAATATTAAAAATGAAACCATTTAAGAAATTTAGCGTGTTTTTATCAAGAACTATTTCCTTTGGTTACAGAAAATAAAAAAAATTAAATTAATTAACTAGCGAGTTAATATATAAAAGGTTTATTTCATTAAAAAAAAGAGAAAATACCAATCGGTCACTGTTGAAGTACAGTTGATCCTATTTGCTTCAGATCTACAAATTACCATAGCATTAACGAGTGTAGAAGACCAAGCAGGTTTAGATTTAGCTAATCTGGAAGGAATTATAATTTAATTTTACACGTTTAAATTTTATATAAATTGAATTGAATTTAATTAAATTTTTAAATATATTTAACTGAATAAGATAAAATGAAGCATAAGGTGGTTAATTTATATTTTAAAAAAATAAAATAAAAATATTTATAATTTTATTAAAAAATATCAGTATAAATATTATCTCTTAATTATATTTTTATAAAATAATAAAAAATAAAAATGTAATCACTTAAGTGATTTTCCCATAATGAAATTATAATAATTATAAAATATAAACTAATTTATTTAAACTTATAAGCTAAAGGAATTGTTTTTTTTTTTAATTTTCTGACTTATTCTATAAACGATAAACTAGTTGAATTAGATTAATTGGTCATATTTCACACCACTAATAATCCTCTTAAGAAAAAAAAACAAAGTCAATACTTTATATATAAAGTCTACACATTCCATTAATTATTTTTAAATATTGATAGAATCATAAATTAATATAGCACCTAATAAATTAAAAAAACAAATTATTCAATCTCAACTTGAGAACTCTTTCTCTTGTGATAAAACTAAACATCACTTACGAACTTATATCATGCTTCGATGAAAAAACTTTATTTTAAGAATACAATATAGAAGAGCTATATATATCCACTCTTGCCATTATAAAACCTAAACTAAAACATCATCCTCCATACTTTAAAGAGTTTAAGAGATTCAAATTGCAGAAAGAACTTCGGAGGTCAACATTTTAAGTTTGAGATGATCAATATACCCATGTATACATTCAACGAGGTAGTTCATTGACATGAACTTACAAGATTAATAGCATTGTATGAGCTATATTTACATATAGAATTGTCATAAAATTTAACCCATATGCAATCAAAAAACCCAATAATACTATTATGTGTTTTCCCAAGAAACCCATCACAAAATAGACATTGAAGAGTCGCATAAAAATAAAATGGTCTTCTTCCTCTCTTACTATAAGCCTTCAAATGCCATACAAGTACTTCCCAAAATTGATTTGAACAAGTTCTATGCTAAAATCTATACCATCAAATACATCATCTCCAAAAGAACGTGAAGATGATTTGTAACCACTTAAGAAGTCAACAACTCTTTTGGCATCGTAAGAGATGAAAAAGAGAAGTTTTCCATGCATTAATGTTAGCAATCATCATTGTTAAAAATATCCAGAATTTAATTTTACATCAAAGATATCATCGATATTGATAAATATATAAAGATAATTATAAAATTTATAACTACTTTTTTAAATTGTGTGAAATTTTTGAAAATAAAAAATATATATATAATAATAGACTAATTAAATTAATTTTTGTCTTTTAAAAATTATATATGTGAGCGTACTATGATTAATGCATTAAAAATAATTATTTTTAATTTCTTGATATCCATATAAACTATATTAATATTAATGAAAAAAGTTAACAATTACAAATTATTTTAAAATCAGAACTGTGTTAATTGAAAATAAAAAATAGCAAGAGAAAGATAATTGAAAATAATTATGTAACTAATTATTCATAATGAATCATAGTTTAATGAGTGATAATTATAATTAAATATTTAGTATTTAAAAAAAATTCAGAAACTAAAATTGATTACTTTTATGTAAGTATTAACTTAATTTATTATACAATAAGTTATATTTATATCTTTAATTTAATAAAATTAAAATCGATATTTTACAATATATCCATATGATATTTTTGATATTTTCAAAAAAATTATCAAGATTTTAAAACATTACAAAATAACTTAAGAACATATTGAATTTTTTTGACATATTTTTATATTTTTATAGAAATGTTTTTTATATAGTGTAAAAGGTGTTTTGAAAATAACATATTTATATCGGTTCCTTAAATTTATAAAAAAATTGATAAAAAATGTCAAGATATTTTCATCAAGGATAATCAATCTTAAATGATCTAAACATCTTGAAATAAATGAAAGAAAAAACCTATTTCTTTTAAATTTTAGATTAATTTCAAATGATTTGTTATAGTTTTATTGATAACTATAATCGTAATCAAATGATCATATTCAATGAAAAACTAACGCATTAATTATGATTGTAATATATTATTTGAAATAAATAATAAAGTTTTATTCCATTAATCGTACATGTCACATCAATAAATCATGCGACTTATTCCATATACATGCATAATTTGAGTAATCAAATTAAATGCTGCTTTTGATAGAAGCACTGTAATCAGTATCATACTGTTTGCTCCAAAGCATGACACCACCATACTTAGAAGAAGTCTTAATCTGTGGAAGCACTTGAGACTTAAGCACATCAGCTGGAATAAACCCACCACTTGGAGCAGCAGCAGAAGCTGCAGGCAATCCCAAAAACACTTGCTTAGCACTAGTTGATGTCCATTGGTTCCAAGCACTCAATAAATTGTTTGCATTTCCGGCATATTGACATGGTGGGTTGTTATAAAATTGAACCCAAACATAATCAAACAACCCTGTTTTTATAGCACCATCCAAATGTGCATCTGGGAAGGGACATTGTGGAGCTGCAGCTAAATATACCTTTTTCTGTTGACTATGACCATTCAAAGACCTAGCTAATTCATCCCAAAATTGCCCATTTCCAGCCTCAATATCAAAATCAATTCCATCCAAAACGGCATCGCCTAATGGTCTTGAATTTGATTGACCACCAAGGTAGTTATTCCAAAGGTAATCAGCTACTTTTTTGGCATCATCAGCTGAGGTTAACGAGTAACTCCCTGCAGCACCTCCAATTGATAGTAAGACCTTGATGCCTTTGGCTTGACAAGCTGTAATCTCAGCACTTAAACTTTTGCAGGTACCGGCAGCCACATCGCAGTGACCAGCTAGGTTTAGTACCGGGTTTTGGTTGTTGCCAAAGGTTGTTAGGAAAGCTATGTTTACAAATTGGTAGTTGTTTGTGTCACAAGTGCTAGCTAGGGTTCCTTCATTTGAGTTTTGGCCCCAATATATGGCAATTCCAGCAGCTTGGGAATACTTGAAAAATATAGAAACTAGTATGAGTGAAAGGATTGAAACAGAGGCTTGTTTTCGGGTTGCCATTTTGATTAATGTTTGGAAAAAAATGGATTGTTTTGTTTTGGTTTATGAATGGTGGAGAGCCTAGCTAGGTATTTATAAGTGAAGTGAGCCGTGTGTGTTTGAATATTCTAAGGAGAAAAGTGTGACTTGACAGCTTGTCTTGTAGGGAATTCAAGTTTTATCTTTCTTTTCTTTTAACATTAAATCATAATTTAAGCTTCATATTTTTATTGAATCTAATTATACGAATCTTATTATATTTACCATTAAGTCTGAGACTATCATTTAAAATATATTTTAAATTTTAGATATATAGTTTTTCTTTTTTATTTTCAAGTAATTGATGTTTTTTTTTTTATCATTAACAATTGAGGTTTTACTTGGTCTGATAGAGAGAACAGATTGTTGCAACACATGTTCATAAAAGAGCTCAGATTGGTTTGTTTATGCTTTTGATATAACATTAAATCGCTTCTAGCAGGAAAAAAAAAACTTTTCGGTCAAATGGAGCTTCTTCTTTTTTTCTCAAGTGCTCTTAGGATTTGGAAAATTACAGTAACTTTGTGTGAACTAGACAAATGGTAACTATATATATATATATATATATATATATATATATATTATATGTTCTTTTACCTCTACAATTTAGTGCACTTATTTTTTTAATTTTTAATCTGATATCCTTATTTCTATACTTTGAATTTTAATTTTAAATTAATATCAAATTTTAGATTAAATGTGTAAAAACTAAAAAATAAAAGATCAAATTATAAAAATTAAAAAATTAAAGAGTAAAAATTAAAAAAAAAATAAAGAGACTAAATTAATAAAAACATAATAATGAAATCAAACTATAAAATATAGAAAATATACTTATCACTTATGTTGTTAAATATAAATTTTGAAAAAGAAAAAGTTTATTTAATATTATAACAATTGATACGATAATTATAATTATAATTATAATTATATAATTATATAATTATATCTAATAAAAATGATATATCAATTATAATTGTGATAAATTTGTGATGTATAAAAATACTTTTTAAAAAATAAAAAAAAATATTGACCAAATTACAAATATGTTGAAGCTTTTTTAACAAAACAAAACTACTTTTCGATCAAATGGATCTTCTTCTTTTTTATTTTTTTTTACAAAAGTGCTTTTAGCCTTATAGGACTTAAATAAGTACACATGTGTTTCATGGAAGTAGTTTCTTCTTAAATAACTTTTGAAAAAAAAAACACTTTTGGATTAAAGCATGCGAATGATCCATAATTGTAGAGATGTTAACCTTATCGTGCTATGTATTCGTATCATGTTTATTCTTATTAGTATTTTTTTATTCAAATTTACCTATTTTTTAATATTTATAAAAATATTAAATTATATATTGTAATTTATTTATTTATAACGAAAATATAACTTAATATACTTATCAACATAAAATAATTAATTGTTAAGTTAATTAAAATAATAATTTATGTTGGGTCTAGTAAATTTATTGTAGAGTAAATCCACAAAATTAATCCTACCAAATTATTATGAATTTGTGAGTTGTTGCGTTAATTACCATCTTACTTAATTAAAAATTAATTCTAACTTCTAGAACAAGAGTTACAGAGATCGCAAAATTCACCCACCAATTGCGGTGGAAACAGGAAGCCTAATTTGCTGGAACAAGAGGGATGGAGAGAGAAATTGGACCCTTCTACATGAAAATGTTGACTTGACAGCATTCTCATACCAAAAAAAAAAAAAAAAAGGGTTACTTCTTAAGGACAATCATTAGTACAATACAAGATCTGACGATATTGGATAACGACATAACTAAGAGTTAATTAAATTTGGACAAAGCCATCAAGTTTGACACAAGGAAATTAATACAACAGATAATAGCGTCGTACGCAAGTAACTGAAAAAGTCTACAAGTCTAATAATACGTGGAGAATAGGCAATGCTATAACGTTGTAGTGAGAGGGATTGATGCACATTTGAGAGTTTGGGAAACTTCAAAGGCATATCTTACCAGTAATATCAAAAATATTTTTAAATTTTATGTAATCCTTAAAAATAATTTTAAAATCTTAAAAATTTTAAACATAATAAAAATTTAAATTTAAATTTAAACGTGAGTAAATAGTAATATTTTATAAATAAAAATTTAAGAAATAATACATAACCAAATAATAATAATAAATCAAGGAGTAACAAAAGTAAAAATAGAAAATAACTCAAAATGTTTTTCACATTAAATATTAATAAGTAAAAAAAATTAAAGTATAGGTTTGTTATGAATGACCCAGTATCAAATACAGATAATAACATTAGCAAAAGAACGTTCTTACGTGCTTCTAGCCATGTGTAGCTCCACATATTCATGTAAAGTCAAATTGGTTTTACATCAAGATCTTTTCATGGTCTATAATTAAATTATCACAGTAAAAAAAATCTAAATGTTAAAAAGGCTATTAAAAAATTAACAATATATGTTATAAGTTACAAATTCATTGTTAGAACTGATAATAAGAATTTTGGTTACTTTTTAAGAATTAATATTACATATAATTATAAACAAAAAAGATTAGTTATATGGCAAAAATGGTTCATCCACTATAATTTTGATGTTGAACATCTTTTAGAAAATAAGAATAGTTTAACCTATGCTCTTACTAGAGAATTAGCACCTCTAACTATTTTTATACTTATAGGAATGGAACATCTTGATATCAAGATCAAAATAAAGGAAAAAAGAGATAAAAATCATATAAGAACAACTCGAGTTGTTATATCTCGAAAAGTCTCTTATGAAGACAAGAAATAAATAAAAAGAACTTGATTGTTCAAAACAACTCTTAGAGTTTAAAAACTCTAAAGAAAAATCTTCATAAAAAATTCAATAAAAATAAGATAAACTTTTAAAGAAAGAACCTAACAGTTTAAAAAAGAGTAGCATCTCTGAAATAAGAAAGCTTAATTAGGTTGGTTAAGTAGAAAAAGACTTATGTGGTCTATGATGGTCCAAAACCAGGAATCTATAACAATTGGACAGAAGTCAGTAAATATATTCTAGGATTTAGTGGAGTATCTCATAAAGCCTTCACCAACAAAATATAAGTTGAAAGCAGTTATGTCAATTACAAAATACCAAAACTAATAACTCCATAAGAGATAGTAAAGAATTACTCTGAAGCACTATAAAAATAACCAGCCATACTAAACAGGTTGAAAACCCTAGGAAAAATAGCAAGGTCTCCAATATTATTTAAAGAAGCATATCTCTCAGAGATATTAAAGATAATAAGGCATTCAATGTTATTCAATGAAACATCCCCCAAAAATTCATTAATCATTGAAGATGAAAATGATCAATATAAAAACCTTAACAAACCACAAGCCATTACAATTTGGCTAGAAAATCTACCCAGGAACACATAGAAGATATGAAGTTCTACACTACAGAAAAAGAATTCATTGTAGGAAGTAAATTCAATATTTTGGAAGAAGTTGATCCAATATTTGTTTACAAAGCTTTTCATTCAGGACTAATAGAAAATATATATCCATGAATTAATTTAAGTGAATTAAATTATTTCCTAAAAAAATTCAAAAAAGCAATCAAGAGCTTTAGGAAAAAGATAAGAGCATGTGGCAAGCTTATTTATCTCAGATTTTTCAATTCACTAATAGACTGAAATGAGGAAGAATGTATCAGTCTCTACCGGTCCATCAAGCTAGGGATTTCCAACACAAACTGAGAAATTCCAAAACTAAGGATGCTTTTAGAAAAAGAATTCAATACAGAAGACTGAAATGAGGAAGAATGTATCAGTCTCTACCAGTCCATCAAGCTATGGTTTTCCAACACAAACTGAGAAATTCCAAAACCAAGGATGCTTCCAGAAAAAGAATTCAATACAGAAGAACTCTATGTATTAAAATGTTAAATATTAAACCAAATTTACTATGAACTCAGGAAAATTGATAACTCTACTAAGATCAAATTAAATTAATCAACTAGTAAAGTCACATCACTTTTCATAATAACATAGCTTTCTTTAAATAGGATGGTGAAAAATCCACCAAATAAGAGACAAATTTTAATACCAATAACTTAAAAATTAATCAAAAAACAAGGAATGTGTTTCGCTTCTATGCTAGAAAAGTCACCAAAGATCACAAATACATTTACTACATCAAAGATCGAGAAAACGAAGATGCATCATTATCAACATTGATATTAGGTTCCTGAGAGTAGAGGTGTAGAAGTGGAGTCGAATTATCTACAAGTCGTTCAAATGGTGAATAGTAATATTAATTATACAACATAGGATTAGGCTAGGAATGGGTATTGGACAGGTGTGGGATGGTTATGTTAATAATTATAAACACCTTGCACCAATTTTAGATACATTCGAGTAATAATTATTAGTTAAGAATGGGTAATAGTTTTCACACAATTTTTATTTTTTAATATTTATTCAAAAAAATTAATATTAATATAATTCTTATTTTATTATATTATTTAAAATATTAAAATTAATTTTCATCTTTTAATTATTTAACATAATTTCAGACGAATTTGAAATTGTTAAAATAAAATTTAATCTAATTTTTCAAAGTATTGTGTTTTTTTAATGTAATTATATTTATATAAAATAATAATATTAATATATATTAAGTTTTAATATTGTAATGACTATCCCACTCGACGTCCTACTGATTATAGCTACGTCCTACTGATTATAGCTAATTTTTATGCACACAACTTACCAAAATATGATTTAACTTATAATGATTATATTACATATATGAAAACTGAATCACCGTACCTTCGTCCGATCTTGAGAAAATATGTTGAAATTATTAATTAAATAAAGCTATTATTACTCTAAAAAAAGTTTATAAATCTTAAGATATACTAACTTTTATCAATTTATTACTTTGATCTATTGAATTTTTAATTTTCATAAATTTAATCTAAATGTTAAAAAATTTACTGTAACGGCTAGATTTAACATGTTAAAATTATATTTTTTTATGATTTAGTCTTTTAACTTTTTAAATTTTACTTATTTAGTCAATTTTAATTAATTTGTAAAAATTAAAAATTTAAATGTACTAAATCTAACGGAAAATTTTTAGAGGACCAAAGTCCGGAAATGTTGTTTAGCTTAAATCTTATTATAGTTTTAAAATTAATGTTAAGGTGTCACAAATTTACGTACACATTACTATTTATTTTTCAAAAAAATTATCATGTTATATTATAATTAATATAAATATAAATTTATTATTATTTAACATTTCTCTATACCTCTAAAAAAAAAAACTTGTCGTAACATCTGCTTCATCTATTTAGAATAGTCAAAACTATATATATATATATATATTATATAATTTGTTAGAAAGGTCATATATAAGAGTTAAAAGACACTGAATGTGCAACTCAATAGAAAACGACAGTTGTCCTTTATCTTAGACAATGCTGTACCGTTGTGTTGTGATGAGAGAAAGATAGATGTACATTTGAGAGTTTGTCAAAGTTTCAAAGACATGTCATATGAGCTTTAAATTGTCAAATAAAAAATTTCAACGTACATTATCTTAAAACATGCCCATTCTTCGTGGGCTGCTTAAGTTTATAAGTCTTATTATAATTGATATAAGTAAAAATTTATATGTATTTAACAATCTCGATCTTCACTCCTAGAAAACGTGTTGTAACTTCATTTGTTTAGGATTGCCAAAACAAAATTTGTTAGAAAGGTCACAAGAGTTCAAGACACTGAATGTGCAGCCCATTAGAAAAGGACAATTTTCCTTTATTTTTATTTTTATTTTATTTTATTTTCATTCATAAAAATAATCATTTATTTTAAAGTAAAAATGTTGTTTTATTCCAAATTTTATATTCCTTCTATCCCTTCACTCAAAAATGAACCCATGTATTGTATTTTTCACGTTAGATATTTTAGTTCTTTAAAATTCTGAGTTTTCTATAATTTAATATATTTAGATATTATTTATAAAATATTAAGATTTTTTCATCTGATCCGGATATTTCTTCAATACTAGCCTGTTCGTTTGTCCATATATTGTTCTAAAATTGTGGTACCTCCTTCAGTAAAATTGAACATTTCAGATTTTTTTTTCATTATATAAAAAATAAAATTATGATTTAAAAATGGAAAAATTTAAAGAATTATAATTTTATTTTACATCAAAAAATTATAATCTATCTAATACTTATAAAAAAGAAAATCATACTTCACTTATATATATTTTTTATTTTATTCAAACGAAAAATTACTATTTAAAATTATTGACTTTTAAAAAAAAATTACTGAAACAATTTAACTCAACCTAAAAATAATATAACCAAACTGTTTATTAGAAAAAATAAAGTAAAGGAATAAGTCTGCCCACGCCCCAGATAATAGCGTCATAAACGAGTATAAATGAATATATAATGATGTTGTATTTTAAGTTAATAAAATTAAAAATTAATATAATTTTTTTTAAAAATATATTGAAAGATGGACATAAAAAATTAATCTAATTAAAAATAAATATATTCTAAAAATTAACACATGAAAGGCAAATTATATGATCTTTAAATTATTAAAAAAAAAATCAAACATTATCTTAAAATCTGCCGATCTCTGTGGACTGCCTAAGTTTATAAATCTTATTTAAAGAAACGCACATTTTACACCTGTGATAAAAAAAATTCCATTAAATTCTAGATGTTTGTGCAAATATGTGTTTGTATCTATCCATATCTACGTAGAATGATAAATTAATGGAAAATTAAAACATTATTTTAGCATAATAAACTATTCATTTACCATTAATTAATTATTATTTTTAAAAAAATTAATTACCCTATCTTATATCATAATTAATATTAATATAAATCGACTTGTATTTCACACATCTCCATACTCCTTAAAAAAAAGTGTTGTCGCCAAAACAAATATGCTAAAAGAATTATTTAATTTGCTAGAACTGTCGTAGGAGTTCAAGACACCGAATGTACTGTACAGCGCAATAGAAAAGAACAGTTGTCCTTTATTTATTTATTTATTTATTTTCACTTTAAATAGTCATTTGTTTTCTGGGGAGGATGTGTAATCGGTTACTCTCATAATAAAACGAATTAGTACATATGTATGCTAAGTATTATATATATATATATATATATATATAATGAGATTATATTATATAAAATAAAAGATTTAGTGTTAATGGTATCTAAAGTAAAATTATATTATATAGAATAAAAAATCTAATATCAATAATAATTATGAATTTAAATTAATAATAGATTTAAGATTTGTATTATAATCGCTATATAAAATACAGTATTAATTATTTTTTAATTAATATTTATTTTAAATTAAAAAAATAATATATGTATTTTATTTTATTGAAAATATGTTCCATTATTAAGTTTATTATAAAATATTGAGTATTAAAAGTTTAAAATTTAAAATTCAAATGAGACAATTTTATTTTATGTATTTAATTTATCTCTAATTTTATAAATATTATAACTAAAATTTTATTTATCGAAAATTAAGGTGTTAACATCTTTTCTTTGGGTGGGATAAGTATATTCAACCATGATCTAAATAATAACGTATACTTTACTTAATTTATCTTAAATTTTAATTTTTAAATTATGTGATTTGAATTTTTTTATTTGAAATTAAAATTAACTTTTTATTTTTAAATTTTAAGAAAAATATAAAATAAATTAAATATTAATTTAAATAAATTTAAAAATTATAAAAAGACAACATCTCTAAACCTTATAACAATAACAATAACAATAACCTCGTAATAACATTGAATATAATACAATTGAATAATATTTAATATTAAACGAATTTAAATGATTATAATTTAATTTAAATAATATCTAATAAAAAAAATTAATATAAAGTAGCATAACATATTTTTTTCTAATAATAATAATATATAAGATAAATATAAAAAATATTATTTTTATGATTACAAATTTTAAAAATGTTTTAATTGTTTTTCTCGACAACAAAAAAATCTCCATCTTTACCCCTTCGAACACTCTATCTTTCCCAGCCACCTTACCATTATCCAGTAACATGATTTGGTGCTCAATAATAAAGAAATTATGTTACTTATTTAAGTTTAGAATAACGGTATATGTATCAATTAACATATTATTATTAAATTAGATGTGAAATATTGAAGTAATTATAGGATAGCTTACAGCTTACTATGGCTAACACTACCCATGTGATATAAATCATTTTTCCAATTTTAATTATTTATAAACAATTTTCATTGTGGAATTAGATTTATATCTAAGCATACAAACAGAGAAGCACTTCTTTAGATTAAGGAAGAGTCATATAGGCAGGACTTTGATCTTCCAATCCTCTTTCCTGCCCTCTCTAATTTGTTTGTTACTCTATACCACCTCTACTTCCTACTCTCCTCTATTTTGCAACCCAACTTTGGAGGAATCAGATCACTATCGAATAAAGTGCAGTTAACTTCAGATGTCAGTGTGATTCTGCAGACTGCAAATGAGACCAGTATTCATTAACCAGCTTCCCAAAAAGAGAACCACCTTCTTTCTTCATTAACTTCATTGGCTCATCATATTCAACTAGTTTTCCTGAAATTTAACAAAAATAAATTAAAAACAATAAGAGTTTAACATTCGAAAAATAAAAAGCATCATAAGCTTGATAGAAGATGCTATATGGGATTATAGGTGGAAGAGTTGGATTTCTTTAGATGAGAACGAAAGCAAAGAAATGAAACTCACCGTCACTTATGGCAAGAACCATTGTGCAATCCATGACAGTAGGTATTCTGTGAGCAACGGTGATCACGGTACAGTTTGCAAACTCAGTTCGAATGGTTTTCTGTAGAATCATATCAGTTGTATTGTCAATTGAGGCAGTTGCCTCATCAAGCACCAATATCCGGCTTCTCCTTAAAAGAGCACGCCCCAGACAGAACAACTGCCTTTGCCCCATGCTCCAGTTTGAGCCATCATCGACAACTGACAAACAAGGTGAGTTGTAATCATAAGCAAAAGTGCATACCATATGACTATTATATTACAACATGGTACCCACCCGAAGCGTCTAGGCCCTCTTCTTTCTCCTGAATAGTCTCCTGGAGCTGACACTTTCCAAGAGCCTTGAAAATCACAACGTTGAATCAACTTAGTCAAGCTATGATATGCCTGATAAATAATTAATATAGTAATATTATATTCAGCATTTACCTCCCATATTTCATTGTCAGAATGTTGAGATAAGGGATCCAAATTATATCTAACAGTCCCGTTGAAAAGTGTAGGATCTTGGGGTATTATTCCAAAACGTGACCTCAAGTCATGAAGTCCAATAGTGCAGATGTCAATGCCATCCACAATAATCTTCCCTCCAGATGGCTCCACCAGACGAAACAAAGCACTTATAAAAGTAGTTTTCCCACTACCAGTTCTACCAACAACACCAATATTGTGCCCTCCTTCAAAAGTGCAGCTGATCCCTCGAAGAACAAGTGGTGCATCAGGCCTGTATCTGATCTGCTCAAAATTCAAAATGTATATTATCAGTACCTAAATGCTGACCAAAATGTTTTCTGAGATAGTTTAAACCGAACACACTTACCTGCAAATCATGTACTTCTACTTTACCCAATGCTGGCCAATTTGTTGGGGGACGATTTTCTTCAATCACTTCAGGGGCTTCACTGGGTAGGTACATGTACTGATATAGCCTTTCTACTGATATGATGTAATTTGCAAGGGTACATTGGTTCTGAATTGACATGACCAGTGAAATGTTTAATGAAAGACCATAAGAAAGTGCCATTCCAATAAACCCTGCAATAACAAAATTAAAATTCATTAACATTATCCCATGTTTGTGTCATTCTTCATATAAAAATGAAAATTCGAGCAAAATCACAAGAAGGTAAAAAAGGCAATAAAAATTTAATTGTTAACAACTGACCAGAACTGTAAGTCTCAGAAGGGAGAAGTACCATGCAGAGTGCAGCAGATGCAAGGACTGCAGCACTGAACATTTCTAACCTTTGGATCAACCATTCGTTTGACGCAAAACTGTGGAAAAATGGACTAGCATTTGTGTCAATGATGTCTAGATATTTTTTAAAAAACCGGTCTTCCTCCTCAAAGGCTCTGATTGTAACAGCTCCTGCCACAGACTCGGCAAGATGGTTTGCTATCACGGATTTGGTTGTGCCATTGATCCGCATTAACTCTTTTGCAGTGGAAAAATAGTATCTCTGTTCATTAGAAAATAGCACCATACTGATCAAATTTACTAAAATCGGAATTTTTGGAACACTTTGTCCAATTGCTATTTCATTTGTTTTTCAGTTGTTTCGCATGCATATAGGTTAGTGAACTAACAGTATAACATATATTAGTATGTTACGAAGAGCATCATTTAGCCATGATCAATGACAGTAATTTAGTCGTCACCTGCAGTCGTAATGCTAGATAAACTGTTGGTATTGAGACAAACAAAACTTGCCAGGTGATCACAGCCAGAACTCCAAGATTGACAAGAGCATTTATAGAAGATCCAACGGTAAAAATTAAATTGAATGGAACGTCCAGATCAACAATACTGAGATCAGCTGAGACCTAAAAAGGAAAAATATTATATAGAAATTTTGATAGCACGAATCTCTGGTAGTTGCCAATAACTATACTTGGTGTTCTAGATACATACCCGACTAAGCATCCTTCCCAAAGGTGTGGAGTCATAAAAAGACATGGGTGCACGCACAAGGGAACTGAGCAGTTGTAAAAACAAGGACTTTGATGATTGGAGGCCCAAAGCCACTGTACTGAGAGATCTACAAAGCAACAATACCGTCGAAGCAATTCCAATCAACAAGTAAACTGCTATCAATCGCAACGTGCTAACGTGAGGGTTTTCAACGTTAGCTGCCATCCAAGCATTCTGTGAAACCTGACCAATGGCGAATACAAGATGAGCCAGGCTTGCTATGGAGAAGAACAAGAACCCTTTGTTCTGATTCAGATACTGCTTGTATGGCTTTAATCCTGTGTCTCCCATTTCTCTCTCCTCTTGTTTTATCAATTGGTTACCTTTAGGTGCAATAAGTTGCTTCTCTGTATGAGTCTTCTCCACCCCTCTAGCAGATGTTCCATGTTTATGGGTAGGAGTGACATTTGCATGTCTTTCAGAACCAGCAGTCTCCTTGTGTGCATTGACAAGGTCCTGAAATTCTTGGCTGGAAGACAATAACTGATAGTAAGGTGCTTGTTCTAGGATCTCTCCATCTGACATTAACTGTCAACAAAACAAAACTTAATTGTCTTGAACTTAGACAATAAATAAAAACATTTAAGGCTAGGCACATGATAGCTAGAGAGAAAACGTAATCTGGTAACGACTGACCTAGAGGAAAAATAATTATAAATCTACTGAACTATTGCCTGAATTTGAAAGTAGACTTACCAAGACAGAATCAAACGCAGGCAGAAAATCAACTTGATGGGTTACAAATAGGACTGTCTTCCCTGAAAGTGCTTGCATAACATATTCCTGCCAAGATATAAGCAAGTTAATGCTATAAATTCAACTCTTTTATAGAAGAAGGTGGTAGAGTTAGGAGTTTGAATTACATTAAATAAGCTAGTAGCAGTATGTGCATCAACAGCACTGAAGGGATCATCCAATAGATACATGTCGGCATCCTGATAAAGAGCACGGGCAAGTTGGATTCTTTGTTTTTGACCTCCACTAAGATTCACCCCTCTCTCCCCTATTTCAGTTAGATCACCATAAGGAAGCAAGTCAAGGTCCTTTACTAGAGAACATCTCTCAAGTGTTTCCTGGTATCTTTGACTATTCATAGCAGAACCAAATAAAATATTGTCCCGTATCGAGCCGGTCTGGATCCATGCTGTTTGAGAAACATATGCAATCCTCCCATAAACTTGAATCTGTATAGTCGAGAATTAGAACAGATGCAAGATAAAACCCTTAGTTTTTCCAAAGATGCTAGATAAAAGAATAGTAACTCAATTTGGTTCAGATTGTTGGAGATTATCATAAAGCTCCTTAAATTAAGGAACAAAACATGGAGTAAAACATGGAGCAAAACAAGGAGCAATTCATGGAGCAAAACAAGGAGCAATTCATGGAGCAAAACAAGGAGCTTAATTCAAGGAGCAATTTAAGGAACCATTAATTTAATGAGTAATTCAAGGAGTGAATTTTTCTATAAATAGATGTGTAATTGTAATGAATTAATCATCCAAAGTGTTCATTCCAATTGAGAGAAAAGCTTAGAGAGAAAAGCTTTTGTGAGAAAAAATTGAGAGTAATTTTCTTGGGTGTAATTGGGTTGTGAGTTGTGAGTGTTGTAAACACCTTGTGTAATTTCTCCCCTTTCAGTAAAAAGATCTACAGCAGGTCCGGAGACGTAAGCAAGATTGACCGAACTCCGTTATCAAATTTGTGTGTTATTTTTCTATTCTTGCTTTCTCATAAATCTGGCTTATCGGAAATTTGCGTAATTTCCCAACAACTGGTATCGGAGCTATTGGTGGTGATTTCTGTCAATTTTCTGCAAGGTTACTATTTACGTGAATAGTGAATTACGTGAATAGTGACATTTTGTCGACGATATTTGTTCGTTGACGTAGGTGTTCTAATACACGGTGGTTTACAGAAATAGTCAGAAACGATCCAGAGAAAATCAGATTTTAGTGGGAGCAATGGCCGCAGATGAAGGAAGGGTGAAACTCGAGAAATTCGATGGCACAGATTTTGGGTTTTGGAAAATGCAGATAGAGGATTATCTGTATCAAAGAAATCTATATCAACCTCTCTCAGGGAAGAAACCAGAAGCTATGAAGGAAAAAGATTGGAATCTTCTAGACAGACAAGCCCTCGGAGTTATTCGATTGACGCTATCCCGTAATGTTGCCTTCAACATAGCAAAGGAAAAGACCACGGCGGGTCTTATGGCAGCTCTCTCCAATATGTATGAGAAGTCATCAGCCTCAAACAAAGTGCACTTGATGAGGCGTTTGTTCAATTTGTGGATGAATGAAGGCGCATCGGTAGCTCTACATCTCAATGAACTCAACACAGTCACAACCCAGTTGAGTTCAGTGGAAATTGAATTCGATGAAGAAGTACGAGCATTGATACTTTTGTCTTCTTTACCAGAAAGTTGGAATGCTACTGTCACGGCTGTGAGTAGCTCGTCAGGAAGCAATAAGTTAAAATTTGACGATGTTCGTGATCTGGTTCTCAGTGAAGAGATCCGACGTAGAGAGGTAGGTGAATCGTCAACTTCTTCAGTTTTGCATACAGAGTCAAGAGGAAGAAATTCAACCAAAGGGAATGGACGTGACAGAACAGACTACCGAGGTAGATCAAAGGACAGGAGGTCCAAATCCAGGAATCTTAATAATTCCCATAGCTCGAAGACCATCGAGTGTTGGAATTGTGGAAGAACCGGGCACTACAAAAATCAGTGCAAAAGTGCACCGAAGGACAAACAAGTGAAGGCAGAGGCAAATGTTACTTCCACCTCAGGAGGAGACGATGCATTGATATGCTCTTTGGAGAGCAAGGAAGAATCTTGGGTGTTAGACTCTGGAGCATCATTCCATGCTACTTCACAAAAAGAATTCTTCGAGAAATATGTCCCCGGAAACCTTGGAAAGGTATATCTTGGTGATGATCAACCATGTGCTATTATTGGCAAAGGTGTAGTGAAGATTAAGTTGAACGGATCTGTTTGGGAGCTGAAGGATGTCAGACATATTCCCGATCTCAGAAGGAACTTAATCTCAGTCGGGCAGTTGGCCAGTGAAGGCTACACTACGATCTTCCATGGTGATGATTGGAAGATTTCAAAGGGTGCAATGACAGTTGCTCGAGGCAAGAAAAGTGGCACTCTTTACATGACAACAGAGGCACGTTGTTCAATTACAGTTGCAGCAGGCAATGAAACACCAAACCTGTGGCACCAGAGACTAGGCCATATGAGTGAAAAAGGGATGAAGATTATGCATTCAAAGGGAAAACTTCCAGGTCTACAGTCTACGGAGATAGACATGTGCGAAGATTGCATACTTGGAAAGCAAAAGAGAGTCAGCTTTCAGACAAGTTGCAGAATCTCAAAGAAGGAAAGGCTAGAGCTTATTCACTCTGATGTTTGGGGACCAACGACCGTCTCATCTATTGGTGGGAAATGCTACTTCGTGACTTTCATCGATGATCACTCTCGGAAGGTATGGGTTTACTTTCTAAAGCATATGTCTGAAGTATTTGAGGCTTTCAGAAGATGGAAAGCTATGGTGGAAAATGAGACGGGTTTAAAGATCAAAAAGCTCAGAACCGATAATGGTGGTGAATATGAAGACACCATATTCAAAAACTTCTGCTATGAGCACGGGATCAGAATGGAAAGAACTGTTCCAGGCACGCCTCAACACAATGGTGTAGCTGAGCGTATGAACCGAACATTGACAGAAAGAGCTAGAAGCATTCGTATACAGTCAGGTCTACCGAAGCAGTTCTGGGCAGAAGCAGTCAACACGGCAGCTTACTTGATCAACCGAGGCACATCTGTTCCATTGGAGCATAGAATACCAGAGGAGGTATGGAGCGGAAAAGAGGTGAAACTATCACATCTAAAAGTTTTCGGTTGTGTAGCATTTGTGCATATCAGTGATCAAGGCAGGAATAAGCTTGATCCCAAATCCAAGAAATGCACATTCATTGGCTATGGTGAGGATGAGTTTGGCTACCGCATTTGGGATGACGAAAAGAAGAAAGTTATCCGTAGCAGAGATGTGATTTTCAACGAAATGGTGATGTATAAGGACATGCATAAAATAGACACCAATGGCTCAGAGCAGAATGAGTCAGTATTTGCAGATGCAGATGATGTCCCAGATACTTCCGCAACAGAACCAATTATAACAAGTCCTCAGCCAGAGGAACTTGTTGGACAAAACAGTACACAGCATTCCGACACACCACAACTTCTTACTCCAGCTCCTGTATTGAGAAGGTCTTCTCGACCTCATGTGCCTAACAGGAGATACATGAACTATATGTTGTTGACTGATGGAAGGGAGCCTGAATGTTATGATGAAGCTTGTCAGACTCGAGATTCCAACAAGTGGGAGCTTGCTATGAAAGAAGAAATGAAATCTCTCATCTCCAACCAGACATGGGAACTAGCTGAGTTACCTATGGGAAAGAAGGCACTTCACAACAAATGGGTGTACCGGGTGAAAGAGGAGCATGATGGTTCCAAGAGATACAAAGCCCGCCTAGTTGTCAAAGGGTTTCAACAGAAGGAAGGAGTTGACTACACTGACATTTTCGCTCCTGTTGTGAAGCTTAATACTATCAGATCAGTATTGAGTATTGTAGCCATTGAAAATCTTCATCTTGAACAGTTGGATGTGAAGACTGCATTCCTTCATGGAGATTTAGATGAAGAGATATACATGTACCAGCCAGAAGGTTTCTTAGAAAGAGGGAAGAAGAACATGGTGTGCAGACTTAAGAAGAGTTTGTATGGCCTGAAACAAGCCCCGAGACAATGGTACAGAAAGTTTGACAGCTTCATGCACAAGAAAGGTTTCCAGAAGTGCAATGCTGATTATTGTTGCTACTTCAAGAGATATAGGTCCAGTTATATCATTTTACTACTTTATGTTGATGATATGTTAGTAGCAGGTTCAGATATGGATGATATTAAAAGGTTGAAGCAGCAAAGAAGAAAGGATCCTTGCAAAGAAGATTCTTGGAATGCAAATCACAAGAAATAAGAAGAAAGGATCCTTGCAGTTATCTCAGGCAGAGTACATCAATCGTGTTTTGCAAAGATTCAACATGGGCGATGCCAAGCCAGTTAGCACACCCTTGGCCAGTCATTTTCGCCTATCCAAGGATCAGTCCCCTCAGACAGAGGAAGAGAGAGAATTCATGGTTAAGGTTCCTTATGCCTCAGCCATTGGAAGTTTGATGTACGCAATGGTCTGTACGAGACCAGACATTGGCCATGCAGTGGGAGTTGTTAGCAGATTTATGTCAAATCCAGGGAAAACTCATTGGAAAGCAGTAAAGTGGATTTTGAGGTATCTGCGAGGCACCACAGAAAAGTGCTTGTACTTTAGTAAAGGAGAGTTAAAAGTACAAGGGTACGTAGACGCAGACTTTGGAGGTGAAGTTGATCACCGAAGAAACACCACCGGTTATATATTTACTGTTGGAACTACAGCTGTTAGTTGGATGTCACAAATACAGAAAATTGTCACTCTATCCACTACAGAGGCTGAGTATGTAGCAGTAACTGAAGCTAGTAAAGAGATGATATGGCTTCAAGGTTTGTTAATTGAGCTGGGATTCAAACAAGAGAAGAATGTTCTGCATAGTGATAGTCAAAGTGCAATACACTTGGCGAAGAATTCAGCATTTCATTCTAGAACAAAGCATATTGGACTTCGTTATCACTTCATCAGATCTCTATTGGAAGATGATGTGTTAATACTGGAGAAGATTCAAGGAAGCAAAAATCCAGCAGATATGTTAACAAAGGTGGTGACTATTGACAAACTGAAGTTGTGCTCAACTTCAGTTGGTCTGCTAGAGTAATAAAGACTAGAAAAGCTGCTGCATTGATCGAGGTGTGAAGACAGATTGAAATCAGTCTTCAAGTGGGAGATTGTTGGAGATTATCATAAAGCTCCTTAAATTAAGGAGCAAAACATGGAGCAAAACAAAGAGCAATTCATAGAGCAAAACAAGGAGCAATTCATGGAGCAAAACAAGGAGCTCAATTCAAGGAGCAATTTAAGGAACCATTAATTTAATGAGTAATTCAAGGAGTGAATTTTTCTATAAATAGATGTGTAATTGTAATGAATTAATCATTCAAAGTGTTCATTCCAATTGAGAGAAAAGCTTAGAGAGAAAAGCTTTTGTGAGAAAAAATTGAGAGTAATTTTCTTGGGTGTAATTGGGTTGTGAGTTGTGAGTGTTGTAAACACCTTGTGTAATTTCTCCCCTTTCAGTAAAAAGATCTGCAGCAGGTCCGGAGACGTAAGCAAGATTGGCCGAACTCCGTTATCAAATTTGTGTGTTATTTTTCTATTCTTGCTTTCTCATAAATCTGGCTTATCGGAAATTACACAGATACCTATGACAACATAACATTAAGATTATATAAGCTGAAAAGTAGTTAACATATTAACACTAGCAGTTCAGTGCAAATATAGAAGCAAATAAAAGAGCAACTATAACTTACAGTTCCATTAACATTTGGAGCTTCTCCTAAAATAGCAGCTAAAAGTGATGATTTCCCAGCACCAACTTCTCCACATATTGCAACCTTTTCTCCAGGTTGAACCAGTAAATCTATATCTCTGAGTGTAGGCTTTGACGAATTCTCATCCCATGAAAAAACAGCTGACTTTATACAAATGGTGTGGCTCACATGCTTCGGTTCGCATTTCTGCCTGACTTTTGCAGTTTGTAGTTCCGGTGCCTCAAGGAATCTTACAATACGAGTAAATGCAACCTTTGCTTGAATGACAACTCCAAGAACCTCGGGGATAGTTCTTACAGGGTCTTGAAAAAGGCGCAGAGTTGCTACAAAAGTGAAAACATTATTTGCATGCAGAGGAATTTTGAGGAAATAACAAGTCCCAAAGGTTGCAGCAGAAACTAGAACAGGCGATGTCCAAAATAGAAAACCATTGTATGCTTTCCTCAACTGAACAGCAGATAACCATACGAACTCCGTCTTTCTTAACTTTTCAATCATATTCTTAAAATGGGTTTCCCATGCATACAATTTCAACACCTTCATGTTCACAAGAGCCTCTGTTGTGGCCTTAAGTCTTTCATCTTGTGCCACCATGAGCTTAGTTTGAAACTTGTGTTGTAACTTAGCCAATGGAGTGTTAGCAAGAACAGTGATCACTATAACCAACAAGGCTGCAATTGTAGCCAACCCAACTGCTCTAATGAGAATAACTAATGCAATACATATCTGAAGGCTAGTTGTCCAAGTCTGATGCATATAAAATGGAAATTCTCCAATCCTATATGCATCCACTGTGACATAATTCATTATTTCTCCTCCAGAATGTGTTAGTCTAGCAGAATTAGATAATCTTAGTTGTTTTCTATATATTGCTGCTGTGAGCAAAGACCTCAGTTTCAAACCAAAAAATCTGCTTCTGAAATACCACTGCCTTTGTGATAAAGACTCAAGGCTCTTTATTAGAAAAAGTGATATGGCTAATACATAACCTTCATACTTAAAAGACCCTTTTCCCTCTGCAACCAAAATGAAAGCATTAAGGAGTAACGGTCCGACAGAAACAGTAATTATCTTTAGCAAAGCAAAGAAACCAGACAACAAAATGTCTTTCCAGTAACACAAAATTATTGTCTTCAGTATTGATGGCTGAGAGGAAGACAAGGAAGAGGAAGTAGAAGATATAGCTTGCTTTTGTTTCTCCCATTTCTCCATAAACAACAAATAGCAACTCAATGCTCTATCTGTCGCACGCAATTCGGGTAAATCATTTTCCTCTAGGGTTTTTTTCCTACCCCTTTTCATCAATGGATTCAACCACCAAAATGACAACACACTAAAAATTCCAGCCACGGCAAATGGAGTAACTAAATCATTGGCCTCACCAGACAATGGAACATAATTATTTACATTCTCAACACCCTCTTCTTTATGTTTATAATAACCCTTATAAACGCATAACACAAGCAATATAGCTCCTAAAAATGTCAAAACATCTAAAGCTATCTTCAGTGATAGTTGTTTTTGTAAGGTTACAGAGTACACAGAGAGAACACAAACATATGCAGCAAACAAGAATGCAAGAACAGATAACATCCTTACTGGAGCTCTCGGAAGTTGCTTTACTCGAATACTCACAGTAAAACCAACCATCAACCATGTGAATCCATGAAATAAAGTCAGCAACCACCAATTTAAAGGCAAAGCTGTGTGGGTTTTTATCAATTTCTCTTCTAAAATCCAAATCCCCAAGAGTAAGTACACTAAACCAACACAGCCATTGAAAATTGCAGATAGTTTCTGCAAATTGGACAAGCCTTGATACGATTGGTTTTGAACGTGAGCAAATTTTGAGGACCATTTCCGAACCATAATGAACAAAAACATCACTAAAAGTAATATATCAGAACAAATTATCAGTGCGTGGTGAGAGCATGATGAAGGATGACTTAAGAACCCAAATTCGGGTTGGCATGATTTTGCACTAATTTCTGAACAATCTGAATCCCCACAAAACAAAGCCCATAAATCCTCCATCATCCAGTTTCTTTCTCTTCTTCACTCTTCGAGTCTCTGCGCCGAATTCAAGGACATTATTTATAACAAGAAATGTAATCCCGCCAAACAAGAAATTAACGCAAAACCTTATACCACAATAGTAATAAAACAACCCAAAATAATAACTAAAATAAAAAACACATAGAATGAAAGATATGATGAAAATTAGTTGACATTTTTTTTTTTTGGACGTGCGTGTGCTTGCTAAAGATAGAATAAAGCTGGAAGGGTTTTCTTGTTTTAATTTAAATAACCATACCTCAATCGGCCTAAGAAGCAAAAATGTCTGCGTTTCTCTTAGGCCTTAATCAAAGCGAATGTGCGTTTCCCTTAAAAGCCCAACTCATCATTGAGCTGAAGCTATCTGAAATTCAAACCCAAAACACTGTCATTACTCAATACTTATAAGCAAAATTAACAATATAAGATAACCAAGTTGAACATCATACATATAAGGGAAAGAGAAACAGAGTGCACACAGTAGCTGAAAACATGGAGGTTAAAAAAGATGGGCAAATAAGAATATTAAAAGAGAACAAAATGACAAAAAATTGAATGAAGAGACGTAAAGCTCAAAACGAATTAAACCATTTGATAATAAAGTTATTCATATTTTATTGGACGAACCAGATGCATCTCACTTAAACCAAATCCGAAAACAAATCAGATTTGTTTGTTTCTCTTTCGAAGTCTGAATACCCAAATTGTAATGAAAGTGAAAGAATTGTTTGTTTATCATAATCAAATTCAATGTTATTACGTTTACTTGGTCATCGAAACAATAACAATGCGATTCTGTTTCCTCAAAGAAGTCGGTATTCTTAAAAAAATAGAAATTTGGTCACTCATTGGTATATAAAAATTTCGAGGATTTGCAGTAACTCTCTTTTATGTTTCAATTATTAATTTCATAATATTTTGATCACAAAATAAATATTTTAATTATAACAATTTGATATTATAATATATAAAATATAAATTATTAAAATAATAATATTAACAATTTATTTTATTTAAAATTTATAGTTTTAATTTAATTTTATTATATTTAATTAATAAATATATTTTAAAATATTTAATATTTAATTTATTATTATTTATTAGTATAGAATATGCTATATCTATAAATAAATTGATCTTCGTGAACAACTTTGTTCCATTAAACGCAATATTTAAATGAGAGATAGTCTCTTCGCCCCCAAACCACCCCTATTTGATATTCCTAAGTACATCCTTAAATAGCATGGACATATATAATTAAATTAATTAACATATTAATTATAAGTAATTTATATAATATATATATATATACATATTATATATAATTTATAGAATATATACGTTAAATACGTGCTATTTAGATCACATGAAGAGTTGTTATCTAAATATTTTATATAAATATCTTAAATTAAATTTTTAATTTTATAATTAAAATGTACCTCAATATATATAAATAATTGTAAATGTTTTATTTCTACAAATTCCATATCTTATAATTTTTTACTCTCAATTTGATAACTTATGTTTTAAATTTACTTTGATATTTCTATTAAGAAAAAAAAGTTAACTATGAATGGAAAGCATCTTACTCAATCACTTAACAAATTTCGAAAGTATTTTTGACATTTCATTCATTTTTTTAAAAAAATTAAAATCCCAAATCTTATATATTACTTTTTCTTTTATACAAACATTATTTTTTTATTAAATATTTTAATTATTTTTAATTTCATACTTTATATTTTTTTACTATCAATTTAATACCTTATATTTTAAATTTACTATTATTTGAATATTATCTTATATTTTAAATTTACTATTATTTGAATATTTTTCATTTAACATGACAAATTTTTCATCCATAATTAAATCTTTTAACAAAAAAATGATAATAAATTTAAAATATAAAGTATTAAAATAAAAAATATATATGAAATTAAAAAAAATAAAACGTTTATTAACAATAAAACAAAAAAAACGTTTGTCCTAAATAAAGTCTTAGGAAAAAGGAAAGTAAAAAAAAAAATGTCGTTATTCGAGAAAAAAAAATCCTTATTAGAAATCAGGAACCAACCAAATAAAGGTTGTCCTTGTGAAACCCCAGCCACTCCAAATAATCGTCATGGCTCACGTCCTTTTATTTATTTATTCTTTATTTTTTATTTTTTTCTTATAGGGAAAAGGAAGTTGTTTCCTTTCCAAAATGATATTTATAACTATTAAAAGGATTTTTAATTCATTTAGTAATATAGTTTTATTTAATTAATATTTTAATTTTAATTATTAATATATATTTATTTAATCTTATAATTTTAATTTTGAGTTAAATTAGTCTAAATTTTTAAAATTATATTTTTTAGGAATGATATTAAATTTCTTTTTTATTTAAAACTGAAAATAAAAATCTCCATTTTCTTTTTCATTCTCAATTCTCTCTTCATCCATTATTTCTTAAATTCTTTTTCATATATTCAAAATAAAGAAGAAATCTAATATTATCATTGAAAAAAATTTAATTTTAAAAATTTGAACTAATTTGATTTAAAATTAAAATAATAAGATTAATATGTAAATTAAATAAACCAAATCCCATTTAATAAAGTATTAACTCTTCTATCACTTTTTTTATTTAAAATTCTTCAAAATATATAGCTAATGTAATTTGTTTAATAACGACTTTCTAGATTATTAGTGAAAATGTAGCTATTTATCCACGAATTATTTATTTTTTATTTAATTATATATCATAATTTTTTTATAAATAAATTTTTATTTTTATCATTATATACAAACACAGTACGCATATTTTTTATATAAAAAATATTTTTTTCATATATTTAAAAATACAAAAATATACATATATTTAAAAATACAAAAATATACATATATGTGTGTATTTCATACTATAAAAATATATATTTTAATAAATAAACATAAAATTATATAAATAACTGTAAAATATAAAATCTCTTTGGATTAATTTTTAAAAAATTCATTAATTATGATGCTACACACAATCATGTTGGGTACTATTTTCTTTTCCTCATTTCAATCAGACACGTGTACCTTGTCATTCTCACGTAGGTGCTAATAGCACGACCGTGGAAGAGAAATTTAAATTTATCAATTCATATAACATATTACACAGTTGAATTCTAAATCTATTTTTTTCAAATTTTACACTCAATTTTTTACCTAATCTTTGGTCTATTATTTTTTCAAACATAAATTATTTAGTTTAAATTTAAAAATTATATTAAATAACACCATATTAATTAGAGTTAATGTGTTATTTTTTTCTTTATTTAATTTATCAACTTAAATTTTTACCTTAAGAGTCTATTATCTTTAAATATTAACTAAATATTTATTGAATTTAAAAATATAATGGATGTGTATTATAAGAAAAAATTAACAAATCAATGTACAAAATGTATGGACAAACTATGTAGTTAAGCTAAGTTAACAAAAAGAAAAATGAAGATAGTGTCTGAATTCTAGTAATAGAGTAATGAACTAATACATTTTATTTGTAACAATAATATTATTATTCATTTTTATTTAAAAATAATAATAATTTAATAACTATATTTGAATTATATATGGACAAAAATTTCTGTATATATTAAAATAACAACATATCACGTTATATTTTATTTTAAATTTTGTAGAGAATCTAAACACATTAAATACTTATATATATATATAATATTAGATGTTATATTTTTATCATAATAATACGTTATCTTTATGTTTTTTAGAACTTATTTGAAAAATATTATGCACGCTTTTAATAAAACTTTAATATGTATTCAAAAAGTTTAATTATCAATATTTATATATTTATATTTTATATATATGTGTGTGTTTTTAATAGATTATAATAAATTACTTATAAAATTTACTTGTATAATAATTTTGGAAGTTTAAAATAATTAATTTTTATATTACATTTTAAAATTTTATAGAAATTAACTAAGGATATTTTTTTTAAGAAAAAGTATAAAACTATATATAAATTATGTATTTTAACTAATATTATTATGTAAGAAAATTATCGATGTAATAAAACAAATTTAAGGAGAATTTTATATTAAATGGACAGGCATGCATTTTGAATGCTTGGCTATGAATTTGCATCGAGTCATTATCGAGGGAGTCGGAGTCGGAATCGGAAGTGTTTTCATTTGGATCGAATATGTTCTTTTGTTAATCTCACGCGTGTCCCCAAGTTCCAGTCGTATGGAAATTGACTTGTTTGTCTGCAAGTGGAGAAGCTTATAGAGTTATTTATTTGATTTGACTCAATAATTTATCAAAAATAAATTATATTATTTTAATATTTATTTAAAAATTTAATTTTAATAAAAAAGTATTAAGATAATATATTTAGAATTTAAATAATATATTTAGAATTTAAAATATTAAATAAAATTAATAATTTAATATAAAAAACTAATAGAATACTGCTCTTTTACGATAACTATACAATAACACAGTATAAAAAAAATGCAAATATAAAACCAATACTTTTATATTAGCAATTCTCGAGAAAATTCTATTATCATTTAGATCCTGATGTATAAAAATAGGCACAACAACAAATAAAGATAATTACGTTGATAATTATAATTATTATATATTAATTTTAAATATATATAAATAATAATTATTAATTATGAATATATTTTAATTTGTTTTTTACAATTTAACAACTTTTTTATTTTAAAAAAAAAATATTTTAAAATATTAAATATTAACCTAATTTTTAATTTACTATATTATTTAAATATTTACATTAATTTTCATGTGTTTAACTATCTAATAAATATTTTTAATAAAAATAAAAATAAATAAATTTAATCTAATTATTTAAATTATATGTGTTTTTTCTATTATTTTGATTAACTCTAATTTCAATATTTCAAAAATCACAACTTATCAATTATAATTATTTATTAAAAAAAATTATCAATTTTTTTATAAATAATTTTAATTTTAATTATCTATAATTAAAATATTATCAGAACTCATTCTGTAATAATATTGTGATTAGTAATAACTTAATACCCTAATATATATAAGTCTTATAATTTTTTAATATCATAATTTGTAAATTAGACAATATTATGAAAAATAAATAATTTTAATAATCTAATTTATTAAAATAAATATTTATTTTTCATCAAAAATAATAAAAGTAAGTCTTATACTGCTTAATTTTCATAAATATAATGATTATAAATATCTAACTCAAAAATTACAATATTAAAGTACACATTTGTATATAATAACAAGACTAACATAATTTTTTATAAAACAATTACAGAAATTTTAGTACTTAATGTAAAAATTACAAAAATAAATAATTTAAATTAAATAATTATAAAATCTCTAGTAATTAGCATGTCAAAATTTGATATAAACAAGTTTTATTGTTAACTTCATTTAAGATTATATGTTCATTTTACTTATAATTAAATATTTGTTTTTTTATTAAAAGATGAAAAAAGGAGATAATTTATGTATGTAGATTTAAAATAACATATATAAATTGGAGTTAAGCCGTTAAGTTAATATAAATATGTGATTTATATATTTAGTATTAAAAAATTTAAATGAATTATAGTAGTCTTGTTATTTTAAAAATATAACTAATTAAAAATGATAGATGAGTTATACTAATCTTGTAACTTTAAAAATATAATCAATTAAAAACAAGAGAGAGAAATAGAAGGATGAAAGAGAAATAGCGAGTAAAGGGAGGAAACTACTATGGGTCTTTTCCCTTTCTATTTTTAAATTTTTATTTTATTCTTGAAAAAATTTAAATTTTATAAAATTTCAATTTAATTGATCATATTTTTAAATCATATAATTAATAAAATTATCTAAAAAATTACATAACTAAAATATATAAATGATATAATTATAGGACTAAAATTACTACACATTTTATTTATATGATGGTAACATTTGAAATAATTATATAAATAAAAATATTAAAATTTAAAATTTATAAATATATAAAAATGTTATCATTGTTAATAGAAATATTTAAAAAACTGTAAAAATTATAAAATAATAAAATATGAAAACGTAAATAAATCTTTTAAAATATTAAAATAATTAAATTTTTTTAATTAATTTTTTTAATTAATACATATATACAAATATAAACATATTTTATATTTATTTTATCAATGAATTAAAAGGTTATAGATTAAAATGTTTAAACTAACTAATTATATATTTAGGTAAGATAAATTTTATCTGAAAAATAAAAAATTTATAAAACTAAATTTTCTAAAAAAATTAATTAAAAATATTTAATACTAATTATTTTTAAAATAAATAAAATTATTTATTTATGACATTTATTGATATTAATTATTCAATATTTTATTAATAATATCATAAAATTATTTTTATTATTAATTAATATTTTATTGATATATTTTTTAAATATCAATATTATCACGTTGTAATGTGTATCCATAATAAGATCTCTAAAATACATATATTATTATAGACCATGTTTAATATATTTAGATTACGTTTGGTTCACAGAATGAAATCGGAATCGAAATGAAAAGAAAACAATGTTGTTTGGTTTGACCATTGGAATAAAAAAAAGAACCAATATTACAGTATTTGGTTTGCCACTAGAATGAAATAAAAAAAACTATAAATTATTTTAATATCCCTATATTCAGTAAAGTTTAAATAATAATAATTAATTATTATTTTTTCGTCAAACAAAATGCATTATTGAAAACATTATTTTTTTAAATAATTATTACTTAAAAAGAAAATATATTATTAAAATTATTATTTTTCTAAATAGTGTTTAGGATTTTGAGGTTTGAGATTTGTGATTTGGGGTTTAGGGTTATGTTTGTGGGTTAAGGTTTAGGGTTAAAATTATTATTTTTCTAAATAGGGTTTAGGGTTTTAGGATTTTAGATTTTAGATTTAAGGTTAAAATTATTATTTTTCTAAATAGGGTTTAAGGTTTTAAGATTTGAGATTTTGGATTTAGGGTTTTAGGATTTGTGATTTCGGGTTTAAGGTTTAGGGATTTAGGATTTGGGATTTGGGATTTAGGTTATAGGATTTAGGGTTTAGTGTTTTGGGATTTAAGTTTTAGGTTTTAGGGTTTTGAGATTTTTGGTTTTGGGATTTAAGGTTTTTAGTTTTAGGATTTGGGATTTGAGTTTAAGGTTATATTTAAGGTGGGGGTAAAATTGAAAAAAAATTAAGATGGGGCATAAAGGCATCTCGGGATAGGGCATTGTTACTCAAGATCTATAGTTACCCAGATGGTACCAGTTTGCTTCCCAAGGTCTACTTAAGGGTTAGGTTTTGAGTTCGAGAGGTGCGGAGAGCGAAATAAACATGTGTTCAGAAGGGACAATTTTATCTAGGCAAGAACTAGCTTGAACAACAATGCCCCCTACCTTTAGCCCCAACGTGTATATCCCGGGATGTCTTTATGCCCTCCGCTGAGCTAGGCACGGTACAAACATCAAAAGGCGTTTTTTTACTAAAGATATCTACGTAGGGCTCCTAGTAAGTGGTTATTCTACCACCGATACCAAGCACACATTTATTTAACACCTCTCCAGTTAAAATTTGTGACCTACTCCTTAGCCACAGATTCTTAGAAGTTGGTACCTTTAGATGGTACCAACTTGCTTTTCAATGTCTACTTAAGGATTAGGTTCTAAGTTCGAGAGTTAGAAAGAACGAAAAAAGCATGTGTCAGGCTATGGATGTTCCACTGTGAACGTAGATAATTGTAGAACATCAACACCATAATCGTGACTCTCACGTGGATATCTCGAGATGTTTTGTACCCTCTCGTTGAGCTACATGCGGTACAAATAGTATATAATTAAATTAATTTTAAAATATTTTTTATATTTAATTTATTTACTATGTTATACATACATATATATATATATATATATATATATATATATATATATATATATATATATATATATATATTTACATGCTATTTTCAAATTAAATTAATTTTATAAAATATATACACTAATTAAGGCTTCGTCAGAAAGCTGTGGTTGACTCCACTTACAGCGGCTACATTATCTAGCTTGTACCATACAAGTATATTTTATAATATTCAAAAGAAAGCGAAAAACACATTTATTATATAAAATTACATTACCGTTCAAAAGAAATTGTCCTATTATATGCACTCAGTTTACTTAATTTAGGACCAAGCTATAAGGGTGTACAAAATTGTAGATGATTTTATTCAATAATTAGATTAAATTGAATAAAAAGTTTAAAATATGTAAAATAAAAATTAGATAATTAATTAATATTAAAATATAACTTTTATATTTATTTATAAATTTTATCAACACTTTAAACAATTTTAATATAATTTTATCACAATTAATCAAAATGTGCACATCATGATTAAATAATTATATTACTTTTTTATTTTATATTACTTTCAATTTTTTCTTTTCTTTTTAACATCTTGTACGAAATTGTTAGATGATTTGTTTTCCTTTTTCATTTCTACATTTTCTTTGTCAAATTTGTTTATTCTTTTTTAAAATTAATTAACAATTATATTTAAAAATTGCAATATACTATAGTTATAAATTTTGAGTTATTTATGAATTTACAGTTTGCATAATTTTTATTAATTATATGATTATAAAAAATATCAAATTATATATATTTATACCAATTAATTCACATATCTAATGTTTTGTATTGGTTAAAATGATTATTATATGTAGGTAACTTGCATCATCTATATACCCTTAACTCATAACATTGACTTGGATTGATAATATGAATTTAAATCATATTTAGGTTACAGTAATAAAAATGATAATGAAAATAATTTAAAATAGTTCTCTTTTTAATTTTTTTTATTAATTTAAAATAAAATATAAAGTATTTCAAGGATAGCATTATACAATAGAATATCTTATTTAAAATAAAAAAAATTCTAATTTTAATTTTATAAATTTTATTTTAATATTTATTACTATTATAATTTTAGTTCTCAAACAAATATAATAATAAAAATATTATTTAATGTTATTATTTTTATTAAATTAAATTCTTACTATTATTTTTATTATGTTTTCATTCTATTAACTAAAATTAACTTACTGCTTTCTTTGTTTATTCAAACCAACAATATCAAAGAAAATAATGATGTCGAAATTAAATTATCAAATATTTAATCTTATTTTTTATTTTTAAAAATTATTTCATTATAAATATAATCACAAGTAAGTATTATTACCCGTAAATGATTGAGTATATTTAATTATTAACTACTATTTTAAAAATCAAATCTTAAAATATCACAAATAAAATAAATTATTTTTCTAATATTTTTGTAGAAAAATAAAATAATATACAAATATAATAAAATTATAAAAAATACAATTTTTGGATTAATAAGAGAAAAATGTGATTATAAACTTTCTTTGACACTAAATTATAATCAAATTTATCATGTTATTATTTATTCAGTTTTCAAATTCTAAATTTATTATATCATTTTAAGATCACTTTTTATTTTTCTTAATTTTAATTTTATGAATTTAAGTTCATTTAAAATTTTCTATTATTTTTTACTTTGTAATTAACTAATAATTCGACTATTAATTAACATAAGTCATAAACAATCTATAATTATGACTAGTATGTTTAATTCATTTGTTACATTAATAATCTAAAAATAATGATAACTAAATTAAATAAATTAATATCTTTCTAATCTAAATATTTAATTTCAATTATAATAAAAATTATAATTTATTATTTCAAATAAAAAATTTAAAAATTTAAAAATTTAAAAATTCATATTAATTTAATAAAACTACTTCAATTGATAAAAATGATCAAATTTATATTAGCTTGGTAAAGATAAATATTATACAACTAATTCAAGAATTAACATGTTTTAATATTAAAACATGAAATTAAACATATCAAAAAGTTAATAATCAAAAATTTATTTAAATTATAATATAATCAATATTAAATAATAATTTAAGACTTGAATTTATCTATAATCAAAAGGAAATATTTAGTTAGACATTAAAGTTAACACATACAAAAAGATTACTAAAAAATTTATAACTATAAAGAGAATGAAGATACAAGAATGTTATTGTTTTATAAGAAAGCGATGCTAAATAATTTATATATACTTTTCTATAAACTTGTTTTTTTCAAATTTTAAAAATGCTTCAAGATAATTTTTTTTTATTTTTTCTCTCTATTTTTTTAGAATTCCTTTTATCACCCTCTTTAAAATAATATTTTGTGCGTACTTATATGGTTTAATTTTGAATTTTATAATTAAATTAAGTTTGAACTATTGGATGGAGGTTTAATTTTGAATTTTATAATTAAATTAAGTTTGAACTATTGGATGGAATCAAATTAACGTACTACAATATATCACATGTCAAAATTATAGATCATGTATGAACAATGCAATGAAGCAAAGACTGGATTGAAGCAGCTTCACAAATAACGTGTTGTTCGACAAGATTAGGCTAAAGCTAGACCAAACGGCGTGTCGTTTGGTACAACTACAAAGGAAATTACACCTTCGTTGAGCATCATACTTCACCTATTTCCTAAAAAGTCATCATTTTAAAGATTTTTTTTGTTTAAGTATATCTATCTATCAAATAAAATGAATATAAATTTTATAAAAATTTCAAAAAAAAAATTAAAATTTTATATTTTTTCATATAATATAAAATAAACAATTTATAACACATGAGAACAATAAAATATGCATAAATATGTAGAATTTAATAATTAAAAATAAGTATAAACTTACTTATTAGAAAAAAAATATTTATTACTTATATTATTATAAATAATGTATTAATTAATTATAAATTAAAAAATAATTATTTATTATATTAATTCATAAATAATTGGTAAATATCAATTGATGATAAAACTTGCAACTTGTATTAGTGTTTTTAGTTTGATTCTTTCGTGTAATTGCATCGATATTTATGCATAGTGATGACCTACTATACTCAAATTTTTTTAGATTAAGATCATTGGGACATGGTTGAGAATTTCCTTAGAAAATGATTCTACTGGCTGTTTTTTTCCCTATCTTTTTAAGATAGATAATAGATATTAATAGATATATTAAGATATTTCAATTAAGTTATTATTTCTCTTCGCATGCTTCTTATATAGTTCAATAAGTGTGAGTATTAGTAAACTATATATAGAAAAAAGGTATACAAATTAATTTTTTTTTCAATTATATTAGATAAAAATCATTTTAATATGAATAAAATGTAGCTAAAAGAATAAAAAAAATTAAATAAAAATAAAAAATAAATAAATAACATAAAAATGACAATTTATCTTTATGCAATCACTTTTTCATAACAATATAACTAAATTGTTATTGAAAATTGGTAAAAATACTAAATTATCGTATTGTATTTCATAATTAAGAAATATACATGTGTACCTATCTATACGAGGCATATGTGTGTGATACAAGTAAAATCTACTATACAAGTAAACTAATTGGGCCTAAAGGCCATAAATTAATATAATATACATTAACTGTCTCCCTTAAACTCAAGGTAGATGTGAGACCGACTTAAGATTGTCAATCAAATCACGAGTGTCCTTTAGGAAGTGTCTTGGTGAAGATATATGTAAGTTGATATTTGGAAGAGATGAGAAAAAGCTTGAGAGCACCATGGATAAGATGAGAACAGATAAAGTGAAAATCAATCTCGATATGTTTAGTCCATTCATGGAAGACATCATTGTGAGAAATATGAATGACACTCTGGTTGTCACAATAAATGAGATTAGTAGAGGATGTGGATACACTCAAATCCTTAAGAAGTCATCGTAGCCAAATGAGCTCATATATGGTATCAGTAAGAGCACGATATTCTATTTCAATACTAGAACATGCCATAAAAGTTTATTTCTTACCTCGCCAAGAAATAAAAAAAGAATCAAGGAGAAAGCAATAACCTGTAATAGACTTGCGATCAGTGGGATCTCCTGCCCAACCAGCATCAAAGAATACACGTAGTACAAGAGAAGACTGAGTTGAGTAGAAAAAGGTCATGGAAGAGAGTACCCTTCAAGTATCATAGAATGCGTAGAACAACAACATAGTGAGTTAATCGTGGAGTAAACAGATACTGACTCACATGATGAACAACATAAGAAAATTTTGGATAAGTAACTATGAGATAAAATAGGTTGTCAACCAATCGTCTGTAAAGATAGGGATTAGACAATGGTTTCCCCCCGAGGGTGTCAGATGTGCATTAAGTTCAATTAGAGTGTCAACAGTCTTGCTATCAGTGAGTCTAGTTAGAGATAAAAGGTCACATGCATACTTGGCTTGAGTAATATAAAGACCATATGTGGAACGAGTGATCTCAAGACCCAAGAAATAATTAAGATGTCCAACGTCTTTCATCTCAAACTATTGACTAAAAAAATCCTTAAGTTCTTGAATGTCATTGAAGTCATCACCAGTTATAATCATATCATTCACATATAGGAGAAGCAAAATGATGCCTTTATCATTACGATGAAGAAATAAGGCAGAATAATAAGAACTGGCAGTGTAACCCAAGCAAAATATGGTGGAGTTGAACTTGGTAAACCAAACTCATGAAGCTTGTTTAAGGCCATAAAGTGCACGTCAAAGGCGACAAACCTTGTTTGTTTCAATAGTAAAACCAAGAGAAGGTTGCATATAGAATTCTTTATACAGATCCTTCTTAAGGAAGGTATTTTTAACATCCATCTTAAAAAGGTCCCATTTACTAGCAGCGGTAACAGCTAAGAGGGCACAAAATTCTATTCATAATCAATCCAATACTCTTGTGTAAAACCTTTTGCAACAAGACGAGCCTTGTAACGCTCGATGAACCCATCAAAGTGAGTCTTGATCTTATATATCCACTTATAACTAACCACAAATTGACTAGGAGGGAAAGTAACAAGATCCCAAGTATGGTTTTTGGTTAATGCATCAATTTCCTCTTTCATTGCAATCTGTCATAAAAGGGTCAATAAAGGCCTCACGATATGTTTGAAGCTCATGGAGTGTAGCAAGGGTAGTGTAACAATGATAGTCAAGTAAATGTGCAGGAATGGATCTTACCGAGGTTGAGTGGCGAGGTGGAATGTCTTATGAAGTATCTTCAGGCAGAGTAGGAGCAGAAGACCTAGGCTTAAGGTAGGGTACGTAGCTCGTTATTAACTTGTTCATCTACAACCTATATAGGAGAATCATCAAAAATATCTAAAAATTGAATAGAGAAGTACAAAGGTGAATCAAGAGTATTTGTAGAAGACACATGAGACTCATCTGAAAATATTTCTAAAACAGAAGAGTTAGTTAGGGAAGAACGAAAGTGAGAGAGTTTAACAAATAAGTGGTGTTCCCAAAAGACAACATTACATGGAACACAAATATGATGAGAGATAGGATCATAGCATCGATACCCTTTTTGAATTTCGCCATAACTAAGAAAACAAAAAAGTCTAGATTGAGACTCAAGTTTTTTATGCTCATGAGGTTAAAGAAAAATGAAACAAGTAGACCTGAATGAGCGAAGGTAATGATAGTCAGGGGATGACCCAAAAAGGTGCTCATACAGAGTCTGATTATGAATAACAGCGCTTGGAATGCGATTAATGGCATGAACAACATGAAGAGTAGCTTCACCCTAAATGAGGCAGAAACTTTGGTAGAAAAAAGAATAGCACAGATAGTGTCAAGAATATGACGAAGTTTTCTTTAGGTTGACCATTTTGTTGAGAGGTGCTTGGATAGGTTAGATGATGTACAATGACATAGGAATGTAACAGAGCTTGAAAAGCGTATTGAGTATAATCAATAGTATTATCAGATCGAAAAAGTTTTGATATGTTTGGAGAATTGTGTTTCAACCATTTTTGCAAAGTTATTGTATATTGGTAAGATTTTAGAACGAGATTTCATAGGAAAGATCCAACTATAACGAGAATAATCATCAATAAAAATAACAAAATAACGAGATCCACCAATACTAGTAACAAGATAAGGTTCCCAAATATCATAATGAATTAACTTAAAATACTATTAGAGATAGATTCACTATTATTGAAAGGTAAAGCTGATTGTTTTCCTAACTGGTATGAAGTACAATCAAAATTGTCTTTGGATACAAAACCTAATAGATCCTTAGAAACTAATTGTTGTACCCAAATAGATTGGGCATGACCAAGACGAGAATTCCAAAGTGCGAGAGAAGGTAAGGATGAAGCTACAGTAGCTATTGCAGTAATAAAGACAAGAGCAACAAATGGAAGATGAAGATTGTCCATAAGAAACATACACCCAACCCTAGGACTGGTCCTAAGCTCTTGCCCTATCCTTGGATCCTGCACAATACACCTAGAATAGTAAAAAAATAAGGTGATATCCTAGTTCATCTAATTGTCCCACAGAGCACAAATTATAGGATAGATTAGATACATTGAATATTCCAAGAATAGAGAGATTAGAGGTCAAAACAAAATTTAGACTATCTCATGCATGGTGGAACCATCAACTATATGAATATTAAGAGGATGTGATACAGAGTCAAGTTTGGAGAATAAATATGAGTGAGGTGTCATGTGATTGCAACAAGTAGAATAAAAAAACCAAGTTTGAGACTTACCGGGTAGAACTAAAATAGTAGTGGAAAGAGATGCATTACAAGCCATATAAACAACCTGAGCTATGATCTCCTATAGTTTAGTGAGGGAGAGGTTAATAGTGGATCCAGAAGACTGGGAATCAATTGAAATGGAAGGCATCAACGGAGTAGGTTTAGTATTAGCAACATCAGTAATAGATTTTTTGTGACAGTAACAAGTCAATGGTATGGCTAAGGCGCTTGCAATAATTGCAGAACTTCTTGTTGATTTACTTGCAATGATTTCTAGAGCTAGAGGAATCACTTGACTACTGAGGTTGCTCAATGGAAAGAATAATAGCCAAAGCAATGAACTTATTTTGGGCTTGAAGGGTTACAAGCTGAGCTTCTTCTCTAACCAACTCATTTACAGTAGTATCAAGAGAGAGATGAGGATTGCGATTAAAAAGCTGACCTCATATGGGCTCAAAGTCCTTGTGAAGTATCATCAGGAATTCATAGAGATGAAATTCATCTCTAATTGTAGCATATTGTTGAGCATCCTTTGAGCATACCCAAATTGGATAAAAAAGATCAATTTGGTCCAGTAGTTATTGATGGATTGCCTTGGTTCTTGTCAAAGTTGATGTAATTCAACTACTAACTCATATTTCATGGATCTGTGAGTAGTGGAGTACCTTTTGGCCAACATATCCCATGTTACCATGTTACTTTTGCATCATGAAAGCTGCCCAACAGATTGGAGATTGAAGGAATTGAAGTATTCTGAATCCATGTAAGGATCATGTGGTTGTGACTATCCCATTCAATCATATGACCAAGGAAGACATCATCTTCTTCACTTGCTCCTTTGATATGAATGGTAATTGTACCAATACAGTAATGCCAGAGCATACGACCTTTAAGAAAAATGTATATAGCTTGAGACCAAGATAAATAATTCTTGTTTCCCTCCAATATAGTATTGATGAGATGAGGAAGAAAAATATTTTTTTTTATCTATTTAAAAATATAATATGCAAAAACAGATTGCAAAAACAAAATCTACGTGAAAAATTGGGTAAGTAGAACATGGTCTACAAAAAGTCAACATTGTATAAAAGTCAATGGTCAAAGTCAACTCTAGTCAATGGCCAACTATCAAAAATCCAGTCAACGATGATGTCAACTACACGTGGTGGGCGGTGTTAGTAGAAAGGGATAATGGCATCAGTAGGACTTGAGGGTGACGCATAAGAGCGTGTGCAGACTTCGATGCTTGCAAGACTTCCACGATTATGTAGACTAAGGCAAGCTGGTCACTATGGTACTTGCAAAAAGGTTATCTGAGCAAGATGCACGAAAAAGAAGGTGATTATAGTGCTCTGTGTGGTGCGTGACTCCGTAACGATGACGACAGCAGGCCTAGAACCTAAGGACAACGTCTGAAAGATGTCAGAGGTTCAAGGATGAGTGGCTGGAACGACTGTTGTGACAACAGAAGCGATAAGAATGAAGTAATATCATAAGAGACAAGACTATTAAAATAAAGGTTAGAACAGTGACTCTGATACAATGTTAAAAATACTGAATGATTGTATTATATTTCATAATCAAGGAATATATACGCATGCTTTTATATAGGTGTCTATATATCAATTTTATTTTACAAAACATAATTATTATAAACATAAAAAAATATTAACACTTTATAAGTTTATAATTAATTTTAAATACACAAATCTCTTTTATCATATTATATATTAGAGTTTTATTTTAAAAAATAAAAATAATTTATTTTATAATAAAATAAATATAAATTTATACGAAAATGATATGCTAAGCATTTTGATAATTCATAAATAATATAATACATTATTATTATTATTAAATATAATTACAATTATATTTAATAAATAATTATAATATTAATTATAATTATGATATAAAAAATAATATTCATAAAAATAATTAAATTATTAAAAAAATTGGGAAACCTCTATATCCAACTTTCTACAAGATACAAATACAAATATAGAACATTATATCGCAAATTTTGCATCAAAATATTATCTAATATAATATTATTAATATAATAAAATATATCTAATTAATTATATTTAAATATTTAAATAAAATTATTATTAATAAATATTTGTTATTTTAGTAACAATTAAAATTATAATAATATTAGATATATGTATTATAATATTTAGTGGATAGATATGGTGATGGCAAATGAGGGGGGTTGGCGACAACTTTCAAATATTTAGGGGATATATATGGTGATAAACAACTGTTTGACGTAAATAACATGGCTGCTTTAGTTTCTTTCTATGCGATGCTTGTAATTAATCATCAATATAAATTTATTTATTATTTTTTATATATGTGTAATAATTTATACTTTAGAATAATAAAATTTTGTAACTTTTTATTTTAAAAAATAAATATTCTAAAAAATTGAGAAAGAAAATCATTCATACTTTATAAATAATAAATAATACTTCAAACATTAATTTGTCTTTCTCTTAACATACGTTTTAGTTATATTTAGTTTCAATTCTGCACTTTAATTGCTTCTGCTACCAAATTTACCAATCAATTCAATTTCCATGTCAATTAGTATCTAAACCTTTCCCTCAAAAACTACACACATATATAAGAGAATATCCATTATTCCACTTTGCAATTCTCTTTACAGTTGTCTCATAACTTAGTTATAAACGTCATTAATGCCATGCTATGATCAAAAACAAATTTCTACAAATACCATCTAAAAAAATGAACGAAAACATAATCGAATCCCAAAATACCCAACTACGTACCCAGAAAGTAATAATAATAATAATAAAAAATGAGCTTAGCAGTACTGAATGCCTTAGATGGTGCAAGAACACAATGGTATCACATAACAGCTATAGTCATTGCTGGTATGGGCTTCTTTACTGATGCTTATGACCTTTTTTGTATCTCAGCTGTTTCAAAACTTCTCGGACGACTTTACTATTTTGACCCTACTTCACCCACACCTGGAAAGCTACCTAAGAGAATTAACAATTTAGTGGTTGGAGTAGCACTAGTTGGAACACTTTCAGGTCAATTGTTCTTTGGTTGGTTAGGTGATAAACTTGGTCGAAAAAAAGTTTATGGAATAACACTAATTATGATGGTCATTTGTGCAATTTGCTCTGGTCTGTCATTTGGTTCCACATCTGGCTCTGTTTTAGGCACTGTCTGTTTTTTTAGATTTTGGTTGGGTTTTGGTATTGGTGGTGATTATCCACTTTCAGCTACAATCATGTCTGAATATGCTAATAAAAAGACACGTGGTGCTTTTATAGCTGCTGTTTTTGCTATGCAAGGTGTTGGGATAATTTTTGCTGGTCTCGTTACTATGATTCTTTCAGCTGTTTTTCTTCATTTTTATCCAGCAGATCCTTGGAATAAAAGTGATTTTTCAAAAGTGTTTTCTACTCAACCACAAAGTGACTATTTGTGGAGAATTGTACTCATGCTTGGTGCTTTACCTGCAATTTTAACTTATTATTGGAGAATGAAAATGCCTGAAACTGGTAGATACACGGCTTTAGTTGAAGGTAATGCAAAACAAGCTGCTATGGATATGGGTCGGGTTTTGGAAATTGAAATCCAAACTGAACAAGATAAATTAAGTGAATTTAAAAATTCCAATAAATACGGTTTGGTTTCTAAGGAGTTTTTTGCTAGACATGGAAAGCATTTGATTGGAACTATGTCTACTTGGTTCTTTTTGGATATTGCCTTTTATAGTCAAAACTTAATGCAAAAAGATATATTCCCTGTTATGCATTTAACTAAAAATGCAATTGAAGTAAATGCACTTGAAGAAGTTTTTCAAACATCTAAGGCTATGTTTCTAGTTGCTTTGCTTGGGACTTTTCCTGGCTATTGGGTCACTGTCTATTACATTGAAAAAATTGGTAGATATTACATACAATTAATTGGGTTTTTTATGATGTCTGTTTTTATGTTGGTCATGGGTCTCAAATATGACTACTTGAAGAATGATAACAAAGTTATGTTTGGAGCATTATATGCTCTAACATTTTTCTTTGCTAATTTTGGACCCAATTCAACAACATTTGTGCTACCGGCCGAGTTGTTTCCGACCCGGGTAAGGTCTACGTGTCATGCGCTTAGCGCCGCTGCCGGGAAGGCAGGTGCAATTGTAGGGGCATTTGGGGTACAAAGTTATACTTTGACTCCTACAAGTAGACATATTCAGAATGCTATGATATTTCTTTCAGTTACAAATATGCTTGGATTTTGTTGCTCATTTTTGGTGACTGAGACTAAAGGGAGGTCTTTGGAAGAAATATCTGGTGAAGGTGGTGGCCGAAGTGATCCAAGTACTCCAAATCCTGCTGGTGGATTGGCTATGACTAGACAGACAAGCAAGAGAGAAGACATATAATATGATAAATAAATAAATTAGTTTATGGTTTTTTCTAATATATATGGAAATAAATGTTCAGTACCAGATAAGAGTTTTTTGTGTTTAACAAACTTAAATGATGGCTAAAAAAAAAAAAAAACTTCAATGTTTTATTATAATACGTAATAGACTAAAGATATTATGATATATAATATTATAATCAATAAAGAAACATATAGTAACTATGGTAAACTGTATTTTGATCTCCTTCTTCTTAAAAGTAAAAAGCTTTTCAGAATTAATTTGCACGTTCTTGATTTATGTTGATTGGTGGTATTTGTGCTTTGGCATTTTAGGTGTCTTATGGATTCTTTATGCAAATAGCACATGAACAATTATCCATAATATAATAAAATTATCACTAATATCATTTGGGGTTAATTTCATGAGTAAGTGAGATTTCAATTAGAAGATTTTAAGGATCAGATTTGCAAATAAGAGTTAGAGACCAAATTTAAAGATAAAAAAAAAGTTAGATAACAAATACTTAGAATGTTACGCCAAAGTGTCGTTTAATTATTATAAAATAGATGAGGGTGTCAAAATTCTCATAACTTAAAAAAGAAGAGGATATTGTAGTTTTTGTAAGAAGTTTTATAGTTTCATAATTTTAAATAAATGTATATTTTAATTTTAAAATTAAAATTATAAGATTTAATTTTACATTTTTTTTAAAATTATAATATTAAAATAACTCACCTAATAACTACCATATTAAATTATTCTCTTTAAAAAAATACAAAACTAAAATGATAATTTATCTAAAACTACCGGACCACTTACTCACTTTTCCTTTATGTTCATTGGTTTGTCCGATAGAAACAAATTACTTGGGCAATATGCTAAGATCACCGCTTTTTATTACTTTTATTTTGAAGTAACTCTCAAATGTATAATAAAAAAAATATAGATACGGTATTAATATTAAAATAAAGTTAATGAAAGTGGGTTATTATATTATTTTATTTCCCAAATTTCTTTAGTCTAGGCCCAATGCCGGTTTTCTCGCCACTTTCGGTGTTCTCGCACTACAAAGTTCAAAGTCACTGTTCGTGAACTCTCACCCTCTTAATACTAGGCATGAAAATTTTACATAAATTCACAAAAATTGAGGGGAAGGGTGTGTGGGTCCTTTGAGTACACAAATTTTATAATTATTTAATGCATAATATAAGTTTTATTATTTTTTATTTTATAAAATTAACACTAAAATTTTATTTTAATATTAATTAAAAAATTAATTCAACTTACATTATTAGATAATTATGTAAGTTATAATATTACTACTAATTACTGAGTTGTTGCATACAAAATATAATTATATATAATGTTACCCCACAAAATTTACCTGTTAAAAGCTAAACTAACTATCCCACAAAATATATTATTTTAATATTTTTTATATTAAATTATTACATCTTAAAAATAATATTTTAATAAAAAATATTTAAATAATATATTATGTTGATCAATTTTTAAAAACAATGAAATAAAATAACAATACTTTTAATTCAAAGAAAGAATCAAACGTGATAAAATTATCAATAATGTAATTGAAATTACTTCTACGTTACGACCCCTAAAATATATATATAAAAAAATAGTTACATATTTATGACCGTACCAATTTTCTCGTTCAAAATAATTTGTGTAATTTAACTGCCATAATCATAGAAAACTATCCGTATGCCTAGTCTGATCTGAAACCGCCCACTTACTACAAAATAAAAAAATAAATAATAATAATAATAATAATAAATAAATAAATAAAAACCCAATCACAACCAAAGTTACTTTGACCAGACTCTTCAATTACAAAGTTCGCCCCCAATTATATTTCCCTTTTAATTTTTCAAACAGTTATTTCATTTTCATTTGCTTTTATTTATATTAATTATACTTATATTATTATTTTGTTTACACGCTTCAATTGTGATGTTGGGATTTGCGTATTTCATAATTAACAAAAGCAGTAGTAGTACGCAGCTGAAAGATTAAATAGAATAATATATTTACAGTTGAATTTTGCTTCTTCCACATGTACCCTTCTGCTTGTGCGCTATAAAATACAATTAAGAAATATATTTTTACGAGTCTTCCTCTAAATGATAATCTAATCTAATGACTTCTTTACTTTGTTTGCATGTGAACGAAGCTATTACTTCAACTGGCATAAACCAGCTAGTCTCCACCCTCCATTACTGCTCAAAACCCATTCGAATTTTTTCCTCTGTAACCCCTTCTGAAATCTCAGGATTTTAACTTGATACCTGAAAAACACTTTGGTGGTGAGATGCGGAAAATAGAGTTGGTTGCTCGGTCTGAACTTGTAAGTATGATACTGTGTTCCTTTTGTGATTTAGGTTCTAGTTGATTTTGAAACTATGTAAAACCGCTTCTAACAATAAAAAGCGCTTTAGAACCAAACAATAAAATATATATGTCAAAAGTGCTTTCAAGACTCATAAAGCACATTTTGAAACCACTTTTAACAAAAGTATAAGCAAACATACCCTTATTCTACTACTAATTATTCCTTGCTTGTTAGCACTGAGTTTTCAACTTGGTTGGGTTTGCTTTTACTAGCCTAATTGAGCTTGTGGGGGAAAAAAATATTAATACGTAAATCCCTAAAACTGCTATTTTTGATCTGAAGCTTCAAAGGTAATGCTTTAAAAGTCAAACTTTATATGGAAAATGTACAGTTAGTCTTTTATAAGATTATTATTTGATTCTCTCTTTATAAATGTCAAAATTCATGTAGATGTGAACTAGATTCTGGAACCAGATTGAGGTCCTTGATTCGCCTGCATATTTTGGCTGAAAAATTTGGTGCTCTTTGTTTCCAACTGAGAAAATGAGCAACAAAGCACTTGTTATGTACATTTTGTCTACAGTTCTCTTAATTGGAACATTTTTGTCTCATGTCAATGGGGATCTAGTTGAAGATAAACAAGCTTTGTTGGATTTTCTTCACAAGATTACTCACTCTCACTCAATCAATTGGACTAAGAGCTCTCATGTGTGTGAAAATTGGACCGGAGTTACCTGTAACATTGATCATACCAGAGTCATAGCCCTCAGCTTGCTAGGAGATAACTTCTTTGGGCAAATCCCACCAAACACTCTTAGTCGTCTCTCTGCACTTGAGATTCTAAGTCTCAGATTAAATGATATAACAGGTCCTTTTCCTTCTGATTTTTCCAAACTTAGAAATTTAACTGCCCTTTATCTTCCATTCAACAAGTTCTCTGGTCCATTACCTTTGGATTTCTCAATTTGGAAGAACCTATCAATTATTGACCTTTCCAATAATGATTTTAATGGGACTATCCCTTCTTCAATTTCAAAATTGACTAATCTCACTGCTCTGAATCTTGCTAACAACTCACTTTCTGGAACAATTCCCAGTCTTAGTGTTCCTAGATTGCAACTACTGGATTTGTCCAATAACAATCTTAGTGGTAGTGTGCCTCAGTCTCTTGAAAATTTTTCAAGTTGGGCATTTTCTGGGAACAACCTTATCTCAGAAGCTGCCTTCCCTCCAACTTTTCCGGTTCAACCACCAAATGCTGAACCCAGGAGAAAAACAACAAAACTTGGTGAACCTGCAATATTGGGAATTGTAATTGGGGCTTCTGCTCTTGTGTTTGTGGTAAGTGTTTTTCTGATGATCATTTGTTGCTCAAACAAGGGAGATAAAAGTGGGATAGTGGGAAAACCCCAAAGGAAGGAAATTTCTTTAGAGAAAGACGTTTCTGGAAACCAGGATAAAAATAACAAACTTTATTTCTTTGAGGGTTGTACTCTTGCATTTGACCTTGAAGACTTGTTGAGGGCATCTGCTGAGGTTTTGGGTAAGGGAACTTTCGGGACAACTTACAAAGCAGCTTTAGAAGATGCAACAACTACTTTGGTGGTAAAGAGGCTGAAGGAAGTGAATGTAGTCAAGAGAGATTTTGAGCATCAAATGGAGATTGTAGGGAATATCAGGCATGAGAATGTGGCTCCTCTGAGGGCATATTACTATTCCAAGGATGAAAAGCTTATGGTTTATGATTATTATGATCGAGGGAGTGTTTATGCAATTTTACATGGTAATATATGATTTTTGTTTTAAAATATATATAGAGAGAGCTTATCTGAACCAAACATTTGGTTTAATCCAATATGTACTATGGGTAGGGCAGTAACCAGCGGTGAATCTAGAATTTCAATCCAGGAGGGGCACTATAAAAATGCGAAAAATGTTTCTCTATTACTATTTGCTTCTAGTTGTATAAAGATGTTAAATGTATCTCATTTGAGTGTAAATATGTTCAAATTATTGAATTTATAGTGAAGTTTTAGTATAGAAGCCTAAAATTTAAAATTTAAAGTAAGTCACAGTTCTATTTTATACATGGGTGCATATCACATACCCTCCTGATCCTTCTACATATTCGGCCCTGGCAGTAACCCGTATCAGATTGTCATGGAATTAGGTATCTGGTTACAGATCAGCTCTCTCTCTCTCTCTCTCTCTCTGTGTGTGTGTGTGTGTGTCTGCACATATATATATATATATATAAATGTTTTTCCCATGTTCATTAATATTTGCATCTGATCGATGAGTCATTGTTGGTTATGATAGATCACTTAACATGTCTGTTATTGCAGGTAAAATAGGCGAGACCAGGACTCAGATTGATTGGGAAGGTAGGCTAAGGATAGCAATTGGTACAGCAAGAGGCATAGCTCATCTTCACAATGAAAATGGTGGAAAATTTGTGCATGGAAACGTAAAATCCTCAAACATTTTCCTAAACTCTCAAGGTTATGGTTGTGTCTCAGATGCTGGTTTAGCAACACTAATGAGTCCAATTCTGCTACCAGGAACGAGGGCTGCGGGTTACCGAGCCTCGGAAGTGAGTGATACTCGGAAAGCAAATCATGCATCTGATGTATACAGTTTTGGAGTTTTGTTGCTTGAGCTTCTAACAGGGAAATCCCCTGTACATGTAAGTGGTGGTGGAGAGGTAGTTCCCTTGGTGAGGTGGGTAAATTCTGTGGTAAGAGAGGAGTGGACAGCAGAAGTGTTTGATGTAGAGCTTTTGAGGTATCCAAATATAGAGGAGGAAATGGTAGAGTTGTTACAATTGGGAATGGAATGTGTTGCAAGAATGCCTGAACAAAGACCCAAAATTAATATTGTGGTGAAGAGATTGGAGGAAATTCGTTTGGTCCAGAGTAGAACTCAAGCTTCCACTCCAACACCTCATTCAAGACAAAAAAGATCCTCCTCTATTCCTTGAATATTTCATCTTAATTATTGACTGTAGGAGATTTATATTTTTATTATTATAATAATTATTATAATTGTTGTTATTTTAGTTCATGATGTTCATGTTTATGAAAAAGGAAAAAAAGAAGTTCATTCTGGATTCGGCTAATTATATTTTTTTAAGAAGATTATTTTGGTCATGAATTGTAGTTGGGTCTTTATGATATTGGAATATTGCTACTTATCTACATTAATCAATAATTTCTCATTGACCATATTTTAACAATTTTAACCAATCAGCAGCAATTCTCTTTTTGTTAAAGTCAATTAATAAAACAAATCAGCTAGCAAACAGAATGTTTAATTGGTATAATATAAATGAGAATGGAATGAATTATTATTATATTTATTTGAGTAACTTAATTAAAATAGTGATAAATTTAAAATAAATTTCAAGTAAAATTAGAAATAAGTTTTTATTTTTATTTTTAAATAAAATGAAAAAAATTTAAGATGATAATTATACAAAACATATTGGAAAAATAAAATATTCTTATGTATTTTTAAAGTGTGTGGAAATAACTGTTATAATGTTTTAAATTAATAATTAAATCAAATATATTTAAATATAAGAATATCTTAAATTAATATCATTAACATTCTTGTTACTGCCACTAATAAATTTTTACTAATACGACGTCGGAAACAGATCTTTGGTTAGAAAAACAAAAAACGAATATAAAAAGCCTTTATTCGGCTACAGCTTTCGGCGCCAAAGTAACAAATAATGAAATCAACGCCAAGTGGGACCCCAGTGGAATAAAATAAGCCAATGGGGAGTTTGATTCAAGGAGGGGACGAATCATACAATTTATACGATACGACTTACGAGTTACGAGTCATTCCCTTTCTGAATCACGAACCTCTCTCCCTCCTTCCCTTTGGCTCATTTCCTATCATATCTTCTGGTTCATCTCAAATCAGATTCATAGAACCAAAGCTCGGGGACGATTTCTCTCTCATTCTTCGTCTCTTTGTCTCTCTCTCAGGTACGATCATTTTATACATCGATAAGTTCGGTTTTACTAGATGTGGTTCTATATTTTGATCTGTGAAATTTGATTTCGATTTAGATTCACTAATTTAGGGTTTTTGAAGATGGCCTCCAAGCGGATCCTCAAGGAACTCAAGGATTTGCAGAAGGATCCCCCTACATCTTGCAGTGCTGGTATTTATTTGACTAATGATCCTTTTATTTTTTTGCCTTAATCCAGGTGTTTTTAACTTTTGGTTCTTTCAATTTTCTTATTAGCTTTTCATATTAGATTTTTTTTTGCACTTGTTTACCTAGTTTTGTGAGTTGATCGTGTTTGTAATCGTATTTGCCCGTTGATTATGATCTATCTTGAGCTGATTCAGCTCAAGCTATGATATAGATGTAGATTCATTTTTAATATTGTGTAGATGGAGGTGCGTTACTTTCTTAACATATCACGAATAATTGTCAATTCCACTCTGATTGTATGGACAATTTACGTTTAGGCATCGGAATTTTTTTGTCATGTCAGATTACCCCGCATCAAAGGAGTATGTAATATAATAGCATATGAATTATGTTGCTAATTAGCAAGTTTTATGAATGTATTAACCCCACCCCATTTTGGCATTTTATCTCGTGTTATAGCAGTAAACATAATTAACTTGGGCATGCGAGTTGAAAGTCATAGCATATATATTATATTAGTCTGATGTAACTTGTAAATTCGTATGATTTCGTAGCTTAGTTTTCACGAGATGGGATCCCATTCATTGAGTTTATGATCTTGCATTTCTAAACTTGAAACGTTTTGATTTATTGTTTTCCTAATAATGTTGAAACTATGGTGCAAACGTTTGATGAATAAGCACTTCATATGCAAATCTTGTATCTTGGCACTAAGATGGTATTATCACTATCTTTTTTATTTTTCCTTTTCATCAGTTTCTAACAAGTCTCTGAATCAGTATGTGTTCATTCCATTTTGTCACCATTCTTTTTGAGTGATCCTTTGTTATTCGAATAAAAATCATGTGTATGAATCTGCAGAAATTTTGTAGTTTGTTATCTTAATCAGATTTGCCTCATTTGTGATTTTTACAGGCCCTGTTGCTGAAGACATGTTTCATTGGCAAGCAACTATCATGGGTCCCCCAGACAGTCCATATGCTGGGGGTGTCTTCCTTATAACTATCCATTTCCCACCAGACTATCCATTTAAACCACCCAAGGTACTCCTTTAATTTATTGTTGTGTATCCTGCAGAAAGCATGTTTTATGATATTTCAGTGGTTTGGCATCTCTCTCTGTCTCTCTCCCCAAAAAACAATGAAGATAAAATAAAAACTTGAAGCACTGGCTATTTATGTTAATGGATGACGTGAAATTCGGTTTTGTCATTGATCCTAACATAGTATTAGTTTGATCAGTGGAATACTTTTTTTTTGAAACTTGTAACAGTCAGGAATTTAAATGCAATTCTCTGTTGAAGTCAGTCATCATAATATAGTACTGTCTACCCAGATTTGTCGTATTAATTACATCTGATGAACTCATGCTTAGGCACCAAAGTTGTTATGAGTGGTACATTTTGATATTTGCTTTTTGATTAACTTTGTCGTATGACTCATACTTATAGCTGTGCTTATATCAGTGTGTTCTGATCTATGTCAGCTTGTTGTTGCATCCTTCATTTCATCATTTCATACTCAGGCATTCATCTTCCTTTTATCTTCTCTCTTACTCCTCTCAAGGACATGTTGATGGACTCTTTCAGGTGGCCTTCAAAACGAAGGTATTCCATCCAAATATTAATAGCAACGGAAGCATATGCCTTGATATTTTGAAGGAGCAATGGAGTCCTGCTCTAACAATTTCGAAGGTTGTTTTCTTAACTTATAGTTCTAACTTCTAATGTAAGAAATTAGTCTTATATATGTTGTTTCTCATGTATAATCCATTTGCATGTTTGGAATATATTCTTACAATCTTGTTTTGCGATGGAATTAAAGCATTGTATTTATTAGAAATTTAGTTGATTGTGGCCTAATTCATCTAACTCCTTTGCTCCCTCACTATGGCATTGCTATCAAGTTATCTTCCTGAACAACATATTTATTTGGAAGATAAATATGGTTTATTATGACTTTCTGAAGTTATGTCAATTATCAATGGTATTTTGGTTGATTTTCATTTATATATATATATAGGTGTTGCTTTCAATCTGCTCCTTGTTGACGGATCCAAACCCAGATGATCCATTGGTACCAGAGATTGCTCACATGTACAAAACAGACAGGAACAAATATGAGACAACTGCAAGAGGTTGGACCCAAAAGTATGCCATGGGCTAAAGGAGCTATGACATACCCCATAAGTTATGGGTCAGACCTTTACTTAAATACATTGGTGCGTTAGTTTATGCAATGATTTTTCTGTCTCGTGAACCCAGAAATGGACTAAAGGGAAGGTCCAAATCTGTATTAAGTTAAAAGATGAAAGAAGCATAAGCTTCCTAATTGTTTGTAAGGATAATATGATGTTCAGAACAACTTATTATCCCCAAATTGATGTATTATTACCTCTGTACTTGTTTGCCTTGAAACATTCAAAGACAAAAAATTCATTAGTTACAAGAATATGTATCATCTTATGTGCTCCTTTAACTCGTACACTTTTCATATTGTTCAAACTGGTACTTGATTTCATATACCTACACTTAGATGTGAGTCAGATCTTTGATGTGAAACATGGATAAGTAAGTCTAATTGTTAGATCACTTGTGTTTTTGTCTTTCTGTCCTGCCCTATTTTTCAGCAAATTCAAGGCTTTATTGGTTTCTTTTATTTTTTGCTATTGTCTATAAGAGGAATGCTAGTTTAAATGGTTTTGTTAAAAAGGTATTTAAGATAAACATTTATGTGTTTGATATGAAAATGAGAGTTTTGAGTTGGACTGCTTTCGAAAATAGAATAGTAGTAATAATGACTATCTATGATGGTTGTTTAGAATCATAATTGCATAGGATATGGGCTGGGTTGAAAGAGCCCATATGACATCTCTCAATCGTTTTAATGAGGAAAAAAAGTTTGCGAAGAGAGTAAAGAAGGCATGTTATTACATTAGAGGGGTGGCAATAGGCGACACAATACAACTATATAATACTAACGACACTAGTATTAATGGCACGGTATGATTTGAATGCAATTAAATTGATAAATGTGACACAATATAACATAAAAATTAATCAATTTATTTAATCAATATTTTATTATTATTTAATGTTATAATCGGACACTTTTTTCTTAAAATATAGCAGTGGTTGATTCTGAGATATAATTGCCCGTAAATTGATTGACACGAACACGATGCAGATGTATTGTATTTCTTAAATGGATCGATGACAAATTAGTATTTGTCACTTTTAATTTTTTTTTTCGGTTTAAATGATAAATATTTATTTTAACTGCAGGAAGTAAGAGTTAGGATTTGTGACTTTAGCTAAAGGCACTGCTAATTACTCATGTCTCCAATCAAAGATGATCCACAAGAGCTGAAACTCACAAACGGTTCATTTCATCTTCATGGTGGATTATTCCTACGTGGCTTTTTGGTTTGTTGCCACTTGGTCAATCTCTATATTGATAAAAGAGCAGTAGTTGCATCTTTATTGAATCATAAATGAAATTCTTTGTTAAATAAAATAAAACCTATAATAATTAATGAAATATTTAATTTATTTTTTATTACGAATAAAGTAGAAATGAGATAATAATAAAAATAATTATTTTTTTTCATTTATAAATTTTGAGGTAATTGTTAAGCTAAATAGGATAGCAAGTATAAAATTTATATCGAAAAGATAACATTTAAACTTTTTTTTTTCAAAAAAAGAAAAAGAAAAATTCTTTGATATATATATATATATATATTTATTTATTTAGAACATTAAGATCTTTTGCTATACTAAATACCATCTATGTTATTTTATTGCACAAGTAATTAACAAATACGTAAATAGAGTAAAAATACTTATGCTGGTATGCTTATTGTATATTAATGGCATATATTACCCTACTTTAAAAATAAAACATGTAAATTAGGTTCTTTCTGCTAAGTCATTGTAGGGTTTGGGTTATAAAAATCCTATAATTTTAGTGATAAATATTGTAAAGATTTAAATGTAACCTATTAACCTTGTAATACGAGTAAAAATGGTTACAAGAGTATCAGTAGTCTCGACATAATCCGTGGCGTAGTCACCCATATCACTTATCAACACTAATTGGTTCCCATCCTAGTAATTGTTGGACACAAGGGGATCATGAACTACGAAAAATATAAACAGGAATCACGAATAAGAGAGATCATTAATTCGATTAGAGTATTAAAATTAGTTAAGAAATCCTGTTATAAATTAAGATTATATAATCAGATTTAAAAGAAGAATTAAATAATAAGAAATATTATAAAATTTACTATTTTTCAGATTCTCTTTCTTTCCTCAATCCTCTTTAAAATTCTGTTCTTATAGGCCTATAATTTAATAAAAAAATTTAAAATTAAATATTTTTTTAAGGATAGCATTAAAAATTTCTATTATTTAGAGTAAAAATGAATTGTTTTTTTTTTTAAGTCTTACACATAGTCAGCTATGGTCGACAGAGCTCGGTTGGTGGGCTCATGGTTTTGCGCATGAAGTTGACCACTGGAGAGGCGGTGAAAATCCAGCGTAGCAAGAGAGAGAGTGAGAGAGAGGGGGGACAGATTCACCTTTCCATTTTTATTTTTTTTAAGTTCGAATAATTGAGATTTTCGATTTTATCTGAAATTAATGAATTATTTTATTAAATTGCAATATTAATAAACTTCATCTAAATTTTTACAATATTAAAATATATTATCATTAAAATTACACATTCACACAATCTAATATTGGATGAGATTAATTTAAACCTATATTTTTTTTTTCTAATTTTCACATTGAATAAATATCAATAGATAACTAATTAATAACCTTAATTATAAAGTTAATAATATAATGATGGTTAAAATCATTATTTATATATATACCACATATTGCTGTGTGATCGCATAGTGAAAGAAAAAAAAGAAGAGGAGGGGGGACACTTAAATGTGTGAATAACTTCAAATACCACAGATAATATTATAACACATATTTAATTTTTATTTTAAAATTAAATATATTTTCATACTAAATTCTTTTTTTAATTTTTTTTGACAACTTTTAACACATGTTAACTTGTTAAGTGATGATGGGTGAAAATAAAATCACGCAAGGAGACTAAAATTGTTCCTTAATTAATTGAAAATGTATATAGTTCTAGATATATAAAATAATTATGGATTTTTTTTTACAATTGTTTAAATTTTTGGTACTGATCACTTCAAATAACCCTATTTCAAAAGTATAAATATTCTAAATTTAATTTAAATTATTTTAACAAAAATATCTTATTTCAAAATGTAGTTTGCACTTTTTGTGAATATGCTGCAGTAATTTGTCACATAGTATACACAGTATATAATAACACACTTGAGTTTGAAGACTTTTTGCAGTTACATATGCTATAAATGAGTATTTAAAAAAATGAGTTAAATTTTGTTATTAAAAAGTGTTATATAATGATAAATAATCAATTTTTTTAAAAAAAAATTCTATCGTCATTATCTAAAGTGGTTGCAAAACACTTTTGAAATATTAGAGCATACTTTACTTCATTATAATTTTTATTAATTTTGTTATAATTTGGTTGCAAAACAAATGAAAGTTACGAGCATAGAATACTCAATAATGGTTGTGTTTGAAAGCAATTCTTGGAGATCGATTCTCAAAGATGTTGAAGTTACAAAAATTGTAAAAAAAATTGACGTAACAAAGCAATCAAGCTTATCAACAATTGTAGCTCCTAGTGGTGGTCCTTCAGGTATGGCCATACCATATATGTAAGTCTATATGGTATAGGCAATTGAAGTGCCTTCCTATTGTTTTCTTTTACTTGTCTTGTATGACCCAATAAGGAGTACAGAGCCAATTACATCAACGGCTACAGATGAAGCCAAACCAATTCGAGGAAGTTTCGAGTTTAGGATATTGAGATGACTTATAAGGTAATTAGTAGTAATTGAAGGAAAAGGAGCTATAGATTGGCACATGACTATGACGTAAAGCTCCTTTTGGTTTTTAATGGGAATGGTTTTACCGACAGAAAAGAAAAAAAGAAACGAACAAACAAAAATACCACATGTTAATAGAATCAAAAAGATAGCAAGTCCTGTTGTTAATGATTTAGTTCCTATTTTAAGAACTCCCGTTTTAACCCCTGATTGAAACATATAGAGCATAAAGCCAAACCATGATAGTACGTCCAGAATTTCTTAACCACTTCGTGAACAAAAAAAAAAAAAGAGGTTCGTTCTTCCTAAACAATTTATTACTTCTTGTAATTATATAATCCAGTAACAACGCAGTCTGAAAAAAAAACTAATATTATTTACCCAAATTTAAAATATGAATTAAAAATTAAAACAAAAAAATATAAATAAATAAAAGATTAAATTGCAAGTAGTAACTATTTCATATATATAGTTTCATTTTTAACTTTTTTTAAGAAAAAAATATAATTTTAATTTTCTTATAATATAAATATTTAAACTTGATTGAAATTTACAGTATTCGTAAATATAGAGGATAGATCTACAATTCTTGATCGTATAACCTATTCTTTTCATCTTTCCCCAACATCGAACCTGAGACCTAACCCTTAAGTACCTCCACATCATGTCCAATAATATTTGATTTCTCTTTTCTACTATACCATTTTGGTCTGGTCAACCAGGCATATTGTATTGGACAACTATCTAATATTTTTGAAGAAACTTAGCAAATAGATCAGGCGCTTGTCCATTCTCAATATATCTACCATAATATTCATCACATTTATCTGATCTCACGACCTTTATTTGCTTTTCGTATTGTTTTTTTACTTCAATCTTAAAGTTCTTGAAGACATCTAATGCTTCGCTCTTATTATGAAGTGTTGATTTTCTCTGATTTTTGTTGAGAGAGTTATTGAATTGATTTTGGCTTAATGTCTAATGTTATATTTATACATTGAAAGTAAGAAACTAGCCGTTACTAAACTAGCCGTTATTAAACTAGCCGTTAAACTAGCCGTTATTAAAATAGCCGTTATTAATCTAATTATTCTCAACACTCCCCCTCAAGTTAGGTGTGTAGATATCGGTCAATCCTAACTTGCTTAAATTTTCTTCAAATGATTTTAAATCTAAACCTTTGGTGAAGATGTCTGCCAATTATTTTTCACTTCTCACAAATGGAGTTTCAATTTCCTTTGCTTGAATTTTTTCTCGAATGAAGTGGCAATCCACTTCGATGTGTTTTGTTCTCTCGTGAAACACCGGATTTGATGCTATATGTCGCGCTGCTTGGTTATCACAAAACATCTTCATTGGTTCTTGAATTTTAATTCTGATATCCAAAAGAAGTTGTTTGATCCAAGTTAGCTCGCTTGAGGTTGATGCCATGGCTCGATATTCTGCCTCGGCACTTGATCGTGCCACAACATTTTGTTTCTTGCTTTTCCATGTGACTAAATTTCCGCCTACAAACGTGCAAAAACCAGTGGTTGATTTTCTATCAAAGCTACCAGCCCAATCTGCATCGGAGTAGCCACACACTTCATTAGAATTATTACGTTTCATGAGAATTCCTTTACTAGGTGTCCCTTTTAAATATTTTAAAATTCTATGTATAGCCTCTAAATGTGGTGTTCTAGGTGTATGCATAAATTTACTAATTTGGCTTACTGAAAAAGAAATGTCTGGTCGGGTTACCGTTAAATAAATTAATTTTCCTACAAGTCTTTGAAATTGGCTTATGTCTTCTAAGGGTTCGCCATCCTCAATATTTAATTTGCATTTACTATCTATTGGTGTAGATGTTGGTTTACTCCCTAATTTACCAGTTTCTTTCAATAGGTCAAGTGTATATTTTCTTTGTGAAATAAAGAGTCCCTTGGGTGAATGTGCTATTTCTATTCCTAGAAAATATTTTAATAAACCTAAGTCTTTGATATCAAAATTCTCCTTTAATTTCATTTTCATTTTTTTAATTTCTTCCAAATTATTTCCGGTAATTATTATATCATCTACATATACTAGAATTATGGTTGTGAATGTACCATAATTTTTGGAAAATAATGAGTGATCGGCATTACTAATTTTAAAATCACAAGAAATTAAATAAGAGCTTAGTTTTCCATACCATGCTCGTGGAGATTGCTTTAGTCCGTAAATAGATTTTTTTAACCTACACACTAGAGTGGAATTGTTTTCTTTTTTATGACCAGGTGGAAGCGTCATATATACCTCTTCTTCAAGTGTTCCTTGGAGAAAAGCATTCTTGACATCCATTTGATGTAAGGTCCAATTTTGGTTTACCGCTATGGAAAGTAAAATCCTAACGGTATTCATTTTGGCCACGGATGAAAATGTTTCTTGATAGTCTACACCATAGGTTTGAGTGTAACCTTTTGCCACTAATCGTGCTTTGTACCTTTCAATAGTACCATCACTATTAAACTTAATCTTATAGACCCATTTGCATCCTACGGGTTTCTTTCCTTTAGGTAGTTGTACGACTACCCATGTTTCATTTTTTTCAAGTGCTCGAAGTTCTTCTTCCATTGCTTTGCACCATACCAGTTGGCCTATTGCTTCCTCATAGTTATTTGGCTCATTTTCTTTGGAAATCGAGGTCAAATAAGTCCTATATTGTGGTGTAACATTTTCATAAGATAAATAATTTTGGATAGGATATTTTACCTCATATGTTACAAAATCCCATAATCTAGTTGTAGGTTGTGGAGTCCGATTAGACCTTCTCAATGGTATTATTTCGGTAGTACCATCTTCCCCGTCACTTTGAGAAGTTTCTTACTCTTCATTCTCATTGATTATTTCATTTTCATTTTCTACTACTATATTTCCTTCTTCAGAATAAAAAAATGGAAATGTAAATTCATTTGGTTCCTCTTGGTTATTAGTCTCCTTTTCTAGTGTTTTGTAATATGACTCATTTTCTTGGAATGTCACATCTCTTGAAATGTAATGTTTATTGTTAATCGGATCATAGCATTTATAACCCTTTTTTTGAGATGAATACCCCAAGAAAATAGTTTTGATTGATGTATAATCTAACTTGTGTTGTTTATTTTTGTGCACATAACATGTACATCCAAATACTCTTAAATGATAGATATTGAGTTTTTCTTGGTAGAGGATTTCTAGTGGGCTTTTGAAATTCAAATTGGCACTTGGCAATCTATTAATTAAATATGTTGCGGTGAGAACAGCATCCGACCAAAAAATTATTGGAACATTATTTTGAAACAAAAGTACTCTTGTTACTTCAAGTAAATGTCGATTTTTTCTTTCCGACATACCATTTTGTTGGGGTGTGTAAATACAAGTTGTTTGATGTAAAATTCCTTTTTGCTTGAAAATTTTTGTAAAATTTTGATTTACAAATTCCGTTCCATTATCACTTCTAAAAGTTTTAATCTTTGCATCATATTGATTTTCTACAAAATTATAAAATTCTTGAAATTGAGAAAATACTTCACTTTTATTTTTTAACAAGTGTAACCATGTGGTCCTTGAAAAATCATCTATAAATATAACAAAGTATTTATAACCATTAAATGACTCAATTGGAGCAGGGCCCCAAACATCAGAATGTATTAACTCAAAATGTTTTTTGCTTTTACAATTGGATAAACTAAATGGTAACCTTGTGTGCTTTCCTAATTTGCAAATTTCACAACTACTACAATCTAGTTGTTTGAAATCAAAAATACATTTTAAAATATTATCGGAAGGATGTCCAATTCTCTTATGCCAAAGAGTGCCTAATTCTTCTTCTTTTTTAATATTGAAGTTGCATTTTTCTTCACTCAGAATATAAAGCCCATTTTCTAGAAAACCTTCACCAATGATATTCTTCGTTATCAATTCCTGAAAAATCACATTTTTGGATGTAAATGTAATTTCACAATTTAAGTCTCGTGTGATTTTACTAATGGATAACAAGTTAGATGTACAATTATTCACATGAAAAACATTTGAAATTTTTCTTGAAAGGAGACTAATTGAACCATTTCCTAAAATTTCCATTTTTTCACCATTTGCAACGATTACAAATTGTTTAGTCTTAATTTTTTTGTAATTATTGAGTAAGTTTTTATTTCCAGTTATGTGATCAGTTGAACCTGAATCAAGAATCCATTTGGAATTTAAAGAATTTTGAGTAAGGTTTGTAATCATACCAGAGGTTTTTTGAGATTTTCCTTGAAACATCACGGATAATTGTGTATACAGCTGCCTCATTTGATCCATATCCACCTCACCTTTTATTTCTTTTTCAACCTCGTTTGTACTCATATCCTCTTTTTCCTTTTGTGCAGAGTAACCCATTTTCTCTCTACTCTCTACCCGATTTTGTCGCTGATCTCCCCCTCTGACGAAGCCTCCATCTCGTCTTCCCTTTTGTCGAAGATGAGGGTTGAGACACCAGCATTCCTCACGCTTGTGTCCTTCCTTCTTACAATAATCGCAGCGAGTGAGTGACCAGCATTCCTCACGCTTATGTCCTTCCTTCTTACAATAATCGCAGCGAGTGAGTGTTTGGTCTCCCCGACGTTCTGGCCTAGGGTTAGATCTGGTGACGAAAGCCTTGGCTTCGGGGTTGTCAGGTAGTTGAGTACACATCACTATTCTTCTTGTCTCTTCTCTTTCAACCATCCCAACAACCTCATCAACAGATGGCAGCTCACCCATGAGAAGAATTTGTGAGCGTACCCCCTCATAGCTTGAATCGAGCTTGGCGAGGAAGGTGAAAATTCCATCCTGCTCCTCTCTTCTTTTGATTTCATCAAGATCGGCTGTGAGAGGTCGATACACTCTAATCTCATCATTATTTTTTTGGATTTGGCTGAATAGTTCGGTGACAGATTGATTTTGTTGTTGTAACTGTTGAAGTTCTTGCTGAAGTTGATAAATAAGAGAGTAATTTTTCTTCTTTCCGAACATTGTCTCGGCTTTAACTCACATATCTCGAGCTGTATCTAGATATGTCATGAGATCAGAGATATGGGGTTCCATGGTTGCCAGTAACCAACTCATGACTAGATTGTCACTCTTTCTCCATTCTGAAATTTCCTTTCTTTCTTCAACTGTTGGGTGTGTTGGATCTTCGGCTTTTGGTTTTGATTTCTCACCAGTGACATGCTCAAATTTTTCTCTGCCGATTAGACCAAAAGTCACTTGACGTGCCCAAAGATGGTAATTTTTACCATTTAGCAGCACACCTGTAAGTCTCTCTATATGTTGTGACATTTTCTAGATTTCTTGAACTTATACAGTTCTTGTTTGTGGGATTGATTTGGAGCAAGATCAAATCTGCTTTGATACCATGTTTATTTTCTCTGATTTTTGTTGAGAGAGTTATTGAATTGATTTTGGCTTAATGTCTAATGTTATATTTATACATTGAAAGTAAGAAACTAACCGTTACTAAACTAGTCGTTATTAAACTAACCGTTAAACTAGCCGTTATTAAACTAGTCGTTACTAAACTAACCGTTATTAAACTAGCCGTTACTAAACTAGCCGTTATTAAACTAACCGTTATTAAATCTAATTATTCTCAACATGAAGCATGTAGAGATACATATATCGAGAAAAATTATCAATAAAGATGATAAAATATTTCTAACCTTTAATGTCCATGTTTGGACAACAAATATCCGTATCTATGATTTCTAATATGCTTAAACTCCTATTGTCAACTTTCTTTGACTTGTTAGTCTCTTTCCCTTAAAGCCTCAAATAGCCTTCATCAAAATCCTTGATTTTTAAATAGATTATGGATATCTGGGAGTTATCTAGCTATTTTGCAATTGATATTGTTTTTTACTTGTTTTGTTATCCAATATTATCTTGGGTTTATTGTATTGACTTGGACTTTAGTGATAAAAATTTCAGGCTGTTCTGGGTGGGCCATTTTTTCCTCATATTGAGCGCATGCATTCTTCTTGACGAAGCATTTCTCCATGTCGTCACCTGTAGTTTCAGCTTCAGATGCCAGAAACTGAGTATGATTGATGACAGGCCTTGCCAATGTTGCCGGGAGCAGAACTCGGACGAGGTCTGCCTCCGTTTTAAGAGACTGTTGGATTCAAGTATCCAAAGACTCAGGAATGCCTATTCTTCATGATGGAATGGCAGAATACCAAAAAGGGATCAAGGGTCAATTCGATTGCTCTGAAAGCATGGTGGATAACAAAACCATATTGGTTGCAGAGGAATCATTTTGGACTTCCATGAAGGTTGCAAATCGGATTCTTCTCCAAGGAAGACATTGGAACAAATAGCGTCTTATTGTCATGACAGGGTATGTGCATGTTGTTTCATTAGCATTAATTAGCTGCCCTTAATGGCTGATTTATTTATAAGTACGTCTTCTATTTTAGTTTTTACCCTTCTGTAACACTCAATAAAGAACCTTTGTTTAGTCAAATGGAGGAAGAATGAGTAATTTTATTTGTACATATTTAGGAATGCATCAGTCTCATTTTTTATTTATTTATAATTTTTCATTAATTATCACTTACTTTAAAATCAATGGATAACACCATGAAGTTTTACACTGTATCTAACAACTGATTATGTGATCAATAGAATTGATTACAATATGCACATAACGAGCATGTTATCCATACATACATAATCGGTTGATAAACTTTAATTGAAGTTATCGCACATCACCTAATTGGATTGGTAGTAAAAAAAATAGATTATATCTTATTTCGCGTTAATTTAAGTCTTTCTTCTCTTAATTTGAAATAATTAGTATGTAAATGTGTATTTAAACGGAGATTATATCTATTGAAAGAAAAAAAAAATTGAAGATATCATATTACAATTAATATTTATAAAATAAAATTGAAATACCCGTCACAAATACTACAAACCCTCTTCTGATAAGATGCTAAAATCTATACTTATAGTATAGTCGTAAAATGTTTACATATCATAATTCGATACATACATAGATGAAATATTATTTCAAATAAAAAAAATATTTATACCTATGAATAAGGAAAAAACCACATCATTTGTACTACTAAAATAATGAATAATTTCAACTCATTAGAATTATGATGATTAGTACTAATGATTCAATATACTTATGACATTTTTGCATTTGTTTTAAACTTTATATATTAAAAAAATATTATTTATTATAAATTAACGACCATTACAAATGATGTAACAAAATTAATGGAGTTAATTATAACATCCAATAATTAGTTGTCATATTATTTTTGATTTTTTATAAATTTATGATAAGAATACTTTCTATATATATATTATATGCTGTCTAGTGTACCATCGAACGTCTAGTTATTTTCCTAAATTTGGAACATTCCATAGATTTTTTTTTAGAAGAAGTGAGGTTCATCCAAAAAATTGAGAGGAAATCGTGATGAGGTCTGATCAAATGGGAAATCCAAAGGCACAGTTAAAGACGTAGCAGCCGAAATGATGTCAGAAATCTCAGGCTCAGAAGTAGTAGTCTGCAGATTTTGGCTGACACCAGCACCACCTTGTGAAACTGAGAAATAACTGGTTCCTGAAGTTGGTTGGGACATAAACCCACTACTACTCACATTGCTGTGGTCGATTACTGAACCCAAAAGACCATCATTTTCAGACTTGAAGTAGAGTGAGTTCGAAAATGATAGCATTTGGCTGGTTTTGTCCACATCCTCATGACTTGTAAACTTGTGGCCTTCGCTTAATTTTGATGACATTACTTCTTCTGTATTATTATTGTGTTGTGGAATTATGGAAGATGTTGCTTGGTGACAAGTGTGTCTTCCTCTGTATGTCACTTCAAAAATGTTTGGATCTTCGTCTGATCTTTGAACTTGTTTTGTTGCCAGACATCCTTGTAGATGTCTATGTGTGCACCTATAATATCCCCTGCATTATAACAAAACCCAAATTAATTAATCTTAATTACTTTGATTAATTGAAGATTATAATTTTGTTATAGAATTAATTGAAATAAAACCTGGGATATTTGGCCCCAAGGATGTCTTTCTGACCATATTTCCTCCAGCTATATCCGTCATCAAGAGGTCCTTCAAGTCCTATCCCTGGTGCTACTCTCACATGTCGGGTCCATCTTGGTAATTTCTTCCTACAGAATTATACCCAAAAATAAAATCAAATACAAAAATTGATTACAACAAAATTAGTAAACAGTTGAGTGTTGAGTAAAACCTCTTCTTAGAGTCATCTTTAAAAAATTCCGAAACCTGGTCGCGGTCGGAATCCTGATCACTCCGTGGGCTCCCAATAAATGGTGGGGATTCAGACATTTGAAGTGGATAAGATATGATCTTTGTTGGTGAGCTGTTAGAATTGAGCATTGAAAGTGAATTTTCGAAGGAAGTTAAGATCTTCTGCACCAATAATTCATGGGTTTCATGAGAAGAAGAAGAAGAAGAAGGCATGTTTAGATTAACTTGAAGTTGTCTTGCTATCTCTCTCCCTTGTGTTAACTCATTTGACAGAGTCCACTGGTTCCGATCTCCCATATTGATGTTCGTCTTTTTATATATCTTAATTTTACTAATTGCTACAGTTAACAAACCAATTCACTCAAAGTAGCTAATTGTTTTATGAAATTAACTGTAAGAAGAGCATGGAACATTCATTTGAATAAAACTTGAACTGGGATGTTCTGTTTTAGGTGAAATTTGCAGAAAATGGAAGTTGAAGAAAGAATAAAAGTTTTAACAAAAAAAACCCAAAAAAGTGATGGAAATTTTGTTGAGGTTTACGGAGGGATTGTATGATTGTGGTATTTAAGGAAAGACCCTTCTTTTGAAGCTAAGAAAGTGAGGGTTAAAAGAAATGTTTGACTGAGAAAATAAGAGTTGATTTTCATAGTAAAAGACTGAAGACTGGTCTTTGCCTAATTGGTCAGAGACATTGAAGAGAAAAAACGAACGGAGTTCAAACTGAAGCATAAGAAGGTCCTATTTGCTGAATGCTGACCAATTCGCCTGCTTTTTTAACGAGGAAAGGTTGTAATTTTTTAATAAATTATATAATATTAATGTTAAATATAATCAAATTTATTTATTTATACTCGATAAAAAACATGATATATAAAAATATTAAATTAATAAAACAAACTAATCACAAATTTATAGCTATTTTTCCATTCAAATTCTTTATATAAGATGACATGTTAATCTTATAATTATTATTAAAAATTAAGTTTATATTTTTTTATATAAAAATAACAATCACAACCCCAAATTTAATACATCAAAATTTTAATTAGCCAGATATATTTTAATTATATAATCTAATTCCCTATAAATTAATTTTAATTTATTTATTTTATAAATTATATTTGATATAAAAATAATTAATTATATGTATTAGTTATCTTTAAGTGAAAGAATAAAAAAAATTAAAAGACACAAAATAATTAATTTTATGTTAATAAATTTAAAATTTATAAATTCATTTAGTGAAATTTTTAAAAGAAAAAAAATTAAAAAACTCATAAACATTATAAAAATTATCTATTATCATGAAATTAAAATAAAAAAAATCAAAATTTATTAAATTTTAATTTATTTTTTAAATTAAATTTATGTACAAAAATAATTAAATCTTTGAATTAATTATCTTTTACCTTCTTATAGTATAAATTTTAAAAGATAAAATTAAAAGATTATAAATATTATAGTAATTATTTATTATTATATAATAAAACTAAAAAATAAGTCTATTTAATATATGTTAAATTTTAATTTATTTTTTAGAAAAAAATATTTGAATGTATGTATTAGTTTTCTTTTAACGTGAGAATTAAAAAGGAAAAAAATAATAATCTAAGTTTGTTATTTTTAATAAAAATTTATTTTAATTCTTTAATTATAAAATGTTATAATATAATTATAAAAAATTATTTTATAAAATAATAAAATGTTTTTAAAGTTAACAAATAAAATAAAATAATTCTATTATTTTATAATTTTTTTATAAAGATAATAAATTTATATTATCATATTTAATAAATATAAACTTAAAATATATTTTTAATATGAAAATAAATTTAAAAATCGCACCTTGAAATTGGAATAGTTATAAGGGATAAGGAATAGCAGAAAATAAATTAATGAAGTCAGATCAGCTCAATGACGAGAATCTTCCATCTCAGTTCCACGTTTCAACTTTCTAGTATTATTAATTATTATTGCTTCCATGTACGAGTTTTCTAAAAGCTATTTTGTTTTTTAACTTCAAACACCCAAATCGCACGTCATCCCCAATCCCCGGCACACGTCAAAACTTCATTTCGGCCATCTGATATCTTCTTCAACCCTACTTTAAAATTTTAAATTTAATGTAAAATTTATTATAAAATTACTCTAATTTTATATCAAATTTAATAAAATAAATTTAAAAATATTTATTAAATTTTTTATTTAATATAAAATAACTAAATGATTACTATAATACAATATAGAGTTTTAAAAGATTAATATAAATTAAAATAATAATTTTATAAATCAATGATAAATAAACTTATATTCCACTCTAAAATATTAAATGAGATGAATATAATAATTTAATGAATTAATTTATATTCATATGTAATTTTAATTAAATATTTTAATTAAATATAATATTTTATTTAATAAATTATTAATTTTTAATTAATTAATAATAATATAATTATTTAATTGATTAAATATAATAATTAATAAAAATTAAAGGAGTATTTTATTTTATTTTATAAAATAATATAATATTTTACGTTATATATGTTAGAGAGGTCAAATTTTAGTATAAAATTGAGTAAAATTTGATGTAAAATGAAGTTTTAGGATGAGATGCCCTTATGATTCACACGCTTGTTCAATTTTTTTTCTTAATTATGTATGATTTAATTATTATTATTAAATATATTTAATAATAATATAAATTATATAAAATAATTTAAACTATAATTTAATCTGTAAAAAAATTATAAAATGAGTGAACCTTTTTCTACCATCTTCTTCCTCAATCCAATATATAAACTAAAATATATGAAAATACGTAGAATATAATTGTATAAAAATGTAAACATTTTATCCTTTAATTTCTATACTATTTTACAATTCATGTTTCACTTTTAAATTTCACCTAATAAAATATATATTTTTATATATTAAATAATATATATATATATATATTTAGATATAAAAATATTTTTTATATTTATATGAAAAAATATGTGCGTGACATATGAAGAAAACTATATTATACCATTAAATTAATTTTTATTATTATGAATAAATATATTTAAATAATTATACTTAAGTTTTATGAATATAATTTATATATCCTTTAAAATAATTAAACTTAAATAAATGGATGGATTCTCAAGTTATTTAATAGATATGCCCCACGCGTTGTGCGAGCGTACCTGTAAGACAATAAAATACTAGCTAATTGTTTTTTATTGCTAATACTAGCTACTAAAAAGCAGTAATTTATAGTGAAATTTTATTATTATTGTTGTTATTAGTGTGTTAATTTTATTAAAAAATAATGATATTAAAATTAAATATAAAATAAAAACATATGTATTTTATTATAATAATAATAATAATTATTATTATTATTATTTGAAAGTATTATTATTATTACAAGAATAATTTATTAATATTAAATTATATTATTAAAAATAAATATGTTATATATTTTTATTATAATATAATAATAAAATAATTATTGTAATAATTTTTTTTTTGTATTTATTAAATTATTATTTTCGAAGAGTTATATAATGGATTTTGTAACTCGTAAAGTAAACATGTTGTAGCAAATTAAATAACATTTAATAAAATTCTCGCTTTTGGGGGGGCCTTTTTCATAGCAGAACAATTCAAAATTAATTAAGGTAGGTTAACGTGTATGGGTTGGTGGAAGTTTAATATAAAAAAAAAAACCCCTGTTACAAATAATAAGAAAAAAGATTCTGTCAATTAATTAAGGGTAGCATAATATTTTTTTTAGTTATTTAATTTTTATAAATTAAATATATTAGTTATATTTTTTAAAATTAATAAAATTTTGTCATCATATTATTATATTTTTGAACATTTTAGTATTTTTTATTTAAAAAATTTAAGTTGAATTAAATTAAACCTTAAATAAGCATGAGATTGATAAATATTTAAAGAAGGAAAACATTTTAAAAATAAATAAAAAATAAAGTATCAAAAGGGAGAAAATTAGTTTTAAATGACTAAGTCATTTATAAATATAACAATAAGTTTATTAAGTATATTAATTTATAATAAATTGATTAGTATAATCAATTTTTAAAAATTAAAATGATTTCGAGTATTTTTTTTAATTAATAACAGAAGGAAGAGAGAGTGAGAATTATATGGTTTAAACCTATATGTTTAGCATGCGAATCCTGATAACTACTTGGTCTGGTCTGATGCATGCACATAAAACTAACTGCTTTCATGGTTTCTGAAACATTTTTTATAGTTCTTTTTATAAATAAAAAATATTGTTTATAGTCTTGAAATTTCATGTTGGACAGATTGTTAAAAGCAAATAAAAAAAATGTTCCCCTCTTTGTTCTAGTTGTACTTGTATCAAAGGATCCAGCTTGTCCTTGTGCTAACCGTGCATATGATTTCTTTATTTTTCAAGATTTTTTTTTATTGTTAAATTTAAAATAATTTGGCGAAAAATACTTTTAAAGATGTGAATTATTCTTTAATTTTTAAGGGAAAATGGCATACAAGTCATTTAGATACGATAATTAATTATATCATTTATTCTTTTAAATTATAAATTATATTAATTAGTTTTTTATCTAATAAAAAATAATCAAATAAGTATAAATGATATTATTTTAATGATTTTTTTATTAAAGTATTATTATTTTTTTAAAGTAATTAAAATATGAGTTTTTAATAAAAGTAAGATTCAAATTTAATATAATTTTTTTTTATTAAAAATCAATAATAATAATATCCAAACAAAGAGTTGTTAAATATATTTTTAAATTTTTTAATAAAAATTAATAAAATATTAATAAATATTAAAATGAATATTTTATTAAGTTTTTCACATTAATTTTGACTTTATTATTATTAAATATTTGTGTTTTAATTGTGTTTATTCACTTGATAGAAATTAAAGTAAGAAATTTTTAATATAAAAATATCAATAATTAACCATCTAAAATACTAAATGGGAACATTTATTAAAAATATAAAATGAATTCAATTGAATCAATTCCTTATACTTTAAAATTAAATTCTAGCATTTATATATATATATATATATATCAAATTCAAACAGTTATTAATACACGTCCTTACTACATAATTTAAACAACCAATATGATAATATGTTTTGAATTCAAATTGTAAGTTCAATTTGCAAATAATTAATTAAAAGAATTAAACGAGACCTTGAGTTATAATATTAACGTGGGTGTGACGAAGAAGGAAAGAAACATGAAGGTAGAGCTTCAAAAATAAGAAATATGAAACCTTAAAGACTTTAGTTATTAGACTTGTCACAGTAAATATAATATTTGAAACATTCAAAAGACACAAGGCAAAGACCTTTCTTCTTTCTTATTTCAATGATTGGCAAAAATAGGAAGGGAAGGGAAGGTAGAAGAAGGTTGGTAGCATTACTGTTTCACTGATAATTGTGTGGAAAATTGAAGTGGGACCGAATTGTAAAAGTAATGTAGGACTAGAAAATAGGAATAACAGGAAGCACTGCACAAATAAGGACCAGGTCTATTACTTCGTACACCGAAGAATCTAGACGCGTGGAATTCTTAAAACCGCGCAACAACAAAAATAAGATAATTAATTTATGCCCAACCAATCAAAAAATAACGACGTTACCAACCGAAATTATATATTTGCTACCAAATTGCGTAAATCTGCAGGGGAAAAAAAAGTATTGTTCTCATGGAGCTCGGTTTTACACCTTTTCACGTCTCAAATGACACGTGACATTATTTTTTAAAAATAATATATTTTCCATTTATAATAATTTTAAAAATACATTTCATACTAAGAATACTTCACTTTAATTTCAGATCACATATTTACAATTTTATATTTTTACGTCCACTTATTTTGAGCATGTCATTTTTTTTAATCTAGTTTTTTCCAAATAATTTTTCAAGGACAATTTAAAGTTTAATTTTTTTATGAAAATAATAAATATAATACCTTTAAAATTTATATTATGAGTAATTTTATATATCTCACGTGATAATTAAGGAATGTTCTTAATCACTAAATAACTTCATGTGTCAAATCCAATATGTATCTAAACATCGTATAAGTGTAAGCACGATATAATTATATTAAGAAGATAAAGACATAATAATTATCCTTTAATTATCTTAAAGATATTAAAGTCAAAAAATTATTCTCATATATCTTAAATGATAATCTAGCAAATAATTTCATATAATTATCTATAATAAATAATTAACAAGTATAAGTTATCATGTTTATTATTTATCCTATATATAGTCACATATACATGACATAATACCATAGAATTATAACTAAATATTCTCTTTTTATTTAATTATTAGAGCGAGACTGAGATCTCATATACCATACATTTTACAGTTATGGACTTAAAGGATCATAGGTTGAAGACTATCTTTCATAAAGTGGTCCAATATCTTAACAGTTTGTTCATCTTATAAATTCTACAAAGAACAATTTTTACTTAGTGTTGATAAAAATAAGTATCAACATTTAACACTAATCGTGGAAAAAATATATATTCTATTTGGCTAAAAAGATTTCAAAAGTGTAGTACTCTCAAAAATATTTTTAAGTTCTTGATTTGTTAAGAAATAAATAAAAAAGAGAGACCAATCCTAATTAACCATTTTTATTAGTTTGGATGGAGTATTTAATGATTTATTTTTATTAATCGTACTCAATTTTTAAAAAAAAAATTGATGAACAATTAATAATTACATTATTTTTATGTTTTAAATATATATACCCAATTAATCGTATATTAAAATATTAAGTCTAAATATTATATATCATAAGTCAAAATTTTAGTTTCCATGCATGTGAATAAGATACTGTTGCAAAAAGATAAATTTATTAAAAAAATAGATTGTTGGGAAATGTGCCTTGTCCCACATTGCTTTTTTATATTATTTTAAAGAGTTATAAATAGTGAAGAGTTTGCTATTGGGATTGGGCCCCAAGGGGCACCCACTTTTGTGGAAGGGGAGAGGACCTAGGCAAATGTGATACCACGCGGGCGCCGCCGTCCGTCTGACCGGCCGAGCCGAGTCCGAGTGCGTGTGAGGTAAGGTGGTATTTTATTTTTTGGTAAAATATTATTTTTAAGGAAAATTTTTCCACTTACAAAATTGGTTGTTATATATATATTTTTTTTCCAGAAAAATAACCGTTATTTTCTTTTATTAAGAATATGGCCGTTAAATGACCGTTTGTCTTCTTGATTCAGAAAAAAGAGTTGTTGCTCGTATTTATTCACAAAAATATCTGTTACTCGTCTTTAATCTGAAAATGATCGTTACTCTTCATTACACAGAATGACCATTACGCTCTTAATTCCCAGACATTACCGTTTTATTATAATTGCTACACGTTTTCTAAAACCTATAAAAAGAAGGCTTCAGCTCTAATTTTTAACACAACAATCAGCAATCTCATCTTCCTACGAAAAACAATTCTCTCTACAATTTTAAGTATTCACTTTAGTTTTCCGAGCAACAAATTCTCAAGGTGTAGCATTCCAGTCTTCATCAGTGCGGTGAAGTTCTGAGACAGAGATTAAGATTCTGGGCTGTTTTATCCTGGGGACGACGAGGCTGTGTTTGCTTGCACAAATTGGGCAGAGCCAGGAAACGTCTTAAAGAGAGCGACCTAGTCCGCGACTCAACCCAAGTAGTTACTTTCAAGTTATCGGTAATATTGTTCCTACACTATTTTTATAAACTTGCATCAACAATTTTAAGACGGATTCAATCTGCCATGTCTACTGAAATGCTAATTGCTGATCTAAACAAACCATTCCGTTTTGAGGGATTACACTTTAAAAGATGGAGACAAAAAATGTTGTTTTTCTTAACCATGAAAAAAGTCGTTTCTGCTCTTACTACTGAAAAACCTATACAGTCCAATCCTCCTACTGAAGCTATAACTAAGGATTTAGACACCTGGATGGAAAATGATTTTCTCTGCAAAAATTATATTCTTAACGGTTTAGCTGATGATTTGTATGATTATTATAACTGTGATAAGTCTGCTAAGGAAATTTGGGAAGCACTTCAAAAGAAATATGACACTGAGGAAGCTGGAACTAAAAAGTATGCTGTTAGTAGATACATGAAGTTTCAAATGATTGATGACAAATCAGTGGAAGCTCAATCACATGAACTGCAGAAGATAGCACACGAAATAACTTCTGAAGGTATGACTTTAGATGAACAATTTCAAGTAGCTGTTATAATAGATAAATTACCCCATACTTGGAAAGATTTTAAGAATACACTTAGGCATAAAACTAAGGAATTTTCTTTAGAAAGTCTTATAACCCGTTTAAGAATAGAAGAAGAAGCTAGAAAACAAGACCAAAGAGATGAAGTACTTGTAGTCTCAAATAATAGTACCAATAAGAAACCCTCCTCTACAATTCTGAAACCTAAAGGTAGAAATATGAAAACTCATAATCGTAGTAATAATCAAAACCGTCACCACCAAAATAGAAATAGAAGCTATCCTCCCCAGAATGGACCTCAACCCCCCTTAAGGAATAACACATTCATGTGTTATAGTTGTAATAAACCTGGCCACTTGGCTAGGAACTGCCGGAACAGGAATCGTCTTGCCCCACAGGCGAACCTTACCGAAGATCAACTTATTGCTATGATATCTGAAGTCAATTTTATTGGTGGATCCGAGGGGTGGTGGGTAGACACTGGTGCTTCTCACCATGTTTGCTATGATCGAGACATGTTCAAATCCTATTCTGATTCTGAGGATAAGAAAGTGTTGTTGGGTGACTCCCACTCCACTAAAGTTGCTGGTACTGGTGAGGTGGTTTTGAAGTTTACCTCTGGAAAGACTGTCATCTTGAAGGATGTCCTGCATACTCCAGAGATGAGAAAGAACTTAGTTTCAGGCTATCTTCTTAACAAAGTTGGGTTTACTCAAACCATAGGGTCTGATTTATATACTATAACTAAAAATAATATATTTGTTGGGAAAGGGTACGCCACTGATGGCATGTTTAAATTAAATGTTGAAATCAATAAAACTTCTTCTTCTGCTTACATGTTGAGTTCTTTTAATATTTGGCATACTAGACTATGTCATGTTAATAAACGCATAATCAAGAATATGAGTAGTTTAGAACTAATTCCTAAACTATCTTTAAATGATTTTGAAAAATGTGATTTTTCTAGTCAAGCTAAAATAACCAAAACTTCACATAAATCAGTAGTTAGAGAATTCGAACCTTTAGAATTAATTCATTCTGATATATGTGAACTTGATGGAAATTTAACAAGAAATGGAAAACGCTATTTTATAACATTTATAGATGACTGTTCAGATTACACTTATGTATATCTAATGAAAAATAAAAAGGTTTCGAAGTGATAGAGGCACCGAATATGATTCCAATATCTTCAATGATTTTTATAAAATTCATGGAATCATTCATGAAAAAACTGCACCTTATTCTCCTGAAATGAATGGCAAAGCTGAAAGAAAAAATAGAACTTTTACTGAATCAGTTGTTGCAATTTTATTAAACTCTGGTGCTGCTTCCCATTGGTGGGGAGAAATTTTATTAATTGTTTGCTATGTGCTAAATAGAGTGCCTAAATCTACAAATAAAATTTCACCATATGAAATTTTGAAAAATAAGAAACCTAATTTAACTTATTTTAAAACTTGGGGTTGTTTAGCCTATGTTAGGATCCCTGATCCTAAAAGAAATAAACTTGCTAGTAGAGCATATGAATGTGTATTCATAGGATACACTATGAATAGTAAAGCTTATAAATTCTATGACTTAAAAAATCAAGTAGTTATAGAATCAAATGATGCTGACTTCTATGAACATAGGTTTCCCTTTAAATTTAAGAATAGTGGGGGCTCATCTTCTAGTAGTTTACCTATAACTAGAACTAGTGAACAAACTGAAGAATTAAATACTGAAATTAGAAGAAGTAAACGAGCTCGAACCCTTAAGGATTTTGGGTCTGATTTTTATGCTTATACCTTAGAGGAAGATCCCCAAACTATTAAAGAAGCATTATCTTCTTTAGATGCCAACTTATGTGAAGAAGCCATAAATGATGAAATGGACTCACTTGAGTATAATAAGACTTGGCATTTAGTTGACTTACCTCCTGGTTGCAAAACCATTGGATGTAAATGGATACTAAAAAAGAAATTAAAACCCGATGGTACTATTGAAAAATATAAAGCTCGTCTTGTAGTTAAAGGATATAGGCAAAGGGAAAATATAGATTTCTTTGATACCTTTTCATCAGTTACACGAATAACTTCCATACATGTACTTTTCTCTCTCGTTGCTATCCATGATTTAGTAGTACATCAAATGGATGTTAAAACTGCTTTCTTAAATGGTGATTTAGAAGAAGAAATTTATATGGATCAACCTGAAGGTTTTGTTATTCCAGGTCAAGAAAATAAAGTTTGTAAATTAGATAAATCTCTTTATGGTCTAAAACAAGCACCTAAGCAATGTCATGAAAAATTTGATAATCTAGTTATCTCACATGGATTCAAAATAAATGAAAGTGACAAATGCATTTATTATAAATTAGAAGATAATATTTTCACTATTATATGTTTATATGTGAATGACATGCTTATTTTTGGATCAAATATTTATGTTGTGAATAATGTGAAAATGTTGTTAAGAGCTAATTTTGATATGAAAGATCTTGGAGAAGCGAGTGTAATCCTTGGTATAAAAATAACTAGGTCTGAAAAGGGAATTTCTCTAGATCAATCTCACTACATTGAGAAGATCTTAAAGAAATATAATTACTTTAACTGTAAACCTGCATGTAATCCTTATGATCCTAGTGTAAAGTTGTTCAAGAACACCGAAGACGGTGTTAGACAAACTAAGTATGCGAGCATCATTGGTAGCTTACGTTACGCTACTGATTGCACTAGAGCAGACATAGCTTATGTTGTGGGACTACTATGTAGGTTTACCAGTAGACCTAGTGTAGAGCATTGGAATGCTATTGAAAGAGTTATGAGATACCTTAAGAGAACTATGAATCTTGGATTACATTATAAAAAGTTTCCCGCTGTTCTAGAAGGATACAGCGATGCAAATTGGAACACTTTATCAGAAGACTCCAAAGCAACTAGTGGCTATATATTTAACATAGCTGGTGGAGCTGTTTCTTGGAAGTCTAAGAAATAGACAATATTTGCTCAATCCACAATAGAGTCTGAAATGATAGCACTAGCCACTGCTAGTGAAGAAGCAGGCTGGCTAAGAAGTCTGTTAGCTGAGATCCCTTTGTGGGAAAGATCGATACCAGCTGTCTTGATCCACAGCGATAGTACCGCGGCTATTGCAAAGATTCAGAACCGTTACTACAACGGCAAGAGACGACAAATACGTCGTAAGCATAGCACTGTTAGAGAATTTCTCCCTACGGGAGCTGTAAGAGTGGATCATGTACGTTCTGATGAAAATTTGGCAGATCCTTTGACGAAAGGATTACCAAGAGAGAAGGTTTTCAAAACCTCAAAAGGAATGAGATTAATGCCCTTAGAATGAAGAGTCACTTATGATGGTAACCCAACTTATAGACTGGAGATCCCAAGAAATAAGTTCAAAGGGTAATAACAAGTCATGAAGTGATATGAGATGTATCATGCTATTTATCAAATCCCATTCTATATTGTTAAAAGCATGAAGTCTTGAAGCGATAGAAAAGGATGAGTTAATTGTTAAACTCTTAATGAGTTCTATACTCTATGTGGAGTGGAGTACATAGCTACAGGAGTACTCTTGATAAACTCACCTATGTGAATGTGGAAGTGTGGCCGCTTCCTATGAAAATTTTTGGGCAAAATTTACTAGAGCGTTCACTATACTGGGATACACGTGCATGGCCGTAAAGCACAGGCTTTTTCGAACTACACCTTGGAAAGGTTGTGTGTGTGATGATTGTTAGAGATAGAGTTCAAAACTACGAGTTACTCTAGTATATTCTAAAGCATCAACACTATGCAAAGGTTCAAGTCGATAGACACCTTTACGCTTATGCACAATCTTATAATTTTAATTGATCGGTTGCTCAATGAAAATTATTTTTATATAAAATTCAAGTGGGGGATTGTTCCAAAAAGATGAAATTTATTAAAAAAATAGATTGTTAGGAAATGTGCCTTGTCCCACATTGCTTTTTTATATTATTTTAAAGAGGTATAAATAGTGAAGAGTTTGCTATTGGGATTGGGTCCCAAGGGGCACCCACTTTTGTGGAAGGGGAGAGGACTTAGGCAAATGTAATACCACACACGCGCGCGTGCGCCGCCGCCGTCCGTCCGACCGACCGACCGTGTCGTGCCGAGCCGAACCGAGCCGAGTCTGAATCCGAGTGCGTGTGTGTGTGAGGTGAGGTGGTATTTTATTTTTTGGTAAAATATTCTTTTTAAGGAAAAATTTTCCACTTACAAAATTGGTTGTTATATATATATTTTTTTTTCCAGAAAAATAACCGTTATTTTCTTTTATTAAGAATATAACCGTTAAATGACCGTTTGTCTTCTTGATTCAGAAAAAAGAGTTGTTGCTCGTATTTATTCACAAAAATATCTGTTACTCGTCTTTAATATGAAAATGACCGTTACTCTTCATTACTCAGAATGGCCGTTACGCTCTTAATTCCCAGACATTACCGTTTTATTCATAATTGCTACACGTTTTCTAAAACCTATAAAAAGAGGGCTTCAGGTCACATTTTTAACACAACAATCAGCAATCTCATCTTCCTACGAAAAACAATTCTCTCTACAATTTTAAGTATTCACTTTAGTTTTCCGAGCAACAAATTCTCAAGGTGTAGCATTCCAGTCTTCATCAGTGCAGTGAAGTTCTGAGACGTAGATTAAGATTCTGGGTTGTTTTATCCTGGGGACGACGAGATTGTGTTTGCTTGCACAAATTAGACAGAGCCGCGAAACGTCTTAAAGAGAGCGACCTAGTCCGCGACTCAACCCAAACAGTTACTTTCAAGTTATCGGTAATATTGTTCCTACACTGTTTTTATAAACTTGCATCAAGAGATACTCAAAAAGAAGGTGAAGGATTGAGATAGATAAGAGTTATGGTGTGAACTTATACATTGGTACTAAATTATTTGATGATATGGTGATCTAGATAAATGAAATGTGAGATAATTATAATGAATTTTTTGAAAAACATAAATGTCTATTATTTTTTTAAAATAATAAATATTAAAATTAATAGAGAGCGTTATATTACTTATTTTTAGACTAATGTAAAATTTCACGATGATTTAGAAAAGTGTGACAAGATGTATCACGTATTGGAGCCAATTATTTGAGTCCACACGTTTCTATATTCATGTAGACGTAGAAAGCACATTCCACTGGCTAATTCTCTATATTATATATTATTCTCTTGTTATCCTTATTTTCCCACTATTTATACTCATCTCTCCAAAAACGTTTTAAACGATACATAAAACACTTTGGACTATCTAATTGCTTGTAGTTTGCTTTTTTAACTCACTTGATCTCTAGGGACAAATATTCTTGTACGTTGCTCATGACCATCTTCACTTCAATTAAAGCAAAATGGGAGATAATAGGTTGCGCTTGGCAGTTGGCATCATGGGTATAGATTTTTTTTCCTAATTTTATACATTTGTTTCTTCATCTATGTTTATTACTTTTGTATTCAATTCTTATAAAAAAAATTAGGCTTAATATTTATAGAATGATTAACAAATTATATAAATAAGATAAATTTGTGTTCATCTTAATTTTAATTTGTAAGTCTTTATCATTCAAAATCTTACTATAAATTTAATAATTTGAATATATTTGTATTCAAAGATATATGTAACATATTTTTTTATTAAATAAAAAATAATATAGTATTTATAAATATATTTAGTCTTTATTACTAATTGTTATTCATATAATTATTAAAGGATCATTAGGAAGTAAAACTAAAATATTATTTTCTCTTTACATGGTAGTCCTTCTGAAATCTGAATTAATATGATATATCTGCTACTTTTATGAGAAGCACTTATAGTGAATTTTGAGGTTTAATTCGGAAACATTAATTATTTTATTATCAAATGCGTTTTTACATAATCTAATTCAAACAAATTATATGTCATGGTAATAATTTGACATATATAAATATTAATTGCGTACAAACTGATTATGGGGTTATATATTGTTTCTGCAGGCAATGCTACTTCTTTGTTACTTTATACTGCTCCATGTAATTATCTAACCAATATTTTCATAATCATTTAGTTTAATTGTATATCTATTAACATATTATAATATGTATATATATATCTGCTAATTTATATTTATTTATTTTAGAGATATTTATATTTAGTTACTTTAAACATATCTATTTTACTTGTAATTACTATATAAAGTAACCATGTATATTCAGTTGAAGAACATAATAGAATACAATCATTAAGTATTTTTAACATGTTATGAGAGCCACTATTATAGTATTACTAGCGGTCTTGTCTTTTTTGGTGTTATTTAACCCTTATAGCTTCCGCTGTCACAATAGCCGCTGCAATTATTTACCGTTGAACCTCCAACGTCTTTCAGCCGTTGTCCTTAGGTTCTGGGACTACAGTCACCGTCGTTAAGAAGTTTCGCACCACACAAACTACTACAATCATCGTCGTCGCCGTGCATCTTGTTCCGATAAATTTTTTGCATATACCACTATGATCGGCTCGACCGGATCTACACAACCCTGGAAGTATCGCAACCATCGGACACCACATGCTCCCTCACACACCGCTTAACCAATCTACACGTCCTTTCACGCACCACCACTGAAACTAACCGCCACCGTGAATCTTAACCCGACGACCAATCCTCAGATACCAACGTGATCGCCGCGACCCGATCTACACAACTGTGGGCGTATCATAGTCATAAGACCCTGCACATGCCGACAACAGCAACCGCGCGTGAATCTGACGCGCCAAGCATGCCGCGCTCTACTCGTGACATCATTAGTAACTTGCCTAGGGTTGACGTCATCGTCGCTTTCAGCTGACGTCATAGAGACCGTGCTGACCGTACTGACCTTTGACTGTTGACCGTTGATTTCACAATACAGCCCCCTATCCAGTTTTTCGCGTAGATCTCATTTTTGAAGTCCATTTTTACATATTGTGTTTCCAAATGGATAAAAATGATGCTTTTGTTTCTTGTCCTATCAATACTATATTAGAGGGGACTAAGAATTACTTGTCATGGTCTCAAGCTATGCACAGTTTTCTTAAGGGTCGTATGCTCTGGCATTATTGTACTGGTGCAATTATCATTCCTGTTAAAGAAGCAAGTGAAGAAGATGCTACTTTCCTTCGTCGCATGACTAAATGGGATAGTCACAATCATATGATCCTCACATTGATTCAGAATAATTCCATTCCCTCCATCTCCAATCTATTGGGCAGCTTTGATGATGCCAAATCAGCATGGAATATGTTGGCCAAAAGGTACTCCACCACTCACGAATCCATGAAATATCAGCTAATAGTTGAATTACATCGACTTCAACAAGAACTAGGGCAATCTATCAATGACTACTTTGATCAGCTTCGCTTCCTTTGGGACCAAATTGACCTTTGTGATCCAATTTGGGCATGCTCATATGCTCAACAATATGCTATAGTTAGGGATTAATTTTGTCTCTATGAGTTCTTGATGTCACTCCATAAGGACTTTGAGCCCATCCGAGGTCAGCTTCTTAATCGTAGTCCTTCTCCCTCTCTTGATACTCCTCTTACTCCTACCATTGAGCAACCTCAACAATCAGGTGATTCCTCTGGCCTTTACAATCGTTGCAGGCGGAGCAATAAAAGGTTCTGCAATTATTGCAAGCATCATGGCCACACCATTGAGACTTGTTATCGTCGCAACAAATCTATTGTTGTTGTTGCTATTACTGAGCCTACTTCGCTGATGCCTTCTAGTTCAGTAGAGTCTCAGTCTTCTGGATCCACTATCAACCTCTCCTCCACTGAACTATAGAAGATCATAACTCAGGTTGTTCAAATGGCTGGTAATGCATCTCTTTCCACTACTCTCTTAATTTTGCCCGATAAGTCTCAAACTTGGCTTTTTGACTCTACATGTTGTAATCACATGACACCTTACTCATCTTTATTCTCCAAACTTGACCCTACACCACATCCTCTTAATATTCATATAGCTGATGGTTCCACCATTCATGGGAATAGTCTAGGTTTTTTTTCGATCTTTACCCTCTTTGTTCCTGGGGTTTTCCATTTACCTGACCTATCCTATAATTTATGCTCGGTGGGACAATTAGTTGAACTAGGATATCACCTTATTTTTTACTATTCAAGGTGTATTGTACAGGATTTGAGGACGGGGCAAGAGCTTGGGATCAGTCCTAGGTTCAGGCGTATGTTTCCCGTAAACAATCTTCATCTTCCACATGTTGCTCCTGCCTCTATTGCTGCTGCAACTGCTGCAGTTTCTTCCTTACATTCTCTCACACTTTGGCATTCTCGTCTTGGTTATGCCTCATCCACTCGGGTACAACAGTTAGCTTCTAAAGGTCTATTGGGTTCTATGTCCAAAGACAATTTTGATTGTACTTCATATCAGTTAGGAAAACATCCATCTTTATCGTTCAATAATAGTAAATCTATCTCTAATAGTATTTTTGAGTTAATTCATTATGATGTTTGGGAACCTTCTCCTCTTACTAGTATTGGTGGATCTTAATATTTTTTTGTTTTTATTGATGATTATTCTCGCTATAGTTGGATCTTTCCAATGAAATCTTGTTCTGAAATCTTACCAATATACAATAACTTTGCAAAAATGGTTGAAACACAATTCTTCAAATGTATCAAAACTTTTCGATTTGATAATGCTCTTGAATATACTCAAAATTATTTTCAAGCTCTGTTACACTCCTATGGCATTGTACATCATCTAACATGTCCAGGAACCTTTCAACAAAATGGTCGAGCCAAAAGAAAACTTCGTCATATTCTTGACACTGTTCGTGCTCTTCTTCTTTCTGCCAAAGTTCCTGCCCCATTTTGGGGTGAAGCTTCTCTTCATGTTGTTCATGCCATTAATCACATTTCAAGCGTTGTCATTCATAATCAGACTCCGTATGAACGCCTTTTGGGTCATCTCCTGACTATCATTACCTTAGTTCATTCGGATCTGCCTGTTTTGTTCTTCTTCAGCCTCATGAACACAAAAAACTTGAGCCTCGATCTATACTCTGTTGTTTTCTTGGTTATGGTGAAACTCAAAAAGGTATCGATGCTATGATCCTGTCTCACATCGTCTTCGTGTTTCCCGAAATGTTGTCTTTTGGGAACACCACTTATTTGTTAAACTTTCTCACTTTCGTTCTTCCCTAACTAATTCAAATGTTTTAGAAATCTTTCCAAATGAGTCTCATGTTCCTTCTAAAGATACTCATAATCCACCTATGGACTTCACTATTCAATCTTCAGATATTTTTGATGATTATCCTAGATAGGTTGTAGAAGAACATGTTGATAACGACCTATCCCACCTTGAACATGGGTCCCCTGCTCTTGCTCCGCCTGAAGATCTTCCACAAGACATTCCACCTCACCATTCAACCCGGGTAAGATCCATTCCTACACATTTAATTGACTATCATTGTTACACTGCCCTTACTACACTCCATGAGCCTCACACCTATCGTGAGGCATCTACTAACCCTTTTTGGTAGATTGCAATGAAAGAAGAGATTGATGCATTAACCAAAAACCATACTTGAGATCTGGTTACTCTCCCTCCTGGCCAGTTTGTGGTTGGTAGTAAGTGGATCTATAAGATCAAGATTCGCTCTGATGGGTCCATCGATCGCTACAAGGCTTGTCTTGTAGCAAAAAGTTTTACACAAGAGTATGAGATTGATTATGAAGAGACTTTTGCTCTAGTTGCCCGTATTTCCTCTGTTCGTACCCTCTTAGTTGTTGCCACTGCTAGTAAATGAGACCTTTTTCAGATGGATGTCAAAAATGCATTCCTTAATAGGGATCTACATGAAGAAGTCTATATGCAACCTTCTCATGGTCTTTCTATTGAAACAAATAAGGTTTGTCGCCTTCGACGAGCACTTTATGGCCTTAAACAAGCTCTACGAGCATGGTTTGCCAAGTTCAGCTCCACCATCCTTCGCTTGGGTTACACTATCAGTCCTTATGATAAAGGCACCATTTTGCTTCTCCTATATGTCGATGATATGATCATAACTGGTGATGACATCAGTGGTATTCAAGAACTCAAGGATTTTCTTAGTCAGCAGTTTAAGATGAAAGACCTTAGACATCTCAGCTACTTCTTGGGTCTTGAGATCACTCGTTCCACAGATGGTCTTTATATTACTCAAGCTAAGTATGCATCTGACCTCTTATCTTAAGTTGGACTCACTGATAGCAAGATTGTTGACGCTCTAGTTGAACTTAATGCCCATCTCACACATTCTGAGGGGCAACCATTGTCTAATCCCTCTCTTTACAGACGATTGGTTGGCAGCCTAGTTTATCTTACAGTTACTCATCCAAACATTTCTTATGTTGTTCATCAAGTGAGCCAGTATCTGTATGCTCCACGATCAACTCACTATGCTGATGTTCTACGTATTTTACGATACTTGAAAGGCACTATCTTACATGACCTTTTATACTCAGCTCATTCTCCTTTAGTACTCCGTGCATTCTCTGATGCTGATTGGGCAGGAGATCCCACTGATCGTAGGTCCACTATAGGTTATTGCTTTCTCCTTGGTTCTTCTTTGATTTCTTGGCGAAGTAAGAAACAAACCTTCATGGCCCGCTCCAGTACTGAAGTAGAATATCGTGCTCTTGTTGATACCACATCTGAACTTCTTTGGCTACGATGGCTTCTTAAGGATTTAGGTGTGTCCACATCCTCTACTACTCCTTTTTTATTGTGATAATCAGAGTAGCATTCATATTGCTCACAACGATGTCTTCCATGAACGGACTAAACACATCGAGATTGATTGTCACTTTATTCGCTCTCATCTTGTCCATGGTGCTCTCAAGCTTTTCTCTGTTTCCTCTAACGATCAACTTGCAGATATCTTCACTAAGACACTTCCCAAAGGACGCACTCGTAATTTGGTTGACAACCTCGAGCTGGTCTCACATCCACCTTGAGTTTAAGGGGGACTGTTAATGTATATCTAGTAACATATTAATGTATATATATATCTGTTAATGTATATCTATTTACTTTAGGGATATCTATATTTAGTTACTTTATACATATCTAGTTTACTTGTAATTCCTATATAAAGGAACCATGTATATTCATTTGAGGGACAAAATAGAATACAATCATTAAGTATTTCTAACATTAATTATTAATAAGTTGATTCAGTACTCAATAAGATATATATATTGTTAGTAGAATCACATTTCAATACGAACTTAATTAAGCTCTAAACAGTGTAATTAAACATATTCTCCTTTTTTTTTGTGAATCTTTTAGAAAACAAATAAATAAGTATCAAAATGAGAAACATGCACAAAATCAACACAAACAATTTACGTGGAAAAACCTTCCCGATGTAGGAAAGAAACAAACAGACACTCCTCTCCAAAACTTCCACTATCAAGAAACAATTGTACAACAGTTCTCTCTAGGTAAAACTAGAGGCAAACAATCAACAACATCATCAAGAATACACTTCTTGGAAACTAACAATTATTTCAAGAGAATGGAGAAATCTAACCCAATTCGTAATCACTGTTCATGACTCAGATTTTCCCATAGCCAAATCTAAATCCAACCGTATAGATTAAAGAGTCTTGAGTTGTGAACCTGTCTGCAAAATTTCAACTTAATCGGACCACAAGCGACTTTTTATCAGAGCATTTGATGAAGACTTGCTAGAGAAGAAGAAACTAAAAAACTGCTCAGTTTTTCTGCTACAGCTGTTATTTTTATGCACTCATTTTTCTTCCTGCAGAAAAATGTCCACTCAATAAACCTTAAATGAGTTTATTAATGAAGTAATAAAATGACAAAATTATCCTCTTCTTACTCCATGAACTTTTAAATCACGTGAGTTTCACTTAAGTTTCTCTAAATCAAAAGAAAAACCCAACATATATATATTCTTTTTTAGATTGACTTTTATAAGGGGAGTAAAGGGAGCGCATAAGAGTTTTCACGTATTCCTTACATATATAATTTCATTTTTAAAATGCCTCCTTTATACTTGGTACGTTCGGCTTACCAATAGTAAGCTATAGATGGGAAAATTTCTTAGTAGTTTCCGTCAATGGCCTTGGAATTTTACTCGAGTTCTCCTTCTTTTTCATATATTTTTGGTTTTCCACAGCAAAAGGAAAGGCAAGTCATACATAAAAAATTTAAGTTTTTTTTATACGTCACAATACAGTTATTATTAAAAAATTATGTTTATCATGAATATCATAGTTAATGTTATTTAGAAAAAATAAATTTTCATTCCTATAGTCATTTTCTTCGGCATTATTGCGGCTATCTCATCCTTCACTTTCCATGATCACCACCATCGCAAGTTATTTGTAGGAAGTATAGGACTTGTAGCAGCTGTTGCAATGTATGGTTCTCCTTTGGTTGTTGTGGTGAGTCCAATTAATTAATCATAATAGTCCTGTAAATAGATTGCTAAGAAAAGCACAAGCAAAATGGATCTTCATGATTCTTCATTAATAAGAATCAGCTTCTCTATCTATTGATCGAGAATGCGTAAATTTGAAAAAGAAATATATCCTCGTATCAGAACCTATTCAGTACGTACATCCCAACATTATACTCAGTTGTCACTGTTTAACATGAGCTGATGAATTCTTTCTTCTTTTCCTTTTTTAACCAATCCATGCTATAAATCTTACCATCTGATTAATAGATGAATACACGTACGAGTCAATGAATTCACAGTCGTTGGTAAACAAAAGTCAAATATTTGAAAAAAGAAAAAAAAAAAACTTGTAGAACAAAAGCTACCTACCTAGTCTAATGGATTCAGTTTTTAAGGCTTAGATATTAGTACGTAGGATGTAAATTAGACAAATCGGGCTGGTCAGATATTATCAGATTATGTGTATTTTTAAATCGAATCAAAAGCTGTATCTTAAAATATTTCATCTTTAATTTATATTTTTATTCCTTTAAAACATCAATAATTTTTTATTTTTTAAAAATTATATAAATTATTTATTTAAATTTTAAAAATATAAAATCTTATAATTATTTTAAAATTTATTCTTATAATTCCAATCTGTTTAATAACAAGATTTTTTCAATATTGTTGAGTATAAAATAATCTTGTATTTATTGTTAGGTATATTTTATTATTCTTATTTTCACGTAAATATTGTTTTATTGGTTCAAAATTTTATTTTTGTTCTTATTATAAAATATTTATTATTGATTTAATATTTTATAAATGTTTGTTTAGATTAAAATATCATTTCAATCACTGTTTTCATTTGGGGTCAATGTTCCTCTCTATCTTAGGACGGTAGGACGGGACCAAAAGACAGGAAATAACTGGGCCTCATGGACTATTTCAGAATGTGGACTTTTTATAAGACTGGAAACTAGTTTGAAAAATGATGATGATTCATAAACGGTCCAGATATTCACAGCCTTTCTTTAATTTATGCTCTATTTCTTTATAACGTATTTATTTTTAATTTCATCTTTAAAAAATACATTTTCATATATTTTAAACATATTTTCAACAACAGATGTTGACTTTAAATTTTTGATATAGATATATTTTCTTGAATATATATATATATATATATATGTTCAAAAAATTACATTTAACTGAGTGAGTAAAGATGTGTTAAATATATGTTTAAAGAAATAAATAAATATATATTTAGTGTCTAGGAGAGGTTATAGATCAGTTAAATATATGAAATCCGATCATAGACAATTTATTGCATGTCCCATTTTTAAAATATAAGTTCAATTCAAGTCGGGCAATGAATCAGATGGAACCTTAATTTATTTTTCATATTTGTTTTCAATTTATTATTTTCCCAATTTTTAGTTTAAATTATTGTTAAAAATTTGTCACAGTTCAAATTATTTTTAGTTTAAATTACTATTAATCAGATAAACATATATATTAATATTGATTTAATGATTTAATCCAAGATTGTTCATTGGGAAGTCACCATTCAATGCTCTGCAGTGGGAAGCATAAACACGAAACCCTAGACACGAAATCATTGTTTTTACTTGGCAGTTGGCAGTTGGCAGTTGGCAGTTGGCACAATGCCAAGAGAAAGGATCATCTTCGCTTGTGTGGACATTATTAGTCTCCCTCTCCCTCCAAAATACTAGTATCTTAATTAGAGTTGTTGTCATCATAATTCAAGTGATATATATATATATATACAAGAAGAATGTAAGTGAGACTTACGTCAAAGTTGTTCTTTCTTTATGGATCGAGTAATATCGTGGAATATCACTGTTAAGATTATATCACTATTAAGATTATAAATATAAAAATTAAAATAAGTGTATATAATTTAAAAATTAAGTCATAATAGTAACACGTACGTCTCTAAAAATAGTGTTATCAAGCATTTACCCTGTCAATTTCATCTGCTCCAATAACACGTACAAAACCATCAAGTGTTTTTGGTTTTGTGGAAATTAACCAAGTTGTAAACAAACTATTAATCACCAATTAAAATTCCAGAGCAAACAAGGAATTGTCATATACTATATATACTGTCCAAATAAATAAATGTCATGGTGTTTAAGTTATAGTACAATTAACATCATAAGAAAACTCTTTAGCTAAAGGCTCACCAATCAAGTATTACTAAACCAGTTTGAATGGATCAACATCATAAGAAAGGAAGGAAAAAATAAAAAAAAAAGTTCTCCTACTCAAATCTGCTAGTTTGATTGAATCAAAAACACAGATCAAAACTGGCAAACTGACAGTCAAATTTTCTAAAGTTGGGTCGACTAGAAACTCCATGAATCAATCGATAGGGCTTACAAGAGAAGACATAACATGGACTTTGTAATTTTCATTTTTTGATCCTAGAAAAGTTAAAGATGGCATTAACAGTGATGAATCAGAGGTGAGATTCTTCACTGAAAATAATACAACAATATAAAATTATACAACTTCAATTTTGATCCTAATACATGCAGAAATCGCATACAACAATTATAGATGGGTACCTGCTGTTCCTTGGTGTATGTTTTCTATTAAAAATAATAATTTTGTATGCATAAATAAAAATAAATTTAACTGTGAAAAAAATTAAAAAAATCGATAGGTGAGTTCGAAACAACTTCAAGACGTGTTTGGCGACGACCATTGAAACCATGGGTTGGAAGCACTCCTGAAGTTATGGTGATGGATTGATGAATTGAGATAAAGAAATCACAATCTCCGTCGAGATTTGATGATTTTATGGACTAAGTCGTGAAGAACAAAACAAAGTAGGGGAAATAATGATATTTTTTGTAAAACGAAAAGAAAGGAAAAAAAAAAAAGAGAAGATATAATGAGATTTGAGAGAGAGTATTCAATTTTTATGATTCATTTATTTAGTATAATTTTACTTTTAATTTTTTAAATAAAAATATTTATTTATTTTCTTATCATTAATATATATATGTATTAAAAAATATTTTTTTTTTATGATAATTAAAAATAAAATTTTATATCTAAAAAAGATTAGATAATATAATTAAAAATCAACTTAACAAAAAGAGGTCGTAGTGAGATGAGGAATGTCGTCAAAGAGGAGATTGAGTTCATTGATTTGGACTTTTTAATATTAAAATTTTAATTTTATTTTATTTTTCTATTCATTAATTTTTTTAGCATTATTATTAAAAAAAAATTTATTTTAAAATAAAATTTTATAAACTTCTCAAAACTAACGCCAAAATTATTTTTTTATCCTACAAACTAACTCTCTTTTGACTGGTTAAATTATGAAGATACGTGTGATATTTTTCAAACATTGAGGGTAACTATGAAGATAAGTGAAACCATAAGAGTATTAATGAAAAATTTCTTAATTTGTGGTTTATCTCAAATGATGTGTCATTTTGCAATTGGTTAATAATACGTTACATTATGGGTTATTTTTAACGCAAAATAAAGAACACTTATTATATAAGATTTCAGATTTTGTCTCAACTTAGATAAAAAGTATTTTCAAACTATTATTTTACTACTCTTACAACAATGAACATACTCTTATTTAATGAAGAACAATTTTGTTCTTTTTTTAATGGTACCAATAAGTTCTAACCCTTTTTTTTTTTCCTTCTCTTGGAAAAATTACAAGGCCTTTAGCCGTGAGTAGCAGGGAAGGTGATATTGAAGTAAAGAGAAGCAAGCTTACAAAGATTTGAGATATTCAAGCGTGTGACTCAGACACTTCCAATAGGGGAAGATTAGGATAGGGATAGCTTTATTATTAAAAATAAACAAAGTGATTAATATCAAATTTTTTTTTAATATTACATCATTATTTAAAAAGTGAATAAATTATCACATTTTAACTTGTGAAAATAATACTAATAAAGGGCCATATTGATGATACAAGCAAAGTAACTCCAAAACTATTGATAGAAAGAGCCAAATTAGCATTTATCCACACAAACGAACTCACATCAATAACCACGTAGAACTGATAGCTACCTCTAAAAACAACTTTAGACTTGTTCCTAATATTTGACCTTTTCAAGATTCATATCCTTGGCTCCCAAAATTGGTTTCGATGGTTTGGTTGTTATTTGCTTTCATTCATTCTCTATGAACAAAAAAATAAAAACTCTCTTTTAAGAAAAATATTGAAAGATGAAAATTCAAAAGTTAACATAAAAGTGACCAAATACATACTATCTACTTCAAGTTTGGTTGTTATTTGCTTTCATTCATTCTCTATGAACAAAAAAATAAAAACTCTCTTTTAAGAAAAATATTGAAAGATGAAAATTCAAAAGTTAACATAAAAGTGACCAAATACATACTATCTACTTCAAGTCTCGCCAATCTTCTTCTAACTTGAGGTAAACCGAAACTAGAACTAGAGACTAGACACTATAACATGAAAACTAAATATACAGCGCCATCTCCTTCAGACAGAAATATATACAACATAAAAACAACTACTTGGAACCTAGTCCTTTCTTTACTCCCTCAATCCTATTATGAACTGACGAAAATATTTCGAATGAGAGCTGTGATTGTTGAGCTACCACCAAGACAGACACAGAATAAGACAAACAAGGAAAAAAAAAAGGTTAAGAACACAGATGTAAGATGGGAACTACCATCTGTCCGTCTCCAAAGGATCCCATGAAAAAGCCTCAGAATCTTCATCCATGACAGCTCTGACCTCCACAGCAACTTCTTTGTTTCCTGTATTCATATGTGATCAATGGGCTCAGTGCGATCCTGCACTGCACGCCGCTCGGAGACATCTGCAAGTGATTTGAGATTGCACTTGATCAAAGCTTCAACAAAGTAACACGTGTCATCCTTTGTATTCCCTTCAGGCACATCAACCACGAATGACTCAATGACCAAAGTCCCTGGCCTTCCATCAATGATCTTTGGATGGAGGGACATGATTGACGAGTAGTTCTGGAAAAATGAAAACAAAAAGGAGGAAATTAGAGAAATATAGGATTGATCATTCAACGACCAATCATGTCAACGCAGGTTGCAATTGGAAGAACCAAGAGATAGAAAGAGCAAAAAATAATACAAGTCAGAATATAAATTCAAGTCTAAATGACCCAACTATTCATGAAAAATCATGGAGTTTAAATCACTCCTTTGATGAGCTCAAAACTACCTCCAATTATAATAATATTATTGCAATCTTCATGGTACTTGTCTAGAGGTCCACAGATAACACAAAGGCATACGAACATATTGACTCCAATTCAATTCAACCCTAGCTTGGGTTGAATTATATTCTCTCAATTACTAAAATAGAAATTATCCTAAATAATGTGAGCAAAATTCTTGAATATGAGGATAAGAATAACATTGTTTAGTTTAGCAATATCATTGCCATCAAGTAAGGAATCAATTTCCTAAGTGATCAATGTTGGTGTATTTTGTGGATGATATCACCAACAAAGACGACTAAGTTTTCCAAGATATGATGCCAATACATCATATAGAGATGTAAAGTGTATTATCTCATCTCATATCTCATTTAGTATCTTTAATAGATTCATAGTGCAACATTATCTCATTTAGTATCTTTAATAGATTCATAGTGCAACATTATCTCATTTCATTTAAATATCATCTCATCTCATTTAGATTGTAGTCTTAATGAGCCTAATTTTAACCATATATTATATTATTTTTTCTTGTTAAATTTATATTATAAATAATCATGTAACATATTTTTTATTATTTTTGTATTATTACTTGTCTTATTTAGGTTCATTAGAGACAACTAAGATATATTAATTAGTACTGTTTTATTATTATCTCGTTTCGTTAAAAATTAAGTGAGACAACATGAGACAGGTTTTAAAAATTAATAGATTGTATCATGAATTTCATTAACATCTAAAAATTAATAGATTGTATTATGAATTTCATTAACATCTCATCTCAATTTACACCTCGAAAATCATATATATAATTTGGTAAAAAACTAAATATTGTTAATATAGAAAAAGTTTATTCACCAAGAACTTATTCGAATATAGTGCAACACATCTGCCAAAAAATCTCAGAATTCAAATATGATTGTGCATTAAAGGGTGAAAACTTCTTTATTCCAAGTGAACTTAAGCACGCACTGCCTCTTTTAGGGATTTAAAAAAATGCATGCATAGGCAAACGAACCTCAAATAAGAAATGGAAAGGGAGGGACAAAATCGTTCAGAGAAGGATTCATACCCTAAGTCTATGATCACCACCAATTATCCTGATGCTGAGTATATGCTCGTCATCATTAAGCACTTCCAATCTTTCAGTACTTGTAGTGGCAGGAAGCCCGGATTTAACATCAATTTCTCTAAGGCTCCCAATACCAATGTTCCCCTGCATAACGCACCTGCTGATAAATGGCTTGTACCTTTGCGGTTGATCAAATCGCCTCACCAAGGACCAAACCTAATCAGGAAGGTAATAGTCACATGAAATACAAATAAATAAACCACAAAGCATTAATTCACACTCAGGTCAAAAGGCAAGATCTATTTAAGTTTTGTTTTCATAAAATGCTTGGATACGAACTATTACAGCAACCATATTTTTGTTCCCAATGCAAAACTCAATCTAATTGGAACCAGTGCAGCTGGCTCAGAGCTTGTTGGCTACCACATTCAACATCGGTGCTAAGAATATAGAGATTCAAAATTCTGTATAAGTTCCTCAGATGCTTTTTTTATTGGCAAATAATATGATCCAAAATATTCATACAGCAGGACACAGGATACATCAGTCAACTTAAGAACCTACAGGCTCAATTACATTCTAAAGTCATAACAATTAACAACAATAGGTTAGCTAAATGTTAGGATTCTGACCGGAAATAAAATGCTATTCGAAGCACATATTCTTATTTTCTACTACAAGTTCTAATAACAACAAACACGTTTAGAATTTTTGAAAGCATTGAAGAGGTAACTATCTCCAATATTTAAGTGGGTTTGTAAAAAATTTAGAGAAAGCGTGAATAGGTTACTGGGCAGGAAGACCATTTGGAATTTCATCGGTCTGAGACTTTTGCCTAATTCTCTAGGCAACCAAAGACACTCAAGAATAGAGAAGCAGATTTGACTTCCAAAGATTATCATTAAACGATTTAACGGGTCGAAAATTGACAACCCAATAAATAAATTTAGATCGAGATCACCTTCTCTACCAAATTTTCAGTCAAACATCCAAAGAATTAATGAAGTCGACTAAATTGCAAACAAACAAATAGAAAACGAAAACATACTCAATTCACAGAGAAAATGGATACAAAAAACCAAATACAATCCAAGAAAAAAGCTTAAAATTCAACATGCAGATAGATAATGGATATGTGTTTGTGTTAATGAAGAAAGAGAGAGATGTACAAGAGGAACAGGGGCTTTGATATGCTTAACGAGGACAGAGCTGCACTGATTTTCAGCTGGATTGTGCCTATGGTGGTTCTGAATGTACTCAATCTCTACCCCATCAATATCTCCATTCGCAACCACGAACCCATTCCCATTCATTTTCACTTCCTTTCCTTTCTTCACTTCCTTTTTCTTCTTAATCTAAATCAACAAAGTAAATCCCCACCTAGCAAACTTCAGCTTCCACCCTTTTATCTATTAGCCGCTGCAATAACAAAAAGGAAGAAAAAAAAAGCAACACAGAAATTGAACGATAAGCCAAAATGAAAGAGCGAGTCTTTTCTAGGATCGAAATATATATGTCAAGATAGTTCGTCGGAAAATGGACATCCGATCGCCAGAGATTGGAGAGAGAGTTATAGGCGTGGTGAGGGATAGAGAGGTATGTTTGACACACAACGCCATTGAAGAACTAACTCAACTCAACCCTTACTATCAGCCTCATCACCTAAATTAAAACATGATAAATTATTTTATTTTTAAAAAAAATGATAAAAAGTAGCTTATTTTTAAAGTAATTTTTGGTTAATATCAAATAATTAAATAAAAATAAAAATTTCTTAGAAATTAGTGTTTTATAATATAAAAATAATAATTTAAAAAATAATATAATTGTTTTATTTTATTTTATTATAAATAAACTTCATTAAAATACAAGCGAACAAGAATACCTTTGGTTTTAGAAGGAATTACAGGAATGCCATCTTTTTGTCCGTATCTGCGACGGCGATGTACCTCTGTGACACAGTTATCCTTGGATTGGCGTTTTATTTACGACAAACCATTTGGATTCTTGTGGTTTACTGTATCTGTATGGTCAATATTCCACCTTTCTATTTTGGCTGCTTTTGTTTTTGTTTTTAATTATAAAAATAAAAATAATAATTAATAATTTTAAAAATAGTTCAAATAAAATTTATTTAATATGAAATGAATAATCATATTTTAATTTAAATAATATATTATATTTTTTAAAATTGTAAAAATATATGAAGTAAATATAAAAAGTATTAATTTTATAGTTATAAGTTTTAAATGTATTTTTTTAAGGAAATCATTTTATACATAAATAATATAGATAATTTTTTTTAGTTATTTATTTAAATGTATCTAATATTTTTTTGTTTGTATTACATATTCGAAAGATTTTTTCTTTAAAAATTTAAATTTAAAAAATATAATAATATATATTATTTATTTAAATTATAGTATAATTATGATAATTTATTGATATTATTCATCAAATTTATTTATCATCAAAATAATTCCTTTTCTAATAATATTATAGTAATAAATTTATGATTATTTTAAATGATTTAGTTGAAATGAAATTAATCATTGAATTAATAATCCAATAAATAAATAAATAAAATAATAAGATATAAAATTATCTAAGATGTCTTAAATTTATAATAATCTCTTCTTTTTCTTTTTTTCTTATCTATTTATATTCAATTCAGCTTCTACTTTTATATTAATATGTTTTAAATCATAATGATATGTATTAATATGTTTTAAATCATAATGATATGTATTAATATGTTTTAAATCAAATGATATGATTATGGGAGCATCTATTTTGTTTATTACTTATAGGTTTGGTATTATAGAGTTACTTATATTTAAAATTCTATATTTTTCACTCATATTTTCGAGAGATTTTAATTTAATATCATTATTAATTAAATCGTTTTAAAATTAATAATTTTGAACATAGATAAGTTTAATTTTAAAAATTAAGCTACAAACCGTGCATGTTTTTTTATAAAGTCTTACATCACCTGATATAATCTCCTCTTTTTTCAGTCACAGGAGATGCATAATTTTAATTCTCTAAATTAAACTTATAAGATGTTTAAAATTATTAATTTTAAAATCAGTTAATAAACAGATGTATTATTAAATTGAAACACTTCAAAAAAAAAAAAACAAGTGGATTAGTTTTTAACTTGACAAATCCATTATTTATCATAAAAACTTAAGCCTAAGGATTTCTTTGAAAAAAAATGTTTTTATAATAAAATATTTATATTATTATAAAATAAACGTTAACAACATGTATTAGATAAATTAACAAAATATTATATAAATTAAACATAGATTTCACATTTTTATAAACAACGTTAGTCATATGCCAATAATATCATAAAAAATAAATTCTATCTATAAAAATGATTTATTCTTAAGAATAATTATCATAATATTTGAAATATAATTCTAATGACGTGATTGGGTAATAGAATAATACTCCATATAATATAATAACATTAGAAATAAATACACTAATATACTATTTGATCAGATCAGCTCGTCATTTTCTTGGTCTTGGACTCAAATATTTCTTTCTTGTGTGCCAACTCATAAAATCCTAGACCTAACCTAGAGGCATAGGATGTATATATGTCAATGCAGAGTTAGGATCACATGGGCCTTGTGTTGGTTTAAGTACTGAAAAATGAATCTGAATGCTTATTATTATTTTTAATACTAATTACTAAATTATACATTAAATACATACTTCTACTCGTATTCAACTTTTTTTTTAATTCAAATGATAAATATTTAGAACGAGGTTAATTGGAAATATAATTGAAATTAATTTTTTTTTTATCAAACACGCTAAAATATCATCACTTTTAACATAGAGTATAAATAGTGAGAGTTTAGAATTTAATATGTGCATTATAACACATTATAATTTTTAACATTTATCTTTAAATTTTAATTTTTTTATATAAATAATTTAAAACGTTTCTGTTTTATTATCCTAATCTAAATATGTATGTCAGAACTTATTCCCACGGAAAAAGCAAGGCAGTAAGAAAAAAGTGAAGAAATATTCCAGGAATAATACTTAAATGAATTCTAACAAGCAAACACAACAAAATGCAATTGGGGACCATTACCATTTCCTTATTTTTTTTTTTAAACTTATCAAAAATACAAAGAAAGAGAGACTAAATACAATAGCTGCTACGGACGTTTCAGCACATTACATAGTGAGTATCGCAGCAACAACTTATATTCTTGTTTTGATATTTTTTTTTAATCTCTATTTTCAATTGAGATATATCAAAAACTTTAGTTAAAATTATTGATATATATTTTACTTAATTTTATCATAGTAATCGGTATCTTTGAATTAAATCAATTTATTAATATTATTATATAATTTAATTTGATTAAAAAATATTTCAACAATTTAAATGTAAGTATTTTATATATTTTATTTGATCATAAATATATCAAAATAGGAACGAATTATCTAAATTACCGATCCCTAAAGACCCTTCCCAAATTTAATAAAAAAAATATTTCAAATTCTACTAAAATCTTTTAATATCTTCGAAAAAAATTCAAAAAAGTGGATCATAGATAATACCCTTAAAAGTTTTGCTTTATTATTTATTTTATTACTGAATTAAATTTAGTTGAATTTTATATGTATAAAAAACAAATTTTTTTTTATTGTTTCATGTAAGTTTGGTTTTGACCGACTCTGATTTAGTATTCAATGTGGTAGCATTTATAAATATAACATGTTATGTCACGTACGAGGTCATTTTCTTAAGGAAATAATATTATTTTAAATGAGACGTAAAAGTGAGAGCAAGGTAATTCCAAAAAGTCGAATAACTACGTGTGTTATATCATTTTGTCAGACAAATTCTATTTACTAATAGGCAATTGATAGAAAATTGGTAACGTTACTTATTTTTAATAAAAATGTAATTTAATTTCATATATATATATAAGTAAAATAGTATAAGTAAATAAAAAAAAGACTACATTTATTATATTTATAAAAATAATAATAAATTTATATTGATTCATTTAATAAATATAAATCTAAAATATATTTTTGTTAAAAATAACAAACTTGAACAATCCTTCATCTATCAATCTTATTATTTTAATTAATAATTATATATCATATAATTATAATTATATCATAACTTAATACATAAAAATCTTAATTTAGTTATGAATAATTTAATATTAGGTACAAAGCAAAGATAAATTATTTCATTGCTCATTAAGTATGTAATAAAGTGGTATTCTTGACTAATGAAAGTTAAAATGAATGTAACTTTTTTTTAATAAAACAAATATTCAATAAACCATAAAGAAAAAAACATTTTAATTAATAAAAAATATATTAAAAAATAATAAATAACAATTGCAAGAAGCAAACGGCAGCTTACGGTGATCTGTACTGCAAATGCGAGGGCTCAATCCTGAAATTCGCAAGAAATTATTGACTGGCGAGTCTCGCGAGAAATTACTATTATTGTTATGGTAAGAAGGAAAGGAGAGATATATGATAAAAAAAATAAGAGTATTGCTATTATTGTTATTTACTATATGTTTTAATTGAATGTTAAGTAAACAAGTCGTGTGAAATAATTATATGATCAATTATTAAAATATTAATTCTTTTTAGGGAGTGGGTTATAGAAATCTTTTAAATTAAATTGTTCCTATAATTTAATTCGTTAAATTATAAATTAATTTATTTCATCATTTAACTTTAAAAAATAAAACTAATTGAAAACAAAACAAGTTATTTTAATTTAAATATTATTTTAAAATAATATTTTAATATAAAAACGTAATTTGTCAGATCCCTTAAAAAATAATATTTTAATAAAAAATTATTAAATAATATATTTTATCTTTAAATTTTATATTTTTTTAAGTTAAAAAATTAAATATCATCATATATAATATAAGAACTAAATAGTACAACCAACTTTTATCTTATTTTTAAGATGTGAACTAATGCAATAAAAAAATAACACATGTTGATTTGTGGTTACTTAATGGCTAGCTAATCACAAATACACCCTGGAAATCACTACACTGAAAAAGATTGAATAATAATAATAATAACAAAGAGATAATAAGCAATAAGATTTGTTGTTTATCAGGAAAAAAAATAGCAATAAGATTTGTTAATCTTCAAATCCTCTCATGTGAATGGTAATTGGTGGGACGTGCATAGCAAAAAGATATGATGAGCACAACTCTATAGTCTTTACATTTTGCATTCATTGGTAAAGAATAAATTTCAAAAGATATTCTTTGATTACCAAAATATAACATGATAATCAATTGAAATATTTCTTGGTTTGATTTTGACGCAAGGCATGTTATATAAGCTTATATGGCCAATAGCATCGATCCAACATCTAAAGGTTCAAATCACTCCAATTGCAGTAGAAATCAACACAATTGGATGGCAATGAATTACCCAATAGAATTATTTCTAACCTTTAACTTCAACAGTTCCATCACTTGAAATGATCACGAGTCGGTGTAGCATTTTTCTTGAATTACATCATGTCAGTGTAACCATTAATTCCTTATTGACCAAATCGTTTTTAAATTGCTGCATCTTTTTTTCTGGACTCATTGGCCAATTCTGCAACAAACAAAAAGTACACATCAATATCAGTATCACCTAGTATGAGATTCCACCACATAGAAACAACCAGATCAATTGCAAAACTAAAAAAAAAAGATAAAACAAGATTATAAATTCATTCTCAAAATTACATTCAGTACCACCATGCACAAATTCTTCTTTCCTCTTTTTTCTTTAACATCCAATTACAAAATAACCCCCAGACTCAAAAACTCTATGTCAATGCATTACCACTTCCAAAAGAAGGGGGAAATAAACGTTTGTGTACATTTCGGTCAGGTTCAGCATTAATAATGATTCAAATGAGTGTCTTCTTCAGGGATCTCCATCCTATTTCTCAGCACGAATAACCACATTATGACGTTACCTTCCTTTGTTGTTAGGCATTATCAACTACACCCTGGCTTTGTTGGCAGTTCGCTACAATCTCTGCTTTTTTAGCCTCCAACATAGTATTTACTTCGCATCTTGATGCATCTGGGTGCACATTTTCCTCCACTTTACCGCCATTTTCATCATTAGCTTCAATTGTCACTTGGAGGAGTTCTAAAGGCATAGCTGCTGGATCTAACTCCCAACAACCATTCGGTGCATTATGAGCTTCTTCACCAGTTAGCTGGTAGTAAGGGACCTGATGTGAGAACCGAAACATTTCTTCTTTGATAATTCTTCTTACTTCTTTGGGATGCATCTGTAGACGGAACACTGTCTTGAAACCAGCAACCTTAATTAGAGTAGCAACACAAACACCTTGCTCCTCCTCAAAATCACACAGCACTTCAACCATCTCATATTTGTGTATCACTTCATTTGGAGTATGTTGGTTCCATTTTGAGGACCAATTTTTATAAAGTGCCCAAACTTCCCCCTTTCTCGGATATATCTGAATCACCCCTCGGGACCCTTTTATCCATCTTACCTTGTGTGAGAAAGCATTCAATGTTGTAGCAGTTTCCTGTCTGCCAGTTCTGAAATCCCCACAAGTCTTGGTAAAACCAGATCCTATCCAATCTAAAGGACTCAATTCACTGTTGCTTTTTGAGTTAAGCCAACTGATCCGCACCTTGAAGGGTGTCAATGAGATCACCTTCTGAATTCGAGCATAATAACGAGGCATCCCATCGTCATCATCATATGTAGCCCAAACTTGGTCCTCTCCAAAGCAGCTCTCAGTTCTGTCTGAATCAAAATTATGAAAATCAGGATCTGGAACGGTGATGGCCAAGGGTAAAGTGACCTCTTTAACCATGTCATCAACATAATTACCAGCTACAAACTTCCCATCCGTAACATCAGACTCATAGTATCTCATATCGTCTATGTCACCTATAGCACTTGTCTTCTGCTTCTTTATTTTGCCCTTCTCCTCATTTTTTTGTTTGTTTTTTGCGTTTCCCACAGTCATTGAGCTCCACTGCTTAAGTATCCTGCAAATTTCAGTCCTTGCTTTGTCCATCAGCATATTTTTCATTTCAGTATATGACAACTCTCTAACACTGTCAGGCTTATGCTGCATACCAGTGAAACGGAAGACATCAATTCCAGAATTTCCTTTTCTTGAGTCAGATATACTTCCCATAACAGGTACTCCATTTCCCAGGGTTTGATTAGCCATGAAGCCTCTTTGACCATTCAAACATTTATCTTCCAATTTTGTCTTTTTCCAAGGCATTTCTTCTGTAAGAGAAGCATTACCTGTCCCCCTCTGAAGATGACTCCTGTCCAAATCAGCAGAGGACTGTCCTTCCTCTCGCTCCCTTTTCACCTTCTCACTAGCTTGCTGAGTCGTTTTTGAAAACTGAGTGGAACCACACTGTGGTCCAAATGTGGTTCCAGCAATGCTTGACTTGGAGAAAGAAATCCCGTGGGAGTTTGTTTTATAACTATAACCTGGTGCACCGGGATAATTTCTTTCCGAATTAGATAAGTTACTACCAGCAGTGTGATGTTTTGGTTTCTGGCTTTGTTGGCGAGAAGAAAGGTTAGATGACTTGAGAGCATTTGGAGGTGGACCCTTTTCTAAGGCAATAAAAGCCTGATGACAATGAGGGCACAGAAGAGTGTTATTTAGATAAACCCGCAGGTACTCATAATGGGTCTTGCACCTATTGCAAATAGTCCAAAACGTATCAGATTTCTTAACTGGAGGAACTGAGGTGGAACCAGTCCAGGTGTTTTTTTGAGCCCTAGCATTTGATGTAGCACTGCTAGTGAAATTCTGATATCCATTTGCACTAGAAGGAGCTGTAGGTCCTCCTTTTTGGGGTTGAGATTTTTGATGAATTTCATTCGAATTTCTCTTCTGATTATATGCTAATCTCTTGGCTTTGTCTGATAACAAACTCCAGGCCTCTGAGACCAATTTGAATGCACCCTCTGCACCAAGAGACTTGTTTTTGTCAGGATGAAGGATTAGAACTAACTTTCTATATTGTTTTCTTATAGTATCATCATCATCCAAGGGGTTCACACCAAGTATTCCGTACCAATCTGCTTCCCCGCCAATCTTATTCTCAGCAGAGATGAACACGTCAATTGTAGTCAGCACTTGGATGAGACCCTCAAGTTCAGGATGTAGATTTTGAGCCTTCAATGCGAACTTCTTAGCAGCAGTATAGTTCTTTTCCATAAATTTCCTTTCAGCGATTTCCTTAGCCCTGAATGCTTCATCTTTATTACACTCCATAGTTTCCCTTGGAGTTTTAGCTACCACCAACCTAGTATATCAGAATCTATTACCTAGAGCTCTCATGCTCTATGGCAAAGGCATCTTCATTGAAAAATCTGAACTCCAACCAAAAAAAAAACACTCAGATCCTGTTAATTATTTAATGGCCAGAAATTTTCGTATCTTCATTTCAATTAAGGTCAAGATGCCATCCTGATGCATAAATTATAATATTGGATCACTAAACTAGCTATTATCACAGTATCATACTAGGTCAGGATCCAAGCATAGAGAATAAAACTGGAATCACTAAATTAAACAATTCATGAAAACACAGAACCCAGTTACATAGATTACCTATAACACAAAGAGTAAAAACAACCAAGCATAAATTCCAAAACGACAATCGGAACCTCAACTGTAACCCTAATCTAAATGAAACTGAGAGAGGTTTTCTTTGATTTGCAAGAATTAAGAAACCGAACGAAGAAATGATTTCAAGGGACAAGCTAATATCCAAAATTTGAAAATCACAACCTGAGTCTGAGATCTTACATATTTCAAAAGAAGAAGAAATGAACAGATGAAGAATGGAGAACGAACGACAAGAATGGTTCAGTCAACTGTCGAGATTTTGACTTAGTTAATGGCGCCAATGGAGCTTAGCCAACTGCAGTAACAGAGTATTCTCGACCGGCAGCGTTGTTGTCGGAGGAGAGAATGAAATTAGGGTATCTGCAAGCGAGATTAGATTGGGGTTTAGAGATGGGTCCGTTTTGATCTCATGAGGTAACCTCTTCAATTTGATCGTACCAAGTTTCTTAACTAGAGTTAATTTTTCACCCTTGTATTGGGTTGGCAATAATTTTTAAAGAAAATTTCTATTTGGCTCTAAGTTGTAAAAAAACAAAAACGTAATGACAATGTTACACTAATTTTTAAGAAAAAATATTACGTGATTGAATAAAATTGTTATTTAGTTTTCTTACAGTAAAAAAATTACTTATTAATACTTTTATTTATAAAAATATGCTAATCAATTTTTTTATTTATAAAAATATGTTTATTGGTATTTTTATTTATACAAAAATAAACCACAAAAAATTTTATTGATAAAAAATTTAAGTAATTATTGATGAATGTATTTTCTTCATTTAATACCTTATCAAACTAAACAAACTGTAAACATAACTAACGAGAATATTATAATCTTATACTCACACTTTATAATTGTAATAATTTTATTTTTTTAAATAAATTTAAATTATTAAATGTTTATTATTCCTACCATTTTTATAAGTAAATAAAATAAATGTTATATTCTCAAAATTAAGAAATAAATTACATATATTATATAAGTAAAATTATCGATGTAACCTTACATCCTAATTTTTATTATTGTCTTGAAAAAATAGATAAAATATTTATTTTATTTTTAATATTATTTTTATATTAATGTTATTATTTTTAAATAAAATTATTATTTATAATTCATGTGGCATTAATTTGTATTATGGTAATATATTTAACAAAAACAAATATATTTCCATTAGTTACATATGTCATAAAGTTATTGTGATAATTTTAAATTGTGTATATTCAATATTTTTTAATTAATAATAGTTTATTAACCATTTAAATATATATATATATATTTAAATTTATTTGTTATTAATCTTAGCTAAAGTTCAAATTATTTCTTGTTGTATTGTGTTTAGTTATTAGGAAAAGTAATTAAACTATCAATTTCATTTCATTTATTTAATTATAAAATAAAAAATAGTAATAAATACATCAAATAATTTATTAATCATTAATTATATATGAAATTAAGGATGTAGGATAATAAGTAAGAATGTACAATATCATCATGTTAAGAGTAATAGCATAATCTTTGTATTATTTTTTGTAATAGTTTAGTTCTTCTATTTTGAAAAAGTTATAGTATAATAAAAAAAATGATCAGTTTTTTTTTCTATTTTTATATTTGTTATTGAGATATCACCTTTATATATTATTTTTAACAATAAACAACAATGATTAAAAAATTAATAAAAAATTAAATAAAAATAAAAAGTTTTAAAATTTGATTATTTGTTTTTGTGTTTTTACTTTTTTAAAATAAAATATGAAACAATTATAAAAAATAATAAATGGACTAAAGTGTTCAAACTAACATAATTAAAGTATCATTCATATATTTATCTCATAAAATAATTACGAAACTACTTATTAACAAGAAATTATTATATTATAACGTATAAATTATTGTAAAATTTTATTTAAAAACTTAATTAATTAAGACACACAAATGGATACGAATAGTTTGATTCGTAAGCCTTTTCTTTGTTAGTTTTTATTTGGTTGTCAAGTTCATGTAAAATTAATCGTTGTTTTTGATAAATAAAAAAAGATAATGTTTTAGTTTGAATAGTAAGTTTTTCTAGTTTATTATTTATGGTTTATTTAGAAATATATAAATGCTTGAGTTTTTAAACAAACTCCACTCGATCCAACACAATGAGAATATCTTACACACTCTTGATAACTATGTTTTTGAAGATTTCCAAACCCCTAATCTCATTATTTAAGATAATGTTTTTTTTTTTATTTTTGGTTCCTCCATCGACACACTATATCATTATCAATTATAATGACGCATGAAATACAAGTTTAAAATAAGATACAATCGAGATTAAAAGAAGATATTAAAATGAAAATGTTGTACACATTACATTGTAGCTAATAATTCAACTTTGAAGACTAAATGTTTAGCTAATCTCTATGCATTGAATTTAATTAAGAGTTACCCTGCACTAACTTCTAATTGAAGAATTACTTGAATCTATTAATTGACTCCTTAATAAATTATTTCAATTATCCATGAAAATTATCAAGCATAATAATTAACGTAAATAGAAGTCCTCCATGTACAAACATATAAGGCATGATATCAATAAAGTTGCAGATTGAGTTGCTAGTAACTTTGAGATTCGATCAATAACACTTGATTGATCAATTTTTGATTTTATTATTAGAAGGTAGGGTTTAACTCATTATTATCTTTATTTGTCTTATATCTGTACATCTTCTTATCATCTACTAAAATTATTTAGGTACTAAGAAAAGAATAAAAAATCAAGTTAAATTATTGAAAAAAAAATATAAACTTTATAATCTTATATTAGTTTTCTCAAAAATAATTATTATTATATTAACATGTTATTTTTGTAAAATAATTATTTTTATACAAAATAATATAAATAAATATAATCACTACAATTAATTCCAATTCTTCTCCTTTTCAATTCCCTTCATTATTTTTTTCCCCCAATTTCTTTTAAATTTTACTATGATATAATAAACGTACCTTATATGACCCATTATTATTGGATAATAATCTAATGTAAATAAAATTTTATTATTGTAGTCAATTAATCTATCACTAATTTTAGAGATTACTACTACTGCGTCACTGAATATCAATTTTTGAGTGGCAAATATTATTTAATAATATTTTCGTGTGTATCATAAAACATTTTTAAATATGCTCTTTAGCTAAATTATTTTTAAAAAGTATTTTTAAATTTTTTTATTTGTGAAAAATATATTAGGTAATTAAAAAATTAACTTTTTATCATATTTTTTATTAAATATAATAAAATAACATATATTTTACACACATGTTTATATTTTTTAATAATTATATATGTAAAAAATTAGTATTTAATTAAAAATTACTCAAATATTTTTTAAAAAATATTTCTTTTAAAATTAAACAAAATTTTCAATAAATCTTAAATAGAGTTTTCATTTGCTAATATCTAAAGTTACACATTAGATAAAAAAAATTAATTTAAGTTTGATAAAGATTCGTTAAAAAAATTAACTTGTTTTTATTTAAAAATATTTCATTATATATATATATATTGAAAAATAAAATCATATATATCTCACGTATTTATTATATTATATTTAACTAAAAATTAAGTAAAAATTTAATTTTGTTATCATCTAATATTTTTTTACTAGCAAAGAGATTTAAAAATATATTTTTTAAATAATAAATTAAACAATCCAAAGGACTAAAGAAAGAGATATCCATATCCTTTTCTCTTAAGAGTATTACATTTACGTGATTTAAAAATTAAGTGTTTTATTTAAATTCTATAACACAAAAATGTTAATTACACACAAAATTTTACACATTATTGAACACATCATCACGGATTGTATATATGAATGATATGCACCTAGAAATTATAATTTAACAAGGACAAGTGATGTGTAAGTAGCAATATGTGCTATGTTATATTTACAGGGTGAGTAACCACCTAATTTTTACATTAGATAATTTATATTATTTAATTATTTAATATTATAAAAAATTATATTATTTTAATAATTTATTTATTAAAATATTATTATTTTTTATAAAAATTATTAAAATGTAATTAAAATATGGGGACTTAACAATGATAAAAATAAAATTTAATATCAAATTTTAAAAAAATTAATAATAATAAAATTCAAACAAGAAGTTATTCAAATATATATTTTTAATAAAAATTAATAATATTAAAAATGAATATTTTATAAATTATTTTTTATATGAATTGTGATCTTACCATTGTTAAAATTTCATATTTTAAACGTGTTTAATTACTTGACAAAAATAATAATATTTAATAAAAAATTATTAAAATAATATAATTTAGAGGTATTAATTGAGATGAAATGTTAATAAGATTTATGATACAATTTATTAATTTTTAAAACTCATCTCGTCTTGTCTCATTTAATTTTGAATAAAATGAGATAGTAATGAAATAATAATAATTAAGATATCTTATTTATCTCTAATAGGTTTGAATGAGATAAATTAATAATATAAAAATAATAAATGACTATTTATAAAGTTTAATAAAAAAATGATATAATATATGTTTAAAGTTACAATCTAAATGAGATGAGATACTAAATTAGATAAAAAAATAAATAAAATGAAACAATATTATACGATTAGCATATTAGATATACTAAATGAGATTTAAGATGAGATAAAATAAATCATTTTACACATCTAATATAATTTATCTTTAATTAACTTTTTTTATAACCTTAAAGAAACCAAATGATATTTTTTTAATTTAAGAGATAAAATAATATAAATAATACAATCCGTGCGTGACATCAGTTGGTTGGTTGAATATATTGCTCTCAAGTTAGTGACAAAGTGATCCAATTTTACCTATCTCGTCCTTTATCAACGTTCAAATGGTTATTCAAAAAATAAAAGTACTCTTCTTTAAACGGCCATTTGTGTTATTGGTAAATATACGTTTAAATTTATATATAATTTTATCAACATATTAATGTTATATAATGTGAGAAAATATCAAATCTAACACGTGTCAAAAATTAATTGATTCAATTGTTAAAAATGTGAGTAAATTAGAAAACTGATTAATGTTATATATTCTGAGAAGATATCAAATTCTAACATGTGTCAAAAATTAATTGATTTAATTCTTTAAAATGTGAGTAAATTATAAATGTGTGAGGATAAAATCTTGAACATTTAAATTAATTTTTTTTTACTTATTTTATTATTATTGTTTTTTTTTTTTTGGAATTGAGAACACAAAATCACAGACAACAAAAACTAGTATTCCAAATTTGTGATTCAGAATCATGCTCCATCGAGAAAAATACTTTATAGTTTATACGCAATTTGGATAATTCAAGTCACAGGTCTCAACATCAATTACATAATAATAAAGAGCACTTTTATTTATTTTAAAATTTGTGATATCATCTTAATTAATATGACGATACAATTTACATGACAAAATCGAGTCTGAATGGCATTACAACTTGAAACAAACAGTTTTATTCATTAAAAAAAGAAAAAAAGAAATAAACAGAGTTCTAACATAATCTATGCACAATGAAATGTAAAAATTAGAAACTCAATTCCATCTGCAAGGTGCTTATAGATTGAAAAAGAACCAATTGAGGTATTCACTTATCTGAAAAATTTGTTATTTAAGTAATTAATGTTAGATGTATACTGGCATTTGAAAAAGTGAAATTTTTAGATGTATAGATGTATAGACGTATACTGGTATTTAAAAGTGTGAAATTTTCTACTGAGTCAACACCATAGGTCATTTTTAGCATTAAGAACCAACCAAGGAAAACTTACTCTAAAAGTCAATTTGTTAGAGACATTTGAACACTTTAGCTTTTGCAAAAAACACACAAATCACTCAATTTTTTACTATTAAAAATTTACACTTTAATCAAAAATCGAAAGACTTATGTTTCTTATAAAAACTATGCAATATCATAAGAATGCCAAAAATTTGAACATAAAATTAGATTAACAGGACCTTCGTTTTTTTGGGTTGGGGAATGGGGAGTACTGGCTAACTTGTAAACATAAATAACCTCTATGCATTTGCTTTTGAAATCCTTTCCCCTCCCTCTTTATCCATGGAGTGGTTTAAAGCAGGGATACTAATCATAAGATAAAGAGAGTCTATTTACAACTTGTTATATAGCAACAAATTATGTGACAAAATGACAAATTAAGAAGAAAAAAAAGGGTCCGACTACCTTAATTAATAGATAATGCAAGAAATATTGTTTTATAACAACTTGTTGCGAATAAAAGTGCTCTAAGATACATTCCGGCCAAGGTACAGCTTGTACTTTCACTATCCCGCCTAACCCTATATAGTCATTGCCACAATGGGATTCGACTAGATCTAACAGGAATGTATGAACATATATAATTGTAAAACAGATAAGAAAAGTCTGAATAAGCCAGCCTGAAAAGAAAACCAACAAATAAATAAATCACCTCCTTTTAGTAGAAGCACAATGAACTACTTTTGCATGTGTAGATTACAGCAAACATTTGCCTTAAAAAGTGGGTCACTCGACACAAGCAACAAAAATACTTTAATCAAGCTGAGGACTTAGCTGGAAGTTCTTTTTCATGATGGAACTTAACGACTATGCATGTTATGTTGTCTGCACTTCCACGAGTAAAAGCTACTTCTCTCAACTTCCGTGCAGCTGCCTCAGGTTCTTCTTCAGTTCGCGCAAGTGAAACAGCATCCTGAAAATGGTTCATGAAAGCAATCAACAAAAGCTACCTTACCATCAAAATGCTCAATCAGCGAAAGGAAGATTTCTCATCTTAATGCCCTCACTCGTAGCAACATCTGGAGCCAATGCCAAGATACTATTTGTCAACAAAACTGTATCAAATCCCAGGTAGATAAGCATTCAAAAGGCTTATTTCTGCAGGTTTCCATGGCAGTCTACACCCGAATTTCTGTTTTTTTCTTTTTTGGTGGTAGGGATGTAAATTCGGACAGTCCGAACTGACCCAAGCTCGAAACTTCAGGTCCAACCTTGGATGGGGTATTGTCAAACCATAGGTAGGGCCAGGTTGAATTTTTCAAATTCAATGCAAACCCAAAGCCCAACCCTAAAACATTAGGGTAGATTCAAGTTTGACTTTTTTAACTTTGAATTAATTTAAGTTAGTGTTCGAGTGTAAATGCAAGAAAATGCAAGAAATCATAAAATAATAGCGTATAATATTCAAATGTATGTATATTTTATAAAATTTAAATTTAACTCGCATTTTGAACCAGATTCTGACCAAGATCGTAGTATAAATGTTTGGCGTTAAGCCTGACTCTAAAATAATTCAGGTAGGGTCGGACTTATTCGGACCTAAACATGCTTCAAGTGGGGTCAAGCCATGTCATTCGAATTTTGATCAAGGCAGGCTAAATTTACATCCCTAGTTGGTGGGTGGTTTTTTTTTAAAAGGGGAGGGGACTGGTTTGTAATGGGAAATCAGTATGAAATAATTCATCCAAAGGTCAAATAAATGTTGATGATCCTCTAACATATCTTCCTAAGACAATCTCAAGACTTTGCTACAATATCTATTTGTTGAATTAGTCTAAGAAACAAGTGACTCGCATCTAAATTCACAAGTCTTTTCCAATGGAAGAGAGACCAATCTCACCACTAAATTCAAAAGTTGCACAAGTGTGAACATGCAGGCTGGTTTCACACAGGTGAAGGTGAATAGGAGGCAAATAGAAAGATATAGAGCCTTAGCAGATTTACCTCGTTAGGCACCACATCCCACAGCCCATCACTGGCAACTACAAGCAATTCAAATTCTTCATCCAACTCTTGATCCTGAAGGAATATAGATTAAGAAAAACACATTTTAATAACTTGATACCATATAAGGAATAGCAGGACGATCTGTTCCAGGACTAAGTAACTGTCTAATTCTCCAAATAATCTTCATTTTTGTTCTATCTGTCTATAAATACTTAGGCCCATTAAAGATAACAGGAAAATGAACACAAATCAGAATGAATTAGAGAGAGAGACAAATTTCTTATAACTTCAACATAATATGGGGCTTAATGTCAGTATTAGTCAAACTTTGCATTAGCTGCACTTTGATAGCACTATTTTCAAAAAGTCTACTTAACTCATTCAATTATTTAAAATGTTACAATATAGGGGCAAAGTCAATGCTCATCAATGTAGAGATTAAATATTTATTCACATGTCACTCACATCTCTCAAGTGAAGGACATTTTTTAAACATTTGACTTAGTTGTTTTATAGATGTCGATACTGTACATATGCTCTGCATAAGCCATCATCTTTACCATTGCAAAACTGTAGGTCAAAGTTGGTCAAAACTGCACCAATTAGGAGCATTTGAAATACACTCAGATAGATATTCAATGTTCACACGGACAAACATTGAGTTTTGTCTTGATGCTGCAACATTTCAAATTATTTAAGGACACTATTTGGACATCCGGACCAGCCTGGTGCACAACTCATTCGAACTACTCAAGCAAAGTCACCAACCCGAGATGGAAGGTGAAACACCCCAAATGTCCTACTTGTAGACCAGCCAAAGCTCAGTATCAACCCAAGCTCAGTTTTAAGGAATTGAATCCCCTTTATGATTAACCACCAGCCCGAACTAGGATCGACCTCAATCTATGATATGTTGTACTTTATACCAATTATATCACTTTAACATGTAAATATATGTACACATTATGTAACTGACACCTATAACTATAATGTTTTATAAATAGATGCACCTCTTATGAGATCCACACATTCAGTCATTATCTTAACTTCTCTCTAAGTTCTCTCTTTAAAAGCAAGTTGAATCTTAACAGACACCATTTAAAAGTTGGGGGTAAAATAGATGATCATAGAACTAGAGGGTACCCGTGTTGAAATTAAGCCAAATGTGGAGACTCTTGCACTTTAAATAGATCTTCACATCAATCATAGAATACTGCATGGTAATTGCAGTCAACGAGTAATGTTTATTTCTTTAACAAAAGATTGTGGCAAAGGCCCCATGCGCTACACACAAGAATGAATTGTTATGCGGTCGGTAAATTATTTATGCAGATAAATTGAATGAATTTTGTAGCTGAGAATGGACTTGCCATATATTCAATTGCTGCCACCCAAGAAGATTATATTCCTTACACAATGAATAGACAAACATTACTTGTTAAGTGTACAAACGAGTCCCACATTGAAAAATTATAGGAAGCAAATTGGGTATATAATTAGAATAGACTACTCCTCCAAATGAGTTAACCTTTTGGATTAGAACCACAAACCCAACAAATAGTATTAGAGTTGGGACCCATTTGTATTGTGTGGACGTACACAAGGTGGATCCTCAAGGTAAAAGTGGACCATGAGACAGTGCATGTAAGACAAGTCCAAACAAATAATGAGTCCCTTTTTGGATCGCGATGAAAATTGTACAATATTGTTATAGACTCAATGAACTACCGAGGTATAATTAAGTTGGTGTGAGTTCTTTAGCCCTTTCTTACCACGTTGGTGCACTTGTTGGAGTATGGATGCCCAATTAAGGAGGATGCGGCTATATGATTGGTCCTTACTATAGTCATATGGTTTGAGTCTAAAGGAGTGATATGTTCTTGTTTGAAAGAAATTATTGGATGTGCAAATGAGTCTCACATTAAAAAATTATAGGGAGCAAACTAGATATTAAAATTGGGATAGACTACTACTCCTAATAGGTTAAGCTTTTGGATTGGAACACCAAGCCCAATATTACCCATAAACTCCAAAGGATAAGATGATTCAAACATCACCTGAATTTCCGGTTCTGCCACAACAAATTGTTTCAGCATGCGGTTACCAAAAGCTCTAGACATAGCCAACACACCTCCCACTCTCCAGGTACCTGATATCACAGCAAACATATTCAAATTCAGATATGGGGAATTATATCAATGGTGAAAAACTATATTGTAGTCACTATAAAATAACAAGTCCAGCACTCTAAAGCTCGCCTGAAATCATGATACAGTTATAAGATTCCTAATAAATTCTCTGTAACAGAGTACAGGTGAGCAAGAGTACCTCCCCAGATGAAAACACACTGAAAGACCTAAACAAGTTTTTATATTAAATTCAGATTTATAATAACAAATGTGCTTCCTCAAAACAAGCATCATTTGAAAAACTTACCTGCCCACATTACTACACCACCAGCAGTTTCAATCCTCTTCCTTTCATCGCTTCGATTAGGCTTATGATCCTCAGATAGAGGAATAGCTGCCCATGAGTATAAGGAAATACTTTTAGAAATTTTCACAATTCTGAATTTGAATTAAATAAACATTGGAGAGAGTAATGACTGCTTACAAACAATTTGATTTTTGTTTTTTTGTTTTTTGGATTAAAAAACATAAGCAAATATGCAAATAAGCACCATTTCTTTAAAGTAGGGGTGACAATTTCTGACACAACACGAATAAAAAATTTAGCCATAATTGGTCAATAGTCTTTTCATGTCCTTAAAGATCTTATTATTTCTTACTATTATAAATAGACAATACAAAAAAAAGAGTAAACTCTTTCACGTTAACAAGTGAACGCGACTTGATTAATGAGGAAACATGATACGAGCACAGCTATGTGCTAACATGACACAATTGCCACCCTTACTCTAATAGAGAAGTTCAACCTTAATGGAACTGATAGACAGACCTCTATTGGATATAGGAAAGTAGATGAGGAGAAACATTTACCAATGTGTTACAGGATATTTGTACCTAGTAAGTAAGAACCAAGCTCAATATTCTTAAGATTTTCATCTATATATATGCTCACCCTATGCCTTCAGCATATCCTAGTAGAAAGGATGTAATATTCCGCATTTCATCATGAATCAGCATTTATATATTACAAGTTGTAACCACATAATTATATATTACAAAAGGTAATGTTGTACCTTTGCCAGCCTTTGATATTACTGTACGTGAATCCCCAACATTGGCAACGTATAGATGTTTACCCACCAAGACTGCTGTTGAAGCAGTGGAACCATCATCACGGTAAGAATCTCTTTCAGAATTAAGAAAATCTGTATCAGTTTGCTTGTATGATTCACCTGCAATCTTAACCAAGTTACTGCCTAAAATCAAGGTTTGAAATATTGATATTGATTAAAATATGAAGACTTAATTTTATGGATATGTCGAGAATATTGTCATTATCCACAGAAACATTCGAAAAAATTCAAGAAAATTATAGACTAATAAAATTATGAAAACTTTAATACAACTTCAAAAATATCAAAACAAATTACTTATTTCTTAAATTAATTGTCTTATTCAATACATAAAAATATGAAAGCATTTCATATTTATTTTGACCAATAAATTAAAATTTCATTTAAACTAATAAATTTTATGGTTAATAAAATTACATATGTATATTTAATTGTAAATCTCTTATTAGTTAATATTATTTAGATACTTTCTATCCTAACCAATGGAAATTATTTGCCCTCTTTGATCCAAGTTCAGGAAAAGGAACATACTAAATACACATAGTATCAACGCTTAATAACTGTTAGCTAGACAAAATGACAGGTATCTGAGTATAGTAACGCACTAATAGCCATTTTGGTATCCATCATAAATTGTGGATGCTTCATGAGATTATCAAAAAGATGCTCCTTCAGGTACTCAGCAGCACGGGATCCACCATGACCTGTAAAATAAGCCATACAGTTTAGGAGAGAACGTAATACCCACTATGCAAATATGCTAGCTTCAGTCATTGGAAACCCCAATCCACAAAAAAGATGCCAAGTAAATTGGCTATTAAAGACAACTGTTGGATGCAATTTCATAGTACGACAAAGTGCACCACGATAATATATATCGAGAACATGATGACTCTTCATGTTTCACATTTCATAAACAAATCAGATCAAAATTTCAGCAGCAGAAAGCCTATATACCCTCTCTGTACCATTCATCTAATTCACTAATGTTACTACCAAAATATATTGAATCAACTACAAATTTCTATCTGGATGGAATGAATGTCTATGATTCAGTAAACCACATGTAGATCAACTCATCTATCCTACATGTCAACAAACTGAAAAGTTTACGAAAAAACACTCACCAATCATGTGCATATTAAATATCAGATCAAACACAAATGCCACTTTACATCCCTTAACACATATATTTATAATGGGGAAAACACACATGCACAAAAAACTATCTATTTGTCCTTTCTTGAAGGTAAACAATAATGAAAGATAATCTAACCATCAAATATTCCAAACAAGCATACTGTTTGACCATCAATGTTTGTTGTTTTAATATCATAAAAATCCTCCATGCTGGCTCTCTTTCCTCTGAAACTTGAATAACCCCAACTTAATTTTCCATCTTCGCTGTGGACAAGAAAAGAATTATATTGTCAATAGTACAAAGTAGTATAACAAATTAAAACATTCAGTACTCCATCAATTTTAAGATATTCAGTACAAATAAGAAAGGGAAAATTATCAGATTACAATACCAAACATTATGCCTCTATCGTACTTTTTATAGAGAAATTTATTTAAACAACTTTCTATCAAACAACTAAGTAAAAAGTCCATGATAAAACTGCAGTGAAACTGTTCTACTTCCGCCTACACCTTAGTCAAGACCAATTAACTTCTCATGAATCTCTATAACAAATGGAATTCTGGATTAATCAGAGGGACTAGTTATAACCTTTTCCATCCTCCACTGTCATCATCTCTCACTGGCAATGAAGCAGTAATGGGTCCTTGGTTAGTTGTTGCTCCAGTATCAACCATCATCCTTAAAGTCGTTCTATATTCACGATTCCACCAATTCGTTAAGCCAAGACCTGCATACAAGCCCCTTCCAGTATTTCTCAATGGCACTCTTGTTTTCGCAAATGATGCAACATGTGCAGCTTGAACTATGACACTCCTTAAGCAATTTTTGCATAGCATCTAAAGGAATTTAACTTGCCTTCAGCTATGGGTTTATCCTAAAGGACTGCTCAGCAAACACATGAAATTATTATAACAATAATAAAGCATCCAAAGACAATAATTAAACGTCCATTCATCTTTGCATATTATTATTAGGGAAAATGTTCATTAGAGCAAGTTTGAGCTTGCCACGGAAATATCCCTACTTGATGCCACAGGTAAGAACCAAAAAGTAAGGTTAAGACATCCTTATATGCCATCGAATTGAACAAAAACATATTTCATATGCTGTAATAAATGTCTAAAAGAACATCAAATTAAACAAATTTCTAAACTTCCCCTTGTACTAAGACTAATGAAACTACATAGTGAAATCCAGCTCGAACTCATTCTAAAGACGAAAATAAAATTTTCACTTCAATCCAGCAGAATTCAAAATTTTCACTTCCCCAGCTTTCTCACCAGGGTAACGGATAAAGAACAACAAAATTGATTTATTACGAGAAAAACAGACATGAAATATGTACAATCTGAGATGGATCGATAGTTAAGTTAGATCAGCTCGTTTTCAAACTCGAAAGGACAAAATAATAATTGAAATATGTCAGCTTCAAGATAAATCAAGGATAATGTTGCAATGAGTACAGATATCACGGAGGAATCTTCAGGTTAGAACTTCAAAAATAGTCCAATCGGATAGAATTGGGACAACAAAATTAAAAATCAAATTCAAGTACATCGTAGTCGACGATCCGAATCTGAGACAAAAGTTGTTCGAATCAGTTCCGTAAATACACCAATTCAGGAACATGGAAACACATGTATAATCAATCTCTTTAGAAAATTTGAGAATCGGAAAACCCTAGAGAGATAAAGGAAATACAATTGATTGCTTGAAGCTTTGGCACCGACGAGCGATAGCAACGTGTCACTTCAGTCATAGTGCATCTCTACTCTGAATCAGGGGGGGTTATCTGCTCCGTACAAGTTTAGCATACTACTTCCATCTCCTCAAACCAGGATTTGTCACGCTGTCCCTTTTATACTGCGACACTTCACAATTTAATTCTTTTGAAGATAAAATGGAAAATCGACTATATAGTAGGGTAGCAATTTTTCTTTAAAAGGGGGAAATTAACGTGAGAACTATCTTCTTAAAAGCAAGAAAATCATAACAAGAGAGAATCGTAATACAAGATAAAAATTAACCTTATAATTATTATTCTAATTTAAAATTATATATCTTATTTAAATAAATATAAATTTTTTATGATACTTTTATATGATTTAAATTTGTGACTTAAAAAAAATAATTAAATGAATGACAATTTAATTACATTTAAATACAAACTAGTCATAAATAATATATTATATATTTATATTTTATTCTTAAGTTATATTTTTATTCTATTTAAATATCAATAATTTTTCTTTTTTAAAAATTATTTAAACTATTTATTAAAATTCTAAAAATATAAAATCTTATAATCATTTTATAATTTATTATTATTTTAAATTAGTTTTTAATAAAATTTTAATTAAAAGATTATGTATTTATTGTTACATGTATTTTATTTTTGTACCTTTACATAAATATTACTTACTTTTTCATTATTATTTATTGGTTTAAAATTTTTTAATTATAAAATATTCATTATTGAATTATTTTTATAATAAAAATAAAATATTTAAAAATATTTAAAACATCATTTGAATCTTCATTCTTCATTTTTGAGTCTTATTCTCCGTTGGAATTCTTAATATATTTATACAAATATTTTAAGTGAAAATAAATGACAAATTATAACGGAGAGTGTTTATAGTCACGAATTATCCCACTTCGTTGACATTCCTATTATAAAATAAAAAAATTAAATAGGGATGTAAATTATATTTTAATTCAGATTAATTCGTAGTATAAATATTTAACTTTAAACTCAATTGTAAAATTATTTAACAAATATTAATTAAATATATTTAAAATAATAATATTATTATAACTATTTTTATTAATATCACAATAAAAAGATATAAATGATTTTTTAACTATAAGAAATTATCAATAATTAAATATTATTATGATAATAATAAATTAAATTACGATACTATCACTATCATATATTATAAAATAATATACTAACAAATGTATCATGTATTACAAACACAATATCATTCACAATAAATATTAAGTATTAATAAGTTCAAAATTTATTTGAAGTAACCCGTTAACTCAAAGAAGATACTAGTTGAATTAAATTATTATTGTATTATGTGATTCAATATATAATATATTTTTTTATAAAAATATAATATTTTTATAAAAAAATAAAGTTATAAAAAATACTTTTATTTTTAGAAAAAATATAAATAAATCAATTCATGAAGTGTTAATATAACTTATTTAAAAATAATATAAATTTCATGTAAATAAAATTTATCTAAAATAACTCAATAAATTAAACTTATTTTTCAATCAATCCTTTTATAAATTATACAAATTTATAAATTTGTACACTTAAAATAATTTCATCACATATCATAATATTAATAATTTGAGTAAAAATATGTATAAATTTATAACTAAAATACTTTTCTTCCACACAAACATCTTTAAAAAAACAACAAATTACCATATGTGTTTAAGCTCTGTAGTTTTATTTGTGATTTTGTTTTAAACTAATAATAAGGTAAAATAAAATTATAGGAAACTTGTATCCATTTTCGTTACTAATTTTCACTCTATATTTTTTCAAAAATATACTAATTATCGTGGGTCTTATTTGTTCACGTTGCAAGACTATATGACAATCAATGAAAAACATACACATTTGTAGGAAGAAGCCCCTTTAAATAGAACTATGTTTCCTCGCAATTAATATGAAAATTAAAAGTTTAATTTTGTTATTTTTAAAATCTTAACTTTTCTTTTAGAAAAAACTAAATAAATTTAAATTATGATTATATAATATCTATTTACAATTTAAGTTATATAATTTCTTACCAATTATATAAATAATCATTTATCATATATTTAGTTTTTTTTTATTATTACTTATCATTTAAACATATTATAGATAAAAAAATTATTAATAGTAAATTATATAAATCTCATTAATATTTCATCTTAATTCATACATTCAAATAGAAGACATGTGAGAGATGCATAATCCTTTTCCTTGTTAGTAAATGGATTTTATTCATTTTGGTATCACATAAAATTATAATATCATTAAATTTTAAATTTTTAAATTAATGGTTTTTTTTTGTACAATGGAAAAAATAGGTTTCAAGTTTTTTGTTTTACATGAATATTTTTTTGACAAAATAACAACAATAATATCTTTAAAATTTGTAACAATAATATAACATCTCTTATGTTCACATCATATATTTTTATTATTAAAAAAATTTGGTATATCAATTTATTTAAACGTCATTTAAATTAAATTACTATCATTTAGACTTGTTCAGTATTTACGTTCAATTGTATACAATGTAATGTCATTAGTTGTTATTTTTGTTATTATAAATTTAAAAGTATTTTTTTTTATAATTTCTCAATATTCAGTGTTTTATCAAAAAAATTTAAATATTGTGTCTTGAAAATATTAAATTAATTTAAATTCGTTAAATACAGATTTAATAATAGATGTTTTATTATATATAACTCAAAAGTTTCAATAAAATTATGTTAATTAAATTAATTTAAATATTTTATTAAATTATACATTAGAAGTATTTGATTTAATTTAATAATAATAATATTAAAGTATATATTTTATATTAAACTCTCTGTTTCTCAAAATTTTAATCTTCTTTTCTTTTCAACGACGGTAAAAAACTTAAGTGGTAAAAAACTTAAGTCTTCTTATCTCAACGTTAAAGTTCCCAAATTATATAACATATTTTAATTAGAAAAAATATTATATATACTTTTTTCATCCTATTAAATTTTAATATAAAATTGATTGGTTTAATTTAATATATAGATTATTGTTATATTATTTTTATCGTTTTTATATCATATTTATTATTAATTTTAAAAATTGTTTAAAGTATCTTTATGTTTTTAATACATTTTTTACATTAATTAAAATTAATTTTAAATTTTTTAAAATTAATAATGAATATATTATAAAAACAACAAAAGAGGTGTGACACATTCTACAAATATTTCGTAAATAAAACAGTTGCAATGCACCCTGTCTCATGTCCTCATCTCAATCATTTTATTAAATTTTTTTCTCTTTTTTAAAAAATGAATAAATTTAATATATTGAATGTAAAAGGTGACTATACCATCATTATATGAAAGATTTTCTCACAAAATAGGAAAAAAATTAGAAATATCACCAAAGTTAAGTAATCTTCAGGAAGTTTTTCTAGAGAAATGATAATAAGTAAAAAATAAATTTGAAAAAATTCAAAAAACAAAGTTAAATCTTAAAGAAAAAGATGAATTTAAAGAGTCGTCATTTTTATTAAGAAAATTATTCCCTACAAAAAATATAATTTATTATGGCATAAGTAATAAAAAAATGAATATTAAAATTACAGATGTAAAATAGAGATATAATATACCATTAATTGATGAAGAAACTATATTAAACAAGTTATCAAAATTTTATCATAAACATAAAGAAAAAAATTGGATACATTCATTTAAGTGGAATTCAAATATTAATAAAAGCTCATTTTAGAAAAGGAATAAATACACCGATAAAAATAACGTTATTAGATAACAGAATAATAAATAGAAATGATGCATGATAATCTAGGATACCAAAAGCTAAAAATTACAACATACTCTAAATTTGTTATAAATATACATGATAAAAATCTAAATCAAGTATTACGTCTATCTTATGAATTTAAAAGAGGAGATTTAATGAAAGAAAAAAATCATCAATTTTCAATATATCATCTAGTGTCATATTCTTTAACAAATAGTCATAATAGTTTAATATGTGGACAAAATGAATTTATATAAATAGATAAAACTTTTAATGAACTTGGACAAATAATAAAACCAAAAATACTAGCAGACTTTGAAATACCAGAAAAATGGAAATTAGATATCAAAGAAAAACTCTTAATAACATGAAAAAATAATAATGTTATTAAAGCTAATAGCATACCAAGATTTATTTTTATAGACCATGAAGGAGAAATTTCTAACTAAGAAGAAGTTAAAAAACTAGAAAATGAAGTTAAAATAATGAAGACATTAGTTCATGATTGTATATTAGGGAAAAATCATGTTTAGAGATAAAATAAAAAATATGCATTTAAAAATAAATGGAAGCATAGTAGGTGTAACAAAAAATCAAGTAACATTATTTGAAACTGTACAAATATTAACAGAGGAAATGGATTTAGTCTAATAATCAAACACAAAATATTTACAGAAAATAATAGATATACAAAAAGAATTACTAAAGAAAATAAATGAATGTTGTTATAATAAACTATAACAAGATATACACAAGGAATTTTCAAAACTAAGAAAATATATATACAACATACATAGGGATAATGAAATAATAGGTTATAAATATGATCCTTTAGAAGAATTAAAAGAAGAACCACCAAAGAGATCAAATTCTTTGATTCCTAAAAATGAGAAAAGGAAAAATGAGGAACAATCTAAGAATAAAGAGATAATTCTAATTTAATGGAATATAGAAAATAATTAGAAAGAAAATTCATGGACCCTGAAAATAAAGATATAGAAACATTCGTCAAATTATTGACATTAACCAATAAAGAAATAGAAGAACATTATAATGAAAAAAATTATACTAACAAAGAAGAAGATGATATGGTAATAATCAATGAAACTGATTCTGAACTAAAAAATATGACCTCAAAAGGTTATATGAAACCAATTTCATTACCAGTCCTTTACCAAGAAGGAACATGTGACCCACATAAGCGGGAAAGAAATAGGCAAAGATCATAACAACTTGATACTACGTATAGAAGAAGACAACCACCTAAAATAGAGGAAGGATTGCATTAGGGAAATAGAGGTAGTATTCCACCAGAGTTCAAACTCCATGATAATTATAAATTTGAACTTCTATATTTAGATTGTATAAGAGATAGGGAAAAAGTCCTAGATGAATGGTCTACTGGGATGAGTGTACTTATACAAACTTCTCAAACTACCCAAAGAAATCCTTCAACTTGTAAAGTGCTTATAGCACATAAAATGACAAGAAATGTAAAAGTTTGGTTTTCAAACTTAATAGATCAACAACATTTATCAATGCAAGGAAATGCTTACACAGGGAGAGAATACTTGGATATAATAATAAATAAAATATACAAATAATTTATTGTAAAAGATAAAGGAAGGACTATCACTGAATCCAGTGAAAAAGAAATCAATGAAGCTAAATGACATTTAACAAATATGAAAATTTGTAACATGTGTTACATAGATTCTTTTATTTGTGAATATGAAATGTATTAGCATAAATTACCACCCTCTATAAAAACAACTTATAAAGAAATATGTTTTCAAAAGTTATCTGGAACACTATATAAAACCTTAACAGAAAATTAGGAACAAAGGAATAAAAAACTATATCAGATACTCTAGGAGGAAGAATAAAAAGTCTTAAAGATTGGATCATTATTAAATACCAAGAAAGAAAAAAATATAAACAAATAAGAGGAAATGATAAAATTTGTTGTGATACAAGAGATTTTAGAATACCAGTGAAATATAGATGTAATATAAAATCTTATAAACAAAAATATAAAAAGATTTAAAAAAAATGTTGGATTTGTAATGAGGAATGACATTATGCTAATGAATGTCCAAGCATACTTCAACATAAAAAAAGGATTTAAAAAGGATTTTCCACAAAAAAAACAAAAATCTTAGAAGAAGCTTTCAAAATAGAATTAGAACCAATCGAGGAATCTGATATAGATGATACTTACATTATCTATATATTGGAAGAAACTGAAGAAGAAATAACTTACTCAGAATATGAACACTCAAATTATGAATATTCTTCATCAGAAAATGAATGATTTGTATAGTATTACAAATCTAAATAGTACTTATATTAAAGTAGGATTAAAATTCAAAAGCAGGTCTCACAACCTTAGAAGGAGATACCATATATGTTTTTAAAGTAAGAAATTTTTTAACTGTCTCAAACCTAACTTTTATGTAACAAAATAAAAAGCGAAAATGTGATGAGATAGAAGACCAATAAAAACCTTATTTAGAAAATATTTTATTAGATATAGAAGAAAAACAAAACTATTTTCTCAATGAGATACAGGAAAACAAAGCCATAACATGCATTAGAAGACTATTAAAAACAGTTAGTTTAGAAAATTCTTTGGATCCAAAAATAAATAAATCTAAAACAATAGTCAATATAAAATTAAGAGATCCTAACAAGATCATAAGAATAAAACCAATGATTTATACTCCAGAAGACAGGATTGAATTTGGAAAACAAATTCAAGAACTTTTGGAATTAAAAGTCATAATACCAAGTAATTCACCTCACTCTAGTCCAACATTCTTAGTTGAAAAAGAAGTTGAGAAAAAAAGAGAATGATAATAAATTTTAAAGTATTAAATAAAGAAACCATTGATGGTAGATACTTCATTCCGAAAAAGGAAGAACTACTATCATTAATAAAAGGAAAGAAATACTTCTCGAGTTTTGATTGCATAAGTAGATTTTGACAAATAAGATTGGATGAAGAATTCCAAAAATTAACAACATTTATTTGCCCCTAAGGACAATTCCAATGGACAGTTATACCATTTGGATTAAAAAAAAGCTCCAAGTATTTTTGAAAGATATATAGATAACATTTTTAAGAAATTACAAGATATTTGTTGTGTTTACATAAATGATATTTTAGTTTTCAGTAATGAATTAAATAAACATTATTTGGATATTATCAACATTCTACAAGAATATAGAAAAAAGGCATTATACTCTCTCAAAAGAAAGCATTACTTGCTCAACAAAAAAAATTAAATACTTAGGGTTGGAAATTGAAGATGGAAAACATAATCTACAATCTCATATACTAAATAATATTCAAGGTTTTCCTAGTGAATTAAAAGATAAAAACCAATTACAAAGATTTTTAGGATGTTTAACATATGCAGAAGCCTATATTAAGAAACTTGCAGAAATGAGAAAACCATTACAAGCAAAATTGAAAAAAAAAATCATATTTGGAAATGGACAGAAGAAGATACTCTATATATGGATAGAGTAAAAGCAAAGGTAAAATTTTTACCAACTTTATACATCTAGGACCAGATGATAAGATGATAATTGAAATAGATGCTTCACAAGAATATTGGGGAGTAGTTCTTAAAGCAAGAGTAGATGATAAAGATGAATATATTTGTAGATATACATCAGGATCTTTCTAAGGTCCAGAATTAAATTATCATAGTAATAAAAAATAAGTTTTAGTTGTTAAAAAAAGTTATTAAGAAATTTGCAATATATGTTATAAGCTCCAGATTCATTATTAGAATAGATAACAAGAATTTTGGTTATTTCTTAAGAACTAATATTGCAGGTGATTACAAACAAGGAAAACTAGTTAGATGGCAACAATGGTTCAACCATTACAATTTTGATGTTGAACATCTTCCAAGACATAAAAATATCTTAGTTGATGCTTTTACTAGAAAATTAACACCTCTAACTATTTTTATGCTTTCAGAAATGGAACATTTTTATATCAAAATCAAGATAAAATAAAAGGAGATAAAAATCCTACAGGAACAACTCGAGTTGCTATATCTCGAGAAATCTCTCATGGAGACAGGAAAGAAACAAGAATAACTTAATTGTTCAAAACAATCTCTAGAGACCAGAAGCTCAAACGAGGAATCTATATTAAAAAAGGAAGAACCTAACAATTCACAAAAAACTTCTGAAACCACAAAGCTCAATTGGGCAGATGAGGTAGAAAAAAAAGAATAAAAAAAATATATGATTTATAATGGTCCAAAACCAAGAATTTATAACAACTGGACAAAAGCTAGCAAATTTATTCTAAGAATTAGTGGAGTAACTCATAGAGCTTTTACCAACAGAATAAAAGCTTAAGGTAGTTATGCCAACTACAAAACACTAAAACTAATACCTCCAAAGGAGATAGTAAAGAATTATTCTGCAGCACTAAAACAACAACCAACAGCTCTAAACAGATTGAAAAATCTTGGAAAGATAGCAAGGCCTCTAGTGTTATTTAGAGAAACATCTCCACCAGAGACATCAAAAATAGTAAAACATTTAGTACTATTTAAGGAGACATCTCCTAGAACTACTCCAATCATTGAAGATGAAAAATATCACTATAGAAACCTCAACAAACTACAATTGTTGAGTCTCTATAATTTGGCCAAAAAATCTACCCAAGAACATATTGAAGACATTAAATTATATACTATAGACAAGGAATTCCTTATAGGAAGTAAATTCAATATATTGGAAGGAATTGATCCAATATTTATGTATAAAGAATTTCATGCAGGACTAATAGAAAATATATATCCAGGAATTAATTTAAGTGAGTTAAATTATTTCTCAGAAAATTTTAAAAGAGCAATTAAGAATTTTAGAAGAAAAATTAAAGCAGGTGATAAACCTGTTTATCTTAGATTTTTCAATTCATTATGGACTGGAATGAGTAAGAAAGTATTAGTCCTTACCATTTCATCAAGATAGGGATTGCAACACAAACAGAGAGTTCCCAAACCAAGGGCACTTAAAGAAAATGAATTCAACATAGAAGAACTTTGTGTATTAAGAGGTCAAATATTAAACTAAATTTACTATGAATTCATGAAGATTGACAATTCTAATGAGATTAAAGTAAATTATTCAACTAGTAAAGTCATCATCATTTCCCACAGTAGCATGACTTTGTTAAAAAAAGATGGTGAAAAAATCACCAAATATGAAACCAATTTTAATTGTAATAACCTAAAAATTGGTCAAGAAATAAGGAACGTATTCTGCTTCTATGTCAGAAAAGCCACCAAAGACCATAGATGCATTCTCTACATTAAAGATCGAGAAGATGAAGATGCATCATCATCAATGTTATTAAAGGAACTGTCGGTAGAAAATGACAAAGAAAAATAAGAAAAGAAATTATCGACAGAAGACTACAAAAGAAATAAAGATGTAGACCTCACATCTTAGTCGGTAACATGTGCCAAAGAAAAAAGTAATAACTATCCTTTAAAATAGAAAAAACAGATGAATTATTAGAATAAGAATAAAATAATAATTTTAGTCTTGTAAATGAGGATTCCTTGTTCTATAAAAGTAACCCTTAATATCATTTAAAAACACACGAGTTATTTTTTTATTATGCGAACCAAAAGTGACATTTAAACTTGTTTTTAAAAATATAAGAGCCTTCTTTATAGTATAAATTATCTAACAATTAATTATTAACTAATTAATAGTTTTATTTTTTAACTTATAATAAATTATTATATTAATTATGATAATAAACATTTTCATTAGTTCTTCAATTGATGTATTAACGTCACGTTTATCATTGATTATTAAATTATTGTTATAGTTTTTATTATACTTTTAACTCTATATTGTATTTAGTATTTTTTTCTAATTTTGTATCATATAATTAATTTTAATTTATTATATATAATAAAAAAATTAAAAAAAATTATTAATAATAAGATTATATAATTAGAGAAAAATATAAATTAAAATAATATTTTTAATTTTTTATCTTTTATTAAAAAAATAACTTGTGAACGATGTGGAATGAAATTTGATGCGATATCGTAAATCGTGCAATATTTAATGCAATATTTGGTGTGTTTTTAGAGCAGTTTATAGTATAATGATCTTAAATTCTTTATCTTAGATTTTTAATTTAATTACACGTTAGTTTAATTATTAGGATAGGTACACTTAGTGATTTTTGTCCTATAGTTTCATCGTATATAACCTTTGGAGATGATCTTAAACTCTAAACTTAGTTATTATTATTTTTATCTTTAAAACAAATGTGTCTTCAATGTTAACGTTGACGAAAAGAATTTGCTTCATTGAAAGATAAGATTATATTAATCTATAATATTAATAATAATTTTTATAAACATCATATTCATTGTTTGAGCATTTTCGCATAACTCATCAGTAATATAGCAAATAATAGGATAAAGAAACATTCAATTTTTATGATTATGAAACAAAAATAGAGAGAAGAGAGGGAAAATAATTTCACCTTTTTAAATATATGTTTTAAAAAATAGATCATTTTAATATAAATATAAAATTATATGATTAATCAATATATCTTAATATTTATAAAATTAATATTTTAATTGAATAAAGTTATAAAATTAAATAGAACTAAAATATTTATTATGTGGATTCATTATTTGAAAACTATACGGTATAAAAAGCTATAAGCATTTGAGGTACCTTAGTTTTTAAAAATGTACCTTTAATTTCTAACCTTTTAAAATGTAACTTTTAGATTTGCATATGTAATTAAATTATAATAATTTGTCTTCAATAAATTTATATTTATCCTTAAAAAATAAGAAATGTATAATTTTCATTTTAAAAAAAATTAAGAACAAAATTTTTCCGCAATTAATGATACGAACAAAGGATTATTTCCCTAACTTGCAGCCGAGCGTATCCGTCAAACAAGCATGTCATTTTAATTTGCAATAACACTAGAGATAATTGTGGAGCAGAGTAAAAAGTATTAGGAGCTTAAAATCTAATGTAAAATCTTAAGTAAAGTGTGTGACCTCTTGTAATTTTTTGAATAAAATTACTTATAATTTTAAAATAATAATAATAATTATTAAATAATTTAATTAAAATTCATATTTTTATCAATCACATAATAAATTATTAATTTCTAAAATACTAATAATTATCTAAATTAAATTTTTTTTATAGAAAGTTATTTATGTTAAGTGACATAAAAAATTATTTTTCTCAACTAATTATCTTAATTCTTATTGTTCTATTAAATAAGTAATATAAATAAAATAATGAATTACTAGTAATTAAAATATTGAAACTTACCTAGATTAAAATTACTTATTTTTTTATATAATAATAATTATCCTAAATAACATAAAAAAATATTAATGAATTATTTATCTTAAGTCTTTTTTATATCAATTAAATAATAAATTATTAATAGTTAAAATATTGACAATTATTTATATTAAAATTATTTATCTTTTTACAAGATTATTTATCTTAATTAATATAAACAATATCATTTTATTCGACTTAGGTCTTATTTATTATCAATTAATTAATATAAATTAAGTAATAAATTATTAGTACTTAAAATATTTACAATCTTCTATATTATAAATATTTATCTTTTTTATACAATGTTGTTTATGTTAAGTAACATATAAATTTATCATTTTTTTCATTTAACTATCTTAAAATTTTAATGTTTTTTATCAATTAAGTAATAAATTATTAGTAGTTAAATATTAACAATTATCTAAATTATTTTTTTTACAATATTATTTATCTTAAATAACATAAATAATTGTCATTTTTTTTGGTTAATTATCTTAATACTTATTCTTTATTAATCAAATAATTTAAATTAAATAATAAGTTATTTTTTAGCTAAAATATTAACAATTTTGTAGATTATACTTTTTTATGTAATGCTATTTATCTTAAATAACATAAAAAAATTCTTGATTTATTATCTCAAGTCTTACTTTTTTTACCCGAGTGTATAAATGACATAATTATTCAACTAATAAAAAATATATTAAATTTTTTACAACGTTAAAAAATAAATATTCATTTATATTGTAAGAAAAATAATTTTTTTTTTTTTGATTTGTGGATTAAAAATGAAGATCCATGTACGAAGAATTCACATCATACACTTAAATCTTTTTATATAAATTAAGACATGCATGTAAAATATATGAGCTTGAATAGTATATTAAAAAAGAAAAAAGAATCTCATATCTTAGTTGTAAAAACTAAGATCTCTTTTATAATTAAGGACTACAATCCTGGTTTTTTTCATGCTTATATATACTTGTTTTTAATTTTTAATTATATATTTTACATCCAATATATGTGATGATTTGAAGTTATTAATAAAAAATAATATTATAATCCTTAGATTAAAAATGTATGACATATTATAAGTAGAAATAAGATAAATATATGATTATGTTTCTATGCTCCATAGCTACTGATCGCCACACAAATTATGTGTGCAATGAATACGCAAACATATGTATCGTAACAAGTAATATAATTATAAGTAAATATCGTTCCCATGGAAATTATTTTATTAGAAATTAATTTTTTTAGTGTTTTTATATTTTAAGAAACTAAAATTAAAATAACTAAAAGTAAATAGCAATAATTAATTAAATCATATTTTATAACTAAAAATATATATGAGAAAATATCTAGTAATACTTAATCTCCTAATTTTCTAAATATGCAAATCGTTAAAATTTCCCCAATATAATATCAATTAATTACATGATCAATCGAATCTAACCTAATATTTATTCCTTTATCAAGTAAATTACACATCATATAATAATTAATTTAATCACACTCTTATGTCAATTAAATTGCATATTACTTATTAAGTTCATCAATTATGGATCACATACATAAGAATCATATATCTCTGCCTAGAAACTCTTCATGTTATTTAATCAAGACAAACAATTAAATAATTCTCTAAAATCTATTTAATTATCTTTATAGATAAATTGTTGTCAAACAATTAATAGCAAAAAAGTTAGATTAAATAATATAATTAAATTATAATTATAATTGGGGTAAAATTTTAGATTATCACATTGTGAAAATTGGGTTCATAAGATCCCTAGATTAATAAATTAATTACACATAATTGTGTTCATGAATTGTAGAATTAATCTTCTCTTGAATATCCACCAAAATTGTGTCGTTTTTTGAATTTTTCTATATTTTTAGCTCTAAAAACTGACCAAAATTATGCTAATGAAGCCTAATTAGGGTTTATGGAGTGATTAGGGGCTTAAATAAATCTTAGGTGTAATCTAGACCATCTGATCAGCTTCAGATCAAGGGTTACGATCAAACCAAGCAAAACTGACAGTTTCAGCCAATCACAACGCTACACGTGGCATTAGAAAATTCATTAGGCAAATCAGGGAATAATGCGTGGAAGGGGAGATCGGTCAGAGTCAACGCTCGATGAGTTAGCAACACGTGGCATGATATGATTCCCGAGAACAAATGGCGTGCCACACAGGTGGAACGTGTAGAGCAATATCGTGGTGACACATGGCATGTGTTTCTTTTCCTCACACGCGGCGCTACATGATTTGCTCTCCGTGCTTGCATAGCGTCAGGGTGGCTTGCCCAGTCAACTCATCTGCTTGCTAGGCATGCCACGTGGAAACTTTTGATTGGTCATAAGTTAAAAATTCCAAAAATTATATTTTCACCCATTTTCACTAAAAAGTTTATATTTTAATTTTTTTTGCCATAACAATACTATTTATAAAATAAAATAAATAAATATTAAGAAAAAAATGCGCTAATGACTCTATTTTTATAGAGTCATCAACTACTTCCAAATTTATTAATGAGAATAATGAATGATAAAGTATTTTCATTTTTAGCCTCTCATTATTTTTTAATACATGGGTAGACTTTTTTTTTACATAAGTTCATAAAGATAATATTTGTTAATGCTCTTGTAATTATAGCAATTGATGACCATCAAAATACCAAAAAAACCACAATATTCTTTCATGATAAGTTTTGTACCTTGAATATGTTTTCAAATAAATTTATTTTTTAATACATGTGCAAATTAATTAGAGAGTAAAAAATAAAAGTATTTGTTTAGATTGATCCGATTTACAGAAAGAGAAACTAAAGAGAAATTTGAGAATTGTGTGATTCTCTTATAAGACCCATATATATATAAAGTATTACATGTATCGATTATATAAAGTATATGCATTACAGCATGTCAGAGGGGCATAAAATTAAAAGAAAATACATTTACAACTTAAGCTCGACCACCCCATGGCTCAGATTGGTGGTCAACCTTCCAAAGTTTGCATACATAGGTGGGTCTCTCCTACGAGTTTGGTTGTGGGAACGAGCATAAGTAGGTCATCTCTGATGGCTTGGGCTATTAGTTGGATTGAGCTTAGGGTCAATCTATATGTCCAAACATTTAGTCCTCATACTCTTTTGGCAAGATTTTTCAATAGGGGTGGAAGAGTAGCAACTAGGCAACGAATTTGGAATGTTCGACTGCCATAAAAAATGCTTGTCAGTTGATTGGAGAGAGAAATATACATATCTATATAAGGATGAGCCGGGGCATCTCCTTATTTCGTCATTTCCTACATATCAGACAAAAATTCATAAAAGAAAATGCTTTGTCATCTCAGTTCGAGTCATATAAATTTTCAATTTGATGGTAAGAAATGAGCGCGTCACCTAACTTACTTGCTCTAGTTTTAGGAAAAAAATTCCTAATCTAATAATTTTATATTTTCTTTTCAGGTCGGTTTAAAGAATCATTACCCTTTTATTTCAAACTCGATTCTAGGTAATTTTTACTTCTAATGCCTTACATTTTTATGTTTTGTGATATTTTGTAGATAAAGACCATGCATAGATAAAACACCTCAATCTCGATCTCTTGGGAGAACCCATAATATCCCACTTTCTTAGGCTTGCTAGAAAGTGACGACACTGGCTCCTCTAGTGAGATAAACACTTTGAATGAAAGGGAGTTATCCCAACCTCAACCATCTACATTCACCTCTTACCCATAGACTGCACATATGATTAGGTTGAATGTGCCTCAGGCTCGAATATATTTCCTAAGGTTATGAAGGAATAAGGTGAGGAATAAATGGACTAGTGAGCCTATGGGTCGCACCAAAGGTTGGGCAGACAAGGTTAAGACCGGTAGGTTGTCACCTCAAGATGAGAAGAGAATAAGGATGACATATTACATTCTCTCCTTGGTTCAAATAATGATTCCTTTGTCCGGAGCTCATGACATCGACCTCATTCCAGTTGGGTGGACAATCTTCCATAAGGCCTTATGGTTAGGGGTCATATTTCCTCTATACTTCTTTATAAGGAACTTTTTGGCTATGACTCAACTCGTTCTAGGCTAGTTGATGCCTAATAGGTAGAGGTACCTACTTTGCCTCATATTGAGATGTAGAGAGCTCGGGGTCGAGCTAGAGATGCTCGAGTTCAATGAGACATATGTATTGAAGTAGAAACCTATATACGCAATGATGGTTTATATGTTAGTGAAACAATATTGAGGGATAAATGTGATCCTTCTTGATAATGAGAAAAAAATGAAAAAAAGAGTATTTTTCTATGTCTTTAGTCGGTGTGAAACTATGGAGTCAACAATGCTAGGCTAATAAGAAGAAACTTGGATGACACTAAGGTCATGATAAGGAATATGGGCTCCTATATTATAACCTTGAATCATAAGGCAAAACATTGATTGGTTTATATCTAGAACTCTCTAGTCCAAGAAGACTTCGTAAAGGTAATTATTAAACACCCTACGCTTTGTTGCGTGTAGTTTGATGAGGTGAGAATTAGTGGAGGCCCATCATAGGATAGTTTGTAAACCCTGGGTATCTTCTAAGCATTAGACCCCTCCCATAGACTATGGGGGAAGGTTTGTAGTGATCTCTAACGTTGGTGAACTAGCCATGAGACTTAACATACTTTTTTTTGCTCAATCCCTTAAAACTAACACCATTTTCCCTTGTCTTTACAGATACCATGGAGTTCAATTCTGATGATCTGTTTGCGCAGATTAAGAGTAAGGTCGCTACTCAGAGGGAGAGCTCCCAAAAATCTACACCTCTCTTACAAGGTATGAGCTCTTCAAAGAGGAAAAAAAGAAGGAAGTCATCTGGGTATGAGGCCCTTCCAATATCGTCTAAAAGGAAAATAAATATGACCATTGATGAGCCCATGCTCAGGCCAATGCCTTTGAATGTCATCGAGCCCTCACTAACATCCTTGGATCGACACACCTCACCATCCCTAGTTTAGGTCCATAAGCACCTACTCCTCCTATAAGGGATTTGAGGAAGAGGAAGGGTGTTATTGACGATCTCACCACAAACATTGATGGAGTAGATCTATATTAGGGCATGACACTATAAAAGTTGGATCACCATGTGTATCAACTTCCCTTCATGGAACACAAAAGGCAACTCAATGCCATATGCGAGGATGTGGGCTTTGAGGTCCTGATCAATCACATTTTGTACCATATGTGTCAGTCTAACCTCTCTTTTTTAACCTCACATCGTTTGGCTTGTTTTCTATTGTAGCTCTTTAATGGACTAAGCAGGGCTCAAGTTGTAGAGAGTTTAAAGCATGAGTTCATGCTAGAAAAAGAGATTTATACATAGTGCTATTAGAAAAGGCTAACAAGTGGAAGTGCAAGACCGTCGATAAGGAAAAGAAGTTATCCAAATCCAAAGATGAGATGAGTAATAACTTGAGGTACTTCATGGAGCTCGAGGAGGCCCAGAGAAAGGTCTAGAAATCCTACAGTCGCAAGTGAGCCGAAATAGAAGAAAATGAAAAGCGCGAGCTTAATGCAATGACCAAACAACTCTCCTTAAGCGCTAAGATAGGATATGGGTTGGCCATGGACTCCTTCAAGAAAAAGGCCAAGAAGAGGGACCTGAGGGAGTACTACTAGATATCACAGTCACTCCCTAGTATTCGCCCACTCAAACTAAAGACAAGGGCAAAGAGGAGAGTTCAGACTCTGGTGAGAGTAATGATGAACCTGAGGTAGTAGATGAAAGAGGTGAGACTGGGGACCTTTGATATTAGCATTGGCTCGAGCCTCCTAATCAAGTATACTTGGAGCCTTTTATGTTCTTCCATATGATGTGTCTTCCAACCCACTACCACTCCTAATTATGAGGTTGCGGGCTTACCTTTGTAACCTTATATTATTAATGAGAATTAGTTGGCTTTGAGAAAAACCTATATTGCATATATAACTGTGTATTTATATCATATACAATATTTATTTATGATGTTAACCTACCTCCTTGTCTTTGGAACATGTGCCATTAAGCTTTCCTTAATATCATCCCCTATAAAAGGGGGTTAAGGACACTTGTAAAATTCAAACATCTTATTTTGTTCAAAATAGTTGCCAATTTTTTCCTTATCTTTCTTATTCGAAACTTATAGATTCTAACTGGGCAAATATACATTCAATTCGAACTTTAAATTCGAAGAACGATAGGCTCAAAACTAAGGCAAGGAAATTAAAAATCAAGTTGTCTAGACTTGAGGATAAACTCTCCCTTTATGAAGAGACCAAGTGTGAGCTTGCCATTGTAAGGAGCAGTTATCCTAAACTCTAGCTCAAGAGAGAAGAACCATGACTAAAATGGCCACCCTTGTGGACAGGAAGTCCCGTTGGGCAAACTTCTACATGAAGCGATCTGATGGGGTCTTCCTTAAGGTGATGGGTGTTGTTGAAGAATTAGAATGTTCCATGCTCACATCGAGTTTAACCCCCACTAAAATAATGGCTAGTGCTCACAAGAAAATTATCAAAATTCAGGTTGAGTTATTTCCCTTAGTAGAGGAGACAGATTACCCGGACACTAGTCGTGTGTCTAAGCATCTGAGGAACCTTTAACTCTTTAGGAAGTTAAGCTATGTATTAATAAAGTTTAAAAGCATTGTAAGCTCGAACAATAAAAATATCTTTAGTAGAATACACCTATGATGCTAGACCAATGTATTTTTTTAGATATATTTTCTTTGAAAGGACGAACTTGTATGGTTTGGTCAATGCAATAAACTAATGGATTTTATCTGGGCAACTGATAGAGCACGGGTTGTTTGGTCCATGCCCAGTCATTATATGTCTGGGGAAAATGTTCTACCTAGTTTTTCACTAAGGCGATCAACTCTTGCTTTGGTGTTAAAACACTCTACCTAGTCTATGATCGAGGTGATCAACTATCTCTTTAGTGTCAGAGCATTCTACCTGGTCTGCAACTAAGGTGATCAACTCTCTCTTTGGTTTCAAAGCCTTCTACTTCTTCTACGATCGAGGTGATCAACTCATGATATGTAGTATTGAGGGAGAGCATTATACCTAGTTTATGATTGAGGTGATCAACTCTGTCTTCTATGTCAAAGCATTCTACCTGGTCTGTGACCAAAGTGATAAACTCGTGACATGTAGTATTGGGAGAGAACGTTCTACCTAGTCTATGACCGAGGTGATCAACTCACACTTCAGTGTCAGAGCATTCTACTTGGTCTATGACCAAAGTGATCAACTCACACTTCAGTGTCAGAGCATTCTACTTGGTCTATGACCAAAGTGATCAACTTGTGACATACAATATTGAGGGAGAACATTTTACTTCATCTATGATTGAGGTGATCAACTCTCACTTCAATGTCAGATATCTCTACCTAGTTTATAATTGAAGTGATCAACTCTGTCTTTAGTGTCAAAGCGCTCTACCTGGTCTGTGACCGAGTGATCAACTCGTGACATGCAATATTGGGGGAGAGCGTTCTACCTGGCCTATGACCAAAGTGATCAACTGTCACTTTAGTGTCAGAGCGTTCTACATGGTTTGTGACTAAGGTAATCAACTTTATCTTCGGTGTTAGAGCACTCTACCTGATCTGTAACCGAGGTGATCAACTCTTACTTGTAGTATTAGAAGAGGGTCACCCTTAACTACATATTTGCCCTGGATAGGCTCGACCACAACATGATCTAATTTGTTTCCACCAAATAGGTTAATAGTTCGACCTTCAAAGGCTCTTTTATCTGATTGTGATAGTAGTGTCTTATTTTCTTGCCTAGTCTCGATTTCTATTCTGGCCTTATTACGGGTTGGCAAGATGGTATCACGTGTTATCGTTGCCTCCTTGTTTGTTAGTCTCTGTCATCCCTCAACTCATATCCCTACCATGATGATCGTGATTCTAGGGATAAGTGAAACATGTGTTTAGTCTCTTAAGCCTATCTCATAATTCGAGATGAATCCTTAAAAATATGGGGTCAGAAGCTAAGACTCGACCTTCGAATCTGCCCCACGGTAGAGGGCAAAAATGTTGAGATTGATTCGATTTGTAGAGAAAGAAACTAGAGAGAAGTTAGAAGAATGTGTAGGAATGTGTGGCTCTTTTATGAGATTCATGTATATATAGAGTATTACATGTACACATATCGATTGCATAGAGTATACACAATACATCGTGTCATAATGGCATAAAAGTAAAAAAAAAATACATTTACAGGTCGATCACCTATAGCTCGGGCTAGTGGTCGACTTTCCAATACCAAAGCTCGCATGCATAAAAGGGTATCTCCTACGAGTGTGGTTGTGAGCACGGGTATAAGCAGGTACTCTATGATGATTCGTATTGTTAGTTGAGTCAGACTTATGGTCTATCTATATATCCAAACAGTATTAAATAAGAGGTATAAAATGAAATTTATATTTCAGGTTTATTGGTTTTTCGAAATCGAAACCGTTTGCATGCTTTGTGATTCTTCTCAATATTTTATGCAAATGTGTACCCAGTCCAAAGCTTATGCTTTTGAGGCATTTTGTACTTGATAAAAGTGCGCATTGGACAATAACTATGAAAGCTCTAATTAAAAACTATCAATTTATCGGGAATTAATAACTGCTTGCAAGAGTAAAAGGCCATTGCTATTGTTATTAAGGTGTAGAGTTGAATTGATGTCTTTATTTAGAAAGTAGTTTTAGTTTAATAAATTTTAAGTTTATTTATTTATAAAAAATATTTTTTTTGAGAAAAATATACTAGGTAAGAACAGATGAAAAATTAATTTTATCTTTGTTTTACATATTTTTTACAAATAAATGAACTTAAAAGTAAATATTTTACAAACAAAAAGATTTAAAAACATATTTTTTAAATTAAATAACTAAACACTGCCTTTTATAAAAGAGAAAAAAAAAACCTACATATTTTTCCCTTTTAAATCACTTATAGTGATCAGGTAAAGTATTGTTTGGATGCATGCACTCTTAAAATAATTAAAGCATTGCTAAAATAATATCTTAATGTTCTCTTTAAAAGCACTACTAATATATGTACTATTAATACTCAAACATGAACATTAACTGCTGAAATAGAAAATAAAGTAGCTTTATGTTTAAGATATGAATCGAGTCCTACGTGCATGAATTATGTTGTATATAAAAACAATGGCATTTAATTATTTGGGCTATGTTAAGAATCAAGAAAGGTGGAATGCAATTGAACTTCCGGAGTGAGGCGGGTATGGGCTTTTACTGCCATTTAGCGTTTACACTGCCCAAAGAAATAGAGATTCCATTTTTACATTTACAGAACCAAAACATACAATACAAGACACTGGCTATCTTTCTTCAGCAGTAAAATCAGGCTCCGCTGGCTTCTGAAGCAGCATGGGTGTTATTCTCTCTGGCACCCTTGCCTTTCTTGTACCATTGCGCCTTATAGCTCGAAGTGCATTAGCAGCAAAACGGGCGGCATAAATGGTTGCACCTAAACTTGGAGAGCTGCCACCAGCTTTAACCAATGCATCTTGCAACCTATTCTCCTCCTCTCGAAGAGACTCTTCAAGTTTCTTCTTACTATAGCGGCGCCATGCTACTTGTATAAAACAAGCTGCCCACGTCCTCCATTGTTGTGAATAAAACCTGAAACTGTGACGGAGTTGCTTACTATGAAGTCTCCGAAACTGAGAAGCTACAAACTTCAAATCATCGGCCTTTAATGCAAATGCTTCCACTTCCAAAAGTGCTCGTACAGTTCTCGTTGAAATTGGAAGATTTGATGAGGAGAGAGGATCCAAAGCCCATGTTAGAAGTTCTTCTCCACAGAAGTCACCAGCCTTTAGGTACTCAGAGTTGAAGAAACCAGTTCTTCCTCCATTGGTGGTTACAGTAAACAACCTACCTCGCATTATGAAAAGCATATCATCAACGGGGTCTCCCTCCCGAACAATGTAGCTCTCCTTTGTGTAAAGTACTGGCTTGAGAAGGTTACACATTGCATCCAATAGCTGATCATCCATCTTTTCGAACATTGGCACCTTAAATATATCAAAGTAGATAAGTAGCAATCCAACATGTAATTATTACAGATAAAAGCAAAAAATTTATTACCAAATAGTCATATCAATATTCTCCTTTCCACTATCAGACTAAACAAATTAGTGATATTCTATTACTATTTTCCACAGGCATAAACTCTACTCCATAATGCCATCAAAATTTCTTTACTCCACTTCCTAACGTGGACAACCACACATAGACAATCATGTCCTTAAAAGTATGCATAGAGGCAAACATTGTAAATATACACATATAGGTAGTACATTGGTGTTAGTTGATCTAATTTTCAATTTATATCATATCAATGGACATAGAAACCAATTAGCACATATTTGTGCTTGCAAGTAGCTAAAAAGTCTGGTCACATTACTTTTGTTTTTGGACACTTTAATCATATTAACAATTTTAGTCTTTTTTTTTTTGGGAAAAACTTGGGTGGAATTGATTTTGAACTTTACTGGTAAGAGCTGGTGGATGTTTGATTTTGTTTGATAAAATATTCAAATCAATCATCGAAAGTAAATGTCCCAAAATGACAAAAAATGACTATAGTTTCCAATTTGTTAACAATAAATGCACTAAAGTGTATCAATTAAAAATAAAGTGACTAAACTGTTCAAAAATATGAAGGCAAAGTGAACATAGGGTACTTTTTTCATACCAAAAACAACATCAGGAATTTAAGCAAGGAACATATCAAGCCAGGACTGACAAAATATATCATTTCCAAACAGTGACTGAATATTAAGCAAAGAAATAAGAAAGAATGTTCAGTTCATGCAAACTAAAAAAATGAAAAACAGGAAAATAACTTGATTAGACACATAGATCCAGAAATTACTTTCTGAGCACAGGGGAATAACTCACTCTCATGAGCAGAGCCAAGCAAAGATGGTGCTTTATGTCTCTTCTAAGGTCCTTGGGGAGGTTGCATATTAGATTTTCTTCGTCAACACCTCTGGTTTCTTGCCATTTGTATTGTTCATATCGCCTGATACGCTCTCTCAAATTCTCAGGGAGCAAGCGATGGGACATCCACTGTTCTGCATCTCTTCTTTTCACCCTCATCTCCTCCAATCTTGTGGTAGTTGACTGCAAATATGTCTGTTGGAAAAACGTTCAAATATCATTGAAAGTCAAAACCTAAAACATTATAGATAATTGGGTACCGACAAATCTTTCAAAATATTAACTCAATGGGTACTTACCTGCATATTTCCTATGAGAAACGAAAACAGGACCAAACCAGAGATTGAAATAAATACTGCAAAGCAGATTTCCCAAACATAGGTACTAGTTTCAAGATTTTGACCGAGAGAACTGCAGAAGCAAAAGAAGTTGCTTATCATTTACTCGTTCAAAAAATTTAAATGCACAGCTTCTACACTTAAAAATGTCAATAAAAGATTTCAAACAAAAACAAAACCAGTAACTAAAGGACTGAAAAAGATATACAATTTCCTCCCATGATTTCCATTTTCAATATCTAATATTTAATAAAACCAAGAGAGAGAATTTGTAATTTTGTCCAAAATGAAAAGATCTTGACTTCTTTCGCAAAGATGCATTTCTTTTATTCAAATAATCTGAAATTTTTGCCTATAATTCAGGAAAAAAAAATAAAAAGATGACACTAAAATGTGACAAGCAAGCAAAATTTGTATTACAGATGAAATGTACTAATCCTAACAGCAGCCCTGTCCTAGGTTCTTTTTGCATGAATTGACCTACAGACGAGCAATAACACAGGACACAAAAAATAAGCAAATGATAGGAGATAATTTCAGAAGAAAAGTGAGCAACAAACATGATAAATAGTTTAAATTGGCTCTTGAGAACACCTCAGATTTTGTAGGCCCCACCAGAAACAGTAGAAAAACTTTTGAGGAAAATCAGTGGTGGACTCCACAACACCAGATTGAAGAGCATCAAGGAATATTCCAAAATTAAATTTTGAGTTATCTTCTGGTTGTATTGGGCAGGAAGTGTTCAAAAATGTATTGATTCCTTTATAGCTATCGCAATATAAAGATTCACGGATGCAAGATGGATTCCTCCCACAGGCTTGCCGCCAGCATTTGGTTTCTCGCTCTATAGAAATCAAGTACCAAAAGGCTCCAAGTACCTATTGCATAGAATAACTGATAATCAGAGAAAAATGATGAATTTACCATTTATTAAATTTCATTGTTGGGTCCTTTTTCTAAAAAGCAATTTAAATTGGTACAAGCCTGATGGACATCTACGGTGTCAGGTTTCGCTCAAAGCAAAAGAGACACCAGAACTGTGCCCACCAAAGTAACCCTCATAAGCAAACATTTAGATGAATAAAAAAATGAAGGCACAAAAGAAGGACATCGTGAAACAAGAACTAGTAAAAACAGCCAAGGGATATTGTGAGTGAAAGTTATAATAAAACATAAACAGGTTTCAATCAATCTAACAAGAAAGGCCATGATTAAACTTACATGACTGGCAAGCATGTAAAGGAAAAGATTAAATGCAGCTCCGGCCCATGCAGTTTCAGTGAGAATGCCAGAAGTCCTGGTAACTTCCGTATATAGTGGATAGATTCTAAGAAATCTAGGGACATATTGGAATAGAACAACAAATTTCAACAGATTTTTCGTGTTCAATGATTTTGAACCTCCCAACTTCGGAATGATAATTAAAATCACCACCTAGGCAAGTAGAAGAGATCAAAAGTCAATACAGTAATCAAATTAAGCATGAAAATATAAACCTTATAATAAGAAGTTAATTTTTTTTTTTAATAAGAAGTCAATTGACAATTGGGGTAGCATGTTTAGACACTAAAAAGGCTAAACGAGCCACGAAAGTATGCTCAAATTACTGCCTAACATAGTACATGTCTGAGGGTTGTGATGCTAAAATTAAAATTAACCACTTATGGCATGATTTTTTTCATCGTACTTGTGCATATGATTGAACAAACAAGAAACTTTGTGATGATGAATTTAGAGGGCTTGAACTCCGCAACAGCCAACAGGGCTTCACCCCATCAACAGGGTTGCACGCCCTGAGCTGAGGATGCCTAGATCCCCATGAGATGTGCCCATTATTTTGTTTGTATTGTTCCCCCAAGGGTGCATCTAATAAGCATGTGAAGTTTTCCTCCACCAATTAAACGCGCACCACTCAAGGGGTTCCATGTGTAATCCCTAATCTCTATGTACATATGAACAATAAGGTACCTTTCCTTACATTGATTCCCTCAATCATTGTAACCCTCATTACTGGACATTCTCCCAATGACCAACCCAATTCCTTATGCACCCCAAATGCATAAGATATGCTGCAGCTTGTTCACTCCGCAACAATTGCGTATGCAATACAGTGTATCTCTTTTAGACAATCCTATTTATAACAACAAATTATTTTAAATATAACAATCAAAATCACCTGTGGGAGTGGGAGGACTGCAAGAATATCAATTAGGAAGTATGATATTAGGTATCTCTTTGCTATAGCCCAAGCATCTTCGACTAAAACACCTCTTCCAAATACTCGAGAAGAGGGCGCAATAAATCCAGTACGGAATTGAAAAATAATATGAAGTATGTAAAATATGTCCATAAATGAACGCAAAACACTTGCTGTGATCTCCAGCTTCCTGTCCAAGCCTAAGCACTTTTTCTGGTCATCAATCACTGGAATGTAGAAGAACAAAGGATCCAATGATACTGCAATTACACATGCCAGCACAAATATCTTATTCCACTTCTGAAGGAATGACCCCTGCGGATCAAGAATCTTGTTTTGGGAACTGAAGCTTTTAGCAACAACACTGTCAAATGAACAAGATTTTAATGATTTTTTTATCCATTTAATCCTCTCAGAACCAGATTCCAAACCTCTTTGAAACTTGCTTGAAACTGAGCTTATTGTCTTTCGGAATTTTCCTGGATGCATATTGCCATTAGAGGAATATAATCCATCAACATTTTTCTCTGAATTCCATCCCTGAAACCTGAGCACAAGATTAACCAACGTCAAAATCATTGCACTTACTCTATATCCAATTTCTGCAAACACATGTTAGGCAAATAAAATTGGAGCAACCGTGTTGTCACATTGTTAAAAAGGTCAATTACAAATACTTCCCTTTACATTTTATGAAACAACCAAAAACTACATGTTTGAAAAATAACAATCACACTCCTTCTTGTCACTTTCAAATTTTTTCAAGGGAGATATTTGTAAAAAATCAATAAAAATCAAGAAATTTGAAAAAAGATTTTGTAATAAAACAATAACGGAGAGATACGATTGCCTATTTTTGAGGGGGGGGGGTTTTTGTTGCTATTTTTGAAAACAAAAATACCTAAGAGGGGTTCTCTAGCAATTTTCCCTTATCAAAATGATGGGCTATTTCAATTGAGTGGGAGACGTAGTAAAATTTTATTAAAGATGTGAAAACCTTCAGCTTCAACTTCCAAGGAGAAGACCGTCAAGAAAAACAACTCGGTCAAAATTCCAGATGCCTTGATGCTTGAAAAGATAAAGATGAATACTGATACACTCTCACCATTCTCTAATTGACATGTGAAATACTATTTCTTACAAAAGAAATGTTTCTCATTTAAGCTAAATCTAATTTAAGAAAGGAGTGACCTCATGTTAGTTAGAAAATTACAAAGTAAAGAGTGCTCGTATACTCATTTAAAGAAAAAAAAATGAAAATTGTGTTAACTAGTGAATTGACCTCACGTCTTTCTCGGGTGGGAAATTCATGATTAAAGATTCTTTCTAATTCGTTCTCCAAGTGAGAAATGAGTTCTTAAAATCTGATAAACTCAAATAAGCACCATGAGGTTCCAAGGTCAACTCCTGAAAAAAAATTAGAGTCAACAAAAAGAACAAATTTGACAAGTTGGCATTAGAAAAGCAAATCTCATACTATAAAAGAATTCAAGGCATCCTCAAAATCTACAATATAACAAACTAATATGACAAAAATAAAATAAAAATACATACGAAAATTACAACTCTCATTTCTCAACCATAGAAACAAGAAATGATGTAAAAGCATTATGCAGGTGTAGTAGAAGTGTTAATAAAATTCGCTAAAAAGCTGTTTTTGCAGCAACCCAATGAGAGTATCAAACCTCATAATAACACCAATATCCTCTCCGATAGTTGATTCAAAAGAAAGAAATATATATGTTAAGTATATTTGTTTCACATCGGTCAAGAACAAGACAACAATGATGCTTATAAATCTGAACAATCCTTAACTCAATGAGATTTTATTGGGTTGAGTTAGGCCTGAGTGCCTAATATTGAATCAGAGTTCTGCTCCTGATCTCTATGTGTTTGGACCTTGAGCTCTACCACAGTCTCACCGTGACGTTTATATCCACCTCTGTCCGTCATGTGGAGGGTGGCTGTTAAGTATCTTTGTCCCACATCGGTCAATAGCAAGCAATAATATTGCTTATAAATCTGGATAACCTTTTAACTCAATTAGATCTTATTGGGTTAAGTTAGACAATGTTTCCAACAATATATATATCCCAAAACGGAAATCACCCACATTAGCACGGGCATAAATTCAATATGAAAAATTATTAGTCACCCGCATTGCTGTAGCACAGTTGCACCAAAACATCTTTGTAAGGCGTGCCAATTGAGTTGTGTAATGTTATTTTAAAAAAAAACTTATTAGTTGGTCAGTATCAGTATTCCGAGCAAATCAAAATATGAGAAAGGTAAATAGTTGAAGCATCTTTGTACCACCAGGCTAACTTCAACGACCAAGCAATGATTCATCATTCAATATTGATTCATACCCGAAAAACCCGCTAAATAAAGTGAAGTTAAAGTGTGATGTAAAAAAAACATCAATTTTCAAAACCAAAATTAAATCCAACCCAAATAAACGAGATGAAATTAATTGAAAATCCTAAGTTTCCGTTAAAGTTCAATGACCAAAAGACTGGTAACTGAAATTACCGCCAAATACAGTAAAACAAACGAAAAAGAAGAACAGTAGAAAAATTCGAAATAGAAAATGAACCTAGCCTTAACTACAACATAACATGTCGATAATCAGTCGAAAAATTGCATAATATCTAAAAGGTTGTTCGTTGAAGAAACAAACAGAGAGGAAAGGAAAGAAAAATTACCGAAGAAGGAAATCAGAGAGAAAAGAAGCAGGTTGTAGATTATGGGAAACTGAAACTCCTACTTAGCAATCAAACGCAAAGAGGGTTTTGTTGAAATGATTTGGACAGAAAGTATGAGATAAGAGAAGTTTCGCGGAAATGTACAAACCCATCAATTCCTCGCTGTTCTCAATCCAATTAAAATTTTGTTAATTATATAGGCCAAGTTTTTGTTTTGTACTCTCTGCGGTTACTTTTTTTTTTCTGCTGAATCTCTATGCGGTTATTTTATGTTCAGTGCGTACTCTGACCAAATAAAAGGCCACAGCACTCAGTGAAAGCAACGTGATGCCTAGGTGACATTATTGTGAATCACTCTAAATAGCACGGCTCATTAAAATCACGGGTTGCACGGCTTTTATATATTTGTATTATCTCTTCGTTTTTCTTTCTTTTTAATATAAAAAGCGAATGATCGATTTCATCCTCGTCATCGTTCTTCGTTTTTTTTTTGTTTTTTTACTTTATCTCATTATTTTTTAATAAATGTGTATATCGATAACGTTAAGAATATACGATACTTTACAGAGTGATTATGAATTAATTATATTTATTACTTATTTTTATAATTTTATTAATAAAATATATATAATAATAATATCAAGATTTAAAATTATATTTTATATCTGATATTATTCGTAATATTAAGATTTAAATTCATAAAGATACTTAATAATTATAAATTTTACTATAAATTCATGACTATGTCATTTGTAAGAAAATTGCATTTAAATAAATTATATTTATCATTTTTTTATAATAAATAAAAAGTGTACAAGGATAATACTAAGTTATATTTTATATATGATATTCTAAGCTTATAATTTAATTATGAAATTATGATTATATTATTTATCTAATTCATGTATGAAATAAATTATATTTGCTACTTGATTATTTGAATGTGATATTTTAAGCTTATCATTTTTCTATAAATTATGACTTATTTTAAGATAATAAATTTTTAAAACACTATTTATATACAATAATAATAATATTAATATTCTTAAATTTTATAAAATTAAATTTTTAAATATAATATATATAATGACAATGTCGAGACTTAAACTTATATTTTTAAATATAACATTATATACTCATTGACTTAAATATGAAATTATGACTTAAGTTTTTATTTGACTAATTAAAATATACTTAAATAATTTTTGAGAAATTATAAAAAATAGTATCCTTAAAATTTATAACAATAAAAATAACTCCTAATAATATTGAACGGAATTTGATTAGATAGCGTTAAATATTAAACATATATAAATGATCATCGTTCAATTTAAACGACTTCAATTAAATAAAATTTAAAATAAAATGATGTTTTAGATTTTTTTAATATGATAAATATATGATGTGAACATAAATAATATTATTTTTATTATTACAACTTACAAGTTTAAAGGTACTATTATTATTATTTTTTAAAATAATTTTTATTAGAAAGTGACACTTCAAAAATCCATTTTTTTACACTACAATATAAATTATTTTAAAAAAATTACTTGTAAATGAGTAAACAAATAAAATAGTTATAATTATATAATCCATTTGCAAGTCTAAAGTATTTTGTACAAAATATATAATTTTAATATTATTATTGTTTGTATTTTTATTAAAAAGTTGTATTTTAAAAATAACATTTACGAAAAATCAAAACTGTAATTTTCTACTATCTTCTATATATAAAAACCTCAATATTAGCTTATATCATCTTTTGGTAGTTTTTCACTCCTTTTATGCTTCTTCTTTTTTAAATAAATATCAAAATATTCTTAAAATAAATACACTTGTTTGTTTCTAAAATAAATACACATTTTATTTATATAATTACATAAATACAAAAATGTCCTTAAAACAAATATATTTTCTATAATTATAAATAAAAATCAAGAATAAATAATGAACAATATATTGATTATTTTTCCGTTCTATTGTTCCACTACATTTTTTATATAAATAAATATCAAAATGTTCATAAAACAAATACACTTGTTATTTATACACACATCTAAATACCAAAATATCCTTAAAATAAATACCAAAATATCCTTAAAATAAGTAAACTTTTTATAATTATAAATAAAATTTAAGAATAACTAATGAACTACATTGGTTATTCTCTTGTTTTATAGTTCTACTATTCCAATTTTTTTTTACAAACAAATAAATACTAAAATATCCCTAAAATAAATAAACATTTTATTTATATATACAATTAAAAATTAAAATGTTCTTAAAATAAATAAATTTATATAAATAATTATTTTATCGTGTAAACTTTTGATCATCTTTTGATGTTTCAGTTTTTTATCTCTTTCTTTATATAATATCTCAATTTTATGTTTTTTATTATCTTTTTTATGCTTATTTTTTCTAAAATAAGTACCAAAATATTTTTATAATAAATAATTTTTTTATTTGTATAGACAAATAGATACCAAAGTATTCCTAAAATAAATAAATAAATTAGTTATATGCATAAATAAATACTAAAAAATAACTAATGAACAATATATTGATTATTCTTTTGTTACATTGTTTCACTGTTTTATTAGATATAAATAATATCAAAATATCCTAAAACAGATACACTTTCATAAATAGTTGTTTTCTTAGTATTGTGTACCATTTTAATTATTATTCACTTTTTTTAATTTTTATCTATTTTTTATAGTATTATCAACAATTTTAACATTTAACACATACTAACTCATATATCAATATATACATGTAAATGATAGCTGACATAATCTTCAAATTTCAATTTTACCTTAATAACGATATTATTTTGATTTATAATACTATACAAATCATTAATCTTCTGATGAAAAGTATTCATATTATGAGTTAGTTATTTCCTCTTCAATTTTCTGATAAATATTGTAAATATAATCTATATCTGATTTATCAATTGGTTCTAATTATATCTTAAAAGCTTTTTCTAAGATTTTTTTTCTTTTTCTATAATATTTTTTAAATTATTTCTTATGTTGAAGTCTGCAAGGGCATTCATTGACATAATGTCCTTATTCATTACAAATCCAACATCTTTATTTCTTTATTCTTGAATGGAAAAAATGCTTGTTTTTACGAGGTTTATAACTTTTTATTCTAAAATATCTTTTTCTATAGGTTTCTTTATTGAATCTTCTTTTATATTTTTTAAAATCTCATTTCTTGAATTTATATTTTTTAAATTTATACTTTTTATATTTTTGTTTCTAGTGTTTTATATTACATTCATATTTAGGGATGGCCACGGGGACGGGCGAGGACGGTTTTTGCTATAATTGTCCCCGAACCAAATTATAAAATCTATACCCGAAATCGCCCAAAAATCATTATGGATTGGGGACGGTTTTTTATCTGCAGGTAACGGTTCAGATCAATTATTAAAAAATTCCCGAAAAAACCGATTTTCAAACATAGCACTAATATATAGTTATACACAGAAGAAAAAGGTGAATATGAAAATTGAAAGGCTTCTCTGCGCGCTCACGCACAGAGAAATAACCACTATATCAGATGCACAAATAATTGGCTAAAATTTGTCATCAAGATTTAGGAAAATACAGATAACACTAATATACACAGAGAAGAAAAAAAGTGAATATGAAAATTGAAGTCTTCTCTAAACATACACACACACAGAGACAAAAACAGATAGAAAATTAATCTGAGAAGTGAGAACCCCAACCTTACACTGATCTACTTCATAACCTTAAAAGCATCGGGCAGTAGAGAGAACATAAATGTATTTATGAAGATGAGGGATGGAAGAGCAAGAGACACAGACGATAGACACATCCGGCATACACAAAGACGAGGACGACGAGTCGACGACACACGTATAGCAGTAGAAGGTAGAGTGAAGACGAGAGCAGCAGAGCAAAGACGAGAGCAACAGAGTGGAGACGAGAGTGGTAGAGCGGAGATGAGAGCGACAGAATAGAAACGAGAATGATAGAGACAAGACAAGAGCGACTCAGGCACTCAGCCGAGACAAGAGCATATTTCTTATTTCTGAATATAATTTCTGATAGTTTTGTAACTTTTGTTTATATATTTACGCAATAGTAAAACCTAATTAATAAAATAATATATAATTTAATATATATATAAATTAAATAAATATAATTAATTTTGGGTACAGTTATCATTATAACCATAACCAAACCAAACCCGTTTCTTCATGTTTGATTTTTACCCAAAATTGAAACCGTCCCTAAAATTCGTCGGTTAAAAATCGAAACGCTAGTGCATATAACCAAACCCATGGTTTTTTTGCCCATTTCTATTCATATTTTTCTAGTATTTTACAATATTTTGTATCATAATAGATTTTATCATTTCCTCTTATTTGTTTACATTCATTTATTTCTTGGCATTTAATGACTATTTGATTACCACACAAATTATGTGTGCAATGAATACACAAGTATACATAAAACAACAAGCAATATAATGATAAGAAAATATCATTCTCATAAAGATTATTTGATTAGAAACTAATTTTTAAAATTAAAAATAAATAAAAATCAATTTTTTGTGTTTTTATATTCGAATAAAGCAAAATTAAAATAACTAAAAGTAAATAACAATTTTTAATTAAATTAGATTTAGTAACTAAGAAGATATATGAGAAAATATCTATGAATACTTAATCACTCAATTTCTAAATATGCGAATAACCAAAATCTCACAAATATAATTATCAAGTAATTACATTATCAATTGAAATTAATTTAGTATGTATTTCTCTCTTAGGTACTACACACCATATAATAATCAATTTAATCACATTCTCATGTCAATTCATTGAGTTCATCGATTATGAATCAAATACATAAAAATCATACATCTTTTCCTAGAAACTATACATGTTATTTAATCAAGATAAACAATTAAATAACTCTCTCAAATTTATTTAATTACTTCTATAGATAAATTGTTGGCCAAATAATTAATAACATAAAAATAAGATTAAATAATATAATTAAATTAAAATTATAAATGAGGTAAAATATTAGATCATCACATGGTGAAAATTGGGTTCATAAGATCCTTAGATTAATAAATTAATTAAACATAATTTTGTCCATAAAACTCATATTTTTCATAAAGAAAGACATGAAAATTGATAAATAAAAGAGTAGTAGAAGAAATAAAATCAATCTTTTAAATGGTAGTACTAATTTTCGCTTGAACCTCCACCAAAATTGTATTTTCTTTTGATTTTTTTCTTCTGTATTTTCTCTCTTTTTAGCTCCAAAAATTGATCAAAATTATTCTAATGGTAGCTCATTAGGGTTTATAGGGTGATTAAGTGCTTAAATATAGCTCATGTGTAATCTTGACCGTTAGATCAAGTTGAGATCAAAATGAGCAAAATTAACAATGTCATCCAATCACAGTGTGGCATGTGGCACATTAAATTCATTGGACAAATCAGAGAATGACACATGGTAGGGGAGACTGGTCCGAGTCAACACATGCTAAGTTAGCGCAATGTGATTGGTGGATGTAGATGGCGTGGCACATTGGTGGATCGCGAGGAGTAATTGTGCGATGACATGTGGCAAGGTTGTTTAACCACACTTCGAACTCGAATTGAATATCGTACTGACATGTGTCACGTGCTTATTCACTCCTCACATGTAGTGATTTATGATTCATTGTCCTTGCTTGTGTGGCATCCGCATGGATTTCTCAGTTAACTCTTCTACTTGCGTGACATGCCACATGGCAACTTTTGATTGGTCATACATTAAAATTTTATAAAAAAATCTCAAAAATTCTAAAAATTATATTTTCACCAATTTTTACTAAAAAATATATTTTAATATTTTTAGCCCCAAAAATACTATTTATTGAATAAAATAAGTAAATATTAAGTAAAAAAATGCGCTAATGACTCAACTTTTATAGTCATCATTATCCAATTTTTAAAGTTTCTTATTCTTTATCCTAAAGTGATCGGTATGGTTTCTTATTTCTTTCATTCCATTATTTCGTTAAGGTCTTATATAACGTGTTATAAATTATCATATTTGTTAAATGTTATTTAGCTTCATTGATTTCATTTTTACTGGATTCAGTGATAATTCTTCTTTTATATTCTCCAATAAACTTCTTGTATATTTCATTTACTACTATATCTAAATATTTTATTCCTATAGGAGCATTCCATTGCATTAATAAATATTATTGATATGTTAAATTTGAAAATCAAACTTTAACATTTTCTATCATTTTATGAACTGCTATTAACTTATAGATTGAAAGGTTTGTTTGTGTAGTTTGAGAGGTTTGTATGATTACATTCATACCACTAATTCTTTCATCTAAGGCTTTTCCTTATTTCTTATACCTCTAGTTTCTCAATGTAACTCTTTTTCAATTTTGGATGGTTGTTTTTTTCTATTGAAAGTATTAGGTTATCAGGACCTTTATCTATTTATTTCTTCCCTACGTGTATTAGATGTTTTTTCTTGACAAGGAAATGGTAATAAAATTGATTTTATATGACCTTTTGGGGGATTATGATTTTTAATTAATCAATCTCGTTGATTATTGCCATATCATCATCCTTTTTGTTTGTACAAAATTTTTCATCATAATGTTTTTCTAATTCTTTATTAGTTTGTGTTAACAAACTAATTAATTTTTCTATATTCATATTTTCAAGATTCATTAATTGTTCTTTTAATTCTTTTCTATATTCCATTAAATTAGAATTATACCATTTTTTTAATTTTTCTTCTCTCATTTTCTAGATATTATGACGTCTGATCTTCTAGATAGTTCTACTTTTAATCTTTCTAATGGATCGTATTCGTGGCTTATAATATCATTTTTTATGCATTCTAAATACATATTTTCTTATTTTGTAAATTTCATATGTATATCTTGTTGTAATTTATTATAACCACAATCATTTATTTCTTTTAATAATTCATTTTATGTTTCAATTACAACTTGTAGATACTTTGTGTTTGATTCTTGGACTAAGTTCATTTCCTCTTTTAGAAGTCTTGAAGTCTTCGTTAATGTTGTTTGATTTTTTGCTAGGCTTATTAGGCTTCTATCTATTTCTAACTACATATTTTTAATTTGTCTTTAAACATTATTATCTTCCATGAACTAATGTTTTTATTACTTAAACTTTTTCTTTTACTTTTTTTAACTTCTTTTTGTTAAAAATTATTCTTCATGATATATAAAAGTAAATCTTGATATATTATTATTTTTAACTGCTTTACTTTTTCTTCTTGGTATCAGAGATTTTTCCTTAATATCTAAGTATCATTCCTTTGGTACTTTAAAGTCCATTAGTATTTTTAGTTTTATTATTTGTCCAAGTTCTTGAAAGATTTTATCTATTTTTATAAATTTATTTTGTTCATATATTTAACTATTATATATGTTTGTTAATGAATATCTTAGTGTATTGAAAATCGATGATTTTATTTTTTTATTAAATATCATCTTTCAAATTCATAAGCTAAACTTAAGACTTGTTTTAAGCTTTTATTATCAATATTAAAAACAAACTCAAGATATATTGTAAATTTTAGTTTTTGGTATCCTAAATTACCATGAATAATTCTTAGTAGTGTATTTTTCTTGCTTCTTATTCTATTATCCAGTAATGTTATTTTTATTTGTGTATGTATTCATTCTTTGAAATGAGCTTATATATATTAATATTTAGATTTCTCATAAATGAATATATCCAATTTTTTCTTTATCCTTTTGGGAAATTTTTAAAATCTTATTCATTATAGTTTATTTGTCAATTAATTATATATTAAACATTCATTTTGCATATATAATATCAGTGCTAATTTACTTATTGTTTATTTCATAATAAATTATATCTTTTCTTATGAATAAATTTCTTATTGATGAAAATGATGGATAATTAAATCCATATCCTTTTTAAGATTTAATTTTACTTTTTTACTAATTATCATTTCTTGTGAAAATATCATGAGATGTTTTCTATTTCTAATTCTACCATTCTTTGATTTCTTATTATTTCTTTGTTCATTATTATTGCTTCTTCCATTTTTGTTTACGTTACTATTTATTTCTGTTAGATTCAACTTGCCTTATATTTGAGGAGCATTTTTGATTTTTTTTAAATCTTAGGGATATTTTTAAAAATATCTCGAGGATATTATTGATATTATTCTTTCTTTCCATATATTTTAACTACGTGTTTTTCTCATTTTTTTTCAAAAAAATAAAAATTGTTAAAATAAATAATTATCTACATTATCTTAAATTATTAGTTATGCAGTATAAATTTTTACCTATTTACTAAAAATTCTTTTTTATGATTGCATGTGAGGGCATGATATAAACGTTATCATCTAGTATCTGTGTATAGGGAATAAATCTCATATAATACTTGAACTTGTACCTCACATCTAACAGGCTAGCAAGAGAAATACTGGACTAACCTAGATGTTAACTATGTTTTTTTTAAGAATATGGTAACTATGCTTTCATCTAGTACCTACATATAAGGAATAAATTTTAGATAACATTATAACTTGTACCTTGACGTCTAAAAGGCCAACTGAAGAACCACTGAACTATCATAAATGGTAACTATTAGGAAAATTGAATAAAAATTTCAATCTTCAGTTTCAATCTTTAATTTTTCCTTACCTTCGATTATGATTTCTTTCGTTTCTTTAGAAAATTTAATTCTTTCGTTGCTCTTCCATTTCTCTGCCCATTTTTCTACTTCAATTTCAACTTTTATTTCTCTATTATGCTTCAATTCTCAGCTTCTGTTTATGTATAATTCTTCTATAAATAGAGAAGAAAATTAAGAACAAAAATAAGAAGAAAAATAGAGAATAGAAGAAGAAAGGGAAGAAGCCGAGAATAAAAGAGAAGAAAGAGAAAAGAGAAAAAAGAAAAAAGAAAAAAGGAAAAAAGAAAGAAAAAAAAGAGGAGGCAAAAAAATTAATTTTATTGTTGCATATTTTCTATCTAGAATTAGGTTCATTTACTAGAGTTTGGAAAATTTACAATTCGTTGTATCCTGAAAGATAAATTTCTGTAGTTCTTAAATACCCATTATAAACGAAAAAATTATCTTACATAGTCTTCTATTTATAATTAAATAAGACTACTAAAAGACAAAAAAACTACAACAAGCATAATAACAACGTGAATCGTAATGAGAATGAAAATGTAATGAAAAAAACAATTTTTTTGTTTGACCATTGGAATAAAAAAAGAATCAGTGTTATAATGTTTGATTTATAATTTGAATGAAATAAAAAATATTATATATTACCTTAATATCCCTATATTCAGTAAAATTTAAATAATATTATTTAATTATTATTTTTTCGTCAGACAAAATAAATTATTAAAATCATTATTTTTTAAATAATTATTACTTAAAAATAAAATATATTATTAAAATTATTTTTTTTAAAGTAGGATTTAGGGTTTTGAGATTTGTGATTTAGAATTTAAGGTTTTGGAGTTTAGGATTTAGAGTTATATTTGTGGGTTAAAGTTTAGGGTTAAAATTATTATTTTTTCTAAATATAGTTTAGGCTTTTGAGATTTGAGATTTGGGATTTAAGATTTAGGATTATATTTGTGGGTTAAGGTTTAAGGTTAAAATTATTATTTTTCTAAATAGAATTTTGGGTTTTGGGATTTAAGATTTGAGATTTAGGTTTTAGGGTTTATGATTATATTTGTGGGTTAAGATTTATGGGTAAAATTATTATTTTTCTAAATAGGATTTTAGATTTTGAGATTTGAGATTTAGGGTTTAAGGTTTAGGATTATATCGTGGATTAAGGTTTAAGATTAATTTTTTTTTTCTAAATAAAGTCGGTTTTGGGTTTTAGGATTTGAGATTTACGATTTAGGGTTATATTTGTGGCTTAAAATTTAGGGATAAAATTATTATTTTTTAAATAAAATTTAGGGTTTTGGAGTTTATGGTTTAGGATTAGGATAAAAATAAAATAAAAATTGAGATGAGAATAAAATCATGATTTCTTAAAAAGTGAGAAAGAATCATGATTTTTTAAAGAGTGAGAAAGAATCATGATTATAGGAATCAATTTTATTCTATTTTCACTTTTTAGTCCAACCAAACATAAAATTAAAAAAAAATAACCAAATTAGCATAAAATAAACAACTTATTATTAATATAAATAGTGCATTATAACAAATTGGACCCCAAATCTTCTCAAAAGGATGTAAAACACTCATTAATGATTCTATCAATTTCATTAATAGAAAGGTATTACTCAAATATTGTTATAATAATTATTAATTATTATTTTTACCAAGTTATTATTTTTAATTTATTGAACTATAGGTTATTAAGGTCTAGTATGGTGGAATAGAAGAAGATAAAGAAAAAGAAGAAAAGGATGAAACTGCTTGCTTTTGAAGGTAAGCTTTCAGAGCTTTCAACAAGACATCGATCCATCTCAAGGAAAACCTAAACTCTAATACCAATTTACTTAGAAATCCCAATTTAATCTAAAGAAATTAAAGAATCTTTAGATAAGGATTGAATTCTACTATTTAAACCCGAAAATATTCGAATAAAATTAAGAGAACAACCTCACTATAAATTTCATACAATATTTCATTCTAACTTTAAAGCTTAGACACTCTTCTTTTTATAGTTATAGTTAAAGACTCCACTAAAACGACAAAAAAATGACTACAACAAAGACAATATGATCTTTAAGTTTTCTAAAAAAATCATTAATAAAAAATCAAGTACAACAATCAAATTAACATAAAATAAACAATTATTAATGTAAAGAGTGCAGATATATTAAAAACATGCATCTGACACAAACAGCATTGATGAATGCTTCTGAGCTCCTTGTCAGAAATTGGAAGGCCATGAAGTAGAAGTAGAAGTAGAGGAAGGCAGAGATGACCTTATGACTTAAGAATATTCCTTTCGTGAAAAGATACAAGTTCAACTATTTTTTTTTGTTTTGTTTTGTTTTAAATTGGTACTTATCATTAAATAATTAAGTATTACAAAGTTTTTGATCCAAAACTGCTATATGTTACACAAAATTTGGACAAGAATCAAAAGGTGCAATATTGTCCATCACCTTAAACTTAGCACACACACTCAAAAGATGGGCTAATCTATGCAAGGAAAGAAGATAAATAATATTTGACATCTTTAGCAATTCGAATTCGAAACTTCAACTTTATTATCCGCAAGACAGCAACCAGATAATAGGTTTAACTATTGATGATAGCTTGATAGTGCTACACTATGGATATACTATATACATTATTTGAGGTTTAAATTTATTTCATAACATCCAGTTTCAAGTTTCTCTACCAGAAAAACTAAACATCATCAATAAAAAAACAACCACAGACGAGAACAAAGGGACTTACCCAATCAAAATTGAACAAGCCTACTAAGATAGATATTCAATCAAATCAAACCAACATCGTTGTAGTCTCCGGACAAACTCGAGATTCTTCGCAGAAATCACAATAAAAAAAAGTTTCGATTGCACTACTCCAAAAAGAAAGTAAACAAACAAAACAAACCCTTCTTTTATTTCTTGGCAGATACTTAGCAACATCACATAAGAAAGCAAATAAGAAATCCCGTATCTTTTTTTAACCTTAGTTACAATTAACATGGTTTATGATTATTCTTCAAAAATCATAGCACCTACCATTACGTTCCCAATCACCATAACGAGTAGGTTCAGGACCTTTCGGGCCACCGATCTCACCCGTCTCTTTGTTCAAATCAAGCTCATCTTCTTCATCTTTATCTTCATGTTCTTGCTCTCTTTGGATTTTGATATTTTCTAGGACTGTCTCTTTAGTTTCAGTGTCGAGATTGGGTTTCTGAGATTGAGATTGTTCATAAAATGAACGGAAGATTCCGGCAACTGACGTCGAAAAAGTGCCATGAAAAGCCTCCAAATTGGTATTTCTTAGGACTCCTTTTGGAGCTAAGATCCGGTCTAGTTTGTTTGCCATCGTGTTTTCTCGTTGGGTTCTCTGCGCAAAGAAAAAGAGAGCGATAGAAAATCGCAGAATTTGCGTGAGACTCTCGTTGTGAATGAGAGAGGGGATTAAGTACTTGAGTTACGGGTCGGATCGAGTCGTGTTGGATTATTAGAATTTGTGGGCTTTTCTGACAGTTTGAGGCCATATACTGATATTCCACGTTTGTCCTTCCCACCCGCGCATTTCTAAGATTTGCGATCCAACTTCACTGTGTCTAATACCGACCGCTACCCGTTATGTTTTCTCTGCCGCCGGTTTTATTTATTGCGAAGGGGTTCAAAATCGTTTATTGAGATTCATTTGTTCCTTATTTAGGGTTCATTATTCGTCCAAGGACTATGTATCGATGGACGGTTAAGATTAGGGTTTTCAAATTTTAGATTTAGGCTCTCATTTTCTTCCATGGTTATTGAGTTTCAGTTTTTGGAATTTGAACCTCCGACGGCTCTTTGCTACTTACTCTCAAGAGACCCGACTATTAATTTAGGGTTTTCTGTGCTACCAATGATGGCCAGAAGTTCCCGACACAAATCGAGCAAACACAGTTCGAGGGAGGCGAGAGTTTACTCTGATTCGGATAAGGATTTCAGTTTGAAGGAGCGAAAGGACAAGGAAGATATTGGTAGAGTTAGGGTTTGAAAGGATTCTGGTTCGAGTGAAAACAGAAGCTTGAGTTGAAGGATGGGAAAGACTATCGTGGTGGCTCGAGAAAAAAGAGAGTATTCAGAGGACTACAATTCCTCCAAGCGGCGGAAGGAGAGGTCTGTGACAGAGCAAGTGATAGGTGGAATGGTGGTGAAGACTATTATTATGGAGATCGCGATAACGATGGTTCGAAGAAGTCCTCATAGGCATCAGGGGATTCAAAGAGTAAGAGGAGGGATGAGAGTGTTGGAATGTACGAAGATGGCGTGGAGTTGAAGAAGAGCAGAAGCAATGGGAAGGGCGAGGTAAGGCATAGTGATCGGGATTCAAGCAGGAAGGAAGGTAGGGGGTGGTGGTGAGAGGGACAAAGAGAGGAAGGGAAAGGAAAACTAAGGATGAAAGAAGTGAGAGATTGGGAAGCAGTGGCGATCATTGTGGAGCGCCGAAACAAGTCCTTTATAATACTGGTAAGGTAACTGAAGCGTCTAAATAGTCTATTCTATTATCAAATGTGTTTTTTTTTTCCTCCTAAACCATTGTACCATTTAATCTGATCACCATGGTACATTGGGTATGATTTATTGCTAAAGTATATATATCAAGATTATATAACAGATACCAAAGGTAGAAGGTTGCCTTGTAGGGATGACAGAGCAAAAGAAGGAAAATTAAAAGATGAGAGGTATGAAGATAAACATCGTGAAGAGATGGATATGTAAAGAGATGAGCTCCAGCAAAAGTTTATCATACCAGTAGAGGATTTGATAATAAACAATTTAGAGATGAAAAAAAAATGAAGAAACTCAACAAAAGAGATTAAAACTTAAGAATAGTGACACAATGAGAAAATGACTATATATATGATTGTAATCATGTTCGATATCTTGACTCCTATTAGAGGTATCGGGACCGTGATCACCACGATGATGGTGAATCCAAACATGATCATGTCTGTGATTGTGATTGTTTGCATGGCCAGAATTGGATGGGACCATGATCTTGATCGTGATCGAGATCAACGTCAAGATCGTGACCAAGCTTGATATCATGATCGTGAGAAGGGACGAGATGACAATGAGATTGTGATTATAACAAGGGACATGGAGGCTCTCAATATGATTGAGTTGTCAGATACAAAAATACTAGCAGGGGGAAAAGAGTGTCTTCAGATGGTCAAGATGGTATTAATGACTCTCAGTCTATATTTATCAAAGCTTGCCTTTATAACATGGAAAATATGCATTATTCATGATAGAAAAGAACTAGAGGCGAGCAAAGGAAGATCTCATTCACGACAAGCATATACAGACACAAATCGTAACAAATGGAGGACTTCTCCTATTCCTATTTCATATGTTGGTTTAGATGAGTACAAGTACTTTCTGGTCTCTTATGCTTTCATGTTGTTGGGATGGTTGGAAAATGTGATTGGAGTTTCCACTTTAGTAAATGTTTGAAGAATTGATAATGTGTTAGGGTTTATAAAGAGATCCCAAAATCACCTCTTCCCATATTGATATTAAGGGGGTATATATAGATACATAAGAGGGTATGAGTCATTATTACAATGGTGGGTGTTTTTTTCGAGACGTATTAGAGCAGACCTTATATGATAAAATTACAAACAATTGGTAGATCGCTATCACTAGGTCGTTGCTACTTAGGTTAGGTTTTATTCATCAAGTCTTCTAATCAGAATTGGATATTACTTCCAAGGACTAGGTTGCTATATACGGGGTGTTAGACTACAACGTTACATTCATCAAATGAGTGATGTATCTCAAGTTGTTAGGGTCACGTATTTGCTACTTGGATAATACCAAACATTAACTCCCATATTTTCTTGATTTCGAGAAATTAAAGGAATATTCATGAACAAGTAAGTCCTTTAACTTCTTCAAACAAGATAACTCCCCTCACAGATGTATGGATCCCCTATGTGAAGCAGATGATCTTTCTATGGAATGGTGGGTAATTCATTCTGTAACGTTCAAACTAAGACTCCAATACCATTTTCAAGAATAATAATCCGTGCATTGAATACATTTGATATTAGCCTAGCCCAAGTGAGCCTTAGCTAGTGGTGAATACTACTACACCTTTCCATTATCGTAGGGGAACACTGAGTAAAACTTTCGAACAAGGAGATGAATGGTCTTGACAATTGGAGGGCATACATCTAAGCCCTTATTGGTTATGTGTTGATATTGAAACTCTACGATAGTGTGCTTGGTTGGAAAAACAAGTATTTGTATTTTATAGGTGACATATGGGGTGATGAGGCGGAGTTTCGAGTTCATCATATTGGAATGACAATTTGAACACAGCTTAACCTCGTGTCAACAAGCTTCTCAGTAGTTTAGGACTTGAGTTCATTTGTTTTCGTAGGCGTGGATTATATAAAGGTTGATTTTGAAGATTCGATCGATGTCTAGTACTCGTGACCTATAACCCGTAATGCTAAGGATTAGTTGAAATATCTCACCTTTATGAACTAAAGATTCAGTTGTCTAGACGATGAACCTATTGAAATTCCTCCTCCAACTCCAATCGATTTGTCAAACATTCCTGACCCATCTTTCCTGTCATCTGCAACCTCAAAGAAGAGGGAACTAGGTTTTCCACTCCCCAAATCATAATCATGGGCCTTGATGACATTGAATTTGACGAAGTCATTTTGAAGGATGTCATGGTACTAAACACTTTGATAACATATTTTGACGAGGGCATTTTCGGGTGGCTTGAGCTGATGAGAAACCCTTAGTCATTTGGCTATGGCGTTGAAAGGGCCAGGATCAGCCAAGTTTGTAACGAGGAATGGGCCTCCAACGGGGAGATGATGGCTAATCACCTCTTAGAGGTAAGATCACATATAAGTTTACACTTTGTTGCTTCACTTTGCTAGATACTTTATTTCTTCATTTTGTTATTTTCTAACTCTTGTATTTTATCAGGTTCTAGCATTGGCATAGAAGACGAGCTCTTGGTCATAGCGTACATATGCGAGGAATATGACAGTCACTTACAAATAGCGAGGTATGGAAAGGCCTTGGAGGATATTTAGCTCATTATCTGAATTGATTGAGAGCTCAAAAGTGGGATGAGCTTCGTGATTAGTAGTTTGAAAATGTAGATCGAGAAGTTGGATCTGATTGTGCTTTACTACAACTTGATTTGGGCTTTTCAAAGTAGCTTGGGAAAAGCACCTCTTACAAATACCCCAGTTACCCCACCCTGTTTAGAGGAATTGACTCAGGAGGTCGTACGGGAAGATAGGTCAAGAATTCCACCCTATATATATCTTTGGAATCCACTTGATGTTAGTTAATTGGTGGCACAATTGTAAATGCCTATTGTGATAAAAATGAGGTCTTGTTTCTGTTTCTCCTATATCCCAAACACCTTGTCAACAACAAAAGAGCTCGCAAGGAATCGTCTTCTATAAGGTCGAGGTAATCCAGGGACCTGTATTCCCTTCCCCATAAATGGTGAATCTACAGACTGTTATGTATACATCGCTTCTGAAAACAAAGTAGTGGGAAAATCTGACGGAGCGTGTTTTCGATGTAAGGATTGTTGTTTATCATGCAATCCTTGTGATTCAAGAGCTGTGCCAAGGGTGAGTACTCTTTTCGAGATGTGTCATATATGATAAGACTACAAACAATTGGTAGGTCGTTATCATCAGGTTGTTTCTACTTTGGTCAGGTTTTGTTCATCAAGTCTTCATCATCAGATCTTGGTCATCAGGTTTTCTAATTAGAACTGGATTGATTGCTTCCAAGAACTAAGTCGTTATGTACGAGGTGTTAAATAACAATGTTACATTCACCAACGAACGAGGTACTTCGGGTCGTTAGGGTTGTGTACTTGCTACTTGGATAATACCAAACAGTAAATAAATAAAAATGACCTTGAAGTTACACAGACCTGTTACCATAATATGATAATTATTTATAACAATAAGGAATAACATGACCTTAAATATGTAAAACAATTAGTGGTAAATTCTAAATCTATGGTTTTTCTGTCGTCATAATCATGTATACATGTTTTATGTTTGGGTCTTGTTAAGATTGCCACTCCTAGGGATTGATGTTGCAAGGAGTACATGTCTACCTGCCCCATTAACACAAGCTGAAGCAGCTGTTTTCTGTTCAAAATCAAATCGGTGGTACGTACACAAAATTGCAGTAGATTGACTTTCAGTTGCACGATTCATTCTGCTAGCTGCTGTTTGCTTATATTATGTTTTGGAAATGTTGCCTGTTATTTAGTAATGTGACCCATTATAAACCACTGAAGTAACATAAATTCACTGTAACATTTTATGTTATTGTTCAATGCTGCTGCTTTGAAATTTTTGTTGCAGTCAAATAGTAACATTATATCCATTACCTATCACTCGAGGTTTCTAAATCCAGAAGATTTGACTCATAGACTCTAAAATAGAGTAGAGATCCAAAGCAGTTCCGTCAAGAGAAGCTTCAGTTTCTTCTGGATTATCAGAAAAGGTGCCAAGTACAGACCCACAGAAAAATCTACTAAAAGGGATGACAACCAGTTGGGAGAGCTCTCAAATGAAAGATCATCAAGTTCTAAAGCCTCACCTCTGAGCTTGGTGGAGAGGTCTTCTTTGTCCCTAAGTATTGACCACAAGTACATGAATATATCTGGTGTTAAGTGGAGACTTGATATTGAAGAAGCAGGAAGGAGAAGCAGTGGAGATTTCTGCGGACTCATCATCTTTCTATGGTAAAGTAGCCAGGGAAACTCATCTTTAATTCCTCCAAATCCCGTTTTCATGACTGGACTTGGCAGCCCTTCTTTTATGGGTTCATTGGAAGATGATGGTAGGGTTAATTCTAATGCACGATACCAAAGTAGTAGTGATTGGACCATGGGAAGAGCACACATTAATCCTTGGAGGGGTGTGTGAAACTGGTCATCTCTACTAAATGGATTCATTCCTTTCCAACATGAGCCTCATGGAGGATTCCAGGGGATCCAGGTCTGCCTTTTGGTGTTAGATCCTCAATGGAGATTAATCACGCTGGGATTCCTTATCATCCGACACTGACAGATTTTCTGGTCATTTGCGTCCACTTGGATGGCTAAATTTTGTGGATGGTCAAGGTCTTCCGATTTACATGCATGGGATGGAAATAATGGTGCATTAGGGATGAACCTCAAGTATATGGTATAGCGGAGTGGGACCAAAACAGGCATTAAATGTGTGGTCGTAGATGGGAATCTAGTGCTCAGAATTGTGAAGGACAGAATGGTGATGCCAAAAGGGAACTGCATTCCCCGTCTTACAAAGGTGATTACCCAGTGCAAGCCTCAGAGAATGATGATGATTGGGATGGTCTTGTGTCTAACCATAAAGATAGTCATGGCCAAGGGATTGTGGAAAATTTCACAGAAACAAGGTCAACTGTTTCTTCTGTGGAAGAGTGTACCCCAAAAAATATGGATGAGAAGACACTTGATCATTCCAAGTCTTGGAGAAATGATCTGTCTCGTTTGAATTACTATTATCTCTTTAAGGTTGACATTTCAGCTGAAAAATTGTGCATCCCGAGTTGCACAACCAGTGCATCAACTTACTGGATATTCAACAGAGTGCACCTGTAGATGATGACATTACCATGCATATAATTTTGGAGGTAGAGATCTCTTGATACGATTATGTTGACCAATGCTTTTACTTATTCATTACCTTGACCTCTGCTTCTTTAATGCAAAAGGATGGTTCAAGTGCAAGGATGAAGGCTCCCAATAAGTTGTGGATTTCTTCACATTTTTCTCTTATAGAGGATTCCATCTTTAAAGTGTGTCATTTGATAATGGCTTAATTTACATGTTTCACTTTATATATTATGTTTATGTACAATTTCATTGATAAAACATTTTTTTGTGTGTTATCTACTACTTGGATCTGTATGGGTTTAAAAGGGTTGTTGGATGTGTAGATTATATGTATGATTCTTGCTTCAAAAGATCTGGTTAAAAAAAATTGAGTTGAAATTTGTAGTATCGAATTTATTTGATGCACATTTAAATGCAACTTTTTGTAATAATTTTTTTATTATTTCTGTTAATTAGATAATTAGTAATTCATTTTTATAGACTTTGAGATATATATTTTATAGATTGAATGCTCAAGTTTGTCACAACCTTTTGAGAACTGGTCAATTTAGTAATTTATTATATGTTGTAGGCTATGAACCCCAAGTTGGCTTGTACAACACTTGTTTAATTAGAGAGAGAAGTTATTTCTGTTATTAATGGGTTTTTTTTAATTGGGAAGGAGATTTTTATTTTTTATTTTTCATAAAAATATTGGTGGCAACTACACTCCTTGCCTCTCATTTTCTTGTTTAAATATTTGTTTGACATTGTTTTAACCTATCTATATATTTATATGTTATAAGTATATAGCATTTCATCCCCTCGTGTTTCATTTTTTTTTTACTCTTCTTCCAAAAATGTCTAAATATTTTCATAATATTTTTTAAAAAATTCTATTGCGATATATTTGTTTATTAATTTATAATAAGAGTGTAAATTACTTTTAACACGTCAAAAGAATTTTTATGCAACTTAAACGTAAAATAAATAACATAAGAAAAACGCAAGGCAAATAAAAGTAGAATATTGAAGAATGGTCTACGTGCTCGGTTGAACATATTTCTCTAAAATCTTAATGGAGAGGGATGACAATCCATTTTCACTAATCTCTCTTACCTTTTTTCCAATAACGGTAAAAAAGTAAAAAAAAAAAAAAGAAGAAAGAAGCCAAATGAGGTAGAAAAATAAGATGCAGAGTTTTGTATTGTAACAAAAACTGATATAGTATAAGAAAATAGAGTGGCTAATGGAGTCGTTGTTGACAACAAGCTCCCACGTGTCATTTGAGTTTTATGGTCCAAGTCTCAAAATAAATTTGAGCCACTTATATCTAATGCCTCCCTGCCTCCACCAATTTCATGGATTTCATTTTATAGAGAAATATGATATAGCAGAGACAGCAATAGTTAATATTATTAGTTTTCACTTTTCAGTACAAATATGTAATAAATTATATTACAAGCTAAATAAATAGTGTATGGCTTATTATATGCTATCGAGTTTTCACAGTTTGCCCAAAAAACTCTTCAGAGAACCATCTTCACATGGATTTAGACGAATTAGACCAGGGTTTCAGTATTTTGAGAGAGAGAGAAATTTTATGGGGCAATGTTCTTTGAGTAGTAGTAGTAGTAGTAGTAGTAGTAGTAGTAATTCAACTTCGGCCAAAGAAGAAGTGAGTTTTATTAACAATAAGGTAGAGTTTGGGTATTTATTGAGTGAGTTTGGATGGAAGATAAGGAGGTTAGCTAGGATTGGTGATGAGATTAGGAAAGCAGCTTACGTTCAAGCTGAAGCATTTCATGAACCTGCTTTTTTCTTTGATGATCTCTTCTTCCAGTTTTTTCAGGTTTTTCCTTATCCCTATTCTCTTTCTTTATCAAATGTCATACTTTTTTCTCATTCTAGATTTCTCTGCTCGTGTGTGTGTGTGTTTTTTTTAGTGTTAAATGTTACTGTGTCATATTTGTGTGTTATAATTCATATATCAACCCCTTAAGTAAACTTATTTGGTTATAAGGAGTAGGATACCTAGCAACCCTTAACTATCCTTTCCTTTGGGTCATAACCCCTCTACGAGCCACAAGAGCGGGCTGTTAAGTTTGCCGGACTGTGGACAATTACATCAGCCCCTAAGTGTTGATTTTCTCTGATTTTTGTTGAGAGAGTTATTGAATTGTTTTTGGCTTATTGTCTAATATTATATTTATACATTGAAAGGAAGAAACTAGCCGTTATTAAACTAGCCGTTAAACTAACCGTTATTAAACTAGCCGTTACTAAACTAGTCGTTATTAAACTAGCCGTTACTAAACTAGTCGTTATTAAACTAATTATTCTCAACACTCCCCCTCAAGTTAGGTGTGTAGATATCGGTCAACCCTAACTTGTTTAAATTTTCTTCAAATGATTTTAAATCTAAACCTTTGGTGAAGATGTCCGCCAATTGTTTTTCACTTCTCACAAATGGAGTTTCAATTTCTTTTGCTTGAATTTTTTCTCGAATGAAGTGGCAATCCACTTCGATGTGTTTTGTTCTCTCGTGAAACACCGGATTTGATGCTATATGTCGCGCCGCTTGGTTATCACAAAACATCTTCATTGGTTCTTGAATTTTAATTCCGATATCCAAAAGAAGTTGTTTGATCCAAGTTAGCTCGCTTGAGGTTGATGCCATGGCTCGATATTCTGCCTCGGCACTTGATCGTGCCACAACATTTTGTTTCTTGCTTTTTCATGTGACTAAATTTCTGCCTACAAACGTGCAAAAACCAGTGGTTGATTTTCTATCAAAGCTATCAGCCCAATCTGCATCGGAGTAGCCACACACTTCATTAGAATTATTACGTTTCATGAGAATTCTTTTACTAGGTGTTCCTTTTAAATATTTTAAAATTTTATGTATAGCCTCTAAATGTGGTGTTCTATGTGTATGCATAAATTTACTAATTTGGCTTACTGAAAAAGAAATGTCTGGTCGGGTTACCGTTAAATAAATTAATTTTCTTACAAGTCTTTGAAATTGGCTTATGTCTTCTAAGGGTTCGCCATCCTCAATATTTAATTTGCATTTACTATCTATTGGTGTAGATGTTGGTTTACTCCCTAATTTACCAGTTTCGTTCAATAGGTCAAGTATATATTTTCTTTGTGAAATAAAGACTCCCTTGGGTGAATGTGCTATTTCTATTCCTAGAAAATATTTTAATAAACCTAAGTCTTTGATATCAAAATTCTCCTTTAATTTCATTTTCACTTTTTTAATTTCTTCCAAATTATTTCCGGTAATTATTATATCGTCTACATATACTAGAATTATGGTTGTGAACGTAACATAATTTTTGGAAAATAATGAGTGATCGACATTACTAATTTTAAAATCACAAGAAATTAAATAAGAGCTTAGTTTTCCATACCATGCTCGTGGAGATTGCTTTAGTCTGTAAATAGATTTTTTTAACCTACACACTAGACTAGAATCGTTTTCTTTTTTATGACCAGGTGGAAGCGTCATATATACCTCTTCTTCAAATGTTCCTTGGAGAAAAGCATTCTTGACATCCATTTGATGTAAGGTCCAATTTTGGTTTACCGCTATGAAAAGTAAAATGCTAACGGTATTCATTTTGGCCACGGGTGCAAATGTTTCTTGATAGTCTACACCATAGGTTTGAGTGTAACCTTTTGCCATTAATCGTGCTTTGTACCTTTCAATAGTACCATCACTATTAAACTTAATCTTATAGACCCATTTGCATCCTACGGGTTTCTTTCCTTTGGATAGTTGTACGACTACCCATGTTTCATTTTTTTCAAGTGCTTGAAGTTCTTCTTCCATTGCTTTGCACCATACCAGTTGGCCTATTGCTTCCTCATAGTTATTTGGCTCATTTTCTTTGAAAATTGAGGTCAAATAAGTCCTATATTGTGGTGTAACATTTTCATAAGATAAATAATTTTGGATAGGATATTTTACCTCATATGTTACAAAATCCCGTAATCTAGTTGTAGGTTGTGGAGTCCGATTAGACCTTCTCAATGGTATTATTTCGGTAGTATCATCTTCCCCCTCACTTTGAGAAGTTTCTTCCTCTCTATTCTCATTGATTATTTCATTTTCATTTTCTACTACTATATTTCCTTCTTCAGAATAAAAAAATGGAAATGTAAATTCATTTGGTTCCTCTTGGTTATTAGTCTCCTTTTCTAGTGTTTTGTAATATGGCTCATTTTCTTGGAATGTCACATCTCTTGAAATGTAATGTTTTTTGTTAATCGGATCATAGCATTTATAACCCTTTTTTTGAGATGAATACCCCAAGAAAATAGTTTTGATTGATGTATAATCTAACTTGTGTTGTTTATTTTTGTGCACATAACATGTGCATCCAAATACTCTTAAATGATAGATATTAAGTTTTTCTTGGTAGAGGATTTCTAGTGGGCTTTTGAAATTCAAATTGGCACTTGGTAATCTATTAATTAAATATGTTGCGGCGAGAACAGCATCCGACCAAAAAATTATTAGAACATTATTTTGAAACAAAAGTACTCTTGTTACTTCAAGTAAATGTCGATTTTTCCTTTCCGACACACCATTTTGTTGGGGTGTGTAAATACAAGTTGTTTGATGTAAAATTCTTTTTTGCTTGAAAAAATTTGTAAAATTTTGATTTACAAATTCCATTCCATTATCACTTCTAAAAGTTTTAATCTTTGCATCATATTGATTTTCTACAAAATTATAAAATTCTTGAAATTGAGAAAATACTTCACTTTTATTTTTTAACAAGTATAACCATGTGGTTCTTGAAAAATCATCTATAAATATAACAAAGTATTTATAACCATTAAATGACTCAATTGGAGCAGGGCCCCAAACATCAGAATGTATTAACTCAAAAGGTTTTTTGCTTTTACAATTGGATAAACTAAATGGTAACCTTGTGTGCTTTTCTAATTTGCAAATTTCACAACTACTACAATCTAGTTGTTTGAAATCAAAAATACATTTTAAAATCTTATCAGAAGGATGTCCAATTCTCTTATGCCAAAGAGTGCCTAATTCTTCTTCTTTTTTAATATTGAAGTTGCATTTTTCTTCACTCAAAATATAAAGCCCATTTTCTAGAAAACCTTCACCAATGATATTCTTCGTTATCAATTCTTGAAAAATCACATTTTTGGATGTAAATGTAATTTCACAATTTAAGTCTCGTGTGATTTTACTAATGGATAACAAGTTAGATGTACAATTATTCACATGCAAAACATTTGAAATTTTTCTTGAAAGGAGACTAATTGAACCATTTCCTAAAATTTCCATTTTTTTACCATTTGCAACGATTACAAATTGTTTAGTCTCAATTTTTTTGTAATTATTGAGTAAGTTTTTATTTCCAGTTATGTGATCAGTTGAACCTGAATCAAGAATGCATTTGGAATTTAAAGAATTTTGAGTAAGGCTTGTAATCATACTAGAGGTTTTTTGAGATTTTCCTTGAAACACCACGGATAATTGTGTATACAGCTGCCTCATTTGATCCATATCCACCTCACCTTTTATTTCTTTTTCAGCCTCGTTTGTACTCATATCCTCTTTTTCCTTTTGCGCAGAGTAACCCATTTTCTCTCTACTCTCTACCCGATTTTTTCGCTGATCTCCCCCTCTGAAGAAGCCTCCACCTCGCCTTCCCTTTTGCCAGAGATGAGGGTTGAGACACCAGCATTCCTCATGCTTGTGTCCTTCCTTCTTACAATAATCGCAGTGAGTGAGTGACCAGCATTCCTCGCGCTTATGTCCTTCCTTCTTACAATAATCACAGCGAGTGAGTGTTTGGTCTCCCCGACGTTCTGGCCTAGAGTTAGATCTGGTGACGAAAGCCTTGGCTTCGGGGTTGTCAGGTAGTTGAGTACCCATCACTATTCTTCTTGTCTCTTCTCTTTCAACCATCCCAACAACCTCATCAACAGATGGCAGCTCACCCATGAGAAGAATTTGTGAGCGTACCCCCTCATAGCTTGAATCGAGCTTGGCGAGGAAGGTGAAAATTCCATCCTGCTCCTCTCTTCTTTTGATTTCATCAAGATCGGCTGTGAGAGGTCGATACACTCTAATCTCATCATTCTTTTTTTGGATTTGGCTGAATAGTTCAGTGACAGATTGATTTTGTTGTTGTAACTGTTGAAGTTCTTGCTGAAGTTGATAAATAAGAGAGTAATTTTTCTTCTTTCCGAACATTGTCTCGGCTTTAACCCACATATCTCGAGTTGTATCTAGATATGTCATGAGATCAGAGATATGGGGTTCCATGGTTGCCAGTAACCAACTCATGACTAGATTGTCACTCTTTCTCCATTCTGAAATTTCCTTTCTTTCTTCAACTGTTGGGTGTGTTGGATCTTCGGCTTTTGGTTTTGATTTCTCACCAGTGACATGCTCAAATTTGTCTCTGCCGATTAGACCAAAAGTCACTTGACGTGCCCAAAGATGGTAATTTTTACCATTTAGCAGCACACATGTAAGTCTCTCTATATGTTGTGACATTTTCTAGATTTCTTGAATTTATACAGTTCTTGTTTATGGGATTGATTTGGAGCAAAATCAAATCTGTTCTGATACCATGTTGATTTTCTCTGATTTTTGTTGAGAGAGTTATTGAATTGTTTTTGGCTTAATGTCTAATGTTATATTTATACATTGAAAGGAAGAAACTAGCCGTTACTAAACTAGCTGTTACTAAACTAGCTGTTACTAAACTAGCCGTTATTAAACTAACCGTTACTAAACTAACCGTTATTAAACTAGCCGTTAAACTAGCCGTTAAACTAGCCGTTAAACTAGTCGTTATTAAACTAACCGTTACTAAACTAGCCGTTATTAAACTAGCCGTTACTAAACTAGCCGTTATTAAACTAGCCGTTATTAATCTAATTATTCTCAACACTGAGCCTCAGCTCCAGACATTGGACCTTAGCTCAAGCCTATATCCACGCTCATTAGCCCTGGATTAATTCGGCCAGCCAAGGCATGGTTAAGATCGGATAAGACCACGAGTTGTCAATGTCTCACGCGGTATCAGTCCAAAAGCTCCGGACATGTGCCAGTCACCCGTTCTTCCAAAACATGTATGACAAGCACGTAGACCAGACCCTCTTATTCCCAAGTAACTCTACATTAATAGAATAACGTCACGTGTATTAACCGCTAAGTAAATAAATATACATATATAAACAGTAAATGTGCATTTCACAAGTTTGTTACCATCAATCTTGGACTCTCTAAACATAGTACAGATCAAATTGTCTATTTAACTTTAATATTGACGGATAAATTACATTGCCACCCTTAGGTGTATAAAACAGTTTTGCTTTGACATGTCATACAGGCTGAAGTGCTCTCTGGATTGTTATATAAACTTAAAAACTCTCCAGCAGACAGGTAAGCATGTATTTCAACAATTAATCCGGTTCTTATGCTGGGCAGTCCACTAGTTGAGCTAGCTTTTTAATAAATTTGATTGATTGGCAATGTTGGGTTTTGTTAAAGGTATGCTTGTTTGGTTGCTGAGCCTGACTTTGACTCTGATACTTCAAACTCAGCACGAGAAGTGGTGGGAGTTGTAGACGTCACAGTGTTGAGAGACAGGAGTGTACTTGAACATCTCCCATCTGATGCAAACGAATATCTTTACATTTCTGGCATTGCTGTTTCCAAAACTTTCAGGTCCTCTACTTCATTCTTTTTGTCAGTCTTTTCTACCTCACTTCATGTTTCATTGAGTTCTTGTTCTTGAACATGTTCTGCAGGAGGAAGAAAATAGCAACTTCATTACTAAAAGCTTGTGACGTGCTCTCAGAAACATGGGGTTTCCAGTACTTGACTCTCAGAGCATATGAAGATGATTTGGGTGCTCAGAAATTGTATGCAAGTGCTGGTTACAAAGTGGTCTCCGGAGATCCTCCTTGGATGACTACTTGGATCGGAAAAAGGCGTCGAGTTCTTATGATCAAATGCTCTAATAGTGCATTGTCATCGTAAATATATTGAATTGAAATCACATTTGAATGAAATTAAAGGATAATTTGTGTGTATAAAAGTGTTGTACACCATAGCACCATTCTCATTTCACAATATATAATATGAACAACTTTATGGTTCCCCTTTTTATTTAGAATGCCTATTTACAGCGCTCATTTGGACTTAGTAGGCTTATACTATAGAGGTGGTGGTTACATTAATAGGAGATGGAATAGTTTTAACAGGCTCAGGCATCTTGTTTATTGAGGAGTTCCTATTTAAAGAAAGTCTATAACAGACTAGGCTAGTTACTATTGACTTGATGCTCAACACCATCAAACAATCTAGCTACTTCATTTTTACATTCTTCTTTATTCTATATATAAGTCAACAGTTATTGCCTCTTGTCAGGTTCTTCAGTCTTTGCAAACCTTCCTCGGATCCTTGGTTGGCTATCGGCAAGAGCCTTCCTGCATGCATACTGCAAGAAAGCATAAAGAGATTTCAGTAAGCAAACAGTTGACATGCTTGAGTTTCTTTGCATACAATCATAATAAAGCTTAGAGTCAGAAGCAATCTTAGAAAGTAAAAAATCTCAACATCCTTGTTGCTATTTTTACCTTGATTTTCCTGCTGAAGTTTCTTTTTGTCCTCTTATTCCTGTACCTAGAAATTTTTTCCCTGCGCTCCTCGGAGGTGCAGTTGCTGATAATCAAAGGCCGTTCATGTGGAGAATGCATGAAGCTGATGCTACCATTGCCAAGAGTCTGTCATAAAAACTCAGTATCAATCACCTAGCCCTAATCCTGTGGGAATGGCCAGAAATCACTGAACATTTCTCAGTATATAGACTTGTTTCCCAAGTCAATTAATGGTTGGCTCGCTCTCAATCGAAAACGGAAATGATTCCTTCAATCTCATGGTCCAAAACACTCAAATAATCAAGAAAACAAAATGTTCAAACTCTGCAAATCCTAATTGTTGAATTTTAAGTGTTGGGGCACACTTGAGGTTGAGAGGATTCTTTTCCGAGAAAAGCATTTAAATTATCACAAATAGGTTGTCTTAAGTCACAATTGAGCTGTTTTAGAGTCTGTTTGAAACTGCTTGTCATTTTGTAGTTCCTAATGGCCCAAAGCGCTTCTTAAGGTATTTGACAATCTCGAAGAGAAGTGCTTTCGAAATTTTGAGAAGCATTCTTAATGTTTTAGGAGAAATAACATTTACTTTTGAGAGAAGTAATTTTGGATGCATATTTTCTTCCTAAAATATTTACTAAAGTGCCACATAAAATCACTTTTAACATTTTCATCCCAAACATATAAATGCTTATCTTAAAACCACTTTTAACCAAATGACTTTATTCTAAACCACTTCTCTTAAAATCATTTTTAAGATAAGCACATACAAATGGAACCTTAGTATCAAAACAGAAGAGGAACAGAGAGCTTGCTATTACATACTAAGCTATAAGGTACATACCCTTCAATTCAGCATGTATCCAAAGTTCATCAAATGATGAATGGTAAGCCTAGAGTTTAATAACTATGTCTTTTGAAAACCCAGACACTAAACAAGTAAAACTGTAACACAGTATTACAACTCAAAAGTGTAATAATTAACTTGTATGACAACTTTTTTTTCAAGTCTTTATCATGTATTCCCTTTTCTTCCTCAAAATAGTTTATCATTAGTTTTGGTTAGCATCATACAAAACATTTTAAAATAGTTCAAATAGCTAGAAATCTAACCTTGATATCTCCTTCACTAAACGCTCGTCGCATGCCAAAAGCGACACCTAGGTCCATTCCAGAAAAATCCAAAAAACTTGTCTTGGTTGCAGCTTCATGAACCCCTTCCATTGAGCTTAAACATCCTGAACTGACACTCTTCTGGAATGGTGCTTCGAAAAGGGGAATTTTGATATCTACAACTTCAGAAAGCGGTGATTCCATAGCTGCTTTCTCTAAAAGATCCTTCCCACATTCATAAAAGACATCACTCAAAAGTTGCTCCTTCTGAAGCGATTCAATGTCTGCTGCAGCTTTGAATGCTTGGCAGGAAATGGCATCTTCCCCACACGATATCATTGAGATAGCTGCTGCCATGGGATCAAGGCTCATCATCGGCTCTTCCATGATTGGCTCGGGAGCTTTGAATAAATCCCCTTCTCCTCCGAGGTCATAGTCTGATATCATGGAGGTCGGAACAAGGTTACTCTGCATAAGCCAAAGGAAATGCAAAATTAGCAAAGAGTCAAATACCAGGACAAGTTAATAGGCAAATATGCTGTTTATATTGGAAATATAAGTTGTTAAGGTAGGAGATCATCGAATTCTTTCTAATTATGACAACACATCAGGGGCAAGAATACCCACTTCAAAAGTAGTGGAAGTTCTCACAATAACATAAACAACTGATTTGTGTATCTAATATCTTACTATAGAACTGTGATCAAGAAACGTATATTGTTTATCTGTTAAAATAACCATTATTGGAGCAGATTAACAAGAATAAAGAGAAAGAAACTATGTATTGTGATGTAATGATCAATGCAGTATTTAACTAGTGGTTGTTTCGTATTGTTGCCAAACTCATTTAAATAACAAGTTAATATCAAATTTAATTAAAAATAAAAGGATGAATCAGTGACTACAAAATATTACCCAACTTTTTATACTTATCAAAGATTGAGATTTATAAGGAAAATAAGAGAAAAAATGGTTTATTTAAATCTCAACCATTGATACTTGAAAGTGTAAAAAATTAGATAATATTTTGTAGTCGTTCATCCATCCCAAAAACAAAAACCCTTATACTATATTAAGAGAAGGTGTCAACATTAGAGGCAAAATTTAGATGAACTATGAGATTATAAAAATATGTTCATATCAATGTAATAGAATTTGTATTAAAAAATGATTGGCTTTAATTGAGGAAACTTCTTGTTTCATAGCCCAAGATAGGTCTTATAGTCTATAGTGGGGAACTTTGATATGAGTCAGATTCATTGATAAGATAGAAAATGAAAGCAAAAACCATGAACTTCCATGAATCAAAGAGCTTTTCAAAAATCTTCAAAATGTTAAATTTTTTTGGAAAATTATAAAAAATAACACCCTAAAATTTATAACAATAAAAATAATACCTCAATAATATTGAACGAGATTCAATTAGATGACATTCAACATTTAACGGATTTAAATAATCATAATTCAATTTAAATCGGTTTCAATGTAAAATAATATATTAATTTTTTTTAATAATAAAAATATATAAGATATACATAAAAAAAATTACCATTTTTATAATTACAAGTTTTGAAATGTGTTTTTTTAATAGAGTTAGGTTTGAGAGTCATTGGTGTTCTCTCTCGAGCTTTAGGGTTTAAACCTTTTCCGTCAACCGAGCCATCACACATTTTGTGTCCTCATCCACCCTTCACTTACCTTCTTCTTCCATCCTTTCTTGTCATCTACCTTTTTCCTCCTCCTTTCTCATTTGTGTCAATAAATCCTGGTCGTTGCCACCTCAGACTGCTCAGCTTCTCTTGGATTCATTCCTCGAGCGGTGGTTTTGTTGGAGGTTATTGCCTCCAGCATTGGTGGGCTTCGTCGTGCTCTAGAGTGGTCTTTCTAGTACTAGTGGCTGGTTTCTGGCTTCCAGCGCTGATGAGGCTCGGTTTAGGCACTGGTAAGTTATTTTTGCCTGCTTTGGCTGAGTAGGTGGTGGTTTTAGTCGTGTTGGATGGTATTTTGTTTGCGTTTTTTATCCTACAGTCTACTTCGTTTCGTTTTTGTTCTGGTTATTAATAATGTATTTGTTTGTGGTCCTGTTGTCCACCACTAGTTTGTAGGTGTGCACTTTGTCCTATAGTTTCTACACAGTTTTTTATTGTGTAGAAGCCTATAGGGTAGTTTAATTATTGTTTAACTGTTTAAATTTTGTGGTTATTTAAAATGTAAATGTGTTCAAGGGATGATCAGTAATATAGAGAGTGTTTAGATGGCTCAAATAATTTCTCTCACGTATATTCAAGATGTTTGATTAGTTGTTAGTTTTAGATTGACATTTAACTCGTTATTATATTTAGATAGATAGATTATGATCGCTATAGTTAGATTTTTAACTTTTTGAATGAAACTTTCTTGCTTTGTTATCCAGAAAAAAAGATACGATGGAAGTACAAAAGTAGATGGAATAAGAGCTAAAGCATTTTGGTTTTTTCCTCTTTTGGTAAACGGATTCTCTTGCAAAATAGATAAGAAATTGAAAGGGAGAAGGAACGAACCCAATGGTCTTAGAAAAAGAAAAAAAAAAACTTAAAGGCTTAAATCAATATTCAAATACCATACCATCCAAAGTTCAAAATTTTATCATAACCTTCACTACTAGCAAGTAAAATCCCACTAAAATGCATATTGAATCACCCACTTTGAGCTCTAAGCTCATATATTGAAACTTCTTTTCCGTTTCCTCTTCGTTCTCAAAAAAATTTACTTTCGTCTTTCGACATTAAATAAAGGAAAAAAGATGTGACTTTCTCTCTTACCGATTAAAAAAAATAAAAAATAAAAAATTAAATAATGTTCAACGATTTTAATTTAATTTTACAACTGAAATGATGATTGAATTTATTTAATTACAAAAATATATAAACTTTACATAATATACTATTTTTTAGGAAGTTATATTTTGAGAGCAATAAAGACTAATGTCAAAGCAATTTAAATTTTAAAAAAAATTAACGTAAAAGTGTTTTTAAAAATAGCAATTTTGTTATGATATTAGTAAAATTAACTCTTACAATAGGGTTGTCGTACTTTTAATAGTTGAAAGTTTTAATGACATTTTTTCCCAATAAACAGAAAGGAAATTGATTTTTTCATGGCAGAAATCACTAACTTCAGAGTAATTAAATATTTTTATTTTATAATTTAATACTCTAATTTTTTTTTTTTTAAATATTGATCTGACATTATAAAAATTTACTAGGCTACCAAAATAAATTTTCTCTTTTTATACAATTAGTCCAAGTGGGATAACAAAGCAAAAAACAAAATATCCAACAATAAGTTCACACCAGAACTAGAAGAAAGATTATTTAACACGAAAGCATGTTAGAAAGAAAATGTTTTTCCACTTAAATACTTTTACTTTCTTGTACCTTTCCAGATCTAGCATATAAAGCTAACTCACCCGTTAGTGTTACCATTTATGCTTTTAGAAGATGATGAATAAATGTCAGGGGAAAAAATTAGAATAAAACCCAACCATTTTCTTTTTTCATAAAACCCAACCATTTTCTTTTTTCATTTATGGAAATACAAGCATCATAACTCATAAAGCTTTAATATTTCGTTGCCATTGCTATTCAGAAACTAAAGAGTGGTCTCATGGAGAATAAAATCAATAAAAAATAAAAACACAAACATGTTGAGAAATTTTGAACTTTGAAACAATAAATAATTGAAGTTTCTCTAGGAAAATTTCAGTTTCAACTTTGAAAATCTAATGAAAGGACAAGTTAAAAGTGTTTCATTTCCTATAGCCCCATTTTTTCAACAATGAAAATAGTGGGAATTTCAGAAAGCATATTCAAAACCCCCAAATATTATGAAAATCAGTTCAAAACATCACTAAACAAAATTAAAGAAATGCAGAATAAGCTAACCCACAAGTCAAGTAAACTCTAAGAAGACACATATTTTGAATGATTTGTGAGGAAGAGACTAGAGAGTACCATTAAAGCATTGGACTTGTGGGTTTTGTAGAAATCCTCAAGTTGTTGAAATTCTGGAGAGAGATTCTGAAAATAAGGGAACAAAAGCCCAGTATCTGTATACATTTTCAATCTGAACTCTCAAAGTTTCAAGGAAAAGCTGTGCTTTTTGTTTAGTTTTTCCTAAAAAAGCGAGCTTTAACCTCCCTCAAATACAGAAAACATAGCAGAAGTAGAGTAACAGAAGAACACTGAAAGACCGCAGCCAAAATGAAAAGATTGAGTGGTAGGTTGGTTTGTATTGGAAGCAAGACTTTCATAAGTTAGACTTGAGACAGAGTAGGAGAGAGAATATATATATATATATATATATATATATGAGGTGGTTTTCAGTAAATAAATATTATGATGTAAAATAAGGACAAGACACAATTTTTGTAATGAAATGCCCCATGATCCTTATCATGAAACTTTTTGTTAATTGAATCTTCGAACCTCCGTTAAAATATTAAATTTAATATAAAATTATTTTATAGTATATTTATTGATTTATGTATTTTATTTATTATATAAAGTTATTCATATTAGATAATAAAAATAATTGTGTATTGTATACATGAATTATATAATTAAATTAAATATAATTTATAACAGCTAATAAATTTTTAATTGGTGAAAAAAAATTAATGAAATATTTAATTAAATTTTAATGAGAATATAATGGGATGGGTGAGTGATGAGGATATACGTGGGTTTTAAAAAATATATATTTCTAAGACTATTTATTAATATTAGATAATTAAATTATTATAGGTAGATTCTCTTATTAAATTTTGATAAAAAAAATATTTAATTATCAATAATGTGTATAATTTTATAATATAAAGACTAAACTCATTAATTTAAAATCAAATATACGTATATAAGTTTATTATTTAATTTTAAATTATAATAAATTTTTATTGATATAAATTAATTATTTTTATGATAAATGTAAGTATATCTATTTATAAATTACAAATATATTATTATTATTATATATTTTGAGGATAGATTTATATCATTAAAAAAATATTAGGCACAAAAATAATAAATTTATAAATTTAATGATAAATTTAATAAATTTGTATAAATATTTTTATTTTTTTTAATAAAATGTTAGCTTTTATTTGTATCGGAATATTATGAAAATATTTTGAATTATTATACTGCAAAATGTACTGGGTGAATTGAAACTTAATCAAATATCTGTACGTTTGTGGGTTGGACTGTGTCAATCTGTCATCAGTATAGAGGCTTAGGCCTCAAGGTCCCCCCCGCCCGGCTTTCTTCTTGGAGCGTGGCTCAAGTAAATAGGAAAATACGGTTAATTTTTTTTCTTCCGGTAAAAATAATACTTATTTTTTTATAATTTAATTATATAATTTTTTTAAATTTTATTATTATACTCTGTTTTAACTTAAATAAATACAATATGAAAATAAAAAAATTTCATATGAAATCATTTTCTAATAATAATAAAACTTAACTATAATAAAAACAATTATATTATATTATTTGTACTATTTAGTCGATTAGATTAAAAATATTATCATTTATTCACTAAATTTTCATTTTAAAAAAATTATCAATTAAATATAAATTATATTATTTTAATAATATTTATTTAAAATATTATTTTTATCAAATAATTAAATTGATATTAAAATATTATTTTTATCAATTAATTAAAATATGAGTTTATAATAAAGATAAAAAATAATTTAATAAAAAATAAACAACAATAAATTTTAAATAAAAAATTATTTAAATATATTTTTTAATTTTTAATAAAATTAAAAATAAATTAAACATGAAAATAAAATGTGTGACAACTAATAAATATTAAAAACAAATATTTTATAAATTTTTACATATTAATTGTGATTTTAACATTAATTTTTATAAACCTATGTAAAATGTGTGACAATTAATATTTTTTTTACATATTTTAAATATTAGAAACATTAATTTTTGTAAATATTAACTTTTATATATTAAAAACAAAGATTATTGTAAAATTTTACAAAGATTTTTTAATTGTAAATTATTGTAAATAAAATGTGTGACAACTAATAATTTTTACAAAGTTAAGAGAATATATGATAACATTTTTAATTTAAGATACTAAAAGACACAAATAACTTAATATAATGAATTTTTGTGATATTATTTTCAATTTTTAAAATATATAAATTATAGATATTATTTTTAAAATAAGTAGAAGATATAAATAATTAAAATTTGTGGTAAGATAAACCAACACAATATTTGAAATTAAAAATAATAAATTTAATAATTACTTATTTGTACGCAATTAGTAGTTTGATTTAAAATATCCTACTTTATGTAATATAGTATCAATTTTAAAATGTACCTTAAAAAATATAGTGCATTATGGACGAGTCAAGATAATTACAATAAAAAAATATATCTTATTGAAAACTATGATGGATTTATAATATGCATTAATGGTATCCATTTATATTTTAGTAAGTCATGGCATAAAATATTTTATTTTTGAAGAGAGAGTATTGGGAAATAAAGTCCCTTAATTTGAAATGAGAAATGGATTAATAAGAAATTAAGTTATCACACCTAAAAAAAATAAACTTTTAAAATAAAATTTTAAATTCTTTTCTAATAGTACGAATGCAAATCTATGTTTAAATTTATATGTAATCAATGCTCCCCTTGTAACGAGCTACTTTGTGCAAAATTACAAGAAGTTCATAAATTATATATATATATTTATATATACACGTTGGTGTGTGTTGTGTTGTATAATGCAGCAACAGTGTCAGACAACAATGCTTAGTAGAGTAAAATATAGAGTAAATAATAATATTAGTGGAGTCATAAAACATAGACGTGCATCAATTAGGGTTATTGTTTAGTTTTTGTTGGTGGTCCTCTCTGAATCCCTTTTGAATATGCGAGGGATATTACGAAACTGGGAAAACACAAGCTGAACAACGACTCTTTTGAAGGTGAAAGCTGTCACGGTGGAAGCAGTTTAGAAAAGAGGCAGAAGAAGAAGGGCGATGCTCTGTGCGAATTGAGGAACACAGAAGAAGAAAGGTGCCGCTCTACGAATTGAAAAAAAAATTAGGGTTACATTCTGATTTTTTATATATATAGTGTGGCTGATGTGTAAAAAAAATCTACAGATTTATGGTAGAATCTAGAAATTTAACCATAAATTCCATCTTGAACGATTTAATTACAAAAATCACTGAAGTTCTAACTAGAGCTCAGACCGTCTTACAACCTCGGCTAACTGAAGCGTCGACTACTCCCATTAGTATCAAGTTGGGAGGATCCAACTATGTCTTATGGTCCCAAGTGGTGGAGATGTATATCTCTGGCAAAGACAAACTGAGATATATTAATGGGGATTTTCCTCAACCTGTTGAAACTGACCCCTTATTCAGGAGATGGCGCACTAAAAATGTCATTATCAAAGATAGATGATCAATTCGATGGACCCCTCCTTGATTGCAAATTTTATTTGATTCCCAACTGCAAAACAAGTTTGGGATTCTGCTGCTATCACCTACTATGATGGGATAGACACGTCTCAAGTGTATGATCTTCGTCGTCGAGTTACTCGTATGAAGCAGACAGATGGATCCATTGAAAAATACTACAATGATCTTCAAGGGTTGTGGCGAGAAATTGATTTCTGTCATCCTAATCCAATGGAGTGTGCAACTGACATACAAAAATATAACTTCATCGTACAGAAAGATCGAGTGTATACCTTCCTCGATGGACTTGATGAAAGACTAGACAAAACTCGAAGTGATGTGCTTCAAATCAAATCATTTCCTACTGTGGAACAAGCCATGGATTCATACGTAGGGAAGAGATCCGGAAAACCATAATGATCATAGGTGCAGATACGATACCCGGAGCAGTTATGGCTTTTAAAGGGGTCAAGGGACACCATAATCCGATGCCACCAAAAACAGGAAGTTCTTTTGGTAGCAAGAAATCCACGGGAAATCCACCATCTTTTGACATGAAATATGGCCATTGTGGAAACTCCAAACACACCCGTGAAATCTGCTTCAAACTACATGGGTATCCCGAATGGTGGAATGATCTTCAAGCACGGAAGAAACGGGAAACCATTGGGAGAGCCGTTGTGGCTACCAATAATGCTTCACTATCCCTTATTCCTCAAACCAAATCTTCCCAGGATCCAGGTATTTCAAGTAAAGCATTTCACATCTCTACTCGTAGTGATAATGAAGATTGGATTCTAGACTCTCGAGCTACAGATCATATGACATTTGACCCAAAAGATCTCTCCAATACAACCCAGTCAAGACGAAGCCTTGTTGCCAATCCCAATGGGGTTTCTTATCCAGTTACAGGGGCTAGAACAGTGACTTTATCTCTTTCATTATCATTATCTAATACTTTACTTGTACCTTCTCTTTCAAATCGACTAATGTCTGTAAGTCAGGTCACCTTAGATCTTAACTGTGTAGTATTTATGTATTCTACTTTTTGTCTTCTACAAGATATTCTTACCAAGGAGATCATTGGGCATGGTACTAAGAGAAGAGGGTTATATTATGTGGATAAACTCAATTCAGGAAGAGCCAATCACATGCAACACATTGTTAGTAACAAAGAACGGTCGATTTGGGCATCTATCATTTGGGTATTTAAAGCACCTACTCACTAGCTTATTTTCAAATACCACACACTCGAATTTCAAATGTGATACTTGTATCTTAGCAAAAAATCATAGGGCATCTTATCCTATGAGTATGCATAAAAGTATGACTCATTTTGCTTTAGTACATTATGATGTTTGGGGTCCTTCCCCGGTCACTACATCTTCGGGTCATTGTTGATTTGTAATTTTTCTTGATGATTGTACACGAATGACATGGCTTTACCTTCTCAAACATAAAGATGAAGTATTTTCTACCTTTCACTTGTTTCACACCATGGTTCAGACACAATTTTATGAGAAAATTACGATTCTTAGGTCTGATAATGGAGGGGAGTATGTTAATCAACAATTTTGGACATAATTGGACAACCATGGTATTCTCCATAAAACCTCGTGTTCACAAACCCCACAACAGAATGGGACTCAGAAAGGAAGAATAGGCATATTTTAGAAACTACTCGGGCCTTACTAATTGGTGCACATATGCCTAGTAGATACTGGAGTGATGTTGTGACTACAACTGTGTATCTACTAAATTGTATGCCCATAAAAACCTTACAATTTTAGGCTCCATTAAAGGGGTTATATGATCATGTTCCCTTGCCTACTATTTTGATGCTTTCGCCCCAGATTTTTGGATGTGTTGCTTTTGTCCACCTCCATAAAAATCAACGAACTAAGTTGGATCCATGTGTTATCCGATGTGTATTCTTGGGGTATGGCATACAAAAAAAGGGATACCGATGCTACGATCCTATTACTAAAAGAAACCTACATTACCATGGATGTCACTTTCCTAGAAACTGAATGGTTTTTTCCATCATCAGTATCCAATTACCCTCTTTATGGGGAGAGTTATGGTGAATAACGAAATTGGCTTGATGTTGAAGTATTAGACATTAGTAACAATCCAACATACTCAGATAATGCCAACAATATGGATGAGCCAGTACCTAGACCCGAACTTGAACTTCTAAGAACTGAATCTGAACTAGTGACTGAATCTCTAGAAGATGCAGTGGGTGATGTATCCCTCTACTCTCTAGTACCCAATGATCCTCCTGCTGAGAATACTCCTAAGGTAAGTTCACCTATCACACATTTACAAACTAATGCTATAGATACATATGTTGGTTATGTTCTTCCTTTCAGACACAATCGAGTCAAACCTCCAAATTGATACTCTCCAGACATAGAGGAACGACAATCCAAGTATCCAATAGCCAATTATGTATCTACTCAAGGGTTATCATAGCCTATCAGGGCCTTTGCACAAACACTCTACTCATGTCAAATTCCAAGCAGCGTTGAAGAAGCCTTATCTGATCCAAATTGGGCTCAAGCTATAAAAAAAGAATTTGAGGCACTGTAGAAGAATAACACATGGGTGTTAAGCAAGTTGCCTCAATAGATGAAGATGATAGGATGCAAGTGGATTTTCTCCATTAAGTATAAAGCAGGTGGATCAGTTGATCGATATAAGGCGAGGCTAGTAGCAAAAGGGTATACTAAAAACTAAAAACTTCTCACTTGTGGCTAAACTAAAAACTGTGAGATTTTTGTTATCTCTTGCAGCAAATTTAGATTGGCCATTGCACCAACTTGACGTGAAGAATGCCTTCCTTCATGGTGACCTTGAAGAAGAGATTTACATGGATATCCCACCAGGATATATTGTTACATCAGGAAAAGAAACTACATGTAGATTACAACAAGCATTGTATGGACTAAAACAATCACCTCGAGCATGGTTTGGCAAATTGAGTTCAACAATGAGAAAATATGGGTTTCAACAAAGCAACTTTGACCACACTCTTTTCCTAAAACATCGATTGGGAAAAATAACAGTCTTTATAGTCTATGTAAATGACATGATCATTACATGGGATGATAAAGAAGAAATCTCTAGGCTTCAAGAACAACTGTCAAATGAGTTTGAAATGAAGGATTTAGGAGGGCTCAAATACTTCTTAGGCATTGAGGTAACAAGATCAAAACAAGGTATATGTCTTTCCCAAAGGAAATAAACTCTAGACCTACTGGCAGAGATAAGATTACTAGATTGTAAACCTGTCGATATTCCGATAGTCCAAAATCATAAACTTGGAGAATATGTGGACCAAGTACCAGTAGATAAACAGAGATATCAACGGTTAGTAGGTAAACTCATATACTTATCTCATACTCGACCTGATATTGCTTATGTTATGAGTGTCGTGAGTCAGTTTATGCACTGCTCAAGTGAAGACCATATGGATTTCGTAATACGAATACTCCGTTATTTAAAATCCTCCCCTGGGAAAGGACTTATGTTTTCAAAGAATGGTCAATTAGAAGTCGTTGGATATACAGATTCAGACTGGGTAAGGAATATGAAGGATAAGAAATCTACTATTTGGTACTTTACTTTTGTGGAGGGCAATCTTGTTACACTTTTGAGTAGAAATGTATATTTATAAACTTAGACTTACTTTTGTGTCGTCGATTATGTCGTCTTTTCACTTTTATATATTTATTTTTTTTGTTTTATTTTTATTTTTCCTTCAGAAAATATATACTCCTAGTTACCAAAAATATTCTCGGTGAAAAGCATCTTGCAAAATCGATGAAAAAATTGTACCTCTAGTTTTCTTCATTAAAGCCTTGCTGCAACAATATTGATCATGTGTTTCAATTTTATAGTATTGATGCATAGAGTGGGAACCATATAAATTCTGTTAAGTTATGATGAAGAAGGGAGTTATATGTGAATTATCAATTATACCAACGAATATCTTATTGTTTAAATTTATTTTGTACAGTATAATAGTACACTCTATTGTAAGAGGGTGCAATTTAGTTTTTAATTTTTGAATTGGTACACTTGATTCATTAACTCTTGGGTTACCCTTCTAGCTTATGGTAAAAAATATAAATTAGTCTTTTATTATTTTTAAAAAAATTAATAAATTAATTATGCATATATTTAAATTTAAATAGTTATTTTGTGATTTTTAAATCTAAAATGTATGATATTTTTACAAAAATATCATTATTATGTCAATTTGAATCGATAAATTTAAAATAAAAATTATTGATAAGAAGTTATTTTAATATCATAATTTAATAATTGATGTAATTATAAATTAAAAAGTGATTTATTTAATAATTTGATAGTATAACTAATTTATTTTTTTTATTAAAATTACATATTTAAATTATAAAAAATTATATATTAAAAAAATAAATTATATTATTTTTAATTATGATAAAAGATATCTCTTAATTAATATTATTAAATTCTACAAAAACATAACAGGTGGACCTTTCCACATTTGACTTGACCTTCATTTAATCATTAATATTTGATTGGAAAGTTACTATGGAGCACACCGGAAGCATAATATAATAAAATAACAAATAGATAGTTTTGTTATATAAAATAAATGTGTCGTCATTTAATTAACTTAGTAAGATATATCATATAATTTTTAAGTCGTTAAATTTATTTGTTATTCCAAAGCATAGAAAAAAAAATTAAAAAAAAAAAGTTGTGAATATTTAACCTACACAATTAGTTTTGTTATAATTTTCGGATATTGGAAGAAATTATATATGTTTCGAAAGATAGTAAAAAAGGATAAAAGAAAAAACATAGATTAAAAGGAAGAAAAAAAATATCAATATATAGACTATATATAGGATTCTTATAAGTTAATTATAGCACGGCACCTAACAAGTTGTATGTTTTCTCTGTTAAAAGAAAAGTTAAATGTTTTCTCAGAAAATACTAAAATGCATGTTTATTATATATCCAAGACTATCTATTACCGAAGGTGAAATTGGTACAAATTCTTTACATCACTGTGATATTTGTTCGTATTATATGAATTTATGTTCGTTTTTTTTTTAATTTATATAATTTTTTAATGCTATGAAAAAGTTAAATCAAGAGCACTGCAATAAGTGGTAAGGTTTGAGATAAAATATAAAATTAAGAACTTAAATATTTTATATTTTAATAATTTTTTTATATATATGTAACGTATACCAAACAAATAACTAATATATATTTTGATTTCTTATCACTAATATATATTTTGATTTCTTATCACTAGTTGAAGTTTACTTCAACGTTACAGATATATATTTTCTAAGTAAAAGAAAAAATTATTAAGGAATATATACACTTAATGTACAAAATTAAATAAAAATTTAAATATGAATATGAATTGATATTATTTTTTATCAAATATAAAAAAGATAAAATTGAATTAATAATTAATTTTTTGTCAAATATTAAAGATAAATTAAATAATTTAAATTTAAATGATTAAAAAATAAAAGTTTAATAAGTAAAGATATCCAATTGAGTTTTGTTATAAAGCAATGTGGAGAAAATTCTTAAAATAAAATTAGTTTTATTTTTTAAATGGTACCATAAATGAAATTTACTTTAAAAGATAAAATAGATATTTTTAATAATAAATATAAAATTTATATTTTACAATCTCCATTAATTTAAAAAAAATTATTAAAGAATAATTAAAGAGAAAAATAATTTCATGAAATTTATTATTTAAAGGCTTAAATTATTTCACATATAGATTTTATTTTTTATTGAATAGAAAAATTAAGACTCAAGCGACATTAATTACTAGTTAATATTATGTATAATAATTATTAAATTAAATACATAATATTTTTTAAATTTTTGTTTTAATATTATATTTTTAGAAATATATATCTAAGTAGATATTGACAAAAAATGTACCTCTATTTGATCGAGAATAAGGCGAGTGCCTCATCCGCCTAAACAGTAAATCATCCTGAATTAAATTATTTTTATAATTAGAAAAATATTCAAAATCTTCACAATCAAATAAAAATTAATATATTTTTAATTAAAAATAATTTATTATATGTTATATTAAAATTTTATTTTGAATTATAATCCAAATTACCACCGTACTACTACCACTACTATTATCATTTTCAGTTTTCAATATCATTATTATTATGACCTCGTTGACCAACTTCAAGTTCTTCCTCTCAATTCAAAATGTTTAAGCCTCACCTTCACCTTAAACTTTTTAATTTCAGGTATTATTATGTCGTCCCACATCACCGATCAGTAATATATTACGAGAAATAAGGGCATTTGTACCTCAAAAAATAATTAACCTGTGAGTAAATACATTAGATAGATTATTTTGTTACTTAATTTTGAAAATCTTAAAAATAATTATTTTTATTTTTATATCATTAAATTTTATTTGTTACATTCATAACATTAAACTTTACAAGTATAATAAAAATATTATCGAAGAATGTATAACTTATCATTAATTTTCATTAACTAATTTACATCGATGTTATTTTAAAAATATTTTGAAAAATTTAATTGTATGAAAATATCAAATTTTTATTTGATATATTTTTGTAACAATACAAAGTTTAATGGTATAAAAATAATAAATAATAATTTTATAACAACTTTAAAATTCGATTATAAAAATATATATTTAGTCTTAATCTTTGAAAATGTACTATAACATTAAATTATTCACGTTCTTATTCCCTTCTATTAGTGTTTTTTGTGTTTATATTTATTAAAAAATTATTATTACGTCAAAATTGTAGTTAGCTCTAAATTAAAGCTAGTCTTTCTAGTTCAATATATAACACTGCTTCTCGTGTACATTTTTTTTTTCTTGTATACATGTGTTATTACATAACATTACTTACTCTAATATGCTTACTGTGACATGTTATCTGATTCAAGAATTGTGAAATATATTTTTCGAATTTCATTAAGTGTTTAAATAATATAATTATTTATATAAAAAATCAATTGAAAAAAAAAAGTTAAATGCTTCTTAGTTTTATTTTCATTAACTTTTTTCTTGATCCTTTTATATATATATATATATATATATATATATTACTATCGAAACACTTTTATAAAGTTTCAAAGGAAGAATAATCATCAAATGGCATTACCCGACGCAAAAATGATGCAATTAATGGTAAAAAAAATAAAATGTACTATATATGTAATTACCTACCTAACCATTATGATGAGTAAGTATCAAATATTTCAATGCAATACTACTAATATACTAATTATCTGTTTTTTCACCTACAGTGATTCTTAGATTTAGCTGGTTAATTTATGTTGAAAAATCTCACGAAGATCTACAAAATTTTCCCAACTTGGCCATATATATTTCCTATAACTGGACGAGAAAGATTTTGACATTTTTTTATTTTGTTTAAATCCAAGCTAGCTAGGTCTATTATTTTAAGATTAAACTCTTGGTTCAATTAACTAATAAAGAACCAATATATTAAATGAGAAAATATGTCATCTGATGTTAAGCCTGAGTATATGACAAAGTTTATTGAATATTTTTATTTTACATAAAAAAAATATATTAATTAGCTGTAAAAAAGGATTCTGTCTTCCAATTTGATAAAAAAATATTCAAATTCTGTGTGAGCCCTATTCATCCATCTTGCAAATTGTTTTTGAGAAATATTATTTTAAAGCTTCAACTTAACTTTTGTACATTTCTTCAAACTCAAAAGCATAAATATAGTAGGTAAAGAGTAAATTAATAAATATATTATAGAATTATTTTAAAATTTATAAATATATTATTTATTTTTATAGAATGATAAAAATAGTAATTGAGTATTAATAATCGTATAAATCTGTCATTATTGTGATAATTCTATTACTAAACTTCTTATTATTTATACAAATTTAATACTAAATTTCTTATTAATAGTATAAATTTATTACAAGTTTCTTATTAATTGTACAAAAATTATACTAAAAATATAACATAATTATCGAAAAATAACGTAATTATATACTTATACTACTAATTATAATTTAGTGTCTCAATAAAGTTAGATAATATGCTTTTAACTTTAACTATAGTTTGATGGAATATTTACTAGCTAGTAACTTTTACTATAGTTTGGTGGTATATTTTTTTCACTTAATAAGATCAGATTTTATGTTGATAACTTTTATTATAATTAATAATATATTTATTAATTTTCTTAATTATATATATTAAAATTAATAATAATTGTGTTCTTAATTAGTAACAGTGGATACACTTGACTCACATTCAATTAAAAAAAGTTCAATAAATAAAATATATATTCGTCTAAAAAGCTATCAAATGATTTAATGAGTTGATTTTTTAGCTTTTGAACTTATTAAAGTTTTAAATTAATTAAGAAACAACTTATTTGACACCTCTATTTTAAATAAAGATCTAGATTTTCATTGAAATACAAACAAAATAAGTATAAACTTAACATAAATCATCCTAGATTGATGTATAGATAAAAAATATCCTTGAACAATATCTCACTCAAGAAACAAGAAGCAAGAAACACGAGTATATATTTTTATTTAAAATAATAAAAATAAGATGAAAAAATCTAATCTACTTAAGAGGGGGCTCTTGTAACAGGAGATCATCTTTGTTAAAAAATAAACTTAAGAAGACAAAAAAGAGATAGATGCCACTAGAGTTTTGAAGTTTCCATGTAGAAGATGGATGAAAAGGTTTTGTTTTTTATTTTTTAATTAGATATATTTACAATGATTTTTTTTTTTATTTTTTTTTTTTGAAGTATCACTTAGAATGTGGTGGTTTATAAATTTTTAATATAAATTTCTGATTTTTTATTTTATTTTAACCAAACAGGTTTTCTCTGGAGTACATAAATTCTTAAATAAAAAATGATTTAATTCTCTAAGTTGTTGAGAAAAAAATAAGATAAAAAAAGTTTACTAATACTTTTTTTCTTTTTCTTGACAACCACTTAAATAAATTACAATTATTTAAATAAAAAATAACTCTATAAAATCAATTATTTAATAAAAAGTAAGAACCCTTAGAGAACGAGGCACTCATAAGTTTAATGTTTGAAGTTTTATGGCAATTATATTTTGAAGAAAGCCATTACAAAGGTTCTTGTTTTGTTTAATGATCATTACAGTACCGATGAAAAATACTCAAATTTGATAGAAAACTAATGTGGTCGAAACACACAATTAAAACTCTGGCATGGTTTTTTTTTTTTTAAATGAGTTTGAATAATTAGGATATATTTTGCTGAAATATATCGTCGATTATTCAAAAAGAAAAAATAACTATATCGTCGGTTGTTATATTTAGTTACTTACCAATATCTTTTTAAATTAATAATTTAAATTTAAAGATAATGAATTAAATATGTTAAAATTAAAAAAATTGATTGATTAAATAATACAAAAAATTAATTTTTTATAAGTTAGTTCTAATTTTTATAGTGAAATTTGATCTAATTTTTAAATTTATGTTAAGTGTATTATTAAATTTAAAAATATAGTAGACATAATATAACAAAAAATATTAAGAAATCAAAATATTAAATCTGATAAAATTTAGACACTGCAATTCAACTATTATAATTTAATTTTAAAAAAGGGTTATTATAGTTATAAAAAGTGTATAAATTTTTTATTATTAATTATATTTTAATGTTATTATTATTAGATAAAATTATTGTTAATTAATTATTATTTTAATAATAATAATTTATTATTTTCATTTTGTTTTTCTTGCACTTTTACATACAAACTAGGATGTGAAAGCAAATCTTTAATGGGAGAATCCACTAAAACCCATTTAGATATTTCAGAGTATATAGTTTTAAATATTAATTATGTCAATGTCAAACGACTTTCAAGTATGAAAGAAAATTCATGTGAAAAATATGAATTAATAAGTTGGGTTGTAAAGTGGGATAAAAAAAAATTCAACCAATGAAAACTCCTAAAGAGAATGAATGGGAGTATCTGCATCCTTTCTTTTGGGTAATGAGTAGCGAAGAATGTACATTTTGGGATGTCCATAGCTTAGTAAATATAAACCTTAAACTCTACGGTCTCCAAAATGTAAAAAGGAAGCTATATAGTTCTCTCGCTAGAAACCTTCATAAACTAGTGACTTTAGTTTTACATAATACTTACAAGTCTTCAAAAAGTAGTTATTTATTATTTTTGATATATTTTTTTACTAAATATTTTTTAATTTTTTTTAAAAAAATTAAACTAATCTTGAATTGAATTACAAAATCATTAAATACCCAAAGAGTAATCCACTTAATTGATTCCATCTGACAAAATGTATTGGCAACACTTGGCACCTAAAATTTGGTAAGCAGGTTCTAGCCGACAAAGAATAAAAAAATAATGGGGTAATAATATTATTATATTATTTTTTATAATAATAATATATAAAATATTTATTTTATTATTAATAAAATATTTTTATAAAAATAATAATTTATATTAAGTTAATATTTCTACTCAAAATAATGTACAGTAAAAAAGCTCATTGTTTTGCCGATGATCATGGAATTGGATAAGAACTGGTATGCGCACTTTCGTGGGTCGGCACAATAACGTGCCCTACCCAATATTTTTGGCACTTATACTAATAATACTGAGAGAATGATTTGAACTCGCACCCATAAAGTGCCATTGTTATCACAAAACTACTGAAGTGATTTGCATCGATTGTACTACAAGCGACAAACACTGTTTATTTCTTTTAATAATCAGTGCAATTTAATTTTATATTTTAATTGTTAAAAATATACGTGATTTTTTTTTTAAATTTTCGCTTTAGTCAATTTATGAAATATATTTTAAAATTGTGATATAATAACAAATACATAAAGAATAAAAAAAATCTTTAAGTTTTCAAATCAATCGTGCCATGAGTTTTTCAGTAAATTTAATATCAATTATTATAAAAAAATTAACTAAAAACATACTTACATATCAAAAATGAATATGATAATTATTATTAATTAAATTCTTGGCAAACGTATGTTTTTCCTTATAATTTTCAAATACATTTATTTGAAAACTAATTTCTTAATATTATAAAGGTATTTTTAATTAAATCTCTTAATAAATATAATTATTTAAAACATAAGAATATTTTTTGTCTAAAATTATTATAGATATAATTTAAAATCTTATATAATATATAAAGTATAAATTTTATTTTTTAAAGAAAAAATACTAGTATCTTTTATATTAATTATTTTTTAAGTTATTAATTATAAAAATATTAAAATTTTAAAGTATTATTTATATATAATAATAATATTAAAAATCTTAATTTTATATTATTAATTTAAATATAATAAGTAAAATGATAATTCTAAAACTTGAACTTATAATTTTGAATGGAACATTTTACACTTATCATTTGATTATAAAATTATGACTAAATATTTATTTAACTCATATACGAATTAAATTATAATTAAATAATTATTTTTATTTATTTATTATCTAAAAAATTTATTTTTATTAAGTTTTCAACCTCCTTTGTTGTCTTGTCATCGTTACATAGTTTTTCATGTAAGTTAAAACATAGTTTATTTTTTTAAGTTAATAAATATAAAAAATGAATTTTTAAGGTGTTATTTATATAATAAAAATAAAATTTTAATTTTATAAAATTTTAAAAAATATATTACAATAATGATAATACTAAAATTTGAACTAATGTTTTTAAACTAAATAATTTATACTTATTAATTGATTATAAAATTATGATTCTCTTTTTACAACTCATGAATGAATTAAATTATATCTAAATAATTTTTTATTTGTTTACTAGTTAAACGACTTTTATTTTTATAATTATCTATGTCTTTTTACTTGTTTCTTTTTCACATACTCATCTTTAATAAATAAAATAAGTATAATAATAATATCAAGATTAAGATATACCCATTATATAAGATATTTTACACTTATCACTCCACTATGAAATTATAATTATATATTTTTTATAATGTATAAATTAAATTATACTTAAATAATTATTTATTTATTTACTACTTAAAAAAGTTGTATTTCTATTATCACATACAATACTAAAGTTGTATTTCTATTATGACATACAATACTAAGATTGAACTTATGCTTTTTAACGAGTCATTTATATTTATCACTTGACTATAAAATTATATCATGATTTCGTTATTTTTGTTTCTTCTTTCTTTAAGTTAATTTATGTTATAAATTTAAAAAATATATTTTTTTAAAGGATTATTTTTACTTAATGATAATATCAAAATTATTAAATATAATGAGTATAATGACAATACAAAGAGTAGAATTTATGTTATTGAGTCAGTTAATTTACATTTATTATTTTATTATGAAATTATGAGTAATGTTTTATCTTATTTATATATGAATTAAATTATACCTAAATTATTTAAATCAAGTAGTAAAATTAAAAAGAATAATATTAATTATATTTGCAATGTTCTCATTTATTCATTTTATCGATCATGTCTTAATTCATGTAGTATTTATGTAATTCATTCTTTTAATTTAAGTCGAAGATCGTTGAAAATGTTATTAAAAAGGGACGCAAACAAATGAAAATACCTGACAAAAATCAAATTTAGGGATATTTAGCACGTAATATGGTAATAAGAAATACATATATTTAAATAATATATTTATATTAAAATGGTCAAGTTTATCATTTAAACTTTAGTCGCATTATATAACATTAGTTACCATATTCAGGTCAAATTTTATTTTTAAAATTTAAAATTTTAAAAAAATTAGGCATAAATTTCATTCAATTTAAAGGTTAAATTTTCATAAAAAATTAATTTTTCTTAATTTTTACAATATTATTATTTAAGTTTATAATTCTTTTTATAAATTAGTAGTTAATTTTTTTTCATATTTCTTTAAATAATTAAATATTTACGTATATATGCACACATTTTATATGTAGTTAAAAATAAATTACACTAAAAAAATTTATAATTTTATATTTTCTTAAATAATTTATAATATTATTTTAAATTTTATAGTTTTTTCAATTGTATTATTTTTATTATAATTATTCAAAAATATAAATTAATTTTAAAAATGAAGTGCGTGTCTCCAAACCTAGTAGTCTATAAAATTGAGGTCCATACATATAGGGACACGTGTACATTTATTTTAGAGGAGGCACGTGTACTTCTAGCTCGATCAAAAGTATAGTTTTACCGATAAAATTTTATAATTTTAACGAAAACTAAATCATATTTAAAATACAAATTTTTCATATTTTGATACTTATTTGTTCAAAATACAAAATTTTTAACTCAAATTATATACTGTTCATACGTTTTTCCTACAAACCTTAGGTTATTAATAATTGAACAATGTCCATTTTAATTTGAGTTCTATATTTATTTTTATGTTTGAGTAGAGAAAAATAAATAATATGAAGAAAGCAAATATGCATTATACATAATAACGTTGCACATATATAAGATTTTTAGGTTTTTTCTGGGATCTGATTATAAAGTTGAAATAGATGGGCTTTTAGTATTTTAAGGGAAAATTAAAAATAAAACAGCTGGAGAAGTTTGTCTGATAGTGTAGTTTGTCTTAATTCTACGCGAATTGTAATTGGAATTATTGTGATAGATAAGATAGATGGGACCCATATTGCATCCATCCCCTTATATGGTCCAAACTTGAATGCTCGTTTTGGATTCTTTTGGATGTAAAAAGTTAAATGATTTGTGTTTTTGATTGAGAGGCCTTCTGGGTCTGGAGTGTGGTATTAAACTCCTTGACCATGACTTAAGTAAGTGCACTATTTTTCAGGGAATTACTAATTTAATTTTTGAAATTATATTTTATCAAACATTAATACGTAGAATATTATATTTTGTTAAGATTTAATTGATATATAGTTTTTTATTTTTATTATCATAAATTTAAATTTGAATCTTTTTGTTTAAAAAAAATTAATAACATATAATTATTAAATAAAAACAGTTAAAATTTATAAAATATATATCTTTAATGTAAATGATTCATATGCTTTCAACTTTCCACGTTGCTGATGGTATATATATTTAAGAGTTTTTTTGACCTTTAAGTTCTTTTTTTTTTCCTTTTTTTTTTGTCGCCTATGTTTATCACAATAAATACAATATATATAATATTTTTCAAAATTTTACAGCTACATCACATAATCAATACTTTTACAATAACTGCGTATCCGTTCATACTTTGCATATATAATAATAAATTTAATTTCTCTTATACAAAAAAAAATATATTTTTTAAATAAAAATATTGAAAGATAAATAAATAAAATTAAAATCTAAAAACAATATATATACTTAAATCTAAAGCAACAATTTTTTTGAAGTTCGAAGAGATTTGGTAATTTTAAAAAATTAATATCATTAGTAAAATTTGCAGTTAAGAATACTCTTATAAATAATATAAAAAAAGAATCATTTTATAAATGAAAAATATTTATAATTTATTAAGAAGTATTTATGAACCAAAATATATTTTTAAAAGATTAATATGTTGGAAGATAGAATTACATTAAAATTGAGGCTAAAATTAATGGTTTAGGATGCCTTCCAAATGGGTAGTCTATGAAATTTTTTAATTGTTTAATTTTTTTGGTATATATGTTAAAATAATTCTTTACACAATCTTATTTGTATAGAATTCTAAAGACTATTAACCATATGACTCTTCACTAATATATATTTCACACACAATTCCAACAACTACTTTCATTTGTATTATGTTGTAAAATTTATTGAAATTTCATATCTCTCTTCGAATAATGATAATTCAAAATAAATTATAAATTTATTCTTTTCAAAATAATTAAATTTAATCATTATAATCAAATAAGAAAATAAATTAAAATGTAACGAAGAGAAATAATAAAGGCAAGAAAACTTATTAAATATTGATAGATTTTTTCAATTAATTAACAATTAATACTTTATAAATTAATTATTGAAGTCTTACATTAAAAGTAAAAAAAGATGGAGGATATTCTACATTCATTTGATGAGTATAACCAACAAGATTTATGTAATAGAAAGTCAAAAGTTTGGAGAATGTAAAAATGTTAAGTTATATTTATTAAATAAATAATTAAATTATATTGCATAATTATCAAGAAATTGATAGATAGTTGAATACATTTATATATAATTGGATTATACCTTACCATAAAATATAGTTAAGATGCTTATTTTTATATAAAATATAAACTCACTATTTTATAATAATCATATAATAATTATAATTTTTTTTTAAAACAATAAATACAAAACTCAATCCATTTATTGGTTAATTTTTTGTAATGTGAGGTTCACTTGCATTATTAAATAATTTTTAGAACAAAAGATACTTTAATTTAATTAGAACATGTGATTTAAAATAATGAAAACAGTAAATGAATCCCATTATTAACCAATTTACATTACACATTATACGAGTTTTACATTGACCCATATAACTATAAAACTACACCTATTTACTGATAATTCGATAATTATTTTATTACTATTATTCTGAAAAATGATACTAATTTACCACAATTTAGGTATTAATTTATGGGTCACTTTATTATAAGTTAATATTTAATTTAACATATCATATATATAACTCTATATCAAATTTATTATTTATACATTATTTCACATATATATATATATATATATATACTACACAAATACTTAACAAAAATAAAAAATTACTCTATATATAGTTTACTACATAGACTTTAATTAAAAAATCCCTCAAACGATAAAGACTCATTAATTAATAAATTAGGTTCACCATCAGTAGTATTTATCGAGGAGTTAACTAATAAATATATTATAAAATTTATAAAAATAATATTTAATTGTAATTTATGATACCTTGTTTTAAATTAATTTTGTAATTTTTTTATAATAAATTTATAGAATACCAAATATTTATAATAATTTTATATTATTAAAAAATTTAATAATAGATTTATATTAATAATAAAAAAATTATATTACTTATATTACTTATAATATTTAAATATTATTTTTATTATTCGATAAAATTAAATAATATATTTATTAGTTTCACCGTACTCAAATAAACCAATTTTCCTAGGAAAGGTCAGGGCATTTCGATATTGATGGTTCACTACCGAGACAATTATTAATGGTTCCTACAGGTAACAAATTTAGTGACATCTTCTGCAAAAACGCAGTTTAGTGACATGACGCGTCTATTCTGTCTGTACGACAATTTTCTTCTAATTCATTTTTTGTCATATAATAAACTATTTTGTTTTTATATTAAATAATATATTTAATTGTCTGATATAATTTTTTTATTATATAAAATTTTATTTGATTTTTTTAAACATATATTATTTTTTATAATGTAAAAAAAATACTTTTCTTATAAAATATATGTTATTTTATTTCATAGAAAAATATATGAATAAATAAATTATATATATAATTTAAAATAAAGAAGAATTTATTTATATTCTAATATTATTTAAAAAAAGTTAAAACAGGAAATGTACTTTAATATTGAAAACTATCTGCCGGGGTTGCTAGTCATCAGCAATACTAAGCCATAAATATATTTAAGTAATGTTTGATTCACTTAATAAATTTGAAATCAAAATGTTAATAAGAATAGAAATGAAACAATTTTATTTAGTTTAACTACCTGAATCAAATAGGTAATCAATATTACATTGTTTAGTTTACAATTGCAATGAAATAAAAAATATTATATATTATCTTAATACTCATATATTTAGTATATTTTAAAAAATATCATTTAATTATTATTTTTTCATCGGACAAAATATATTATTGAAATTATGATTATTCTAAATAATTATTACTTAAAAAGAAAATATATTATTAAAATTATTATTTTTCTAAATAGTGTTTTGAGGTTTGAGATTTAGAATTTAAGGTTTAGAGATTTGGTATTTGAGATTTAGAATTTAGTGTTTCAGGACTTTAGATTTAGGATTTAGAGTTTAAGATTATATTTGTGAGTTAAGTTTTAGGGTTAAAATTATTATTTTTCTAAATGGGATTTAAGGTTTTATGATTTGGGATTTGGTATTTAGGGTTTATAGTTTTGAGATTTGGGGTTTATGGTTTATGATTAAAATTATTATTTTTCTAAATATAGTTTAGGGTTTTGGATTTAGGAATTTAAAGTTTAGGGATTTGGGATTTGGGATTTTGGGATTTAGTGTTATATTTATGGGTTAAGATTTATGATTAAAATTATTTTTTTTAAAAATATGGTTTTGGGTTTGAGGATTTAATGTTTAGAGTTTTGGATTTAGGATTTAAGATTTCGTGTTTTGGGTTTTCAGATTTGAGTTATATTTGAAGTTGAGGTAAAATTGAAAGAAATTTTTTTGAGATGAAATTAAATTATAATTCCTTAAGGGAGAGAAGGAATCAGAATTCCTTCTCAAACTCCAAGCAAACATAAAAACGAAAGTAATGAATTCTGATTTAATTTCATTCTATCCAACTAAATATAATATTATAGACAAATCCAGTTCATTACTTAGCTCGTAGATACGACCTGTAAATTCTAGCATTATTTTAAACGATAATCTGATATTTAATTTTCATAAATCATTATTAAATGATAGTATTTTTATCATTTTTTGTGTGTAATTATAGTAAAAATTTGATAGCTAGATAAATAAAAACCTTAGACTATAATATCGATAATTTAGAAAAATACAAGCACCTATTTATCATAATGATTTTTTTTTCAAAATAATAATAATAATAAGCAGTAAATACATGAATGTTGGGGACCAATACATTGTGCATTTTGTTAGTGACTTATAAATTAACATACTAACAATAATATCAGTGATTTGAAGGATACAAGTATGGTAGCTACAAGCATGGTTTCCTTCAAAAGTAATTTTGTATTTTCCCAGATAATATGCATATAAGATATATATAGTTTCTTTGTATAGTAGCTAATTAGATTATATATAAATCGGTCTTGTTTTAATGATAAATAATTTAGATAACTTGTATTAAAAATTCCTGTTAGTATTTAGACCAAAGCAGTTAAAAATCTAGATGTTAATAATATATAGAAATTTAAATAATAAATAATTTTAAAATAAAAAAATATTTAATTATAATTAGAATTACATATACCATTAGATTATATTTATTCAAAATTCGAAATCGTTTCACAGAATTATTTGTATTAGAAATAATCATCTACATAAATTATCATAAATAGTTATATATATAATTTTAGTGATAAATTAAAAATTATACATAAATAATTCATATACATCATGATTATTACTTTAAAATATGTTATATTAAAATTCTAAAAATAATACAAGTATAATAAAATACTAAAAGAGTGATTTATGCATCATTTAAAATATATAATTCATTTATTATAAAATAATACTGATATAATTATAATCAATTAGTCATATAAATGAAGAGTACATCTAATAATAATAAGAACACAAAATACGAAGAAATAAATAGTAATAAAATAAGAAGGACTAGTGTGATTATTTTTATCATTTAAATAGACTAATATATATATAATAAACCAAAAAAGAAAAAGAAAAAAATGTAGAAGATGAGTACCATGAAAAGAAACAATATGAGATACTTTTTAATATTTGTTATTTATTTAGAGTCATATTTTTTATTTATAATTTATTTTCATATTTTTAACTTTTGTTCTATTTTTTAAATAATGGATGTGATGTCTATAATTTGATAAATGTATAAAAATATAATTTGTCCATTTTTTTTCATAGTTTCAATTTGTTAAAGAATTTGTTTTCAAACAATTTTTAACATTGTATCAAAGCTAAATGTCTTGTGTTTAAGGCCTAATAATATCAATTTTTGAATTGTAAGTATTTGACTGTATAATGTTTAGAACATACATTTGCGAGTAATGATAAATGTATAAAAATATATTTGTTCCTTTTTTTTCCAATAATTTAAGTTTCGGTGAGAGTTGATTTTTCAACAACTTTTAATATGATATTAAAGTTGAAAATCACGTGTTCAAGGTCCAGTAAATGCAATTATTGAATGGACAAGTGTTTAGCCTGCATGGTATATACAACTAACACTTATAGAAAATGATAAATATACACTACCCCAAAATTACTTTTAAAGTCAGTTATTAACCGACTTTAAATACGATGACTTAAAAATGTAAAGTTGTTTCACACGTTGAACCGACTTTAAATTTTTAATTTTTTTTATAAAATTTACTCATTTTCTATTATACTCAAATAAAAACTTGTATTTAATCATTACATAATAGCAGAAAAAAAACTAAAATCTGTTTAACAAATAATTTAAATAATACAAATAAATGAAAAATTAATTATTAATTAAGAGTAGAAAAATTACCATGATGTCATCCTATGTTATTCAAGACCATTATATTCTTCTCCTGATGTTATAATACAAAACCTACATATATAATACAAAAAATTATACACAAATAATAACACATAATATACAAAAAAATATGAATAATAAGTGCATATGATTAATATAAATACTTACAAGAGTAAATGAAGTGAAAAAATGAAGAAAATTAAAAAAAATGGTATTTTGTAAGTGAGAAATGAGTACAATTTTTTTGAGTATTTTGCTCAAAAAAATAGGAGATCTAAAAGATAAGTTAGAGAGGAAGAAAAATCACTAACCGACGTTAGAATTGGTGGTCGAAAAATGAGAAAGAGTAGAGGAGAAGTGGATGAGGTTTTGGGTTTTTTAGAGTTATGTAGCGCTTAGAATAGTTTATGTCTAGGGAAGAAAGAAGAGAAAAATAAATGTATATGTGTGTAGCGTTGGTTCTACGTGTCAACTGATGCTATCCATGTGTGTAGCGTCAGTTGACACATAAAACTGACGTTACGTTCACATGTAGCGTCTATTCGACATGTCAACCGACGTTATATATAACGTCGGTTCTACACCGAACCGACTTTAAATTCATTATAAGTCAATTTTTTCCAAAAATTAACTTTACATATCAACTTAAATAATATATTTTGTAGCATTGATATAAAAAGTATAGTTATTATCTCCAAAAAAAAAAAAAAAAACTTTCTATTGGAAATAGGGTCATTATTATAATAACTTGATGGTAAATCTAAAGTTCTTTTTTTATGTAAGTTAGAGTCTTCATATTGCTTAAAATTATTAGTCAGTAAATGTATATCTCAAAGTAGATTGTATAGATTACAAAAACAAAAATAATATACCTTCAAACTTTTAACTACAAACATATCATCACTTCTATTAAGCCTAGTTAATATATTTTATATTAAATAAAAGTTTACGATATTAATTTTAATTTTTAAAAAAATATCCAAGTAATTGATTGATATTATTAATTTTAATTAAATTTATCTAAATACTTTTAAAAAGTTGTCTAAAATTTATACCGTAACACCAGTCCACCCCAGTCCCTACAGCTTACCACCCAAATGTACATAAAAAACACTTCAGAATTTGTTAAAATTATTTCTAGTCTATATTTGGAAAACAAAACCATGCATGTGAATTTCTGCCAGCTTTTTTATCCAATAATTGTTCCCATCACTTTATTTATTTATATCCCATTCCTCCGTTCTGAATACAAGTATACTTAATAAATGATATTAATAAATTATTTTAATTAAAAAATTAATAATATAAATATTATTATATTTTAAAATTTAAATTATATATATATATGAGTTAAAAAATAATCTCACAAATATGTATAAATTAAGAAATTAGATCTAATCTCTTGAATTGGATTTTATAGATAGATTTTAATGTCTTATTATATTCAAATTAAAAAAAATTAAGATCGAATTCAAACCATATTACTATTAAAATTATAAATAAATGTATTTTTATAATTTATTATATTTAAATATTATATATCATAATTATATTAATTTATTATTTTAATTTATAAAATAAATATTAATATTAAATCTCTATAATAATTTAATAAGTGTTAAATCATATTTCTTATTATATTGATTATTTTATTTGTGACTATTAAATCATAAATTTTAATAGATATGTATTAATTTAAAACTTAAATATTGTGTTTTATAAATAATATTAATTTATAAATAAGTTTTAATCTATCTATCTTATTTAGATAAAAAATTTGATATATTTAAATTTAGATTGATTAAATTTGATTATATTATCCGATTAAATTTAGATTAAAAATATTTAAATTAAATAAAAAAAGAAGAATGAAGATAATTTCAATCCATTTACCCTCGTCAACATTGATGAACGTCCTAAATTACGGTGACACTCTTTTAAGAAATCTTGCATAACAAAATACATATTCAGTCTCATCACGATATTTTTCTTAAATTACAAAAGCACTACAATAATTTGGAACCCACCTTTTTATCAAATTTTATAAAAAAAAGTATCGCATAACTAAAAGGGGTGATAGGAACGTGGGGTTATTTTTTAAATAAGTAAATCTTACAAAAATATGAAGTTAGCAAAAACTCTTGATTAAGATGGACACGGGTACAAACGAGAACGATATTTGATATAATCGTTTCAGAATCGAATTATAAAATCTATATCTGAAATCGTTTCAAAATCGTTACAGTTCGAGAATGGTTTTTTATCCATTGGTAATGGTTCGAAACGGTTATAAAAAAAAACTCAAAAAAACTCAAAAAAAAATAATTTAATTTATTAAATATATATAATTAATTTTTTATTTATAATTTAATATATTAAATATATAATTAAATTAATTAAATATAATTAATTTTTTAATACAAATGGATATAATTTTTAATATAATCGTAATCAAATAGTACTCGTTATTTTATCTTCAATTTTTACTCAAAACTATTTATATATTTTAAATTTAACGATTAAAAATTTGGATAACCGTGAATAACTTAAAACTCGGTTTTTTACCCATCTACTGCCGGTCCCTAATGCTTCAAATTGAAATGATATAAAATGCAATTGTTCGTCATTAAAACATTGGTAAATACATTTTCTAGCAATAGTAGTGGGCCCATGTTAGGGGTTAAGAAGGGCTGCAATCCTGTAGAAAACTTTTGAGAAAAAATTGAGTTATATTAATTAAATATTTATAAAAAATTCTTAAATCCGCCTTTGTCTCTCTTAATATGAATTTTTTTATTTGTAATAATTAATAAAGAAAATTTGGGTGACTTAAAAATTATTTCAAGAAGAGCGAATAAAGTATTTGTCCGTTTTCTACATTATAATTTTAATAATTTTATTGAGATGATTGCTATTATGTTTCTCTTTAAAGAAAAAAAGAATAAAAAAAAAATTCGATTAAATACAAACTGAACAATCTCTGCAAGTACAAACAAACAACTTCCGAGCTAGAATATACATGTAAGTATGTAACACTATGGGGGCACTGATAATTAGTGAGAGAGATGGTTGGACTAAGACAGAAGCAGAAGGTTTGGTTCAATATAGGTGTAAGATCTACCTGTACCGGTACCGGTACCTGCAGTAAGATTCCAAGTGGATTGCAACATTGTATAGAAAGTTATACACCTCAAAAAGCTTATTTACAAACCCAAAAAAACAAAAAACAAAAAAACAATTATTTACCTGTAATCTCCGGTTGTTAAAACAACTCACTTAAAATATTAAATTGTTGAAAAAAGATCCACAATATTTTATATAATTATCTACTTTTTTAATAAATTTTGCCTTAAATATGTATAATCTAACAATCAAGTTTATTTAGATTCGAAACTTTCTGTTAAGATATTATAACAATTCCTTTATATATGTATAAATTATTTACAAGTATTTTTTTATTTACCATGAATACATATCAAATATTTATAATTTAATAACTAAAATTATTGATATTTAAATAACTAATATTTAATTCTAATATATAACTAAAACTTTTGAAAAAAAAATATGAATGGTGCTTTTATACACTTGTTAGTTATTGTAAGATACAAGGAAAATATTTTAATCATTAATCTTTAAAGAAAAATATAACTTTATTGTTCTTTATTTATTATAAAAATGATATTTAATTCATCTACTTATTTTTTGTAACAGTTTATTAACATGATTATAAAAAAGTCAATGCATAAAGATAAATGTTTTTTTTTTAATTTTTTCAATTACATTAGATAAAGACTTTATAAAAACATAAAAAAATAGTTATTTTTTCTTGTGTAGTAATTTTTTTTATAACAATAATACTAGACTAATATAAAAAATAAGTATAAGACCTAATTGTCATTTTTAAAATAATGTGATTTTTACAATCACTTTCCCATTTCTAAATTCTTAAATGATGTTCAACAACTATTTAATGAAAATAAGAGAACATTAAAAACAAAAAAACTAGGTACTAATAGGCTATAGTCTACATTAAAAATGATAATTTGTGTCGTAATTCGATTGATCGAATTAATTTTTTTTGAATCAAACACGAATGAATTAAGTTAAAGTCAAATTCCTACCTATTTAAATAGTTCAAAACAAATCGAGCTAGATTAAAACAGATTCGAGCTAGTTCGTTAGTTTGGAATTAAAAATGTTAAAATTTTGTTGATAAATATTCAAAATATTGAAGATAATATTATGGTTTAAAATTAATAAAATTTAAAATATAATATATATTATTTTAAATCTTAATATTTAAATAAGGATGAAATATGACGTTATTAATGTGTGCATTTTGATGATTGACTACTTATTAAAATATTATTTCTTTCATTTTTGTTATTTCATGTAATAAATTTGTAATAATGAGCTTTTATATCATTAAAAATAAATATGTTTTGATTTATAAAAAAATGTACAATTAATTAATAATTTAGATTAATTTGGATCAAATTAAATTAATTTATTTGTGTTTGATTTAGATTTTGACTCACATTTAATAAATAAAATTAAATTAAATTTAACTTAAAATTATACTAGTTTAAATTAAATTAATTCGTATCAATCCAAATTAATTTAATAAGTAAGAATTATCATCTCTAATCTACATGTAATGTGCTCGTTCTTGCAGTTGAAGGCTTTGTTCACTCTTGCTATCGAAAGCTTTCTTCAAAAAAAAATTTAATTTTTTTTATAATTGTTTTTAAAATAATAATTATCACTATTATTAGAAAATATTTATTAACGATGGTTTTGTCTATATTATTATACAATTAATAATATTAATAAAATAATTTTTTTAATAACTTAATAATAAAAGTTATTATGTTAAATTATTACTTTAATGAAAAATTTATTATAATAATAAATAATATAATATAATATTATTAATAAATATAATTATATTTAATAAAAAATTAATATATTGATTATAGTTATATATAAATATAATAATATAATAATTAATTAATTAATTATTTAGACGCGACAAGTTGTCCTATGTGTCAGATCATGCGGGAGATAAATGTCTTCTATATTTTCGCATTATTGGAGCCTACTTTGGGACTTTTTTAAAAGAGACAAGAGTCTTTTCCTTAGTTGTTATTTATTAATTTTGAGTATAATGTTTGTTAATTATATCATTTATTCTTTTATATTAAATATTTATATATAATAATAATTATTATTAATAATAATTTTATATTTTATTAATTTAAAATATCACATTATTATTTATTATAAATATAATAAATAATTTATTCTTTCAAGTATGTTAGGTTTTTTTAATGAGACCACAACATCTTAACTATACCCATCAATTTTGGTTTCTTATTGCGTATCATATGAATTCCAACTTTATTATTACCAACCTAACATAAAACAATAATCCCTATCTTAGATAGCTGAGCAGTATCTCTTAAAATAATTATAAAAGATATTATTTGTAAAATAATAAATATACTTGGTGAAAGATAGTATTTTTAAATGGATGAAGTAATATTAATTATTTTTTTCAAAAAATTATTAATTAATTAAAAATAATATGATTGTAATTTAACTCAAGATGTAACCTATTACAAAGTATTCATGTATTCATTGATTAGAAAAAACAAGTGTTTTACTTTAAATTTTAATAAAAAAATTTAAATATAAAATTTATAAAATTATAGGTAAATTAATATATGAAATAAATATTTTGAATATGTGCCATAGAGATGAATAAAAATGCATTGATTTTAAAAGAATTTATTTCTTACTTTTCTTTTGTAATAACCATCTCACACAAGAACTTTTGGGTTATAAGATTAAGTTATATTATTTATTTTTCTAATTTTTTAGAGAATAGACGTACATACTTGTATTTGATAAGTGACTAATTTTTAGCTCTTTTTTTTTGTTGGTTTTAGGAAACCTTTTTTACTTTAAATTTCACTCAAATAATTCAATCTAACTAATAAAAATAAGCAAATGATTTTTCATAAGAAATTAAAATTCCAAACATTCAATACAAAACCTATAAAGATCATCTAATAATTTGAAATAATAAGAAAAGTATTCAAAGAAGTAAAACAAATATTATCACTAAGAATAAAATGATTATAAGCTCAAAATATTCTCATAAGATAGTCTCTACTAAACATCAATTTTAAATTTATCTCAATCTTAATATTTAAACATGAAACACAATTTAAGACAAAAAAAAAATTATTAAAATATTCCACGACATGCTTAATACATCAATCAAATAGTACAGAAGACTCAATCATTATCTCTAAATTGATTAAAAGCATGACAATTTTATAAAAAAAAATTTAAAATTGAACCTTAACATCTCTAAACAACTAAATAATTAAATAAATATAAACACATGTTTAATAAAAAAATTTAAAAATGTTTAAACTCATATGTAACTTTTCTTACAACCTCATTCTAGAATCTACATTGTTCTAAATATATCAAATATAAAGATAAAGATAATAAAAGTTATCCATTTTCTTTAGCTCAATGTGATCAAATATGGATGATAAGTCAATATGCATCCATCATCTAACCCAATTATAACACACAAAGAGAATATTGTGTACTTCTTATAAATTAAATCTTAACAAATAGTTATAAATTTAAGACTTCTAAATAAAATAAACATGATTAACATTAGTAAAAAATAAAAATATATATAACTAACAAATAAAAATAATAAATAAATTAAAATGAAAGAAAAAAATAATTTAATGGGTTACCTCACATTCAGGAATTAATTCAACATTTTAAGAAGACGCTTTTTGAAAGGATTACAATTTGTATAATTCAATTCACTCAATGTCACTCTCGTTATTGAGTTTGTGGCATAGTTACAATTACAAAGTCTACAAATATGATAAGATTATATACATGTAACATTAAATCCTTTATCATGTCTATTGGATATATTTGAGATTTATTTGTTAATTATAAGGAGATAATTATGGGTTTTAGCTTACCAAATACTAGTTGCAATTATAAAAAAGGCATTAAGTTAATACTTGTACCTAGGTCTAACATAACATTTACCTCTTTTTATTACCAATGGAGGTAGCTTCAAAATATTTTTTTTGAAACAAAGGAAAAATAGGGTTTGTAGAAGAATAAGAAAAAAATTGTTTGGTTTGATTTAAAAAGCTTTTTTTGAGATTTTTAGTTTAAAAATTTATCGCAGGTGTTGACTTGAACAAAATAGAACCCAATGTATTCAACAAGTATCCTTGTGCTACAGTGCAATTGTTTTTCCATAAACTCAATTGTATCCCGAGAGCCTCATCCCACAACGAGTAAAAAAACCATGCCACAACCCAGATTTGTTTTTGAAAAATATAAAACATAATACTAAGTACTAAAATAAATAATAAACAATTATAATTATATAAAAATAAATTAAAGGAAAAACAAATAAAAGAAAATTAAAATAAAAAATGACCTAGCCACATCATAGAAATAAAAAATGACAAAAATAAAAATAAAGTTGAATAAGTAATAAAAAATAAAATAAATAGATAAAAAAAATAACAAAAAAATACAGTTAGCAAATAAAAATATAAATTAAAATAATAAAATAAACAAGAAATAAAAGTTAGTAAACAAAAAGAAATAAATAAAAAGTTAGTAACCAAAAAATACTAAGCAAAATAAAAAATAAAATAAAAATACTAAAAATAAAATTAAAGCTAGTAAATAAATTAATAACTAAAATCATATTAATAAAAAAAGTAAAAGTAAACTAAAATATTTTTTTGAATTTTTAATAATATTTAATATTTTTAGATTTTAATTTTTTTTAAATTTTTTAAATTAAATAATTTATGAATATTTACAAAAGAAATTAAGAATTTTGATAAAAAAAATTTAAAACGCTATTGGAAAATGTGTGAAATAATTGATAATGCTAAGATAATCCCCGATAATGGCACCAAAAACAAGATAATAATACAAACTTGATACAAAAAAACTTGATAGTCAAATTTAATATATTTATAAAAAACCCACAAGTGAACAAATCACTTAAAATAAAAAATAAGTAAACTCCTAAGTCGGTTTTAAGATGAACTACTAGGTTTTAAATAATCTAACAAACTTTTTAAAAACAAACATGAAAAATAGATCTAAACATAAATAATAAAAGAAAAAAATAGAATTCATTCAAACAATTATAAGGAGATAATAAATTAACAATCAATGAAAAGTTTATGAAAATAATTAGCTAGTTAACCATACTTAGAATTAATTATGCTATTAAATATATAAATTTAAGTTATTGATTTTTTTTCTTTTTTGTATGAAAATATCCTAGGTAGGAATCACCAAATGATTAGACTAAATTGTGCTTTATATCTAATGAAATAACATACCATTTAAATCACTACTTCAAGTGAAGAACATAATTTAAACTTTTATTCAAGTTATCAAAATTAGATCCTAAAAACCTAACTTTCATATTTTAAATTTATTGTAAAAAATATTTCATTAGTATACTAATCAATAATATACTTGGTATAAATCTAGAATAAAGAAATAATATCAATTTATTTTATAAAAAAATATTCACCTAAATTAATCTTCACAAACATGACAACAAAACTAATTTTCCATAGTAATGCCTTGTTTAGATTTAATAAATTATTAGTAAGTTAAAAATGGCATTCAAAATAATACACAAAAATTGAGTTTATGTATAAAAATAAATGAATACAAATAGGATTTATAATGCCAATTAAAGATAGACGAGCATGTCCTGCTCCGTAACAATGACCTTGATCCTCAAAGTATTCTTCAATATACAGATATCTTCTATATATTTTTGTGATATGGAATACCTTCAAAAGATCTATCTATTATTGTTATGAATCTAACCTATTGTAAAAACCAAAGAATAAAAGTGGCAGTCGAAAATAAAAACCCTACGTTAATCTAATACTACTCCATACCTAAACCTAAAAAATAAGGTTTAATTTATAGGTTGAGGCTAGCATAATGAGCTTCATGTAAATTAGTGAAACATGCATCGTGGTCCACTATTTTCTATGCTGTGGTGCAAAACTTGTAGATGCCTTCTGTTATCCCAAACAGTTTGTACCACAACCCAACATTTCTTTTCTATGGCACAAAACAAAATTTGTGCCCAATCAATTCATGTACTAAGGAGTGCACCGTAGCACACAATAACTCTTTTTGTGGCACACAAATATCTATTTGAACTCTTATTCTGCACCTCTTACATAATGGCTAGTTTGACATATAAGGTTTACATGCATGGTTCCTTTAAACTTTTAAGGTGAAATGAGTGATTTAAGTATGATTCTTCGTGTGTTAATCAAGTTATATAAATTATAAGCTAACAATACCTAAAATATAACAAAAAATATATGTGATTTCAAATATATAGATTTTCTTAAATAATGACAAAATCATGCATATTAAAATCTATTTATTACATTTAAATGCAATAAAATCATAAAGTATTAATGATTTTAAAAAACTTATCACTATATTAAACTATATGTGATACCTCTAAAAAGCTAAAGCTAAGTTTTTATTTATAGGTTCAGGCTGGTGCTAAGGGCTTCGGGCCGAACTAAAGAAGTCATGCCAAGGCCCAAACTTTCCACTGTCGTGGCTAGAGATATGTAACTCTTCACTCAACTACAAACAAATAGGGTTGCACCACGGTCCACTTAATCCATACTGTGACACATAAAGTGTAATGTGCCCGATGAATCATGTAGAGAGAAGTGCGCCACGACACACTAAATCTTCGTCGTGGTATGGAATGTTTGACTTGAATTCTTCTTTTGCATCCCTTATTTACTAGTTGATTCTTCATATAAGGATTACATGTCTTACTCCTTTAAGCTTTTAAGGTAAAAATTGAGTGTTTCAAGTGTTGATAAATTTATAAATTTGAAGCTAAAAATACCTGAAATACAAACATGTTATAATCAAACCTATTTGTTACAAATAAGCTCAATAAAATAAGTTACAAATAAGCTCAATAAAATCATGAAATATTAGTATTTTTCAAGCACTTATCACCCTAGAAATGTTCAGAAAAACCATATGAATGTAAAATTTAAATAAAGTGGAAGCAAAAATGGATTGAAAACATACCTCATACCAGTGATCAAATTTTAGCACTTATACAAAATTCTAATAGATTTTTGATTTGATACTCTCATTGGTTTCTCACACTTACTCTCTACGTTTTAATGGTGTATATGAATGTATCAATGAGTAGTGAAAGGACATGTTATCTTTATAAAGGTTCTTCCATCGAGAACCTTGTATGGTTTCATAACCGATGTACGGTTTCGATGAAACCGAACCGTCATCACCGTTCATCATTGCGTTGCACCACTTTGATGTTATATTCTTCCACTTGGTGCAAACGTTAAGAACAATTCTCTTGAGTAACACAATACATGAATCATAGTGATAGTTATTCTAAAAGTGAGTACTATTTTCCATCTATTACAATGTATTTTGTTTCTCAAGTATTATACTTTATGTGGTAACAAAACTTAATGAATAAATCCTATATTTATTATGCGTCCAATAAAATATATATATTTTCAAATAAATTAAGGTGCACATGAATATGAGAAAATATCACAATATATAAGAGTTTCATTAATAAATTATATATATACATTAACAAAGTAGAACCAATTCCCATTTTCTCTACATGATACTTGAATTTCATTGGTGGCATGCCTTTAGTCAAAGGATCAACAATCATAAACTCAGTGCTTACGTGTTCAATGATCATTTTCTTTTCCTTAATACGTTATCTTATGACTAAGTATTTAATTTCGATGTACTTACTACAACTACCACTTTTGTTATTCTTAGCCATAAACATAACAACTGAGTTGTCAGAGTACAATCTTGAATGCCTGGAAATAGAGTCAAATACTCTAAGCCTAGAAATGAAACTCTTCAACCATACACCATGCGATGTGGCCTCAAAACATGACACAAACTCGACCACTATAGTGGAAATAATAGTTAAGGAATATTTCACACTTATTCAAGACACGACTCTACCGACAAGCATGAAAATGTAACCAGATGTTGATTTGCATGAATTAATATAGCTAGGGAAGTCCGTATCGGAGTAACTAATTACTTCCAGTTCATCGGTTCGTCTATACATGAACATATAATCCTTGGTTCCTTTCATGTACCTCATCACTTTCTTTGTAGCTTTCCAATGATCAACACCTGGGTTACTATGATATCTCCCTAGCATCCCAACAAAAAATGCAATGTCAGGTCTAGTACATACCTGAGCATACATCAGGCTTCTACCAGATTAAGCATATGTAATGGTTTTCATCTGTTATCTTTCTAAATCATTCTTTGGGCATTGGTCCAAATTGAACTTATCACCCTTCACAATGAGAGCAATACTTAGTGAACAATCTTTCATCCGAAATCTCTCTAAAACTTTATTGATATAGGTTTTATGAGATAAACCCAAGATGCCTTAAAGTCTATCTCTATGGATCTTAATACCAATGACATAAGATGCCTCACCCATATCCTTCATATCAAAATTTGTAGAGAGGAATTGTTTTATCTCGTGTAGCAAACCCTTATCATTGGTTGCAAGCAAAATATCATCCACATATAGCACCAAAAAACAAATCTTACTCCCACTAACCTTCTGGTATATACATTGATCCATGATGTTCTCTTCAAAACCAAATGAAGTGATGACGTTATGAAATTTCAAATACCATTGACGGAAAGCTTGTTTTAATCCATATATGGATTTATTAAGCTTACAAACCAAATGCTCACCATCACTAGAGAAGAATCCTTCAAGTTGTGTCATATAAACCTCCCCATCTAGGTTACCATTAAGGAAAGCCTTTTTCACATCCATTTGATGCAAATCCAAATCGAAATGGGCAACCAATGCCATGACCACACAAAGTGAATCTTTCATAGATATTGGAGAAAATGTCTCCGTGTAATCAATTCCTTCCCTTTGAGTGAATCCTTTGACAACGAGTCTTGCCTTATGTCTCTCAATGTTTCCTTGTGAGTCTTTCTTATTTTTGAAGACCCGTTTACATCCAATGGCTTTCACATCATCAGGAAACTTGGCAAGATCCCAGACTCGGTTAGAAGCCATAGAATCCATCTCTTCTTTCATGGCATTGTACCATAAGTTCGAAACCTCAGAACTCATGGCCTATGAAAACGTCTCAGGATCATTTTCGGCTCCAACATTATAGTCACATTCTTGTAACACAACGTAATCACTAGGAATCACTAATTTCCTTACTCTAGTATATATTCTTAATACTACATCAACATTCTCCTGAGGAGTAGGATCATGTTGTTCAATTGGTTGTTCAACAGCTGTAGTGATCTGTTGAACTTCAACATCTACTGGAATTAGATCAACAACTTGTGGTACTTCCAGGACTGATTCTTCAACATGCATTTGTACTCGAGGTGTGTTGTTAAAAATAACGATCAATCCACTACTTGAAGTGGCACATTGAGCATCTGAATTATTTTTCTCAAGACCAATGCCCTAGGGTTGATCGCTCCTACTAATCAAGTAATTCTTAAGAAATTTTGCATTTCTTGATTCCACAAACCTTGTGCTATAAGATGGACAATAAAACCTATATCCCTTAGACCATTCGACATATCCAACAAAATACCCACTTATAGTTCTTGGGCCCAACTTCTTTTCTTGTGGATTATATACTCTTACTTCAGACAGATAACCCCAAACGTGTATAGGTCACAAACTCGATTTCTAACCTTTCCACAATTCAAATGGTGTCTTTGAGACAACCTTTGTTGGAATTCGATTTAATATATACACAACAGTCTTTAAAGCTTCAATACACAAGGATTTAGGAATATTAGAGTTGTTAAGCATACTTCGCCCCATGTCAAATAGTATTCGGTTTCTCCTTTTTGCTACACCATTCTGGTCTGGTGAACCAAGCATAGTGTATTGGGCAACTATACCATGTTCTTGGAGAAACTTAGCAAACAGACCAAACGCTTATCCATTCTCAATGTATCTATCATAATATTCACTACCTCTATCTGATCTCAAGACTTTTATTTACTTTCTACATTATTTCTCTACTTCAACCTTGAAACTCTTGAAGGCATTTAATGCTTCACTCTTATTATAAAGCATGTAGAGATACATATATCGAGAAAAATAATCAATAAAGGTGATAAAATATTTCTGACCTTGAATGTCCATGTCTGGATAACATATATCGATATGTATGATTTCTAATATGTTTGAACTCCCATTGACACCTTTCTTTGACTTGTTAGTCTGCTTTCCCTTAATGCAGTCCACACATGTCTCAAAATCAATAAAATCTGGAGTGCTAAGTATCTCATCTTTCACTAATATTTTAATTCTTTCTATAGAGATATGTCCTAATCTCCTATGCCATAATGTAGAAGAGTCCTCATCATTAACACACCTTTTAGTGCCAGCTTGAACATGCATAACGTTATGAGTGATATTATTTTGTAAATTAATGTAGTAAAGACCATACAACAAAATATCATTCCTAACACAATCAGATTTATTAAATAAACTGAAAGATGTTTTTGAAAAGTGAAAGGAATAACTAAAAGGTACAAGTCGTGAAATTGAAATCAAGTATCTAGAGAAACTTGGAACATAAAAAGTCTTTTCTAATTCTAAAATAAAACCACTACTTAAAATTAAACTACATTTCCCTACAACCTCCACATGTGAGCCCATCTTATTACCGGATAAGATGTATTGCTCACTTCCCAGTGGCTAGATTTATTAAATAAACTGAGGTGTAGTTATCTCTTTTCCTTTATGATTGTATTGAGATTTGCCTTTCTCGTATGTTATAGCCAATATTGCACTCTCACCAAATTCCATAACAAGCCTCCCTTCCTCTTGAACACACATGGTCATTAGTTCATTGATTGACCATGTATCCTTATGTGTATTTTATGGGATTTTGAATGACCCATATTGATATGGGAGAGTGTTAAGGATATAGTGCACCAGAAAGGATTCTGACATCTCAACCTCGAGATGCTTAAGTTGAGCCGCAATATCCTTCATTTGTATAACGTGCTTGTGCACACCTTTCACAGTAGTGAGTCTTAAAGAAGAGAACTCTATAAAAAGGGTGCTTGCTAAAGCCTTATCTGAAGTGACGAATTAATCATCAATGACCTTTAGAAAGTCTTGAACATTGTTATACTGATCAATAGAACCACGACTACCAGCAAAAAAATTAGTCTTAATGAACATCATGCTAAGACGATTAGATTGCTCCCATTGTTCATAAATCATGATATTCTGTGGAGTACTGGTTTGAGTAATTTTAGGTGGTTCGCTTTTACTAATAACATAATCAATATCATCCACCCTAGTTGAAGGAGAATTCTTTCCTTCCATATTTTATAATTATCTCATTTCAGATCGGGAATGTCACAATGAATATAAGAGAAATTTACAGGTTGAGAAGCTACAATTAAAAATTATATGCTTATTAAAATTTGAGACCTAAATTATAATCATTCTTTAACAATGTAAATTATGAAAAATATGAATCTAGTGACATAAAACTTGTTTGTGGGTTAAAGTTTTAATTCAATTAGATTCATCCTAACTTTACGATAAAACTATCAAATTGTGTTTCTTTTCCTAATCCCTGTGGGTAAATTAGAAAATATAATTTGATATTATATTATAATTAATCATACAAAAATATAATAAAAATTCCAGTGGGATAAGATTTATTATATCACATATAATTAATTACAATTAATATTTATTTTATAAATATGATCCTAAATAAACCTTATTATAGTTTTAATTAATTAAAGATGTTGTGGATACTCCTTAATTAATTAAACTATATTAATCACTTAAATATTAGCTAAATCCTTAGGCTCAATTATTGTATAAAACCATAAATAATATTAATTTAATTTCAAATGTACAAATATTATATATCTTAAGATTGCATATATGACAATAAATTATACAAGAAAAAATAAATAATATAAGTACTAATTAAATCTATAAAAATCCATTAATAATTAATTTCATTATGCATAAATTATTTAACCAAATTTTTATATGTATAATTAATTACAAAATTTACACATAAAAATACCAAAACAAATAATTTAAGAATAATGTATTTAAATAATTTTTTTTAATGTGCCCAAAAATTATTTAAATAAATATGAAATTTATAATGAATATTATACATATGAAAAACATAAGTTAAATAAATATTTAAAATTTTATTCGAATTTATTTTTAATAAAATAAAATTCTGAATGTATATATAAAAATAAGTCAGATACATAAAATATTAAAAAAATTGTTGTAGTTTAGTTGTTAGATTGTTGCACATTCTGGCCTGAGACCAAGTCAATACTATTCAACATTTAATACTTCCATTACATATAACTAATATTAATACATATACTTTTTTCTATAAAATAAAACCTAAACAAATATATTTATTCTTTTTTTAAAGGACCAAACCGAACCTACTACTAGACCACCAAAAACCAACCTAAAAGGTTTGATTCATGTTCAGTCCGTTAGGTCTTTTTTTTTTATCCATTCTTAGATTTGTATAGATTTGTTGATATTATATGTGGATTATGATTTGATCAGAAAATTAAGATAGTTAGATTTTTTGACATCCTTATTTACAATCAGGCAGTTAAGTACTGTCAATTATTGGAAACACCAACCAAAATCTAAGATACTACATGTAATAAACAAAATTAGTAAATACACGCAGTATGTGCTATATGATTAGGTTCTTTTCTCTATATGCTATAACAAAGAATCTAGCTACTTGTTATGTGTTTGAACTGTTTTTGAAATATAAGAATAGGTCATTTTCAAAACATGTAGATATTTTCCACCATGAAGGGTTAAATAAGTAAGATTTGTTTGGCCAATTAATAAAACCAACCAGTGGTGTACCAAAATTAGAAGAGGAAACAAAACCATAAAGTCAAGAGATGCTCAGTACTTTCTTACTGATCCTTTAGAGAAAAATAATAGCTGAAAGCGACCATCAACATTGAATAAAGTTTTTGTGGCAGAGATTTTTCATACACTGGGTAGGATAGGAAATCATGTGCTAACTGAACCCTTCATTAATTTACAAACATACTATATATTAGATATTTTATCATAGCCCAGTTGATTGAGTTTATATATATATATAGAAGAATACGAGTAAATAACATCTCGTTCCCTTACCAGAGTACTTATGGATTTAACCAAAAGATTTTTATCATTTTGAACTTTACCCCTACTTTAATAAGAGAAACCCAAATGAAATTACACACTTATTAATAATTATTTACTTTCATTTTAAATTTTGATAATGGTAAGTGAGGATACTTGTAATTTAGATTGCACATCGGATCCCCATTCTACTAATCTCATGATCTCTAATTGGAGTCAATATCACCTCTAACCAAAAAATTAAAAACAATCTTCACGTAATGAGTGCTTAATTATTGAAAAAAAATATTAATTCAAGTCTTTTCCCTTCAACAAACACGTAATTTATTCCCTATCTATTAAAAATATATAATAAGTATGTTGCATTCATAAATTATTTATGTTTGGTAATTGGAAGAAGGGTACCTTGTGACACTCCCATGTTCTACCAAAAACCCTTAAGCCCACCAATCAAGATTGAGCTTAATACGAGGATCAGCCTGTGGATGACCTCTTGCTCGTGGCCAATCTCGCTAGCCTGTCCTTTCTTTTTGCAACCTTCTTAGTTGGATTTTCTCTAATTTCAATTTATATATATGTTGAAAATAAAATATTAATCGAATTCTCGTATTTCTCAATTTAGTAATATCGTGGTGTCATTGGACAAAGATTTAGGTTTTAAACCCAACCAATTGGACTATTAAAAAAATGTATTAAAAAAATGTTTAATATAGACGGTTAGTAATAGACTATAGAGTGAAGAATTAATCCTCAATGGTATAGATACCATTTTAAAGAAGCAACACAAAACTACAAAATTTGGGATGTGTATAGCAACAGATTCACATTCTTTAACAAAAAGTGTAATGTTCATGACAGCAGATCATGAATAAGCATGGAAATGAAGAAGGGGACCATTATAGAATGCCTGAGGATGAAGACACAGAGTGAAGCAATCAAATTAAAACATGAAAAAGAATTTGATCGAGGATTCCAGATTGAGTTATTAGTTACTGAAAACAAAAAGGGGTCATTTTATGGGCTTGGGCTTGAATGACCCTTCCCCAAAATAAGACAATCGTCCAAGTGAGCCCATTGGGCCTATATGGTCACGTGTCAGCATGATTTTGCATATCGTGCACATACGACTTTGAGAGTGTTGCTATGGTTTTTACACGGTTAAGAAAAAAAAAAAATAGAGATACTTCATAATGAAAAACACTTTTTAGACACTATATTAGTGATTATAATCTAATTTTTATAATACAAATTCTTTCAATTAGATTAAAATATATATATAAATAACATGGATAAAGTTAAATATGTAAATTTATGAAAAATATTATATACGAAATTAAACAATTTTTCAATGGTAGTATGCTACCTAGTCATTTTTGATATCACAACTTAGGAAGAGTAGCATTACTCATACATCATGTATTTATTTCTCTTATTTTTCTCACTGATTCCTATCAATATTATAGGGTAATAAAAAAAATTATGCTTAATATGATTAAACATATTATAATGAATTTACTATTTAAAGGAGACATAACCTCTCCCGATATCGATCTCAAAAGAAACCAAAGCTTTTAGTTAAATCTGTACCTTATATAATATAAATTATGAAAAATATTATGTATTTTAAATTTGGTTTTCAACTAAAGTAAATTTATTTTAATTATATATTTAATTTATCATATTTTTTAAATAGAAAACTTATTCGCACACTTAATAATATTTTCCTTAAATTTCAACCATGTCCTAACATTAAGGATTAATAATTTTAACTACATTCTTCAAACATGTATCTATATTCCATTGAACTCACAAGTATAATATGAAATTGTAAAAGAATTCGTGAAAACTTAATCAAACATTAAGAATCTAAATGAGTCTAATTTTTTTTTTTTTTTTGTATAATTCATATTGCGATTAAACAAAGGTCTATTGTTTGTTCAAACTTAAACTATGTGAATCACGATCTACTTTTACTTTCGGGATACACCTTATGGGTTCACACACAATGCAAATTGGATTCTTATTTTAATAATACTTATTGGATATAAGGTTTTAAATCAAAGTAATGAGTCTACTGTATAATTAATTTATTATTCATATTTTTTTAAATACTTAACTTATTTGTACAACTATCCTATATATAACATAATAATATTGTATAATATATTATTAGTAAATATAATATAGAAATTAAAATATTAATTAAAGTAATAATATATCTGTGATATATAATAATATTTATAAATTATATCTTCTTTACCTAATCCTTGTTTAACAACAGTCTCACTAATGAACATAAGAGATTCCTCTAAATCATCAAGCAGTCGGTGAGGATCAGGAATCACATTTGGGTCAACTGCTAAAGCAATTGTCATCTTGTTAACATAGCTTTGGAAATGTATCGTCAGTGCCTGCAATTTCATATTAATAATTTAGATAATTAAAAACAATTTTAAAATCCATACACAAAATTTAAAACCAAAATCAACTCATATTACATGTGGATGTCCATAAACACTTGGAGCAATGAAAGTAATAGGGTGGCCATAAAAGCTTATATCTTCAACAGGACCAACCATGTTTGAGAATGCCATTGATATATTAATTTTTTTTAATAATAAAAATATATAAATTTAATATAAGAGAATATTTTTATGCTTCTAAATTTTAAAAGTATTATTTTAATTATTAAAAAAAAAACATAGGTAGACAGAATTTTTAACAAGTAAATTTTTTATTTTATTTTATTATATATGAACTCATCACCTTTGGAGCATAAGGGGTAGATGGACACATTTAATGCAACAACAACCTTCAAATTCATAACTTGCATGAACTTGGAAAAGACACATAATTTAAAAAATAAAAAATAATATGAGGCAAGTTCATTGTTAAATGGCGTCTCTTAATATTTTGAAGAAAATATTATTTCTACTTTAATAAAAATGAGGCTTAATGAGGCTTTTACTCGCAAATAAGTCATTTATAAATTGAAAGGGTTTTACATGTCATCTACGAAGACTAACTCAAATAAATTTATTGTTTATTTTATTTTTAAAAATGTCACACACAAATTTTAACAAATCATAGTGTGATATGGTTAAAAATAATTTTAAAATAAAAAAATAATACACTAACTTAGCATCTTTTTATTATTCTTATTCTACGATGACCCATAAACATTTATTACATAAAAATTACAAGTGTATTGTTGATATTAAAAATTACAATTTTAGTGAGACATTGTTATGTTAGCTTGTTACCTTTTTTAAAATAAATTTCCACACATACTTCTAGTTTATATCCAGTATTCGTGGCTGCAAAAGGACCAACTATAGTACACTCTACATGCGAGTGGTTGAATCTATATTTGTTTATAACTAGGAAAAACATCTTTACGGTCAAAACTCTATATACCTTTGTATCCTCTTTATATTTAAATAAATTACATATTTTGTAAATATAGGTGGATGATAACTTTTTTAATAGTTAAATATATTTTTAAAACTTAATATAAAATTTACTCTTTAGTGAGGTTGTGTCCAAATAAATACAAATAGAATGTGTGGAACAAATGATAATTATTTATTAATTTTTTCAATTAAAGATACAAATAATGACATGAACTACAAACTTTAAAATGTATAAATAATGACGTTTAGGACTAGTTGTTGTAATGACTGATATTTTTTATGATGATAAATATTAAATATATATATAAAAATTTATAATTAAATTAATTATAATACGTTACATGATAATTTTAAAAATGTAAAGTTATATTACCGACTAACACATTATAATTACAAATTTGCAACATTTCTCAATTTATTATTTCTTATTCACTATCACCGAGCTCGAGCTCACGAGAATATAAAAGTTCTTAGTTAAATTTTCCATTGATTGAGCGGCTTGAAAATGATATTTATCCTAATATAAAAAGAGATAAATGGTAACACACTTATTTCATTTAATGATAATTTTTTAAAAAAAGAAAAAAGAAAAGCACAAGATCAAATCGTTCAAAGCAATTAGAACTGCGATACTTTGAAAAAATCTATCTTAAATACTTTATTAAGCATATATAAACAATAAGAACAATTATAATAGCTAGTAATATTAAAAAAATAAAACAAATTAAATTAAAACTACTTACCACATTCATCGCATTCTTGACTAACTTTATGTGGTCAAGACTAAGCGTCCGATGCACAAATCGTTTAGGGTTGAGCTCAACCCCTGGTTCTCCTTTAATCGGGGTATTTGTGTCTTTAAAGCAAAAAATTGTTGCTACAAACACCACAAGATCCACAATAGTGTTCCAAATCAATGTTAACATCCACCAAACACCCAACACCACTACAAAAATAGGTATTTAAGTTGATACGTAGAAAAAACCGACTTTAAATTGATTTAAAGTCAATTCGGTGTAGAACCAACGCTATCCACGTATGATGTAACATCGATTGACGTGTCGAACCGACGCTATGTGTGGACGTAGCGTCGGTTCATCACGTCAACCGACGCTACGTTACGTGGATAAATTCTTTTCTCTTTTTTCTTCCCAAATAGAAACTGTTTTCAACGTTGCAGAACTCTAAAAAACCGAAAACCTCCTCCACTTCTCTTCCACTCTTTCTCATTTTTCGGCCACCTACGACTACCATTTTCAGCACCGGTTAGTGAGTTTTCTTCCTCTTTAACTAATCTTTTAGATCCTCTATTATTCATATTTTTTTTCCTGTTATTATGTGTATAAATTTTTGTATTATATATATAGTTTTGTATTATAACATAAGGAAAAAAATATGATAATCTTGAATAAAATATAATAAAACGATGGTAATTTTTCTACTATTAATTAATATTTTATTTTTCAAATATTTGTATTATTTGAACTATTTGTTAAACTGATTTTGGTTTTTTTTTTCTACTCGAATACAAGTTTTTATTTGAGTGTAATAAAAAATGAATAATTTAAAAAAAAATTAAAATCAAATTTTAAATTGGTTTAAAGTCGATTTTTAACTGATTTTAATGACCTATTTTATAGCAGTGAAACACCAACCATCTAATCCAAAACCTGTCTGTAATTGATGATTGTTGATTTAATTCCACTCTTTTCTTTGTCGGAATGGTGGGTAAAGCTTCTAGGTCGGATGTTTTTCGGGTACATGCAATTAGAAGAGACATAAGAGAAGCTCCATCACCAACTGAGTGATGAATTCTGAAAACATCAAGTGACTCTGCTTCTGATGTTTTGATATTTAGAAGATGTAGTTCCCATAATGGTTTGGACAAGTCAAGTGGGATTGTTGTCAAATTTGAAATGTAGTCTTCCACTAATTGGTCCCAACTAGGGGTGTCCATGGTCCGGTCCGATTTTACCTAAAATTTTTTAACCAAATCGGACCGTTCATATAGTTGAAACCGGACCGGACCGGACCATTCGGCTATCTAAAATGTTAAAACCGAACAGTTTGGTCCGGTTTGGTTAACGATTTTGAACGGTTTTTAACAATTAATAATAAATAAATATGATTGAGTTTAATATTATATAATTTAATAGGATGTAATCAAATATAATTATGATTTATAATCATAAATAGATAGATATTATTGTTAAATATATAAATACATAAATAAGATGTTATCAAAATCTAAAATAAAAAAAAATTAGACATAAAGAAATGAATTCTAAATATCTCATTTACAAAGAATTCTTAAACATATACAAACATCAAAACTCACAATAAACAACAATACATCATTTGATAATAATATTTAAAACTTACTCATTATTAATCATCAACGATAATTGTAGTGTCTTTAATGAACTTTACAATCAAACAAAATCAACATCTTCATAAATGTCTAGGTCATCATTGTATTCTGGTAAGAGGACATTGTCATTATTAATTGAAGAACGAAACCAATTTTGACTACATACTAATGTCTCTACCATTTTAGGATTCAAAGAACTCCTAAATGGATCAAGAATGCGCCCTCCTGTGCTAAAAGCTGATTCTGATGCAACAGTTGAAACTTGAATTGCTAACACATCACGTGCAATGAGAGAGATGATAGGAAACCTAAAAGAATTTGCCCTCCACCATTTTAATATATCAAACTTATCCAACATGACATTTTCACATGGGGTGTTCAAATATTTCTCAACCTCGGTTTTCAACTCCAAACTATTTTTCTCCTCTAATCGTTTAAGAAACTTCAACTTTCTTGCTTCCTCAGATGAAGGAATCCTTCCTATTACATCTTGTGATTGAGTCACATTAGATTGAAAATCTTTTCCATGCACTAACATATAGTAAGCTTTGAACAGATCCATAAAAGTATTTTTGACATTATCTCTCAATTTTTGAACAATTTCTAAATCATAAATCTCTTCAAATAAGAATTCCAAATACTCTAATTTGTACCTTGGATCAAGTACAAATGCAACATACAACATCTTATTACTCTTGTCTACATTTCCCCAATACTTCTCACATTTTGTTTTCATGCTAATAGCCATATTTTTCAACAACAAGTCATCAGAACCACACCATGTAAGTATTTGAGATTGAATGTTATGTAGTTCTGTAAAATATAAATTTGAAGTGGTGCATAAAGATGCACTGAATGCTAAAGTAGAGTCATAAAAAATTTTCAAAAACTTGACAAAAACACCAGCATTCTTCCAATCATCTAATGTTGGCGGCCCAACATTTGATCGCTCCTCATGAAAATAAGAAATAAAGTTTGTTCCTTCCTCTTCTTCAAGACGATCAAATGCTTTTTGAAAATCTAAAGAAGATTTTAACATTAGATATGTGGAGTTCCATCTTGTAGGCACGTCTAGCACGACACTTCCTTTAGACTCAATATTTTCTTTAATAGAACACATTTTAAACTTTTGTAATCTCAAAGGAGAGGATCTAACATATCTCACAGCGCAACGAATACTCATAATAGTACTATGAAGATCTTTAAGTCCTTCTCTTACAATCAAATTCAAAATGTGAGCACAACATTGCACATGAAAGAACTCCCCACTCATAACAAGTCCATCATTCCAATTTTTTAGCTTCCTTTTCAAGTATGACACAGCAGTATCATTTGAGGAAGCATTATAAGTGTTATGGTGAATACCTTACATATACCCCAATCACGCAAACTCTGTTCTATCACTCTCCCAATTGTATCACCTTTATGATTCTCAACTTGACAAAATTTTATAATTCTCTTTTGTAATTTCCAATCTTTGTCAATATAATGAGTGGTTAGACAAATATAATTAATATTTTGAATTGAAGTCCAACAATCACTAGTAAGACAAACTCTTTGCTTTTCACTTATGAAAAAGTTCTTCAAACTTTTTTTCTCATCTAAATAAAGTTGAAACACATCTCTAGAAATTGTTTGCCGAGATGGCACATGAAACTTAGGACAAATTTCAGATATACAATCTTTAAATCCCTCACCCTCAACAAACCTAAAAGACAATTCATCAATAATAATCATTTTTGCCAAAGCAACTCTAGCACGTTTTGCATCAAATGATACAACAACTAATTTAGGAGTTGTCCTATCATCCTCTCTTTTTTGTGTTTGAAAACTTAACATCTTTTGTCCTTTATCTATTTCTATAGGAATCTTCTTACACAAATTTTTGAAGTGATGTATCATCGAAGTAGTTCCATTCCTTGTGGGATGAGCAACATAACTTTTTTTTACAATAATGACATGTAGCTCTAGGATTTTCCACATCATAGGGTAAAATATATGAAAAATGATTCCATATTTCTGACCTAATTTTTTTTGGTTTCTTCATATCAGATTCATTATCGAGGTGAACATTACTTACTTCTATTCTCCTTTTTGAAGATGAGTCATTTAAATTCTGTGGTGGATTTTCCACTTCATTCAGATGAATTTCAGGTTCAATGTCTTCAATCATAGACATAGTAAAGTCTGTAAATTGACTTGGTCCAATAAACTCATATACATCATCACCTATATATAGAATATAGATTAGTACATATTCTTAATATATTAAAATATTGCTTTTTGTACTTAATCAAAAATCATTTCAAAACAAACATAATATCAGTCACCAAAGTGTAACATTCTAGCATAGGACAACAATCTAGGACATTACCTTGAATTCGACGGCTTCACAATTGAATGCTAATAAAAACTGTTTTTTATTATTTATTAACTATGTGGATTAGTTACATTTAAAATAACATTATCTACATAAATATTTAGTTTATAGCTACATTACCTGCATATATGATATCATAAATATTAAGAACTAATATGATTTAATAAGAACCTATAAAACAAAAACACCACAATTTATGTACATTTTATGACAAAAATACAAATTATATATAAATCATATATAAAAATTTATATTAACAAATCATGTTAATAAAAAAACACATTTAATTGTAAAGATCAATGTATTCTGTGAACTGTGATTATACTAAGGCAATTTGTAAAGATCAGATTTCAAACTAACAAAAAAATGACATACCATTCAGATTTCAGAGTTCAGAATAACAAAAAAACGACATACCATTCAGATTTCAGGGTTCAGAATAACAAAAAAATGACATACCATTCAGATTTCAGGGTTCAGAATAACAAAAAAACGACATATCATTCAGATTTCAGAGTTCACACTTCAGACTTACCATTCAGTTTATTCTGGAAAAAACTACTACCAGACTACCAATACATGAATTTGAGCTCCAAGTTTAATTACCTTTCTAGATCAAACAAATACTGATAACAATTTGATGTGAATTAGAATCAGATCCAATAGGCAAAGAATAACTCTACCTTCTAACAGAAGATCATGATGGGTATAAGAAAGGTGGAATGCATCTTGATGATTATAATTAGCTTAAACTGAAAAATGAGTTATGTAGATGTACATATTCTTGATGACATAGATTTTTTATTCTCGGGGGTAGACCAGTACCTCTTGAAATTCATAATGATCAAACATTAATAAAACAAACTATATATACTTAATCTACAAAGAGAACTTAATCAAAATAATTAAGCTTTAAAAGAGGGGCAACATACGAACAATTTAACTGAAGTTATAAGTTCTAACAATATTAATTAGTTTCCACTTTCCACCATTTAAAAAAAATGAACTCTGTGAGAAAAGATTGTTCAAACTTCAGAATTCACAGTTCAGAGTCTTCAGACTAACAAAAAAATGACATATCATTCAGATTTCAGAGTTCACACTTCAGACTTCAGACTTACCATTCAGTTTATTCTGGAAAAAACTACTACTAGACTACCAGTACATGAATTTGAGCTCCAAGTTTAATTACCTTTCTAGATCAAACAAATACTGATAACAATTTGATGTGAATTGGAATCAGATCCAATAGGCAAAGAATAACTTTACCTTCTAACAGAAGATCATGATGGGTATAAGAAAGGTGGAATGCATCCTGATGATTATAATTAGCTTAAACTGAAAAATGAGTTATGTAGATGTACATATTCTTGATGACATAGATTTTTTATTCTCGGGGGTAGACCAGTACCTCTTGAAATTCATAATGATCAAACATTAATAAAACAAACTATATATACTTAATCTACAAAGAGAACTTAATCAAAATAATTAAGCTTTAAAAGAGGGGCAACATACGAACAATTTAACTGAAGTTATAAGTTCTAACAGTATTAATTAGTTTCCACTTTCCACCATTTAAAAAAAACGAACTCTGTGAGAAAAAATTGTTCAAACTTTAGAGTTCACAGTTCAGACTTCAGAGTCTTCAGGCTAACAAAAAAACGACATACCATTCAGATTTCAGACTTTAGACTAACAAAAAAATGACATACTATTCAGATTTCAGAGTTCAGGCTAACAAAAAAACGACATACCATTCAGATTTCAAACTAACAAAAAAACAATATACCCTTCAGATTTCAGACTTCAGACTTACCATTCAGTTTATTCAGGAAAAAAATACTACCAGACTACCAGTACTCCAGTAGTATTAGATCACATACCTATTTCGTGATTTTCGTCCATTGTTGTCATGACACGACGCGACGCGAGGAGAGATGGTTAGTTGTTGGTGGAAGCGAGACGAGGAGAGGTGGCTAGTTTCTGGTTGAAGTAACGTGTGGAAGCGACGATAGCCAAACCCAGAGCATAGACGAAGAAGTGGCGAAAGCAGAGCGTAGACGGCGAAGGCAGAGCGTAGACGGCGAAGGCGAGCGCAGAGGAAATGAGATTCTGAGAGTGATTTCTCTAGGGTTAGGGTTAAGCGTTAACGAGTGACGGCTTAACCCTAAACTCGAAAACAAAATATATATATATATACCCCGATTTATAATATTTTAAATAATAAAAATTATTTATTTAATAAAACCGGTCCGGTCCGGTCCGATCTGGCCGGTTTATAATAATTAATAACCGGATTGGACCGTTTTAAAATCAGTTTTATTTAATAAGGACCGGACCGGACCGTTTCATTTACAAAACTGCTCGGTTCAGTCCGATTTGGACCGGTTTTTCGGTTTAAACCGACCCGGTCCGGTTTTTGGACACCCCTGGTCCCAACATTCTATTATTGAATTCTCCAAATTCGGTATAATCACGTGATCTTCTAGATTGATACTAGTTTTGATCCAATTCTTTTTTCTTCTGCCATTCATCATTTTTTTTACGTGACACATGATGACAATATATCTCTCAGTTATTTCAGTTATCAAAAATCAATTAAACCGATATTTAAATATTAAATAACCATTTTATTTGTGTTATTTTTAAATTGGGTATTTTTTTAATCTCCTAATTATAAAAAAAAACTCTAAATTATTAAAATAAATACGCTTAACTTCATACGTACGTAGATACCAAATTTTACAGGATATATAAATTTTTTTCACCATCAAACTATCTAAATATTAAAATATTATAAAATTTACCACCAAATTACACGTGTTGTTTTGTACCATTCTCGTTAACGTTAGTAAAAAATTAACGACAAAAAACAAATATAAGTATAATCACCTTTAAAATGGTTTCTTTAGTTTTTATAGCCAACTAACCGTAGCGATAACTATATATCTATAAAATTTTATGGTAAAATTGTAAATTTTAAAATTTAGTACGACTTTTACAACAATCACAACAAATAGATAATAAAAAAGAACTATTAACCTATTTTTGTACTAAATTCCTAATTTTTCATTAACAACGAGACAAAAACTACTGGGAAGCTCAGCTAACAAGTTTTATATACATTTTTTTTATATAAAATTTAATTATATTATTATTGAAAAATAATGATTATTTTTATTTAATTTTCTCAATTTAAAAAATAATAATTCCATTATTATAACTTTTTCCCCAATATTTTTGCTTTCTAAATTGGATAAGCATATATAATATAAAAAAAAATTGAAAAATATGTAAGGAGGTAGAAATCGAGGAAAAAAGAATAGTTGGGTTGAAATTAGGGGGCTTACAAGCTTGCTAGAGAAGCGAGGATGTTTAAGCAAAGTTTCAGTAAGACCTGCTTTAACGATGTCTGGATTGATGGTTGTTTTGATGCCCAGGATTGAGATAATACAGCAATGGAATCTCGATGAGTGAAACAAACGCGCCGCTGGACTCATCGCCTCCACATCCATCGTCTCTGTGGTTTGGTGGTCACCGGCCGAAGCAGCTGGTGACACTTCCTTAGCCATACTTGCTTTTGTCTCTTCTTCTTGCTTCTTGTTTTCTATTAGGCTGCTGTCTCCTCTCAGACTACTCTCTCTCTTATTTAAATTGCGTCTGTTCTTCTATTTATCTTCAATGAATTATAATAATAATACATACTTACATACATACAATTGTTTTTCTTAATTATATAATTATATTTTATTAATGAGTAAACAGTAAATTATATTTATCTTCAATGAATTATAATTATATTTTTCAAAGGACAAATGGAAATTATATTTTATAAAAAAACAAAAATTCACATAAAAAAAGATGAAAGGATGAAGGTGAGACTATGGATAACAAATGGATTAATGAGTAAACAGTGCTAATCGTAACGATAATTAAGAGTAACTTTTAATTTTCATATTTATTTTAATTTTGCTTTATCTCTCATTTTTGCTACCATTAATCTTTAAGAAAAATAAACAATTTTATATTAATATTCTTGAATTCGCCATAATTAATTCCTTTATTTTTAGTCAAAATAAGAAATTTTTTGTCTACTATAAAAATGAGCATATGATTTATTCATTAAATTATTATAATAAATAATTATAGGAATAAATTTTTACATTAAATTATTTTATTTTATATTAATAATATTAAAAATGGTTGATGTAAAAATATCATCAAATTACTTATTTAAAAATAAGTAATTAACATCATTACTCGCTTACAAATAATAATTTATTTCATTTATTATTTTTTATAAAATTTTAATCACTTTGTTTGAAAAAAGACAATACAGAAATAAATAATTACTTTTTTCATTTCATTCTTATTTTTCTCATACTTTTTAATTATTATTAATATATTAATTTTATAAATTATTTTAACAATATACAATAATAATTATAAAATTGATTAAAAATAAAATAAAATTTTAAAATTTAATTATTTTAACATTTTAATAACAAAATTACTATAAAATAAAGAATATACTAAAGGGAGATGCCATAGAAGTGAGAAAAAATCAAAAATACCCCCAATATTTTCAATATCTTCATAAATGTTCTTAATATTAAAAAAAACTACAATATTCTTAAAGTTTAAAATATCTTCAAAAATGTCCTTATTATTTAATAAAAGTATTAAAAAATCGTGAAAAATCACATCAGTATCTGAAAAGTTTTTTCTACTTCTACTTATATAGCTTTTTGAATATTGTTATTGAGAATATTATCCCAAATACCATTAAGGTTTTGTTTTTCTTTAAAAATACATTTGTTATAATAATTAAGTTAACTTTATCAAAAATACTCCTACTATAATAATTAATTTAACTTCATCAAAAATGCCTCTGTTAAAATATTTAATTTATCTTCATCAAAAAACCCTTGCTTCTCAATGACACGATATAAAATATTTTCCAAAAATACCTCTCAAGATAAATTAAGTTAACAAAGCACACAATATCAAGTTAAATATTTTTTGCAAATATTTTATATCGTGTTATTGAGAAGCAAAAGTATTTTTTATGAAGATAAATTAAATATTGTAATAGGGGTATTTTTGATAAAGTTAAATTAATTATTATAATATGAGTATTTTTGATGAAGTTAAATTAATTATTATAACATGAGTATTTTTGATAAAGTTACATTAATTATTATAACAGAGGTATTTTTGAAAAAAAAACAAAACATTAAGGATATTTGCGATAATATTTTAAACGATAATATTCAAAAAGCTATATAGGTAGAGGTAGAAAATAATTTTTTTGGTATTAATGTGATTTTTCACAATTTTTTGATGATTCTATTAAATAATAAGGACATTTTGGAAGATACCTTAAACCTGACAGATATTGTAATTTTTTTTAAACGTTAAAAGTATTTTTGATTTTTTTCTTACGGGAGTGATATATGTATATGGATTAAATTACCATTTTACCCCTAATGTTAAACGGAGATATAATGTTGATAACGTTCGTGGGTGTTTTTGATATTAAATAAAGCTCATGAATAATTTTAAATAAATACACAACGTTAGAGGTATTTGTAATAATAATCGCCATAGAAGTACACAAATTATCAAGTTGGTGTCATTTATTATCTGAGATTCTAAAAAACATTTTCTATTTTCTTAACTTTGATAAAAATAATAATAAAAAAATAATATTATTTGAATTATTTTACTATTAAAATATGATTTTTTTATTATTAAGTGATTAAAATACAATAAAATATGAGTCATTAACAAGAAAATAATGAAATAAAAAAGATCAATGATAATAACTATTCTAACTGAAAAATATTTAAATATTTTTTTAAAAATAATAAAATTAAAAAATATTAAAATAAAATATTGAAAGTAACCAAATATTAAAACAAAAAAATCATATAAATTTTTATTTTATTATTTTTAAATGGTTGAGTTTTAATAATATTTTAATCATTTAATAAAAATATAATTTTTTTATAAAAAAATTAAAATAATATTATTTATTTTTAATTAATAATTTTTTTTATAGGTAAGGATTAAATAAATACGAAAATTTAATTTGAAATTTTTTAATAGATATTATTAAAGTAATCTAATTAGTACACTGTATTTGTTCCTTAAATATTTTTATTTTTGAAATTGATACTTATTTAAATTTATCATATATTTAAATGTTGTGAAAATCATAAAACTAATTATCTTAAAATTTATAACAATAAAAATATTACTTTTAATACTAATTCATATATCTTATTATTAAAAAAAGGTATTGTTTTTACTATTTTGAGTTTTATTATTGACAATTTATATAATGAAATGAGTTATGATTCAAGGGTACAAAAATTATTTAGGTACTTAGAAAATAGGGGTGGGAAATTGCTAGTTCTATTTTTTCATAAAAATGTATATTTTTGTTTCTTTAATTCAATTTCTTACACATATATTTTCATGTGTGTATTTAACTAAGAATATGTGTTGATATATAATAAAATGAAATATGTGAAGAAAAAATAAATTTGCATTCTATACCATTTGTATCATAACACATAGCAAAATTAGCTTGAAAAATGGTGAAATATGTAATTTTTTAGATAATTTTTACACATTATTATATAAGTGGTGTGAGTGTCAAATTGAATATAAATTTGTAATAGAGACAAAAAAAAATAATTATTTTACTTTTCTTAATTTTTTTGATGAAATAAAATTATGTATATCTGTTAAAGAATTGTGAACTAATTATATATTGATAAAATAAGCAAATTAATGTTCATCCTTTAGCAAAGTAAAAGATTTTTTAAAATTAAATATTATATACTAAGTATTTAAGTAGGTTTTAAATAAAGCTTGATTTATAATTGATTGGAAGTTGAAAAAGGTTAAAATTGACTTCAAATTTAAAGTCAATTTCAAAAGAAATAGAATTTATATAGAGTTCAGATTTAAATTTTTTTTGTTGTCATCGATTATCACATAAAATTGTTGTGACTTTTTCTATTGATTCTATGGAATAGTTGACGAGAAATATGTGTTGCATTGGTTGTCATACAAAACCAATGTGAAAAACCACATCAATCATATGTGCTAACTGATAAGTTTTTTTCCTAAAAAATCTGTACACAAAATTTCTCTCTCTCTCTCTCTCTCTCTCTCCAAACCCTTACTTGTGACCACATCGCCCAATCCCCATCCATTATCCTCCTCGTTGTTATTTAGCTTTCTTTTTTTCGGACACTAGTTTCTTTGAGTTGTTACGATCTAAATTCACCCATTTTAATGCGTCAATCCTCTACCAATACATGTCATTTTCTCACTTATCAAAAAATTATTTTCTTCCATTTTCTCATTTGCCAAACAATTATTTTCTTCAATTTTCACACTTAATTGCTTCTTGCAAGTGTTTTTATCAATTTTTTTGTATTTACTGTTTATGTTTTTTATTTTTTTATTCGAATTTAAATTTTTTTCATATTTTTTCTTATATACATGTTTTGTTCATTAAATGTTATATTACTCGTTTACATCAAATAAAAATGGTGATTCAAATATATAAATTAAAAATAGATGAAGATGGAATCTTACTTAAAAAAAGACGTGCATAGAAAGAAAAAGGAAAAAACTGATGTATATCAAAATTTTCCTAGTTGGCTTTTTTTGCCTTTTTCTTTCTCAAAGCTATATAATAGCTCGAACACAACCTAAATTACTAAATTATGAGTCACCACTTTGCAGTCAAAACAGTAATCAGTAGGTCATAGACAGTAACAATTTGATTAAGCATATATGACATCATCAATGTAATGGTATTTGAATTGCCATCACAATTAGGGTTAACTCTCAATTCCTTAGATATTTTTGTGCTAGATACTTTTGTCTTTATATTCTTTCTATGCAACTATATTATAATTGTTATAAATTTAGAATTAACTTAATTCAATAATAACTTATTGAATTAAGAGTTATTTAAGTTTATAAGCATCTGTCGAGTTTTTGAATGACGTGAAACTGAAGAAAACTTAATAGTCCTCCTCTATATAGACAAAGTTAGTCTTATAAAGCTACAATGAGATTTAAGGACAAAGCCCAAGTCACCAATCAAGCTAGACTCAACTCTGATACCATATTAGAAATACTTGATAATTGTATTTTATTATGTGTCTTAAGAAATATACATGGTGCATTTATATAGAAGGTACAAGTAAATTAGATGTATCTAAAGCCTATAACATATATGATATACATTAACAACCTCCCTCAAACTCAAGGTGGATGTCAGACCAACTTGAGGTTGTCAAAAAAATTACAAGTGCGTCCCTTAGGAAGTGCTTTGGTGAAGATATCCAAGTGGATCGTTGAAAGAGATGGGGAAAAGCTTGAGAGCACCATGGAAAAGATGAGAACAAATAAAGTAACAATCAATCTTGATGTGTTTAGTCCGTTCATGAAATACATCATCGTGAGCAATATGAATGACATTTTGATTGTCACAATAAATGGGAGTATTAGAGGATATTGACACACCCAAATCCTTAAGAAACCATCGTAACCAAAGGAGCTTAGATGTGGTATCAGTAAAAGCACGATATTCTGCTTCAGTACTGGAGCGTGTCACGAATGTTTGTTTCTTACTTCGCCAAGAAATCAAAGAAGAACCAAGGAGAAAGCAATAGCCTGTAGTGGACCTGTGATTAGTGGGATCTCTTGTCCAATCGGTATCAGAAAATGCACAGAGTATAAGAGGAGACTGAGCTGAGTAGAAAAAGCTATGGAAGATAGTACCTTTCAATAATCTTAGAATGCGTAGAACAACAATATAGTGAGTTGATCATGGAGCAGACAGATACTGGCTCACCTGATGAACATTATAAGAAATGTTTGGACGAGTAACTGTGATATAAACTAGATTTCCAACCAATCGTCTATAAAGAAAGGGATTATATGGCTCCTCCCCTCCCCCGCGAGGGTGTCAGTTGTGCATTAAGTTCAACTAGAGTGTCAACAGTCTTGCTTCAGTGAGTCCAGCTCGAGATAAAAGGTCAGATGCATACTTGGCTTGAGTAATATAAAGACCATCTGTGGAACAAATGATCTCAAGACCCAAGAAATAGCTAAGATGTCCAAGATCTTTCATCTCAAACTATTAACTAAGAAAATCCTTGAGTTCTTGAATGCCACTAAGGTCACCACCAGTTATGATCATATCATCCACATATAAGAGAAGCAAAATGGTGTCTTTATCATTGCGATGAAGAAATAAGGGAGAATCATAAGGACTGACAGTATAACCCAAGCGAAAGATGGTGGAGCTAAACTTGACAAACCATGCTAGTAGAGCTTGTTTAAGGTCATAAAGTGCACGTTGAAGGAGACAAATCTTGTTTGTTTCAATAGAAAGACCAAGTGAAGGTTACATATAAAATTCTTCATGTAGATCCCCATTAAGGAAGACATTTTTAACATCCATATGAAAAATGTCTCATTTACTAGCAGCGACAACATCTAAGAGGGAATGAACAGAGGAGATACACACAACTGGAGAAAAAGTTCCTTCATAATCAATCACATACTCTTATGTAAAACCTTTTGCAACAAGATGAGCCTTGTAATGCTCGATGAATCCATCAGAACGAGTCTTAATCTTATAGATCTACTTACAACCAACCACATACTGACTAGGAAGGAGAGTAAGTAGATCCCAAGTATGATTTTTGGTTAATGCATCAATTTCCTCTTTCATTGCAATCTATTATAAATGGTCAGTAGATGTCTCACGATAAATGTGAGGTTCATGGAGTATAGCAATAACAGTGTAACAACAATAGTCAAGTAAATGTGTAGGAATAGATCTTACTTGAATTGAATGGCGAGGTGGAATGTCTTGTGTAGTATCTTCAGACAAAACAATAATAAGGAACTTAGATTCAAGGTGGATTAACTCATCATCATCTTGTTCATTTACGATCTACTTAGGATAATCATCAAAAATATCTGAAGATTAAATAAAGAAATTAAAAGAACAATTAAGGGTATATGTAAACATGACTCTTCTTAAAAATATCTAAATTTTAAGAATTTTCTAATAAGAGTTGTAATTAACCCACCAGCTTGTAATAGAATGGTAAAAGATTAGTATTTCTTTAGGAAATAAATGGTTTAAATCTACTCATTCTAATTACTAAAAGTACAATTATTATACTTACTAGCCTTATGTTAAATTTGTATGATCTACTAACTGTATTCGTTTTCATATAAATTACGTAAAGAAATACTTAAACTAATATTATCACCAAGGGAAGGGGAAAAAAAGAAGTAGAAAACAAATGGTTCATTAGATTTCTAGTTTTTATGAATTTTTTAATAATTTCATTTTCTTGCTTGCATATACTGAATAGGATAATCATCTTTCCTTACTAGGCGATTTGTGACTTTTCAACTGTCATAGGGAAAATAATAAAAACAATTTATTTTATATTTATATTATTAAAAAAATTGTTACATTATTAAATTAAATATCATTTAAAAAAAATTAAATTATTTAATATTAAATAATATATGAATAGATATCATCTAATATTATTCAAATATTTTGTATTATAAATTTTAAAAATATTATTTTTTAATTTATAATTTTAATATATATAAAAAATATTCTAAAGCTTCAGCCTCCGACTGTTTGTATACGTCCGAAATACATAGCTAGACACTATGTGCGTTGTGGTGATAGGAATGTTAGAGTTATTAATTTATATTTATATTTATAATTATATTAATTATTGTATGATATATGATTAAATAATTTTAAAAATAAAAAAAATATTTTTTTTAAATTTAATAAAATATTACATTATAATTAATATAAATATAAATATAAATTTATATACTCCTAATACGAAAACTTGCTTTCGCTACGTTGCTAAATAGTTACTTGGACCACTGAAATCATTTTTTGGTTTTGGACTAATTGATTATGAATAGATTAAAATAAATAAATAAATAGATTTAAATATAAATGGTTTTATTATTAGAACTATTTTTATTAGTATTATAATAAAATTTTATTTTTTAAATGTATTTCCCATTTAATTGAAAGCAAAAATTTTAAATTATTGTTTATTGATTTAAAAATATTAATTCCTAAAATATTTTAAAAATGTTTATCAATATCATGATATTGCCTTTACGTTTTAATATTATATTAAAAAATAATAGTTCCAACTCTCCTTATTTTTTTAATATATTATTATGTATTTTAATACTCTATAAATATGTGAGAAAAAAATATTTAAAATATTGTTCCTTATTACATAAAATGTAAATTTTTTGTCTATATATTTAATAATCACTAATGACATAAAAAATTACACATAAAAAATAAGATAATTGAATTGCTTCTTAAATAATAATTATTTCTTAGAAAATTAGATTAGAAGCGCGAGAGAGTTTGAGAATTTGTAAAAAATAAAATACTTTTTTCTTAAGTTTTATAACCCGTTTAAAAAAACTGTTATCAAGTTCTTTTACTTAAAAAATGTGCTAATTAATAACAAAATTAATTTTTATCCAAATTTTTATCAAATATAATGAAATAATACATTTAATAAATAAATATTTGTATTTTTAATAGACATATATCTAATTAACTAATTATTAATTAAAAAATTACTTAAATTTTTAACAAATTATTTGGATAAAATAATAAAATTTCAATCATCTAATATGTTACTTTATGTATTGGATAATGAAAATTTTGTTTAATTTTAAACGAAAAAAATTCTTTAAATGTTTGAATAATTTTTTTAATTATTTTATGTATATATCTATCAAGAAATATAAATATACATGTAATATATGTGATATTCCATCATTTTTAATAGAAAATTGTAAGGAAAAGTAATTTTATCCATATCAACTTTTTTCACAAACAATAAGACTTAAATAACACTTTTTTTTACAAACAAATAAACTTAAATATATTTTCTAAACTAGTGTACTACCTAACACATTTAACTTAAATAAATTAACCATTTAGATTCTTCCCCTTAAAGTCACTGAGGATGATAAGTATATAAAGGTATTGTTATTCATTCTTTAAATAGTTTAAGATTTTAGCATAGTTATTTTTTCAATAGTTTTTAATATTGTATAAAAGATGAATGTATTCTATTCAAGAATCAGTCATCTTAATTATTGATTTAAAAATATTTGATATTTATGATGTATAAAATTAACATTTATTAGATGATGATAAATATATAAAAATATTTTTAATCATTCTATCACTAATTTAAATTTTTAAAATAATTAATTTCTTAACAATTTTGAACACTAATTCCAAGCACACTTCCATAAGCTTTTTCAAGAGATTAACATATTAGTTGGAATTTTTATAAAAAAAAGGACGGTTGATTCTTGCAATTCTCAATAATCTCACATTCGGACAAGATCACTTAGCTTTCTTCTATTAAGCCAATCAAATGTATCTTCCATATTTAACTGCTTTGAACTTTAACCTTAATTTATATTATTTGTACAAAAGTTTTAGAGTACTCCATAAATTCCTCCAGTTCAATGTCATCCTTTAAATTTTAACTTTAAAGCACCTTATTTATCTTAGTTTTTGAGTTTCTTCTAAGTTCGACTATAATATCATTCTTAGAAACTCAAGCCTAACTTTGAATCCAAAAGTTAGCTTGTTAGTTAGAGGTTTGTCCAGACTTATAAGTAACATTGATGTCTTACTCTTGGCCGATGTAGGACTTAACATCCCCCTCCACATCGACTAGAGTCCGGATTTACGGTACGATCCAGATTTACGACATGAGGGCCGATAAGAGTACAAATAAGCCAAGAGCCTAATTTTGATACCAATTTAAAAACTTAGGTCTAACTCTGAATCTAAAAATCAGTTTATGAGTTAGATGATTGCGCAGACTTATAAACAGTATTACTGGTTTACTCTTTGCCGATGTGAGACTTAACATTGATAAGTTCAAGAGTTTTTACGTATTTTCACAACGTAATAATCCTTAATCTAAATTTTTTTTATTATGTACGTTTTACTTATTCAATTATAGAATCATGTTATATTTAGGATTTTATTAATGTGTCATTTATTTGACCACACTTCACACCAAAATGCTTTGTTCCACTTGTACGGGTCATGTTACATTTATTCAACTTTTGAAACGTCAAACGAGTACTTACTCTAGATGTGCCCTCTTCTTAATTCTAAATTAATACACTTTATTTCCACACACCTTCTTCATATAAAATTAAATATTTTAATTCACTAATAATATCATGTTAGCTGTGACGATCTTATTCTAGTTCCACTTGTATACAAATAAGAGGTGATTGATCATTTTTTGTCCTCCATGATCTATAATTTTTTTTCTTTCCCAAATTCGTTTTCTGAATTTAAAATTGGTGATAGACTTGGTACTATGTACTAAATTGGTTGTTGACATTAGACTTGTCAAACCAATATGGCAACTTGCATTTGTTTATTATCAAAATTACTAATTTGCTACTAAATTTTTCTTGCTTCTCATGCATATATAACCTTTACATTCCTTTGCTTTCTTTCTATTATGAAGTTTTATAAAGAATTTACAAATCTCACACTGGTGTGTAATTGAGTTTATTGGCCTTTTCTAGCGTTTCTTTTCTTTCGGCAGGTGCGGTTTTATTTCATATCTTGTTTACTTTATCTTTATAATTTCCAACTTTTTGCTTTATTTTCCCATAAACTCAATGAATTTTATGTGTTTAGATAGGAGATAGGGGATAGGGGATAGGATAAGTGCTTAACTTTTTACACAACTTTACCATGCACAACCATTGAAATATAAATGATGAATTTCTCTCTCCACTCCCTCAAAGTAAATAAATTGTGTACTACTATATTAGGACTGTTGATCTTGTCCCAAAGATCTGATATTGCTTTCTCTCTTATGTTATTATACTGTAAGCATAATATTTTCTTATGGAATGTAACATTTTTGTGGTATATTGCAGCAATAAGTTCGTTTCATAAGAAATATAATGAAACTTATCGGGCTTAGACTAAAATGCTTTTCATATTCTCTTTTTTATGAAGTGTTTGAGAAGCTATGAAAACGACGTCTCCTGCATCACAAGAAACATTCAGCCTTATTGGACCAAGTCATCTCAGTTGTGTTGACTGGTATGTCCTTACTAATCCTAACCTCTACTTCATATACCCTAATGTGTATATTTGAGGCTTATACACAATGTAATTTAATATTTGAGAAATTCACCATAGAGACTTGGTAAAATTGGAGAGCAAGTGTGACGCATAGAAAAGAAAAAATAATAATTTACTTGCATGTTAAAAAATTTACATTTAATTCAAATTTGATTAATTGTGAATATTTATATAACCGGATATATTTTATTAATTTTTCCATAAATTTAAAGTCTTTTGTTATCTTAAATTACATATAAAATTATAATGCAGGAAAAACTCAAATCATAGAAGAGCTATTGCAGCATGTTTAGTAGAAGCAACATACAAAATAGAACAAGACCATCAAGAAAATCACAAAGGAACACAAGCTGAAGCCCCTCCATGGTGGGAATTTTTCCATTTTCAACTAAACCAAGTACTCATTGACAATGCTGACCGTTCAATTTTTGGTGCAGTTTATGAATTAAAATTCTCATATCCACCACAATACTACTACAACATTAATACTAATAATAGTATGACAGAACCCAAACCACCAAAATATGTTATTGCCTTTAGAGGCACATTAACTCAACCAGACACAAGATCAAGAGACCTTCACTTAGATCTTCATGTCATGTTAAATAAAGTTCATAAAAGCTCTAGATTTCAACACGCAATGCAATCAATTAAAAACATTGTGTTACAAGCTGGAGTTGGAAATGTTTGGTTAGCTGGTCATTCTTTGGGTGCTGCTATAGCTTTATTAGCTGGAAAAAATATGACAAAATTGGGCTTTCTTATTGAAACTTTTTTATTTAATCCGCCTTTTATATCAGCTCCCATAGAGAGAATTAAAACACAGAGTATTAAACATGGGGTGAGAATAGCAATTAGTGTTGTTAAAGCAGGGTTAAGTACTGTAGTGAAGAGTAGAAAACAGAACAATACTAGTACAAGTCAAGAAAAAGAAGATAGTTTTATATTGTTATCAAATTGGTCTCCTTATTTATTTGTAAACCCAAGTGATTTGATTTGTTCAGAGTATATTGGGTATTTTGAACATAGAAAAAAGATGGAGGAAATAGGAGCTGCTAAAATTGAGAGATTGGCTACAAGGAGTTCAATTGGGAGTTTGTTTTCTGATGTTTTTGGGAAGGATGCTGAACCGTTTGATCTTCTTCCTTGTGCTATTTTGACTATTAATCTAACTCCATCGCCTGATCTTAGACGTTCTCATGGGCTTAAACAGTGGTGGAATCCTAATTTTCATTTTCGCACCATCATGTATCAATTCAGTATGTGATTTTTGTTAAAGTCTAACATCTATTGAAGATTACATTCATGTTGTGCATATAAATAAGGTCAATCATATATCTTACAACTTGTGTTTTGAGATTAAATTAACCCTAAATTTAACGTGATATTAAAACAAGGTTATTTGTATTTGTTTCGCCACTAATGAGTGATGCATTCCGTCATTTGGGCTCTATAAGCTCAACATTTTCGTCGGTTTCAAGGAGACAGGCTCTTGCCGTGAGATGGAGTGTTAAAGTACTACATCAACGGGAGATCGCGTCTATGTTACGCATATAAATAAGAATAATTATCCATCTCACGACCTGAATTTTGATATAAAGTTAGATTCAAATTTAACAACTTTTACATTTCTATTCTTTCTTCTTCTTTTTCCCTAATGATTTGCATTTCCTTTCTTGGTATGTAACACTTATGCTGATCTTTTTTTCGTTTATTTATTTTACACATGGATTTAGGATTGTTATAATGAGGTGGATGCATGTGAAGGAAAGTTAAAAGAGATATTTTGTTACTCATTTGAGGTAATACTCTTAGAATAATCATATTTATATAATAATTTTTATTATTATTAAAATAAAAATACATAAAATGTTTATTTTATTTATAATATTATTTACATTAGTATCATTACTATTTAATAAAAAAATTATTAATAAATTATTTGTATGACCGTTAATTGTATAGTACATACTTATTTAGAGCATTGTTAATATTATAGGATTTGTAGATCATAAATTAAATCCTATAATTACATAATACGTACTTATTTATGTGGTATATATAGATACATAAAAATACATGTGTCATCGTTATAATAAAAGACATTTTATTCAAGATATATCATAGCAAACCTAAGTGACAAGATTATAAATAACATAATATTTAACCTGAGTTGTTTTTTCAAGTCGTTGTTTTTTTATCGTCACACCTATTTTATTAAAGGACTCGGAAAGCCAAATATTATATTACATCTATCAAACAAGATTCCTTAAGTTGTAGCTTGTTGAATTGACTTAAAGGTCGAACAAGATCACATTCATGTCTCCATAAGTCAAGTTGCTAGTTACAGGCCGTGAAATACTACCTCGTCATATGACCTCCATAGGTATCATAGATATCACCAATTTATTTCTGAGCGGGATGATATAGGTTATTTGGGTCATATTCTGGATGATACAATGCAGTTACAATATCAATACCCAAAATAAAACTTTAAATAAAAAGTTTCGATGACAAGTGACCATCAACCATGTGAATTAGAAATGGGCTGTCATTCACAGGGAAACATGTGATGTAGAATTTTGTGTCCAATTCTCGTCATATGCCTCTCTGAATACAATGACAACCGATTCATACACTACATAATTTGAAAAAAAAAACACAAAAAAGAGGTTTTTTTTTTTGTAAATTTAGAAAAATATTACCTTTCATATGAAAAATTGTAAATTTAGAAAAATATTAAAGATATCGAGTTTCTTTCTTATTTCATCAAAAAGAAGAAAACAATACCACAAAAAATTGAAAATTAATTAAACAATAAAATACCTCAAAACTATATATTCTTCTTCCATGTGTAATTAGTAAGTACTAGGTAGCAACACACTTAGATTTTTTAAAATTTTAAAGGATTCCAATGATTTTTTTGAGTTGTTAGCTTATAAATTAAAAAAATAATAATAACTAAATATTTTAGACCTTGCAGCATGCATGCTTGTCGGGGAGAATTCAAGAATTTGGTGTTGAGTATTGATTTTAATGATCTTTAAATTATATCATCAAAATATTCAATTATAATATTATAAAATTATATTAAATAATATAATCTTATAATTTACTTCAAGGAAAGAATTTTAAGTCACATTTTTTTAAAAATATATTTGCCCCACCATTTGATTGTGCAACATTTTCTAAAAATGAACTTAGAAGGAATAATGTTACTATTTAGTGATATCCCTCCTATTATTTATTAGAGTAAAATACTTTAAGGTTATTTATTTATTATAAAAATAATATTTAAATTATATATTTTTTATAATAATTTAATTATATTGTTATAAAAAAGTAATAATACAAAAACAAATATCATTTATATTTATTTTATTTTTTAATTACACTAATTATAGACTCCTATAACTTAAATTAACTGTAATTAAAATAATCAAAGAAAAAATAAATAAAATATAAAAAATAATTATTTTTTTATATAGTCACTTTTTAATAACAATATGATCACACTGTTACAAAAATAATTATAAGACTTAAGTATGGTTTTTAAAAGAAGTATAGAACTATGAATGGGCGTGTGACAGACGGGGATAATTGTGCTAATAATTATAATCACTACATACCATTTTTTGATACATTTAATTAATAGCTATCGATTATGAGTTGATAGTAGTTTTTTTTATTTAAATACGTTTCTTATTTTTTAATATTTATTTAAAAATATATTTAGTTTAAAAAATTTAATGTTAACTTAATTCTTAATTTACTATATTATTAAAAATATTGATATTAATTTAATTTTTTAACTATTTAGTAGATATTTTTAAGTAAGATAAATAAAATTCAATCTAATTATACAAAGTATTATGTATTTTAATATTAAAATTATATTTTTCTCTGTATATAAAATAATAATATTAATATATATTTGATTTGTTAATCACGATTTCGATATTGTAATAACCATTCTCATACCATATTTTATCGGTTATAATTATTTTTAAGAAAAAATCGTCAAATTTTTACAAAAAGTTATAATTTTAATTATACACGATTAAAACATGCATCCCTACTTATAACATTTGCAACCACATTCACGATTATGAATATAGAAGCTAATATATATATTCTTTTAAAAGCATGTATAACTTAGTGAGTGTAAAAGTTTTTTGTGTGCTTGGAAAAATACTTGAGAGATATTATTAGCAAAAAAATTTGTATTTATATTATGTATATTTCTTACTTAATTCAATAATATATGTTATCTTTCGTAGATCTAGAAAAATTATCAAAACACATAAATTCTGTGTATTTTGTTTTTACCCCTTTGATATATTCATATACCGTTGTTTATAACTTCCGTACATAACATAATTTAAGTGTTATATTTGATTTGGTTTGCTTAAAATAAAAATAAAAAGGGTAAGGTAGGTAGCTAAAATCCACAATAATATAAATAATTTTGATTTATTTATTTTAATAATATTTTCAATTAAAATTAATTTTAATTTAAAACAGGGAATATAGAAAGATAACTTCTAAAAACTAACATTGCAAATGATTGTTGGTAGCTAGTTGATTATTTAGCGCAAATGTTTGTACTGAGGCCGAGAATTCTCAAAAGTTTCGAAAACGCGTGAGTTTAGAGTGATAAGGTCTCTTTTTTCTCTATATTTTGTGCAATTTTCTGATAGGGCTTGAGAGTCGTTTAAGGGTTTTTATTTTTCGGTGCATCCACGCTTCCTTCGTCGTTGGGGGTGTCTAGAGTTGTCGCTGGTTTTCCTGTCTTTTACAGCACCTGGCCTCTTCGGGTGTTTTCTAGGTTGCTAGCTCTAGTTTACATATCGACGAGGGTTTTAGTAGGCAGCGTTACTAGTTGCCCATCCTCATTATTGGCACGTTCCAACATTTCTATTCTCTTTCTTCTCAGACACTGTCACGTTATTCTCTACCTTTTGTTTTTGTTAGTTGTTGTTGATTGTAATAATTAAGGTCAGTTTATGGTTTGTTTGTTTCTTTTGTCTATTGTGATATTTTATAATCTGTGATACAGTTATGGTTTTTTTGGAACATATTGGTGGTGTAGTTTTTTTTTTTTTTTTGTTTAAAAATGATTTGCGGTGTGTGGTTGTGTTAGTTGTTTTTATTGTCTTTTTAGGCCAAAGTATCTGTGAAATGTCTCTAAGAATTATGAGCTATAAATGCATGTGATCAGATTAATTATCAAGAGAGTTATGTGGTTTGATTTCGAGTTTAAATCATTGAATTAATTTGGTAAATCATTAGTAAAGTTGGAGGTTGGTCAGATAATAGAGTTGGCATTGGAAGCTTATTGTTATCCATCAATAAGTGATTTTGATCACATACACGTAGAGTTTATTTTAGAAAAAAAAATTATATATATTTGATGGGTATTTTTAGATTGATCTCTTAATCTATGATGTATGTTTAAATTTTGATTATTAATAAGACTTATTTTTTCATAAAAAATATATAAAAAACGGTTTTCTATAAATACAAATAAAAATCTATGAGTAGTAAAGGATTTTTTTATTATTTAAATTAAAATAAGTTTAATAAATTATATCCCTACATTCCTATGCTTATTAAACAAAATGAAATAAGAACTAATCAGTCGAAGACAACACTTATTGTAAATTGGAACTTTCTTACAAGCCATACTACAGATAATGTGATTGAGTCATTGGCAAATGGGACGTTGTGTCCCCCTAACCCTAACCCCATGGAAGTACGCACATGCTTATTGTTAATATGCTTTCTAGTAAGCCACCACATGAATCACGCAAAAAAAAAAAAAAAAAGAGTGAGTCTTTGGAAATATTTGGCATTGATTAAGTGTCGTAGATTTGTTGTCATTATAGGAGAGAGAAGGAAGAAACCTGATTAATATTTCGATGTAGATCTTATTGGAGATAAAATTAAGGAGTAAATTAAGGAGTGTTAACTTCTTAATTTAAGGAGTAAATCAAGAACCTTAATTCAAGGAGTAAATTAAGGAGTAAATCAAGGAGTAAATCAAGGAGTTATCATCCTTAATTTAAGGATTAATTCAAGGAGAAAAACAAGGAATCCTTAATTCAAGGAGTAAAACAAGGAATCCTTAATTCAATGAGCAAATCAAGGAGTAAATTAAGGAGTAAATTAAGGAGTGTTAACTTCTTAATTTAAGGAGTAAATCAAGAACCTTAATTCAAGGAGTAAATTAAGGAGTAAATCAAGGAGTAAATCAAGGAGTTATCATCCTTAATTTAAGGATTAATTCAAGGAGAAAAACAAGGAATCCTTAATTCAAGGAGTAAAACAAGGAATCCTTAATTCAATGAGCAAATCAAGGAATGTTTAATTCAAATAGTAATTCAATTAGTAAATCTTCTTATATATAGCTATAGAATTGTAATGAAAATATGAAAGAAACAATACAATTTTGAGAGAGCTTGTTTTATTTGGCAAGGCCTTTAGGTCTTGGCCTTTGGCCTTGACGTTTTCAAAACCAATTTTTCAACATGGTATCAGAGCAAGTCGATCTTCTTAAAAAAAATTGTTATTCATTTGCTCAAAGTGCGTTTGACACTCTATCAGAGCGATTTCTTATTCTATTTTTTTTTTCAAACCAAGCTCTTGGCGATGATGGATTAAATCTCTCCTGTAGCTTCTACCGACTTGATGTGGAGGAGGAGTATTGTGGTAAAAGGAAAGGTCCCACATTGAAACCAAGCTCTTGGCGATGATGGATTAAATCTCTCCTGCAGCTTCTACCGACTTGATGTGGAGGAGGAGTATTGTGGTAAAAGAAAAGGTCTCACATTGAAACCAAGCTCTTGGCGATGATGGATTAAATCTCTTCTGTAGCTTCTACCGACTTGATGTGGAGGAGGAGTATTGTGGTAAAAGGAAAGGTCCCACATTGAAACCAAGCTCTTGGCGATGATGGATTAAATCTCTCCTGCAGCTTCTACCTACCTGATGTGGAGGAGGAGTATTATGGTAAAAGGAAAGGTCCCACATTGAAACTAAACTCTTGGCGATGATGGATTAAATCTCTCCTGCAGCTCCTACCTGCCCAATGTAGAGGGGAAGTATTGTGGTAAAAGGAAAGGTCACATATCGACAACAATAATATTTTTTTTTTTTGCTATTATAATCAGCATTTTTTTATTAGTTTTACATTTGCTGCCTTGGCTTCTCATCAGTTTCAACGACTTCTGTGCAAGCTTAGATCCATAAACCTTATGGATCCAGCTTGAGGGGGAGTATTGGAGATAAAATTAAGGAGTAAATTAAGGAGTGTTAACTTCTTAATTTAAGGAGTAAATCAAGAACCTTAATTCAAGGAGTAAATTAAGGAGTAAATCAAGGAGTAAATCAAGGAGTTATCATCCTTAATTTAAGGATTAATTCAAGGAGAAAAACAAGGAATCCTTAATTCAAGGAGTAAAACAAGGAATCCTTAATTCAATGAGCAAATCAAGGAATGTTTAATTCAAATAGTAATTCAATTAGTAAATCTTCTTATATATAGCTATAGAATTGTAATGAAAATATGAAAGAAACAATACAATTTTGAGAGAGCTTGTTTTATTTGGCAAGGCCTTTAGGTCTTGGCCTTTGGCCTTGACGTTTTCAAAACCAATTTTTCAACAGATCTACAGTGTAAATCTTCTATAAGATCATGCTATCAATTTCTCTTCTTTTAAAAAATATTTAATGAATACTATCTAAATAAAAAAAATATTAATTTAAATACATTAATAATCAAAACTATTAAACTAAAATAAAAAACATTCTTAAACAAAGATAAAAATTTACTCTTCTTTAATGGCTATTTAATTGCTACAACTAGACATGATAATGAAAATTTTAAAATATTTAAAATCTTATTAAATATCTATATAGATTATATTAAAGTTATTATAAGTATTATAGATCATATGTTTTAAAAACATTAAAAGATTATTTTAATAAAAAAAATATGTAATAATAGAAGAAAAAAAGTCAACAACTTAATGTTTAGATATTAGTTCTTTAAAAAAATTACAAATATACTATATGTATATAGGAAAAATATGTTTGTATATTACAAATAGAACAAAATAATCTACATTCAACACATGTGACTTATCAAGATAATAACTTAACCAACACATTAAGGTTAAATTGATTGAAATTATACCATAATAGTCTTTGGCAATTGAAAACTCCTAAAAATTGGTATCAGAGCATGTAGTAAAAGTAAGGAACTCTCATTCTTGTAAAGCAGGAAGGGAGGCTCTTCGCCATACTCCATGTCTGCGTCGACTTTAAACAGAGATTGCCGAAAAATACTTGTTTGGCAAAAAAAAACGCTAGAAAGTACCAATGAAGATTTTCTCATAAATATAATGCTAAAATTAAAGAAATCGAGAAAATGACTTTAAATAGAGATTGCCAAAGAACACTTGTTTAGCAACAAACGCTAAAAAAATATCAATAAAGATTTACTCAGAAATAGAAAACTGAATTTTTTTCTCAAAGAAGCTCTGATACCATGTCAGAAATAAGTCAAGAATGTTGTATGAAAATGACCGAATCATTTGGTCTTTTGATTTATTTCTATTTATAGACTTTACAAAATACAACAAACCTACAAAATACATCAAAGTTGTCTATGAACAATTGTGGATAGTTGTGGACAGCTGTTTATGGACAATTTGTGGACAACCATGGATTGTTGTCTATGGACAACTATTTATAGACAATTATTTACAGCTAAATAGACTATGGATAAAAAATTACAACAACACTGTTATGGACAGCTAAGTTGTCAATGGAATACAACAAAACTGTTATGGACAGCTAAGCTGTCCATTGACAAGCTCTACCTGTAAGGAAAAAGGTCATAATATATGTAATTAAATTACTGCAGCTAAAATATGAGGGAACAAAAAAGGTTGAAAATGCATTTTACCCTCAAACGATGTCCATCAATGTCATAGCCATCACAATAATAAAATTGCATCTTCGGCATCTCTAGCATTTTTAAACTATTGCAAACACTTTTTATGAAATAATTTTCAAGTGGTGCACAAAACATCATACCCTAAGAAATTATAGTAAGAAATATGGTCGCAAGCGATAACAATACAAACAACCGACCGACGAGGTGCGAACAAGGAAAAAAGAAATGAAAAAATAGAGAGAAAAAGAAGAAGAGAAATGAAAGGAAGTTGATGGGTTGAGCGAGCTGCTGAGAAAAAGAAAAAAAAAGAGTACCTGATGCGAGGGAGCTACTGGCAATAGAGAGAGAAGGAAAATTGTGAGGGCAACATCGCGGGGAGATAGAGAGAAAACATGTGAGAGATAGGGGAGGGTGAAAAGAAAAAAGAGAAAAAAAGGGGGGGGAAAGGGAAAGAGAAGAAACAAAAATTGATATATATGTATTATATATAAAATAAATAAAACACATTAAATTAAATTAATAGAAAAAAATGAAAATATTGTAAAGTAATTTTTGTATTTCTTTTAAATGAATAACATATAGTATATTATTTTATTTCGGTTTTAAAAATATTGAGAACTCTATTATTTTAATTATATTCACAATAAGTTAATAATCGTGACTATATAAATTTGTTTATATATATTTAAATATTTTTTGTAATTTAACTTATAACCACGGTTACTGATAAAATTGAGACTATATGTATACATTATAACCTTAGTTTTTTAGAAAAATTGAGACTAAATTTTAAGACCAAAGATATGTATTATAGTAGTATATATATATATATATATATAACTTTAAAAAATTGAACAATTATTTATTTTTAATCGCAAGAGATAATAGAAAGCGATATGTAAAAAATAATGAAAACTAATGTAATAAGATAATTTAGAAAGATAAAAAAAATTAATTAGCAAAAATGTATAAAAAAAAATGGGAAGAAACTGAAAAAAAGAGAGGAAAATGGAGTTTAAAATGTAGGGAAAATAAATAGAGAACTCCCCTAGAGTTTCAAAAAATAAAAAAACAAAAATACCTCTCAATTTTAGAAAATAAACAAACGTATCCCATCCGTTATTATTTTAATACAATATCCTTCCTCAAATTTCTGGATTTTTATAAAAAAAATTGTTAATATCTTTTAAAAAATTCAAAAAAAAAAAAGTGACAAAAGAGATGCTTGTTATTTTTCGAACGCGCGAGTTTTTTGTTTGTTTTTGTTTCATGAAGTCTGGGAGAGAGGCATGTAAGTAAGATGAGCATAGGGTCATATGATGCTATTATTCTTAAACGAAACTCCCTCACTAAATAAAAATGGTTAACATACTTAACTTATTTATTTCTATTTATAATAAAGTGAATTATTTATTTTTCTTTTTTTTTCATTAAAAACAAAGATTTTGCGCATGAATCATAAAGACGATTGTGTGCTTATAATTTCACAAAAACACTGATACTGTTAGTATCATTTAAATAACTTAGCTTTTTATTTCACAATTAATTAAAATTTAGTTTTAAAATCCGTAATATTATATATTTACATTATTGACAGCAAAATTAAGTTCTCATAGGATCCTTTGCTGATCAGACTCAAAGGGTATGCCTTTTTTTATCTAGAACTTTTATGGATTTAATTTTTTAAAGAATCTACCTTTTTTTTTCTTATTCGAATAGAATAAACTTTTTCGTGGAGAATGATTTCTTAATCACATTAAGTAATCAAGCAATCCCTAAAAGGAGGTCTTTCACGAAGTAAACCATAACACTATGACAAATAGAAAAAGAAGAAGAAGATAACTTCCCCCTCCCTCTTCCCTTTTTGGTTTTGCTATCATGGTTACTCCTTACTCTACCTAAAGAAAATTTTAAAATTGTCACTTAAATTACATTATATTGACCTAAAAATTATAAATTACAAATTATATCTCACGAAAACCCCAACTTTTTATGATGTGTTTATTACATAATATTTAATATATTAATCATAATTTTTTATATATAATCATATATTTGATTGTGAAATTATACTATATCGTATACTATATAAATAATACGATTATGTAGAAATTTAACACGATGAAGAGTTGTTGGTCTAGATTATATTGGATACTTAATTTAATGTCTAAATTTTTAATTATAAAATTATGTATTTTGATTTTTTTAATTTGAATTAAAAATAATATTTTTTTAAATGTAATAAATATATATAAATAAATAAAATTTAAATTTAAATAGATTTTATAATAAAAAATTATTTTATTAAAATATTTATAATCAATTTTATTTTATTATATTATAAATGTTTTTCACTAAATACTATATAGAGAAAATATAATATAATTCATATAATTTAGTATGGTTAAATAAACATGACTTTATGACTTTAATATATAACAAGAGAAATATAAAATTAAAAAAATTAAAAAGGTGGGGTGGGGCGAGGACCCGGGGAATAAAGAGAGAGTTGTAAAGAATCAATAAATAATCTCAACACGATAGATAAATTCCATTGGAAAATTCCTTTACATATTGTTATATATTATATTGTTTATAGGTTAACAAATTATCAATATTTTTTTATATACTTGTTTTATATTTGCAAGAAGTTTATGATTTAAATTTAATAAATATATAAATATATTAATTGATTATTAATAATTATTATTATTTTAAAAATGAAAGAAAACAAATTTAAAATACAACTTTTCTTTAGGTTGTTTTAAGCATTACAAGATGAAAAAATGATTTATTTATTTTATACATTTTAAAAAATAATCTTAAAATAAATAATTTATTTATTTATAAGAATAAATATACAATAATAATTATTTTATTAATAAAATGATTTAATATTTTATTTAAAAATATATAAATAATAATAAATATTTTATGAGTAGCAATAGTTGTGATACTTTGGGATAGTATCACACATTTAAATATAAGTGATAATTTATTTAATAAATAAATTAAATAAAATATGATGATACATATAAACTTGACATGATAGAAAAAAATTCACTTGTAAATAATGTATATTAATTGACTATTTTTTTTAAATTGATATTTGATATAACATAATTTAGACATATTAATTCAATACAATTATTACTCATAAATTAATAATTCAAGCTTCTTAATGTGAATTTAATACAAATATAAATGATCAAATATAAATTATATAACTATTATTTATTAAGAATATTTTAAAATTTATTAGAATATAATAAAAAATAAACTTAAATTAAAAAGACAAACAAAAAGAATTATATATATATATAAAGAAGAAAATAAAATAAAAATAAAAATAATAGATAACAGTTAATCATAAAATAATAATTAAAAATTAATAAAATTATCAAATATAAATTATATAACTATCATTTATTAAGAATATTTTGAAATTTATTAATATATAATAAAAAATAAACTTAAATTAAAAAAAACAAACAAACAAAAAGAATTACATATATATATATAAAGAAGAAAATAAAAGAAAAAGAAAAGTAACAGACAACGATTAATCATAAAATAATAATTAAAAATTAATAAAATTGTCAAATATGAATTATATAATTATTTTTTATTAAAAATATTTTGATATTTCATATTATATTAAAGAAAAACATAAATAAAAGGAAATATATAAATAAAGAGAGAATATATGTGTGAGTGTGAGAGAGAAAGTAAGAAGAAATAAAAAGAAAGAAAGATATAATCTAGGATCATGAGATATTATTGTAGATGTATTTAATTGTAAAAAAAATGTATCTTATAGAGTAAGTAAGATAAAATAATATAGATAAATTAAAAAGAAAGATATTTTTAAAACTCATAAAAATAAAAATAATATCTTAATAATATTAAATACGATTTAATTAGATGATTTTCAATATTAAATGAATTTAAATAAATATAATTTAATTTAAATAAAATAACTTTTTTTAATAAAAAAAATATATGGGATAAATATATAATATTTTTTTATAGTTATAAATTTTAAAAAAATTATTTTGAATAATTTATACCTATAAAGACAAATCTTAAAAAAAAACAATTGTGCTGGCAATTCTCTTAATATAATCTCATATAAAATATATTAATTCTTTACATTTTCTATAAAAATTTAAAATGGAAAGTGCGGTAAACAATTTAAAAATATTTTTCTAAAATTAATAATTATAAACTAAACAAAAATATTAAATTATATAATAATAATAATTGCTATCAAATACAACCTTAATTACTCTTATCGTCTTTTATTGCAATTTAAAATTGTAATTTCTTTTAGATGAAAAGGTACTTTTACCTTTTGTGTGATATATTTTATTATTTTCATCATCATCGTCATCTTTGGCTGAATGAATATATATATGATTTTGCTTGGCAATAGTTAATTTTTCGCCTACCTAGCAGCTAGGCTGAAAAGTAAACGATCAAAGTCTTGAGAGTTAATAGCATGATCAAATTTGTTGGTACCAAACACATGCATTTATGCAAATAGTAAAACTCATATTTATTTATGTTAACATAACAAAATATATATATATATTTATATCGTATTTATTTTAATCACAATCAGTTAATTATATCATTTCTCATGAAGTCCTTATCACTGCGTTATAAATGCAATAATCTCAACACAGCTTCTTTATTAGTACAAAACTTATTCGACATAAAACGGAAAAAAGCTTTAATCCACTTATTATTCAAAAAAATTAACGAAGTATTCAAAAGTGGAAGTATACGTAACAAAGTGCACTATTTAGCTTAGGAGTTAAGAGATCTCACACTACAACCACAGTACTATATTTTTCAGTATATATGCACTATCAATCTTAATACTTCACTTTACTAAAATTCTTGCCTCACTCTAACTTTTTTGCATGATCTTTCTTTTCCAACATTTATTTTCTCATTCATATATATATATATATATTTCTTTTCTTTTCTTTTATTAAAAAATAATATTTTTTTGTTCATAAAATATAAAATCAATAACAGTATAGTGCCAAAACTTGAATTTAACTTATAAAACAAATAATTGAAAGCTAAAAGGAAGAAGAATAAAACCAGTGGACTCTCTTACACTGAAATCTAAATGTTGAATGAATTAAGTAGTAGCCAGCTAATATCTTCGACATAGACCTCCCAACCACCACTTTATTTAGGAGAAACTATACATTAAAATCAAGTAATATCGTGGTACATTAAATTAATAAAATATAAATTTATTTTTTTAATAAAAAAAATATGTTTAATGTTATTGGTCATAACTTACTCCTTACTAATAATAAATAATACATTTTTTTATTTACTACCTCAAATATTACTCTCTATATATAGAGGTATTCTGCTCTTCCAACATTTTCAATTTTCCAAATCCCGAGAAAAACACACCATTTACCAAAATAACAGCGTATTAATAGAATGGGTTACGGTAGACTCGAACCCTCCGACCCGGGAGGTTCATCCAGGCGATTGAATCCACCAGAAATTGACACCTCCACCTCTCACCCGCCAACCCGACACGGTCGAAAGAAGCTCTTAATCCTCTCTGCTCTCTCCATTGCTCTTATCGTCGCCGCCGCAGCTTCGGCAGTGTTTATGATTGGACTACGAAACAAAGCCTCGTCTCCAAACCTCAAGCGCAAGCCAACCCAAGCCATTTCCCGAACCTGTAGTAAAACTCGCTTCCCGAGACTCTGTGTCGACTCACTACTCGATTTCCCTGGTTCACAGTCCGCGTCAGAACAAGACCTGGTCCACATTTCCTTTAATGTAACTTTCCACCGACTCAACAAAGCCCTCTATTTCTCCTCAGGCATCTCCTACCTCCAGATGGATAAACGTGTACGATCGGCCTATGATGACTGCCTCGAGCTTCTAGAAGACTCCGTGGATGCCCTCACTCGTTCTCTGATCTCCGTTGATCCAATCTCGCCGTCGCAGAGTCCTGGTACAGCTCAGCAACTCGCCGGCAGTTCAACTCAAGATGTGCTGACTTGGCTGAGTGCGGCGATGACTAACCAGGAGACCTGTGCGGAGGGGTTCTCGGACGTAAGTGGGACGGTGAAGGATCAGATTATGGATGGACTGAAGGATTTATCGGAACTAGTGAGTAATTGTCTCGCTATATTTTCGGCGAGTGGAAATGACGATTTCTCGGGGGTTCCGATACAGAATAGGAGGAGATTGATGGATGCCGACATTTCGGAGAAGAATAGTGTAGAGGAATTTCCGAAATGGTTTGGTAAAAGGGAGAGAGAGTTGCTTTCATCACCTGTATCGGCGATACAGGCCGATATAATTGTATCGAAAGACGGTAACGGAACGGTTAAGACAATAGCTGAAGCAATTAAGAAGGCGCCAGAGAAGAGTAATCGGCGCACGATTATCTACGTGAAGGCAGGAAGGTAATTCTCACGATTCAAAAAGGTCTATCTTTTCTTACAACTTTTAGGATTTTGTAGTTGATTGATTCTAACTTTTATCTTAAATCAAAATTTAGTTACTTACTTCTTAAAATTCATAATTTAATTTTTAATTATTTAAAATTTAAAAATAATTATAGAATTTTATCCCTAATTGTTTTTCATACAAATAGAATTTGATGTTTAATTTTTTTTTTTTACTAAAACTGTTACATTGAATTTAAATTTTTAAATTTTAAAAAATTAAGAAAACCAATAAAAATTAATAAGCTACCTTATATAAATTCATTACTTTTAAACTTGTATAATTATGTTTACATAATAAGAAAAGCTATTGCCAAATTGAAAGTACTGAAAATATTTATTTAATTTTTAATAGTTATTATTATTATTTAAAAAATTGTTATTATATTAATAATAATAATAATTTATACGGTAGTAATACTATTATTTTATTTTTCTTAATTAGTTTTGTTCTTTTTGTTTGGTCATGTAAAAAAAGATGATACTTTTGGATAATAATTCGTTTTTGAGGTTAAGAAATTGAAGTGACGGTGGTCTGAATTTCGATGCAGTTTCCAAGGACTTGTAATAGTTTGGTTTTAGTAGTGATTGGCTCATTGACTTCTGCTAAGTAATCATGCAAGTGCTTTTTATTCTCATGTAGTGATAGTGAGTTCGTGTTTTCCTTGTTTTGCATATATTTATATCTGAAAATAAAAAAATATTTAATTTAAAGAAAATTTACTAATTATTATTATTATTATAAATATATGTATAAATTTATATTTATTTAATATTTTTTTCACATGTTCGTAACACCAACTAGTTATAAAATTTGATAGAATATAATTAAATTTGTATAATTTATGTGTGATACATGTGATTTAAATGTTTGTTTAATCAGATTTTTCCACGCATTTTGCTATTTTGTTCGGTAATATTAATAGAATTATTTTAATATTTTAAAAATGTAATGGAATTGTTGCAACGTTAGTGACAATTGTAGGCAAAGATTCTACTGGCTAGTATCAACTCTCATACACTTAAAACCATAACTAATATATTTAACCAAAAATGTTTAAGATTGTGGTTTAAATTGAAATTAAATGAATCTCTATGCATGTGTAACGAATTTGTACGAAAATGTAAAAGGCTAATACTTTGATATTTGCAGTGTCATTTTATAAGGTTAAACTTTTCAGGTACCAAGAGAATAATTTGAAGGTTGGAAGGAAGAAAACAAACTTGATGTTTATCGGAGATGGAAAGGGCAAAACAGTAATATCTGGTGATAATAGCGTATTCGATGGATTGACAACTTTCCACACCGCATCTTTTGGTAAATTCTCCGTATATTTCCTTCTCTTCGATTAAAAATATAATAAGTTTCGGAAAGAGAGAGTTTTAATTTTTAGTATAAATTGGGAAGGGTCAAAAGTGAAAAATAGTATAAGAGGTAAAAGAAAAATTATTCTAATTTTAATCAATTAATTTATTCCGTATAAAAAGAAAAATATTAATATTTCTTTATTGTTAAAAAAAAAAACACAATTGTTTATTATTTTCAGCGTTGTATGCTATCACCATGCATTATGTGTATAACCGGCACATGGCCTCTCATGCAACTAGGATTCCACTTCATCCTACCTCGTCACGACATCACGGATAAGCTCCAATCTTTTTATTGGACCTCTTTACCCTCTTAGAATTCAACATCCTCTTTTGACTTTTTTTTTTTTTTTTTTTTGCAGTTCAAATTTCAACATATTTTTGTTATTTTTTGAATTTCTGCCCTTTTAACTCCTCATAAAATTAACTATTATTATTTTTCTTTTTAATTATAAATCAGAAAAGCCATAACTTGAAAGGAATTCCATATTAGGATTAAAATAATTCTTTGAGATTTTATACCAACTTATATTAGGCATATTTTAAGAAAATGTTTGTTATCTAAACAACACTATCCTAAATATTTGTTTATTGGCTATAATTTAAAGTAGAAAGTTCAATCACATTATTGAAGGCGGTACTGGTGGGTCACGGACTTTTCATATTTCCATTTACTAATTAATAAAGAAAAATGCATTCAAGCATGACTTTTAGTATCATATTTATTTTAATTTTTTTTTTTTTTTACTTTTTCTCTCGTGATTTCGTGAATAAAACAGAGTTAGGAAACACAATATGAATCTAATTCTTAAAAAAAAAAAAAAACTACCTTTATTCGTACAAAAATGTATATAAATTTAAGTGTTGTCTTTAATTTCTAATATTAATTCTTCATCATAATTATTAATTGGCGGTATTAATCATCATATTTATTAACTCACTTATGTCCTTGATGCTCACAGCTGCTACAGGAGCTGGTTTTATAGCACGCGACATGTCGTTTGAGAATTGGGCTGGACCTAACAAGCATCAAGCTGTCGCCCTACGTGTCGGAGCTGATCATGCCGTGGTCTACAGGTGCGACATTATCGGATACCAAGATACACTCTACGTTCACTCAAATCGCCAGTTCTTTCGTGAGTGTGACATTTATGGCACTGTGGACTTTATTTTTGGCAATGCAGCTGTTGTTTTCCAAAACTGCAGTATTTTTTCACGTAAGCCCATGGCCCAACAAAAAAATACCATCACAGCCCAAAATCGAAAGGACCCGAATCAAAACACGGGTATTTCGATCCACGCATGTCGGATCCTTGCTACACCAGATCTCGAGGCCTCAAATGGAAGTTTTCCAACTTATCTAGGTCGTCCGTGGAAAATGTACTCTAGGACCGTGTACATGATGTCATATTTAGGGAATCACATACATTCACATGGATGGTTAGAGTGGAATTCTACATTTGCTTTGGACACACTATACTACGGTGAATACATGAATAGTGGACCTGGAGCGGCCCTATCACAACGGGTAAAATGGCCTGGGTATAGAATCATTACATCCGCAACGGAGGCAAATAGGTTTACTGTGGCACAGTTTATATATGGATCGTCATGGTTGCCCACTACCGGAGTGGCTTTCTTGGCTGGTCTTTCAACGTAATTATAAATTAAATTTGGGGTAAAATCGTATTAGCCTTAAATCATAAGTGGGTGAAAGACATTGGTAATTATATGGATACAGCTATCAATTTAAATATTTATTTTTCTCCGTAATGTAACAATAAGCTGCAGTGTTTATTTATTTTTATTTTTATTTTTATTTTTAACATTGAAATATATAATATAGAGATTAAGACTCAAAATGTAATTTCCTGTTGTTAAATATACTTTTGTAATGAATGAGAAATGAAAGTGCATGGCTACTTGTAGTTTGTCATTTTCGTTGTTGACTCTTTGATCGTGATCAAATTTGCCTTTTATTTTTTTTGTTGTTGTCCAGGTTGGCGAGACAACTGTTATGGACCCTCAAAAACATTAAGGATCATGTCAGGATAATGGTTAATATGGTTGTGTTAATTTTTTTTTAAGTTTTGTATGTTTAGTTTGTTTCTAAATTTAACTAATTTTATTTTTTAAACTATATCATTTTATCTAAAAAAAAAATTTCGTTTCTTCTTTTAGTGTCTCATTCTTTTTAATTTATCTCTTTTAAATCTCTCTCCGTATCGTTTTATCTCGTTTTCTTTTTGTACCTTATTATTATAATGTTTATTTTTAATTATAAAGTTGTTTGAATTTGTAAATTAATTTAAAAAAAGAGAGTTAGGAAGATAATCAAATAAGACAAACTATTTTTATTTGAAAACAAATAAAATAAGAGAATACATTTTTCAAGTTTTTAATGTTATTTTTAAGAAAATTAATTTCATCGTTCAAAACCGAATTGAATTTATATAACAAATAAAAAAAATTATTTGGTTAAACCTATTAAACTTAAAAGACATACTACTAAAGTTTTTTATCAAAGACTATTTTGACACTAATTTTGATTAGATAGAGATGTTGATTTATACGTGTTCATGTGATTATATTTTTAGCCTAAATGCATACGTTTTTTATTATTATAAAAATATAAATTATTTTTAATTATTTATATAGTAAAAAAAAATTAATATCTTTATTAGGCAATAGAATTAATAACTAATTACAATTAAAAATAATTTTATCCTATGATATTATGATTGAGCCGAATGATCAAGATTCAGGTCTGTAAAAGTAAAAAGCAAACAGAGGTAAATATGGGCCACTAGCTAGGAGTTTCACATCATACCCAATTGACCAATTATATCCACCCACCTCTTATGAATGCCCTTAACTTCTCGTGCCTTTTCCTTCTTTCAATTAGTCAATGATTTTCAGACCACATCTTAGAAAATTGTTGCCATTGTTTAATGCACTATGCGTATGCCACACTGAAAAATATGTATTTTTGTTTTGATTCCATCATGAACATTAAATGAATAGTCACTTCCTTTCGTAATCTTCGGAAACTCAATTCTCTTTTCCAAGGAAAAAAATACCATAAATTATGGGATGATTTTATAGTAAAGGTTTAATTTTACAGTAACATTTTTCATACATAAAGTTTTTTTTAAAAAAAATTATTTATTTTTCTTATAACATATATAATTTTTTTCTTTTTAATATTATAAAATTAAAAGTAAAATTAATTGAATAACTATATAATTTATATAACGACATATTTAATAAAATATAAAATATATAAGGGGAAAGAAAACTTTGCAAAATATGAACTGATTAATTTGAAATAAGTTCATGACTGATAGTAGAATCTTTATTAAAGAAATAAGTTTAATGAATTGTCATTTGATTACTCAATTCAACACTTCTTTGTCAAGAGTAATGTACTAGCACCAAAGCCTCCTCCTAATACGCGCAAACCAAAGATTAAAAATTCAATCACTAGTATGCATGAATTACGTAATATTATTATTTTTTTAAATGTGTCAGGTTCAACATATATTGATACACATCTTTAGATAAACTTTATTAAAGAAGGATGACCAAGCAGCTAAATAAACTACAATATTTAGTCATAAACTAAATACAAAACTAAAAATCAATTAATTCAATTGAAAATGTAAAAATAAGAGAGAGAGAGAGAGAGAGAGAGAAGGGGACCTTCACAACTCCCTGTAATCCCCCATCCATTCTAAACAAGAACAAATTAAAATCACTGATTTCAAAGATTTCTCTCTATGAAATCCCAAATTCTCTCCTCCATGTATATCTTATCTGTATGCCTACGAGGCATGTGACGTTCGTCTGGGAAAATTAACAGTTCATAAGGCTTTCCGGCTGCCACAAGTGCATTGACAAGTCTAGCTGTGTGCCTAAAGTGTACGTTTTCATCTATCATGCCATGCACAAGTAACAATTTTCCTTTCATATTATGCACGTGGTGCATCACCGATGCATGTTCATAATCCTCTGGATTCATAGAAGGCAACCCCATGTACTTTTCGGTGTAAAAGGTGTCGTATCCATCCCATGACGTGACCGGTGCACCAGCAACTGCGCATCGAAAGACATCAGGATACCTAGCCAAAGCCATAGCCGAAAGATATCCACCATAGCTCCACCCATACAGGCCAATTTTGCATGCTTCTGATAGCCCTTGTTTGATAAGCCACTCGGCTCCTCTTAGTTGGTCTTCCGCATCAATGCTTCCAAATTTGTTCTTTAAGGAGCCTTCAAAATTCAGTCCACGTCTAGAACTTCCTCTATTATCCAGCTGTCATAAGTAAATTACTGTCAAATAATCACTATTAAAACATTTATGTTAGAAGATAAAATAACTGTAGGCTCATTTCCCAACGATTAAGCTTTTTTGAAGAAACACTTGAAATTCAAAAAATTGGGATTACAAAGGCTCAAACAAGACAGGAGTCGGCAATGGTTTTATTCAAATAAACATAGGAGGCTAATTATTGAGTTGAACAATAAATGATCTTAGTAAAACCAATGCCAATTGCATTGCCTATTGACACTAGTTAACTTGGAAAAATGAGCTTATTGTTGGCCATTTTAAGTGGGACCAACTTAATGTTGATGGAAGGTCTCTATGAATTTAGGTTCTCCATGAGTAATTCAAAATGGAACATTAATGCACTAAGAATCGTGTTTGGATGAAAGAGAAATTGATTCTCAAAGGTCACCCAATGAGATAAAAAAAAACCTAAAATCCAAATGAGTTTTGGACTCTTATCCCACACACATGGGAAAAAGAGGGTAAAACATTCCCACAAGGGTATATAATTGACTCCTCTCTATTGTTTCAAAACACCAAAAAACTATTAGAAGGCAGTCTCGTGAACTGAAATTCTGAGTCCAAAGTTTCGTCTTTTTTATAGAAAAATTCCTAGAGTTAGGTCTCCCTAATATACTAAAAACCCACAGTTTCCCAACAAAAAAAAAAAAAAAAAAAGCAATCAACAGCTTCACACGAAAGTGAACCTCACGATAACAGGAAAAAATGTGAATACTAACCTTCCACACAAGAATACCTTTGCTTCTTAAATACTGAGCTCTCATGTCAACTGTACTTATCCAAGAATTTGAAACTATCTGCACACTTGGTCCACCATACACATTGATTAAAGTTTTATAGGGCGGTTGTCCAAATCTTGTTTTGTCTGGCTTATATAAGGCCCCGTACAATGTAGTTCCGTCATTAGCCTGTACTTGAACTATCTCCGGAGGCTCAAGTTGAAGCTTTTTGAATCTAGGAATTGCAAAAGGTGGTTCATACAGAGGCATTATGAAGCTTCCATCTTGCAAGGAACAAAGCAATACCTTAGGGGGAGAATCAAGGGAGTCATGAATATCAACAAAATTCTTCATATGATGATCGAGAACAACAACATGTTTCCCCTTGCTACGAGTCAATCTCACTGGGGTCTGCAAGGGTTGGTTTCCTTCTATAAAAAGTTTAGCACAGTAAAGATTAGAATCGAGTGGTCCATCTAAGGTTCCAGTAAAATATACAAGCCCTTCGGCTTCATTTAAACCAGCAATTTGTTCAACAATCCAATTCCCTTCAGTGATAGGTCCTAAACAATTCCCATTTGCATCATGAAGGTAAAGGTGTCTAAACCCGGTCTTTTCACTTGCCCAGATAAACCCCCCTGAAATTTTGCTTATAACTCTATCCAGAGGTGTGAAGCCATCATTCAAGTTAATCCATGTGCCTTGTTCTTCAATAAGTATAACTTTTCGTTGGCCTGTTTTAATGTCAAATTTAATGACCTTCAATTTGGTATGGGACCTGTTCAAGACCTGGGCAATTAATATATTTTCATGCATCCAATTTACTCTAGCCAAATATTCTTCCTCATTGTCTGGTTGGTTTGAACCACCACAGAGAAGATCCATCCAAGTAACGGAACCTCCTGCGGCAGAAACCACACCAAGACGAACCTTGACATTTGAAGCTCCTGCAAAGGGGTAAGCATGATCTTCCTGTGCATCTGAGCCAACAGAACTTTTACCTTGGTGCATAATTCTAAAAAGAGGTATCTCTGAAGAATCAACTTCTGCAAATGCAATGAATTTGCTGTCTAATGACCACCAATACCCATTCTTCCTATCCATCTCCTCCTACATTCCGAAGCAGCATATCAAAATCTTAGCAACAAAAAAAAATGTAGCAGCTTATCAAAACTTTCAGAAACAGTTTTAAATCGATCCCCAATTTAATAATAAAATAAAATCATTCTACATGGGAAATTGTTTTCATTTTGAAAAATATAATATTGCCTCTTGTCCCAATATCAGCACATACTTCCATGAAACAAAGAAAGTCACTTCACATTACTGCTAAAGAAGATTTTTAATTTACATCCTCACCTGAGCTATATATTCAGCAAGGCCATGAGTCTGCAATAAACAAAAAAATTGGGGGTCATATACACCAGAAGACGAAAACTTAACAGATTCTAATTTTGTTATTGATCATATGACAATAAAATACTTGCTGGACATCATATCCATGTCACACCACTACAATTCAGGTACTTCAGATTCCAAAAACTATTTGAAGGCATTCCGTGGAATGAATGAAATATAACTGCAACAAAGGCTCAGAGACTTCAGACTGTTTTTCTGGTAGCAGACTTACCAACGTATCTATCCGTGCACCATTCGTTAACTGCTTTGATTCGTTGTACAACAAATTTAGAACATGCAGCTCACATTCTCTAATATAAGCAAGCATTGTACCATCAGGGGATATGTGTGGATCAATAACTGGTGAATATGATGTGCTTGGAAGCTTGAGATCTGGTTTCGAACGGGAAATATCCTGAAAATAAATCTGCAGAGAGAAGTAGAACGAAATAATTATAAGATTTCAATGATTTCTTGTTCATTTTTTTTGAAAAGGGATTGATAAAATGAAAATGTAAAATATGTCCTATTTTGTGTATAAAACAGACAAATTAAGCCCGTAAATTGAAAAGATAAAAGGATAATATAGAGAACTATAGGTATTAACAATCAAGGTAAAACAGTATTTCAAGATACAATGTACAAATCCAAACTAGAAGGACATCAATTAGTATCAAAAGAAAACAGAGGGTATAACTATCAATATGGGACTAAGAAACACACCCCTGCTGGCAATGGCACCATAATTACTTTGTTTCTTGAGCTCGTCTTCACCCATTCATAACGTGTCACTCCCAACCCACGCTCCCTTAACCTCTCCCTTCTTAACTTCTCTTCTGGTGATATATTACTCTCATCAAGCCCCCCATCTGGAGGACAAAACAATAGTTCTTGCTTGGAAGTTCTCAGATCAAAAGCAAAAACCTTTCTATTCAAAGTGTGGTCAGGACTTAACAAATAGGTAACAAGATTTCCATCCGGACTGAAACTGATAGAAGTTGGGGCAACATATCCAGGCAATGGATACTGGACGATCTCCTCAACCGGGAAAAGAATACAATCATCAACACTTTGTACAACATTGGAATCAGTCACAGGCATGTCGTGAGGAAATGATCTCAAACGCTTCAGATTCTTCTTACTTTTGTTGTCATCAAATGATTGCATTACAAGAGAGTTAACCAGTATAGCTTGAATAACTACGGGTCATGTATCTAGCCGAAAATGAAAATCAATCAGAAATTATCTGAACAACATTAGCTGCAAAGTGCAAAGCGAAAGACCTAATCTGTCAGAATATTGAGAAAATACAAAAGTGAACTCTCTGAAGAGTAACCTTCGTGTTGTTTTAATAGTCTTCAAAGAATATCAACACCTTTTTTTTTTAATGAACACAAACTGCATCGATCAACTTAACCTAAAAAAGGTGAAACAACCAACGTCATCAAGAGTAAACGAATATAAAAGTGTCTTTACGATCACTAACCAATGCAAAGAAACAGGTTTTATTCTTATGCAAGAAAACATGGTACAAAGGATGAAATTTTCATTGATGCTGTATAAAGTACATTCAAAGGGCGAAAACAGTTGAATAAGAACATAGCACGATTATTCAATTTCTTCATAGCCTTCATCTTTATAAATTTAATAAAAGTAACAACCAGATCAGCGTTTAAGCTTCTTGTGCTTTAAAAGAGCTTATCGACAACAAAATGGGCCACAAAGCAATCAGAAACGAAAAAAGGAAAACTAAAAAAGACCACATAATATTTTTTTCCTTAACAAAAAGTAAAAATTCATTCTACGCCCGCAACAACTATTCAACCAAAAAAACATACATATCTGAAAAGAAAAGAAAACGTAGTACGGAGTACATACATAGAACAACCATTAACTGCAAAGAAAACCCTGGAAGAGAAATTATCCTTTGGATCCAATCACAATCAAGGAAACCGTATCAAATCATACAATAGAACAAAAGAGGAAAAAAGTTAATTTTATGAATTAATTTGAAGTTGCCGCACCATACTACTTGAAAGATAATTAGGAAGGCGAAACACTTGGTGATTGAGATGGAACCTGCGAAAGAAGCGAAAATGATCGGCCATGAATGAAATTGAAGAAGAAGTAGATACTGGACGACTTTAGATTCCACGGCGATAGGAAATCGTTTTCGATTATAAAATCCTTGGGTTCTTTTAGAAAATGCTAAAGTGCATTTTGCTTTCGACTAAATTAGTATTTTTAAAACGAATTATTTAATTTTTAGATTTTATAGATATATCTTTAAATTTTTAAATATAATAATTTAATTTTAAATTTTTTCTTAATTTAACTATTAAAATATGTGTTAATAACAAATTTAAAATCTATATGAATTTTAAAATTTAAAGAGTAAATTGTATAATTTAAAATTTTAATAACATATGTTTGGTATTATTTATATAACAGGTACACGATTCTAACGATCTATGACGTCTCACCTTGGTAAGAGAAGTTCGTGTATTGTTGCTTGAAAATATTGGGCTGATGTGATCCAAGAACCAAGACCTGATAATCAAAACTTGACCCAAGTAAAAACGACATGATATTAACAACCTATCCCACGAACAATATCACCTCTTTATATACAAGAACTCAAGCAAATCACATAGTAATTTCATGTCTTTGGTCTCCCTTATCGGACGACCTCACTAGATAATATGTAAAAAGATCATTTTGTAAATTAATTGTATTCTAGTAGCTCGTATTCGAAGTATCAACCCATATAATTTTAGTATCTATCTAATAGGTGTTATATATATCTCCTTAAGGGAAGAATAAAGGATAACTCAAAAAGGAAGATTTAATGTTGGCGAAAGAAAAAAAGGAAAGAAGCCTTGATATGCATTGAATCACAAAAGAGAATAATTAAAAAATTGTATGACAGGTCAGTTAAACACAAGAACTTAAGTATCGAGGAGTAGGTCTTGCGAAAAAAAATTGGGAAACAAAGTTGAAACTAGCTATGAAATTTTTTTCGTAGTATGGGAAGGCCTATATCGAATACATGATATTACTCTAAGAGGGTCTTATTTGATAGAATGTGACGGCGTAAGGGAGGAGCTAAGTTAGAATGAGGATTATCTCAAAAATACTATATATGAAACTTTATGATCGATATATGGAAAAACAATTATATATTATGAGGTCATTACTGTGTTATATTATAATGAGAAACAATTGATCCAAAGGTTATTTTTTAATCTCCCTTTTTGGAAGCATATGCAAGGGGTTGATTTTCACCCTTACATATGGCCTATCTCATGAAAAATCAATGCGGTGACCCTCAAGTTGGAGGAAGGAGTCAACTGACTCCCACTTAAAAAGCGGGCTAAGTCCTAAGAAAGAGCCTTGAGTTCCATGACAAACCACTTCTTTAGGACTACTTTCAATTCCACCCTTATATGTATCTTGTCTTGTGAAAAATCAACACAATGAGTCAACTGACCCCCTTTTACTTGGACTGCAGGATACGTCACATGTCTTATGTTAGAAAGAAGAAGTCAGCGGACCCTTCCCCCTCATCCCCCAACTTGAGAAGCAGGCTAAGTCCCAAGGGATACAACCCAAGAAAATGAACAAGATACTCATTTTAATAAAATAAAATTATGCAATTAATATACATCCATCAGATACATCAATATATTGTTCCATTATTTCAAATGGCATTCTTTAAGAAAACAAAGTTATTACAAATACAATACAAGATGTGCTCACAGGTTTCCATACACTAGAAACTAGTGAGCTATTTTCTCAAGTGCTCTTTGTTTCCAATATTCTATCAATTACGCAAATAATCGTATTCCTCCTTATATTTATATCTCATGATGGGCAATCTATAATTCATTGTGCATTTCTTCCAACTTTTTCTCCACAACTCCATAGTGAGTGTTTAAGCTATATAATTCTTGATCCACAAACTCTGCCACTTCACGACCTATTTTTTCCTCTTTCTTTGAATCCTTTGCAAGAGCTATGGCCTGCCATAACAAATTAGCAGAATAAATATTATAACTCACCATTACACAAAAATTACAAAAAAATTAAATTGCTTACATCAAGAACACGTATGACCATCATATGTTAGATCATCCTTTTCTCTTGCTTACGAGCTATGTAAATCGAGGAACGTTCTATTGGCACCCCAAAATGGTTATACAAATCATCCTGAGCAAGAGGATTATTAAACATCTCACTTTGGAACAGGTCTTCGATGCTACTACCCTCATCTTGTTCTTGTTTGATGGAGTATATACTGTTTAACAAGCTGATATCCTTCCCTAATGGGGACAACTATTTAGCATGACCTAGATTTTATGTATCGTGGCCTATTTGTAAACCTACATCAGCTCGCTTCCTACTTAAGGTTGGGGTCCTATCCGACCTATTCTACTTTTTGGAAGAGGTTGTGACCTGGTCTCCTTCAAAAGATAACCATGGGTTTAAATAACAAGGTGACGAGCTGACCTCTTAACACACTAACGACCTTTAATCTTACTCAAATTACTTTCAAACCACGAGAAATATAATCAAATATGTCTAATTAATTCTAGAACTAGCTTCAAACACTCGAGAAAAATCAAAACTTTAGAGGAAACAATCAAACACAAAATGAAATGAAAGTAATTAAATAGAAATCCATACTAAGCAATTCAATGCTAAGTTCCAAATTCCAAAAATTCCATTACATCAAGTACATCCAAAATTACATTGTCTTCAAAATTACATTATAATAAAATAAAAATAAAATGGGGTATTTCATACGGTGTGGCTTCTTCCAACACTTCTTCTGGTTAGGTGTCGAATATGACCTATTTTTCTCAAGGTAAAGGTTGCAAAGTACTAGCTGGGGATGCTTTAGACTGACCATTTTGGAAGGCACGCATTAAAGTAAAATAAGGCACTATCAAGTCTAACTCCTTGGCTTGAGTTTTAAGGCTACTAACCGAAAAACTCACATTGTTCCTATAGGTTTTGGTGCACTCTGCTTTCAAATTTTCCATGATTTTGAAAGCAAGCTCATTTGATCTAACAATACATTCATTTGATTTTTCAATGTGTTAGCTTTCTCCTCAAGATGACTAGCCTATTTCCCTTGTTCAAAGCAGTAATTGTTTGCTTTTTTAAGCTTCTTAGATTTGTCCAAGAGATCACCCTCTAATTTTAAAAGTTTGGTCTCGTATCTGGAAATAAAGGCAGCATTCTCTTCCATAGCTCTTTGATACTTGGCGATCTACAGATGGTTGGCTTGCACATGAAATTTATAATTCTAGAGGGATAATTCCCCCTATCTGGCTAAGCATAACATCTACATAAAAAGAACTTTCAATAATAGTCAATCAAAGGGTAAAGAAACATCCAAGTCTATATAACTCACCTCAATTAAACGATCAACCATAAGCTCCTTATTGGTGCCACCTTACTCTCTACTGGTTGCTTTGACTTTAAAACTCTCAATCACAGTACCAAAATGATGGAATATGTCTCTCTTCAAGTCAATTCGGTCAAAAATGTCCTCATTAAAATATGTAACTGAGGTATCTAACACCACGACGTCTCTCAATATGACTTCATCAAACTCGAAGTCATATAGATCCATGGCTTTCACACCCAACGTATATTTCTCCACAGCCTTTCTCTTCTTTAAGGCTTTGTGTTTGGCAGGTGAAGAAGAACCCAACTGGGCAGATAATGGTTGGTCAAACATTGGCTGATCAGACACAATAGGATAGGGTGCGACCTCAATTAGTTCCATGAGAGGACTTGAGTCCCTAATCGGTGAAGACGACGTAAGTACCATAAGTGGATATATGGGCCCCAGATCTTGGACACCAAAAGTGTATGCTAAATCTTAAAGGTCAATTTACGAGTAGTCCATACCTATAAAAAAGTTGAAATCAAAGGTTATTCAAACAATACAAGTCACAAACTAATATATTCACTTCGTTAACAACAAATAACTTGAATCCTTGGTGGTGTATTCACTTCATACCCCTGATTTTTTCAAACAAGATACAGTTAATATTTCTCAATAACCTTTGCTCAAGATGTTTTGTAGCTCGATCCTTCTAATCTTTTCCTTGCCATTTGGACCCAATTTGTTCATCAACTCGCTCGCACGAGGTTAGACGATGCTGAAGTGATGATTCAAAGTATGGAAGATTGGTAAATTGACCATGTTACCCCAAATGTTCCCAATTATGTAGAAATACTTATCCTTCTAGCTCAATGTACTATCTAGGATTTAAGATATAACCTATGACTACTAATGCATGATATATACGCATTTCCTTTGTACAGGTTGTTCCTTTTCAAGTAATACATGCTTCAAAGTTCATCATTTGTCAATTCTACTCCATGTTCACCAGTACTAACAAAGAGATATATAAAAGTCTTCCATCCATTAAGATTCACTTGGGCAGGATTGATGTCAAAGGTATAGAGGGCAAGGGATATCATTATATAAAATGGAAACCTGAGTCCAATTTTGAAAGGTGTCATATGTATAACCCACCACTCTGATGGGGGATCATCAACATTACACAAATGATGAGGTATAGGCATCATTCCTACACGGTGTGGGATGCTATATTTATGCCTAATTTCAATCAGATCCTCACCAGAAAGGACGTTATGTACCTTTTCTATTTGATGTTTATCTTTGGTCGTATGAGTAAGTTCACCTCGGTGTTCACGCTTCTTTTTAGAATGGGTACTTTAGTAGTGATGGATACGATGATCCTAATAACTGGAACTGGACCTCGTGATGATGAGGAAGTGGCACGAGATCTAGATGAAACAGGTAGAGCAAGAACTCTCTTCTTGGCAGCATAGATGTATCTTTTTTATGACCCTCAGAGGTCTGAGAAGGTCGCTTACTTTGTGGTGAACTTGTAGTCAAATGACTCGAATCTCGTGATCCTTTTCTGTGAGGGTCCATCCTTGAAGGAACATTCTGGGTATGACCTAGGGGGTCTCTTTTGAAGAGGAAAACACTACTTTTTTCCTTTGTAAAACATTAATAAAAAATATAAAAGAAGAGATTACCTAACTTATATATTGAAGGTCGAAGAACAAACGACCTAGTAGTTGCAAACTATATAGTTGTCAATTGATGTCATTAGCTTAACGGAATGAGATCCAATATAAGTATTTTTTCCAAACAAATTGATGAAATGAGATGGCATAAAAATCAAAACTAGTGGACTGAAATCCTCTGTAAAGAAAATTTTACTAAGTTATTTGGACAAGTAAAAGTAATATTTTACACTATTTATAAAGGTAAATGGAAGTTGAAAGGTCCACCCAACGAAACTCGGGTTGATTATGAGGATATTCTTTAATAGCCCAATCACCTCACGACTAGGGGAATTCGTATCAAGACCTGATTCGTATGAAGAGGTTGTAATATATTTTAGAGTCCGTTGAATCAAACCTTCTATTCAAAATGACCTACACCAAGCCATGATCAGATAACAAAGTATTATTCCCTTGACTTCTCAAAATCAAGAGAATAACAGAGTTAATGTTTGGTATTATTCATATAACAGGTACACAACCCTAGCAACCTATGGTGTTTCACCCTAGTAAGAGTAGCTTGTGCATCGTCGCTTGGAAGTAACGAGATGATGTGATTCAAAAACCAAGACCTAATGATAAAGACTTTGCCCAAGTAAAAACGGTATGATATTAGCGACCTATCGCACGAACAAATCACCTCTTTACATATTAGAACTCAAGTAAATCATGTATGACAACCTCAAGATAACGACCTGAAAACACTCTTACTTATAAGATCTCTGGTCTCACTTATTGGAAGACCTCGTTAGAAAATATGTTAAAAGATCATCTTGTAAATTAATTATATTCTAGTAGCTCGTACTCAAAATACCGACCTATGTAACCTCATTATCTATCCAATATATGCTATATATATACCTTATTTGGGGAAGAATAAAAGATTTATACTCATTATTAACATTTTATACATCTTTTTTTAAATTACTATAATCTCTAACACTAAATTCTCACCAAATAATATATATTTTAAAAATATATAATAAATTTAATTAAAATTTAAAAATAAATAATATAATTTAATCTTTTAAAAAATTAAATCATATTGTTATTATTATTATTATACTACTATTTTGTCGTTTGTTAATCAGTGTGAAATAGAAATAAAGAGAAAAATGGATAGGCAAACAAAGTAGTTAAGTTTGTCGAAATGTCATACAACCTATTCGTGTTGAATAAGGAAGTAAAATATTGATGATTAAATCATATTGTTATTATTATTATTATACTACTATTTTGTCGTTTGTTAATCAGTGTGAAATAGAAATAAAGAGAAAAATGGATACGCAAACAAAGTAGTTAAGTTTGTCGAAATGTTAGCATCTTTGTTCTCTTATTTTCTTTTCTATGATCCATTTTGTATTTATATAAATAATATTCTTCTAATCTAATATTTATTTGATTAATTTAAAAATATATCAAAATTCATCTTATTAAAATAAATATAATATTTTTGTACACACGTTTAAGTTTAAGAAAGTATGATATTGAAAAGAAAAGTTTTATTTATTATAATTTTATAATAAATCATAAATAATATGATGTAATATTATTAATAAATTTAATTTAATTTAATTAAAAATTATTGTATAAATTATAATTTTATTGAAATATAAAATTGTAATAGTAAAGGATAAAAAACAAAACATTGACCGATACAAAGGTGCAATGATTGAAGAATGAAAATTCAAAAGTAGCCTTACAGTGTTGGTGACTTTATTATCTTTCTTTCTTTTTAATTTAATCATTTTTTAAACTGCTTTATTTAGTGTTTTTTATTAGTAACACCTTGTTATTCTTTTGGGAATTTTGTTTAGGTAAAACTGATTATGAAACTTTGGTGGAGGTTTGATTTTGTTTGACTATATATTCAGTTACCAAAAATATATATTTACTTCAAACAAAGAAAATAAAATATAATAATTTTCTCCATCTTAAATAAACCTTTTTTATTGTAAAAAATAATAAAATCGTCAAAAGTGAAAAAAAAAAAATTAAAATGACGGCATTTTCAAAATTCGAACATATAAGCTCGTTTTATTTATTTATTTATCGAAACAATGGGATACTTGTTAGCTAACCAAAGTCATAGTATTATGTGGTTTTATTGTTTTAACCTATTAATTCCTTTATTTTATATGTACATATATATATTTGAAATGAAAATGAGTTTGGATTCATTTAACAGGATAGGTACATTGAATACTTCTATTCTTGTTTACGTATCTTTTGTTAAACTATTCTCAACTTCGAGACATAAATTACTCCTATGAAGATTACTTAATTAAGTTTTTGATTTTGATTAATTTTAATAATAATAATACCTTTAAACAATTATTATTATTTAAATTGATCAAAATGTATATTAATAAACTAAATAGAGTATTTCATATTTCCTAGTTGAGAATATAGATATAAAAAATACCAAAACAGAAATAAACCGTAGAAAGGTACCAATTCCCATTTAACATTGTCTCAAATAGCATGTTAGGTCTGAGGTTACCAAACGAAAGGTAAGAAGAAAAACCCTGCTTATTATACAATTATAAAAGCCACACACCAGAAGAAGCTGGTACGCGTAGTATTCAAAAATACACAAACTGAAAATGATAGCAAAAAATCATCTGCCTCAGCTACATAGATTTGGTATGCACAAACCAGCATCTGGATTCTGTTGTTCCTTCCATATCCTTCCTGTCACTCTAAGCTTCAGTTCTTTCCTATCACCACCGGAGAAGAAAAGAGCCATATTTCGTTGGATCACCAAACCATCATGGCTATCCCTGACTTTTCGGTGGCTATCTCGGATACTTCGTGGCGTACCCTCCCATATGAGCTTCCTGCCATTTGCTCCAACCTCTAGGCTATAACTATAGTTCCGTGCATCATTTTCGTCACCCATGAAACGAAGAAATGCCATATAAACAGGGGCCATGCCAAGCTGGAACGCCTCAAAATGCAGGCAGAAGTGATGACCAAAACAATGGAAAACCTGACAAGAGAAACCAACCGATCCAATAAATTCTGATACTGGCATAGAGGTAAGAAAATATTAAATGATAGGATACTCAAAAGTTCCAAAATGGTTTTTATTCAAAAGACCAAGCTACTTTTAGTTAGAGGTGAAAATTAAGATAGATGTTAATGATATTCATGATACAATCCACTAATTTTCAAAATCTATCTCATCTTGTCTCATTTAATTTTTAATGAGATGAGATGATAATGAAAAAATACTAATTAAGATATCTCATTTAGGCCTATTTGTCATTAAGTTTAAATGAGACAAACAAGAATACAAAAACAATAAAAAATATGATACATGATTATTTATTATGTAAGTTTAATAAGAAAAATGATACAAACATATGTTAAAAATTAGGTCCATTAGGACTACAATCTAAATAAGATGAAAATTTATTTATATGAAATGAAATAATATTGCATTATGAGTTCATTAGAGATATTAAATGAAACATGAAATGAGATGAGACAGACTGCTTTACATTTTTACTTTTAGTATTGATATTAAGGCCCTGAAGTTATGTTTTAAGTTTGGGAAAAAATTAGCTGTAAACTGTACATGTTATGTAAGGATATATATATATATATATACACAACTATGTACATGTTATGCTTGTTTTACCCACAACTTTGAAAATTTTAGGCAAAATATCCAAAAATGCGTTATTTAGGGGGGTCTGAACTGCTACTATCATCCAACCACATTCTCCAATGGAAGCTTGTGATCAAGGGAATGGTGAATGAAAAATTAATAAAAGTAACTCCAAAGAACCTCACTTTGAAACAAAGCAGCACCTAAGAAAACCAAATGATCACTATATCCTAACAATGTTTACAAATAATGATTTCAATATTTTGATTAAATAAAGAAAGAAATAGAAAGTTATGAAACAATCATCTAATTTACAGTCACCAACAAAAATATACACTAACTAACAAAAGTGAATATTGTTGATACTATTATAACATAACCCTATCAAAGCATAAGATACTATTTTTATGCATAAGTAAATGATGCCTCAGAAGGAAGTTCTAAAGTCATACAATTTTTTTTCAAGCATAGGGAAGGAAATGAGTAAAAAAAGAAAAATGAATAACCAATAAGATGACAATTGGAAGAAACAAGTACACTAATCCATCGGGGCGAAAATTAACACCACCAACTCTGAATATAAGGGGAAAAAGACATGGAAAATGAAAGGGATAAAGAAGACTATTTCGGTTCCAAAAAGTCCAGAATACTTTCCTTTTCAGATAAATAAAAACCCACGACACTCGTCTAATATCCATCCAGGGAAATATCTGATTGAGGGGAAAACATATATTTCATGATTAAAATAGAAAACATTGCATGTATAAACTAGACAAATCACATGCTGATAAGTAATGAAAATCGAGTTATAACTAAAGGCAATCATGCTTACGGTAAGCATCCATGTAGCATTCTCCACTTCCCGGGGATTAGACTTCACATATCGATGGTTGAATGTGCATCCTGTATGCATGTCTACCTTGTGATCGTCCCTCAGATGAGTCACCAGAAAAGGAATATCCCCAACAACAGAACACTCTGATCCTGCATAAGGGCAACTATATGGTCTGAAATTGCAAACTGACTCATGCTTAAGTTTGCTGTAGTATGGAAATATCTCTGGGCATCCAAGATTATAATACTTGCAGGGCAACTCAAGTGATTCAGCCACCTTCTCTAGCGCTAAACATCTTATGTCTCCAAGTTCCTGCCTACAAGTTGGGCAACGGTTGTGTACCAACGTTTTACAGGTAGAACACAATGTATGTCCATTGCGGCACTACAAAGGAGTTATTTGTTATAAATAAGGAATATATAAGGCCAATCTTTTCAAAATGACAAGCAACAGGACAGACTTCATATGAATTTTAAACTTGATGACAAAATACTTCACCGAGCTTTCTGGTCAATCACATTATGGCCATTAAATGCAATAAGAACAGCACATATCAATCCAACACAATCATTCCGGAAAATACATCAAAGTATGGATATGTTTGCTTGTACTTCTAGTTAGTGATTTTTGTCAAAGGTTTTAGGAAGAAGCACAAATATTGTTCTTCTGTCAGCAAGCGCAGCTAAAGAAAACGAAAAAAAAGAGATTGAAAGCTACCATAACTTATCTTATATGAAACTATGACTGGACTGAGTAATTGAACCCTTGAGAACTAAAGTCCAGAGGAAGTGATATTGCTATGGAAAATTAACTTAAGAATGTAAAATCAACCATTGTGACTCATGCACAGGACCCCCAAGAAAGTAAATAAACCACTAACAAATGTGGCCACAGGCACGGGACCATAAACAGACTACATGAGATAAAATGTAAATTATTTGCATAAGTAACATTCTTAAACATTAGTTTTTCATTTTAATATTTCGTATACTATCATTCAACCATTTCAATCTTCCCCGCCCTCTAGATCCATGGCTCATTGAAAGAGGCAGAACAAAAGCCAAAGAGTAAGAATTACCCATAATCTTCAGTTCTCTTATCTACAAGTCATTCTAAATCAAGTTCCAAAAAAAACAGAGGACCAATTGCAATTGCAAATAAGTTGCAATTTCAAATTGCATTAACCATTCAAATTCCTCACACTCAAAACACAAATTTCCAACTCCACCCATCAAATTTAACAAAAAATGTCCAATAACAGATCATATCAAAACAAAATCTTAGAGGAACATAAGTGAAATCGAGGATCAACACATTAGAAATCAACAGAGACAACGAACCTGATGAATTGGTGGGTACATAGAATTGGTGCAGACCGGGCATTCGAGCAACTCGTGGACGCTGGTGGCTGGGGCAATGGCAGTTGGACCCAAAATAGCAATGTTGTTGATGCCAATGTTTCGAGGCTTAGAAAAAGAAAACTCGGTGTGATGAGGATGGGGATGAGCATGTGGATGTGGATGAAGGTTGATATGGTGTTGATGGATCTCATCCTCATCAAGACCATCTGAGGATGATACACACTCGATGCTTTCAAGATCCATTGCTTAGACCGGCGATACCAAACCCACCACCCAAAAGAACTAAAAAAAGATTTGAACTTTCGAAAAACCCATTAATTAAAAAAAAAAGATCTAATCAAAAATATAAATTGGGATTTACGGGGTTTTATCCGCTCGTCTCTCAAATTTTCGTTCTCTCTGTTTTCTTTTCTTTCTGGGAAAATTCAGGAGAAGAAGACTAAGAGAGAGAAAAGAGGGAGGGGAAGATGGGATTTTGGGATTCCCAGGAGCCAAACAAGACGTTCTTTTCTCCGTTCTCTTTCTTCTCCAGGGTTGTCGAACTGTGGTGAGAGAGATAAGGATGACCGTTAGTTCATGAACTGAATGGAGTAGGATTGAAATCCAACGGTCGTAACATTTCGTGATTTGTTTAATCCTGCTTTTGTTTAGAACAAATTAAAAGAGCATTTGTTTATGTTTGAGTTACAATCATAATAATATAACTTACTTCTTTTAATTTATAATTAAAGTTTTTTAAATTAAAAAACAAACTTTAATTAGCCCGATCCGATGGTCAGGACTGCATATGTCATCCAATAATAGTATTTATTTTATTTTTCTTTAAAATTTTAAAAAAATAATAACTTAAAAACTTATAATATTAAATAATATTTAATTAAATTACCATTACATACAAAATTATATTTTAATTTAAACAATATTTAAAATCTAAATGAATATAATTTAATTTAAATAATATATATTTAAACGATTTTTATAATAAATTAATATGTTAAATTTTTTAATAAAAAAATATAAAATTAATATAAATAATGATATTTTTATAATATTAATTATATATTTATTTATTTATTTATTTATTAATCTTGTTTTTATTTAATTTATTGACTTATATCTATCTCCGACGGTATATTAAGAGTTTTTCAATTATTTCAATTAGGAGTAGTAAAACTGCAACGACTCGTTTACCCTTTTAAGTATAACATGTAACTATTAAATAAATTAGTTATGATTATATTTAATTTAATTATATTAAAAAAAATTAATTTAAGATAAAGAAAATATTAAAATATATAATTTTAAAATTAAAATTTCAAACATATAACTTAAAATATCCAATATAATTTATACTATACAACTAGTGTCTATTGGTACTAAATTATACATAATTATACAATTTTTGTTATGTATAATACATTCATTTTGAATTGTTTCACTTTTTTTACGAGTAACTCACTCAAGTTACTTTATTTTTAAAATTGAATAAATTTATTTTAATTTATATTATTATATTTAAATTATAGAAAAATATCCTTGTAAGACGAGTTATTATTATAAATAAATTTATTTATTTCATTTTTTGTTAGTTTTTTAAACAATATTTTTAAAACAACTCACAAATATATAATATTATATGCAAAAAATTTAACAACACAAACTTCATAAAATCTACATCTACGTAAAAAAAAATTATAGAAAATAAAAAAAATAGTTGATTTCAAACAATCCTTCTTATCATTTGAATATTTTCTTTAATTTAAATATAATAATATAAATTAAAATAAATTTGTAGTTCATCCAACTTAAATTACATCTTTGTCAAATTCTCATTCAAAAATAAATAATATATTTTATGATCTTATTTAATTTAATATTGATATTTGTGTCTAAAACAACATAAAATTTACAGATCATTAGTATTCGTCACCTAATAAATGAAAATTTATCACTAATATTCTTGAATTTTATTATATCTTCACTTATATTTTTGAGACTTATAAAAGATTTCTAATGTCGTTGAGATTTATAATTAATATTACTCGTATCTTTCAATGGTCAACACCCTTAACTTTCCATCAAATATTGTATTTTTCTTTTCTATAACTTTTGTACCAAATTGTGGCTAGTTATTTTATAACGCTAGTTGTTACTTTCTACATATTAATATTTAAAGACAAAAATTTAAATTTCTTATAAGAACATTGTTTTATTTTTATAATTTTCTTATTTTTAAGTTTGTACTACTTGTGGGTAATTTCGTTGTATTCATTTTCTTATTTATCAATTTTATAAATGTTATAATTTCTTTATATTTCTTATTTAAGTTTACGTTATCGTAATTGAATTTGATAGGTTCATTACGATCTTCTCTTCCGTTCTTCATCTTTTTGTTATATCTAATATGTCTCAGCTTATTTAAACCTTAATATACTCTTGGTAATAGTGAAGTCTTTGCATACGTACATAAATATGGTGTCTAAATTAAACTTATTAAAAAATATAAAAAAAGTAAATACACTCCATTTTACTCATAATATTAATAATTATTACAATTATAGAAGATAACCAAGAATCTTGAATTGATTTTTAACAACTTATAGTTCCTAGATACATATTTATTAGATGAATAATTTTTATAGTAAAAAGATTGCTATTGTTGAAGCTCTATCCAACTAAAATAGGTATTAATTTTATAGGATAAGAAATCTTTGTTTAAAATAGTAAAAAATAATTGTTTTATCCATATTTTAATAATTCACCTAACTTTTAGCTTTTAGCTTTCAAATCTAAAACTTTCATTTTCTTAATATGATCTACCAACTGAAAATGTGTGTTATGAATCTTTATTCTTCTTTCTCATTTTTTACTAATAGTCTTTTTGATAACATAAACGATGACACATATTCATATACTTGATCTCTAATGCAATAAATGCATTTACAATTTATTGGCTAGAAATAATTTTTTTTTTATTTTTTGACAAGTTTTTAGATTATTATTGTAAAAATTTGTTTCAAATTTATTGATTTTTTTTACTATATTTTTCAGTACGAATCATATTATTATAAGAAGCGATTATAACCTGACTAGTAAGTAATTTACTTTAACTTCATGAGAATTATCAATTTTTTTAAGTTTATGGTAAATTTGACTTACATATATCATTTTATAATACATAATTCATCTACATTGAAGTCATTTTTTGAAAATATCCTCGATTTTATCAGTTCACCATTAGTGTTGGAAATCTTTAAGTTGATAAAATGGTATGGACTAACACAATTTTTTTTTATTTCACTCCATAAGTGAACTTAAAAAATCTTAGATATATAGGCTCATCTCTTGTTTTGATATTCTTCACAAAGTTTTTGATAACCTTCTTTAAATTTTAAGAAAAATAATTCAATTCATTTAAATTAATTCTTGAATATAGATTCTTAATTAAACTTGCATGAAAAGTCTTCTAAATAAAAATGGATCAATTTTTCAAGAATATTAAATTTACTACCTGTATTATAGACTCAATTATTGTAATTAACCTAAATTTTTTTATTGGACTTTTTCATCTTTAATGACTAATATATTCTTAGAGGATGTTTTCTTGAATAGTATTGGTGATTATATTATCTTTATGAAAGGTATTTCTCTCGATAGTACCAATGATCATACTATCTTTCTTAGGGGTTTTCACTTGCTTAGTAACGATGGCTGGTGTTGTATTGATGTAGAGTAATTTTTAACTATATCATTTGGAGTTATTATTTTGATACTCTATAGCTTGCATAACTGTTGTACAATTTTGTAGTGATACACCATTCACTTGTAAAAAGTAATAAGTATTCTTCTAAGGTCAATTTAAAGAGAAATTACATGGTTTTTGAATAATTCAACAAAATTCTTAAAAATAAAAAATAAACCTAAACATCTTATCATAATTATTTTAGTTTAAAAATCTTGTTCTAATGACATAAAATTAAAAAAAATAGGTTTGATTAAACAAGTATCAAGCATATAAATATTTAACATTCAATGAAGAATTGATGAGATATACTAGTTAGTTAATCATAACTGTTCAGTATTACCTAGGTTATTAAATATAAATTAATATTACGATTTAATACACTTGTTACGCAATACACTTTAACCATTGACGCAATCTGCGTTAAATTAGTGTCTCCAATTTTATTTTTTTTGTATTTTACCCCCTTATATTTGGTTAGAACATATGTAAGGCTTACATATGTTATTATTTTATCAATTGAATTATTTAAAATCAGAAATTACCTGAAAAATAATAAAATATATCCATGATTTTAAAAATATAAATTTGATAAAATAATGATAAAAATGGGAAAATACAAATCTATTTTGATACTAAAGTGTAAATAAATCACATAATATTTAGTATTTTTTTCAGTACTCATCAATAACTGCTTTCAACTTATATTCTATTAGTTAAACCTTTGTAAGTTATTTCATTAAATCCAATAATAGCTTTACTTGTTTTAGGTTAATTTGTCGTAAATTTTTGATTTTTTGGATAATTATAAACCACATAAGTTTTTATTGGTTTCCTTTTTCTACTTATTCATTCCAACTGAGCTTTTTCTTTTTAGAGATATTACTCTTTTTTGAAATGTTAGGTTATTCTTTCTCATTTTCAATTCCTTCTTCAAAAGTTTTACATTCCTTAGAATAAAGAATTTCTTTTTAGAGTTTATGGACTCTAATGGTCATTTTAAATTGTTAAGTTCTTCTTGTTTTATTTATGTCATTAAAATAGACTTATCTAAGTATAGAACATTGAGTTGTTCTTGAAGGATTTTTATTTTTTTTCTTTGATCTTGATCTTGATGTCAAGATGTTCTATTATTGCATAAACACAATTAGTTAAAGGTGTTACTTCTCTTATAAATTTTTTGTTAAATTATTCTTATTTTCGGAAAGATTTTTGACATCAAAATTGTATTGGTTAAACTATTGTTGTCATCTAACTAATTTTCATTGTTTATATTCACCTATAATATTAGTTCTTAAAAAATAAACAAAATTCTTGTTATCGATTATGATAATGAATCTAAAAATTATTACATATATTGGAAAATTCTCAATAGCTTTTTTGATAGTTAAATATTCATTTTTTATTATTCTGATAATTTAATTCTAGCTATGAAAATATCATGATGTAAATCTATAAAGATATTTATCTTGATCATCTGCGTTTTCTTTTAAAATTGCTCTTAAATATTTATATGAAACATTTATTTCAATTATCATTTTATCATTTAAACCTGTATGATATAAAGTTTGAAAAAAGTTTATCACTGCTTTTAACTTATACATGTACAAAATATTTTATTTTATCAATTTCCAAGCATTATTTTTTTCAAATTTGTTTGTAAAGATTTTCTTATTTCTTCAAGTTTTTTTTTACGTATGCTTAAGCATATTAAACATTCTAAGAATATTTGTGATTGATTTTCTTCTTTTTATTTAAAAAATACAATGTCTTTTTTTTATGTATTCTTATAAAATATTAATAATATTAAAATAATATCTATTTAATTTATTAATGAAAATTAAGATATAATCTATATAAACGTAACAAATATTTTAAATTTTTTTTAAAGATATTTATAATCAAATTTTAGAAATAAATATTTTTTATTATTATTAATGATATATTTTTTTAATTAATAGTGTAGGATAACGTGAATTATTAAATATATTTTTAAAGTTTGAGATTTATAAATGGGTAAAAATTAAGAAAGAATAAAATTACCAACCCCATTCAAACTGGGATAAAAATTGAAAGGACTATTTATGAGGTCTATTCGGGGAAAATTGAAACCGGTGCATTTATTTTCTCGTGAAGAAGAAGCGTAAGGAGCGTTGCAATGACCCTCACAATTCACATTCACCACCAAGAGTTCCATTTCCTCATCATAAAAAGTTAAAAACTAACTCACCCAACCCACAAATTTATCAAGATTACAACTTTTTTTCAGTCAATCTTCCCGGACAATTAACAGAGAGATAAGAGTAATGGTTTTTGAGCCAGAGAAAGAAACAAGCTCTGAACTCGATCTATACCCGTTTTCAATTTCAATCCAACCACCAGAACCTCCAGGGGCTCTAACAACACCACTCAGAACAGCTGCTTCTATTCCTTTTCAGTGGGAGGAAGCACCAGGTAAGCCTAGACATTGCAACACTGAATCAAAACCCCACATTGCAACAACATTGGAACTTCCTCCGAGGTTGTTAACAGAGGCTAAATTCAATTGGGCTTCACAAGGGTGAGAAGAAAAAGAAGCAGTTTCTTGGATCTTTCTCCAACAAAGTCTCATCTTTTGGTAAGTCAAAGCAATTAAAAAAATGAATTCATAATGTTTCGATGTAAAGAAAAACGCTTTTTGCTGTCTCCTCGTTTGATTTTCAAGGGTGGCGAGTAGTAGTGGTTCAGTATCTTTTGAAATATGAGTTAAAAGATTCATAATCTTTTATTTTTTTTATATTTTTTTAAAAAATTATTTTAAAAAACTCTTTCATTAACTATTCATATTAAAACTTTCATTTTCAAATTTAATCCAAAAAATAAATAAAAAATTACTTTTTCAAAAACATAAAAAGTTTGAAGATATACACGCCTGTTAATTTTTCAAACTTGTTTGAATAAACTATCACATAAAAATATAATAAACCTAAATATCCTAACTAGTGGATTTATCGAGAGTTGTATTAGTTTTTAATTAAGTAACATTATATTTTAGTTATTTATTTTAATATTTTTGTTTGTTTTGTAACGATGAAAATATCTTAGATATTGTTTACACAGTATAATATCTATATTTTAGAGATTTTCATATTAATATATAAATTGTTTGGAATAATGTTGATAAATATAAAATAACAATTAATAATATTAGTAAATATCGATACTCTTAGAACACGTGTTTGTCTCTTAACTCTTACATGTTACGGCATCAGAACAATAGCTCTTCACACATTATCCACATATATTATGCACCATAGTTACTAAGATTTGAACATGGACCTGATACAAAACTTAAGAATAATTGTTAACTATTTTTACCAAAAGCTTAAGTTGACGACAGAAGACACCACACCCATCTGCACAGATCGTTACTCATAGTACCACATGTTCGTCTCTTAGTTGCTGGATGTTACATACAAGAGTGATAACTGTTTACAAACTACCCATATATGTTACGCATCGTAGTTACCAAGATCCAAACACAGGACCAGATTCTATACCAAACTTAGGAATAGTAATTACTAATTCCTACTAAAATGTTGATAGAGATAAAATAATAGTTAATGTTATAGATATTATTGTTAAAATATCAAATAATATCGATAAAATATTATTTTTATTATTTTTATATTTGTTTTAAATAATTTACCATCAAGTATTTTTATCAAATTTTATAGAATCCGTAATTTAAATAATTATTTTAAATATTTTAACTATATATTTTATAATTTTTGTAATTTATTGGTAAAAAATAAATATAAAAGATCTTTTTATTTATATATAATAAATAAATAAGATAATTAAATTAATAAATTAATAATTGATTGTTGGATATTTTTGAATTTTTTTTAAAGTTTTGTATTTTTGAAAAGATAACTTGGGTTGAAACTTAAAAGGATTGCGATTTTTGGTTGCATTTTAGTATTGAGCTTCTCTGTCAAAGGGCAGTGGTGATTTATTTATTGAATGGTATTTAGTGATTTAAATATGTGAGTTGAGATAGAAAAAAAAAAGTGACAAATTTTATTACTATAACACTAGCTGAATCACAAAATACAAATAGTTTTGTGATTATACCAAAGGTTCCAAATCTATATGGTATGTTGTCTACTAAGACATGAGATTATCATAACAACCAATAATTCCTCTTCAGTAGTCTTGGATCATTTCCTTGATGCATGAATTGATTTTGTTGTTATTTGCTTTAATGATATTAGAATTTATTTTTGTTTTAATGCAGGTAAGCATTTTATGAAAGCTTTAAGCAGATATATAGTTCCATGGAAACGCAGGCAAGATAAATTGAGAAAAAGGAGCTCATCATAAATTCATAATTAATCATAATGAACTTTTGCTGTTGGACATGAAGTTATTATTTCAATCTTTATGGCGCTTAAATTTCAGCTTATTTAACTTGTGCATAGTTGAAAAAGAAAATTTTAAATCTTCTCATTATTATCTTATTTTTACTTTATCACCATTTAAAAATAAATTAAATATTTTATTAATTAGAATAAAATATTTGTATATCATAGAGCAATGGAAAATCAACAATTATCCAATAAATTACAGCCACACATGCTTCTTACAAATCAGAAATAAATAACTAGAGTTTATTGCCTTGTTCTATATACATACAGGCACTTAGTTGTAAGAATAAATATTCTTTTTTACAACTTTTTTTAAAATAAAAACGAGGCATAATTTCCTTTGAAGGAAAGAAATAAAAAGAAATCAAACATGGTTTCTGAGAAATGAAGGGTACCGATGTTCTTATTTTATATGAAATAAGTTAATTTAATTCTTTTATTTTTGAAACAAATATTATAAAAAAATAAATACATTTATTTCTATAAAGTTCCACAATTATTTAAAATCATGCAAATATAATTCTTACAATAATCAGAAATTAAATTAATATACTTATAAATAACATGACATATTTTACATAATAATGAAACTCTTAAAACTTTCTCCATGTTTCTTATTTGTGTTCGATTATCTTGAACCAAAAACACTAATAATGAATTTGGGTAGTTCATTTGGTTCCTTGACTATACTTCATTCAAAGTTTAATATCTCTTATCAAACTGATAATTTAGATATTAAAATAAAGTTACCGTGCCTTCTACATGAGAGGTTTTTTCTATTAAAAAAGAAAAAGAGAAACACTAATGTTAATGTAATATTTTTATTTTAAAAAACATAAATCATTAAATTATTAAATAAAATATTAATACTAGCTAGTTCTATTTTTAAAGTAAGTAATTATTATTGTTAGAATATAATTTATATTTTTTAAGAATAAATATTTTTAAAATGAGATAATTTATCGTGATAATAATATTTATTGTTATAAAATTATCAATTTAAAATTTAAAATTACTTTAATATTAATATATATATTTCTCTCTCCATAAATAACATCTCTTTAAAAATAAAATCCTTGGAGTAAAAGCAGATCAATATAGCAACTTGGGAAAAAAAAACAATTATGTCAACTTGAGATAAAACTCAACCCATTTGTCACGTTTTAATTGGTAATCCCTTTTTTTAACATATATGTTTTACAACATAACATTTTTATCCATTATAAAATATTACATAAACTTGAGATAAATTATCACATTGAATAATTCTATTTATGCCGATTTTCTTAATATCCGACTATTTATGAATATCTCCCTATGTTATTAATTAATTCTATCACGTTACGAACAATGCTATTAATTTATCAGAAGCTTTTTAATACTAGATTCTCATATATCTATCTATATGGATCGATGTTAATTTATTTTAAAAAAAAAAACTTATTGCATCTAGTGTAATAATTTAATTTTAAATTAATCTGTCGGTATAGTACAACACGTTACGGATAAATATGACTGTGTCGTGCTCCTTTTTTCCTCATATATTATATAATGCATAATTAATATTTAAAGAGTCGAGCTGGACAGGACTTTGTATTGTACTCCCTATTTCAAGATATTTTCAACCTATACATAAATAAATTATTCTATCATAATTACTACGGTGAATCCTATTTATCCCAACCATCTATCTAATAACTTAGCTTTCTCATAAAATAAAATAAATAAAAAACCTTGGCAAGTGGGAGACTAGCCAATCAAAGTGTAACCAGAAATATCAATAATCAACCCGTGCAGCTAAGTACAGTGAAAACGTAACAGAGAATTGAGAGCCTGATGCATTTCCGAAATGTTTGGGCTATAATATTTTTTAATTTAATACATAAATTGAATACAAATATTATTAATATCGTCTTTATAAATTTTAACTCTATAAAAAAATATTAATATCATATAATTTATTTGTTATTTTCATAATATATTCATTATTAAATTTAAAAATTATCAAAAATATTCTTTTCTTTAATATATTTTTTATTTAAATTAAAATTTATTAGGAGTATTTTTAATAGTTATAGAAACAACAATATAAAATATATGATAATAATTTTATTTTATGTTTATATTAAATTATATGTTAAAATTAAAAAAAAAATGATTATTTTTATTCATAGTGACATGTAGTCCTAACATGAAAATATATCTCTAAATGTTTTTTTCCCAAACTTTTTTTCCGCTACTGATAATCAAGAAAAAACATTTTCTTACTTTTATTTATTTTTATTTTTATGTTAATTAAATTTTTAATAAAAAGAGAAACGAGAGACAGCCGGATAGCTTAATAATCAATATGTCCTGGATTACCTGGCTTAAGCCAACGTGCTCTCCTTGATGTTTGTCCAGGTATTCTTCTCTCTCTTCTCAGGTTCTTATGCAGCTAAACAAAAAGAACAATCTTTATTATTACTTTACATTAAATTTTTCGATCAATAACATAAAATATTACATTAAAATCACAATAATTTTTTTTATTAATTTTAATTTATTATATATAATAAAAAATTTAAAATTTTCCATTAAAAAATAATATATAAATAATATCATATTAAATTTCAAACATTAATATTTATAAACAAGAATTAAAGATATCTTAAAGTTCTTATAGCTAAAAATCCACGGACGGAAATTTGTGTTTGTCGTTTTGCTGGGTAGTAGAGGGGAAAAAAAAAAGTATTGAACAGTTGAACCTAACCTTAGTAGTCCTTGTCAAGCAGTGCCCTATTTTATCTTCCGATTTTAGCTTGATTCGCCATTTGGGTTTCACATTTGTTGCTCCAATTTGAATTCGGCATGTGGGTTTTGGATGCCCCGGCCTTTTTCAGATTCATAGCAGAAAGTTAGTAGCTTGCTCAAAAGGGAATACCAGGTTAACGATTATTACTTAAATCTCTTCTTTTGCAGTTGCCCCAAGTTGCGAGTTCTGTTAATTCTGTTGGGTTTCTTTGCAACTATGTAGATAAAGAAGAAAAATTCCCTGATGAAAGTGTGGCTTTTTATCTGAGGCAGTTTGATAATTTTGGCATAGGTCAAGCGAGCTTAGCTTTTATTCTTCACAAAACCTGGCCAGCGTTGTATATTATTATTTCTTTTCATTTTCCCAGGTTCATCATCTTTTTGGAAAGAAACCGAATTTATCTTGGCTATCTGTAAAAGAGAGGAACGGAATTTTACAGATTTTGATTTTTTAAGGATTCTTTGTTATTTTTCTTTTTGTTGGTTTCTTTATAATTTTAAATTCGAGTAGAGTATTGGTGAAGATTCAGACAAAATGGAATTTTTCGTACTGACTTGGGACAGTGTATGCCATTCTAGCATGTAGTTTAATAATCATGTTGTTTTTTTCTGTCTGGAATAGCTTCAGAAATTTAGGCAGATCTACCTATTTTATGACATTTTCCCCTCTTATTCTTGTATACAATACTTTGGTGACAGTTCTTGAGCCTCTATTTTTAAGGCTTTTGATATCTTCTAAGTTGTTATTTAAGAGGCTTTATTTTTATTTTTTTTATCTCCGGCACAAGCAAAGCACATGCTCACATATGTGTATGCTGGAGATTTCAGAGTTTCTCATTTTGTGTTTCAGACAGCAAATTATTTTGCTGGCAAACTTTATTTAGGAGATAATGCTAGGTTCTTTTTCTTCTTTAATATTGCCTTCTCCATCTTCCTCTATGCTGGATTTTAAATTACTCATTTTTGTGATTGCAGGATAAGGAATCCTCAATCACCTTATGCTTCACGGGAATGATGGCAGCATCTACTCTATACGTTCCTGGAGAAGCATCGAATTTTGATGAGGTTTCGATGCAGCAAAGCTTGCTCTTTTCTGATAGCCTCAAGGTACCCCTCTTTGTCTGCTTACATTAATTGGTTGTTTTTCAGGATTGCTAATCAGATTACTTAAAGGGTTTCATGAAAGTTAAAAGGATTGCTCACTCGATAAGAATTTTGAGTGCATCCTTATGGTTATTGTCAATCGTGGAGAAGAACTTTATTTGGTATAGTTCCATTGTCTCTTGAAAGAACTTTTGCAACATCTGTATTCAAGTTTCCTGAATTGAACTTCTGTGTTTATAGGATTTGAAAAATTTGAGAACACAACTGTATTCGGCCGCAGAATATTTTGAAATGTCTTACACAAATGATAACCAAAGACAGATGTGAGTGATTCTAATTCATCATATTATTTTGTTTTTCAATATATTTCCTTATCGTATCGTCATTTTTCTAAGTAGATGGTTAGTGATTCCTTTTATTACAGAGTGGTAGAAACGTTAAAAGATTATGCCATCAAAGCTCTTGTTAATACAGTGGACCACCTAGGTTCTGTGAGTTATAAAGTTAATGATCTCTTGGATAAAAAGGTAGATGAAGTTTCTGGAACAGAGATTCGGGTATCTTGCATTGAGCAGGTGAGCTTAGATATATTGATTATTCATATTTACTGAGAAGACTAGAATGCATTAAACTCAGCTTAGAACGCAATCTATATGTGATTTGCATATATTCTTAAATAAAAACATAAAAAAATGCAAAATAGTTGATCTTGCTATCTACTGAAATAATGGAGAAGATCAAAAATGATAAGTGTAAGGATATACTCGTGAGTCCTGTACTCTACTATGAGAGAGTCCTTAGACTCCATCTCCAATTCGAGTTATGTTAACGAGTTTCTTTCGTCTTCCCCAAGCCTCGAACATGAGACTTAGTCTTTAAGTACCTCAGGTTCATACAGACTGGTATCAACTGAGATTGGAGATGGAGTCCAAGGACCCTCCCACGGTAGAGTACGTGTCTCAGTTGGTACCAGCTTCTATGAATCTGAAGCACTTAGGGGCTAGGTCCCAGATTCGAAGCTAGGGAAGAGCGAAAGAAATACGTCGTAGTCCAGTTGGGCGACGGACCCCCTATTGTATAAAAGCTACCGGCCCATGCAGATAGCCCTTATAAAAAGGCACCCTTTTAATGTTAAGATATACTCGTGGGCCTCTTTACTCTACCGTGAGAGGGTCTTTAGATTACATCTCCAATCCGAGGTACGTTAACGAGTTCCTTTCGTCTTCCTCAAGCCTCTAACCTGAGACCTAGTCCTTAAGTACCTCAGGTTCATAGCATCTCAGTTGGTACCAACCTCTATGAACCCGAGGTATTTAAGGTTCCAGGTTCTAGGTTCGAGGCTTGGGGAAGGCGAAAGGAACTCGTTAACGTACCTCGGATTGGAGATAGAATCTAAGGACTCCACGGTAGAGTACGGGGCCCACGAGTATATCCTAACAAGACATAATTTAAACTTAATTTCAAAGTCTCAACACAACTAACCGAACTGAAAGTCTAACTGAGATTACTGCTTCGAGGGATCTTTATCTATCACATTGCTGCAACCAGAAAATATTAGTTTAAAGGGATTCCAACACCATATTGGTTTGAACTATGGCTAATATATCACGTATAGTGGTTCTGCATTTACTTAATCTCGTTCCAGATTTCTTTTAGTGAGTTTCATGTGCTATCCTATTTGTTAAAAAGAATCATTTTAGGCTGTCAACTAACTAGTTGCTTATGATCACAAAGCATGGACTGTATGTACAAGATCCTGTGACCAAAGTCATAGAGTTTTCCAGTTTATTTTATGCTGAAAAAAAAAAATAATAATCAACTACAAGTTTCTCTTATCGAACTAAAGAAACCAATAATTCTAGTGTCACTGATCCCTTACATGTCATATATCAGAGGATGAAGACTTGTCAGGAATATATTGATATCGAGGGTTGCTCTCAGCAGGCACTGGTGATAAATACTCCCAAGTACCATAAACGGTACATCTTGCCAGGCATGACATATGTTCTTCCGTGAAACTTGATCTTCGTCACACCTTTTCCATTTGTGATATCTTGCATTCCTTTTCAGTTGGTGAAAAAATGCATGGTGCTAACCGCACATCAAAATTCAAAGGTTGCAGCTTGGATGAGGATGATGATTGGCATCAATTTAGAAATGGTAGTGTTTCTTTATCTTACATTTTGTTTCAATGTATGTGATATTGGTGAAAATTTTAAATGGCTTCATTCTTGTCGTAAATGTGATGGGTTTTGTAAAGTTGTTCAAGCTACTATGAGAGAAAGCCCGACACCTACAGTCAGGTAAATGTTAGCATGTTTTATTTAACTTTACTGTATTAATTAGTGGCAATGTAATGATCGGAGTCATGTTTCTTATAGTAAGAGATGTTCTCCATCTCCTGTTCCGGAACCTTCCAAACGACTAGGAACATTTTCGTTTACTTCTACCCTGCCAAAGAAACAATTAGGTGTGCACTCATGTTGACTTTGGAACTCATTTGCCGTTGGGAGTTAAATCTTAGTATTGTCTTTGGAATTAGCTCTCTATTTTCTTAATGGTGATGTTTGATTTTGAATCAGAAAAGCGGACCATTTCACCTCATCGGTTTCCACTTTTGCGTTCTGGATCTCTTGCAAGTAGATCGACAACTCCAAAGGCTAGTAGGTCAACGACCCCTAACTCAACTGGGCCAACCATTCCAAATCCTACCAATGCAAGAAGACTGGTGTGTACTTGACATGTTCAACTTAATCTTGAATATCACTGAGTATTGGTTGCAATAATCGTCCTTAAGGAATGATATATTATTTATCATGTGAAAATTATAGGAGTGGCTACATACTATTTGTTTTTGCTTAAAGTTATTATTGTTCTTCAACATGCTGCATATAAAGTTTAAAATTTAACTTTGAGTTTGCTATGCATCAACTACACAGTACCCTTCAGAACCTCGGAAATCAGCATCAATGCGGTTGCCCTCAGAGAAGGAAACCATGAAAGATGTCGAGCACTATCCCAGCAAAAGTATACGTATTCTGAAGGCCTTGCTTAGCCGACGCAAATCAAAGAAAGATGATTTGCTTTATACATACTTGGATGAATACTGAAACATGAAAAAAATTGGAAGAAAAGAGGGGAAAATAAGAAGATAAAAAAGCCTAAGAAGCAAGCAAGAACTGCTGAAATTTGCCTTAGGCTTTACCCGTTAATATCATGTAAAATTTGATTTTCATCATGTAATCATTTCTTTATAGTCATATTACGTTTTTATGTAATTGCCTTCTTTTTTTATTTATTCGTTTATCTTAATTGTCTTTTTCAACCCCTCTTTGTTTTATGAGACGCCATATTATGGACAATCGATCCACTTAAATAAGTAAATGTCACTGCACAATTCAATTCGAACAGTGTCCTGAATATTACTCGAGGCAAGCAGGAGAAAACCTGTTTCAGTAAAGTGTGTCGCACTAAGCATGCATATGATTGGTACGGGGTAACATGTCAATTATACTCCAAAAACGACGTATGATATATCCGATATCCAATACCATGCACAGTACATTGTGTCAAAATAGATTGAATGTCTTGAGAACGAGTATAGGAACACATTATTAAAGTGAAAAGGAGTATAGGAACACAAATTATTGAAGTGTTACAACAAACTTGCGGTAATATGGATATTGAAGATGCACATTAGTTTGCCAAGATTCTCAAGATTCTATTTCTTTTCCAAATTCTTCAATCGTTTTTGTGGCAAGTGTAAGGATGTCTACAAATGCACTATATGATGCACGAAGAAATCTCGCTTCAACTGCCTCGAAATGCCTGCATATACAAGAATCAAGCAAAACAAAGTAAAATAGGTGTGAAGATTATAAAATTTCAACCGAAAAACATAAATAATAATACTAAATGCATATTATATTGCATTTTGAGAACATTACATATTGCTTTTGTCCTTGAATGCTATTCATTGTTTATGTTTCATCTTAGAATCATTAGTATGAAAGTAATTATGCAATGAAGGAGCTTTGAATTAAGAAGTTATCTACAGGATAAGTGCTTACACAAAAAGCTTGCCCTCAGATAATGTCATCTGTCGCTTAACTTTGTCAGGCTGCAACTGTAGTTAGAAAAGTAACAAAGGTTAGAAATTAATAAAATTACTATAGTCATTGAGATCATGATGAATACCTCTTTATCAACAGCTAATGCAGCATAAACTATTGAAGCACTCTCCTCAGACCCATAGTCCACTTCCAAGATACTGCAGACAAATGTTTTGTTTCATAATGAAAGGATAGCAAAACTTCAATGTTCAAAACAAATGAGATCACTTCTAAGAAGAACACCAAACTGATCATTACTTTCCTAAAACACTAAAACATCAACAGCTAATGCAGCATAAACTATTGAAGCACTCTCCTCAGACCCATAGTCCACTTCCAAGATACTGCAGACAAATGTTTTGTTTCATAATGAAAGGATAGCAAAACTTCAATGTTCAAAACAAATGAGATCACTTCTAAGAAGAACACCAAACTGATCATTACTTTCCTAAAGCACTAAAACATCATCTTAAAGTTTTGAAATCACTTCTTTTAGAGATTGTCACACACCTTTAAACATACTTCGGCCTATTTGAAAGAACTTTTGGCCCAAATGAGCAGCAGTTACAAATGGGTCCATAATCTTTAGAAAACTGAAATGCCAAATGGTAACTACCAGGTCATTTCCACAATTACAGATTCTGCTAGGTAAAATGGCTATTCTTTCAATGGCATCCATAAGGCCATAATCATGTCTTATGCAAGTTCTGTTCTTAGAGTCTAATATAAAACAATGCCAAAGTTAATTTTACTTGACATAATTTTCATGTGCACAAAAAAGTTCCCGAATTTTGGACCCAAAAAAGGTTCCTGAATCAAGTATTTGAATCATGTTCCATTCTCCACCAAGACGAGGAATTGAAAAAAATTAAAATTTTGAACATTAGGAAAATTTCCTTAGTGCAACGACTGTTGCAAAGAACAAAACTTCGGGAAATAGTGAAAAGTATTGCCTTCTCAGAAGATGTAAAGAATATAAAGATATTGCTCCTAAGAGACCTCAATAATGAGTCTTTAATATAACAAAATACAGAAAATTTCACAAGCCCAGCGAATAATGAGAGTTTTTTTCTACCAAAATTTCAATATTTTATTCCTCGGCAATTTTTGGGATCATTCATACTCGTAAAAAGAATTCGAAAGTCCAAGCCCCAAAGTAATCCTAAATAATAAAGTGTATGAAAATGCAAACCAAAAACCCACAAGCAATACGAACAAGGTGAATCAGATTATGCTCACCAAATATTTAATTTACGTGTTTTTTGATCATCAGAAGAATGAAAAAAACATACGAAATGTAGCGAAAGCAAGAACATTCACAACTCTTCTTCATTCACATTCAACCCCTTAAAAATAAATAAATAAAGGATTTTAACATCATTTTATCGAAAACCATAAACAAAGAAACGTAATAGAAGGCATAGACTAACCAGGTAAATTCCCATGGGTCTGACACTACGGCAGCCATTTCACCGCCAAAATCGTTAAAGCAGCTGAGCTGACAGTGTCTCAGCGAAAAGTGTAGGGCACTCGCAAGAAGATAATGGTGGAATCATTGACATAATTGCCATTACTATTGAGCCATGTCATTGTAAATTCATACCAAATATATTTTTTAAAATAATGTCAAAACTTTTAATCCTTATCCTCACATTAATTTATATATTTTTAATTTTTTAAAAATATGATATATTATATTATATTTAACGTTATATAATTAATTAGAATTTAAATTAATATTTAATCAATCTCTCGTTATATATTATTTAAATATAATTTAATTAAATTTTGTTTAATATTATGAATATGTTATAAATGCTAAGATTATTATTATTTTATTAAAAACGTTAGAAACAACTGGGGGAAAGAACGAGTAGTTTAGGAATAAATGGGGCATTGTCATCTACACGTGTTCAAAAGGGTTCGATCTAAAAAATATGAAAAAAATAGATTGTAAAAAATAAATACGGGATCAATAATTATTACTAATAAAATTTTAATATCTATGATTTTCTCTTAGTTTAGGCTTGAAATACATTGACCAAAATGTACCCGGCTCTTGAATAAAATAACAAAAACTGGGATTATTGTTTTGGAGGGTCAAGACTAAGAGCCATATTTGGCATGCTATATTTTGGTATTGGAATCTTTTTCGGCACAAAACATAAGCTTCTTTCTCAGATAACTACATAAATCACTGCTACAATCCATCAAGTAATGTGTGATAAATTCATAGTTTTCCTATTATAGTCCAAGGATGTTGTACTATAGCTCTAATTGATACAGATACTAAACGAACATATCAATTGTTGAAAAATTTGTATAGAAAACGTCAAAATCAAAGGCCAAGACCTTAAAATCTTGTCAAATAAAACACTCTTTCAAAGTTGTATTGTTTTTTTTTTTATATTTTCATTACAATTCTATAGCTATATATAAGTAGATTTATTCTTTGATTTAAACATTCCTTGACTTACTCCATGAATTAAGAATTTTTTGTTTTACTCCTTAAATTACTCCTTAAATTAATGATGATAATTCCTTGATTTACTCCTTAATTTACTCATTAAATTAAGGTTCTTGTTTTACTCATTGAATTAAGAAGTTAACATTCCTTAATTTACTTCTTAATTTTATCTCTAATACTCCCCCTCAAGCTGGATCCATAAGGTTTATGGATCTAAGCTTGCACAGAAGTCATTGAAACTGATGAGAACACAGTAAAGGTAAAACTAACAAAAATACTGATTTCGATAGCAAAAAAAAAAATTTATTGTTGTCGATGTGAGACCTTTCCTTTTACAACAATACTTTCCCTGCATATCGGGCAGGTAGGAACTACATGAGAGATTTAATTCATCATCGTCAAGAGCTTGGTTTCAATGTGGAACCTTTCCTTTTACCACAATACTCATCTTCCACATCGAGGAAGTAGAAGCTCCTAGAGAGATTTAATCCATCATCGTCAAGAGCTTGGTTTCAATGTGGGACCTTTCCTTTTACCACAATACTCCTCCTCCACATCGGGGAGGTAGAAGCTCCAAGAGAGATTTAATCCATCATCGCCAAGAACTTGGTTTCAATGTGGGACATTTCCTTTTACCATAATACTCCTCCTCCACATCAAGTCGGTAGAAGTTGTAGGAAAGATTTAATCCATCATCACCAAGAGCTTGGTTTCATGTGGGACCTTTCCTTTTACCATAATACTTCTCCTCCAAATCGGGCAGGTAGAAACTGTAGGAGAGATTTAATCCATCATCGCCAAGAGCTTGGTTTCAATGTGAGATCTTTCCTTTTATCACAATACTCCTCCTTCACATCAGGTAGGTAGAAATTGCAGGAGAGATTTAATCCATCATCGCCAAGAACTTGGTTTCAATGTGGGACCTTTCCTTTTACCATAATACTTCCCCTCCACATCGGGCAAGTAGGAGCTGCAGGAGACTCCAAACTTTCCACTGGCCTTGTTCTTGGCAGTAACTCCAACTTAGATCGTTCTGAAGGCCTAAAGGTCTTGCCAAATAAAACAAGCTCTTTCAAAGTTGTATTGTTTCTTTTATATTTTCATTACAATTCTATGACTATATATAAGGAGATTTACTCATTGATTTAAACATTCTTTGATTTACTCCATGAATTAAGGATTCTTTGTTTTACTCCTTAAATTAAGGATGATAATTCCTTAAATTAAGATTCTTGATTTACTCCTTAAATTAAGGTTCTTGATTTATTCCTTAAATTAAGATTCTTGTTTTATTCCTTGAATTAAGAAGTTAACACTTCTTAATTTACTTCTTAATTTTATCTCTAATATCAATCTCACTCTTTTATGAATTTGTTTGTCTTGTTCAACTTTCAACAGGAAAAATATAAATTACATATCGACATAAACATACAAACTTTATATATAAACAATCTAATATACACAATTTGATACACTTATACGATAAACAGATTAAGAGAAGAGTGTCGAGAAAACCATAAGATACGTGAAAATCACAGAGACTAAACTAAACAGCTCGAAACAACCATCCCATTGTCCATCCAAGGAGAAAACCAGCACCGGCAAGACCCCATCCCAGTGCAAAAGCAACAGCTCCCTTGCTAATTTCATACCTTGATCTGCCATGTTTTCTCTTTCCCGCCCTGCGCTGACCATTGTTTCTTTGCCGGCCTTTATACGGTACCCAAGGTGCGGAAGTTGGAATGATACAGGAAATAGGTTGATTTTTGCACTTAAGCTGGAGGCAGAGGTTCTCTAATTGCAGCAAGTGGAGCCACTGCTTGTAAGCGAAAAGTTGTGATGCCTGTCTGAAAAAGAGGGTCGTTATGTGCTCTTTCTCAGTATAGGCTTGCTTAGCTTCGTTTTCTGCTTCCCTTGCTCGTGTTTGAGAATGGTGAAGTGCTTTTAACAGCTCAGCTCTGTTTTGTGTATTTTCAGGGTTATTTTGGATAGCTGCTTCGTTTGCACCGCTTGCAGTATGATCGTTGTTGCAGCTGGACAATAAACATATACAACACACTCTATCAGGAAACAGCATTATGCAAGAAATTTCAATTAGCAAAGATGAATATTGATTGCAACATCACAAGGAACCGTGATGATGTAGCACAAAGACCAAACTAAGGCAATAATTTGGAATTTGAAGGGGAAAAAAGATAAATGGAAAAATCGTTTGCATGCTCTTGTAGAGAACTTAACCCTTCAATAATCATATGCAGAACCATGCAATTTCATCCAAATACATCTGATTAAAGATCAATTTGAAAGCAAACAGAAATTTGAAAAACCAAAATAGGGATTAAAATAAACATATAATAGTTAGAGAAAAAGGAATTAAGAAAAATAGCATTGAAAGTAGCAGTCCTTGAGGAGCTTGGTTGCAAAACATTCAGTCACTACAGCTCTTGGGACAACAAAAAAGAAACCTGAAATTGAAATGATAACAAAAAAGAGTCTACAGCTTTACCTGTAAGATTGATCTGAATCATTTTGTAAGCAACCTGAAATTGGGATTTCCCATCCATAAAAGTGATCAAGACTAGAGACTCCTGTATCAGTCATTTGATCTGAAAAAGAAGCTGGAAATTTATCATGGTTTAAGTTCTCTGGACAAGAGAAAGGACGCTTCCTACAATGCTTAGACTGAGGTCGTGGAAGATCACAATTCTCAATATGATCTTGTGACCTCTGAGCAACAAAAGAAGTCAAATCGTCTTTACAAGCTGTACGCCACCATGGTTCGGCCTTCCCAACACCCACCCACTGACATTCCAGATCAGTGGACAGCTTCTTCGGTTGCATGGAAAGCAAACTATTCAAAGAGTCCAAGCTCATGAGATTGTCATCCATGTGCATGAAATTCCCTAAATCCTTTACAGTGGAAGCTTCTCCGGGGAGCTTATCAATTAAAGAATTGTGTTTCTGCATCCTGCTATCTTGATAATTTTTCGCACAAGTGATGGAGACATCCCACAATTGCTCCTCAGAAAAACTTTCTTCAACCTTGTTACCAATCTCAGTAACAGATACTTCAGTTTTTTGACCTTCATATGCATCAGTCTTTTTATGGACAAATCCAGAAGTTAAGGTCTCAAGTTCCACCTCAAAGAAACTCTCCCGTTCACTCATTAAATTCACATGATGCCCGAAGTTGGGTTTATTCAGCCACCATTTCTGATCCATAAGCAGATCATAATCTTGGTTAAGGATGACACAATTTTGGGGTGCAAGATAAGAGTCTGATATCAAGGAAGATAATGATGATGAGCACCAAGGACATTTTTGACCATTCTTTGTCTCTTTTTTCGCTAAACAACGATATGTATGTTGCCAACCAACCTTAGCTTCGGCTGCAGCCATTACCTTCTATTGCTCTCTATCAAAAGTATGTATTGACAAATAATATAAACCTATTATTGGTAGCAACAATAAGCAAGCATTTACTTTGATGCAAATTCAAGGTAGTTGAAGAGCCCTGGCCTAAATCTGCAGCTGAACTCAAATGAATAACTCATATTCCCGACAACCATGGAGGAATCCTTACTCACATCAAGCGTAATCAGAGGTTTTTTTTGGTCATCAAAGATTCCAGTAGAACTTAGTTCTCACTATGGAGAAACAGAGAAACCTTCTAACCTTTAAATAAAATAAATAAAAATTAAAAAAAAAACTTAACAAGGCTATCGAATATCGAAAGCAATTAGGATTGCAAAAGAGGCAAATACCACCCCCATACTAACTTTCCAGTTAAGAGCATGAAAATTCATAGGAGAACAATCCAATACTTCAGATAGAATGTTTCAAAACTAAAAAAAAACAAACACGAATGCTACCAAAGTTTGCACAGAAACAGCAAAGAAGCTAAAGAACAGCAAAACACATATAGGAAAATTCCAAATACAGTTCAAGACAGAAGATCAGAGGACGTTTCAAGCCCATAAAAGTAGCAAAAGTATAAACAACCATATGTCTCTAACAATTCTACCATTTGCAGGAGATATACGAACGAAAGCAGCACAACTGAAAATTTATGATTATTCCGCAGAAATTCATTGCAATTTACTAAAAAAAAGAAGAAAGAAATTAGGCAAAAACCCACTTCCAATTATAACCAAAAAATTAGGACAGATGGAAGCAACAAAATACCGATTAGTTCAATCGTGTTCGCAAGCGGTGATACAAATAAATACAAACAACCTATGACGATCAACCAAGTACATAATTCAAAACCTCATAAAAAATACAAACTTAGCAATCATATCTAAAATAGCCCGAACATGTCAGGATCAACTCAACATATACGATATTTGAAGGAGAGAATTACCGATTGCTGACATGGGTATTGTGGGTATTCCAGAATCTGCAGGAAGAAGAATGATCATGTGCTGTCTGATATCCAAAAATGGAGAAACAGACAGACGGAGATAATGGGATATGAACAATTTGTCTTGGGGGATTTGCCAAGCTTTCTCTTTCTTGGCTCTTACAACATCTTTACTAAAATTGCGCTTTCAGGAACATCTGTTTTGTCGTAAAATTTCCTAATGCTTGCTATAAACTTCTTTATAAGTAATCATATTAAATAACTAATTATAAATTATTTAAAGAATGAGTTAAGTTATATATTCTTTAAAATAATAATAATATATGACATACTATAAAAATATAAATACAAAATTATATATAAATTAATGTGTTATTTATATTTTTCTATATCATTTTTAATTATAAAAAATTTATAATTTTTTAAAAAATATATATAAATATCATAACTCTTATGTTTTACTATATTTTAAAATAAAAAAAATAATTAATTTTTTTAAATAATAATAATAAGTATCACAACTTCCTTCAGAATCTGAGTACGTGGAGCTGTAGAGATTGTACCACATAGTGGATCTTTTCTTCCGGCTTTCTCCTTAAGAATCCAATCAATAACTAACCCAAAGGAAAAAAAGAAGTCATTTTCCCAACTAACCCTCGCTTTCTCGTCTAGTTTTGTACGAACTATCGTTTGCGTGATTATAAAGATCACTCTTGGTATCCTAGAGACGACATGTCGTTTGTACATACAAGGAACTTGCATGCATTGCACGTAGATTGGACACTGGAGACCAAGAGTAAGATTTTTAAATCCTCATTTTGAAAATCAATTTTAATCCCTTTCCCAAATAAACAACAAAGAACATGAGACAAATACCAATTACCCTGTCTCAGAACCATTTACAGCCAAAGTCTGAACTTTAGCTCACTCATACCCGTTCAAATACAAATCAATATAAAGAGATATCACTAATTCATTATTTGTATAGGAATAATTTTACAAGTAAGGAGAGTAAATTTGTGGCCAAGAGGCAACACAGTATCAGTTTCAATTTTTAAAAATTATTATTATATTAATACTCCTTTCACATATTTATTTATTTTTTAAATTCAACTCAATATTTAATACCGATCTATTGAAGTTAAAATATAATCAATTAAACTCATTTAATATAAAAATAAAATAAATTAAACTGACCACATTTAACATCATTACGTTACTTTTATTATTATAAATTTTGACGATATTATTTGAAGTAATTTCACAATTAATTATACCTAAATAAACTTTGTTTTAATTGCAAATATTGTAATTGTTAACTTTTTATCGTTCTCTAATTATCCAACTTTTCTATCCCCTTCCGGCCTCCGTCATTATACGACTTAGAACTACGTTGGGACTTTGAACTACTTCAACTTAAGTCGAGTTGTACCTGTTGCTTTTTGTCCCATCCATTTTATCACCAAACACTTGATTATGCCTGATAGGTAAAAACTTAGTACTATCCAGGTTTTGTATCATGAACACCAAACATGTCCTACGCATGAACTTTTTTGCTAAAAGAAATATGCCTAAACATTGGGGTGAACACAAAGCTGATGGTTCATTTACAGCGGAAATCATATACACCTATTCAATGTGAGTTGTGACCATAGGATGGGGTAAAATATTCTTCCCTTTCAAAATAATACATCTGGAGGGGGTTCTTTTAGCCTAAACATTGGGGGGAACACAAAGCCGATGGTTCATTTACAGCGGAAATCATAGACACCTATTCAATGTGAGTTGTGACCATAGGATGGGGTAAAATATTCTTCCCTTTCAAAATAATACATCTGGGGGGGGGGGGGGGGTGAATGATCTGAAAATTAAATGATATACTCTCTATTCTCCCGCCAATCCGAATCTCCAAGGTTGTTCTTCAGGCCAACTTATGGCCCGTCTTCTTGTACTGAAGAGAAAATTAAGTCATTTTTAGGTATAAATTAGTTCAGACTTTAAACAGTTACAAGAGAGCACTTACTGCTTAATATGAAACCCTGAAGCAAGCTCTGGGCTCTTTCAGCTTGCTCGGGAGTACCAGATATTTGAATTATCTTTTGCGTCAGTTCCAGTCTATCATCTACCAGGGTTACATTGGCTCCTGATAACTGTAAACAGGTATGCTAAACAGGTCAAAAGACAGAACAATTTGATCAAAGCAATATACAGACTTAAAGAAGAGCTATTGGTGACTACTGACTAGACTAGACTAATAGCCTAAAACTGACCTCGCTAATCTGTGCAAGCTTGTTTCTTGATTTTGTTATAAGCTTAGCAACTGCATACTCTGGTATAACAACTTCAAGGGTACTTCTAGTAACAAGTGGTACAGAGATTCTAACAAAGTGAAAAACTACTTCAATGAATTATGTATTGATTGAAACAGAGCCACAGATAGAGAGTTCTGGTAATACAATGAATGAAAAGGCTCTAATACGGTTCGATGAGAAGGAATGTGTCACCTATTCAACCCATCGTTCTGCTTCGTTCTTTCGCTACGAGCCCCATCAGTATCCTGCAAAGCAAGGGTTCAAATTTTATGATTCTTATAATTGGCAGTTTTAATAAGTGTGCTAACAATTTGAAATGAAAAATGAAACAACTACTTAAAATATCAAGAAATACTATTATTGATAAGATTATAACAAATGAAGATGGAAGATAACATAATGCGCAAACTTAAATTGAATGTCTCCATCCAATTGCATTCGAATGAAGATATATTTGATTATTTTGTACAAATAATGTCTTACCAAAAATTATGATATTTTTATCCATTTTCACTTTTAAAACTATAAAGTCTACCTAGTCAATCAATCAACCAATCCAGGATAAAGCCCTAAAATAATTTATTTCGTGGAATACTTTTTACCTGTTTTATGAACAAATTCATCAAATTAGACCTACATTAAGACTTTCTGGTTAACTATCCAGTTCCCTAGATTGCAAGGAAAGATAGAGGAACAAAAAAATACCACATAGAAATTACTCACGAGAAACATGTATAATTGATAAAAGAATCAAGCGATGACAAGCTACAAGATAAGTATAACCCTTCATAGAAAAAAAACAAACCTTTAATCCTAGTGATGTGGCCAATGTTTGTGCATTCTGATAGGTGGGAGGATCAATTGGAGTTATGCTACTGGTAGAAGAGCTCTCCAGCGGCAAAGCACCTGCTGCAGAAACAGAAGCAGATGTTGTATCCTTTTCGTTGAATTCCCGATATAAGTAACTCCGCAGTTTGGATGTCACCTCAACAAGAGCCTCCCTAGCTGCTTTTATCTCCCCTACAATCTGCAAATGACATGAAGCGGGTACTTTAGACTGTTGATTGGTATAAACTGAAGTTGGTCTCCATTACTATCTGGATTCTTCACTTCTAATAATTTGGAGCCAGAGTATCAATAAGATATATAAGTGTTACCATATGAAGTATTTGACAACGTAGAAGACTTCTCTGGTTGTGTAAACTAACCACGTTAGTTAAGAGTTATAACTTATAAGGTACAGTAGCAAACCTGCAAAACTTCATCATTTCCTGATATGCATAAAGGAATTTCTTGTCTTGGAAGAATTTGTATGTTTGTACCAGTTAATCTCCTCATCTCTGACAGTGATCCTTCTCTTCCATCCAAACACTTAATATCACTCCATGGTACAACTAATCTAGTAGTCACTATGTTGTCTTTGTCTGGAATAAGATCGACAATTTGGGTTTGGATATGCAACAAAGCTTCCTGGGCTGGAAATAGCTCATCATCTGGGCCCTAAACAAGGGCACAACCAATTTAAAGCCACTCTAGGAGAAAACAATAAATTACATGGTTTGTTTAATGCTAACTAGCAGTTGTAAACTAAAATGTAAAAACCGACAAGGCATTGACAGGTATTATAGAACATGCACGCATATATAAATGCCTATATCCACAGGGAGCAGCATTATCACTTCTAAGATAAGCACCAACAAGATAGGTATGGACTTCCATTCGTGGATACATTTAATCCAAAATACTTCATGCCAAATTAAAGCATTGATAAGTACCTCCTCAGAAGAAATAATGATTATTTGTTCCTCTGAACCAGCCACAGGATCAGTGAACTTAACATCCACACCGATTTCATTATGAAGCAGATTGATAATTCCATTAGACTCTCCAATAATTCTATCAACCTTATCAATTGGGCAAAGAATTTGAAACACAACATCATCACCATAAATGGGTTGCATGTTGTCAGCCATGGTTGCAGATCCAGGCTTGTTCATAAAACCGGATGCACATAAGGAATAATTCCCTCTGATATTGTTGGCAGGTAATCGTGATCTAAAAGCAGCCCCATCCATGGGTGGACGCCAAGCTGTATTGTTAATGTGAGGAATGTATTCATCATCAGGAGGAAAAAACCGTTCTGGTGAATTTAATCTTCCATAGAAATTACTGCGGTCACGATGCTGACTCTCCCTCAAGCGATATGAAATAATTGCTACAGCATTCTTCACCGCGTTTACGTCACCAACAACCTGCACAATTAAGAGTAATATCACGTGATTGATCATTTCTTATCTAGACACATTTTTAGATAAAATTTCATGTAAATATTGATTCAGTTTTTTGAAAAACATTTATGAAATCCACATTTAATAGAGCTCTCACTCGCAACTATCACCATGAAAACAACATTACACTACCATTGTTCTTCAACGTGACAATTGTCCTATGACTAGCTTAAAACATAGACATTAGGACTAAAGTTTATACCAGATTTTCATGCCATAAAATCAAAACAGGTTAAATATGTTCCCCTTCTGTCACCGTTTGTATTGATGAACTTAGCTTTAGATAAACATGAAACTAAAACTAAGCCTTTCATCAGAGAGCATTGTACTAAAAGAAGCCAATTCTATTCTACCTATTCTTAAGGACAAAGTAAATCCAATGAGTCATATTTAAATGTTGGAGCATTGCTAGTAACACTCTCAATTACACTCTTATTTTAACTGCACAATTCTTCAAGTGACATGTGTAAGCTTTATTTTTTTTTTACACATTAACTTTTCTTAAAAAAACGTGAAAAATGTATGCCAACAAAGGAAAGTTTACACGTGTAACTTAAAAATTAATGCAAGTGAAAATAAAAGTATAACTAAAAATGTCACTAGCACTGCTCTTAAATGTTATAATGCAATGAATTTATAGTATCAAGTTACTAGAAATACCAAATGTAGAAGCCACTTAGCTATACCTTAAAGTGGCCATTGATCCTCTAACGTTTTGCTTTATAACCAGCAAACAGTAATAAGTTTTCTTTTTTTCTGAAATTAACTTCTCAGAAGTCATATTTTATGGCATTGTTTATAGATTCAGAAAATCCTCAAGTTTTATCACAGCCGAGCAACAATTAATAAAAATCGCTTAATTAAATTTTTTTGTGACAATTAGTCAAAAGAATAAGATTTTAGTTCTAATTGTGAGAGTTCAAAAAACCTGAACAATCTCTTCAGACATTGAAACACATCGAGGTAGATTATGGTCTCTAGGCAAAACTCTAATCTGCGTCATTGTCTCAATCCTCATTTGTTCAATTATCTTCCCTCCTTTTCCAAGCAAACAACCCACATGCATTCTTGACACCACAAGCCTTGCCACAACTCTGTTCCCACCTCCTCTAACCACACCACCATACTCTTCTTCCTCTTCTCCACCATCAGCAAACCCAACTCCATCACTGTCAAGAATCCTTTCATGGATCAAAAACAATGCTTCTTGAGCAGGCGAAAATGCCGGCATTCGGCCTTCCGGGTCTCGCCGCCGGGTATCAGAAATCTCAATGATTCGCTCCTCATCACCGGGCATTAGCTCGTGCACGTTGATCCACGCGCCGGTGTGTTGGCGAATCGACTTAATGATGCTACCAGACTTTCCGATTACACCACCGGCCTTCATATCATGGCATAGGATTCGATAACAGGTGGTCACCATGAGAGAGGAAGAGGAGTCTTGTTGAGGTTTAGCGAGTCGAACTCCTCCACCACCACTGCTGCCACGTTGGCGATTGTTATTGGTCCCATAGTGGTGGTTGTACCGAGGTCTGGTTCCAGCAATCGCATCGGAATCACAGTCTTGGTCATAGTAGTAGTTCCTCTTAGATCTAGACCTCTCCATCTCAGCTAGGGTTTTGAGTGACTACACTAAAGTTTAAAAAAAATTACAAGTGTCCAATACAAAGCATTATGCAGATGGAAATTTGAGGTATTGGGTTTCTGATTTGTCTATTGTTCTCTAGAAATTCAAAGTAAAGGGTTTCTTTCGTTGTGAACTTTGAACTTAAAAGTCGTTTTGTTGTTTGTTTGATTTTACCTACGTTTCAAAATTCCCTGTTTGTTTCTTGGGAGTTGATCAGGAAAAAACAAACTTTGAAAGCTGAAATCCTAGACGAAGGAGATTCAAGGAAGGAGTCGAAGAGTGTTTTCATCTGCAAGATTTAAGTTATTTACCAATTCAGTTGCTTCACTTTACTTTCAGCAGACGGTGTACACACACATATATATATATATATATACACACACACAAAGACAGAGTTTAAAAATATAATGTTTAACGATGTCGTTTCATATTGTTCTGATTTTGATAGTTGCCTTGTAGATTTTAAAGGCAGTCATTTAAAATAAGATTTTTCTTAATAAATAAAGCAGTGTGAGATAATTCAATTTACAAGGGTAGTTTTCACAAATCTTATTGGCAGCTTTTTCTCGTGATCGATGAGTTTAAGGAACATGATTGGTATTTATTTTAAATCAATGAGCAAATACAAGAGCCCTGTTAATAGTTTTCTTTTTTTATTATCATCATCATTTTTAATAGAAAATTCGCTAATTATCCTTGTTATAAAAACACTTGAAAACATCTTATAAAAAAGTTAAGTGCACGATCCGATATATTTTAATTTTTATATTTACTTATTAAATTTTCACTTTTTTAATCTTTGTTAACTTTATCTTCAATATAGGATAATACGTTATTATAAATAATGAGTATTTATTTATTGAAAAACCTATTACTTTATATTTTTAATAATTTTATTATTTATTTTAATCACTTTTTTCAATGCACATAGTTTTTTTTATATAAAAAGACTCAAGTTTTTATTCTTTAATTGATTAATTTTATTATTATGATAAAATACATAAAAAGTTAGTAATTATGAGTTATTTAATTATAAAATCTTAAAGACATTAATAATTTTTATAATTTTTTAATATGAAAAATATATTATTTATTTTATTTTTAAAAAAGTCATCTCATAGAGTGTTATAGAGGCACCAAAATCTTTTAGCAATAGATTTGTAATTATTAATTAAATTTTATTAAAATATAAAAAATTATTAAATTTATAACACATAAATAATATTAAATAATTTATTAAAATATATTACATAAATAAGAGTAACTTTATATGATAGTGAAAAAAAAAACACTTAGATAGATTCCATCGTAAGCATTGATTACATTCTTAAAAAAAAATCAAATAATAATTATATATATTTTTAAATATGGTGTAATGTTTTAATAAAACAATTAGGACCGTGTAAAAAATCCGATCAATCTGATCCGATCTGTTGATTTTTCATTCGATCTGATCTAATCCAATGGTCGAATCGGATGAAGATTTTTTCCATCCGTTAAGTGCGGATCGAATGGTGGATTTCATTACGATTCATCCGATCCGAACAAAATTAATTATATATTTATTAAATTAAATATATATATTTAATTTTTTAATGTTTCTTTAATTAAAATAATTTTACGTTATAATTTATATAAAAATTTAAAAAAATTATTTAAAAATACAAAAAATAGAATTAATTAAATTTATTGTTCGGATTGATCGAATGTCATCCGAATAATTTACGGATCGGATTGAGCGAATGTAAGAGATGATCGGATCAGTTGCAGATTAGGATGTTTCAATTCAAGTAGATGATCGAATCGGATCAAATGACAGTAAAATCAACGGTTTCGATCCTATGAATAGCCCTAAAAACAACAATGAAGGTAGAATTTTTATTTACATAATATCGCAGAAAGAAGCAGCAGCATAGAACGCTCTCACTGAACCACCGTAGAGCGAGACATCCCAATTCCCATCTATGGCTTCTCCAACTCTGCCCTTTATTCTTTCGCTTCCTTCACCTGTAATCAATCTTCTGTTAAAACTGTATCTGTTTGGTTCTTGAGAAACAGAGAGAAAATGAAAAATAAGTGTGCGCTGTTCACTATTTGATTCCATGTTTTTGTTTGAATGCAGAGGATACAAGTGAGAGCCAGAAATCAAATAGCTTCAAACCAAGCGTTTGGGACGCAGGTCAAATAAAATAATCGTATACCCATTTATGAGTTTGAATTGTTTCCAAACACATGTGAACAATTAATTTGTATTTTTAATGTTTCTTCTTGAATTTTTGCAGGTGATGTGCCGGGTGAAAAAGGATAGCAATGGTCGGCGGGTTTGGCGGCGACGAAAGTTGGTACGAATACAATAGAAACCCTAAATACTTGTTCAACGCCTTTTCAATTATATTTTGGTTTAATTCTATGTAATAATTCGTTTATACATAAATTTTCATTTTTTAACTGATCAGAAGAAAAAAAAACATACATATGTTCATTTTTATTACATCTTAATGATCATATTTTTTTTAAAAATAAATATATGTTTTTCTATTAGGATTAAAAATAAAATTAATTGAATAGCTATATCATTATGAAACTTTATATATTTGGGTCGGTAGAAGTGTACGGGAAAAAAATGGAGAAGGAGACTTGAATTTCTGAAAGAAAATTAACAAAAAATTGATGGGGTTTAATCGTTAAGCACTTCAATGGTCTCTGGATATGAATTCCATTTTCTGGGTTCTTCTATAGTGGATAACTTTTTTGGGCTAGCTATCTTGGTCTTTTTGTTTTCTTCCCAAAACTAAGACGTGGATGTTTAATGTTTGCTGTTTCTCCTAATGTATGCATCTGCCTCTCTGAATCTGAATCTGATCATTCTTTTGCGAAATTACAATATTTTCTTTGAAATTTCTTATATATAAAATAAATCAGCTAGTACTGCTTGATAAGACTTCGTTTAGATTTATTTTTTACAACTAACACTTTCTGTAGCTGTTCTGAGTCGTTACATATAAGTATTCTGTATTCATAATTTCATTGTTATTTAACCTCAAATTCAGGGGATGTGCTATTGACTATTTATTTATTTAAAGTGTCAAAGATATTTAGAGATTTTACTAGTGTTTGTTAAAATATTACAATATATTTTATTATTCTTCTCCAGCTGGTGGGGAGAAAAGTTCATTAAGTGACTTTATGAAAGTCACGCATTTGCAAACAATATTGCAATGAAATCAATCATCTAGAAAAACCGAGATATTATAATTTGTAGGTGTGATGTGGCACTTGATGATTAGTGTCATTTCATATTATTTACGTGCAAAGAGAGATTATGCAGTATTCCCGGAATAGATGAGGGGTACTTCCCCACTAACAACTTGACATGCTTTTTTAATCAAGCATCGGACATTCGTGTTTTTCAATAAAATAAATGCACTAAATTTATATTTCATTAGTTTGGAGTACCACATTGTCACTTGCTTCGAAAATACTGCATAATCTGTGGTGTGCAAATATGTATGATTAGCATTTCTCCTTTAAGATTATTTGAGATGATGTATGCAACAAATTGAACTAATAATTGTCAAATGAGATATGAGAGTGTGTAATACAAGATCTTTTGGAGCCTTTGATAGACTAAAAAGGATGACATGTTGGACTACAAGATGGAGAGAGTACCCTTTTTGGAGGAGCAGGTTAGGCTGGTAAATGAAAAGGGAAAGGTGCTGACAATGGATATTGAGAGACTTCTTTTATCAGAGGATAACCGGTTTGATTTTGTCAATGAGATAGCAGCTGAGGCCAATGATTATGTTGAAAAGAACAGAGATGAGTATGGTGGGACTAAGAAAGCCATTCTTCATGTGATCAGTAACCGGGTGAATGATGCTGGGTTTTACAGACCAGAGGCATATGCAGAAACTGACCCATTCAAGCCAGGACCATCTTATCTTAGGGAAGAGTTTACATGAAGAGTCTTTAAAAAAAAGAAGAAAAAAAGAAGAGTTTATATGAATACACTAATGTCTTTGTAAAGTATTTATATTTATCTTTAGTTGAGAATTGGGAGGAGGGTGGCACAGTTTGGATGCTGTAAGTTAACGAAAGTGTTCATCCCAATTACATTATGTAACTGTTAAGAACCCTTGATGCGATATGAGACTTGAGAACAAGTACACAACAAACTGGACTTGAGTTTATTGATAACTAACTTGACTTTTAAATAGCCAATTAGTACATAACATAAAAACGAGAAAGCAGTCCACTTTAGCTAAAACTATGCCAAGTGGTTACATAAACTTGGAACAATTCAAATCTAAATAAATATGCCTACAGACGAGGACTTTATTTAACAAATAGAACTGCAGTAAAATCTTCTTCATTTCTTCCTTAAACTAAATGTTGTGAAGCAATTTAGTTTATATTAAAAATCTCGCGTACTTTTAGCATCTCTTGTAGCTTCTGAAAATATTCAAGCTTCAATGGTTTAGTCATTATGTCTTTTACTTGATTTTGACTTTCACAAGGAACTAATTCAATTTCACCCTCCTTAGTAAGATTCCTTAAGAAATGAAATCTCATGCTTATTGCTATCAAGCATAACAAGATTTTTAGACAACTTGATAGTTGATCTGTTGTCACAAATTACTTTAATACAACCTCCATTTGAATGTCAATTTTTCTAAAAATTTCTTCATCCAAATTTTTTGACAAACACAAACTGTAGTTGTTATACACTCGGCTTTTGTTGTACATAAAGTCACAATGAGTTACCTTTTTGAACACCATGAAACAACACCTAAACTTATTAAAAACACATACCCAGATGTACTCTTTCTATCTTCTATATCTCCAACATAATTGTTATTTGTAAATACCAACAATTCATCATTTCCTCCTTTCTTGTAATGAATTTCATAGTTCACAATCCTTTTTAAGTATCAAAGCACTCTCTTAACTACCTACAAGTGACTTTCCTTTGGTTTTGTCATATATCTACTTATTAGACAAATAACAAACACCGTGTAAGGTCTTGTAGTTGTGAGATACATTAAGCTTCCCATTAACTGCTTGTAGTATGACTCATCAATAGAAACTCATCTTTATCTTTAATGATTTTGAAACCTTGAACTATTGGACTACTCATTGAGTTGCTTTCCATTGTACCAATTCTGTTCAAAACCTCCAAAGCATATTTTCTTTGACATATATAAATACCATCACACTTTTATTGCACCATGATTCTAAGAAAAAAATCTCATTTTTCTCAAGTTAGTCATATCAATCTCTCTTAACATAGAATTTTTAAATTCAAAAATCATAGCTTCGTTATCACCAATAAAAATTAAATCATTTAACATAAACACTTACAATGATAATTCTGTTTTCTTTGTTTTTCTTTGGGAATAGTGTCTCTCTGCTATCACATCTCTGAAAATCTTTCCCCAATGAAATGTGCTTCAATGCGACTAAATCAAGTTCATGGAGCTTGTTTTAATCTATACAACGCTTTGTGTAGTTTACAAACCAAATGTTCATGGCCCTTCTTCTCATATCCTCTAGGTTATTCCACATAAACATCTTTATTCAACTCACGGTGGAGGAAAGTCGACTTGATATCTAGTTGAAAAAAATTCCAATCATTTTGTGTAGCTAAAGTAATAATCAATCTTACATTATTCATCCTTACCACCAGTGCAAAAACTTATTTGTAGTCTATTCCATGTTCTTGAAAATACTCTTTCGCAACCAAACGAGCCTTGTGTTTATCAATATTTTCATGTTCATTATATTTAGTTTTATATACCCACTTTACTCCATTTTTTTTACTTTAGTTGATAACTGAGTGAATGTCCATGTTTTGTTCTTCTTGATGGATTTGATTTCGTTATCCATGACCAATCTCCAATGTACACTCTTTACGACTTTCTCAAAGTACAAAATATCAGTTGGTATAACTTATGTCACATGAACTCCATCTTTAAATAGATTTTCTCCCCTAACATATTCTTCCATCCAAGTAAGAGGTTATCTCACATCAGGTTGCCTTAGTTCCCTTACTCTTTTCACCTTCTTTAACTCACTTATAACTAAAACGTCTTATTTTAAGTAATATATTTTATTGGGGTTAACTTAAAAAAATTATGGTTAAAATTATATGATGTATTTTACATATTCTTTAACAAAATTAATGGTTAAAAATCAATAAAAAGACTTGTAAGAAATTTCAAATGGAAAACATCAAAAATAGAAAATTTTATTAATACTTTTTTTTCATCTATCCACGTGAAATACCTTAATATATATATATATATTAATTTTTTAAAACTATTTTTCTCCGTTTGAAACATAATAAATGTTATTTATTTATTTTTATCCTCATTTATTCCATTGAACAAAACATATTAACAATAATATTATTTTCATTTAATTTAATTATATTACATGATACAATTCTGATTAAGTTTCTATTTCTTAAATCACGATTTAAGTACATTTTGCTTATCGACAAACCAATGGTGGCAGCTCTATGTTTTTCAAGCAGACATGTAAATAAGTTATTTGTTTTCCACTTCCACTCTTAACCGAATTATTTATATATAAAATTCCAATGAATAATAATTAGTACAAATGCTGTAACAGAAATGTCTTTATATTATAAAAAGTTAGATACGTTAGTAGCATTTTTGGTATTTTAGGAATTTTTACTAATCACTTAAGTTGAAATCAATTCCACTATATATAAAGTTTAAATCCCTGTTTATAAAATTTTGATCAGATTTACATATTTTAGAGCATTGGATATTATTATCATTAATCTTTATTTAAGATTTTTATTCTTTTATCAAATAAATAATTATTATTAATATTATTCTTTACTATTTAAAATATAAACTATATATAGGCTCAAATTTTTAGATAATAATAACAATACTAAAATTTTAATTATAATAAAATTTAGTAATATTTAATTTTAATATTCTAATAAATTAATTGTTTAATATTAATACATTAAAATGTACAAATTCAATGTGAAAAGTGTTTGGTGAAAAATAGTTCAAGTCATATGACGTTATATAAGAGGTATTAGTTACCAGATAACTCGCAATTCAATCCAATAAATATTTAGTTAATATATAAGTATCAATATTCGATAAGTATCTAACAAGATAAACAATCGTCATATAATCTCTTAATTATTTGATAATAAGATGATCAAAAAATATAATTCTGACATTAAAATAAGTCTATTATTATGAATAAAGATCTTCAATATGTATATTTTCTTTATAGACATCAATCATAGATCTTTATCAAACAAAACTCGAATATTGATTTACAAGAAATATATACTTAAATATATACTTTCTCCTTAAATCTATGTACATCTCTCTGATGAGTGCTTAAAAAGCATTAAAATTACTATGATTTAATGTACTTTAATTGATTAAATAGATTCATATTTGTATGATTTTATCATATTGTCATATAAATTTATCTTTTAGTAATTATAGGTATTTTTATTGTTTTTAAAGTATTTTCATTCAAAAATAACTTAAAGATTCGAAAAAAATACTAGAGGTAATACATCACAAATATATTGAAAAAAATTAAAAATATGAAAAAATTGGACAAAATGGATCAAAAATGTCAAAAAAGTTGAAATCCCACGCACAACCACCTATCTGCCCCGAGTCCCACATGCGCACACGCCCAACACATGCTCGACACATGCCACGCCTATTTCTACGCATGCCAGCACACTCTTGCTCTATGTCCCACGCATGCTAACATGTCCAAACGCACCTAAAATCAATTTTTAAAATATTTTCTCCCCTTTTTTGGCCTTTTTCTCACCTATAAAAAGATCATCTCCCCTCGTTGTAAAACACACAATTTTCTCAACTCTTTTTTTCTCTAATTTTCTCTCTTTAGAAAGTTTTCTTAGTTTTTTTAGTTTTTGGTTTTAGAGTTCTTCTTTTTTTGAGAAGAACTAGCTATCTTTTATAAATTTTTAGTTTTTAATTCAGTAAATGGAAATATAAATCCGTTTGAAGGTTTTCTAGAACAAAATTAGCATCAAAATACTGTAATGATTCTTTTAAGGAATAATTTTAAAATGAATTATTTACAATTATTTTATATGTTTTATTCTTATATATCTTATTTAATTAGTCTATGATTAAATTTAACACGATTGTGTGTGATAACATTGTTATGCTTGTGAAATATTAAATAGGTAAAACATCTCTATAAAATAAATTGATTTTAAGGTTTAATTATCTTATCTGATTTAGAGTAGTGTGAATTATTTGTTGGTACAATCGTCTGATAATTGAAGTGAAACGTTATTTCAAAAGTTTTTTATAAGAATTATTATTCAAAAATGTATTGACAACATATTTTCAGTAATGATTTTAAAACTTAAATATTAATATTCAGATAATTAAATTTTTAGGTTTAATTTTGATATCTTGAATAAAGTCTCATTAAGTGACTCTTCCTAAAGCTGTGATTAGATGATTTGCTATTTTATTAGAAATAAAGCTAAAATTTAATACTTAATTAATTAATAGGCATCGCCTAAGGATATTAGTCAACTAATATTAAATAAAATATTTTAGGCCCCGCCTAAGGAAACTTTCGTACCAAAAAGAGAAAATCAACAAATATCAATTTATATCTTTAATAACTTAAATAATATGAGTAAGCATAATTAACTTAATTATTATATCCTTAAATACTCCACTATTATGAATGATAAAAATTTACATTATTGTTTATTGAATTGTATCTATTTTTATTTTTATTATTTCATTAGATTAGAATACAAAAACTAAAATATCGTGACAGAATATTTAGGATTTAATTTTGTTTTTAAGATTTTGAATAATAAATTAAAAATCTCATACATTTCTTCTTTAGATCGACCTTGTGAGTATACTTATCATTTGCTATAAAATGATTTATGCACTTGTGAGAATTTTATAAATAATAAAACCAAAGCAACCACAAGACTGGATCATCATTAAATGCTCGTCTTGTCGCATAACTCTCTACATTATAAGAATATACATTAATTTTTTCTTTCTTCTCAATATTCGTACTTATTTAAGTATTAGAGATCAAAATATCGTCATATCTAGAGATGATGTACTTATTTTCAATATATAGTCAATCATTAATATTACATATAAAGTAACTAAAATATGACTATATAATTAATAAGCATCGACTAGCTTACATGACAAAGTTCATAGTAATATTAATTAAGGGTTCATAATACACGCACCATAACTAATCATAGTTTATTACATTTATAAAATATACAGTAAATTAAATATAAAAAAACACAATTTCAATTTACATAATATATAAAATACAAATTTATTATAATTGTAATTAGTGCAATAATATTTTATTTTATTGATTATAATTTATATATCTATCTATAATTTGTAATACATAAACTATTTAAGGAAGTGTGTAGTAATTAATTTTATATTAAAAATGAAGTGATCAATTAAGGATGGCCACCACCAGACCTCCTTCGAGGATCATGCCTTGGGTTGGCTCCAGCATCATCATAATCTAACACTGCATCCAGCATTGCATGCTTTCTCATCCCAATCTAATTTATATTTTACATATGGAATTAAAACCACTGGTTAATTAGTGATTATAAAAATAATTTAAAATAATAACAAAACCTTTTTACACATTTCAAACCTTAAATAAACTTGTGATTTAATTGTAATTGGCATTTTATACTTTACGTACACTATTGCTATATTTACATACGTGATACATTTTGTTGTGGTGATAATAATTTGATTTATGAACGATAACATGAATATAACATAAATTATTATTTTTTATTTAAAAATTAACTGTTAATTCTTTTTATTTTTTATTTTTGTAAAAAAATTGATTAAAAATAATATAAATATTTTATAATATAACATAAGAAAAATATATGTGAATTAATTTAGGTAAAAAAAAAAACACAACCATGTGTGAAAAACACACAACATAAACAAATAATATACAAATACACACATGCAACACAAACAAACACAATATATACTCCTACCTTTTGTACTGATTGGTGGTGTGAGTAAATGGGCTTAGCATACTTATTGGTACCATCTTTGAAGCCTTGAGCCATACCTGCGAAGAGAGAATTTTATTTATTTATTTTAAGAAAAACACTAATTTTTTTTTATAATTAGATAAAGAAAATATTATATGATGAGATTTGAATTTTAATTAATAGTAGTGAATTGTTAAGAGATATTAATTAATTACATGTATCAATAAATTTAATTGTTTGAAAATAATTAATAGAAATTTAATTACTTATAATTCATTTAAACATATAAAAGTCATCGGATTAGAATATCAATTATCAGATTAATATAATTATTAAAAAAAATATCCAATAAAATAACTGATATATATTGGGGGGAAAAAAGTGTGGCTCTCACTTGAGTAAAAGGGAATGAGAAGAATGAAGCAAAGTAGAAGAAAGGTATTGAAGATCCTAAGAAGCATTTTGGGTAAATGAACTCCTAAAAACTGCACAAGCTTGTGCAATTCTTCTTTCTATGAAATAGCCATATTATGGATTTATCTTATAAGCAGATTGGGAAGTGAGGGGTTGGGTTTTCATGCCCAACTCTGATTCATCATATATATGAAAGTGGTAGGATCATGTGTGTCATAAACTAAACCCCACCCAGTAGGCAGTAGCGACAGAATGATGATAAAATGCTTTAATTTAGCCCACAATGCTCAAGTCAACTTCACTTTTATAACATTGACATCCAAAAACAAGAAAGTTTGTGCATGGCTTAATTAGTCTCCATAGCCATTATAAACTAAAAGTTAGATTAGCTTTGGGGGTTCTACTTTCTCACCTTTTACTAATAACTCAATATATATATATATACTCAATGTCTTCCCCAACATGCTCCATTGGGTGTCTAACCTTATGTTTGTTCTATCTAGATGCCCCATCCTTCAAATTTATTGCACATCGACACTTGGCATCTTTAGATTGGTTCCCAACATTTTTTTTACTATTGAAGATTAATTAATTTTATTAATAAAACATTATAGGTTTAATTGTTTGAACTTATCTTCTATGCTGTAAATAGTGACACCATCTAAAAGCAGTCTCTTAGGCTAAATTAAGAGATTAAAATGTTGCACAGTTAATAATTAAATATAATCAGTTATTATATATACATATTTGAACTGCGCATATCACCTAGCAATCTCCCAATTTCACTCTAAGAAATTGGAGATTGAGTCTTCCTTAACCAATCTAATAAAAATTAGTAGCCTATTTTTTGAGTGGATGTCATTAAATTACTATATATAGAATAACAACTAATTACTATTATATATCATTAATTTATAAAAAATATAAATAATTTATTGAGATTTAATTGACTCTATTTTACATAAAGGACTCACATTATTTTTCTATTTAATTATCAATATTAAATGATTTAAAAATCATTCATAAATTAAAACATTTCTCGTGACAATTAGATGGAGGAAAAATTAATTTTTAATTAATTTATCATAAATGTTTTAAGATTGCAAAAAAATTATTTACATAATATAGAGTACATGTCATTTCAGATAAGATAGGTTGTGTTTCTCAAATAATATTGTTATCTTTTAATCATTTTATTTATTTATTTTCAAAAATATTTGACTAAGAATAAAAAATATTATTTTTATTAATCAATTAATCAATTATAAAAAATATAATTAAAAAAGTATTCAACATTCTACTATTTTTTTTAAAAGAATATCATGTTGATTAGAACTTTACTCTTGTCAAACACCCACGTTTTTATATGCGACAATATAAAAATATTTAGAGTTTATAAAAATTCTAATTTAAGCATCAAACTACTCTAAGATCGAATGAAAATATTTTTAATAAATTAGAAAAAAATAATATCTTTAAAATTTATAATAATGAAAACAACGACATATAATATTAAAAATATATAAATATTTATAATTTAATTTAAATGACTTCTTATTAAACGATATTTAAAATAAAATTATATATATATTAATTTCTTTAAATAATAAAAATATATGAAATAAATATAAAATATATTATTTTTATAATTATAAATTATAAATATATTAATTGTATTATTTTTATAATTATAAATATAAAATATATTAATTGTATTATTTTTAATATTATTATCTATAAACCTAATATAACTGGAACTCCTTTTAAAATTTGTGGGTTAGGAATATTGGAAATTTAGGGATTTAATAAGTTATAATGTTTAATTAAAACTCTAATATTCTTTGACCGTATAAGATAAGGAAATGTACCAGAAATTTAGAAAACCAAGAAAATGTTTCTCTCAGATTTCATTTTCCGTGGTACCAAAGGGCACTTCCCTGAAATGTGCTCTTGATCCTCATATTTCGGCTTTCATTTTCCTCCCTTTTTTTTTTTATAAAGTCAATGAATGAAGACAAACATAAAAGAGTGGGCAACAAATTAAATCAAATATAAACATTATGATATGGTTGAATGCTAGTGAATAGCGATCCATTTCTTAGTGGTAGCACCGTAGCAATATATATATATAAAGGGTAACCCAACATTCTTTGATTTTAACTTGGTATTTTTATTTACAATTATTATAAAATATAATATTTATATATTAATTAAAATAATAAAATAAATTGATGTACTAATATTTTTTTTAAATACATAGTTTAGATAGTTTACTTAGGGTAAACATAATTTTTATCTATCTAATCTATTATGATCTTAAAAAGAAGAAAAAATAATCGAATTTTATCGTTTATATTATTCGAATTAGACCGTTTGATTTATAAAACCGTTCAATTTAGTTTAATCTGATTCAATTTTCAGGTTTAATACGGTTTTGAACACTTTTAATGAGAAATAATATAAAAAAAATTAATATATTATTAAATCGATTCGATCTAGTTTAAACAGTTAAAAAATTAATATAATTAGATTGGATTATTTGAAAAACAATTTTAATAAATATAATTCGGATTAGATTGTTTGATTTATAAAATTATTCAATACAATTCAATTCAATTTAATTTTTTAATTTAATTTAATTTGATATAATTTATGTACACAAGTGATAACTAAGTAATTAATAAGGTTATTAATTACAAACATGTAAAGTTGAAATAATGTTTCAGATAATATAAGGGAAAATTATAGGATTTTGTCTATAATATAGTAACAGATGTTTGGTTCAATGAATAAATGAAATCTCAAATGCAGTTAATTTATTAAGTAGATATTGATTAGGCTTTCGAGAGTGGCACTTTCTATTCATTTTGAATGCTTACAATAAATTTTATTTTTCTGTTTCCAAATTTGTCCCATCACTTGGGTTCAATATTGCAATTTACGATAAGGTTTTTAGTGAAAATCATCTGAGATATAGTTGGAAGGTACACCAATAAAACTCATCTAACACTGTTTAATTTCTTACAACATTATCATTATTATTATTATTATATGGTGGGAGTTATGTCACAAAAGTCGATACCACTTTCTTTGAACTTCTTTTAAAGTAAAAATCCACCACATGTATTCCCGCAATATGGTCATTTTGGAAGTACAAACGTTGGGCTTTCGTCATCTCTATTCTATTTTAAAGGGTGTTAAAGTTAATATATATATATATTTACGTTAGATTAATAATTTTATTTTTAGAAACATAAATTATTAAATTATTAAGTAAAATTTTAAATTCATTTTTTTTAAATAGTTAACTTATATCTTATTTTTTTTGTCTTATTATAACACATTATTTAAAAAATATATTCAAATTAATTAAAACTATATATTAGTAATAATATTTTAAATCCCGTAAGTAACTTTGTTGATGAAATAGAGGTTAAAATATGATATATAATAAAAGATAGAAAGACATATACGTCGGCGACGATTCAAAAGCATTACAATGTCAAAAATACTAGACACCTTTTAAGTAGTAATGGGATGCTTCTCTTTTGGGATGATTATTAACTCTTTGGACACTTCCCATTCTTTGTCTTTTATTGGTTTCTACTGCAAAATTTTAAGCATTTGAAAATTTATAAATATTCACCTAAATATTTTTTTAAGATAAAATTAAAAGTTAAAGTTAAATTATTTTATTTTATTTATAAAAAATGTTATAATTAAAGATAAAATTAAAATTTTATATAATTTTCTATTAGATATAATAAATATATATATATATAATGTTACATACATATTTATATTGTTTGATATATATATATATATATAATTAATATTTAATTAAAAATATTATCCAAATTTTTATTTAAATTTAATCAAAATAATTTAGTAAAAGAATTGAGTAATTTTTAACTTACTTATCAAAAAAATACTATTTTGTTATATTTAAAAAAAATTAAATTAATTTTTTTTTATCATTTTTAAAAAAATTAAACTTAAAATATATATTTTAAATAAAAAGATTAATTAACAGCCTATAAGGCCTAAAAAAACGAACTTACCCGACACTTTTCTCTCTCTCTCTCTTCTTATAATAATAAATGCATGATATAATTTTAAAATTACAACTTTAAACAAAGAAACGAAAATCTTACGGGAAAATTTTACGAATACTAACGAATACTAAATCTTGAGTAAATTATCATCGTAGGTGGCTAGGTGCAATGCTTTAATTATATATTATTTAAATTGAATTATTAATATTTATATATATTTAATATGAAACGTTGTTTAATTAAAATTTATTTAATATTATTTTATTGTTATTGTGAGGATTATAAAAAGATAAAAAAAATAATGATTTAATATTGTATTAGTTTGATTTAGAATGTACATAAAGAACCATATTTATAAGTTTGTAACAAGTATAATACAAGTAAAATAGTAAATGTAGTACAAATGAAATAGTAAAAGTGTAATACAAGTGTAGTACAAGTGAATTACAATATCAAATATAACTTAATATCCCTCTCAAACTCAAGAAGGAAGAAAAACAATCAACTTGAGTTTGGAAACTAATTCTTGAAATCTGTCTGGTAGATGAGATTTGGTGAAGATGTCAACTCTTTGATTTATGAAAGATATTGATTTGAGACAAACAATATCTTGAAAAACATGTTGACGAACAAAATGACAATCAATCTCGATATATTTTGTTCGTTTATGAATACATTATTGTGAGCAATCTGAATAGCACTCTGATTGTCACAATATAGGATAGTTGTAGTTGATTGGAGAACACCTATATCAGCAAGTAACCAACAGAGCCAAAGAAGTTCTTGAGTGGTATCAACAAGAGCACAATATTCAACTTCAGTGCTGGATCGAGAAGTGAGGAATTGTTTCTTGTTTCGCCAAGATATGAGAGAGTTTTCAAGAAAGGAACAATATCCAGTGGTGGAGTGACGATAACTTGGGTCACCTGCCCAATCAACATCAAAGTAGGCGAAAAGAAGAAGATTAGACTTTTGGAGAAGTGGAGACCGTAAAACATGGTGTCTTTGATGTAGTAGAGAATGCGAAGAACCGTAGTATAATGGGTAGACCGTGGAGTAGACATGAATTGACTAACCAAATGAACAACATAGGTAATGTCAGGACGAGTGACTATGAGATAAACAAGACTGCCTACTAGTTGTCTGTATAATGTGGCAGCTGAGAGAATAGTACTATCTAATAGAGTAAGTTTGACATTGGTTTCTAGAGGTATTGATGCAGTTTTGCAATCAATAAGGCCAGCCCGATTAAGAATATCGTAAGAGTACTTTGCTTGAGAGAGATAATATCCTTGAGAATTAGATGAGATTTCTAGGCCCATGAAGTAGTGGAGACAACCAAAGTCTTTCATTTCAAATTGATTGCTCAGAAATTGCTTGAGATCAATAATCCCATTAGAGTTATTCCCTGTTATGATCATATCATCTACATAAATGAGTAGAAGTGTTACACTAGTGGGAGTCTTCCGAATAAAGAGACCAGAGTCATAAGAACTAGAAGTGAAGCCAAAGTTAGTAAGTGTAGAGCTGAATTTGGCAAACCAAGCCCGATGAGCTTGTTTGAGGCCATAGAGAGCACGACGAAGTCTGCATACTTGATGAGATGAATAAGTGTATCCAAGAGGAGGTTTCATATAAACTTCCTCAGTTATGTCTCTATTGAGAAAATCATTTATGACATCCATTTAAAACATGTTTCAATTTCGGGCAATAGCAACAATAATGATACTTCGAACAAAGGTGAGGCGAGCTATAGGTGCAAAATTTTCTTCATAGTCAATTCCATATTCCTGTGTAAAACCCTTTGCAACCAGACGAGCTTTATATCGTTCCACAGACCCATCTGAATGAGTTTTGATTTTGAAAATCCACTTAAAACCAATCAGAGATTTATTAGATGGAAGATCAACAAGATCTCATGTATGTGCTTTTGTTAATGCCTATAATTCATCTGTCATAGTTTGCTGCCAATGAGGGTTAGAACTAACTTCTCTATAGTTTTGGGGTTTATGATGAGACAAAATAGTAGAGAAACATTGGTAATCACGAAGATGAAAAGAAAGACTACTTACATGAGTAGAACGATGAAGTGATGACTCTGGACAATCAGGTAGTTGGTTTTCAGAAGATATTGTTATGGTAGGATCAACAAAAGGAGCAAACACATCAGGAGAAGTCGTAGTAGACGATGGTGAGGGTAATGAAGCAATGTCAGGAGGAAATAAATCAATAGTTGGGTTATTAAAAAATGAGAGTGAGGTAGGAGATGAGGCATGAAATGAGGAAATAAAGGAAACCATTTTATGTTCCCAAAATATGACATGACGAGAGATGCACAATCGTTTAGAAATAGGGTCCCAACAATAATAGTCTTTATGTTCTATTCCATACCCTAAGAAACAACAAAGACAAGCACGAGGTTCTAATTTATTACGTTCATACGGGTGAAGAAGAAGAAAACACGCACATCCAAACACTTTGAGCAGTTCATAAGATGGAGAAGTACTATAGAGATGCTCATAAGGGGATTGATTGTAAATAATAGGCATGGGAACATGATTGATGGAATAAACAACCGTAAGAATAGCTTCACCCCAAAAGTGTTCAGGACAAGAACTAGAAATAAGGAGAGTGCGAACAATATTAAGAATATGTCTTTGTTTTCCCTCAGCTCTTCCATTTTGTTGAGATATGCCAGGACAAGAATATTGAGAAATAGTCCCATTTTTCGAAGAAAATTTAAAAAAATTGTTTCTTTATATCCCATAGCATTATCAGCTCTAAGTACTTTGATATTTTGAAAAAATTGGGTTTTAACCATTTGGGTAAAATCATAATAAATTTTGGGTAATTCAGATCTATGTTTCATGAGAAAAATTCATGTGAATCTTGAATAATCATCAATAAAAATGACAAAGTAAACACATCCCCCCATAGTAGGATGTGGGGATGGACCCCAAACATGAGAATGAATTAAGTCAAAAGGGGAGACAAAAGTAGAATCACTTTTATTAAAATATAAAACATGTTGTTTTCCTAATTGATAAGGCAAACAATTTACATTATCATAAATAGAAACAGATCCTAATTTACCAGAAGATGTTAAGGGACAAAGACGTCCTATAGATATATGGCCTTGACGAGCATGTCATAGCATGATAGGAGTAGTAGAAGCAGCAATGGAAGTATGAGGAGAATTGGGTAGATGAAGGTTGATGAGTTCAAATAATCGTCCAACTTTACGGCCTATCCCAAGGATCTGTTCTGTCTGTAGATCTTACACATGACAACCAGAAGAGGAAAAAGTAATAGTAAGACCAAGTTCACATAATTGACCAACAAAGATAAGATTTAGAGTAAGGTTGGGAATATGAAAGGTGTCAGAAAGTGATATAGAGGATGTGAAAACTTGTCTTACAACATTAACATGCATATGTGAACCATTGTCAGTTTGAATTAAAGGTTTGAAGATGGAAGATTGTGTGGGAGAGAAGATGTGGGTATCATGAGTTATATGGTTACAACAATCAGAATCAAAATACCATAAAGATTTACCTGATGTGAGACACAAGGCAGTAGGGGGAAGATTACTAGATTATGAGAGAACATGTTTAAGAAGACCTTCAAGTTCTGAAACATGTTGAGAGGGATTCCGAAAACAATCTCTGTGAAAGTGTCCTAGACCCTTCTTGTGACAATATATACATACCCGAATGGGACATGTAAGAAGCTCATGATTGGGGTTGTGACAGTAGGTGCAGCCTTGATGTTTGAAGCCCTCTTTAGAACCTTCTTTAGGGCGATAAGAGGGTTTGAAAACCCTCATCTGAGTTTCTTCATAGCGAAGCTCGGTCACAACAGTATCTAAGGATGGAAAAGGACTCCAGTGGAGTCAGGAAACCCAAACAGGTTCAAATCAATCATGGAGAACCATGAGAAAAATAACAAGATATTGGTGATTATAGTAAGTTGCAAACATCTCAGCATCAATCTTGTTCGTCCATGTTGGTCCAGAGAGAGTGAGTTGATCCAAAATAGTATGCATTTCAGAGAGAAATTGGTTAATAGTTTGATCAGCCCTTTGGCGTTTTGTATGAAGAGTTGTTAGAAGTTGATATTGGTTGGCCAAATCTATTGTTGTGAAGCGAGCCTCAAGAAATTCCCAAATTCTTTGGCAGTATCAAAACATCCAAATTCACCGTGGATGGAGGGTAATGTGGTGTTACGAAACCAGGTAATAATTTGATGATATTTACTCTCCCAATCTTCAAGGCGATCAGCAAATAAGAAGTTTTCAGTGGTTTCTTGGATGGGTATAGAGATATCATCAGCTATGAAACGTCATAGCTTGCGTCATTTTAAGAAACTTTTCATTGCTTGTGCCTAGGCTAGGTAGCTAGTATTATCAAGGGTGGTAGAGATTGGTTTTGGGACATCATTTAGGTCCATTTTAACGAAATAATGGAGGAGATATATAGAAAATATATAGAAACAGTATAAAGGAGATATCCTTAAAAATGAAAAGAGGAGTTGAAAACAAGCCTAGAACCGGGTTGAGGTGAGCCGGGTTGGAGTGAACCGGGTTGAGAGTGAACCAAGTTAGGGTGAGCCGGGTTGGCTGTAATGAAGAGAGGCAAAATTTTGATAGAAATTTTAGAGGTATATGAGAGGCTCTGATACCATGTGAGGAGTATAGAGAGATAAGAAGAAAGAATGATTTAATATTGTATTGGTGTGATTTAGAATGTACATAGAGAACCCTATTTATAGGGTTGTAACAAGCGTAGTACAAGTGAAATAGTAAGTATAATGCAAATGAAATAGTAAAAGCGTAGTACAACTGAAATAGTGGAAGTGTAGTACAAGTAAAATAATACAAGTGTAGTATAAATGAATTACAATATCAAATATAACTTAAGAGTTATAAATTATAGAAATATTTTTTTTAATTTATCTTAATTGTAATTTTCACCAATACATATCATGTTAGGATTTATGTATTTATTTACAGTTCAAATTTTATTTTTAAATCAATTTATCACTTTAACTCTTTATTATTTGTTCATTTGGTTCCTTTTGCAAACTTCCTTTAAAAGGTAACATAACTTAAGTGACATGGATTTTAAATATCAAATTAAATTAATTAAATTGTAAAATTTAGATATTAACTCTCAAAGATTCACTTTTACTTTTATTTTAACAAACAAATATTACCTCGTCTAAAAAGCATATTTGATGGTCGATTTTGCAATGATATTTAATATAGATCAAGTCATATTAAAGCATACATCAACTTGTAATTAAAAAAACCTTTTTCCTATCAATAATAAATACAATATGTGAATAAAAATTGTATCATAATATTTATAATATTGGTGCATCCTCTAACCATACTTTAATTATATAAGATTTTTAAAACCTCTTTAGCTTTGATGTTTGAGAGTATAATTCAACTATTTTTCTTTTAATGTCTAAATATAAATAATATTAATATGCGATAAATATTTTAATAAAAATGATTAAAAATATGATTATTATTGTATAAAAAGTATTTATTTTTATCTATATGTTAACTACGTATTTATGACACATATAATTAAATATTAAAAATGAGATAAGTAAATTTTTATAGTTGTTTGTGATAATGGTAATGATTGAACCTTTACCTATAGGAAATTTGTTTTTGGCCAAAATCATAACAATAATGCTTTGAAAGTCACTAACGTTTAGAATATAAGATTTGAAAGCAAATACATATCACATTTACATGCTTCCAAAATCAAATGAAGAAAAGAAAACACCTAATCATTTGAGTCTTCATCTTTGAATAGGGTTCTAGTTTTTTTAGAAAAAAAATTAAGATAAAACCTAAAACACAAATTTGACTGTAATTACAAATTTTATGACAATACAATCAAGTGATTAGACTTATATAAAGTTATAATAATACTAATACATAGCTAATTAACCTCATAACATTATTTGTTTATACAATACAAACTCACACATAAAAAGTGACTCAAACTGAAAACATTCTATATTTTCAAAGAAACCATTAATGTCTTGCCACATTATTAGACATGTAATTTTGGCCCATACATTCAAAGTTCATATGATTATACCAAACTCAATTTGTTTTAAGTCTAATTGGACTTTAAAAGGTCCAACTCGGTCCTATTTAAATATTTTTAAGAAAAAACTTATGACTAAACATTAATATTATGAATTCGGTACAATCCATTATACTACTACATTGTCCTCCCTAACCAATTACATTATCATATCCTTGTTCTCTGCACAATAACAACAAACAATTGGGAGACATTTCAAGAAAATGATAAAACACTTCACTAAAGAACTCTATTACAATGACAATTATTCATGGACTTTACATTACCTTTACCAATGTTATCCTAGTCATTACATAACTTATTATTATAAGTTCCAACAGTCTCTCTCAAACTTAAGGTCTATGTAACACCATAAGTTTGTTACCAAAATAGAGAAAACTAATAGATGATAAAGTTTTAGTTAATATGTCACCAAATTGATCACTTGAACTACAATGTTCAATTAGTAATTGTTTCTTTAAAACTTATGGTGTTACATAAGTTTTGTTCGACCTCAATATGTTTTGTTCGAACATATTGAACTAGATTGCGAGCAATATATAAAGCACTAATTTTATCATCTAACTTAGGCACATAATTCAATTTTACACCCAACTCTTGCAACAAAAAAGTGATCCATAATACTTTAGTTGCTTCCCCTACAAGTATAATACCATACTTCATTGAAGAAGAAGCTTCCTTAGACTGACTCAAGTTAGCCTTAACAAGTAACTCCCAACATATTTGAACTGACTAAGTTGAAGACCTACATTAGAATTGACAACTTTAATGCCAAGAAAACAATTTCAAGAATCGAGGTCCTTTATAGCAATTTGGTGATGAAGATCATAAACAAATTATCATAATTCAGATGGATTGGTACCTATAAAAATGGAATCATTGACATAGATTAATACAAATATTACAAAACTTGTAGTTCTTTAAACAAACAGGCTAGTATCACTCCCAATGTTGATAAAACCCTAAGTCATAAAACATTGTTGAAGCTTTATAAACCAAGCCCTTGAGGCCTTCTCCAAAACATACAAAGCTTTATATAACTTGCATATTTTGTTTGGCTACAATGAATTCTAAAAATCAAATGGTTGTCACATATAAATTCTCTTTTAAATTACCATTTAAAAAAGCATTAATAATTTCCAATTACCTAATATGTCAATTATAGAACACAAAAATGAAAAGAATAATATGTATCAAGGTTTAACCACTGGACTGAAAGTTTCATTATAATCCAAACCAAAAGATTTCAAGAAACCTCAAACAACAAAATGAGCTTTATATTTTTTCAATGTGCCATAGGATTTTTCCTTTGTTTGAAAAACCTAAATATTGCCAATAATTTTTGCATCAAACGGGAAATCTATAAGTTCCCAAGTTTGGTTTTTAACCAAAAGATTATCATGAAGTCTTATAGCTTCTCTCTATTTATGATGTAAACATGCCTCATTGAATTATTTAAAAGCCTTTAGAAAAGGTTTAGTTGTAGAAAAAATTGGTTTAGAATGTTCAATCTTAGCACAAGTAAGCATATGATGAACATTAAATATAGCTGGAGGCAAAACAATCTCAATAGAAGGGCTATGCTCAATAGGTGATAAATAATTTAAAGATGGAACAAGAGGGGAGATATTGAAGAATAATTTGGTAAAAAACCAACAAAGAAAATTCAGTAGGGACATGAACACATTCAAGGGAAGACTCTAAAGGAACAGAAAATTGAACCACAAAAGAAGAACTATGATTCAAGGATGAAGCAATTTGAGGAGAAAAAGAAGACAAAGGCAACCAATGAGAGGAATACACCATAGATAAAGGTGGTGAAAAACCATAAGATAGTGATAAGTGAGAAAATTTGTCAAAGAGAAATTCATTGTTAGAGAAAATAACATGTATATTGACAAAAAAATTGTTTTGGTCATACCAAGACAAATGTATCCATGTTGATTAGATGTATATCTTAGAAAATTGCAAAATGTTGAACTAGCTTTAAACTTGTTTTTAGCATAAGGACGCACATAAGGGAAACAAAGTGACCCAAAATATGCAAAAATGTATAGTCAAGTTGCTATAAGTACAACAGTTCATAGGTAGAAGCAAAATTTGACACCTTTGAAGGTAAACTATTTATTGTAAAAATAGCATATCGAAAAGTATAAGGCCAAAAAATTGACACATACTTTGGATTTAATCAGGAAACTCAAACTTGTATCAATTACTCTTCGATGCATGCATTCAATTAATCCATTTCACTCAAAAAATTGAGAACAAGTCACACTATAATTTATACCACATGATTCTAATAACCTAGGAAGAGGTTTGAACTATGTTGCACCATCACTATGGACTTGTTGTATATGTTTATCAAACTAACATTCTACCATGGCTTAGAATTTCATAAAAATGGATACTAATTTATCCTAATAATGCAAGAAAAAAATCCATTGAAAATGTAAGAAATCATCCACAATTAACACAAAATATTTCTCATTGCTAATAAGAAATATTGTTTAGCTTTAACATGACTTGTTCTAAAGGGAAACTTATGTGACATTGCTAATGCAAAATCTATACAAGATGAAGAACTGGTCAAAAAAGGGGTAACACTTATTCCATATTTCTTAAACATTCTATTTACAATAGGTTGAGAGACATGGCCCAATCTATTATGCTAAATTGAACTAGTAGCAAGAAAAGCTAGCTTTGAAATAGCTTGCACACCATCATTAGGAACAACCCCCAACACTTTGTATGGTCATTTATCCATTAGTTCTTTGAGAAGCACAATCCTTGTATGATTTTCTTAAACAAAAAAGAAATCACTATGAATCTCAAGAAATACATTATTATCTATACAACGCTTATGTGCAAAAATAAGCTTTGTAGAAATTGTAGGTGCATGCAAGCCATACTTCAAATGTTATATTTTATCACTACTAGTTGGAAAAATAGTAGGAAGAATGAAAGAAATAGAAACTTTACCCCATTGCCAACAAGAATACCATATGATCATGTATAGCCATAGATGTTTATGGGATTACCTGTGTAGTTTCTCACATGGTAAGTAGTATCACTATTAAGAACCCAAGCATTGTCTGTGCTATTTTCATTATAACTAGAAGAAGTAATAAAAGAAAATGCTTCATTTCCTCTACCAAACTTTTCCCCACATCTACTAAAAATGAGATTCTTTAGAGCATAACATAGGTGTTATTGTTGGAATTCCAATTTTTAGAACTTACAGTTGAAGATTTTTTACATTTAGTTCTATTTTTTGAAACTGTGGTGACATTTGCTTGATATATATGATTTTCTTTAATTTTATCTAGTTGAGAAAGTAGGTTTTCGTATGATAACAACCTCACACCCTCCTGTTAACTTCTTCAAGTGAGATCTTATCACCTCGAATGTTTAAGTAATAAGTGTAAGGATTAAATTGAAGACCTAATTCATTATAGATAGTGAAAATATGATCTTCATCATCAATAAGTCTTCCAATAGCCCGTAACTTATCAAGAATTCATTTGATCTTGTCAAAATAATCATTAATAGATAGAGAATCTTTGTGTAGAGTTTACACTTGAAGTTTTAATTCCACTTCTCAAGCTCTACTAGCATTAGCAAAATTATACTCAAAGACTATTCCACATATCAAGTGTTGTTTCCTTCCTAGAAATAGCAAAGTTCATACTAGCTATCATAAATGGAATTATAAATCTAGCTCTTAATGTCTCCATTAATATGAGTCCAAAGAGTAAACTTAGGATTCCTTGAATAAACTTAGAAGGTTTTAATTTATCACTATTCACATAATCCTTAACACCATAAGCAGTAATTAAACAAATTATGTGCTCTCGCTAGTGGAGGAAATTTCCTTAATCAAGTTTGATTCTTATTGATACATTGATTGAAGGACAGATTAATTGATGGAAGGATTAGCCAATTATTTAGCAATCAACTCCTTTTCTTTGCAAGAAAATTTTGAGATAATTAGTTCAATATCCTTTTTTTTATTACCTAAGTCAATCTTGTTCGATTGATCATTGATCATCTCAATTTGAGAAGTTTGATCCATATTTCTTGAGCAATTCTAAAAAAAATGATAAAATCTTGAAATAAGAACAAGGCCTTGATACCATGCAGAATAATAAGAAATAGTTGGGAGATATTTTTGAAAAATGATGAAATAATTCATTGAATAATTTTGTTACAATACATATAGCATTTACATTACCTTTATCAATGTTATCCTAATCATCACGTAACTTATTATTATAAGTTTCAACATTCTCCGCTTGGTTACTTATTGAAGAGGTTCGATAAGCTCTTATCAAATATTCTGATAAATTTTTATCAAGTCAATTGATTCGATAAGTTATTATAGAATCTTTAGAAGATATTTGATAAGAGTTTACCTAATATTTAAAAGAATTTTGGTTGTTTAATAAGATGGAAAAGAAGTGAATATGACTTGAAATTTGATGTAAAGTAAGTAATTTTTTCAAGTTGTAAGGATGTAAATTATTATTCTTATATTTAGAAGATGTAAGTATTTAATAAAGTTTTAAAATAATTGTTTAACCTTTTCAATTAATTTTTTTTCATATTTATTTATTTTTGAGAAAAAGAACTTAATATGACTTGAATTAATCAAAAGTGCATCAAGTAAGAGAAAATACAATTTATTATTTTTGTTGCATAGTTGACTTAGTTGTTAAATTAATTTAGTTTTTAATTTTTTTAATAAAAAATATTTATTTATTTTCTTATAACTTTAAAAAAATATTAATTTACTTAGTAGTAATAAGATAAATGATTATATGTCTTTTAAAGAGATTAAAAATAAAAAAAATGAAATTATATAATGTAATTAAATCAAATAAAATTCCATTTTTTTAGAACTAGACTTCGAATTTTTTATTTAATTTAAAAAATTGAAACTCATTATTCCCCTAGTTGCGTCCTGGCCCTCCTCAGTGTTGTTTTTTCTATATATTTTGGTTAATCATTTATTTTCACCAAATTACAAAATAAAATAAAAGTGATGGAATTATATATTAAACCTTCATAGTTCTTCGTGCGAATCTTCCTCAAAATTTTCAAGGCTATTGTCATAAATTGTGTTATAGAAAACATCTTCATGATTTAGCACCTCTTACGTTAATTAATTTGCCATCACTGTCCTCATCGACCTAAATTAACAGTTTAAGCAAAATGGTTAAAAAATTTATAGGTAATTAAAATTAGTAATGATTTAATTAACTTTGTAATCATAGATGTCACATAATTAATTAATACAATAAAAAAACTTGAATAATGCTTGACAATTCTCCTGGATAAAGGTAAGAAATTAAGGGCCTCAATTCTTCCACTGTCTATAGTCTGTAAATATATAATTAATATGAAATTAGCCAATTACAAAATCAATATTAATATTAATATTGACAAATAAAATTTTATAATTATTATACATGAAACTTATAATTAAGTTGTTAAGAAATTCATAATTCAAGCTTGAGTTATAAATGTTATTTTAATCGAGCTGTTATATATTAGAAATAACATTTTATTAAATACATATTAGCAAGTAAGAAATAAAATAAAAGTGCATTTTTACGTTATCATTATCTTCTGGATGCAATAAACTGCAAAAGAAATAAGATTTTTTTAATTATATGAAAATATTATGTATCAACCAAAAACAAAGTCAATGAAGAATGATTTGAAATTATAAATTAATAATGAAATTGGGTTAAAGATTTTACTCTTTGAATACGTTAAATGGAAGGAGACCATGACGATCAACATCAGCGTCTAAAAATTTCTACTTCTACTATCCAGCTTCACCATATCCTATTAAACTTTTCTCTTTGTCACATCAATATTTATCACAGAATGTGCCTAAGGTAAGATCTAGCTTCATTTTATGTACCAAAAATATAAACAAAAATACATTTATTTATTACAGAAAAAGATAATACAATTTTAAGCCCAAATAATCACATCTAAAGCTAATGAAGTACCTAATGATAAAGAAATTATTCATTATTGTTAATGTAGTATACTTGGTCATTCATGTTTAATGTTAACATCTTTTAGAAATCTAATGCATTTTATATGAAGTCATATGTGTGAGATCTAAAGTCGCTCATTCATGATGAGTAATGAACACCTTTAGCATCTCCGGTCCTTGTATTTATAATGAGTTTTTGATCACCCATTTTTGATTGTGTTGGTGCTTCTGTTTATAAATATAATAGGAAATCCAGGCAGGGTTACAGATTACAGTTAGTTGGTGAATTTATAAGAGTCGTTTATTCCGAAAGTAACCAATAACTACTGATGATTCAATTATTAGTAGAAAATTAGGTACATACCAATATCTTCATCTGAAAATTAATGAAGATACTCCTTAAAACTGACCACACCATCCTTTGATGAGTTATCTACTAATGGGAACAAAGTAGTCGATCTTAAGGTAAGATTCAACATTCCATATTATTAAAATATTCTTCATCATCCTCTTTAACCACATCATTCTCAAATGCAACCTTTTCCAAATGGTCTACAAAAACTGTCCCATTCTTCGTTTTCCTCTCCACTTCTCTCATCAAAATTCGAGGCTTCAAATTTGTAACCGAGAGATGGTGACTTAGGCCAAGATCAAGATGGTTACGTCTGCTAAGGTTGTTAGGGCCAAAGCTTATGAGACCGACCAAGGTAGTGACCAGGAGGGCATAGACCATCACTACCTTCATCATGTATTGTTAGAGAGAGATGCTTTAGGCAGTGGATTTCTTCTCCTAGTCTCTTTGTTCTGAATTAATCAGACCAAACCAGAGAGAATTTTATTAGGTTAAACTTATTTTTAAGTTTAAAAATAAAAATAAAAAGTAATCTACATGTTACTAAATTTCAATTACTGATTTATTCTTACCTTAAATTGGGATAAATTACATTGTTCGTGGAAAAAGTTGACATTGTTATTTTTTATGACATTGTTAAATTAGGAATACAAAATTGTTTTAGACGAATAGATAATTCCTACATCAAGTATCATTAAAACCCTCATCCATAGACAGCAAGAATCAAAGGCATCATAGCATCTGTTACATCCCAAAAGTTCAGTAACCTTCCTACAGGGAGAGTAAATGTAAATCAAGAGATGAATCAATTCAAATGGCTCATTCCAAGCAAAATGGAAAAATTTGTTAAGTACCCTTTCTCAAGACGGGCATAAAATATTGAAAAAATTATCCATTACTCTAAGAATAAGGATAATGTTGAATTACATGTAAAAGATTTGAGCAAAGGAGATTTGAAAAACAGAAGCAAAGAATTGAAGAATAAGAAAGAAATAAGAAGAATAGGAATTTAGAGGATAAACTAGAAAACTTGTTTTAAAAACTTCATTCATAATATTCAATATTCAACATTCTAATTAAACATAAACTAAAAAAAATTATATACTAATAGGCTTCTAACATGCTAATGAATCTCTACTAATTGACCTTACAATATTCAAAATAACACCAAATAATAAGCCTATCAGCCTCCTTCTTACATTAAGATTAATGCAACTATTTTTTTTTTAAATACCCAATACTTGATAAGGAAAAAAAGCAATGTGATTGTTGGGGAATACACTCCAAAAGTAACGAATAAAATTTGTACATCAGTAGAAGAAAGATTTAACGAAACCTGTACATGCCACTATTACTCATCCCACTGCATGCACACTCAAAAAAATAAACCAAATGCTACATAAATGTTGCAAGTCTGACCTATAATTTGATAGCAGGATCTATATTTGAAAATAAATAAAAAATGAACATATTGATAGGGTTGCTGCCCGGTGGTAACAAATAGAATTATTCAAGATTCAATGGGTAACACATCACCATTTAAATCCAAAATAGATTTCCAGAAATTTACTTTAGCTGGGGGGGAAGAAAAACCTACAGATATACTTCAGCTAATCTAATTGCTTGCTGCATTGCAGCCAAATCCACTTTGACTCGCAAAGATCACAAGGAGTGTTGCCATCATTGTCCTTTACATTGGTTTCCGCATTTTGCTTGACCAGATACTCAGCAATGTCTTTACGATCACACGTAACAGCATAATGCAATGGGGTTTGTCCCTCATTATCCTTTAGATATTAAAATACAGAAGTTCAGCAAGACAATTTAATGAAAAGACCACCACTTTTATAACACAATATGAAACCTATAGGAAAATCATTTTGCTATATGCAGCATTAGGCCTTAATCAAAATACTCTCCCAGAAGCATGCTCCTGGATTTTACCTCAGCTGGTAAAATACAGGGAAATGATAGGATAGGAATTCCTAGACAGCCGTACTGCCTACGCCCACACCCCCACCTTCAAGAATGTTATAACTCTTACCTTTGCATTGACATCAGCATTCTTGCTAAGAAGAAGCTCTGTCACATTGAAATGGCCACGATCTACAGCCCAATGCAAAGGTGTTCGACCCTCACTATCTGCAATAAATATCATAAAATATTATAAGGCAATTACTAAGCAAATAACCTTCTTTTTCTTCTCTACAATTCAATTTGAACTTCATACGCGTATTTCAAGCAAAAGCTTATTCTCCACCCAAAATTATATATTAAAAATTCAAACCTCAATTATAGAAATCCAATATGAAAGAAAGAAACTAAACAAATATTGATCAAACCTAACAATGCTCAATATCTTAGTAATTTCTGCAAATATTGGATTTCTATAATTTAGTTACTTTCCAATATGAAAGAAAGTAACTAAACAAACATTGATCAATCCAAACAATGGCATTAATCTTAGTAAATTTCTACAAAATAGGAGACATGAAAAGTAAAACGCACCCTTTGAATTCACCACTGCACCACTTTCGATGCATTTCAGCAAATTTTCCATTTCCCCTTCTCTAGCATATGCATGAATAGCTTCCATCTCGCTGACAAGTAAATATGATACTTTTAGCAGTGCCACCAGCATTAGTTACAAATATACCACTGGAAAACAGAAACTAGGTTTTCAAAAGTACTGCTGTTGAATAATTATTCGTATCAATATTCCTACAGGAAATTGACAGGAAATGCCCCACAGATGTCTTAACACATTTCAAAAATAACTTTATAACCAGTTAGCAGAAAAAGAGTTCTGTAAGGAGGCATGAAGAATTCTACAACATTTTACCGCAACTCATCAAACCAAAACATAGTGACTCAAAAGAAGAGAAGATATAATAATGGCTAGCCCTCATGGACCACGTTTGGCATTAGGCAAATACAGGCAGATGGGTTCATAAATATGCATAATCAACAACAGCATAAAACCCAAGGAAAGCGAGGGGTGGAAAATGCATTGGAAAAAAAATCCAATGTCAAAAATATGTACAAATCATCAAAGAAAATGCAAGAAAAACCATATCAAAGCAGCCTACTGCAGGGCAGTGTTCTAATATTATAAATTAAAAAGATCTGAGAACCATACATATCATTCCCAGACTCTTCTTCGTACACAAAAGTGCTGAAGACTGGTCCCATTGGTCTACTAGAATCTATAGTAGATGCGCCACCATCTCGTCCTTTTCTTTTCTAGTCATATTAATAAGTTAAAAGGAAAAGGCAAGAAAAAATATCAGATATAAATAAGTAAACTTTTAGAATATCTAAAGTCAAAGCAAGAATCAAGATGATGGACAGAAAACTCTGTTCTCACCAGAGTCAAACCAGCCACCCATGAGGGATATAATTCCGTAATGATATCAATGTACTTCTGCATTGCTTCCTCTGGAGGCATGGTACCCAACTTTTGCCACGCTTGCCTATAATAACACATCATAAACAACTTTCAAATTTACATAACGAAAACATAGGTTGACTACCTTTAAAGCAAATTTACAGAGTAACAAAAAGCGCATACGTAAACAAAAATGTCCCCCGATTATCAGAATGAAATAAAACAACGTAATTCACAACGAACCAAGAATACCGAAGAATCATAATTGATGAAAATTTTAATATCTTATGCAGGAGAAAAAAAACAAAAAATCATAATAAAGCGTTTAATAACACCGCAGAAAAACGCAGATAACACACCAAATCATCCACTCTTGTGACAAATTAGAAAATGAGTAGTGATAGAGTTGTACCACTTGGCACGAGAAGTTATTTTCAACGCAGAAGGCTGAGGAGTGCTACAAGGGCCTTCAGTGGCTATCTTGTAGAAACCGTAAAGCAGCAACTGCACATCGTTGGAGACCTTGTGTGTGGAGAGCCGATCGGATGCTGACGCTGCAACGAAAGCCGTAGCCGCACTAAAAATTTCATCCAGTTCCGTACTCTCCACACCTTCCCAGTCATCTTCACTACTATGATCACTAACAGGGAAACTCTCATTCCTAACACTACCTTGCTCGGCACTTACAGATTCAGCCTCATGTGCCGCATCGAAGTCTTCGGAAATCGCGTCATCTTGAATCTCGAATTTGGGAAGAAGTTTATTGTTGTCGCTTTGATTGCGATTGCGAGTCAGAGAAAGATTCTCCTCTTTGTAAGAAATAGCTATGGAGATGAGCTTGGCAAGAAGGAAAGAGACAATGACGCCAAGAAATATGGATTGGAGTAGAGGTTGCCACTCGGCCATGGTCATATCGGTGACAAGAAGAACCCTAGCCCCGAAAGGAAATGAGGATTGAACGGAGACGCTAAAACCCTAGAAATAGGTCGTTATAGGATTGAGAGAGAAAAAAAAAAAAAGAGATCAAACCCTAGGGAAATTGTATTTTCTTTAAAATCTGGCAGAAAACGCCCAAAATCGATGAAGTTTCAGAGATGCGCCATATTCTCATTCCCGATATGAGAAATAAGGTGGGGGAACAGAGAGCTTCTTATATGCCTGAGGCACGGAGGCAATCTAGCATTGGCGGTCATTAGTTTACTAACGGCACGTTGTGATAGCATATGGGATGAGAATGACACGCATTAATATTATTTATAAAAAAAATTATTTTTTTTATAATTTTTAAAATAATTATAATATAAGATTAAAGATGTAATTTTTTTACTAATATTAATAATATTAGGGTACTATTAATTTCTCTTCCTAATTAAAGTCTGTGTTGGATCCTTTCAAACTACAAGGGATATGAATAAAAATTTATTTAAAAATATTAGCGTAACTATATGACATAAACATTAAAAGATGTATATTTTAGCTGAAAATATTAAGCGTGAACCACATGACATAAAAATGATACTTGCATTTTACTAATCATAATCCTTCCACTCTCAACTAGTGATACTTGTAGTTTACTAATTAAGTATCATTTTATCGAACTAAAAAAAAAATTAACCAAGATTTTTATGCATCTCTAACTGTTTTTATCTTTTGGCTAAAGTGTGGGTATTTTGTTAGAGGTGAAGGTGTTCTATTCAAGAAAGAGACTCAGGATATTTGAATTTGAAGAGGCAAGATGATATTGAAATAAAATGGTTAAAAATATGTGATTGTGTTCAGATCTAAAGATTTTTTAATTTTATTTTTTATTCTAATTTTACCTTCGGATAATTCAACAAATTATGTAATTTTAATTTTATTTATTTATTTGAAGTTCCAATATAATTAATGTATTAATTTAACAATCATTAAATTATTAAGTTAAAACTTTTTCAAAATTATCTATTTTCCCCGTTTATAAGGTATCCCTTATTTCGATTCCTCACTTTAAGTATATATAGAACTGTACAATCTAGCACCGTTACTTTTGTAACAGGCGTTCACATAAATTATTGATTATATTTTAAGGGGGAAAAATTATTAAATTGATGCTTTTGGATAATTTGATATAAGTTTTTAATTGATATATTTTAATATTTATATTTTAAAGTAAGTGATATCATGTAAAAAAAATATTTATATTTATATTTTTAAAATATTTTATTTCATAAATTTTATTAAGATAATACGTTGAATATCATTGAGACTACTCACCAAAAATTTTACAAAAAATAATTAAATAAATATTTTATGTTCAATATATAAATTATATCTAATTTATCGTGTATATTTTAGTATATTATTATATATGTCAACAATGTTTAATAAATATGTGCATAAAAATTATATAAATGAATGTGAATAAAATAGTTAAATATAAACATTTTTATTCAACTATTTGACAAATGTTAATGAATTACACATATAGAATTATAACAGTATAAGTTATATAAAGGTATGTTTTAAATCAATATAATGTAATCTAAAAATATTTCATACATTTAAATTTAAGTAGTTATAATAAAATGTCAATATTAAATATTATAGAATAATGATGAGAAACTTAAACCTAAAGTTTTTTAAAAAAATCATTTATATCACTAAAATTCTCATATTTTGTTTAACTTTAAATTTTAATTTTATCTAATATATATATTATTTCACATTTTATTTTAATAAATTTTTATTATATTTAAAAAAAATTAATATAAAAATATTAATATCTTCCCAATAATTTTTCATTTGTTTTTATCACTCCTATAAAACTTGTTCATTTTGTAACAATCGTAAATAAAACAATAGAGGTAATAAGCGCAGATAAAAAATATTTGTATTTATTAATCTTTTATTTTTTAACAATATTTATTTTTAAATATACTTTCAAGTTTAAAATCTTAAATCATATCTTATTCTTTGTATTCTAATTAATATGTTTATTTTCATTTAAGTTTTTAACACTAATACATATATGATATTAATATTTATTAAATTATTATATGTTTATCATTCTATTTTTGTTATAATTTACAATGTGTTAACTCTATGTCATTTTTGTAACATGATATGAAATTTTTATTTTTAATTGAAAAGAGTCCACTATAACTCTTAGTTTTTTATTATATCTTTTTACTTCTCTTTAGTACATAAATGACTTAATTATTTAAAATAATTTCACTTTTAATCAGTAAAAAAATTAAAAAATATGTTCATTTTTATACAATGTTAAAAAATATATGTTTGTTTTCTTTTAAGAAAAATAAACATATGTTTTTTCTAATGAATTTTTAAAATAAAACTTTGTATATCAAGAGGTTTATGCTATGCAATAAAATTTATATATACTTGTGGCTTTAAGCTTGTTTAGACATTTTAGTATAGATTTAAGAACTAAGGTGTCACATCTTAATAAAGTTTAAAAATTCAAATTTAGGAACTAAAATGTCATAAATACATAAATTTAATGATTTTAGTATCACCCTTATGTACAAAAACTTGATACATAAATTTTGTATATTTTTAAATAACTCGTAAGTGCAAGAATTACTTTGTAAACAAATATAAGTATATTTATAAGATCAATTTATAGAATAATTACCTGATTTTTAAATAATTCTATAAAATTATTTAAAATGAAAAACAAACCTATACATTCTATCATAAAGTTTTGGCTTTTAAAATATCTAAACTAATAACATAAATTTAAATATAGATTCAACAAATATTGAGTAAATAATATTTAACACTTAATGAAACATTTATAAGATAGATTAGTTTACTAATCATACTTGCTTAATACTGATTAATTTATTAAATATATAAACTAATATTATTGATTTTTTTATTTTTTTTATGAAAATGTCCCTAAGAAGAGCCCAAATTATTTGTTAATAAAAAAATCAATTAATATTATTAGATGGGCCCAACAAATTGATTAATTATTAAATTGTTATTTATTTCTAAAAAAATAACAAACCATCTAAAATATGGTGAAGGGCAGGCCATATAATTTGGAATCTTACTAAAGAGTGTCCAAAGTTGGAATTATGATTGATGTATTTGAAAATTAACTTTCAAATTTTAAAATTTACTACAAAATTATGTCATTAATATATTTTTAAATTATAATTCTTATGAAAATATTTAAAATAGAGTTTAACTCAAATCTAAATTGTAAGTCCAACTGTACTCTATATTTTTGTGTTAACTTATGGTGTACAAAATAAGATATTTATTTATATTTTACTCAATATTTTGTTTTACTCTGTGTATGGTTGGTTACCACATATCAGTAATTGACATACATATATAATTAAGTATAATTCATATTTGAGCACTTTTACACGTACTATAGGGTTGGTTTTTATAATGTGCATGCTCATTGACGTTTTCGCTCATGTTTTTGTTTCATTTTGGATGTAAGTATTTATGAAGACATTGTCATTTGTATTTTTGTTTCGTTTCAAGTGTAGATATTTATGAAAATTACTCAATAATTTTTGAAAACAAAAAATGTGGTTTTTTACACCTTACCACTACCGTTGCCACCACTTGAGGTTTTTGGTAAGGTTTATGTCGAGGTAGCTGGAAAGGTGACTAGTCGATTTCTATACATATCCTTCATTATCGTCTTTTCTTTACCCAATAATTTTAGTACAAAAACTCTGTCAAATTTCGCACTAAAAATTACATCGATTTATTTTAAATCATTTTAGAAAGCTTATATTTGAGTGTGGGTCATTTAGTGATCAAATCATAGTATATGTGTGTTTGCGATTTTACTATATGTCTCTCGTACATGATTTGAGATTTGTGGAGGACAATGCATCGTTTGGTACCTTATGATCGATAGTGATTATTAAGGTTTCTTATTCCAGGTTTGTGATTATTAATCACACTATATTAGGTAGTATTTGTTGTGAATGAGAGCTAGGTTTCTGAGTTAAATCAGATCGTTGTGGAAGCAGCAAGTAAGAGTAGTAATAGGTAGTTTGAAGAGGCTCCTAACTGATAGATGTAATAGTCGTTTTGTTTATTTTAGAGTTATAATAGTCTTATTATTTAGTAGATTGTTTACTACTGAGTAGTTGTCTAAATAACCCAATGTTATTATCATATAGATACGATCTCTATGTGTATTCACATAGTTACATCGTTTGTTATGCATGATATATTGTTGTGCTAGTACAATCTGAGTTTAATATATGTATGTTACAACATGATGTAACTTAAACACTTATTAGATAATGTTTACTGTTTTAGTACTTTAATTAAACTCTTATTAGATAGTGTTTACTTTTTTACTACTTTAATATGTCCTAATTATATTTTTATGTAACAAACTTTTTAGAATCATTTAAAGAAGAAATAAACATCAATTTATTTTATTAAAATATTTTACATACGTTAATATTTTACAAATATAACAATATTTTTAATATCACATAGTATTTTGAAACAAACATATTTATAATTAAGAAATGATCAAAATATTCAAAATAGTACATAAAATTAATCTTAAAATATAAGAATATATTTAAAATTTATACTTTAAGTGTATATTTCCAATTACAAAATTTTAGTACTAATCTATTATCTGAAAAACTTCCAATTTTTTTTATTAATATTATTTATTAAATTGAAAGGATTATTGCGTAAACTGAATTTGTTCAACTCTTAAATGAGAAAAAAAAAAACTTTAAAAAAAGTTATAAAAATTAAGAAATCTAAGAGAAAGATAAGAAAAAACTGAAAGGTATAAAAAATAAAATAGAAAAATAGGGTTTATATAGGTTTAGAAAATGATGTAAAAATGAGATAAATATGTATTAAAAGGTTAAGCGTCGCGTCACGTAACGTAATTTCCAACATTACAACATGGATTGATTTTACACGCATTTTATTCACATCTTGTACCACGACACATAAAATTTTGCCATCACAAGTATGAAATTGTGTCTTTGTAACTCTTTTATTTCACTCTTTTACAAACTGTATTGGTTCATATAAATAATATAAATAATTATTTTTTATTGTTAATTTTCTTCTATTTAAATATATTAGATATTTAAAATTTTGTAACAATATTTATAATGAGCTTGGCTATTACATGGAAGAAGTAAATCTATTTTATCAAATATGTAAGATAAAAGTTTGAAAAATTGACTGAAAAAATAGAAAATACCAAGTTAAAAAAAAGGGTTATGTACAATGAACTAGAGGGTGTCTTCTAATTGTAGAACTCCTCAAATTTGCTATCAATATTTCCATCTTCCTTATCCTGACATCATAGAATGAAAACTTTAGAAACAATATTAAAAAATATTTGTTATTCATAATATGCTTTTAGAATTTTGAATAAGATGCTTTCGTGATGGCTTCAGTTTGCTTGAAGTCACAATCAGAATGGTCACCAGGGCAAATCACCTTTTGATTTAAAAAAAGAAAGAAGAAAAAAAACTCATTGATGATAAAATTGGGCCTGGCCTTGGGCTTTGCTCACAAATCAGACGAACTAGCAAGTTAAAATCAAGTGCACAAAACCAATCAAATAATATGATGATGACGAGGATGATCAACAAAGATGAATCAAGGTGTTTCTCAGCGGCGGCGACTACCGTTGATCGGAGAATACCGATATTATAGACCGGAGTAAAGTCAGGTCGAAAAAGCCCAAAATTTCTTTCGCATATTGGACCTGGCTTGAGATCTTCATTGAAAAGAGCAAAGATGTAAGTGTCAAATGTCCTATTTGGCATCAACGGTGTGCCAACAGCAGATGATACATGTTGGATGAGCTTAGAATTATACTCAGAGGAACTCACTAGATCCACACCAACTTGGGTCGGATCTCCATCAGAGGGCCAACCCGTTTCGGCTATAACAATCTCAACATCTTCAAAGCCCAAAAGTTTCGTAGCTGAAAAAACAGCATCTAATTGTGCATCTAACATGTTGGTATAAACAAGTCTAGTGTTGTCATCAACTACACCTGGGTTGGGTCTAAAAAGTGCATAATCAAGTGATTTATTATCAAAGCAATCAAAAAAGGGATATGGGTTGACCATAAAAGGTGAATTAGTAAATCTCAAAAAACTAAGCAAAGGTTTGAGTACATGGGAATCATAACCTTGCCTAAATTTTCCAGAAGACGGTGGGCTAGAATTTGAAAGAATACCCAAAGAGTGTGGAGTTGAGATTTGAATTTTGTTATCTAAAGAGGCATTAACAAGTGCTATGTGAAGGGTTTGCATAGCAGGAACTAGATTTGCGATTAACAATTTGTTTGCTGTGGAAATTACTTCATTGCCCATTAAGATTCTAACAATATTTGTGGCAGGAGTAAAAGGTTGGACATTGGTTTGAAGCCATTGTTGGGCCAAGGTTAAATTGGTAAGATGAGGAATTTGGTCATTTGGGACTGTAATTGTGAGTGAAATTCCAGTGTGAGCAAAGGCTTGTACAATTTCAGGGTTGGCATCAAAGAGTCTAACACGGTTGATAATTGTAGATTTTAATAGAAATTGTGCTACTTGGACTGGTGGAGGCAGATTGTTTGCCACGGTTCCATAGTTGACTCCAATTGCTCCTTGAACAACCACTAGTTAATAAATGGAAGGAGGACAAAAAAAAAAAAAGAGTGCGATTATAAATTCAGCTAATATAGGATTGATTTGATAATTATTTTAATTTTTAATTCTGAAAATTTTAATATTAAAACTTATTTTTGATTTTTATGTTATAAATTATGATATTCAGTTTTAAAATTTAATGATTTTTGAAATTAAAAAAGAAGAAGTTAATTTTAAAACTCAATTTCTATTTTATTATCTCTTGAATCTAAAGATTAAAATTTTAATTATACTCAACCTTATACAAAGTAGTTAAAGAGTCAATTTTTAATGAAATTTGATAAAAATAATTTTGAGATTGAATTTTAGATTTTAAAAGTTAAAAATTAGAAATTAATTTTTAATTTTTTAATTTTTTTTAAATTGAAATTTCAAAACTAAAAAATTAAAAATTAAAAATTAAAATAATTATCAAACTTAATTATAAATTTATGTGATAATTATTTTTATTAATATGAAACATGCACCAATAACACTGTGCAATAATTGTTAATAAAAAAGTAAGTTGAAATTTATTATATTTTCTAGAAAATATTTGCACTTGTAGTGTCTGAAATATCAAATCAATAATAAATAATATTATTTTTCTTCTATATATTAGAAATAGAAGTAATTAATTATAGACATACCTTGGATGAAGCTACAGGCTGAGAGAACAAGAAGGAAAATAGAACTTAAAATTGAGGGAGAAATAAATGCCATTTGTGAAGGATGTTAGGATGAAGAATAATGGTGGGATGAGCCAAAGAGGTAGCCATTTGTGAAGAATTAAGGATTAGATGCTTTGCTTTGAGTAAGGGGCGTTGTAAGATATCTATCTTGCTGCTAAGGATTTAAGCCTGCATGTTATTAGAAACTTTGTTTACATATAAACTTTATCTTTTACTTTTTATATAGGATTTAAAAAACTCTTTTATAATCTTTTCTTACTAAGATGGAGAAATAATAATTAATTATTTTTTCAGCTGCTTAAGTATACATTAATATACGGGTGCTGAATATCTATTGTGGGCAGAGTAAGATATCATGAATATAATAGAGAATTTGTTTGACATACTTACTTGGATTAAGCAATTCATGCGGTTTGGTACATTGATAAGAAACCGAGTCATTTAATTTTTTATTTTTAATTAATCATTGTATCAACCAAACAATCAAAGTAATTATAACTATAATACAAAAAAAGCTTAAATACTTAATTTTATACATAATTGATACGAGACATTGTTTATAATGATACCACATTTTTGTCAAACGGTCCGGTCCAGTTTTTATTTCTTAAAACCGTTTCAAACGGTCCGATTTGGTCCAATTCGAGTAATATGAACGATCCGATCTGGTTAAATTTTTTTTAGAAAAAATCGGACCGGATCGGACCGAACCATGGACACACCTACTCACAATTACGTGAAACCAATATGATATTAAATATTAACACGTAGAAATATCTAACATATTAGATATTTTTTAGTTATAATACAATGTCTAACATATTAGATATTTTTTAATTATAATACAATGAAACAGATTTAAATGCTTTATTACACATATATCTTAATTGTATCTATATGAAATACTAGTTATATTGATACCTTAATTTCTTTATTTATTTTTTAAAGAAATAATGCAAGTTACATTATTTTAATTTTTTTTTATCTCATTCTTTCAATGTGATATCATGTTATAAAAAAATAATATTTTAATTTAATAATAATCGACTCTTTTTTATTAAAACTAATGATTAAATGATATCTATATTTTAATTTAACTTATCGATAAAAAAAGTATCATAATTTAAACTTTAATAAATAAAAGGCCCATTGTGTTAAACACACAGTGTCATAATTTTATGAACTAAAGAGTTTAAAAATAATAAATTTTAAAAACATAAATTTACTTGACACCGATGAGTTAAAATGTGGCTTTCATGGTCATATTGGGCCATAAAAGATGGCTCTGGTTGGGCTTGTCATTAACATATTTAAATTCCTTTTCCTTTTGTGAAAAATAAGACATAGATTTTATATTATTATTATTATTTTTGAAATAGAATGGTATTTGTTAATCATAATCAGCAAAAAAATAATTTGAACCAAATTTAATTTATTTATTTCATTTTTGATATGTAAGTATATTCGTTACTAATAAAATTATTAATTTATAAGTCTTTTACACAATCGTATGTTTTAATCTCATAAATTAAATTTTGATATAACATTTTTATTTAATCAAACTTATAATATCTTTTAAATCAATTTTTATTTGCATAGATTTATTGATTATTAATGTAACATAACAAACCTAAAACTCAAACCAATACCACTATTTAGGTTTTCTAAATTTCATGATCTGTCTTATGCAATCAATTCCTATATAAAAAAAAAATATAAGTTAGGTTTAGTCTTTGGCTAATTATATGAATTGTAAATTACACTTTAGATTACAACACATTGTGAAAAGAAAAAAAATAAAAAACACTTACAACCACATGTATTTATCTATATTGTGGAATAATTTCTTTATTCGTTCATTTCTATTTTCAAGCGTGTTTAAGTGATCTGTGTATTTTATTCATATATACCAAAGCATGCATAATCAGCCTATCAAAACATGCCCCACTTTGTTTTGATGATGTTGTGTATTCAACTTAGATTCCCCCCCACCCATATAATCAAGCATTGATATATGGTGCTGATGTTAGCATTTTATTTTTATAAAAATGAAAAATAAAAATAAAAAATAAATAAATAAAAGTGTGTGAATACGAAATCAACTATATTTATGAGGAAGATTCTTTGATATGGATGCTTGAAAAGCTGTCTTCCAAAGCAGGAGTCTTAAAATATACTGATCAGGGAATAAAAGAAGATAAGGACAAAGCAAGTTTATGAGTGGAATGGTTTTTTTTTTTTTTGTTTTTTTTTTAATTTTTCCCGATAATGTTTGAGTGGAATGGGTTTGTATATTTAATATCACCTTTATATTTGCTTTTTTACTTTTTAAGTCACTAATTAAGAATGGTGATGTAAATTTGTACGGATTCAACTAATCTAAGTTTAAATTTTAAAGTTTGTATATTGGATCGGGTATTATTTGACCATCTGTGTTTTTGGATTTAGTTGAATTTTTTAAATTAAATCAAATATAAAACACAAACTTGAAGTATTTAGATAGATTCGAGTTTAATCATTTAAAATTAATATTACAAAATATAATATTTAAAGATATATAAAATATAAAATTAATTTATAATTAGCTAGAATCAAATTTCGATAGAAATGTTTGACTAAATTTAATCATAAAATTATTTTAATAATATCATACTAAACTTATTTAAATATTATTAAACATTGAACTTAAATTTTATCCGGTCCACCCAGCCCAGCCCAACCCAACCCGGTTTAATTTGTATTGAAAGAGAAAAGTCAAAAAGTCTATATTACGTAATCAAGTTGTATAGAAATTGCACGATACACGCATATATAATGATAATACTAGGTGGGATATAATGATAATACTAGGTGGGGGGTTGTGTTAAGATCGGTTTGATCTATAAAAGCACACTACTGTTGTAATGTTCCATAAATGGGGTTTCTCTCATTTGACCTTTCACAACCGGATGTTGCGAATTGTTAATGACTGAGCTGTTGATAAAAAAGAGGAATATAATTTGTGTGGCATGAAATCATGAATTAAGCGTATTCATAAAGGAGGACCATCTTAAATAACATAACATATAACATTTATATTTAATTAAATTAATCTTAAAATACTATCATAATTATATATGACTTTCATGTATATTATTAAAGTTTGAAACGGAGATTTTGAGGAAGATATGAAATATTTTTTTTTATATATAAATATTGAAGATATTTTTGTTTTTGATGAATTTTTTTAAAAAAAATAACGAAAATTCTGAAACATTTTATAGAACATAAAAAAATTAGATATTTATATTTTAAATTATTTTTTTATTTAATACATATATTTTAAAATATTTGTATGAATCAATAAATTGATCAATTAATTAAAATATATATTCTTTTTTGTTAAATATTATAGAATAAATAATTAAAATATTTAAAATAATTAAGTAAACTATCTAATTGTAATTATTATAAATAGATATATCTCACCGAATTAAAATAAATTCCATTGATTAATTATTTTTAAAATTACTTACATGTATAACAAACATACCACAAACAATAAAAAGATAATATATTATCTATTATAAAAATAAATAAAAAATTGAATTGAAATGGTCATTTAGAACGAAAAACAAATAAAAATAAATCGATAATTAATATTGTTTGATATTTTAGTAATATCTGTCAATATTAAAATATATATGATATTTTACAAAAAAAATTTAATAATAACGATATTTTTGCGATAATTTGATCAAAATATATATATATTATGTTTCGATATCAAAATGTGTAAAAAAGTAACAATGTCAACAATAACAATAACATTAACATTTTCATCATTGTATATTATATATACATTTTACATTTATACTATTTAACTATTCTATTTATACTATTTTATTAGTCTCGTCTAAGAGTTTTGTTCTTCAGATAATTAAATAGTTTATTTAAAACAACAATTTGTTACATAAATCTAAGTTGTTTCAAAATTATAACTTAATTATTTGAGTTATTACGAATTTACAACCCGCTTAAAGTTTATAAATGAAATATAATATTAACAGGCTAGGAGATTTATAAGTAAAAAAATGTTAATAATTTTTATAAAATTTAATGTAATATTGGAGTTAGAGTTGGACTATTTTAACAATTCAATTTTTAAGAGAGTATTTAACTTATCGTTAATATCATTACCCTTCAAACAGATGGCCTCTTATAGCGAAATCAGTAAATGAACTACTTGAACAGAATAGACAAATCTAGGGCGGCTAGGGGACAAATAAGCCTGAGTTAATGGCTTTAATGAACGAGAGTATCATTTTAAAGTAGGAATGTTGAAGCTGATGACCATTTTGACTTTAAAATACAGATTGCTCAATCTGTAGGAGGCATGCTTTTGGACAAAATTTCCAAATTTCTTCGGTGGTTGTTTAGAATAAATGTGAAATCTTGAAATCTTTGTCCTATATATAATAAACAGAGAACAAAATAAAAATGATATGCTTGATGTTTTAATATTTAATATTAAAAATAATAAAGAGAATAAAATAAATATTCAAAATATGTTAAAAAGAATTAAATACATTATAATAAAAATTTCCACACTTGAACACATAGTTTGAAAACACAAGGAAGCATTATTATTATAAGAATCTCTTTTTTTTTTTTTGGAACAAAGTTATATGAAACTTAAATATGTCAAATTTATATACATTTTTTTTAATTTTATTCTCATTAAAATAGATTTTAAAAATTCTTGGGAAGAAAAGTATATATACTACCCGAAGTGTTATCGTTTGATTTTATTGTTTCTTCCTTGATCAATAATTAATGTTATATTAATTTAATAAAAAATATAACTTTTAAACAATTTTATTTTTTAAAACAACATAACTTACTTTTAAATATCACACACATTGTACCATTAAGAAATCTATCTTATATATATTTTAAAATAAACATTTATAATAAAATGAATTAAAGAATTATAATATTTACATAAATTTACAATCAAAAAATTAAGCATTTATAATAAAACGAATTAAATAATTATAATCTTTAAATAAATTTATAACCAAGAAATTAAGATTAAATAAAATCATATAAATATTTATAAACAATCTATGCATAATTTGACTTGTGCATTAATATCTAACAAAATCTATTATTTTTTCATATATTCACTTTATATATTACAATAATAAAGTGTAAATGGAATATGTGTACAATAGGAGGGGAAAAATTAACATTTTCTTTTCTAAAAATGAAGTTATTGATTAAATTTTATATTATTTTATTTATATAAATTAAAATCATAAATTACAATACTTATATGATTAATAGGCTAACGAAATATTTACCAAATTAATATATATGTGAAATATAGGAATAGTAAAATAAATAATTATTTATTCTAATTTTTAGTGTAATGTAAATTAATCATTAGTTATTGTGAGAATAATTGTTTTTTGTTAGTTGCAAAAGATGAATTCTATATATATATTTTTCTTAAATTTCTTTTATGAATTTAAAAATGAAACACAAAAACAAAAATTTCAGTAAATAAGAAAGAAGAAAAAAAAAGGTTTTAAAAGTATTAGATAAGTTCATAGATAAAGTAAAATATTTACATATATATTTTTTATATGTATCTTCTAGAATAATGAAAAAATGTATCATTAAAGCAAAAAAATGAACAAAATTATCGAATATAAAAAAAAATGACACATATACAAATTTATGATAATCATTAAGGGTGAGTAAATAATTCGATCAATCCGGTTACACTGAAAAAATTCGATATAATTCATCGGATTTAGATCGAATTGGATCATAAATTTTATAGTCGAATTGAATTGAGATATTCAAATCAAAATACTACTAAATTATAAATAAATATATATATATATATATTATTTTATATTATGTTATATTTAAATATTATGAATATCATACTTATATTATATTCTTATTTTAGCTTAAAAATAAATATAAATATTTATTTATAATTTAATAATTGTATAGATATATTTCTTATTCTTTTGATTTTTTAGTTATGACTATATAGATACTATTATTTGTTACAAAAATTTAAATTTATGTGTCGTGTTTTATATGTGACGATAATTTATAAATAAATTTCAACATCAAAATATCATAATCTAATCTGTTTGAATTCATATTAATTATATCATCGAATCAGATTTATGTTGAAAATTTTCAAACATTTTCATATCAAATTGAATTCAAATTAACCAAAAATAGGTAATTTCATTTCAGTATTTCAACAATTTACCATTACATGTTCAAAAACATGCAATTAAAACTTTTCCAATAAATTTACTAGTTCAACAATTTACCCTTATTCATTTTCTATCTTTTGAAAGAAAAAAGAAAAAGAAAACACAATATACCATTATTGATGAGGAGAGAAGATAGTAAGAGGGTAATTAAACAAGATACATTTTTTTTATATCTCTCATTAAATTCCCTTTTATGTTTTAATTAACAATGAAATAATATGGCAGCTTGGTTAAAAATTAATGAATAATTTAGATAGAAAGCTTTCTCTTTGTGAAACTGTTTATTTTCATTCATATTTGTTTGAAAGTTACTTCCTATAATTTAGAAGAATATATATGAAATTTGAATATATATATATATTGATAGATTTGCAATTTATTGATTAAGAATCGTATTTAACATACAATACATATTATATTGGTGATTAGTTTTATCCATATTTGTTTACAATTTTAATTTTAATTTTTAAAAATGTCGCATAAAAACAATTCAGCATCATCACCTTTACTTAATAAAATTTCATCATCTTCTTCTAAGAAGTCATACATTACCAATAGTAACGAGGTTACTATTGAAAATTTTGAAAAATCAATTGATCGTTGGAAAGTTCCAAGGATCAGTAAAGATCAAATTTATCAAAAGAAGTTAAAAAATCTTTTCAAAACAGATTACATTATTAAAACTGAAGAAAGGGATCTTCAACTTTCATTACCTTTTGAATCAATCCAACTTCTTTCAAAAGAATCATTACAAAAACATTATGATTCAAAATTCAAATATGTGCATATAGGCCTAGTCCAGATTGGATTAAGACCTTTAACCCGACTAGGGTTAAGTTCATCAATACTAGCAGTCTTAAGGGATGCTAGGTTAACAGATTTCAAGGAATCTTTATTAGGAACGGTAGAAACAGGTTTAGGTTTAGGACCTATATCTTTTAACTGTTTTCCAAACATAGTAGCATCTATTACAGATCCCCAAATATTAAAAACATTAACTCTTCAAATACAAACTCATAATACTAATGTGTTACCAGGAACAATTACGGTAGCCTTATTATTTAGAGTACATTATAAGATTATGACAACCAGTTGGGACATAAAAAATATTCATAACTCTACTAAAGGAGAAACCTTATTATTACAGACAGATTTGTCTAGGTCCAACATTACAATACCTAGACCAATTAGTTGGGATAGCGTAGTATACCCAGATAGGTGGCTACTAAAAGGAATCTGCCAACCAACATCTGAAACTCATCACCAGGAAGTAGCTGAACAACACACAGAACTTTCTGAAATAATAAAATATAAAAATGGAAATGTTGAAATAGGATTCAATAGATCTTCATCAATGAGATGCTCTTCGAGTGCCTCAGATTTTTCAGAAATGGATTTCCCATTCAAACAAAACCCTAGGTCATCAACATCTGATTTACTTAGGAAAACAAAACTCAAAGGAGTAGACTGTAGTACCCAGGTACCCAGACCAGTATACACTGTTGAGTCTGAAATGAGTGAATCACCTCAGTTATCACCCCTATTCCCTTCATCACCAACTCAATCATTAGCACCTAGCCAAGAACCTAGGATAAATGAACTGAATGTAATTACATTTGACCAGGACCAGGAAGAACCTTTGCATCCAAGGATTCTCAGGATGGATCTGTATGAAAGACACCATAAACCCATAAAATTTTGGTTCTATAATACACACTCAGAAAAAGCTAGGCATTGTTGCTATAGAAAACATGAGCGTTATATTAAAGAACATAACAATTATATAGGTTTTATAGACTGGCTAAAAATCTATAGAAAATCAAAAGGACTAGCATCTGTAGTCATCGACCAAACCAGGTATTCCTTTGTTAACAAAATAAACAAAGAAGAAGAATCAATAGATACTATGGTTGACCTTAGCCAGGAAGACATAATAGAATCATCATCACCACAAGTTAACCCTGAACTAGTTAGCCTAATATCAATAGTCCAGCCATTACAAATATTACCAGATCATATGGTTACCCAAATCCAGGATAACATAGATAGATCCTCATCAATAGATAACCATAAACAGGTTTGCACAGAACCATTAGTTGACCTTAAGACAAATAAAACAGTAAAACCTGTTGACTTAGTCAAACCATCAACGGTCTTAATAGGTAACCTACCAGTTACCATTCAGGATACAGAACAAACACCAATAGCCATAGAACCTATAGCTATAGTTCCACATTATAAATTATTCCCTTCAATTAGTGTCTCGGATGTCACAGAGGCTGACTTCGATATGCTTTTAGAAAATGAACCAGTAGAGCCATTAACTACAGAATTAGTAGTCTTGACTCCACAGATTAAAACCTTTTCAGAAATTAAACCTAGCGAAATCACATTAGATGATTTCGATAAGTTTTTAGAAGAAACAGATGATCTAGTTAACGAAGTTAACATGATCAAAACAAAAAAGAAGTTACCCATATGGGAAACTCCAGAAGGATCGGTTGAAGCTGAACATCCTCCATTAAGACCTATTACCATCCCTTACCAGGATAGTCAGGTAGAAGCATTTCCTCTCAAGAACCCTCAAGAGAACCAGGCAACCAACCTCAAAAACATAGTTACCCAAAATAACTATACCAACATAAGCCTAAATACTTTAGGAAAACAATTAATTAGGATAGAGAAAAATCTAAAAATAGATATTCCCTCTACCTCTTATCAAACAACAGATAGAATAGTTAAGAACCCTATCTTCAAACCATTCCAGGTTTCCAAACCAGCCCAGGAAGAAATTACATCAAAATTTGAAAAACTTCAAAATTGGAATAACACCCTAAGATCCCAATTAGAAGACCAATTTTCAAACAAAATAGGAATAATTGTTCCTGAGTCACCAGTGACTTCAAAATCAACCCATAAACCATTACAAGATCTTAGCATTCTTAGCAAACTAGGATCTGAAGTATCATCAGAGGATAGTGATTCTGAATCCATTCTAGAACCAATTCCTCACCTACAAAAATTAGCTTGGCAAGAACCTAGCCCAGTTAGGTATCCTCATACCATAGGAACCCAACCTAGTCAGCTTGGCCAATCAAAATATAATGCATCTTCTATCTATGTTTGGAACATTGATGGAATGACTGATCATGAGATATTAAATATCTTACAGCAAATGACCATGGCGTCAAATGCTTATAAAACCCAAATTGGTACAACTGATAAAACAGTTGTTGAATTACTAATAGCTGGCTTCTCAGGCCAACTAAAAGGGTGGTGGGATCACCATCTTTCAAAACAACAACAGTCAGATATTACCAATGCAATATTGACTGACGAGTATGGTACCCCCATACTTTCCCATCAAGGAGCTCCTATACAGGATGCAGTCTCCACTCTACTCTTTACCATATCACATCATTTTATGGGGGATCCATCCCATTTAAAAGATAAAAACGCTGATCTTCTTTCCAACATAAAATGTAGGAAGATGAGTGATTTTCAAAATTATAAAACTACATTCATGTCTAGAGTTATGTTAAGAGATGACTCTATTCAACCATTCTGGAAGGAGAAATTCCTAGCTGGACTTCCTCCACTCTTAGGTGAGAAAACCAGAAACAAAATCCGCGAAACCTATGGGAATCATATCATCCCTTATGATCAACTGACCTACGGTCAGCTTATCAGTTTTGCTCAAAACCAGGGTCTTCAAATTTGTCAAGATTTGAAAATCCAAAAACAAATGAAATTGGAACTTAAAATGTCCAAAAGAGAAATTGGATCATTCTGCAAACAGTTTGATAGTAATCTCTCTATTGAAAAAACCTGTGAGGGAACTTGCAGTAAAACTAAATCAAACCCTTATAAGGAATCAAATAAAACTTATAAGAAATTTTCAAAATCAAGAAAACCATTCTTTGAAAAAAGAATGAATTTCTACAACAAACCTTATAAAAGAAATTTTAATAAGGAATCAAAACAACATAAAAAACCCTTTAAAAATTTTAAAGAGTTTAAATGTTATAAATGTGGCAAGAAAGGTCACACAGCTAGTTTCTGCAAGATGTCTAAAAAACTCCATGAATTAAAACTTGAAGAAGACACCTATGCTAAAATATCTGCCCTGATGGTAGATACATCATCATCTGAGCCTGACCAATGGTCAAGCGACGAATCTAATCCCCAGGATGATGAATTTGCAACCAGCAATTCGGATTCCTCCAATAAAAATATTAATGTACTAACTAAGGATGAAGATGAACAACTTCAAGAAACAATCCTTAAGTTAAATGATCCATCAATAACCAAACTTTACGTAGAATATCTAAGTACATGTTTGGCCAAATCACAATCAATTAAAAAAAATTCTGAACTTCCAAATACCAGCACAGGCTATTACAACCTCACTGCTGTTCTGGAAAGAAAGAACAAAGCCATCACACCAGAAAGTCAAATTCAAGACTTAAAAATTGAAATCAAAACTATTAAACTGGAACTCCACCAGCTTAAAGAAAAATTAAAAGAATACGACATTAAGTTTCAACTACTTAATAATGGAGAAAAAATATCAACTTATGTGAGTGATTCTGATGATGATCTTACTCCCAATAATCAAGAAATCCAAAATTTGAGAAAAATTACCACCAGGAAATATAAAATCAATATAACATTAATATTCCCTGACGAATCAAAACTAGAAACCATTGCCCTGTTTGACACAGGGGCTGACCTAAATTGCATCATACCATCAATAGTTCCCAGAAGGTTTTATAAACCAACTGAAGAATGACTTAATTCAGCCAATAAATCTCAAATGAGTATTATTGGAAAAACTGAGATATCTATCCAAAAAGGATCATACCTTATCAACAGCCCATTTGTCATAGTATCTGACATAGGCTACTCGGTTATATTGGGTACTCCCTTTATGGATATCATTACCCCATATTCTGTTAAACATGACAGGATTTCTTTCAAAATTGGAAGAGAGGCCTTCAGCTTCCCTTTCATTGAAGAACCAAAAACCAGAGATCTTAATCTCATCAAAACATATTCAATCTCTACAAAAGAGATTTCTGTTCTTATAGAACATAGAGAAAAGGACCTTCTCTATCTCAAAACCAAACTTCAGTCTCATACTGTTGAGAAAGAACTTCAAATCCCAGAGATCAAAGACAAAATCTCTAAATTACAAACGTCTTTTGAGAAAGAGGTTTGCTCTGAATTACCCAGTGCGTTCTGGGAAAGAAAAGAACATATGGTAGATTTACCATATGAATCATCCTTCAATGAGAAGGATATTCCTACAAAGGCAAGGCCTATTCAAATGAATGGTGACCTTGAGCAATTCTGTAGAAAGGAAATCGCTGATCTCTTATCTAAGAAACTCATATCAAAATCTAGATCGTCGTGGAGCTGTGCGGCCTTCTATGTAAACAAATCTGCTGAGATTGAGAGAGGAACTCCTCGGCTAGTTATCAATTACAAACCTTTGAACCAAGCCTTAAAATGGATTAGGTACCCTATTCCGAATAAAAAGGACTTACTTCAAAGATTGTATTCATCATCCATATTTTCAAAGTTTGATATGAAATCAGGCTTCTGGCAAATTCAAATCGAGCCTCAACATAGGTACAAAACTGCTTTCACTGTTCCATTCGGACAGTTTGAGTGGAATGTTATGCCATTTGGGCTCAAAAACGCACCATCTGAGTTTCAAAGGATTATGAATGACATATTCAACCCTTACTCAGAATTTTGTATTGTGTACATCGATGATGTACTTGTATTTTCAAAAGATGTCAGACAACACATCAGACATCTCAAAACTTTCTTCCATATCATCAAGAGGAATGGACTGGCTTTATCAGCCAAGAAAATGACTCTTTTTCAAACAAACATTAGGTTTCTTGGACACAGTGTATCCAATGGAACAGTAATTCCTATCAATAGATCCCTACAGTTTACAACTAAGTTCCCTGATAGGATTATTGACAAAACCCAGCTACAACGATTTCTAGGTAGCTTAAATTACGTATTAAGTTTCTGCCCAAATATTAACAGGTTAGCAAAACCTCTACATAATAGGCTTAAGAAAACTCCTGAGCCTTGGACAGAAGAACATACCAAAATTGTGCAAAAAATTAAAGCACAGGTTCAAAACATTCCCTGTTTACATCTTGCGGATCCTACACTCCCCAAGGTAGTAGAAACCGATGCCAGTGAACTTGGCTATGGTGGAATTTTAAAACAAGTCCAAGATAATAATGAACAAATTGTTCAGTTTGTCTCTGGCCATTGGAATGATTGTCAAAAGAATTATTCCACTGTTAAAAAAGAAGTACTATCCATAGTACTTTGTATTTCTAAGTTTCAATCAGATTTATTAAATCAAAAATTTTTACTAAGGATTGATTGCAAATCTGCAAAAGAAATTTTATTAAAAGATGTTAAAAATATTGCATCAAAACAAATTTTTGCCAGATGGCAGGCACTATTAAGTATTTTTGATTTTGATATAGAATTTATCAAAGGAGAAGAGAATTCATTACCTGATTTTCTAACCAGAGAATTTCTTCAAAACAGGTACAACAATGAGCAAGAAAATATGTGTGTATTGTTAAGCATGTGTTCTTAATAAATTAAGAACACATATTATATTGATAGATTAGGCGGCTTAGCCGGCCATATAAATTACAATAAAATAAAATATTTAATAATTAAATACTTCAAAGAAATAAACAAACTGAAAATTAAACACACTTACTTAATTTAAAACTAAAGATTATAAATCAAAACAGAATCAGAGTAGAGAGAATTTCAAGAGTAGAGAGAATTCTTGGCTAAAATTGGAACCCCTTCTCTTCTGACTTCGTTCTTCTTAAATAACCGAGTGATGGCACTGTGGTGATGCTTTTACTATTCAATGAACAGTACTTTGTCGGCCACTTGATACTGTTGGAATCTTGACTACTGTTGTGAATAGTAGATGCTTCATTATTCCGAACAGGTATTTGAACAGTACTTTGTCGGGCACTGTACGGGTATTTAAACAGTAACCTTGTCGGCACCGTTTGCTGTTTTGTCGTTTTCTGTTTTAACAATTAGTTGTCCTCAGAAAACATTGATGGGTCAATTGTAAGGCCCAATAATAAATAGTAATTGACACGCAGGCCCAATGATAAATAGTAAAGGACACGCAGGCCCAATAATAAATAGTAATGGACACGCAGGCCCAATAATTAATGGACACGCAGGCCCAATGATAAAAAACAATGGACACGTAGGCCCAATAATAAATAGTAATGGACACGCAGGCCCAATAATGTTTTCTCCTATCTTCTAGGAGCCCAAAAGTTCATATCTACAGTAGAGGTTTCTAAATCAATTAAATCCTCTTCTGAAGCTAGTGATGGAGTCACTGTTTTATCGGGAGATTGTGTTTCATCCGAATCAGGTAACTCTTCTTTTGGTGTCTGAGATGTTTGCCCAGATGATAGTTGCTTAATGATTTCCAAGAGTTCTTCTTGGGTTTTTTCTTGAGCAATTAGGGCATTAGTGTGCGCCTTCTGTGCTAGTAATAATGAAGAAGCTTGTATGTCCTTCACTAGGTGATCTTTGTATCCTTTCTGTGTTAGCCATTTCTCAACGGCTGGTAATAAGAGTGTTTTTGGGATCGTAAAGGACGACCACCATTTGATTTGAAATGAGCGTTTGATAGTTATTACCTCCGATGTTTCTGGATATAAGACCCATTGACATACCCAAGGGAGATAGAATTTTGAACAAAATATGCACAAAGGAGGGAATCTAGCTTCCTCTGTGGATGGTTTGTAATGAAACTGGAAAGATTCATAACTTTCTTTCACAGGTGAGATCAGAATTGATGAAAGGTTTCCGAATAGTTTCCACCATTGTAAAAACCAAGATGGGAACCTGTTGGGATTAATAGATTTATTAACAAAGAAAAATAACCAAGAATGTTGGTTATCTTTATTTTGGATGAGGAATGCATTGAACCATGCCTGGTGATAATCCCAATAATTGTATGATGTACAATGTGGGATGGAATGTGTTACGCTGACTGGGAAAGTCAGCTGCTTATATAATTCATTTCCCCAATCTGTTGGAGATATGATTTTATGGAGTTTGGCAGTTGAAAACTGCACTTCTGTTGATTTAGGATAGTGGAAATGTTTGAATTCCACACTACCAGTGATTTCCAGAATACTCTGATAGTATTGAGGAGTTTTTGAAGATAACGATGGCCGATAGAAAATCCCTTTACCAAAATTGTTTTGAACGGCCAAGTAAGGGTTTTGGTTGAAAAATTGTTTTTCAATAATTGTTACCACCTGAGTTGGCTGTTTCTTAAAATACTCAGATGATGATTTTGTTTTGGGAAATGCTTCCCCTACTCCTTTGGGAGGAAAATAAGTGGAGGATGTAACTCCTCTTTCTGGAATGGAAATTGTTCCAGTTATTTTTTGGGAAAATTCTTTTGGTTTGGAAGGTATAATTTCCAAATTTGATGGAACAGTTGGTCCCCCAATCTCTGGGATACAACGAAATGCAGTTCTGATTTTTTCAGAATCCATATTTTGCAACCATTCATAGATGCGATTATTTAAATCTAAATCCTCAGGAGTGAGTTGAGGTGATGGTTGTTCCAAATTTTGTTTGGAGGATGATGATTGGTTATGAGTCACTTGAGACCAAGTCATGATAGGTTTAGCCGAAGAGAGGCTGGTAATAGTTAGGTTTGGAGGTTCACTCTTCTCCTTTCCTTTCTTTTTCTTGCTCATTGTTGTACCTGTTTTGAAGAAATTCTCTGGTTAGAAAATCAGGTAATGAATTCTCTTCTCCTTTGATAAATTCTATATCAAAATCAAAAATACTTAATAGTGCCTGCCATCTGGCAAAAATTTGTTTTGATGCAATATTTTTAACATCTTTTAATAAAATTTCTTTTGCAGATTTGCAATCAATCCTTAGTAAAAATTTTTGATTTAATAAATCTGATTGAAACTTAGAAATACAAAGTACTATGGATAGTACTTCTTTTTTAACAGTGGAATAATTCTTTTGACAATCATTCCAATGGCCAGAGACAAACTGAACAATTTGTTCATTATTATCTTGGACTTGTTTTAAAATTCCACCATAGCCAAGTTCACTGGCATCGGTTTCTACTACCTTGGGGAGTGTAGGATCCGCAAGATGTAAACAGGGAATGTTTTGAACCTGTGCTTTAATTTTTTGCACAATTTTGGTATGTTCTTCTGTCCAAGGCTCAGGAGTTTTCTTAAGCCTATTATGTAGAGGTTTTGCTAACCTGTTAATATTTGGGCAGAAACTTAATACGTAATTTAAGCTACCTAGAAATCGTTGTAGCTGGGTTTTGTCAATAATCCTATCAGGGAACTTAGTTGTAAACTGTAGGGATCTATTGATAGGAATTACTGTTCCATTGGATACACTGTGTCCAAGAAACCTAATGTTTGTTTGAAAAAGAGTCATTTTCTTGGCTGATAAAGCCAGTCCATTCCTCTTGATGATATGGAAGAAAGTTTTGAGATGTCTGATGTGTTGTCTGACATCTTTTGAAAATACAAGTACATCATCGATGTACACAATACAAAATTCTGAGTAAGGGTTGAATATGTCATTCATAATCCTTTGAAACTCAGATGGTGCGTTTTTGAGCCCAAATGGCATAACATTCCACTCAAACTGTCCGAATGGAACAGTGAAAGCAGTTTTGTACCTATGTTGAGGCTCGATTTGAATTTGCCAGAAGCCTGATTTCATATCAAACTTTGAAAATATGGATGATGAATACAATCTTTGAAGTAAGTCCTTTTTATTCGGAATAGGGTACCTAATCCATTTTAAGGCTTGGTTCAAAGGTTTGTAATTGATAACTAGCCGAGGAGTTCCTCTCTCAATCTCAGCAGATTTGTTTACATAGAAGGCCGCACAGCTCCACGACGATCTAGATTTTGATATGAGTTTCTTAGATAAGAGATCAGCGATTTCCTTTCTACAGAATTGCTCAAGGTCACCATTCATTTGAATAGGCCTTGCCTTTGTAGGAATATCCTTCTCATTGAAGGATGATTCATATGGTAAATCTACCATATGTTCTTTTCTTTCCCAGAACGCACTGGGTAATTCAGAGCAAACCTCTTTCTCAAAAGACGTTTGTAATTTAGAGATTTTGTCTTTGATCTCTGGGATTTGAAGTTCTTTCTCAACAGTATGAGACTGAAGTTTGGTTTTGAGATAGAGAAGGTCCTTTTCTCTATGTTCTATAAGAACAGAAATCTCTTTTGTAGAGATTGAATATGTTTTGATGAGATTAAGATCTCTGGTTTTTGGTTCTTCAATGAAAGGGAAGCTGAAGGCCTCTCTTCCAATTTTGAAAGAAATCCTGTCATGTTTAACAGAATATGGGGTAATGATATCCATAAAGGGAGTACCCAATATAACCGAGTAGCCTATGTCAGATACTATGACAAATGGGCTGTTGATAAGGTATGATCCTTTTTGGATAGATATCTCAGTTTTTCCAATAATACTCATTTGAGATTTATTGGCTGAATTAAGTCATTCTTCAGTTGGTTTATAAAACCTTCTGGGAACTATTGATGGTATGATGCAATTTAGGTCAGCCCCTGTGTCAAACAGGGCAATGGTTTCTAGTTTTGATTCGTCAGGGAATATTAATGTTATATTGATTTTATATTTCCTGGTGGTAATTTTTCTCAAATTTTGGATTTCTTGATTATTGGGAGTAAGATCATCATCAGAATCACTCACATAAGTTGATATTTTTTCTCCATTATTAAGTAGTTGAAACTTAATGTCGTATTCTTTTAATTTTTCTTTAAGCTGGTGGAGTTCCAGTTTAATAGTTTTGATTTCAATTTTTAAGTCTTGAATTTGACTTTCTGGTGTGATGGCTTTGTTCTTTCTTTCCAGAACAGCAGTGAGGTTGTAATAGCCTGTGCTGGTATTTGGAAGTTCAGAATTTTTTTTAATTGATTGTGATTTGGCCAAACATGTACTTAGATATTCTACGTAAAGTTTGGTTATTGATGGATCATTTAACTTAAGGATTGTTTCTTGAAGTTGTTCATCTTCATCCTTAGTTAGTACATTAATATTTTTATTGGAGGAATCCGAATTGCTGGTTGCAAATTCATCATCCTGGGGATTAGATTCGTCGCTTGACCATTGGTCAGGCTCAGATGATGATGTATCTACCATCAGGGCAGATATTTTAGCATAGGTGTCTTCTTCAAGTTTTAATTCATGGAGTTTTTTAGACATCTTGCAGAAACTAGCTGTGTGACCTTTCTTGCCACATTTATAACATTTAAACTCTTTAAAATTTTTAAAGGGTTTTTTATGTTGTTTTGATTCCTTATTAAAATTTCTTTTATAAGGTTTGTTGTAGAAATTCATTCTTTTTTCAAAGAATGGTTTTCTTGATTTTGAAAATTTCTTATAAGTTTTATTTGATTCCTTATAAGGGTTTGATTTAGTTTTACTGCAAGTTCCCTCACAGGTTTTTTCAATAGAGAGATTACTATCAAACTGTTTGCAGAATGATCCAATTTCTCTTTTGGACATTTTAAGTTCCAATTTCATTTGTTTTTGGATTTTCAAATCTTGACAAATTTGAAGACCCTGGTTTTGAGCAAAACTGATAAGCTGACCGTAGGTCAGTTGATCATAAGGGATGATATGATTCCCATAGGTTTCGCGGATTTTGTTTCTGGTTTTCTCACCTAAGAGTGGAAGAAGTCCAGCTAGGAATTTCTCCTTCCAGAATGGTTGAATAGAGTCATCTCTTAACATAACTCTAGACATGAATGTAGTTTTATAATTTTGAAAATCACTCATCTTCCTACATTTTATGTTGGAAAGAAGATCAGCGTTTTTATCTTTTAAATGGGATGGATCCCCCATAAAATGATGTGATATGGTAAAGAGTAGAGTGGAGACTGCATCCTGTATAGGAGCTCCTTGATGGGAAAGTATGGGGGTACCATACTCGTCAGTCAATATTGCATTGGTAATATCTGACTGTTGTTGTTTTGAAAGATGGTGATCCCACCACCCTTTTAGTTGGCCTGAGAAGCCAGCTATTAGTAATTCAACAACTGTTTTATCAGTTGTACCAATTTGGGTTTTATAAGCATTTGACGCCATGGTCATTTGCTGTAAGATATTTAATATCTCATGATCAGTCATTCCATCAATGTTCCAAACATAGATAGAAGATGCATTATATTTTGATTGGCCAAGCTGACTAGGTTGGGTTCCTATGGTATGAGGATACCTAACTGGGCTAGGTTCTTGCCAAGCTAATTTTTGTAGGTGAGGAATTGGTTCTAGAATGGATTCAGAATCACTATCCTCTGATGATACTTCAGATCCTAGTTTGCTAAGAATGCTAAGATCTTGTAATGGTTTATGGGTTGATTTTGAAGTCACTGGTGACTCAGGAACAATTATTCCTATTTTGTTTGAAAATTGGTCTTCTAATTGGGATCTTAGGGTGTTATTCCAATTTTGAAGTTTTTCAAATTTTGATGTAATTTCTTCCTGGGCTGGTTTGGAAACCTGGAATGGTTTGAAGATAGGGTTCTTAACTATTCTATCTGTTGTTTGATAAGAGGTAGAGGGAATATCTATTTTTAGATTTTTCTCTATCCTAATTAATTGTTTTCCTAAAGTATTTAGGCTTATGTTGGTATAGTTATTTTGGGTAACTATGTTTTTGAGGTTGGTTGCCTGGTTCTCTTGAGGGTTCTTGAGAGGAAATGCTTCTACCTGACTATCCTGGTAAGGGATGGTAATAGGTCTTAATGGAGGATGTTCAGCTTCAACCGATCCTTCTGGAGTTTCCCATATGGGTAACTTCTTTTTTGTTTTGATCATGTTAACTTCGTTAACTAGATCATCCGTTTCTTCTAAAAACTTATCGAAATCATCTAATGTGATTTCGCTAGGTTTAATTTCTGAAAAGGTTTTAATCTGTGGAGTCAAGACTACTAATTCTGTAGTTAATGGCTCTACTGGTTCATTTTCTAAAAGCATATCGAAGTCAGCCTCTGTGACATCCGAGACACTAATTGAAGGGAATAATTTATAATGTGGAACTATAGCTATAGGTTCTATGGCTATTGGTGTTTGTTCTGTATCCTGAATGGTAACTGGTAGGTTACCTATTAAGACCGTTGATGGTTTGACTAAGTCAACAGGTTTTACTGTTTTATTTGTCTTAAGGTCAACTAATGGTTCTGTGCAAACCTGTTTATGGTTATCTATTGATGAGGATCTATCTATGTTATCCTGGATTTGGGTAACCATATGATCTGGTAATATTTGTAATGGCTGGACTATTGATATTAGGCTAACTAGTTCAGGGTTAACTTGTGGTGATGATGATTCTATTATGTCTTCCTGGCTAAGGTCAACCATAGTATCTATTGATTCTTCTTCTTTGTTTATTTTGTTAACAAAGGAATACCTGGTTTGGTCGATGACTACAGATGCTAGTCCTTTTGATTTTCTATAGATTTTTAGCCAGTCTATAAAACCTATATAATTGTTATGTTCTTTAATATAACGCTCATGTTTTCTATAGCAACAATGCCTAGCTTTTTCTGAGTGTGTATTATAGAACCAAAATTTTATGGGTTTATGGTGTCTTTCATACAGATCCATCCTGAGAATCCTTGGATGCAAAGGTTCTTCCTGGTCCTGGTCAAATGTAATTACATTCAGTTCATTTATCCTAGGTTCTTGGCTAGGTGCTAATGATTGAGTTGGTGATGAAGGGAATAGGGGTGATAACTGAGGTGATTCACTCATTTCAGACTCAACAGTGTATACTGGTCTGGGTACCTGGGTACTACAGTCTACTCCTTTGAGTTTTGTTTTCCTAAGTAAATCAGATGTTGATGACCTAGGGTTTTGTTTGAATGGGAAATCCATTTCTGAAAAATCTGAGGCACTCGAAGAGCATCTCATTGATGAAGATCTATTGAATCCTATTTCAACATTTCCATTTTTATATTTTATTATTTCAGAAAGTTCTGTGTGTTGTTCAGCTACTTCCTGGTGATGAGTTTCAGATGTTGGTTGGCAGATTCCTTTTAGTAGCCACCTATCTGGGTATACTACGCTATCCCAACTAATTGGTCTAGGTATTGTAATGTTGGACCTAGACAAATCTGTCTGTAATAATAAGGTTTCTCCTTTAGTAGAGTTATGAATATTTTTTATGTCCCAACTGGTTGTCATAATCTTATAATGTACTCTAAATAATAAGGCTACCGTAATTGTTCCTGGTAACACATTAGTATTATGAGTTTGTATTTGAAGAGTTAATGTTTTTAATATTTGGGGATCTGTAATAGATGCTACTATGTTTGGAAAACAGTTAAAAGATATAGGTCCTAAACCTAAACCTGTTTCTACCGTTCCTAATAAAGATTCCTTGAAATCTGTTAACCTAGCATCCCTTAAGACTGCTAGTATTGATGAACTTAACCCTAGTCGGGTTAAAGGTCTTAATCCAATCTGGACTAGGCCTATATGCACATATTTGAATTTTGAATCATAATGTTTTTGTAATGATTCTTTTGAAAGAAGTTGGATTGATTCAAAAGGTAATGAAAGTTGAAGATCCCTTTCTTCAGTTTTAATAATGTAATCTGTTTTGAAAAGATTTTTTAACTTCTTTTGATAAATTTGATCTTTACTGATCCTTGGAACTTTCCAACGATCAATTGATTTTTCAAAATTTTCAATAGTAACCTCGTTACTATTGGTAATGTATGACTTCTTAGAAGAAGATGATGAAATTTTATTAAGTAAAGGTGATGATGCTGAATTGTTTTTATGCGACATTTTTAAAAATTAAAATTAAAATTGTAAACAAATATGGATAAAACTAATCACCAATATAATATGTATTGTATGTTAAATACGATTCTTAATCAATAAATTGCAAATCTATGAATAACAAACAAGATACAGAGTATATGTCATGAAATTTGAGTCATGGAATTATTTTAAACTATCAATGCATGAAATATTTAACATTTAAGTTCTTGTTCTATCTCTTATAAGAACACTTATAACTTATAACACTTACCTAGTAGAATTGGTCGTTTGCTAAACCACCGGTATTTATAAGGTATTAATGCCCTGAACGCCTTTCACACGGCTTAAGCGGGACTTACAACCCTTCACCCGGATCTATGCATTACTGCAGCAACCTTACCTCTTCTAATAGAGTGAACAGTTAAGTTATATGTATTAGTACAAGCTAGTACTGAAAGGAGAGATGGATGTTTTGAAAAACACAGAGAACAATACTAATGAATATATATATGTTAGGCTATTGATATCATTTTTTATCTTTTAAATTAAAAGTTGTGTTAATTAGTCTCCTTGTTTTAGAAAAATAAATCATTTAAAGACAAAATAAATTATTTAATTTTTTTTAAAAAAGTAATTATTTAATATAAAAATATAAAAATAATTTATTTATTTTTAACTAGGCCATTTTTATAAAGTTAAAGAACTTAATAACTAACATTTATAATATAAATGATGAAATGATATAAATAACATAATTTAAAGTATTTTTCCCGTAAAATAAAGGTTTTTAATTTGTTTTTTGTGGTTTTCACTATTGCTCCAATGCTAGCTGTGCATAGCTACCATATTGCACAGCATTCACAACAAAAATTGGTCTAAGACAAATATATAAATTATTTTCTAATTTTTTTTATTAATATGCTTCTCTTTATTTCTTCTCTAGGATTTTCAAAGTTCTAAAATAGGAAGAAACTTTTTTTTTATCTAAGGTATATATGGTAAAATTAATAAGCTCAATTTTAAATAAGTTGAATATAGATGATAATTTAATACCATTACACAATTTTGAAGTGTTTGTGAGCTTATTAATTATCTATAAATTATTTTTTGTTTGTTGTTTATTTCGTGTTTCTTGATGCAAGAATCCACTAACAAGCATGAGAGAGGGAAAAAGGTAAATAATTATCATTACATTTTATTTTATTTATTTAAATTAAATATATTAATTATTTTTAAAAAAGTATTGAACTTTTTTAACTTTATTATTGTATGTTTGTACAGTACTTAATTTTTTTTTGTTGTTACTAATTTATTTTTTTGATTTTGTTGTTTGAAAAAATTAATCACATCTTTTAATAAACTAATAAATATTTGAAGAGAAAAATATTTCAAAAATATTTTAAAAAATGAAAATAAAATTATTAAAATTAATTTAAAATAAGTAAATTATGTATCTATATATAAAATAAAATAATTTAAAATAAATAGTTAAATATGTTCGAAATTAAAGTAGCGATGTACAGACATTAAAAAGACAGTGAAAAAGCAAAAGATGAGAAAGTGAAAGGAATGAACCTACCTCATTCCCTGACCGAAAAGAGACGCTAAAGTCCAAAGTGCTTAGGCACATAGACACGCACATAGTGCAACATTGGCGAATATTTCAAAAATATAAGAAAATAAGAATATTATTGCATTAACTATATATCATGAGAATGAAAATTCATAATAAAAAAAGACATTAATACCCCTTTATCTTTCTCAATTTTCTCTCTCTGAAATCATATAGTTTAGCCAACATATCTGTACATATACTCAATTCTTCTAGCAGGACTCCATTTGGCTTTAAGACCATTTTGAGAGAAAAGAAAAAAAGAAAAAAAAGTAATTGATTTAATTTTCCTCTCTTTGAAGACTCCACAACATATGGATACATCTCACTGGTCTCAGCTTCAGGTATACAAATTCTTGATCATCTCTTCTAGTTCATCAACTTGTCTTAATTAATTCAAAGAAATATAATTTAATTTTTTGAAAATCTCTTATTTTCTTTCTGTAGCTAGGTTTTAAAAGTTTTTACCTTTTTTCCCCACTAATTAATGTTTGAATTTATGCTGCTGCTGGACTTTTAAGATCTTTCATTTTTTGTTGGAAGTTGAAAGTAGTATTGCACTTTTTTCTTTCTTTTTTTTCCCCTTTCTTTTCCCACACTTCCTCCTTGTCTTATGAAAAAGAAGAACCAGGAAAAAGTACTTACATAAGAAGTAGTTTTTGTTGTTTCTGTTTGTTTCTTCTCTTTATATATATATATATATCCATTTAATACTTCTGTTAATTTTGACCATGCATGTCTCTTTGGCTCTATTTTATTTTTTCAGGGGAATAATAATAATAATATTGGATTGGTTAAACCAATATTGGAAGAGGGTTCAAGTGGTTGTTCAAGGTCTTTGATTGAAAGAAGAACAAGACCTCAAAAGGATCAAGCTTTGAATTGTCCAAGATGTAATTCAACAAACACTAAATTTTGTTACTACAACAATTATAGTCTTTCGCAACCAAGATTCATATGCAAAACTTGTAAAAGATATTGGACTGAAGGTGGGTCCCTCAGAAATGTTCCTGTAGGTGGAGGTTCAAGGAAGAACAAAAGATCACCAACTTCATCATCACCATCTAATTCATCGAAGAAATTAATTGCCTCATCATTCTTCCCTCAATTATCTTCTTCTGATCATCAAAACCCTAAAATCGAACAAGGCCAAGATCTTAACCTAGCTTATCCTCCAACTGAAGATAATGATAATAATAATAATAATTTTGAAAGCTTCTCTAGATTGGTCGAGGTTCCTAATTACGAAAATACCCTTGGTTCAACTTCTTCATCAACAAATAATTCATCACATGTGTCAGCAATGGAATTGTTTAAGAGTGCTGGGATTGGTTCAAGAGGGTTGATGACTTCATTTATGCCAATGGGTTCAAATAATGAAATTTTTTCAAGTGGGTTAATTCCCAATTTGGAAGAATTTAAACCTAATTTGAATTTTGGAGTAGATGGGTTTGAAAGTGGATATGGGGTAGCAGTTCATGATAATATTTGTAGTAATGCAAGGCTTTTGTTTCCTACTAATGAGGATCATTTGAAGCAACAAGTTTCAAGCACTAGTACTACAACAACTGAGTTTGCTAATGATCAACAAAATAGAGGGCAAGGAGGTAATTTTGCTGGGTATTGGAATGGAATGTTGGGTGGTGGATCATGGTGAAGGTCAAAATTATAAAGCATGGTGTTTTTATTTCTTTATTAATTTGATGGGTACGTGCTTTTATCAAACTTATAATATGATATAAGAACGAATAATGTTAATTGCACAAAGTATTACACTCGTACTAATTATTGTATGTTGATATGCACCTAAAAATTATAACTTCTCAAAATTTCGACGGTAATTGGCATGCAAGCATTGTAATATTGTGTGCAATTAACATTATATATATGAACGTTAATTTGTGTGCTTTCTCTCTCTCTCTCTCTCCCTCGTTTTTAGTTCCTTGGTCTATTCTTGTCTTCTTAGCAATCTTCTGCTTCATCTTCCTTAATTAATTTCTTCTCAATTTATTATTTTTAGGGTTTAATTTATAATATATATTTTTTTCTTGTTAAACTTTGATCCATGTGAATGTTCGAAGCTTTATTTCAGTCTGGATTCATTAGTGTGTTGTGCAAATGTGTATAAAGGTGGGAACAAGATAGGCCAATTAAGATTTACAAAAAAAAAAAAAAAAATAGTTTGTAGCTTAATGTTATGTATTTGGATAAATAAAATTTCGTATACTCAATTCTTAATTATAAATATGTAAATAGTATAATTATATCAAGAAATAAAATAAAAAAAATGAATTCATTCTCTTTTAGGGTTTCGTATGTATAAGAGAAACTTATCCTACTTTTTAGTTCATCGTGACCTTTAATTTGCGTATTTATTTTTCTTCATGAAATTATGTATATATATATATCTATTTATTATCTCTCTCTCTAAAGCAAGACAATGGGATCCGTGGCTTGATTATTGGTAATTACTTTGAGGTTATTGTAAATTAATATCTTATTTTGAATTACTTAATTAAAAAGTAGTGAAATGGCCTGAAGCTGAATGATGGGTTTCATTGTGTCAATTATTTACACAGGAAAAGTTCGTTAGCATCCAGCTTTAGCTTTATTATCTTCATCTTTTTGCTTCGCCAACATGTCAGAAATGTCGGTTCTTTTCAGCGTCCATCTCATGGCCTTTGAGAATTGAGATTCTTCTACTATAACGTGTGTTTGTAGATGTCACACAAACATAATTAACTCCTCACAATTATATTATTATATAAGTAATTTAACTGATATTTAAAATTAATTAAATGAATTCATTAATTACAAAAAATCAACTCATTTAATTATAACAATAAATTCCTCCAATAAAATATTTTTTATACAGTAATATTATTATAATAAATCGTTATTACAAAATATACTTATAAAAAAATAATATTTATATATAAATAATTATAAATATTTTTTAAATTTCTAAATTTCTACTTTTTTTTTATTTTATATACCCAACCCAACTTGTTTTAAAATTATGTAAGCTGAATTTATTGATATATATATTTAGATAAATTAAATTCAACTATAAAACTAACTTATCGTGAGCTGAATTTAAATGAAATAAATTAGCTAAAACTCATTTAACACTTTTATATCTAAGTGTAATATTCTATAATATTGTCTTATAATATTTTAAATATATTATCACAAAGAAAAGTCTTTTTATCATAATTTTATGATAAATTATAAATGATATGATATAATATTATTGATAAATATAATTAAATTTATATAAATATATCTAATAAAAATCCATAATATTAATTATCATTATGAAATAATTATGATATATAAAAACAACTATCACAAATATCATTTTCTCCACCGCTAAGTTTGTGGTTTGCTGGGTGCGATTTTATTCTCTCACAACAAAAATCTTGAAATGGAGTGTGGCTTTGTATAAATAAAATTATAACAAAATAAAAAATAAAATAATTTAATTAATAATAAATAGTATTTTCACTCTACGTAAATATTTAAATAAGATTATAACGATCTGTCCCTGTTATATGTGAGGTAATCTGAGGTAGTTACTTGAATTGATTTTATTTTTTACACTTCTAATATATGTTTTTTTATTTATTAAACTTCATATATAAATTAAATTATGACATATAATTAAATTTATAATCTATAAATTTAAAAACTAAGGTATATATTGTTTGATAAAAGAATATGGTTTGTAATTTATGATTAAATAATTAATTATGTAATTTATAAATTTTTGTAAAAATAATAATTAATATGTTTGGTAACAATTTTTACTTAGTGATTTTCAAGAAAAAATCAAAAAATATTTACAAGTTGTTTGATAATACTTTTTGTTTAAAAAAAAAACTTAAAAAATAAAGATTTTTTTAGTTATTATTTGTTTTTAATTATTTTTTCAAATACTTATAAATATATAAGTCGTGAAACTTGATTTAATCTCTAAAAAAACAAAAAACAATTGTTTAAAAATCTTATTTTAAAATTTTATGAATCAATCCATTTTTTGGTAGTGATTTTTTAAAAAATAAAGATAAAAATAAAAAATCGATAACAAACATATATGATTGAAAAATCATTTGAAAAATATTAAAAATTAAAAATCAAATCACTATCAAAACAAACCATAAATTAATTGGAAAATGGCCATAGATATGTAGCTTCTTACCTCATTACTTATCACATCAATGGTATTTAGCATCAGGCTTTCTGACTTGAGGAACGTTAAAACATAAATTTACTCACAAATTTATAGTCGTTATAATTATGGTATTTCAAGTAACAAAATAATTTGAAAACGAAAGACTTGTTCATTTTTCTTAAAAAAAACACGAGAAAAAAGGAAACTTATAGAGGAATAGAGCCCAGGATTCAGTTGGATTGAGGATAGACATGAAATCCACTTGCTTCTTGCATATGATAAAATAAAATAAAAAAGAAAAAAAGAGAGATACATATCATTTATGCAACTTTGAATAATCTGATTATTCACATCAAAGTAGGGTTTACAACGAGTTTGTAACTACCCACCACGAAAGATGACTCGTATTAGTTGGCACCATCTCAACAAATATACAAAAGCTTTACACAGAACCTAACAAAAAAAGGAAGCAAGCTCTATCTCTGTAAGGCCCCTTACATGGAAAACAAGGGGAAATACTTGAAGTTTGAGAAGCATATATATTTTCACGTTTAGATTCAGTAGAGATCCAAAGACTCAAGCACCCTCCGAGCTTGGATTTGAAGTGCAGTCAATCTCTGATCAAGATCAAGAGTTGAACCAAATTGACTTGCAGCCCATATCGAGGCAGATTTCTCACTCAAAAGCCCCTTATCTCGTCATGTATGGTTCCTAACGAAGCTCTTTCTCTTCCATTGACATGACCAATGAGTAGCAACAAGAATTCTCCACATTTCAACGTAGTCAAAAGAGAGAAAATTACTAATCAATTAGCATAGAGATTCATTATGTTTGCCCATAAAAATAAGGGTGGGGTGTTGTTTTAGTACTTTTGTTAATGAGTTTAGGATCAAATGGTCTTTTTGCGCATAAAATGTGTCATTTATCCCTATTTGGTCCTATAACATGATTATTTTTAATATTTTGTATAACTTAACATTTAGTGATATTCATATTTCACTTATTTCATTCCTGTCATTTTTGAAGCTCAGAAAAAATAAAATACTTGCAATTCTTCTCGTATTTTTGCCACTAATGAATGAAAATCAATAAATCATATAAAATATTAAAATTTATCCTCTCTTTTTTTTTAGGGACTTGAGAAATTACATACACGCTTTTAGCAGGGTTTGATGCTGTGACTTCAAAGCCACATTAGTGTCAAAGTTTATCTTTAAATAAGCACTTTGTAACAAACAAAATAATTAAATGACACATTTTTAACAATCAAAATGACTAAATAATACTGGTTGTTAAGAACAAATGTACTAACTACTAAGTGACACCTAAAACCTAATCAAAGGTATTATTGTGACCCTTTACCCCAAAAATAAATACTAGACAGCCAACCAGCCCAAGAAATAAGATCCAAAAGAAGGTTAAGATGGTATACCTCAGATTTTCATCCACTTGTTTATTTCTTATGAGTACTGCAACGTTCTGGAGGCCATGACATGCCTTAAAATCCTTCCAAATGATGACAGTATAAATATATGTTACAGAGTTATACTTACAATTATACACGATGACACAAAGTTCAATTAGAAACAAAAAGTTGGCACTTTCTGCAGCTGTAAACTTCCATGAGAGATCCCCATTACTTTTCAAGAAGATATTGGTTTCTATCCCTTGTGATTTAACAATGTTATGTAAAATGTGTCAGCACAACAAGATCCCATTTCTCTTAACAAAGTGGAATAATACTAAAACACTGGCAATTGCCAGCATTTGATAGAAAATGGACAAACAAGGAGCGTGTTATGAACAAATAGTTGGACAGCCAATACAAGATCCTCATTTGACCCCAAAAAACAATTATGATGATTGCAAATGGTAATAAACAAATATTTAATAAGTGGAAAGAATGTACCATTTGATTGGCTGATGAATCAACCATAATCGAGATTAAAGCATCGAAGCAAGCTCCTTGCTCCAACACACCTCGAGTTGTTAGTATGTGCATCAAAACCTACAAAATAGTATATACTTTCAGAGTGAGATTTAGAGCCTATATAAAACACATCTATACCTATACATGGACGTCAGGCAGCTATATCAGCAGTAAAGGGCAAGAAAGTTATCTAACATCATCACTGCTACTTCTTGAGAAGCTAACAAGAGTATTAAATTTCTGTAATGGCTAAATCGCCGAGTACTTTTAAGACTATAAATGAACTTATCTAACATGCAAACACAACTATGCCAGCAGACATGTTCATTGTGTGGCTGGCAGGGGAATGTGTTAGAAGCTACTACACTCACAAAAATTGATTTCAACATTTTGAATATTCATTGACCAGAACGCAAAGGAAAAGAAAAGCACATAAAAAGGTTCAGAAGAATGATGGTTCTTGCACAACAAATTGGTATAAGCTTCGAAGGCACATCAATGATAATTGTAGAAGGTTAGTTTGATTTCAGAAGCAAAGGTGTCTATCAAAGTACCTGAATTGCCTTGTGCTGATGGGCGAATAATGTACTCTGTTTATGAAGCGGACAACAGCCTTCCAAAACTCGAAGAGCGAGTGAAACTTCTGCATCAGTTGAAAGACTAGTGATCTTCATGGGTTCTACACCAAATATATGATCCAAATTTCGTACTATCCCATTATCAGGCTCTCTAAACGAATGCTGAAACAGAACTGGAACCACTGCACATTCCATAGAATTTCTTTGGATCAGATAACACCAACTTTCCTCCAATCTAAAGTAAAATATCCTATTTATGTTTCATTTTTATATATTTTTTTACGTTAGAAAAAATGTATGTATATATATATGTGTGTGCGCGCGCGCCAGGGCACCGCAAGAGTTAAAAATGCTATGAAATTATGAAATTAAAACTTATGCTCTCTCAAATAAATTAAATATAGATAAGATCATCTACAAATCTCAAGCACTAGAAAATTGACAGTAGTAGTATTTCATTTCCGTATCCACATATTAACAACAAGAGGAAAATAACACAAGAAAATTCAATAATTATCGTCAACAGAATAACAAATCTAATTCGCGCGTTCAGAAAATAAAGAGATAATCTAAAAGGGATTAATTAAGTTCGAACCCTGAAGCTCAGGAACGGACTGTGACTGAGAAAAGAAGCGGATGGTGGAATCAGACTCGGCCACGGATCGGAGGAACTTGAGGAGCCTTTTGAGACCCCGAACTCTGAGGAACGAGAACGCAGTCTCACCTCCATATACACCCTTTTCTCCGTTAACGAGCTCACCAGGTCTCCTAATGCCGTCGCTGATGATTCTGATTCCGGTTCCGTCGACCCATTCTCCGGTGATATACCATTGCTCCAAAGCGGCTTCTTCAGATAGATTATTTCCTCTCTCTCTCTCCCCCCAAAACTGATTTTTTTCTCTCTCTAGAAAATAATTCTGATTCGGAGTGGAGTGGAGTTTCGTGCTGTGGCCAAGACGTTGGCGTTTTACTTGAAGGTCTATGCAATAAAGCCTTCTAAAAGAAAGCCCAATATACAAGTCGTATACTTTATTTTTGATAAATTAATTAAAATTTTCTAAACAATAACAATTCATTTTAAAACTTTTCTTTTTATTTCAAATTAGATTAAAAAAATACATGAAAAGAATTTCATTTTATAACTTTAATAAAATAAGATTAATGTTATATCTATCACATCTCCGATAATTAATATCGTAGATTCAATAGAGTTCTCAAATGATCACATTCGTACTTTAGTAGATACCATTAATAATTCTATCGAAATTTTAATGGATATAACATGTTACATATAAAGATATAGATAAATATAACATGGTGAGTTATCATAACTATAGTAGATATAACAACTGTGTACAAAAAAGATATATATGAATATAATATATTACAAAACTCCATAAATATAATATATTATATATAAAGATACAAATAAATATAACGGATTATATACTATGTATTGTCATATACATGAAATATTATTTGCCCAATGAACCTATTAATCATTGTTTTATAAATTGTAATAAAATTTAACACAAATGTAATCAAAAAACCCAATAGTACTATTATGTGATTTCCCACGAAACCTATCAAGAAATATACATTTAAAAGTCGTAGATAAATAGAATGATCTTCCTCTTCACTTATTATAAGACTCCTAATGGCATGCACATAATTCCTACAATTGATTTGAAACGAGTTCTATGCTAAAATATATACCATCCAACATATCATTTTCAAAAGGACATGAAGACGATTTATAACCACATGGGAAATAGGTTATAAAAATCACTTTGTTTGTGTCACATGAATACTTTAATCACTTTATTTTCATAAAAGACACTTAAGTTACTATATTTGTAAAAATGTTATCGATAGAAGATGAATGAGAATAATTTTCAATTCTTTTTCCAATTGAAAGAAGAACCTTTGACACTTATTTAATGACAATTTTTTATTTCATTGCTAATAGAAGTGTAACTATTGATCATGGAGTTCGACCGTTACCAAATTCGTTAAAAAAAATTACGTTAACATAAGAGTATAGTTATTCAATACACGTTTTGATTAAGATTTTTTGATTGTCTCAACGAAGAGACATTATCTTTATCAATATAAATTGTAAGATTTTATTAATTATTGTTTCAACTATAATCACAAATGTGTATGTCTTTCATTTTTAATTTTTGATACAAAGAATTTTCTATGTATATAATTTCCTTGCAGCATAATAAACCTAATTTGTTTAACGCAGTAGCATAATTCGCAAAAGGAAGTTTACAATGGCGACTGAGTTAAACCTCATTCATAACTTCAAATCCAGATTCTTAAGAGGCTTGAAATCAAATCTTTATTGCGATTCAAATGTATGTGAATCATGGTCAAATCTTAGACATTCATCCTCTGAGTTTTTCAAGAAATATATTAAGTCTTGTTTTAAATTCGTACCACGTTACCCCTCCGACGGATGACAAGTCATATCCTTACTCTCTAAAGACACTCTCGATCCAGTCTCTGACTCTCGTTTTCCTAATTTCAGCAAGTGATTTAATGCGTACTATATGATCACTGCAACGGTATAGTCTGCTTGCTATCTCATCTTATAATCAGTATACATAATTTGGAATCCTACAATTAGGTAACACAAACTCCTTCCAAAATATGAATTTCGAACCATTGTTATTAAATTCGTGTACTTTTTTCTTCTTCTGGTAAATGTTTTTAATAGATTACTTGATCTTACATGATTGACTATATAATAAAAACCAGATAACAACGAATCAAATTAAAAGAGAAGATTTGAATTCTAATTCAAAATAATTGATTGAAATATTTGTTAATAAATTAATATATATTTATTAATGTATATCATGTTATAGGTTTTAGATATATCTAATATTGAATCTATTTTCTATTTTGAAACGAACACCATTAACTACCAATTAATATTTTAAATTTACTTTAACTCGTTAGATTAAGTAATAGGTTCATTAATTGCAAGTAATATCTCGAATAAGAAGAAAAAAAATCTCTTACAAAGAAATCAATTACTTATAAATTTTATATAAAAGAAACATAGATATTCGTTGATTTTGTTTTTTTGGGTTTAACAATATGCGTTATTTTGACAATTATTTTAAATTTTAAAAAAATTCAATTTAATTAAAATTTAGACACAAAATTATGTTATTAAAAATAACTATTTATTATAAAATTATGATTAAAAATTACTTATGAAATTCTAATAGACTAACTTTTCTAATTACATTTAATCATCTAACCTTTTTAATTACATTTAATTCCAAAACATAGTGTATTAAAAACATTACAGGACTACTTGTATGCAATGTTTAAAATATAGTTATCAAAATGTCGAACTTAAATTTTATAAAATGTTAAAGATGGACATAAATTTTAATTTTTTTTAATGAAAGTTATGAAATTCTATCAAAATTATTTTAATAAAAATTCATAAAATATCTAAACAATAAATTATTTATATTTAATATATATATATATATATATTTATTTTGATCAATAAATCAATTAATTAATAAAAAAATGTATAATAAGTAGTTAAAACATGAATTAATTATTTAGATTATAATTATAATACTATTATAAATGGATAAGCAAAACTATACATATTATAATTTGAATTATAACAAATAATAACTACATATAAGATAATTATAGTAAATGTAATAATAACATATATAAAAATAAAAAATATGATGTCAAATTCAAGTAAATAATTTTTTGATCGATGATATTCTTAAAATTAATGAAGAAATAATAATAATAATAATAATTGTTTATTTTTAAAGTATTGTGGTGTGTTGCTCCTAAAGTAATGAGTTTAAGTAATTAGTGGATTAGTGATTTAAGTTATGGGTTAGTGCTATAAAGTATGGGTAATGGATGTTAGTGTTTAGAAAAAATTAATTATTTCGGTTCCTATTTGAGGAGCTCATTTTAGTTAAATAACACATCTAAAATTACTCAAAATATTGCATTTTTTGTCTAATTATTTTTTTCTCATCCTAGCTAACAGTTGTATAGAATTATTCATTTGTGTAATTATTATTATTCTTTAAAAATGATCAAATAAAAAAATCATAAATAAAAAATTAAATGTAAATTATTTAAAAAATATATAAAATGAAAAATTTAATAAAAAATAACATTTTGTCATCTAGAGTAGATAATGACAATATTATAATATGCATGATATTTCGAAGAAAAATCAATATTTTTTGATTTTTTTTTACAATATTATTTTGTGGATAATGTAAAAACATTCTTTAAGATTTCGTGAAATGAGATATATATTATATATCTATATTAAGGTTTTTTGAATTATCTACCTTTTTTTTAACGTTGGGCATATTAAAAAAAAGTTCAATGATTGAATTTAAGATTAAATTAAACTTATATTTTCTTATAAAAAGTATTTATTTTATAAATTAACAAAAATCGAATTATTCTATTTCTATTTTTATTATAGTTTTAGGTTAAATTTTTGAGGAATAAAGAATAAGTCCAAAATCTTTAAATTAGTCGCCTCAAATTTGTTTTATAAGTTGGTTTTTAAAAATATATAAGTTATTTTAATTTCTGTAAAGCCCCTGAGATAAGGTTGAATCGTAAAATAATTTAATACCCAACAAAATAAAGGCTACGCGTATCTCTTGTTGCTTGAATGTAGTTTATCTTCCTTCTTCTTTTATCTATGTATTTAAAAAAAGGGATTTTATCAAGATCCAATATATATATATATATATATATATATATATTTTATATTTATGGAGTTAAAAAAGGGAATTAATGAAAGATAAAAAATAGCAAATGTAGAGAAGTGTAACAGAAAACTGGTCCAGAAAAGCCACGCTTTAATACGTTAAACGGCTCCGCCTCTAACAACACAAAACATATTGTCTTTATCTTCGTTTTTTTTCTTCTTCTCTTTATTGAATATTGAACGATCCGGCTAACATCTAGCTAAGCAATTTCCGTTTTTTCTCTCTGACACATGGCGGACTCTTATTGGAAGTACAGCGACCCACGGCAACCGCCTTCCGCGGCGATTACTCAAATCGTCGGTAAACGTTCTCGGCCCGACTATGGTAATTGAAATTTCGAGTCCTACTATTCCCAATCGAGTTCCTACTCGTATTCCCATTTTAAATTAGGGTAAAACCAACGCCTTGATGTATTTATATTTGTTTTCAATTTCTCCTGCAATCGGTTTCACGAAGTTCAATTTAGCTCATGGAAGCAATTGGTTGAACTAGATTTTCATGGGTTGAAGAATTCAGAATCTGGCTTCTCTTTATTTTATTTTTTTCATTTGTGTTGAAGATTACCATTTCTCTGAGCATTTTGATATATGCGAGGCATGGACAATTACTCCAGTTATAGACTTATAGGATAAATTTGCATTCTTGGTGTGTTTTGGTACTCATAATGTGGAGTTTATCTTACGCTGCTATAGAAATAATAGGATATAAGGCTGGTTGGTTGCATGTTTACTGTTTATATATGGAAAAATATATCATAATCTCATCAATTCATGTTGCAATAAATAAAATAAAAGGCTGTTAAAAGGATTGTGCTTTTAGTTTAATTGCACAGAGTTGCGTTGTATTTGTATTTCTTGTCTATTATATGCTGTTTCTGGACTTGATTTACAAACCTGTATGACAGTTACATTGAATTTTGTCACAAAAGGTTTCCTGTTGTATGGGTGTATGTCATACCATTTTAGGTTTTGCAACGTTCTCTTTTAATGTATTGCTCTCTCTTTTTCTGTTTTTGGTTCATTTACTGAAAACTTAACCAAATTCTTATAGATACCTCCAGCAGCCATGGCTTGGCTGCTTATTATCCCCGTGATGATGATAGAGGAGCACTTCGTGGAATTAGGGATACTGAATCCATCAACGCATCATATGATCGTTATTTGCGTAGCACGGTACCCTATTTAGTATTTTGTATTTTGTATTTTGGTCTTGGATATGATTGCTATCCTCTCTCTCTTGCAAAAATTGATACTCTCTTTGCTTCTACATATTTACATGCATGCGCATGGGTATGTAAGCATATATGACTGCAATCGTATATGTAATTCTCTCTATGTACTTTTGTATGTACATAGACTATAGCCCCTCTCTAATTTAATCCAATGTTCAGCAACTTTCGTCCTATGGTGGGGAACAGTCTGCTAGAGCCTTGACTGGGGTGATACCTAGTCGTACTGTTGAAGATCCACATATGGTGGGCATTGGGGGTGTTGATCCTGTGGCCACTGTGAAAGATAGAAGCCTGGGCTTTGGAAGTGGAAGGCCCGAAGTTCCCCTTCCTCCTGATGCTACAAGTACCCTATTCGTGGAGGGCTTGCCTGCCAACTGTACTAGACGCGAAGTAGCTCGTATCCTTTGGTTATTCACCATTACTTTTCAACTTGTTTGGCATCAGTTGCTACTCTCCCTCTTATAACCACTGTCACTATTCCTTGTCTATTGCATCTGTTGCACCTTCATATTGTTACACAGATATCTTTCGCCCCTTTGTTGGCTATAGAGAAGTGAGACTTGTGAGCAAAGAATCAAGACATGTAAGTTTATTTTTCTATAGTGGCTCAGAAAGTCAATATCTGGTTGTTGGGTCTCATTGATAAGTATGCTGTGCAGCCTGGAGGAGATCCTTTGGTACTTTGCTTTGTTGATTTTGTGAGTCCAGCTCACGCAGCAACTGCTATGGATGCCTTACAAGGTAAATTTATACTCTCTTTTGATCTGTAGCAATTGTAGCTATATATGATTGTTCGCCTATCCAATTTTTCGCCATTTATCTTCTGTTTTGATGCTAGTAGATATACAGATATTTCCTTGAGCATCCATTCTTCCTCTTTAATATTTTTTTTTTAAAAGAATGGATTCTAATTGATTCACAATATATTTTTTTGCTGAGAGACTCACAAGTAAAATTGTTAAGAGATTTTTTAAGCTTTTCTAAGGGACCAATATATCTTTTATGAAGGTTTAATACTATGTATCCAAATATCTGTTGTGTATTGGGTAAATATATTTGGTAGTATCAAGGAGTGAATGTCACGTTCTCTTATTAACAGTGGTCGGATGGCTTTTAGCATACTACTGTGTTTTCTAAATTGAACTCGGGAATGTTATATCTTTTATAGTATTGTTGTTATTGGGTGTCTCATCCTTTTGGCAATGGTTTATTTTTCTGAATCTCCATTGAGTCAATGGGCATTAATACGCACACACTTGCTGACAAGGACTATGAATTTGCAACATATGATACCATCAATATAAATGTACAAGAATACTTCATAAGTATTGGAAAAACAGCTTTTGAAACAGCTGTTAGGTATCTGTTTACAACAGAGATTAGAAACAGAAATTCTCAAAAGATTACCCGGTTAGCCTCTACATGCAAGAATTTCACGGTTACTAAAATTCTGTTTCAAATCAAATATATTAGTTTGTCTCACCTTTGCATATTATTTGGAGATTGGACGTCAAAAATTAGAAAAATGTGTGAATGAGTTGAGGTTTCAAATTGTAACGATTAGTAATATAATTATGACTAGGGAAGTTTAACAAATATTTGAGTTATGATTAGGAAAAGAAGGCAATTATTTTTTGCTCTGATAGTATCATGTACACTTCATAAATGCCATGTTTGGTTGGAAAGATTGGGATTATGAATGAAATTGTTTCCACGTTTGGTTGTCATAGATATGAAATGCAATGGAAACAATTACTAAAAAACATGGAATTGTTATTCCACCATCCCCTTTAGGAATTATTATTTCATTCCTTTCCCATTGTATAAAAATGTATTATTTTAATTTTGTCCTTAAACCCCAAAATCCAAAAATTTTAAACCCTAATTCATTTTTTTCAATTTTGATAATGTGATATTCGGTGTTGATATGGTAAATCAACAATAGGACTTTACTATCATATATTAGTACTTGCTTATTATTTTGCAAATAATATGAAAGACAAAATTTATCAATTTTTTTTCATGTTTTTAAGTTTTTCTTTAAGATTAAATAATATTTTTATGTAATAATTATTTAAAAAAATAATTTTAATAATATATTCTATCTGACGGAAAAAATAACAATTAAATGATATTATTTAAATTTTTTTAAACATAGGAATACTGAAGTAATATACATTGTTTTTCATTATATTCTAATTTTAAACCAAATACAACAATACTGATTCATTTTTTTATTCCAATGGTTAAACCAAATACTGCAATATTAATATTGTTTCCTTTACATTTATTTCCATTAGTATTACCATTTCTATTGTTTTTCCATTATGTGAACCAAACATGATGAGAGAAATAGGTATTGTGTTTTTAAACTTTTTATTGCCACCTTCAACGATGAGATAACTATTGATGGTCATATGTAGAATTATATGTATCTTTGATATCTCTAGATCGTCTTATTTAATTTTCATTGTATTTTATATATTTATATAGGAAGAAAATCACTTATCCCACTTTTGGTGTGTCACTTTATGTAGTACCGGTGTTTGGTAAACAAGTTCACATTTTATGCAACAAGAGCTCATATTTTTAATCACTTTTATTCATATGCTTGTCGCAAAAATGACATTGAAAATGGAAAAAGAGAATTGGACTCCTTTATATATGCCTGATGACTGGTACTTCAGCTTTACATGGAAAGTCATTGAATGCCATAAGGCAACAACATTTTTAACCGCCTACCTTCCTGAACGAGTATTGCCTACCTTGTCTTGTGTAATATTAAGATCTGGTTTGTCTCATGGGATTGATATATTCCCTCCGCCTGCGTTCTTTAGATCACAGAGATGGGTAACATCTTACTAGGTTGTTGACTAGCTTATCAAGATTGTTAAGCTTGTATTTATTGGGTTGAAAGTATTGCTGTCAACATTGTCATCAAATCCTATATTCCTACGAGTTATCACATAGTACAGATGAAGTTTCTCTATATGCACTATGTGCATCTGTTTAAGGAAGTTTCATGAGTCGGGTATATTTGAGATGAAAAATCTGTCTACCTTGCCTTGCTTTCCTTAGGCCTGCCTTTTATTTCCTACCACCTTTATCCTTTCCAATGTCATATGTGCCAGACAGATGAAGTTAAGAGTCATCTCGGACATAAAATCCACGACTATTTGTATTAAGTTGAGGTCATGTGCTAATTATAGGTCGTAAATTTCTGCTCTTGTCCTGATTCTCCGTTCAAATCAGCTAGTAGTTTCAGCGTAAATTGGTCGAGCTCGCTTTTGCAGGTTATAAATTTGATGAGCAGGACCGTGACTTGGTAAATTTAAGGTTGCAATTTGCTCGCTATCCTGGTGCAAGGTCAGGTGGCGGGCATCGTGGCAAGCGTTGATATCAAATGATTTTACAGGTGATTAACAAATTTTTTATTCTCGTCCCTTTATTCTTCATGGCCTTGGGTACCGGCGGTAAAGACATAGTTTGTTAGCGATGAATTACACTAAATAATGGACCATCTCTTCCCTGTAGGATTTTGCTCGATTTGGGAAGGTTTGGGAAGGTTACATAGTGAGGGGCAAAACGACACTTGCGGTTCTTTACGAATACAGGCGCATAGTTAGGGCCAACTCAAATTGTGTCATTTTAGATAATTATTAATATATTTCAAGAGATTTGGAGTGATGTTTGGTTAAGTGATTGCTGTACTTGATGTTACTTTTAATGCCGTCAACATATTTATGTTTTAATAACAAATTTGAGCCAGTTTCCATTTGTGATTTGGTATTACAGTAGATAGGTTTGTTCAGCAGTTGTAGAACACGCGGATTTTATAAAATTGCTTAAGAGTTAGGAATCCAAGCATATTACTAAAGTTGTTAAGCTATATGCTTGTGTGTTAATTAATATGATTCAACCCTTTTATCTGATTATATCTCTGACTTATTGAATTATAGTATCCCAATCGGTAGAAAAGAATTAAATAGCAAGAAATTTGGTGCGCCTGATAAGGGATGTTGGAAAATAACGATTTATCAACTATGATATCCTTCAAGACGATGTGTTCTGTCTTACACTAACATATCCTACAAGGAAAAAAGTACTCACGTGGTTTCTAAATTTATATATTTGGGACACTTTGATTTTTAAATTTTCAATTAGTATATTTTTAATACACATGCTTCAAAAGTTTAGGATGTCATGTATTCATAAATTTTAATAAGATGTGATACTTTGATTTCTAAAATCTGAACTAAGTGTAAGTTTTTTCTTTCTTTCTAAAAGTAGGATAAAGTATAATAATTGAAAATTTATGGAATAAAATATCCAAAGACAACTTTGGTATCCTTGGTGTCACCCCCACCTTTTTCATAAAAGAGTACCATTTGTGACCATCAAATAAGAAGAAATCCTTGTAATGTACTTTTTTAAAACTCAAAAATAGGTTTCATATTCTTATATGGTAGAGGGAGCAGAAATTTTCTTTTTTCCATTTTCAAAAACATGATCCGAAATTTATTTTATTGTGCTTGTGGCATTTGGTATCTTGTCAAATTGGCGGATTTGTCCAGCAGTTGTCATCAAGATTATGCATCTCTGAGGTATGGTTTAATTTTAAATTGGCTTTTTCTATGAGTATACTTTAATCTGTTGAAGTTTCTGTGCTTATGCATTCTGGTCGCTGATGCTTATATTAAAAAACCTTATGTATTTTACTGTGCATGGGTATTATGACAATATCTGTATATTTGATGCATAGTATCATATGGATTAAGTATTCTTGTATTGAATTGAATTATATTATAATTAGTACTTGAATTGTTTGACGATAAATTTAAAAAAGTCCGATAAAATTGATTAAATATTTTAATAAAATAATTTATATTTAAAATATTTTTTTATTAAAAAAATATTTTTAAATCAATATTTAATATTTTTATATTTTAAAAATAATGATAAAATATTATTTTTAATTTGATATGAAATAAAAAATTAACATACATAGTTTTCTAATTAAAAATTCAAATAGATTAAATTAAGTGTTTAGTATGTTTTAGACATACATTCCCTTGTAATATAATTTTTTTAGATAATCTTACTATTTTTATGTCGTACTATATAGTTTGATTTCATAACTAAACGAATTATTATATATAAATTATACAGTTAGTCTTATATTATGTAACAAATATGTTGGGTAAGTTGAAAGTTATCATCTTGATAGGAACATTTTTGCTAGTAGATTTCATAAACGATGCTACTACATCTTTAATATAAACTGGGCAGGATATTGTTGTTTCATAGCCATTTTCACTCGCAGGAGATATTCGATAGCCCTTAGTTCTCTTTTCTCTCTATGTTCTAAATTATGTCAATTGCATTTTGTTTTATTACATCTTTTTTACTTTTTTTAATGATATAATTATAATTTTGTGGTATTTCTATATTATGCTCGGTGGACTTGCTTGGCACTTTATATCCTACGGAAGAAGTTTTTTTGTTGTTGGAAGCGGTGTCGTAGATGTACTTTACATTAGGCTATTGGTATCTTTTAGTTTTTTAGAATAAATAGTGTCATTTGGTTTTATTATTAAAAAAAAATGGACTACAAAATATATTATTTTAATGATTTTTTATTAAAATATATATTTTAATATAAAAAATATTAAAATAATTTAGTTTATCTTTGATCGATTGATTTTTTTAAAATTAAAGGATTAAATAATATAATTTATAATCTAAGTGACAAAATAAAACAAATGATCTAATCTAAAGATCTTATTAATTTTAATTTGGTTTGCAGGTCCCATTTTTTTTTAAATGTATTCTAGTTTCATTATTTTTGGGTTTGATACTATTAATTTTGTTATTATAAAATTGAGTATATAAGTTTCGTACATTTAAAAAATAGACACTTAAAGTTTCATGATTATTCAAAAAAATGCATTTTTAATCCCATGAAAGAAACCAATTTTTACACTGAAGTGTCTTGTTTTCACAAGTAATGGAATTGAAGCATATTTTTGCACAGGACTTTTTTCCAAATTTTATCTCTCTAAAGTCTCACCTCTTGTTGTGCATGCATCTTAGCATAGGTTCAAGTTGGTAGCATGATTCATCAAAGATGAAGATTAACAGTAATGTGTGGATGTAGAACATGCTTTTGATGCCTTTGGTTGATCAGAATGTAGGTTTTGCAGATCAATAGGTGTGATCTTATCTAATACTTTGAAGGCATGTGTATATGGGTGTGAATCATAGGATGATTATTCTTGAATTTGTACTGATTAATTATTTTTATTCGGAGAGAAAGTGTAATAGAGTTACTTTAGGTTAGATCATTTATGTCAATTGATCCCTTAACATGTCATTTAATTTTTTAATTTTGAAAAAAATGATCAATTAAAGATTAATTATATTATTTTAACGTTTTTTATATTAGAATAGTATTTTAAAAAATTTAATAAAAGAATTATTAAAATAACATGTTTTGTTCTTAATTAATCACCTTTTTTTTAAAAACGTTGAATTAATTAATACAATTTTTAATATATGGAAACAAATGATAATAATGGTTTAATATAAGACACTGGCTATATGGAAACAAATGATACTAATGGTTTAATATAAGACACTGGCTCCTTCCTTTTTATTTGTAGGAAGGGATACAAGATATGTGCGGTGCAAATTTTAGATATTTTGTTTTCATTACAGATACTTGGAAACTTTTTTTATAAAAAATGTGACACTTTAATCATTTTTTAAACATTAAAATATTATTTTAAAATAGTAATAAAGTAAATTGAACGGAGAAAAATTATTATTTTATTTTAACAGTTTAAAAATAAATTTAAAATAATATAATATTTTTGTTGGTTAACTATTTTTGTAAATTTTATATTTTATAAAAAAAATTGGATTTTTTTATTGTGTTTTTGCAGTTATCGTGTTTGGTGGAAATTATAGATTTTACATAAAAAAATAAGGAACATATAGGTTAGAAAATTATGTATAAGTTAAAAAATTATAAAATCAATGATGTTAAAATTATCTTGGAAGATCAATACTAGAAATTGAATGTCGCACCTTCTCTGTGTTGGTCAGTGTGGGGGCACTATTTGTGCCATTCATGTAGTATTTGATGATAATGAATTAGTGTTTATTTGTTTGGTTGCAATGCCATTGATTTTATAATTTTTTGATATATGTAGTTTTTATTTTTGATATCGTAAAATTTACATTTTTGATTCAAATATAATATTTACAAAGAACGCTATACATAAAACTGTCTAACTTTAAAAATTTATAAAATTTAAAAATATTTTACCAAAAAAATTTGTATTGTCTAACTTTAATTTTAAATTATTAAAATTATATAATAATTATGTTTCTTTAAATTTATTTTATTATTATTTTTAAATTTTTAATTAATGAAATAATATTTTATTGTTTAAAAAGTGATTTAAATGTTTTGATTTTATAAAAAAAATTGATGTAAATATTTTTTTACGAAGGTTAGGAAGGTTACTCCGTTTGTTGAACACAGAATTGGGCTATAGTTTGTCATTTTCATATTAAATGGGTAAGAAACTTCAGAATACATGTGATTGTGGATTTGACTTTTTTATAGAACCATGGGGAAGACGAAACTCATCAGTCATTATCCAATGTGTTAGGCGCAGATGTCATATTGTGTGGGGTTTTACGCCAGGTTGGAAACAAAGGTTTTGGTTTTCTCTGCATGCATATCTGAGAAAATTCAATGCTGAATGCTCACCTTTCAAAATAAGTAGGATCAATATCTAAATGGATTAAATAATTTACATTTAGATTCCTTGTTTATATTTTCTAAACTAATAATTTTTCAAAGTTTATAATTTTAAATTAAATTATTTAATAAATAAATTAAAATACTCTCATTTCGTAAATTTAATAAAATAAAACTATGACAAGATCCCATCACTTCTTTGGAAGTCATTGATTTCACCGTACTTCAGTCATCCCCAGAAGTTTACTTCGAAGATATAACATGTTATATCTAAAGATAAAAATAATATAAAATATTATATTTAAAAATAATGATAATATAATATATTAGATTTATAGATAATGGTTATACAATATGTTACATTTAAAGATAATGATGATATAATATATTATATTTAAAAATAAAGATAAATATAACACATTGCATACAAAGTTAAAAGATAGTTATATTATGTATTTTTGAATAGTTTAAGTTTATTATTATTAAAAAGTACCACAGGATGTGAATAGTAATTTTTTATGCATTTATTTATTATCATAATATTATTTTTTAATAATAATAAGATTAGATTATTATAAAAAATATATTTAAATAATGATTATTCTAGGAGTGGGGAAAATCAATACAAGAATTTGAAAAAAAAAAGTCAAAAAAGAAACAACTAATTAAGACATTTCGACCAACAATGCATTCTTTATTTGTGATTTTGAGTTGAGAAATTCCTCTCACAAGTTGCTTGCTTGCTTCCCAATGTTTGAAGACTCTTGTTATTCACGTGGTCATACGGTTGAAACCATAAGTCTATTATGTCATCTTTAGTTGCTATCAGACACTTGTGAGATATCATTATGACCATTAAAATAAACATTCTATTAGCTGACATTAGAGTTTGCATAATGAGACCTCTCGTAGGATGATATATTTTATAAGTATTTTCCTTAACGATAATAACTAGCCTATGCTTTTGAAGTTGCCTTATGCTCAATAAGTTGTTCTTGAGATTAGGAATATAAACCGCATCTCTTACCACTTGAGTTAAACCTTCAACCTTAAGTTAGATGTTTCTTTTCCCATCACCACCATCATCCTTGCATTGTTTCCTATTACTGAGTGTTTGAACTGCTCAATAAACTCCATAAACCAATCTTTGCTCCTTCACCTCACCATAATTGGAACTTTTCTCCCAATTAGGACATTCATTTAAAAATGTCCTAGTTTATGGCATTCGTAACACTCTATTGTTGCCTTATTGAAGCTTTGTCTCCCTCTTCCACGTCCACCTCATGTAGCACTTCATTGTAGTCATGTTATTGGATTCCTCAGTCCAACATACTACATAATTGAATTTTGAGACTATTGAAGAGAGAATCTTTTATGTGATCATTGTTTCATTCATATTCTCTCAACGAGCCTTCATTTTGTTGGCTATAGATAGAACACGAGCAAAGTATGAATTCATTGATTCTCCTTCCTTCATACGAAGAACCTCAAAATCACAAGATGTGCTCTCTTAACCCTCTTTAAGCCATGAAATTTCTGCTTCATGGAATCCCAAATTGACTTTGAGGAGCTTCTATCAAGAATGGTTTCAAGTACATCTCTTTCGATTGCAAGGTTTTTGGCCTTCAAATCCTTCAATTTGTCTTCGTTGTACACTTTGTGTTGAGTTTCATTAAGTTGTCCTTTTTTTACCACCACACAAGAAAATGATCTTTTTTCTCCTACTACATTCATTATCACCCCATGGTCTATCATATTCCAATACTCCTTGGAACATAGTAGTGTTCAACAAATTTGGATACATATCTACTGCTTGTTCCTTCTGGCATCACCACTCAATCTCTCTTTTCACTTTCTTCTTCACAGGAAGACTTTGTTAAGAGCTATGATATCAATCGTAAGCTATCAATCTCAACTCTACAAATGGTAATATCTTAAAAATATTTCATATATAATTAAGTTGTAATTGTGGCCTTAAAATAGGCATTAGAAGAGAAATAAAAAAAATAAAACAAACTGTTTTCTGCACAATTTTATGATTGTGCCAATTACACGTGAGATTCGATCACAATCTTACTGAGACTAATCCTATCATAACAAACTAATTATTCTTGAAGAAAAGGAACTTATCCAAGCACTAAGTATAACAAGTCCAATCTTAATAGATTTTTAGATAGTTAATTTCATGTGATAACTACTCTACAAGAAGCAAGTTACTATGGAATCTTGAAGAATGCGAGTTCCAGCTTAAGAGATAAGTTGGAAACTCAGATCCAATCTGTCTTGCCCTTGCTTTCTTTTTAAGAGATAAGTTGCTAAAGTTCATTTCCCCCCCAATTTTGTAATTTCTACCATCTCAGCGTGGCAATGAGCTAGTAGCAGATGTACAAAATAGTTTTGCTATATAGGAACTTTTTTTGTCAGAGTCAATTAACTAATATATTTAAGTTACAAATCAATTAACTAATATATTTAAGTTCCAAAAGTATAAATAAAGGAACATTCAAAAGTTGTGACTGTTTATCCAATAACTCGTGTAATGACATGCTGATATGTGTTGAAACGATAGAGCGTGTGAGCCTTAAAATGTTTATTTTAGATATTAGAAAAATAAGAACTTGAGTGGCAACTTATGAATAGAATTCATGTTTATTCGAGTGTATCTTAAATCCTGTATTAATAATTAAACGTATTTAAATAATTGTAATTTAAATAAAACAGTATCTAATTAGACGATTTAATATAAAATAATATATCATATTTTTTATAAATAATAATAATAAAAAATAAATGAGATAAATATGATAAATATTATTAATATAATTACTAAGTTTTAAAAGTATATTTTATAATTTGTTTATACCGTGTCTTAAAATGGAAACTTGTCGAAATATTTGGACAAAATTAAGAAACTTATTTAAATAATATATAATAATTATTTCTCTAATAATTTAAATTTTATAGAATTGACGGACAAGCTGGAATACATTACTTTATTAGTAAAAGACAAAAAATACATGAAAAAGAAGGAATAAAAAGAATATTATTTATTATTTAATTAAATCTCGATATTATTTTTATTGTTATAAATTTTTGATTTAATTGCATAAAATGACTTCTCTTGTATATAAAATTTTATTTTTAACTTATTTAAAAAATATTTATTTTATTTTCATACAATAAACATATATTTTTTAATATTATATAAAAATAAATAAATATTTTTTTTTCTAAAAAGTTTAGAAATAAACTATGTTATATAAATGAATTATTTATATATTATAGTGTTTGTTTTAATTTCCTAAAAAATAATAAAGTGGCGGTAATAGGGAAAGATGCGCGCGTTTTACTTGCGAAAATGGCTGAAAAAGGAGATTTATTACAAATTCCTTCAAAAGGGGTAGGAAACAAAAAAAATGACTACACGATGAGAATTGGAATTGAAGAGTTATATGTTGAAATTATATTATTTGCTAATTTTAATAATTAATTAATTGATTGACAGAGAGAAGCAAGGCATCGAAGCTAAAAGATTCTCACTTTCAGTATGATTCTGGCAAAGAAAAAGAGGGGAGAGGGTAATTATTAGGGGAAAAAATCATTATATAAATATTAAAATTGGGATTTTGTACTGTAAATGGAGACATTACCAGTTGATATCTGTTTCAAGATATTCAATTTATTGGATTATCAGAACCTTGCGACTGCTCAACAAGGTCTGAAAGATAATTCATTCTTTTTCCTTTACTTTCTATAATTTATGTGCTTTTCTTGGGATCTGACTATCTGACCCAAGTTTTGTCTAGCGGGCTTTCTTCGAGAAATTAATTGGTTTGGCTTAGAATTCTACTTTTCATTGTTGTGGTACATTTCGATCGCAAATTATCGAGCTTATCTGCTTTTGCTGTTGAATTGCGAGATCTCAAATATCAATTTTAGTTTACTGATCATTGATCAACATATGAAGAAAATTCAAAGCCTGACCTGAGTTTCTTCGATTCACCGTGACTTCCGTTTTCTATTGGATCCTTAATTTTGACTGCTTGCTTAATATACCCTGTTGGTTTCCTTATTAGTTTTCTGTCGGTCATATTAATGTAGAAAGGCTTTAGGGAGTCGCAAATCAAAAGACAGACATTATTTTTTTTAATCGATCCAATTATGTCATTCTAGTTCGAATATAATCCAATTCATTTGCTGGTGTTTTATGGTTTCTGCATCAGTGCCATGTATTTAGCTTCAAACTCTTTAAATATCTAGATCGCTGTCTAATTGTGTTTTACCAAGTGATCTAGCGGAGAAGATCAAGTAGCATAGGATCGAACCACACAAGTATTCCTTGATCTAAAAAAATATCATTATCTAATTTAGAGAAAATGTTAATTTCTTCAATCTATCTGATCACGTTTTCATATTTATCATATGAACTTACTTACTCTCGTATTTGGATGTTATAATCTGATTTATCATGATTGTTGTACTTTTAATTTATAACGGAAATGATTTCCTTTTCGATAAAAAAAAATTTATCATGTACTTGTTGTAAGAAGAAAAGGTTCTGGTGTCCTTGAAGTTACTGTTTCAATTGCTTTTTCTTGGGGATTTGCTCTTTTGGATTTTCTTGATCTGTAACTTTATACCCATCAGGCTATCATGATGTGTTACCAACATGGGTTTTTTGTTGACTATTAAGTATGCAGGAAGTGGAAGGTATTAGCCTCAAGCAATGATCTATGGTCCAGCTTATTCAAGGAGCGATGGGGAGAAGATCATGCTGCATTCTATGCTCCTGCAACTTCAAAATCATGGAAAGATGTGTATGAGGTCCAAGACCGTTGTGATCGTGTTGGATTGTAAGTTTAAAAGCTTTAACTGACATTATTTCTTTATGACAATATTAAGCTTCGGAAGTACCATGTGTCACTTACAAAGTTGCAACGGTGTTCTTTTAAACATATTCCGCATTTATATGCTAGCCTTGTTGGTATGGTGCCTGTAAGTTATGCAAATTGAGGGAAAAGACAGGCCTGTTCACAACCTGATAATTTTTCATAGCAAGTATATCGAACCTTTATGAGTCAGAGCTATGTTGAATCGCAGCTGTTGATCCTGTGAAAATTTAGGTAGAAACCACCCACATTATAAATCCAGAATAGTGCTAGGTCAACTCATGTTCCGTTAACAAGGTCAATGATTTGAGAGAAGCAGCATTAGTGTGTTTCCATTTTTAATATCTTCTGCTTTATGCCTATCTTCTCCGGCACATCCTCTAGGCTGCGTTAAACTGAGTGTGACTAGTAACAGCCAATTCTTTAGGAGCATACTGAAGTAGCTGAACTCAGTCATATCATCACTTTGCTGAATGCCGTTGTTTTATGATCAGGGGTTTGAAGATAATCAGAGAAGGTGGTGATTACTATCTTGTTCACCAAGGTGAAATCCAACAGTATTTGGGTTCAAAGAAGCAGAGAAAAGGTATACATAGTTTCCCTTCTACGGGCATGAAAGGTGAAGACATTGCAGGTGGATCTTGGGAAGATCAAGAAAATTGCTTAGGGATTTTGGATAAAATCCTTTTCTTCATTGGGGATCTTGAAGTTGCTTCAACCGATGCCAAACGTGGCCGGGTGCTTTGAAACAGTTATTGCAGCATCAAAGCACATAAAAATCTGCTGTAAATTTCTGTATTATTGTAAGAGCTTAAACTGTCATAAGAGATTCGTTCATTCGTCAATGTAGTTTATATTTAAAGCGTGGAATTATGTGATTTCTACTGGTTTTAACTTGGAACCATTTATCAGACTAACTGAGAAATCGATTACACTTTATGTACTGGATTAACTGTTACTTGTTAAATCGAAGTATGTAACAAATATGCTTATAATGTTACCCCTCTAATGCAATTTGTTGTTAAATGACAATATGACTACAAGTATTATTTCGTGAAATGGAGACTCAAGTTTTGTTTAACTTTCATTTTTGGATTTCAATGGACTTTTCAATAGATTAAACTCACCTTGTGCTTTGTTTGGTGTGGATTGGTGGGGGATAAAACTTCCTTCCCACACTTCAATTTACTCGTCAGAATTAGGAAATTAGGAAATATATATATATATATATTGAACTGGATTTAATTAGGAAATAATAACTATCGAATTTAATTCTATTACATAAAGTTTAATATTGAATAAATTTAAATAATCATAATTTAATTTGAATAGTATTTAATGTGAAATAATTGTTAGGTTTTTTTTTACGGAAGATATATGAGTTAAATATAAGGTATTATTTTTATGATTATAAGTTTTAAGAATGTTATTTTTATTGTTTTTAAATAAAACAAAAGAAGGGAAAAAATGTTTTAACTGATAACCGAATCAAAAATTTAACTTGCATATTAATGAATGAAAATGTAAGCTATAGTTAATATGGAGGGGGGAGCGGGAGCAGGTTGCAAATATACTATGCTTGACTAATAAATTGACAGCCAAAAATACAATTAAAATGCTTTTAAGTTTATCTGTCTTCATAGCAAAAAAAAAAAAAAAAAAAAATAAATGCTTTTAAGTGATCTTTTTGTCCCCCTCTCTCTTCTTCATTGTTGGGCAGACCACTATATTTTGTCATCACTATCAAATTGAATCCATCTTCAGCCACTTAACTGAAACAATGTTTTTAATAAATCAGATATGAGTTTTCGAACTCTCGAAAAAAATTATGGTGCTCTGTCAGCAAAGCAACAACTACATGTTTAACATGTTTAACGGCTCTGCCTCAGTGTCCCTTTCTTTCATTGGCACCCAATCTTGTGTTCCTGTAATAAAATCAAACATTGCCAACTATTACCACAAAAGAAAACCTTTAAAATAGTACAAACAGCATGTTATGCTAATACCATACGTAACACATAGCAGCATCGATAATGGAGCAAAATAACAACTGATTGGTATACTTACTATGCTTCTCTGCAATCACCATGAGCCGCCTCTGTAAGAGACTTTCCAATATGAAGAAAATTGAGCACATACTGAACATAACAGTGATGGGGAACGCATCAACCTTCAAATACAAGAAATATTTAACCATGGATGAGAAGGGAAACATGACATTTTATTTATGATATGGTTTTATTATCATGTATAGCTCGCAACATACACTGTAGAGAACAACACATACAAACACATTGAGTGGAATGCGGAAGAAATTCATGATGGTGCTCCTAGCCTCCTCAGGAATGTATTGAGATCTCATCTTCATAATAGATGGCCAGAATAATCCTACGCAAGCTTCAAAGGTACAGAAGCCTAGAAGTTGGATACAACCTTCAAATGAGATGCTCCCACCTTTCGCCTTGGAAGGTGCTACCAAGAACTGCAGAAAACCAGCAAAGTTAGAGAACAAAACTATACAAGATAAACGAGTAAAACACTGAAGTTTACACTATGACATACCTTAGTTAAAATGGGAAGCATAAGAGAAGCGGAAGAGATGACAAAAACAATTTGCATGTAGCTCTCTACTCTAGGGGATGAATATGCCATCAACCGAGATGCGAAGGAGCTTCCCAACTTTGTTGTTCTTGCTCAGTTCCATAGCTGCCACAACCGCCCAAAGTGCACCAAACACAAGGTAATAGAACATCTCCATTTTTGCTAAATGGTGAAGAGAAGAGAAAAGAAGGATAGATAGATAGATTGAGAAACCAGTGAGTTTTAGCAGATTAAGAGCTACATTCAAGAGAAATTTTATTCTATATGTACCTGAAAAAGAATATTACTTAAATAATATTACGGACTCTTAGAAGTTCAACTAAATTCACCACAGTTTATTAAATTTTTAAAATAAATGATATACTTCTTAAATTTTAAAAAACTTAACGTATGTAAAATTTTAAATTATATAATTTAATTCTTTAAATTTTAAAAATTTATACACTAAATTATAAGATTTAAAAGTTTATGAACATATACGTAAAGTTTTAAAAATTTAAGATTAAATTATACTTTTTAAAAATTTAAAAATTTATATATAAATTTAAAAAAAATAATACATTTTAGCCTAATATTATAGATAAATTATTTAATTATATGATATATGAAGTTTTATTTTTAATTTAATAAAAAAAAATATTTTTTCAATATAAATAAATATATGTTTTTAATGTTGTAAAATAATAAATATAAATTTTTTTTCTCTATAAGATAAAATTAAAATAAAATTATATTAAATCATGATATAAATAAAAATATCAATTTTAATTTTAAAAGTTATATTTTAAACAAAAACTAATGTTACATAAACTATCTACTTTTAAAAACTTTTATTTGTAAAAGTATAAAGTTTATTATTGTAATAATAATTATTGCTTTAAAAATAAAACTATCCTAATTTTTTTTCTAAATTTTCACCATGCATATAAAATTGCTTTGTAATAGTTAGTTCTACGAGGATTATTAAATCATCTTACCCATAATTAAATTAATTTTGAAATATTTAAGAATTAATGAAATGTATAGATAAATAATGAGATTTGTTTAAAGTTTCTCGTTATTTTTTTTCTTTTATCGAAAATAATTTTTATCAAGATATGATGACATTATGTATACATCATATGTTCAATTTAAATCATAAATATAACATTAATTTTTTTTTAGTTTAATTAACATTATATATGCGTCATATGTTTAATTTGAATCACAAATATAACATTTAAAAAAAATAATTTAATTAATTTATAAAATTAAATTTTATTTGATAAAAAAAATAAATTGCTCAGGTCAAAAGTTTTGTTTTAAACCAATGCACAGATCAATTAAATATATTAATTATATTTTTTACATTTTTTTTTTCAAAAAGCAAAGTCGATGAAGTTAGAGATAAACATTAAACCGATTTTTATAATTTTAAATATCAATCAAACATTAATTAACGATCTGTGTTCAGTAAAAAACGAGAAATGAGAATTTAAGTCTCGAACACGGTAATTTTATCTAAAAAGCACTAGTATAAACAGCAGGGTGAAGTTGCGTCATTTTGTTTAAATTAAATATATCATTTAATTTTTTGTTTAAAAAAATATTTTAAATTTTGTTGTCTGTGAAAAAGATATTTTATTTATAAAAAAAATAATTTTTATCTTACATTTTATAAAATATAATAAAATAATACATGTTTATATTTTTCGATAAATATATACATAAAAAAATTAATATTTAATTAAAAAAATTTCTCAAAATTAAATAAAAAAATTTATTATTTAATATCTTAAATCACATATTAGAGGATAAAATTTAATTTAATTTTATTGAAATATATGTTAAAAATTTGATTAATTTTTTAATTAAAAATTATTTTATTAAAAAAATATATGTGTTATATGTATTATTTTATTATATTAAAAAAAATAGATAATAAAAAATTAACTTTTTAACTTATATAATATATTTTTTATAAATAAAATATCTTAAAAATATATATTTTAAATAAGATACCAACCTTTTTTCCTAAAAAATATACATCAAAATTGCTTTGATTGTACACTTTATTTAAATAGACATATTATTAAATGGTAGAATTTATTAAGTTACATAAAAAGAAGAGACGGAGTGGGGTTGAGCTATATCAAGACAATATCCATAAGCAACAGATCCTCTTAAATGATCACCACACATTTGGATTAGATTAGGAGATTGAGAGAGTTAAAACTTTCTCTTTTTCTGTGTTTTTTTAACAAAATAACAACATATCTGCGCTGCGATCCATGAAGCTTATTTTGGCATCTGCTTGCTGGAGAGAAGTTCAAAACATATACAAGGAGACATAGAAAAAGAAAATGGCATCAATTACTAGTTCAATCAGCACATATTCATTTTGTTCATCTCCTTCAAAGCTCTATCAACACAATTGTAATTCCAGCTTCTCAATCAGAAGATTCTCAACGCGGACCGTTATTCTGAAAGGACTCAATATTCGTAGTAGTGCTACAACTAAACCCCCAAAATCACCAGGTTAATAATAGTTAACACCAATTTCCTTAAATGTTTCTCACATTTGATCATTTCATTACTTAACTACTTCATTATTTGTTGTTAAATTCCCTTTTGGAGGGATTAGCTGAACAAGATTGGAAGGTGAAGAGAGAATTTCTGCTACAGAAGAGGGTATACAACTCCACTTAATTTCCATTAATTTTATTTGTTCAAATCCTTTTCTTTTTTAACCTTCATGCTTCTCTTCTTCTTTTTTTCTGATAACCAACAATTTTACTTGTTCTACAATATATTATAAGCACAAGAAAACATATTAAATGCAGAAACATTATGTTTACCTTCCAGGTGAGGAGTGTGGATGTGAAAGAAGCTCTTAGGCTACAAAAAGAAAACAATTTTGTTATTCTTGATGTACGGCCCGAAGCTGAATTTAAAGAGGTGAGTGAGTCCACTCCCGATGCCCTGCACTCTCTCATAAGCAATTCTTAGAATCGTAACATAACAATATAACATTGAAAAAATCTTTATTTAGATCAAACGGTGGTACTTGGTATAAATAAACAGGAAGAGGTCGAGTTGTGTCAAAGTTCAAACCCTACAATCCTAACCACTGCAGCAAAAAGACCCTGGTAGTGCTAGTTTACTTTCATAAATCGTAACTCTGTGTGTGATTAATGTAGGTACATCCACCAGGTGCGATAAATGTACAAATATATAGGCTTATTAAGGAGTGGACAGCATGGGACATAGCTCGTCGTGCTGCTTTTGCATTTTTTGGCATCTTTGCTGGCACTGAAGAGAATCCTGATTTCATTCCGAGTATGGATATACTAATATAATTCCATCTTCTTCATCTTTAATTTGGTTAATTGAATTTGTTTGTTTAGTCTGCATCTACAAACTAATTAACGACTATAACTATAACGTCTTTAATTGATTTATGATCATAAATAGGTGTGGAATCAAAACTAAATAAAAGTTCTAAAATCATAGTGGCTTGTTCATCTGGGGGTACCATGAAACCTTCCCAAAATCTTCCTGAAGGTCAACAGTCAAGGTAACTCATCAATTTCATCACATTATAAATTGATTTAAACTCCATCCGAGAGCCAAACATATGCTTTATAAATTTACAATCATATATTCAACACATGTTCATGAATGTATTGTAAGATTGTGACCATATGCTCAATGCATCTTCTCAATGTTAATACTTTCGATGAACACTTAATACAATACTTTTGAGTTTAATATGCTTTTCAATTAATGAGTCGTAATGCCACATGCAGATCGCTAATCGCAGCCTACTTGCTTGTCCTCAATGGCTACAGCAATGTGTTCCACTTAGAAGGAGGCCTTTATACTTGGTTCAAAGAGGGATTGCCAACCGTTGGGGAAGTGTGAGGTATTATTAGAGCTAAAGATGATGGATAGCATTCAAAGAAGTTCAAGGTTTTTTCACTGGAAGACTATCCTAGTGATTTTTTTTTTTCATAGCTAACATAAGTTGTAAAACTTTTATTTTAGCCAAGTATGTTGCAAGTTTTTTTTTTTTTTGGGACTGAAAAGTATGTTGCAGGTTGGGCCGTACAGTTCCGATTTGTAATTATTATTATTAAAAGCTTATTGTGACAGTACAAAGTATCGCCTTTTTATGAGATATCTCTGTAACAGTGATGTCCTCAAAAATATTTACATTGTTCTAAGTTTGTAATAAACAAAGAACAAATTTAGTCCGACTCATGTTGCGAACATAGTCTCATTTCAATTCAAATCAAATGGAAGAAAAAATATCAATCCGAGATCAAAAAGGGTATTTGAAGTTGAAATTAGCATATAATATTGGATTATAATAGCGAAATAAGGAAATTAAAACCCAACTAGTAAAATTGATGAATAGTACAGTAATTGCCATGGCCTGGCCCAGAAAATAGTGTACATGTCTTCAATGCTTTTTTTCTTCAATGTATAAAGCAACAAATGTTAAAAGTTTCACAAAGGAGGCCAAAACAAATGAAATCCTTGTTTTCTCTTCATTGGGAGTCAAAGGTTCATAGAATTAACACAAGATCTTTCTCCTGCATCTGCATGGCATAAAGGACACGATTTGCAACCTTATCCTATCAAAGCTTCGTCAACAAGAATAGAATATGAAGCCACCGTATCCCCAATAAACTAACAGGACCCAGGATGAGCATAAATATGTCCTAAACTCAAGACTCTACAAAGTTTTATAAGGTAATCAGACCTTTACATTAGCATGGATCAAAAGCCATAGTATTGATGAGCAGTTCAGGAAGTCTCTTGAAGCCTGTACATTGTGATCTCCTGCTGCTTGAAATAACGCCGGTCCTCTTCATCGACTAAAACAAGATTCAGATAATACTTCACATTGAACTTGTTATTAATGTTGTGATGTGTTGGTGTCAATTCATAGGGACTAAGAAACAGTCTGATTGGAATCGATTCACCTGAAAAGATAAGCTAATGAAATAAAACAGTGCTTAAGGTGCAGCAAATGACAAACACAATGAAGCATGCAAAATTCTTTCCCTTTTTTTTCCTTCCTAGCCAGGGGATAAAAAATGAGAAATTCGTAGTGATAGTCTGAATTACTATTTCTATCAATATCAATGCCAGCAAACTTAATCACATGATAGTATCCCTCTTAAGTAATATGTTTGGTTAAGCAGATGAGTTCCAAAATACCTCTGACTGGAGCTCCATCCATCAGCTCGAACTTAGCAAGTGTCTCAGTCTCAACATGGGTACTAGCCCCAGATCCAGTAGATTCTCGACGTCGTATCTCCAGATCCATATTTTTTATTTTGATTCTTACAAGAAGAAAGTATATCTTGCCAATAATGACATCTTTCAGATGATACCTGCATATTTTTGCTCTGATAAGCTTCATGCCTTGAATGCTCAACCCACTCAATCTAAACAATCTGAATAATTAAAGAACTAAGCTTACTTGCTTTTATTGTATTCAAACTCAATGTGCAGACAATCTTCAATTCCAACTTCCATCTGCAAAGTCATCAAGACGAGTAGAAATTGAGAATGGGTAGACAATGGAATGAGTTGTCAAGCCTCAGAAGGAAATTTATGCTTAATTGCCCGAAGCAAAAGCAAGTTCTATTGGTTAATACCTTACAAGAAATGCCAGGTCATTGAATGAGAAAATTCAAGGTAGTAATGAAAAATACCCACAGCCTCACTATACAAGTATTAAAAACAGCACACTCACCTTGATACTATTGTTGATTGGTGGAGGAGGAGAGTAGTTGCGAACCTAAAGCATAAAATAACATCAAAAGAAACTAGAATTAAGATAATGCATTAGGAGTGATTTACATATAGTACTTGGTAATCATTTAACAAAGCAGATTTGTCATGTGGGATAATAGTAAAGGGACAAAATTGGCACAACAATACAAAATTTAACAGAAATAGAACGATTTCAGGCATGTAAAAGGCAATTTCAGGCTTATAAGGAGTAGTAATTCTAAGGAACAAAAGAACTATACGTAGGATGAAGGTATTAATGCATGCATAAACCAGAGGGGGTGATTTCTGTAAAGTTAGACTTAGAACACATCATATACAGGCTTAATTTCATTTTAGGAATCAAGTTTAAAACTCCTTGCAACTCATAGGTGATAAAGTAGTTGATAACATTTCTTTTTTGGGAGAAGGAAAGTGAAACTCCAATGGAGAAAAGAAACCAAAATGTTTTTCTCCATGCCATTTAGCTTCTCCCTGAATTAGAATTTAAAGAAAAAGTTGATGATCATTAATAGATAGATAGAGAAAGAATTACCACAAAATCTTGGTATTCTACTATGCTACCACCATAACCACGACTGATTGTGACTTTCAAGACATACCTTAAACAACAAAATAGAAAGAAAAGTAGTCAAAACCACATCATTCTAACAGTATCAATTAAAAGCACCAGAAAAGATTGGTACAGCTAAAAGAAAATATATCCAAGAGCAAGAATGCAGAGATGCCAAGGAGACAATATTAATGAACATCGAATTTAAAGACAAGCATGACCTAATCCCTGACAGAAAATGGATAACTGAAGCAACTTAAGAAGCAAGCAGACCTTCAAAGCAACCAGCTATGTACTTTAGATGCAATTCTTAAGGTAATTAACCAGGATGCAACAGTCTGATCGGTTTAATTACATCAAAGCAAGCATATCTTATTGTTCTATATCCTTTAGCATAATCTATATGTCAAATAATTTGTTAACCTGTTCAATAATTTTATTTGATGTCTTAAAGATGGGGTTCACACCAGCTATATAACACAGTAAATGATGAGTTTGAGATAAGAACAAGTGGGGGTAGACCTATTCCTCAAGTAGTTTCTTATTGATCGATTATTAAAAGTCCATATCAAAGGTGTATGTATAGCAAATACCTCTAGTTCAAGCTCTATGTTGTAAATACACAGGTAGACAAGATCAAGAGTTTACCTAAGCCTCACATTCACCCCATTGTACGTCTCATATGGCATTTCAACAGTTGAAAATTCAAAGGGATACATTTTTCTTTCATATAACTCTCCAGGAACATCCAGTTCACGAACTGCAAATAATAACAATAAACTTAGATCTTTCTAGGAATAAAATAGAATTCAATAAATAAAAACCAATAAACTGCAAATAATGTCACATAGACGATTATATATTCTGAGTCACACTCTGTCTTTCTCAGATATGAGATGGGATGGAGGACAATAAACCAAACTCAACACATTGCAAAATGGAGATATACTCTCTGAAGGTTCTAAGAGCCAAAACTCACCAAGGGAAGTAAAGTCATAAAAGTTGCCTCTATCAAAGTACATTTCTGCAAGGTAAAACCCAAAAAATTAAAAATAACAGCAACTTGGAATGGCTTAGCACTATTAAATAAACAACAGTGGTAAATGCAAGGAAATAGTATGACAAAAATATGTGTACATAAGACCAAACCTGCATAAAACAAAAATTATTACTCAGCAAATATTGCATCATCAGAAAACATACCAAAATGAGATAAAAAAAGATACCTATTTGACCAAGCAGCTCAACTTTGATACCATTATGCTCGACCTTCTTCCCTTGAATCGGTTCAACAGATATCTGAACAGTTACCAAAGGATAGGATATTTTATTTAAATATTAATAAATAAGAAGAATAATCAGTCCTCAAATTTCATATCTGCAAAACCTTAAACATATAACAAAACATACATTGCCAGCAATGTTTTCTTGACTTTGGAAAAGTGGGACCGTGACTGTTTGTCCATTTTCCTTCTTTAAAGGCACCTATAGAAGTACACAACAGAGCGAAAAAATAAGATCATGTACAGGAAAAACCATGGGCCTCCACGATAGTAGACTATTATCATCTTTGAGCTTCGCATGCCACCAAGTGAAAACCCCAAGGCGTGGAATAGAACGTAGGCATTGATTTCATCATAATAATACTAAAAACCCTCCACCATAAAACCTAATAGAATAAAGTCAACAAATGCTCCAAAAATATAGAACCAAAGTAGGACCAAAATTATTTTATCACATGATAAACCACCGTATTCCGGAAACATATTTTGGTTTTCCTATTTTTCAACAACATCAAATTTAAAATATACTTATTAGATTAAGGTACCTGTTTGCGATTCTTTGCATCATTAAATGTGATTGAGATGTTGCATGATGGTTTGAAAGCTCCAAGTAAGTAATTCTGAAAGGTTAATAACCAAAGGTATCATCGCAACTGAACTCGAACAAACCACAAGAATGAAACCATAGTATTCAAGCCATCATAAGCTGCTGATCATAAGATCTTACCATGCTGCTTGCAATGAAAAAATTTAAAATCCAATTCCAATCACTTCACTCAATAAACCTGCAAAAATTCATTGTGAAACCCATATCCAAAAGCACCGCAGCAAACTTCTGTAAAGCCTAAACTACTGAAGATTACAGTAAACATTCATCATAATTCATAACCCATAGGTTTCAACAACAAAATTACATACAAAGGTAGGAACACTTAGCAATGGGCATTAATAACTTAAGAGACTCGTAATGAACTAATGATTTATAAATTATAAGATTTACAGCACAGAATAGACTTTCTAAGCTGGTAATTGAACCGCTAAATCCATATGCTAAAGGCAAATGCATGAAAAATTAAAGATGTTTCAAATCACCTAAACCTGTCAAGAGAAGAATATCTAAAAACCCAGAATTATGAGCACGAACGAAATTTGCGCATCGGTTAAGTAAAGACCAGTGTCAGCTATTCTAAGTGGAAAAGATACACACACATCAAAACAGGGAATTGCAAAAATTGGGGGATTGGGATCAAAGCAAAGAAGATGAAAACTTTATAAAACCAAAGTTAAGTACACCTCAATAAACAAAGAGGCTCGAAACATATGGATTCAGATATTAAGAAAACTGGTGCACCTTCAAGTATAACAGCTGCGTGAATATTGATGCACCTAAGACCGAGTACCAGAAAGTAAAGCAGAGAAGAGAAAGCAAAAACCCTAGATTGAAAATTGGAGATTTCAGGAGAAAACAAAGAGACTAAGCAAATGATCTGGTTGATCGATCCGTCAATCTGATAGTTGAAAATAGGGAATGAACAATGGTACTGCTCTTGTTCCAAAACGCCAAGTCTTCGAGGTATGCCTCACGTGCTAATCGCATCCATGATTTTCCCTTTTATTTTAATTTTCATTTATTTCACAATTCTCTTGGCATTGATTTCACACACTATTAAGATATTTAGATTAAATATTTTTTTTATCAAAATACCTTCCAAAATAAAAGTTATCACTATTAAAATAATACATTATTTTATTGTGATAAGGTTTACTATTGTTATGATAAGACATTAATTTATCATAATAGATGTTACTAATAAGACTTCTCTACTGACTTTTTGTTATATCTATTTTTTATATTCCTTCTAACACAATTTAGTTAGTTTAAGGTGATCTACAACTATCAAAAAGAGATTTTGTCTCCGTATAAACTTATATCACACTATGTTCAAAAAGAGGAAAACTTGGAGTAAGATAAGATAGAATACTCAAGTGGCCTCAACCTCCAAATACAAAGATAAATGAAAGAAAATAAAGAAGCTACAATTAAGTACACAATGTATAAGAACAAAATTAAGTGAAATTTTAGCTTTGTTATGGTATAAGAGATTAGATCATATATCCAGACATAAAAGATAACGACTTGTATCCGATAAAATTTTATACCCTTTAGATTTCACAACATTTCATGTGTTGTGTTAATTGTATAAAGTGGAAACAAACCAATAAAAGGAGATTTGAAGCCAAAATGACTTTAAAAGTCTTAGAACTTATACATACAAATATTTGAGAGCCATTTCCTATAATCACTTGCAATGATTAACAATATTTTATAACATTAATAAATGACTTTTCTATATATGGTTATTTATTTATCATTTATGAAAGATCACAATCATTGGATATGTTCAAAAATTATAAAGTTGAAGTTGAAAATATGCTCAGCAAAAGGTTTAAATGTATTAAATCTGATTAGGGTGATGAGTAATATGACAGATATGACGGTTCAATGAACAATGTCCATGACCATTTGGTAAGTTCCTGAACGAATGCAATATCACTATACATGGTGTTGCTAAAAGACAAAATAGAATGCTTAAGGACATAATGAGGAGTATGATTTTCCATTCAATCTCACCATAATCGCTTTGAGAAGAAAGGCTTAAGACTAGATCATATATCCTTAATAGGATTTCAACTAAAGCGATAGTCAAAACCCTTATGAACTTCAGACGGGAAAGAAGCCTAGTCTAAAACACTTGTATATCTGGGGATCTAGTTTAGACAAAACCTTATAGGCCTAATGAAAAGAAACTGGACACAAGGATGATGACTTGCTTTCTCTCTCTCTATCTCTCTCTCTATATATATATGTGTGTGTGTGTGTGTGTGTGAAGTTTTTATTGGATATTCTGAAAGACCAAGGGGTATAGGTTTTATGATCTCATATCTAAGTTGATTTTTGAGTCAAAATATGCTTGGTTCTTAAGGATATCAAGTTTGTAAGGGATATATAGTTAGAGATTTTGTATTTGAAGGAAAATATGTTGATATTGCCATAATTGCTATTGTCATATCATTCCTGACTTTGATCAAGACATAACAGATCAAGGCAATCTCGAAGAACTACCTATTCAAGAAATTGTTCTAGAAGAAAAAACTTTACCACCTCAAAAAATCTTGCCATTGAAGAGATCTACTAAAGAAAGGAGAAGTGTAGTGCCAGATGACTATACTGTATTTCTTGAAGAACATGGTTTCATATTAAAGTGATAGAAAAAGATCTCATCAACTTTTGTTAAATCATATAAAGTTTTGACTCTCAGAAGTGGATTGATGTCATGAATGAAGAAATTAAGTTCATGAAAGATAATAATGTATGGGATCTTGTCTCATTTCCAAAAGGTATGAAACCCATTGATTGTATATGGATATTTAAAACCAAGAGAAATTCGAAAGGCGATGCGAAGAGATACAAGGCTTGTCTTATTACATAGGACTTTACACATAAAAAAAGACATTAACTATAAAGAGACTTTCTCTACAGTTTCTTTGAAAGACTCTTTCTAGATTATAATGGCATTGGTAGCTCATTTCGATCTTGAGTTACATTAGATAGATGTAAAAATGATGTTTCTCAATTGTGACATTGATAAGACGATCTATATGATGCAACTAAAAAACTTCATGTTGAGAGAGCCAAAGAATATAATTTGCAAAATCAATCTATATGCTCAAGCAAACATCTCAACAATGGTACTTTAAGTTTCATCAAGTGATCATCTTGTTCGATTTTGAGATGAATTTGGTCAATGATTGTATTCACCATAAGTTATGTGATAGCAAGTATATTTTTCTATCTTTATATGTTGATGACATTTTATTTGTTAGCAATGATATATGTTTATTCCATAAAACCAAGAGATTTCTAACTATGAATTTTGAGATGAAAAATCTTAATGATGCCTCTTTTGTATTAGTCATACATATATTTCGAGATTGTTTTCAAAGTATTATAAGATTATCACAAAAGTGGTATACATAAAATGTTATCAAGAGATATAGCAAATAGAATTACAAATCAAGTGATATCCCTGTTATTAAGGGGGACAAATTTAGTCTCAATCAGTACCCTAAAAATGATTTTGAGAAAAAGAAAATGCACAAGATCCCTTATGCATCCATAGTAAGAAGTTTGATATATGCTCAAATATGTAGTGTTTAGACATTGTGTACATTGTTAAGATGTTGAGTAGATATTTAAGCAATTCGAGAATAGACTATTAGAAGGTAGCCAAACAAGTATTGTGGTACTTATGGAGAACACAAGACAACGTGTTCACGTATTGAATGTTAAATTAGCTTGAGATCATTAGGTATAATGACTCTAATTTTGATAGATATCAAGATAGTATGAAATCTATATCGGGTTATAACTGCTTGCTAGCTGGGGATGTTATCTTCTAGGAGAGTGATAAACAATCTCTTATTATATTTTCTACCATGGTGGTAGAATTCATAGCATGTTATGATACATCCAATTAAGGAACATAGTTGTAGATTTTTTTCATAAGACTACACATAATAGATGGTATTAAAATATCATTTAAGTTATTTTGCGAGAGTAAGTCAATAGTGTTATATTTCACTAACAACATGAGCTTGATAAATTTAAAGTATATAGATATTAAGTTTTTGGTTGTTAAGAAAATAGTTCAAAGTGTACAAGTATCTATAAAACAAATTATTACAAAATTCATGATTGTGAATCCACTTGCTAAGGGATTATCACTAAAAGTGTTCAATAAGCACACTACTCGTATGAGTTTCATGTCATTTGAAGATATTCAGTTTTAGTGTGAGTTTGTAATTTTAAATGTTTATTTGATATAGACATACTTTTAGTTATTTCAATTTGAAGTTATTTTCTACATAAATAAAATTTTGGTTTATTTACACTTTATTTTGGTATGGTTTGGTCTCAGTAAGGTTTAACATCCGACCAATTGAAAAAATATATGTTAAGATCACATTGCATGAAATTTTCATGCTACACATCCACACATGATCAATGTCATTCAGTTGTATCGATATATGTAACCATTGATGAGTCGAGTTACAACAAATGTAAGGAATGTCGCTTTAATCTTGTGTTGGTATAATTGATGGACCGAATTAGTTATAGATACATTTCAAAAATGTTATCAAAATTGAGCTCATATGTTTATTTTTGTAATGCATAATTATAAGGTCACACATATAATCCAAAAGGCAGATTGTTGAATCCTTAATCTTACGTTAAGCTTATATGTGAATAATTATATATTTGTAGATTGTCATATAAAATTACATCCACTTAAAAATGATTTATCAAAATTTAAATAATTTAAACTTTAATGTATTTAATAGGATGTAAACCTTTAATGTGTATAGACCTAAGACTTATATCTATTTTAATGATGGGCTAAAGTAGAGATAATGTTATTGATGACTCTACAAAATTAGAGCCATTAGGTCTTTTTTTTACCTAATATTTACTTATTTTATTTAATAAATAGTATTTTAGGGATAAAAATATTAAAAATATAAATTTTTGGTGAAAATGGGTGAAAATATAATTTTTGGATTTTTTTATAGATTTGTTTATGAATTTTTAACATAGGACCAATCAAAAGCTATCACGTGGCTTGTCACGTAAACAAATGAGCTGACTAGACAAGCCATGTGTACACCACGAAAGTAGGGACAATAAATTGTAGATCTCTGTGTGTGAGGAGTGACGAATCACGTGCCACGTGTTCCTAATATACTTATTCAGTCATTCCACATGTGCACCATGCTATCCATTATCGTGAATCACGTTGCACTGCATGGCATTAACTTTGCAAACATTGACTTGGAACGATCTCCCTTGCCACACGCCATGCTTTGATTCGCGTAGTGAATTGTGTGTGCCACGTGTTGTGATATGATTGGTTGGTGTTATTAATTTGGCTTGTTTGGATCTCATCCTCTGATATGAAGCGATCTGACGATCTAAATTACACCTGAGTTATATTTAAGTCCTTAATCACCCCTATAAACCCTAATAAGCTACCATTAACATAATTTTGTTCAGTTTTTAGAGCTAAAAAGAGAAAAAAAAATACATAAAAATTCAAAAAGATATACAATTTTGATGGAGAGTCGAGAGAAAATTAGTACTACAATTAAAGAGATTGATTGTATTTCTTTTTCTACTTTTTATTTATCAATTTTTATATCTTTTTTATGAAAAAAATATGAGCTTTTATAGACAAAATTATGTCTAGTTAATTTATTAATCTAGGGATCTTATCAATATAATTTAATTATATTATTTAGTATGATTTTTATTCTATTAATTGTTTGACCAATAATTTATCTATATAGATAATTGTTTAATTATTTGTCTTGATCAAGTAACATGTATAGTTTCTAAGCAAAGATGTATGATTCTTATGTATGTGATCCATAATTCACTACTATAGAAATAGACATTAAAGTCGGTTAAAAACCGACTTTAAATTTAGTGACTTAAAATGTAAAGTCGGTTCATGGCATGAACCGACTTTACCCGTACATTTTATGATTTTTTTTTTATTTTCATTTTTTGTTTTTCGTTTTTCGTATATATATATATATAGCATAAAAAACTAAAATATAAATAATAATACAAATAATTAAAAATTTAAATATATTTAATTACTTGATAAATTAAATTTATTACAAAAACAAATAATGTATGTATAATACATATAGTTAACTTAAATTACAAATAAAATAATGTCGTCAAAGTGTAATTATGTGATCGAGTAAGCTTGGTTGACTTAGAATATTGATTGGCCTTCACAAGCATTATGACAAAAAACAGCTGATTCATATAACAATTTATATTCCCCTACATACATGAACACGTAAAACATCCATAAAAAAAACAGTCTAAACTTCAGACATACAAATGAAGAAATTAAATCATTATAAATATTACCATCAAAAGAGATTACCATGTACAACGACATTCGACGAACTCATATTAGTACTTTATTAATCATTTATCTATATATATGAAGTTATTTGGAATCTTTACTAGTATTTTTTAATGTTATATATAATGAACTCTAAATGTGAAATCAAGTGTAACTTCGATTTCTTACTTGGCTTGTGTGAGTTTTGATGCCCTTAAACATATGGAACACGTTCATGGGCACCAAAACTCATACAAACCAAGAAACAAATCGGAGTTATGTACACCTGATTTGTCCATTTAGAGCTCATTATAGCATTAAAAATACTAGTAGAGATTCTAAATAAATTCATATTTATAAACAAATGATTAATAAAGTGTTAATATGAGTTCGTAAGGAAAGTAGGAAAGAGAGATGAGATGTAATTTGGGCCAAAAATAGGTCCATAAAATAATGCATTCCCCTAAATACATGAGCATATGATTAATCATCTATCAAACAAGTGATTTCAGACACAGAAATAGATAGAGAAATTAAATCATTAAAAAATTTACTGTTATGTTGTCATATGCTATTCAAGATCATCAGAACCTTCTCCTGATTCTTTTTGTGATGATATAATTTGAACCATGTGTTCTGCCTATTCCTCTCGTAAATCATCAAAAATTTGTTGGTCGTAGCCCGTCTTGTTCCAACTAAAGAACTACATGCATATGATTAAAACTTTTATGTATATGGGTAAAAGATATTACCACATCATCAATTAGAATTTTGATATTTATGATGATTTCGCTCATAAACTTCATAACATAATAACCACACATGACTCCATTATTTTGTTGTGGAACCTACAAAAAAAAGTGTACATGAATTTTCATATTCGAACATCCTTATTATTCAATTGTAAAATTAATAAAATTATTAATATTGACTTGTACATACCATAACTTTTGTCCATATAAGCTTATGAGATTTTTTAAGGGCAATGCCCCTAAACTTGTTCCACAACTTCCATACCCTATCAAGGTCTAAAACAATTAGTTTTTATTAAATATTACAAAAAATAATAGAAGAAACTAATATGTAACTATAACTCTTACATTTCAACAACTGTTTTTGTATCTTTACTCAGTTCTATGGAAGTTGAGTCACAATACCAAGCATGATTATTGAACAGATCAATGATTACTAACATCCAATGATCTTGGCCTTGTTCAAACCTTAATGGCCAAGGGATTATCAACTTTTGATTTCTGTTAAGCGTTAATGCTCTATCACATAATTGTTTAGCTCTGATGCTAACATCCTTCTCTTGATATTGATTGACATATGAAGAATCATAGAACATTGCTAAATGTGATAAGTGATTATGTTGAAGTCGATAATAGCACGCCCTATATAAAAGATATATATATATATATATATAATTAGATAATATAAATATAATTATATATGTTCTGCATAAATAAAAGAAAAATAAATAGATTGAGGACTCACCTTGTCCACACTTGAATTATACTTAAATTGATCATTTGATATTCAAATAGTTGCAATAAGCACTCGATCGATATATAAGTTTGGCTGAGGTCTACACCAGAAATTTCTATAGGAAGTGGCACAATCCATCCATCATTTATGCTAGATGCCCTCCCAACAATAGTCATCAAAGTGCCAAGATTTCTGCTGAAGTTTAAAGCATAATCATAAGTATACTTTTTTCAAGGCTTCTTCTTGAATGACTTGGTGCGTGATGACTGGTCACTAGACATAGATTTAGCACGAGATACTTACTTCGTATCTTTTAAATGTGCCGCATTTAAGAGTTCTGGTATAATAGACTAAAAAAAGTATTATATATGTATTTTTTTAGTAACAATATAAGATATAATAAAATAATAGTAGTAAACAAGTGTTATCTTTTAAGTTAAAAAATAGTACCATGTCAAAATTTAGAAAAACTTGAATCGACGGCCAAGCCACATACTGTCCAACCGCCTCTTGGACTGTGGTAGCATCAGAAGGCACAGGTAGTGGACAATCATGAAACAATGATTGATCAATTACTATTCACCAATGATTAGGAAGATATTGATTATGAATCATCCGATTATCGCTCAATTGTTGTACCATTCCAATAGCAAAATAGTCCATTAACGAAGGATGTTTCAACAAACATTTCATATTCTGTAATAAAAATTAAGTGTTATATATAAAAAATAAAACATATAATAAGAATTTAAAAATAATAGATTATATACACCAGAAATTAAAATCTTACCACATATGATTCATCAAATAGAAGAGGACTCTCATGTGAGGTAGCTATTAGATGTACATTCTCACCAAAATGTTCATCTTGGTTTGATTTATGGTAAGAATGTGCAGATTGCATTGGAGAAAATGAATCACTACTTGATTGCATATGCATTCCTGGCATATAATAAGGACCAATAGGATGGCTATATCTCATACTGGATGTAGTTTAAGTGCAATGAGATTGCGTGGGTGGCATGCCTGGCATGGATGGTGGCATGTCTGTCATGTATGGTGGCATGCTTGGCATGGATTGTGGCATGCCTGGCATTGAAAATGGTAGACACAAAGTCTCTACAATTTCTTTCTGTAAAGAATTTAACTCGCCAATTGATATAGATTTCTTGCATATTGTATTGAAGAATGAACAAAGCTAAATTATTGATAATCGAACATGTTTTGGAAGAATTGGTCTAATAGCAATTGGTAATAACTGTTGCATTAAGATATGACAGTCATGTGATTTCAATCCATACAGTCTCTTATCGGTGATAGACACAAAATTTCTTAAGTTGGATGAGTAACTATCAGGAACTTTCACACCCTTCAAACATTTACAAAACACATCCTTCTCTTTTGTTGATATTGTATATGATATTGGTGGTAAGTATGTTCGATTCTTATCATTTTTCACCCTTGGTTCCAATTTAGATCGTATGCCAAGTTTCTTTAAATCCAATCTTTCTTTAATTCCATCCTTTGTTTTTCTAGGTATATTAAGTAAAGTATCAATCAAGCTCTCACATACATTCTTGTCAATGTGCATGATATCTAAGATGTGACGAATGTGTAGGTCTTTCCAATAAGGTAATTTCCAAAATATTGATTTTTTTTCCAACAACCATGGTAAGTCGGTTCAAACTCTTTTCATTTTCACTCATTTCATTAGTTGACCTCTTTTGTTTCCCTACCTTAGTGAGTTTTTTTTTTCATCTTTTCATATCGTTTGAATGTCATCCCATTCAATTACCTTAATATCTCAATACCTCGCAAAGTTTGAGTTGCATGATCATGATCTTCTTCACCATCAAACGGTTTCTTTTGGTATCTAAACTTGTTTCCAGATGACAAAAATCTTCTATGTCTTCTATAAGACATATTTCGTCTGTGAACAAGATAAGTTGCAGAAGTTCCATCACTACATATAGGACATCCCTTGTAACCTTTTGTTGCATGTTCTGATAAGTTTCCATAGGCAAGAAAATCATTAATTGTCCATAAAAGGACCCCTTTCAAGTTAAAGTATTATTCTTTATGTGCATCGTAAACATTTACACCATCATTCCACAACGTCTTTAAATCATCTATCAGAGGCTACAAATATACATCAATATCAACACCGGGTTGTTTCGGTCCTGAGATCAATAATGTTAACATCATGAATTTTCTTTTCATACACAATCAAGGAGGAAGGTTGTATGTTACCATAATTACTGGCCAACAACTATATCTACTGCTGAGGGAACTATGTCGATTAATTCCATCAGCAGCAATGGCAAGACGAAGATTGCGCGGATCAGATGAATATCTACTACTTTCCAATTTGGAGAATCACAAGGATGACATAGCACCCCATCATCAGATCAATTATCTGAATGTCAAGTCAACATCTTTGATGTATATTTACTATTGAACAACCTTTGAAAGCAAGGAATCGGAGGAAAGTACCAAAGAACCTTTGCAGACATGCCTTTATTATGTGTTGTACTCTCATTTGTAACATGCTTCCATCTTGATTCTTTACACATAGGACAATCATGTAATGTCTCATATTCTTTTCTATAAAGAATGCAATCACTAGGACAAACGTGAATCTTATGATATTCCATGCCAAATCAACTAAGAGATTTCTTCACTTCACACATTAAAAATGGAAATTCAATACCCTTAGGAAACATATCGACTAGTAGATTTAGTAATTCTGTGAATCCCTTGTTAGAAAAACCATGTTTTGCCTTCACATTGTACAAATGAACCAATCCCAACATTTTAGTGTATTTTTTTCATTTTGGATACAACGGTTTTTCGACATCTTCTATAAGTTTATTAACGGTTTCAGGATCATCCTCGCGTAATTCATCTTCAACACCATGAAACATACTTTCTGTGTGTACATTATGATAAGATGTATGTAATCCACTCACATTCTTATAAATCTTTTCCCCATGAGTATTATCAATATTTTCTCCATGATAATACCAACATTTATAGCTCAATAGAATACCATTACGGATAAGGTGATACTTAAACTCATCAAATTCATGAAATCGCTCATTTTTACATTTAACGCATGCGCATCGAATCATACTACTTCCAGTATTACTATTTCTACAAGCAAATTTCATGAAACTTTCAACTCCAGAAATATAGTCTTGCTCAATTCTACACTTTGACATCCAAGATTTGTCCATTTACTATTAATGACATTAATTAAACATATTACTTAATTATGTATACAATGAATATATTTCAAGTATTATTATATATAAATTTCCTAATTATTAGAATATATATCAAAACATACATAGTGCAAAACAATTATTATTTTAATAATTTTACAAAATCATTTCTATACAAATTAAAAAATAAGCAACATGTTAGCATGAATATATAAAAATCAATCACGCACTTTGGTTGATTCTAATTTCTATGCATGTTATTATATCATAATTAAAAAGTAATATTAATTATACGTATATAAATAAATTTGCTCACGCATAGTAAACCCACAACATTTCAGATATTATTTCCACATAAAATAAGTCAAACATAATAACAAGCAAAATAAAAAACATACCTAAATCAAAAATTTATACAAAATATAAAACAAACTAAATAATAAGCTCCAAATTCTACTTAATAAAATATAATTATAAAATATAAATAAATTTATCCACGCATATTAAATATATATAATCCATCAAACCCACAACATTTCAGATATTATTTTCACATAAAATAAGTCAAACATAATAACAAACAAAATAAAAAACATACCTAAATCAAAAATTTATACAAAATATAAAACAAACTGAATAATAAAGTACAAGATTCTACTTAACAAAATATAATTATTTATAATATATAAATAAATTTATTCACGCACAGTAAATATATATAATCCATCAAACCCATAACATTTCAAATATTATTTCCACGTAAAATAAGTCAAACATAATAACAAACCTAATAAAAAACATACCTAAATCAAGAATTTATACAGAAAATGAGTATATTTTTTTTTTAATATTTCACTCAAAAAAATAGTAGATCTGAAAGATAATGAGAAGAGGAATATAACTTACAAAATGACGTTACAAATGGTGGTCGGAGGTGGCCAGAAATTTAGAAAGAAGGTAGTGCACGGTGTAGATTTTGAGAGAAAATGGAGAAGAGAGAGGAAGAAAATTGGATTCTGTGTAAAAAATGACCCGAATTTGGATATATTAGGTGGATAGCGTCGGTTGACGTGGCGAACCGACGCTATCTACGTGGATAGCATTGGTTCTACATGTCAACCGACGCTACGCCCAACGTGGATAACGTCGATTCTACACCGAATCGACTTTAAATTCATTATAAGTCAGTTTTTCCCAAAAACCGACTTTACACAACGACTTAAATACCCCTTTTTGTAGTAGTGATTGATGAACTTAATAAGTAGTATACACTTTAATTGTTATGAAAATGTAATTAAATTAATTATTATATGGTGTGCAGTTTACTTGAAAAATGAATACATATTAAATTAGATTTAATTGATCATGTAATTAATTAATAATTATATTAGAGAGATTTTAGTTATTCATATATTTAAAAAATTGAGGAATTAAGTATTCTTTGATATTTCCTCATATATCTTCTTAGTTATCAAATTTGATTTAATTAATTATTACTATTTACTTTTAGTTATTTTATTTTTTCTTCCTTAAAATATAAAAATACAAAAAAATTGATTTTTAGTTTTTTAATTTTAAAAATTAGTTTATAATAAAATAATATTCGTTGAACGATATTTTTTTATCATTATATTACTTATTGTGATACATATACTTATGTATTTTTTTCACACATAATATGTGGTGACGATCAATTATATATATATATGTGTGTGTGTTGGTTATGATGCTCAAATCACACATGTTGTTCTAGTCTTATCTAATATCTTATCGTCAAAGATAGTAGAGAAAAAACTAAAAATTTATCTAAAAAAACGTATAAATTTAGAAAACTAATCACTTAATTATAAAATTAATTAATGATTATAAATTCAGATATATTTTTATAAATTTATTTATGATTCTTGATAATACAACATAAATGTTTTTAAGTTATTTTAAATAATAATTTTCACTAAATATTATTTTATTTTAATAACGGAGCCTCGTAGTAAAATCGTTTTGATTCATATAACAAATGAATTATGTGAGTTTACTAATTAATAAAAATATTTTTATCATGTTTTGATTCATTAGTATTCTAATTTTTTTAAGTTAGGTTATAATATAGTTGAATTCAAAAAAATATAATAAAAAAAATATGTTTTTTAATCAAATACGATTTATTTAATTCAATCAAATAACATGAAAAATCTGACTTAACATCAAGATCATACAAATTATATTATTTATTTTTATTAAATATTTATATCTATAAAAATAATTTTATTAATTTTACTCAAATCTAATGAAAAATCCAATTTAACATCAAGATCATTCTTTGTACGAGGAGATTACGTCATATTATTTATTTTTATTAAATATTAAATATTTATATATTAATTTTACATTTTCTTATTTAAAATATAATATCATCACCTAATAAATAATTTCACACATAATAGCGTCTTCTTTGTGATTGATGTTGACATCAAGGGCTATTTTTACACGCCTCGTGTATACCATATATTTCATTCCAACTTTCTAAGAGACACTTTCAAAGGAAGAACCTTACCCAGCGCTAAAATTCTCCTAACACTATCAATCCCCATCAAACCCACCCTCTCGTTTCTCTACCTCTGATTCTATCCCTTTTTTTTAGACCTAATGAGTCAAGTCAAGTCAACTTTATGGGTTTGCTTTCATAGCCTACATTTTTTGTCAGGATTCCGTTGAGCTATTGCTGAAAAGTAGTTTGGTGTAGTACTACAAGCCTTGTTTTTGTACTACTCTTTTTGTAGTACATGAAATGGGTATTCTTTTACCTCTACCCTTTCATTCTTTCAATGAAGCTATTAATGTTCATTTATCCCAAATTGATTTCTGGATTACTGTTTAAGAAATATTCTTTTGGGGATTTTTTTGTTCTACTTTCCTGTGTATATTTAATTCTATAACTTCGTACACCAAATTCGGAATTGTGGGTGTCTTCGTTTTTATCATTTGGAGATTTGTTGGGTGCCAAAGCAGAGTAAAGTCTTTACCTTTCTGATTGTTTGGAAATTTTTGAATGTGAATTCGGGGGGCTATTAGCTTTGTACACCAGAATCTCTGTATACCCATTTGCGGAGTTATTGAAACTTCTATGCTGAAGCTTCGAAACAGAAGATAAATTGAGGTAAGATAGTTACTGGGTTTTGTTTTGTCATCTTGATCGTTCATTTTAATTAATCAAATGCTTTAAATTTAATAGCTGTGATATTCTTCATTGGTTTTGTTTCTTGATGTTCAAAATGTTAATAGCTGAATTTCACTGGTTTGATTGGTAGGAAAACAAATTTAATTACAATGGTGAACACAAACGAGGAAGAAGCAATTGAAATTGAAAGCTTTGAAAGACAGGACGTGGAAGAGAGAGGTCGAGAACCAAAGGACCTAAATAGAACTACACCATGGACAAAACAGATAACTATTCGTGGGCTCATAGCTAGCTTAGTTATTGGAATCATTTATAGCGCTATTGTTATGAAGCTCAACCTTACCACTGGTTTAGTTCCCAATCTCAATGTTTCAGCTGCTCTTCTTGCTTTTGTATTCATCCGAACTTGGACTAAGCTACTTCAAAAGGCTGGAGTTGTATCAACACCCTTTACCCGGCAGGAGAATACTCTAATTCAGACTTGTGCTGTTGCATGTTATAGTATTGCTGTTGGAGGTTACAGATTCTAATAAAAAGTCCCTTTATCTGTTTTGGGGTACATTTGATTGTGTTTTTGTTAAAAGTGTTATAGATAATACGGTTCAGGAGATAGTAATTTGTTTTCTAACCCTGAAATCATTTTTGTTTTGGAAGAAATAGATTTTTATATAATCGAACTTTGATGGTTATTACAAAAATATACCACCGAATTTTCATTCGTTACTTTCATACTATTGAACTTTCAATTTGTGATAAATATATCATCGGCGTTAATTGTTAATGGGGTTAACATTCTGATGTATATAAATCCCCAAATACCCCCTAAAGCAGACCACACCACCTCTACATCGACACTAATCAACCCCCAACATATGGGTTTGTTGGATTAGAAACATGGGATATTGGGTTGTAAGTTGTATTTCAGATCTAAATGTTGTATTTTTGTGAACAATTTGTTCAAACATTCCACTCTTATTTCAAATTCGCTAGTAACAACTTCGTCCAATTGTCAATTGGAAAAATTGTGTTACTAGTTTCAAATTCCTAGCACTTTGCTTTCTTATCTGCTTGTTTGGGGGCTGGGAAAACCCAATTTTCTAGTAATTTTTGGTTGGCAAATTAGTTCTAATTGGTTTATAAGAGCAAGTTGGATGTTGGTCGTATGTTTTTGAGGAAAGTAGTTAAATTTTCTAGATACAAAGAGTGTTGCTTACTTACCTTTGAAAATGTGGGCTGTAGAAGAGAGAGATTGAGGGAGATAGCTGGCGGATGAAGTCATTTCTATATTGCCCTTGTGGATTCTGAAACAAGTGGTTGGGGATAGGGGTAGGATGGACAAACTAGATTGGCTGGGGTTGGTTAGTGTGGGTGTAATGGTGGTGTGGTCTAATTTGGGGGAGTTTAGGAATTTAAAGGATCATTAACCCCCATTAATAATTAACGCTAATGTTATATTTGTTACAAATTGGAAATTTGATGGTATGAAAGTAACAAATAAAAGTTCGGTGATAAGTTTGTAACAACTCTAAAGTTTGGTAGTATAAAAATCTATTTACTTCTTTTTTTCCTATTTGATTATGAAACAGTTTTTAACTATCAAAAGTGATTTTACAAAAGATAAAAATCTATAGGAAAATAGACCCTTAGTTTAGTTTTTTTCACTTTGATTTCTTTTAAGTTGCTTTCAACGTAGTATACACAACACTTTACTTTAACAAATTTGACACATTAGTCACATTTCTTAAAAATTGGTATGCTTTATTGTTGTATTTTTAGATACTTTAATCATTTTTTGCCAATTTTGATTTTTTGGATTATTTTTTTGCTGGAAAAAAATTAAGATCGAATTGAATCTTACTAGCAAGGGATTGGTAGATGTTTGAAGAGGAAAATATCTCAAAAAGTGAAAAATAATGACTAAAATAACTAAAGTATCTACAAATATAAGTAATGTGATTAAAGTGTATCAGGGTAATTAATGTGTCTAATTTGTAAAAGTAAAGTAATTTTGGGTGCACTTTTTTTTTCAAGGTATCCATTGAATGATCATTGGACATTGGTTCTCATTTGTATTTGTGTTCGGACAGGTGGTTTTGGATCATATCTCTTGGGTATGAATAGGAATACATATGAGCAAGCAGGAGTTGATACAGAAGGCAATACTGCTAGAAGCACTAAGGAGCCTGGATTGGGTTGGATGACTGGTTTTCTTTTTGTGAGTAGCTTTGTTGGGCTGCTAGCTTTGGTTCCTCTTAGAAAGGTACACGTTTTGTCTCCTCCATTTTTTCAATTCAACTAATTGGATAGGTTGTTTTATTGGTTCTTTAGTATCATGACAATAAGTTAGAAGTTCTGATTTTTGGATTGAACTGCAGATCATGATAGTAGACTACAAGTTGACATATCCAAGTGGAACTGCTACAGCTGTTCTTATTAATGGATTCCATACTCCTAAAGGAGACAAAATGGCTAAGTAAGCGTGCAATTTTATGAATGATTGTCTTCCCTGAATTAAACAAAATAGAAACGAGTATGAACTATGAAGCACTCAAACGAATCAATATCTTTGTTGCAGAAAGCAGGTTCATGGGTTCATGAAATTTTTTTCCGTTAGTTTCCTGTGGGGATTCTTTCAATGGTTTTACTCAGGTGGAGACCTGTGTGGATTCTCTCAGTTCCCGACCTTTGGTGTGAAAGCTTGGAAAAATTCGTGCGTGCTTTGCACCTTTGTTTTTTAATTTGTTGTCTTTTGATTTGTCCTGCAATCATCATTGACTGAAGACATTGATTTTTTTTTTTCTTTCAGATTTTACTTCGATTTTAGTATGACATATATTGGAGCAGGAATGATCTGCTCCCATCTTGTGAATTTATCTTTGCTTTTTGGTGCTGTGCTCTCTTGGGGAATAATGTGGCCCTTGATAAAGGGACTTAAAGGAGAGTGGTTCCCTGCAAATTTATCAGAGAGCAGTATGCAAAGTATTAATGGTTATAAGGTGCGAAAAAGACATTTGTATCCATTTTTAAATATAATAGTTTCTGATATTTGAAAGATTTTTGAATTCAAGTTTATCATAAACTCGCATCCTTATGTGCGCTGAAGGTCTTTATTTCCATTGCACTGATACTTGGAGATGGGCTCTATAATTTTCTCAAGATATTGTTCTTCACCGCCACAAGCATTCATGCCAAAAGGAAGAACAGGAACCTCAAAACATGTAAGGATTACTTAACACAAGATTTTTGCTTGCAAATCTGATGGTTGCACTTTTAGCTATCCACATTTATTTGGGGAAAAATAAGCGTGATATTTGGCTATCCTTTTTAGTTTTTACTATGACTTTTTAAGCTGTCCTTTGTGTTCTCTAAAAGACCCAAGCTAGTGATTGGTTTGTAGAATTGCTGCTAGAATTTGGATTACTACTTAAGATTGTAATTCTTCGCTACAATTTCAGACAACCAAAATCAGGTTCTTGACGATCATCAAAGAAATGAGGTCTTTATGAGAGAGAGCGTTCCTTTTTGGGTAGCATGTATTGGTTATGCTTTCTTTTCCATCATCTCGGTAATTGTTATCCCAAAGATGTTCCCAGAGCTCAAATGGTATTTTGTTGTAGTGGCCTATATTATTGCACCCTCCCTTAGCTTCTGTAATGCTTATGGGGCGGGTTTAACTGACATGAATATGGCATATAACTATGGCAAAGTGGCTCTTTTTGTGCTAGCTGCCCTTGTAGGAAAAGACAATGGTGTTGTTGCTGGTCTTGTAGGTTGCGGTTTGATAAAGTCCATCGTTTCAATTTCTTCGGATCTTATGCACGATTTCAAGACTGGATATCTTACTCTAACATCTCCTCGGTCTATGCTTCTAAGCCAGGCTATTGGAACAGCCATAGGTTGTGTTGTAGCGCCTCTCACATTCTTACTCTTCTACAAGGCTTTTGATATAGGGAACCCAGAAGGAGAATATAAAGCTCCGTATGCTCTAATTTACCGGAACATGGCAATTCTAGGTGTTGAAGGTTTCTCTGCCCTGCCTCATCATTGTTTGCAGCTTTGCTACGGATTCTTTGCCTTTGCTATGGTAGCCAACTTGGTGAGAGATCTTTGCCCCAAATATATCGGAAAATGGGTTCCCCTTCCAATGGCGATGGCTGTTCCTTTCCTAGTTGGTGCTTACTTTGCTATTGATATGTGCACCGGGAGTTTGATTGTGTTCACGTGGCACAAGTTAAACAATAGGAAGGCAGCTCTAATGATTCCTGCTGTTGCTTCTGGTTTAATATGTGGAGATGGGTTGTGGATTCTTCCTTCTTCAATTCTTGCCTTAGCCAAGATTCGTCCTCCGATTTGCATGAGCTTCTTGGCAACCAAGTGAAACTTCTTCCCTAGAATTATAACTTATATCAAATTTCCAAGAACTACAACTTAAGTTGGCTACTAATAGAACTTTAGGTTGGAAAAAAACCTATGGAGTTTCAGTGAGAGCATAGAACTTATTTGGCACTTGCATTTTGAAAAATTACAGAGAAATACAACACTGAATGTATCATGATCCTCCATGAAGTCATGGAGTGAAGTGGAGAAGAGGTGTAATTAATAGATACAATTCAAGAAAGCAAAGTTGTAATAAAATATGGTCGTTTAAACCAAAAAAAAGTTAAAATATTTTGGTTTTATATGATCGTTTGATCACATAATGACTGCTAACTTGATAAAATATTTAGAAGGATCAGGATTTCAAATAAAAAAGGGCATAAAAATAGTGGATCAAAGGCTCAAACCTGTTTGACAGATTGGTAAAAGCTAAATGGGAAAAACTAGACTACCTTGTGCAAGTATATAGTTAAAATTACTATGATCACTTAAAACTGACAGTTGAGCCAAATGTAGATAGAAACTTGTCTCGAACCAACGCCCGTATTTTTCAAAACAGACGATTTCTCAAAGGAAATCTCAAACTTCGTGGAAGTGTCTTATTGTGCATTTTTCTATGGCTTTGTGTCCTACAAGTTTTGAATTTCTATATTTTCTCGTATTCCTAAAATTTCTACTAAAGTGAATAATTATAGCTATAAATTATACTTACATATTTGTTGGAATTGTCAAAAATCCCATTAATGAGATATCAAAAACTATTTAGATGGATATATTTATGATTATTTATTATATTTTATTAAAATTAAAATAATCTATAAATTTATGATACGTTAATGATATTGAATTATATAAGAGTGTTCGAAAATATTTTCTCCAAATAACCAAATGAAGATGAATGAATGATATGACACAACCAATTTCATAAATAGTTATACTTTGTGGAACAAATCTCATATGTATTTTAATGATAAATAAATAAATAAGTCTAAGAATTGATAAAAATTGCCTCCTCAATGAGATGAAGGTGCATGGTCTCTTGATCTAAAGCTACCTTACTTTCAATGTTAGTAAAAAATTTGCAATAATTTCGTCGTCGTTTTGGTTGAAGATGATACCAAACCTATTTTCAAATAATGAAACCTTTTAAAAGAAATGCTATGCTTTTATCAACTATAAAAGGTGGTCAAAATAAAACTAAATGAAATATTTGATGAGACCAAAAATATAACTTAAAGCAAGATCTTTTTCTTGCTAAATTTTTTTTTTTGAATTTGTTGTTGATTGTTGATCTTTATGACCTTCAAGTTAAAGCTCTAAAGTTTTCTATAGTGATACATCAAAATTATATTAAATAATATAGTTTTTGGTTTTGGTTTCAAGGTAGGACTTTAAATCGATGTTCTTAAGACATTATTTACCCCGTTAATTTGGTGATACATTAGGATTCAACAAATATGTCTCCAAGATATAATAAAACCTCTTATTGTATATGGTGTACACTCACGAAAATAACCCAATAAGACCTTTGATTTTGAAGAGCACTCAAGGTAATTCATATTCTAAATATGTAGTATTTAGAACACTAATTTTATACGTATATAAATGATGGTCGGAATTGTTAGAGAACATTTATTGTTCTTTCTTTCACTTTGCATTGTTCTTCTCTCCAACTTCAATTCCAAATGGCTTAAACAAAAAGCATAATTATAGATTACTATGCAACTATTCAAGAAATGTTACACTACTTTTATAAGTTGTGATTTTTCCAAAAATCATTTATCTTTAGAACTAATGCAATTGCTCACAAACAATTACAATCTATCAAAAAGACATTCATTTATAAAATATCATAACATTTAACTTCTAAAAGTTACAAATCTTTAACATGTATTTTACCAAAATACACGTACTAAACCATTGTAACTTTATATCTAAATTCTATAACCATTTCTTTTTTGAAAATGTTCCAATAGTCTCCCACCATTTTCAAAACGAAATACAATTTTGAAAACTTTTATCTTGAATATACTCCAAAGACTTATGCATAAATAAATGTGTCTTTTGAACTTGAATATTTACTTAGTGAAAACATATCAAAGTTAACCAACGTGGCATGGTACGTAATTCTTTGAACCAATGACCTTATTCGGTTACCGAATATATCTCACATAAATCCTTTTTCATTTATAGTGTTCTTTTATTCTTTGACATATGGATTGGTGTGTATTATATCCTAGCTTTTCATGAGTACTCTAGTAGCTAGCCAAACTACATAAGAGACGTCACCATCTCTAATACTCACATAAGTGAACTTATCAAGGATACCCATGTAACTAAAATATCTCATATATAATTCAATTGTAAGTTCATTAAAAACGAAATAGCTTATTCTTCTCGTTCCATTATGTGTACCAAACACATCATTCTTTAAGACACCTCTTTGTTTATTATTGTACTTGTAATCACAAATAAATGATGTACTTTGACTCGTTGAATCCAAGATCTTGACGTTTCAAGTGTTGGGTTGAGTTTTCATCATTATTTATTTGTATGAGATTGGCTTATATCCCATACCATTTCATGATTATTAATTATGTCACTTGTAAGGCTTTTTATCATCATGAACCATTAAATTCTTTTATTATTTGACATAAAATGATGCTCTGACAATGAGCATCAATCATATATAATTGTATCAAAATTTCATGTATTAATTCATTATTTTATATCTGATTACATGCATCAAATGGAAAAACTCATGTTATTGGTGTACATACATAATTATACAAGATATAGAAATTTGGATCATAGAGGAATATTTATAAACATGATTCCAAATTATCTAGTTTTTATGTTAGAAGAAGTTAGGATAAAAATATATATTCCATAAATAGAGTATATGCATATACAAACTTGTTTTACAAGGATTACACGACATAACTCACCCACAATATTAATTTGATTACTTTTTGTAGTAATCCATAAACATTAGAAAATTCATATCATTCTTTTGTATTATCTCCAAGACATTATAATTCATTTTCATATAAATACATTTACCAAAAGTCAAAACCTTTTACAAAGAGTCACAATTTTCATCAAGATTCACGATTTTTCATCAAGAGTCACGATTTTATTGTGACCCTTCATCAATAGTTATGACCTTTCATCAAGAGTTAATGCTTTCATTAACAGTCACAACCCTTTACAAGAGTCATAACCATTTATTAACAATCACGGCCTTTTTCTAAAAGTCATAATTTTTCACCAAACATCATGACTTTTTACAAAAAGTCACAACATTTCACCAAATCATGATTTTTTGCCAAATGTCAAGACTTTTTAACTTATGTCATTAATTTTCATGATATTTTATGAAGTATTACGATTTCACTAATAATAATGACAATTTACTACACACATGTTACATGTATACTATGCACTAATTGTAATATATAATAACTTCTTTATAATTTTAATCAATTTTCATATGACTTGATCTCGTGCATAGATTCAAATATAAATGTATAATCTAAACAAAAATAATATGCTTATATTTTTGTAATCAATATCAAGTTTTTATCAAAGAAATTATATGTATATCTTAAATTCAAAACTATACATATACAAGGAACCAATAATATAAGCATATACACAAACATATATTCACGGAGACTTACATATTCATAATTATAGTTCGTAAATAAAATATTAAAAATTAAAATTTTCTTACTATTTGTGAAGCCAACAACGAGTTCACTTAGTAAAATAACATCTTAAGATTGTTGGAAAAATATTTTGAATTTGTTATTGATTGTTAATTTTCATAATCTTCAAGTCAAATTTCAAAAGTTTTCAATTGTAATAATTCAAATTATATTAAATAATATAGTTTTTGGTTTTGGCTTTAAAGCACGACTTTAAATCATTGTCCTTAAGAAGTTGTTTACCCCCACCAATTCGGTGATGCACTAGGGTTTAACAAATTTACTTCCAAAATACAATAAAGCTTCTTGTTATTTACGGTGTGCATTCACAAAGATAACTCAAGAATATCTTTGACTTTGAAGAGCACTCAAGATAATTAAAGTTCTAAATTTATAGTATTTAGAACATTAATTTTATACTTATATAAATGATGGTCGGAAGTGTTAGAGAACATATATTGCTCTTCTCTCCAATTTCACTTCCAAATGGCTTATACGAAAAATCTATATATAGATTGTTATGTAACTATTCACAAAGTGTTACAACACTTTCATAAGTTGTGACTTTTTTAAAATTTATATCCCTTTAGAACCAATGTAATTATTCACAAATAGTTATAAGATATCCAAAAGACATGTCCATTTATAAAAGTTCACAACATTTCAATATAAATTATAACATTTAACTTCTAAAAGTTATAACTTTTTAACATATATTTTACCAAAATAGTATACTAAATCATTATAACTTTTGATATAAATGCTCTAGTTATTTCTTTTTAAAATGTTCCAATACTCTATACAGTTTTGTTTTTTCACAATAGCTAATCAACTAAATTATCCACATACTTAACATTAGTAAAGTACCAAAAACTCCAATATATTGTTGGTTGGGCTGAAATTTAATTGCATCCGTTTTAGAATTATTCTCTTTCCTTTTGAAATAGTTTTACTTTTATGAGAGGTTTTTAAGTACCATACAAATAATTTAATATATATTCTTCAATATAGAAATGATAATGAATTAGATTGGATTTAATCTCTTATTTAAAAGATTTAGCTTGATATAATTTGTTTTAATACGTGGATTAGATATTAATTCGTAGATCAATAGGTATCTATGACCCAATCCGCATTATTCTAAATTTTTTTCATTTTTCTAAAACTAAAACATTATTTGATGTGTTATATTACATATTTTAGACAAAAAAAACATTGTATATAGTAGGAAAACACTTTCCTATTTTGTAAAAAACTTTCTTGTTTATTTTAAATAAATTACGATCAATTAAAAAAATAATATCATTTATAATAAATATAAGAAAAAATAAACATTTATGAATAAGATATTCAATTTTTTGTTTAATAAATTTTAAACAATAATAGATATATTTATGAAAATTTTAATAGAGATAAAATTAGATTTATAAATATGTAAAATAGATAAATTTTAAAAATAATTATTAATAATATAATTTTTTTCAACTAAATAGTTGTAAAAATTAAAAAATTATATTGAGAATATGTGATTATTTTAGTTTTAAAAAGATTTAGATATCATATCTTATTTATGTATCAATCCGTCCTCATTTGATCCGATTGATATGTTAATCTCGTATATGAATCATAATCATAATCAACTTATTTTAATCTAATTTAAAATAAATCACATAGAACAAATATCTATGGAGCTCCAATCAAATGGATTTCTTTTTCTATCCTCATCAATGTCATTTTTTCTCAACAAAAAAAATAGTTTGAAAGTTGTTTGTTAAATAAAGAAAAAATATTGCACTCATACTGTAATAATTGTGAATTTTTTTTATAAAACTAACCACTTCATCATTTTTTAAATTATTTTTACATGACACATAATAATTAATTTGAGAGTATTAAAAAACAATATCTGATTTTTAATGGCAATTAATTGATTTTATTAGTGTTGAGGTTTTCCGATTAATTCACCGAAGGAAATGTCTTAGCTCTTAAAAGCATATAATTAGACGTAGATACCCTCAAAATATAGCTATCTTTTTTCATCCCACAGTGCACAAAGGTCCTTTTACAAAATCTTGTTAAATAAATAGATGCCTCTTTACTCTAACCAACTCAGATTAGGCCTGGACCCAACTCAAAGAGAGCAGAGGAGCAGCAACCCAATTATTAGTCTCACACAGACACTCCTCCTCTCTCGTTTGTAACGCCCTTTATTCACTGTTTGTGATTGATCTTAATTTGTGTTCTTTTGTTTCGATCTTTCTTGTATTTCGAACCTAAATATTGAGCTTCTACGTTTCTATTTTTCTGGATCTTGATTATATTCTGTTTTTGTGTTATTCTTGTTGAGAGCAGAGAAATATGGCGTCAGATCCGAATGTTCATGCTTTTGAGGAAGTGGCGAAGCACAACAAGACAAAGGATTGCTGGCTTATTATCTCCGGAAAGGTTAGATCTTTGTTGATTATAATTTTTTTGAATGGATTTTCATGAAATTCATTTTCGAATTATGTGTATTCTTGTTGGTTTGGTGAAAAACCGAGGAAAATGTAAAACTGTCATTAGTTTCTGGTTGGGAAATGTGGACTTGGATCCTACTGTAAAATTCTATTGAACTAGATGTCTTTTTTTATCCGTTTTGACTGATTCATTAATCTCCCATTTTCATTACCAGATGTTCATTGTTGAACTGTTTTTTGTTAAGTTTTAGTATTGATTCTCGATATAAACTTCAAATTTTCAAAGAACTATTCTCAAGAAAGTTCCTACCCGTTCATCTTAATGATAGCACTTGCTTGCTTGCATACTGATAAAAGTAGTTTCAATGGCAAAGTTTGAGCTAGTTTGTACATTCTAAGGGTCAGATTCTCTTCACCTTTACTTGATTCGTTAATATTTCCTTCCTTATCAACCCTTTTTTTTATATATTTTTAATACATGAACAATGTTCGTGGTATATTTTCAAATATATTTTTTGAGGATATATTATATTTTTTGATATAAATAAATATATACTCAAAAAATATAAAGATAATTAAATATTTGGATAAATTACAAATACCTCCCTTCATACTTTTTGAAATAGCAAAAAGACTCAGGTTTGAAAAATAATAAATATATGCCTTATTGGTACTATTTCTTAATTTTAAGGAAGTTATTTGCAATAAAATTAATAAAAGTTATTGGGAGGAAGGATATTGTAATAAAATAATTATAAAATGAGTGTAATTGCCCTAGGTCTTAACTTCAGGCTTCAGCCCTAGGTCTTTACTTCAAATTATCAAAGCTTATAACGGCTCAAAGACGTTAATAACAAACTTTTATCTGTTTTTAATTGAATTGCCCCCTAATTTCATATTTATATGTAGTTGCATAAATCAATCATGCTAGAGGAATGCCTAGTGAACCCACATTTGCATACAATTGTGTGCTCACACAATACTTGTATGCCGCGTGCACCTAAAGACCATAATTTCTCTCTAAAAAAAAATATCATAACCTCAATTTTTAACTTTCCTAGTTATTCATCAAAATTGGTCCCCGAGTAAACCATTGTTTGCTAATATGTGAAATTCCTCATTCTGTGAACTGTTACTTTTGGCTGATATATATGGAAATAAGAGTGGACTTTACATTTGTTGTTTGTAATTGTATAGTATTTGCTCATTTTAGTTGCTAAAACTTTTAAGATCTAAGTTCAGGTATATGATGTAACACCCTTCATGGATGATCATCCTGGAGGTGATGAAGTTCTGCTTTCAGCAACAGGTAATGCAGTTATATTTACTAATACAAAGTGTTTCTGTGAAGTCAATGTAACAAATAAGAGATTGATTTAATTTGGTTCAAACTTGTAGGCAAAGATGCAACTAATGATTTTGAAGATGTGGGACACAGTGATTCTGCTCGAGAAATGATGGAAAAATACTACATTGGAGAGATTGATGCATCGACTGTTCCACTAAAACGTACTTATGTCCCGCCACAGCAAGCTCGATACAATCCCGACAAGACGTCTGAATTCGTCATTAAGATTTTACAGTTCTTGGTTCCTCTTTTGATTTTGGGTTTGGCATTTGCAGTCAGGCATTACACTAAGAAAGAGTAGACGAAAACTAGCAAGAATGTTGTGACAAAGTGATTAGTCTTTGGTAGCTGAGAATAGTTGAAAACTCAATTCCTTGGCATTTCTTTCTATGTATCCAGTGATTGTGTAGCACATTGATGCTTACCAGTTATGTCTATCTTAATTGGAGTTGGAGACCATTATTATACTAGTTTAAGAGGACTAAAAGAATCTTTTCGTGTGGTATACGTTTTTTTTTCCTCTTATCATTTGCCTTAACATCCATGTTTTAAAATAAAAAACAGAGAATTTTATTATTTTTTTTAAAAAATTATTAATAAAAATAAAACATTATTTTAATAATTTTTTATTAAAATATTATTTTTTATGATAATCGATAAAACATAATTTTTTTTAACCATTAATGTTTAAAAAAATTATTAATAATAATAATATTTCAACAAGAATCATTTATTTTAATTCTAAAAATTCAAAAATTATTATAATAAAATTTTGAAAATGTAAAAAATATCAAGATAAATATTTTTAATTTTATACCAATTATCATATTATTATATTAAAAAACTTATATTTTAATCATATTTTAATTATTTTAATAAAAAAAATAGATAGCACCCGTTGTAATACATAAATGAGATATCTATGACACTTGACTTTTAAAAAAGAAATAGTTACCAAGTTACTCATCTCTAAAATGAAGATAGTTGGCATCACTAAGCTTAAAGGAAGGAAAAAAAATAAGGCAGATTATGATGAAACCTCTAGAGCTCAGTCACCTGCTTCAATTGCCCATCATTTTAATATAGTGGTATAAATCAAATGTGAGGGTTTTTTTTTTTTTTTTTTGCGGAAGAAAAAAATATGAATTGTTTAGAAGTAACGTGAGGACTTCTTCCCCATAGCATGTGGTACACTAGCGGTGATATGGCGCCTCAATGAATTGCATCTTCACTAATGACTGTTCAAGGTGTTTGGCAACTTCATACAGCAAAGCATAGCGATCATGTAGCATTTTGAACTGCTTCGATCCAAGGCTGAACCATTTCTTAAGAAAGAACAGATAACAAACCACATAATATTATAACATTCAAAATTGCAGTCACTAAAAGGATGCTTCTATCTTGTCATGGACAGTAACCACCAAATCATGAGCAACATCCAAGAGTTTCCAGACATCAAGTTGCCCTGCCATGCTATTACACTCCCTTAAAATCTCATCCATGCTGCTATACTTCTCTATTATTAATTTCCTTCTCTGCAATACGGAAGCTGCTATCGCATAAAGCAGCAAGTCATCGGTTGGCGGGGCTTGTATTCGAATCCTACTCCAGGCAGATTTTCCAATCCCAGCTCTAATAGCTGCCTGATCAGCCCACATTACCTCCCAGAGGCAGAGTGTCTGTTCAAATGTCAATTCCCTTCTGAAGAGAACCACCACCATTCTGTAAACAAAGAAGCAATCCTCTGCTTGAAGTTTCTCCAAGTGTCTGTAAAGGTGGGAATCCTTGCTTTTGATAATCTTAGAAACAATGTTCAGCTGTCTCTGAATGCCAACCTCATCAAGCCTAAAATTATGTCTAGCCTTCTTCATAAAACCCACAAAACACCAAAAAGCCTCATGATCTTCTGTAATGACAGTAATTATAGGTGAAAGCAAGTCACTCATTCCCTGACAATAACCAATCTCTGGGTCAAAGAGTGCATATGCTTCGAGAATTGCAACCAGTCGAGCAGCATGAAAAATCCTGCTGGGTTCCAGGTGATCATAATCCTTCAAACCCACAGCTTTAGCTAAACGTTGAGCCCTCACATCTGAAACAGTACCTTGAGCAATGCAATATGGAATCCATTCTGAATTAGCACGTACTGAATCAAGGCGAATGATCCGTTGCCATGTCGCAAAATCTTCATCAGTGCGAAGATTGGATTTGACTTCTTCCCCACAAGGAGAATCCTCTTTTGATATCATGTCATCATCGTTCTCTTTTCTTTCTTCTGAGATGGGAAATGTACGAGTCACTTCAGGGTCTTCAGATAAGTCAGAGTCAGATGAGTCGGTGTTTAATGCAGAAGCATCTGCATTCCTTACTTGTCTTGTACCATCATCACCATCCAACAAGGAACGAGAGAGATTATCAGAGTACTCGAAATCTGGGTTCCTTTCCTCACTAGAAAGGGACTCCCTAGCACTAACCACATCTTCTGACATTGGAGTATCTGTTTCATGACTGTACCTCCTGCTGCCATAATTGTAGCTAACCCCACCTATTCCATTCAACTTAATCCCCCCACTTTTATGCTTCACAAGCTGCTGACATTTTCTTCGCAGTTCCCCATACTCCTTTCTTTATACAATATCACAAACACATTGAGGGAACATCCATCAAGTAGAAACACAGAATAATATTAGAGTACAACACAAGAATCAACCGAGTATACTAAAAATAGGATGGTATCAAAAAATAAATAGAAGGTTCTAGGAAAATTTTGGTATGATTACCTTTTCTGTGTTCTTATACTATCTCTTTCTTCTTTGGTACTGCTCAAATCATAGCTATCAACAAGAAATTAAGTTTACATTAGAGCAAAATCAATCACTCAGATTACAGGGCAACATTCAGAAGTCCATTTTATTATGTAGGATCCATGAAAGCACAGAAATGAGACTCTTAAATGTTATTTCCCATTATAGCAATGTCAATTTTGGGGATCAAACTAATAAAAGTTGAAAATACTTACACTCCGAGAAGAAACGGCCAAACTTCAGCCCTTATATTTGGATCAATGCCCTAACGTTAATAGCTAAATATTAGTGCCATAAAAACACAAGGTATATTATTAAACCAGAGGTGCTGCAAACACGTCGGAAAAATGAGGCAAACTTACTCCACTGCGAACTTTTTTCAAGAACTTAAGTCCACCATCTCGGAGTTTTCCATCAGCTGTAAACAATCTTCTCCAGTGCTGAGCTGAAAGAAGGTGTTTTCTTTTTCTGTGTGACCAAGGTGGTTTAAGACGACCCCTGGAAACAATAGAACATGCATAGTTAAAATATCAAGTCATAGTTATGAAGTACAACTAAGAGGACATAAAATCACATAAATTACCATAATAATAGATGCAAAACGTTAAACTAAAATGACAGCAGTTTATAAGATCAAACATTACATCAAAAACAAAGTTTAAGGAGTGACATGGTAAAATTCAATCAAAAGCACCCCCCCTCCTTCTCTTTCTCTTTCTACAAGAAAGCTTTCATATTGGGTTCCAATGCTCAAGAGCTAAAACACTTGATGCATCTGCCAAAACAGATTCGACTTCGATTCATTTAAAGAAAAGGTGGGAGGTGGAAGAAAGGAAATGTGAAACTCAGATAAAAACATATCCATGCAGGCTAATAAAATTTACATCAACCCTCTTAACCTTAGAATTCTAACCATCTATTTACTGCAGCATAGGGTATGGCTATGGGAAAATTTGGGCATTCATAACGAATATAATAGCCAAGAAGGAGATAAGATTGAATGTTACAAATTATGTTAAGGAAATGTGAAACTCAGATAAAAACATATCCATGCAGGCTAATAAAATTTACATCAACCCTCTTAACCTTAGAATTCTAACCATCTATTTACTGCAGCATAGGGTATGGCTATGGGAAAATTTGGGCATTCATAACGAATATAATAACCAAGAATGAGATAAGATTGAATGTAAATTTTACCGGCAAATCAACTAGTTATCTAAACAAAAAGCCAAAACTTAACAGCAATACCAAGAGATATGTGTGAATTAACTGATCCAAATCGTCAACATAAGTAACAAAATATTACATTAGACAGAGGGAGTGGAAAAACCCACTGAATCAAGTTATGTGAGCTATAAATTGGTAGGGTAAAAGCGATATTTTTACTCCAGTTATCAAGATCTGAATCGAAACCAATGAATAAGTAACAAATCTGAGCGAGAATGAAAGAAGCAAGGAGCTTTAATTGATCAGATGAATGGAAGGAGGGGGAAATAGAGACTCACCGATCATATTGGGAACAATAAGCTGGGGATGAAGAAGTGACAACGAATAGAACCGAACGCAAATGAACCCACGACAATGATGACGACGACGATGAAGAAGAAGGAGATGAAGTTGACGATGAAGTGTGGCCTCGTCTAAGTGCTTTCATCTATATTCTTATACTCCGTAGATGACAAAAGCTTACAAAAAACCCAAAAAATCCCCCAAAATTGATGAAATTTGTTTGAACTACTTTTACAGTTCTGAAAAGCTCAGAAATTCGATGCCTTGTTTTTTTTCTCTATCTGTCTCTTTTTACCTAGCCGTTAAGAACATTGCAAAAACCAGAGCAAGCCCTGCCAAGGCAGTGCAGAAACGGCTAGGTTCGACGGCACCGGTGTTCTCGTTGGCCAAAACCAGCCGCCGCCGCCAGATAAGAGTGATCTGTCAGAACCGGAGAGGAACATGAAGGTTGGGGTGTAATATTACGAAATTACCCCTTTTCTAAGTTCTCGCTCAACTTAGACAATCTAAAAACTGAAGGAGGAAAAGGAAAAAACATAAAATTGAAGACCGATACACAGCTGCCTAGCTTACGTTTGGTTGATTTGGGAAAGTCTTTTCCTTGGTCTCTCTCCTCTTTAAAAAGAGAGAGAAAGAGCCGGTGAGAGAGTGATTGTGTTTGCAATGTAATAAGGAGGGTGAGATATTCTACCACATGCCTATTTTCTCTAGGCCTCTAAGTCAAGGTCAAAAAGTTAATTTGGCTTTATTTTTTCTTTTTCTTTCTTTAGTTTTTTCTTCTTTTTTTATTAGTTTTTAATTTTTATAAAAAGATTTAAAAGTCATATGACCTTATGGTTGCCGTAACAAAATCCACTGCATAATTAAAATAAAACTCTAGCTTTAATTATAAGAAAGTAATGAGACGTATATAATTTCCTTAAAAAAGGAAATTAGGAAACTTATATGTTTTTTTCTATTTGTTTGATCAATTTTTCTCCAAAATAAATACTAAAAATTTTATACTTATTATAAAAATAAAATTTAATTTTTATATTTATTTTTATAATAATTTATTATTATTATTATTAAAAAATAACATTTTATTTTTTGATTATTTTTATAAGTGTATTATATAGATTATTTTATCTTAAATAAACCATAACTAAAACAATCTTAAAAAATTAATTAAAAATAAAAACAAATAAATAATTATTGTCTTTATATTGTTATTTTTTTTATAAATTTATAATTAAATTATTATAAAAATAAATATATAATATAAATCTTATTTTTAAAATAATTATAAAACACCTATAAATACCTTTTCAATTTTTAAATTTGGGTAAATTACAATCAAAATATAAATAGCACTTTTTTAATTAATTAATTTCCGTAAATAAGGATTATTTCTCTTCTTTTTAAGCCTTGTGCATTCCTTTTGCTTTTTAGTTTTTACTTTTGTTTATGAGTCTATGACTAATTAATTAGTGTTTTTTTTTTATAAATAACTACAATTATACATCTATAATTTAGACACAAATTTTAAAACTTTTACAACCTTAAATAAAATACATGTTATTAAATCACAAGTTACTAACAATTAGAAAGTAAATGAGATGCATGTTTATGACGAATCAATCACATGGTAATAATATTTACTTTAGGTAATAATATCTTGATAACTATTTTTTCTACGATACGATGGTTAGGATTTAGGTAAGTGTATTTTTCATTATCATGGTCAACAAAATTAGGCGGGAAGTTGAAATCTTCTTTCCTGTCTTTCTTTGATTTAAAATTTGTTTTTTATTATAATTTAAAATCCTTAAGATAATACATTGAAGATTTTTAATATATTATTTATTATTAGTTTAAGTTTAAATGTAATAAAATTTATTAAAAAAATTATATATTTATTAAATTAGAGTATATAGTTTCAAAAAATGAATTGAATAAAACAATTTTTTATTCTTATCTTCTCTCTCTCATGTTATATAGAATACATATTTTCTAGTTTTTATTATTTATATATTTACCTTTAATTAAATATTTTGAATAATGTGGAGAATTGATTTCCTCCTATCACAACATATACATAGGGTTTTTGTCTATAATGGGCATAACCCATTCAATACTTTAAAAAAGAGTTATATAGAATTTTATTTTTAAAATGGGCAAATCATAACACGTTAAACCATTATCCGGTCATTTTTTTTGTCTTTTTTTAACTCTCATTTCACTAGTTCCGGTAGCCCCATTATAATAATAAAAAAATATTTTTGTCTTTTTTTTTTCTCTCTCCCTAATTCCAAATACCTCATTCTCTTAAAATATAATTATTTATTAACTTTTAATAAATAATAATTTATTTTTATTATAAATATAAAATAATTTATATTTATATAATAAAAAATATATATATTTTTATAATAAATAACTTATCAAAATTTTATTATAAAATAATTAAAAATAATAATAATAATAAATTATAAATTATAAATTTTTAAATTATTAAAAACTTTACTAAATAGTTACAATATTTTTTATGAAAAATTATTGACATTTTAAAAAAATAATTTATATATTTTATTATAATAATAATAATAATAATAATAATATTAGATAATATTTTCATGCAAAATTTACGATATAATATTCCATGTTTGTATTGTATCTTATATAAAGTTGGATATATATAAATATTATTTTTTATATCATAATTATTTATTAAATATAATTATAATTATATTTATTATTAATAATAATAATGTATTATATTATATTTAAAATTAATTATAAATTTATAAGATATTAATATTTTTTATGTTTATAATAATTATGTTTTGTAAAATGAGATTTTTTTTATTTTTTTAAAAAATAACTTTTCAAGTTTAAGGTTAAATTTTGCCCAATCTAAAACAAAATTCAAACATTTTTTAAACTATTACATATGATATGTTTTTTATAGACAAAATCACATAAATATATAAATATTTATTGTTATACATACTATATATTTAATATTGTTATAATCTATTTTTTATATATTTATTAATTTATATTATTTAATTTTTAAATTATTTTATCAATTATATAGATATGAAACTATATTATTCAAGTTGGTAAATAAATTTAAAAATATTAAAAATTAAAAAATCTACACAAAAACTAATTCTTAAATTACAAATACCTTTTTTTAACTATAACAACAATAATCCTTTTTTTAAAATATTATATAAGATTTCTCAGACAAAATCATTCAAAGAGAGTAAGATCGGGTCCATTCTTGAGTAGGACCTCCATGTAATTTTTACTTTATTTTATTTTTGTATGCCCAGCACTAGCAGAGCACTAGGCGTTCTTTTTCACCACCCAAGACAATTAATTATTAAAAGGTCATTAAAGAGCATAAAGGTAACCCCAAAGCAAGCTCTGCCTTCTTTTGGATAAGGACAACATGCCAGAGTTTGTCGCATAACAATATGGATTTGATCCTTAATCACTAGTTACTATCATGAGAGTTTTGTGAAAAAGAAGAAGAAAAAAACAACCCTACCTAATCTAAATAATTAAAGATATTCATCATATTTTTGTTTGAAAGATACCAGCTGTTGAATTGTGCCCAGGAAACAAATGTTGATCGAACCAGTTTTTGTCAATTTTAACATTTTTTTTTTCCTTCCTCTCTACTCCCAAATCTTGAGTCAGGCTTCATCTTTCCCTCGTGCACTTTCTCAGCTTCAATTTCATAAATTAACTTAATTACTACCATACCCAACTATCATTTGATTAAAATAAATTGAAAGGTTCGATGCAAATTCAATTGGTAACCCAATTGTGAAATTAAAGAAGAAGAGTACTCAATTTAAGGATATGATTTCCTTTACTAAATCAACATTATCTTCTTGGGGCAGAGCAACCTTTGCGTAAAGGATAATAGATTTTGCATGTGGTGTTGCATTTAGCAATATTACTATAAGTTTGGGAACACAAATTCACTTTAACTACTTATAAACAAAGCTGAGAAAGTCGATAAATATATGGTCCCCATGGGTTATTTTGATTTCCCAAATCCTTTTACTGACTGACTATCAATGAGAAACTACATTCACATATCAAAAAACAATATCATCTACAAACTTTCGATTTTAAATAACATTTGCAATATTTTTAACCCATTAAAAGATATTGTTAATTTAATGCTACTATGGTATTGGGAGCATTTAGGAAATATTAGTATAATGTTTAAAGTGCATTGCATGATTTATATTTGTGTTTTATTATTAATATGTGTTGTATTTTTTTATTTTTTATTTTTTGTTAACATGTTGGGCTTCTTAGACTGTGTTGGAACTTGATGATCTAAGTGCTCCACCGAATGATTTTGCCTACATTTTGATACTTCACATGCTGATATAAATAACCCTATTACGGTTTTTGTGATGGCATCAAATCTCATTTCTCTTCTTCTATCCTAATCGCAAAGCTTTTCATGCCCTTCTATGTTCTCTATGTGACTTCACTATTTCTTTGTGTATCTATGGCAAAAATATAGTATTAGGATTCTTCAATCCTTTGTTTTGTGTTAGGTTTTATTTTCTGTAAATGTTTTTGACATTTTTGTATTTAGATTTTTAATAATGAATATTTTTTCTTCTTCAGTGGATTAGAGACTGAATCATTAAATCTTTATGTTCTTTATCTCTAATTTTATTTATTGTTTTCTTGTTAAATTTGGCTCAAAACTTCAACCAATTATTATTTTCTTGAAACCTTGAGAGGTTAATTGTAATAAATAGAAATGCTTTCGAGTAATTCAATTTATTTTTTTTAGAAAAAATAAAATCAATGGCATGAAAGTTTCACTTGTTTGAAACTCCACCCTTTTAAAGGAATGACCCATCAAAGCCCCGGTTGGAAAGAGAACACAGCCCACAAACCTTCTACATCGAAACGATTGGCCCTATGCTTTCTTTCTTTCTTTTTTTGTTAGTATTATTAGGGCAACTCTCGCCACATCCTATAAACCTTCAAACACGTACATCTTTAAATCTTATATTCTTTATAATGTTAGACATTGGGTCCTATACTTTTTTCTTATTATTATTATTACGACAATTATCGCTACATCTCAAGAAATCTTCAAATACATATCTTTAAATTACATATCCTTATAATTTTAGACATCAGGTATGTAATCATATAATTGAGAAATTTTAAAAAAAATATATAATTTATAACAATAAAAATAATAATTGAGAAATTTTAAAAAATATATATAATTTATAACAATAAAAATAATACTAAATAATATTAGATGAGATCTAACAAAATAACATTTAATATTAAACGAATATAAATAATTATAATTTAATTTAAAAAACTTCATTTCAATAATAAAAATATATAAAGTGGACACAGAATGTATATTTTATAATTATAATTTTTAAAGATTTTTTTTTCTATTATAATTTTAAAAATTAGGTATTTACGTGGAGGTTTATTAGGATGTAAACAAAATTGCCCTTTTGTAAAGATTGAAGAGCTATTCACAATAAAAATGTCAGAATCATGTGGCAAATAACTTGTGTGCTTACATACGCTATCTCTAGAAGCAAGAAAAAACAGAGTTCATGGACTATGAGAGAACAAGTCGAGCTTGAGCCACATACTAAGAAAAATTAGAAAATTATTACTTTCGGAGTAGAAAATGTTAATGTTAGATCAAATTTTACCCTTTAATTTAATACCAAGTATTTTTAAAAACAAACTTTACCTTTTAAAATCCAGCATTATTTCACAAAAAAACCTCAGAGGAAACCACATTCTCCAACAACTTATTAACTGTTCACCTCACAGTCTGTCATACAGTTTACAATTCCCAACCCCCTCTTCTCTACAGCTTCGAAGCTGCATTCTTATCCAAAAACCAAGTAAGCTCCCCTTGGGGTTTCACCAGTTCAACGGGCAGTGAGTCCGAATCTGCATTATTACTTCCCAATGCTTTTTGAACAACACCAGCTTTCCCAGCACCAGCCACGACAAGTGCTATATAGGAAGAAGAGTTGATCACTGGAAATGTAAAAGTAATTCTCTGTGGAGGTGGCTTTGGTGAGTCCTCAATATGAGTAACCCATTTTTCCTTCTCATGGACAAGAGGGTGCCCTGGGAATAGAGAAGCTACATGTCCATCTGGGCCCATACCCAAGAGCATGAGATCAAACTTTGGAAATGCAGAAGATTCTTGCTTGGCAATTACATTGATATTAATCAAATGTTTCAAACAGGTTTCATAATCTTCAGCTGCACCTTCAGCTGACAGAGCATCATTGATGGCATAAACATTACCAGGGACAATTGGTACCTACCCATACAACAATTAAAGTTCTCATGAGTCAAAAAGCCATTAAGAACAAAACCGTAGTACTTTAATATCCTCAAATTCCAAAAGGAACAAAATTTCAATTCAAAGATGTCATATATAAATGCATGATCTGGAATTCTGGATATGTGATTATAATAAACAAACAGAAAAAGTAAAGAGTATTTCATATCTATACCTTGGAAATGAAACCATCAAAAGCAAGTTTGTAGTTACTATCATCGTGATCCTTTGGCACAACCCTCTCGTCCACCCACAATATATGCCACTTGGACCACTCTACTGAATCTATGTAGGGTGGCTCCAGTAATTTCCTGAATGAGGATCAGAAACTTCATTTACTTCTCTCAATCTTTGAACAAGTCACACGTTATGCCAACCACAGGGTAAAGCACAAGTCAGCTGAAGTTTCTATCGTTTCGTCCTTTCATCCCAAATAAATGACATAGGATTCACTCCATTTATATTTCACAATTTAGGAATCATACATGATACATAAATTAGCCACGTTTGCTAAGAGATCAAGATTAAGGAATTTTTTTATGGCAGCTTGTTTTTGCTTGACTATCTCAAAGGTGTATAAGGCATCCTGAACTATTTGTATCACTTAATGGCTAATAAGATGTAAAACAAAGAAAAAAAACAGGTAAATGTTCCTAATTCTTCAGAAAGACCACAATGCAGACAAACAGCTTTAATGTCACCTATTGACCTACAATCGAATGAGAAGGCACAAAATTTGTGGCAGATCCCAAATGTCTCTTTTAATTTCATTTCATATAGCCTATAATTTAATAAATTTGGGAATATAAAAGATAATGGATTGTAGCTAAGAGATACTAGAACTAGAACAAATGCAAAAAACCCAGATTTCACATCTCATTTCTTCACTTTCTAATCAAACAAAAAGATATCTGAAACTTCGATCAGCATCAGAAAAAGTCAAAGCAAAATACCCAACAAAAAAATCATAAAATTGACAGAAAAGAGTAACATGGGTTCGCACCTGAGGGACTTGATCAAAGACCCACCAGACAAAACGACAGAAAAAGACCCTCTTTCTTTGCCAAACTTATCAGAAAGATCAGCAACGTACTTGGCCAAATTGACAGCCAATTCATCCTCGGTGTCATACACCTGGACCTTCTTCCCAGTAGCCATCGCAACCGACGACGATGGCATGGCTCTGTAAGCGATTTTCTTGAAGCTCGAATCAGGAGAATAGACTCCCCTTAGCGTGAGCGAGGGAGAAGGAGAAGGAAAAGAAGGAAGAAACTGAATGAGCTGAGAGCGCGATTGTGGTAATAGTGATAAAGAAGAAGAATAGACACGGGGAGTACTTGATACGCATAGAGAGGCAGTGGAGGCCATACACTGAAAGTGCAACCAGCTTTATAAGAGGAGAGAAGTAAGGGTTAATGAGGAGTGAGCGCTTGGACTTTGGAGAGCTCGGCTACAGAGACCTTACTCAGGTTGTGGGGGCCTCTTTGGAATTTGATGTTTGGTTGGTGGGCGTGGTGACCTGTACTCAACAGTGATGAATATGCCTCTGCTCTTAACGACGCGTGTGACTTTCTAAGGATTTGTTTTATTTCAAAATGATTACTACGGGAATAACACCAAGTTTGACGATATGTCAAAATGTATTTTTGAAGTTTTAAAAATTTAAAAATAACTTTTAAATATAATAAAAATTAAATCTAACAAAACTAAAAGAAGAAATAATAAAATTAAAAATATAATACATCTTTTAATATTTTTTACAAAAAAATATAATTACTAAAAACAAAATTTGAATAAATAAAAATATCAAAATTAAATCTTAAAAAAAGATAAATTGAACCATTTTCGTCTAATTTATTATGAAATAAATAATAAAATAAATTAATATTAATATTACAATTACAATTACAAAAATAAAGTATAATGTATTGTTAATTAACAAATAAATTATAATAAATACGGAATGATAAAGAAAAATTTAGATACATTCATTTAATAAGAATCCAAATATTAATACAATCTTATTCCAAAAAATATATATATATACAAATAAAAATATTATTGTTAGATAATAAAATAATAAACAATAAATTTGATCTATTTATAATAATTTCGAATACTACAAATTAAAATTCATAGTACATCATAGGTTTGTTATTAGTATTCATGATAAAAACTTAAAACAAGTGTTATGTTTAGTTTTTGAATTTAAAATACGATATTTGATGATATAAGAAAATTATCAATTTTTAATACATAGGATATTTATTAACAAACAATCATAATAGTTAAATATATAAACAAGATGAATTTATATAAATAGATAAAAACTTTCAAAAACTTAGACAAATAATAAAATCAAAAATACTAAGTACTATGATATAAAGTGGAAATGATACTTAGATATTAAGAAGAAGAAAAACCCTTGATACAAGACAGAAAAAGGTAATATAGTTAAAAATAACAATATATAAATATTTAATTTTATAGATCATGAAAAAAAAAACTTATAATAAAGTAGAAATTTAAGTAATAAAAATATTAGTTTATGAATAAGAAGATTAATAACACTTAAAGATAAATTACAAACTAAATAATTAGAAATAAATAGAAACCTAATAGTCATAACAAAAAATCAAACAACATTAATGAAAGTTTTAACACTTCTAACATATGAAATTGATTTAGTCCAAGAATCAAACACGGAATATATACAAGATATAATCGAAACACAAAAAGAAATTATTAAAAAAAATAAATGAACATGATTAAATAAATTACAACAAGATATACATATAAAATTTATAGAATTAAGAAAAAAAGCATATAACACATATAAAAGCAATAATATTATAAATATGATATCTTAAAAGGATTGAAAGTATAACCATCTAGAAGATCATTCGTCCTGATACCTATAAATGAGATTAGAAAAATGAAGAAAAATCTAAGCAAAAAGATATAATTTTAATTTAATTGAATATAAAAAGAAATTAGAAAAATAATTCATAAATTTTGAAAATATGAATGCATAAAAATTAATTTGTTTATTAACACTAACTAATGAAAAATTAAAAAAATATCATAATAAAAAACTTTGTACAAATAAAGAGAAATATGAAATGATAATAATCAATGAGATGGATTCTCAACTAGAAATCGTGACCTCAAAAAGTCACTATACTTATTTTTAAAACAATTTAGTATTATTGTTATAAAAAAGTTGTTATACAAGAATAATAATTATTTTTTATATTTTTATTTTATTTTGTTAGGGTACATTGTATTTAAATTATAAGTCTTTATTTAATGTAATTAAAAAAATTAAAAAATTATAATTCCTTTTTATATAGTTATTTTTTATAATAATAAAATAAAATTATACAATATATATATATATAAGATGTAAATATTTATTTTTAATGATTAGAACAGGCTCTCATTTTTTCCCTCTTAATTTTTATGGTTTTCTCAAAATGTTATATGATACTTCTCCTTTTAAAAAACAAGCCTTCCGGAAACCCTAATTGGATTTCTCTCTTTGTTATATATAAGACAGAGTAGACCTCATAAAGCCGCATAAAGCAAAAATGCAGATCTTCGTGAAAACCCTAACTGGGAAGACCATAACCCTCGAGGTCGAGTCCAGCGATATTATTGACAATGTCAAGGCCAAGATTCAGGACAAGGAAGGTATTATTTTTACCTCGCTTTTCAATTACCAATCCTATTGCTATCTTATTTATTCAATTTCTGATAACATAATTTGCTTGATTTTCTGTTAGGTATTCCTCCTGACCAGCAAAGGTTGATCTTTGCCGGTAAACAGCTTGAGGATGGCCGTACTCTAGCTGATTACAACATTCAGAAAGGTTCGTTCTTTTATTTATGCCCTTTTCCTTTATTGACGATGAGCTTAGATTGCGAAAATTTAAGGATTTTCTCATTAATTTATTGTCTAATATTGCAGAGTCGACCCTCCATTTGGTTCTGAGGCTCCGTGGTGGCATTATTGAGCCATCTCTTATGGCTTTGGCCAGGAAATACAACCAGGACAAAACGATCTGCCGCAAGTATGTTCTTCATTTCATTTCCTAGTCCTCATATAGATTATTCATTTCTCTATGTTTGACCATACTATCATGTTGATTTGTTGTACTTTTATCTATGTATCTTGTGAGCATACGAGTTCTTTGGTAAAATGTTGCTTATTTGAATTATTCCATGTTTATTTGGGATAATTCTATTATTTTCTACCAAACATGATCAATTGTGGCGACTGTTTTCATGTCCGTTGCAATGACTATTGTTGTATTAATCTTCATCGATCATATTCTATGCACTATCAGGTGTTATGCTCGTCTCCATCCTCGTGCTGTGAACTGCAGAAAGAAAAAGTGTGGACACAGCAACCAGGTATTTACTTTTAAATGTGGGCAATTTTTTAAAATGAGTCGTTGCCATTTTTAGTTATTATTATGTTGGGAAATGAAGCAAAAAAATCATGTACTTCCAGTGCCTAATGTTAACCTTATGGATAGCTCATGGTAATATTTGGGCTTTACTATCTTCTCATTTGAGGAAAGTGCACCTCGGTCACTCAACATCCACAAATTAGATATATTGGGCACCATGTTTTAAATTAGTGCACTCTTGGTCATTTTATTCACTTGTACTTTCCATTTTTTCCAATTTTTAGAGATATTTTACTCTTCAAACATATACTAACCCTTTCTAGTAGGGGTCAATTTGATCTATTTAAGTTTTTCCCCAAGAAAGATGTTCCAAAAAAACCAAAATTTTCAAGAAATAACAAATGTTTAAATATGTAATTGTAATGTGACTAAAAAATGCACAACAAATTTCCCAAAAAAAGAGACTAATGTGATCAATTTATGGTAGTAAAGTGACTGTAGTGTCAAACTACCCTTCGCATTTCCTCAAGGTTTTTCTTACTCGAATTCTATTATTGTAGCTGAGACCAAAGAAGAAGATCAAGTAGACTGCTGAGTATGCAGAAGGGATGCTGTTTCTTGGGAGAATCTTTGCTTTTACCACCTGTTAAAATTTTAGTAATCAAAATGTGTGGATGGTTAGTTTGTTGAGGACATTTTGTTGTATGTTACTATGTCTCAGATGCATTTGAATCCTATATGAATATCATTATTCATTTTTGATGGTTGTCTATTGTGCTGGTGACAATTGCTCCAATTTTCTTAGATGTATCACTTTGAAACTTGACAATTTGGTCGCTTCATATATATGTTATGGAATGATGTTTAGATAATCCCTCAATGTTGTCTAAAGATGGATTTAAGAATTTGATTAAACTGATTTGACATAATTATTGGTTAAAAGTCTAGAATAGTAGTGCTCAATTTTTTCTAGTTATGATGGTTATACCATAATTTGTAATAAATAGTTTTTTTTTTCAAAGTGTTTTGTTTTTAAGTGAAAGACTTACTAAGAACTGCTCTATTATGATTGTTTGATTTTCGTAATTTTGATAGACTAAATAGATTTTTGAAAAATTAGAAGAATTCATTTGCCTGATAAACACTTTCGAAAAAATAATATTAATGCACATTGATTCTCATGTCATTTTGTTGCTTTGAGACTTATAATAGGTTAAATGTAACTTCCCATATGGTTTCAATTTCGGTTTAACGTGCCATACTCCCTTTGAAGTCTGAAATCTTGATTCAATTCAAAATAATGATGGCTCCGTCTGCGTTCTATTTTATCTGGTTTAAAGAATAAATTCCCATGAGAATTTCGATTAGTCAACTTTATCACTGTCAATAGTGGAAATAAGTAATAGAAGATTGGCCTCGTTTGGAGTAAGTTATTCCAACTGAAGCAATTCCTCCGAATTCAGGCGCCAATTGAGTGAACCAACATTTTCTTCTACTTGTATCACCGCTTTTTCTACTTTTGAGATGCTTTTAAACATGGAAGCACAAATTATGGGCTTTGAGTGCAACATACTCATTCAAATTACTACCAATATGCTAAGTTATATCATAACAAAGGCGGGTTTAGAAGATAATTACTCGCGGCATAGTTTTGCGCCTCCTTTGTGCTATTCATGAAAGAGAACATAGAAAAGGGTAATCCAAATCCTAAAGGATATATGCAATGCTAGAAGTTGTTTGGAAGCAAAAATGTGTTAAAAGTTTAATCTATGCACAAGGGCTAACAATACTTTTAAATTCTATCATTCTCTTACAAGTGGTGGTTTTATGAATCATGCATACCAAATATTTATAATCTAATAATTTAAAGTAATGAAATATTGAATACATAATTTTTAATTTTGATATTTGTTAGAATTTGTTGGTTATTAATTATCTTAAAAATTTAAACTATTAGAATAAGAGTTAATAATATTTTTTATTTTTATTTTTATAATAAACATTAAAGATTTCATTAAATATGTAATAAAGTTACAGACCAAAATAAAAATCAATATTATCCTTCATATTACAACTCATCTTAATATTTAATTATAGTAATTAAAATATCTATTCTTTGGTAGCAATGAAAATTGAACTCGAATGCAACAATTGACATAATAAGCAAGAAACCCATCATTCCAAAACCTAAGAATCAAGGATTAAAATGTTGATATTATTGTTGAAATTGTCGTGATATTGTCACTTTTTTGCACGTGTAAACAATAAAATGTGATATTCTTAACTTTTGATTAAAATATCTAAAATATTTTGACATTATCAATAAAATATTGACGTCGAAAAAATATCATATTTTTTCTCAAAATATTGTATATAATATGGATATTGTCGCAAAATTGTGGATAAAATATTGTTTCATATAAATTTTTTAATTTTTAATTTTTTTTATTTCTAAATAATTTACCTTTAATTTTATTTATTTATAAGTTTTTTTAATCTTCAATCAAAATATTATTTATTTAGAATAATATTTTATACTTATTTTCATATTCATATATATATATATATATAAACATCTCATTTTTATATTTAATTTACTAATTTTATCTATATAATTATTTTTTATAATTTAAATTTTATTATGTACCATCAAAGTTTATCCATTTATAATAATATTAAAAATTACGATATAAATAATTATTTTAAATTTTAACTATTTATTATACAATATTCTAATTAATAAGTTAACTTATTAATGAAATTGAATATAATATCTTTTTATAAATATATGTATTAAATAAGAAATTAGTTTAAAAATAAAGAAATTGATTATTTTAATATTTCATAAAGTTTTATAAACACAATGGATTTTTTTATTTTCTTAAAAATTCTCAAAGTTTCCGTCTATAATTTCGTAAAATTTAATTTTTGATGTTTAGATCGACATGGAATTTTAAACTTTGCTAGTAATGTATAAGCGATAAAGAAAAATAGCCCCAGTAAACACAGTCCTAAGAACAAAACAACTATATAACTTTTAATAGTTATGACATCTTAATCTATTTCAAATCCATCCGGGGTTGGTGTTACTTTCCAAGTAAAACAACTAATCTTTACGGCCAAAACATTTAAAACAACTCTAGCCCTAATGGCTTGACCCAAAGATTTTTGGTCTTGAAGGACAAAAAGCCTTCAAAAACAGTTCCTATTAGAGAGCACAAAAGCTCCAAGATCTAAACTGCTTAGGAAACAAAATGAAAAACAGAAAACTCGCTTCAGTGGCAAGCCAATACCAATACTACTCGGAGAGGAAGATAAAACTCACACTGTCAAACACGAGTAGGTGGACCAAAAGAAGCCTAACTTGTTTAGGAAGATGGTTGAGATGGAGAGAGAACATAAAAAGGATTATTGATCCTTAGCTATGTAAATGAGAAGATTATTAAACGAAAAGCAAAGAGCGACATGAAACTAAGAAAACAAGCTAGGGATGGAGCTTTGGAGGTTGAAAGAGTTTCCCCCCACGGGATCTTCAGAAAGACTTTCTTGATATTACACAAAACTTGAACATGCAAAAGCTAACAATACTTGTACTTTCTATCAAGCAATCAACTGGGTGCTAAGAGAATCACATATGTTGTTGATCTCCAATTGGTCATGTCCAATGGTCAAGAACAAAGAAAACTCAAAACTGCACCTGAAAAACAGAATATAAACCAACAGTTTCAATAGGTAATCATGTTAAAAAGTATTCTTATCTGATGACTACAATTCATGAGCTTGGGCTTCTGGAAGACGTTATAAAAGTGAAACGAAATCAGATTAGCTTCATACCATCATCACTTTGGTGTCGTAAATTGATTAAACTTTAGACCAAATGCAAATAACTTGTAGTTTCTCATGATATTGCCTTTTTACTTGCTAGTAAAGTAAATATTATATATATGCCTGAGCTGAAGCTGAGCAGCAGGCCGAAAAGAAAAATGACAGCTGTGGGATTTGAACCCACGCCCTTTCGGACCAGAGCCTAAATCTGGCGCCTTAGACCACTCGGCCAAACTGTCTTGCTGTTTGTTAAATTCAAATTTTTTGATCTTCTAAGAAATCAATGTTTTTTTTATATATATCAGGTTTTAACTTGTCCATGATATATATTGAAGACAGTAAGTATTATACATCGATAGATAATAAAACTTACATTCGAATTTTATTTACTAGCCGTATATTCAATTGCATAATAGAAACCTACAACTAAGAGAACCATGCATAAAACTCTTTTTAAGGAAATTTCAAGGCGTGTGATTCAAGTCAATGAATTTTTAAACGAAACATCAATCTTTATATCAATTGTCCTAGAAGGCGGCTCACAAAATGAATGATACAAAGGTTAAACACCGTACCCATTGCAATGAATGCCCATTTTTGCAAATAAAATGTTAGTTAATTAACCCTCTTATTTGGGTCACCAATATCAGTATATTGATATTAGCTAACCCTAGTCATTCAATACATTTCTTCCCAATATAGCAAAAAAGCCATCTAAAATCTCAAATGTTCCAGTTGAAGTCTTGAAGATACAAAACTCTAGCTTACCCAACTATGCCGAAGGATTAATAATTGAAATAGTACATCAACGTAACGTAAGTTAAAATTTAGACTCTACTTTAAAATAATTTGCTTTTCATCATAATTATGTCAAATTGAACAAGGGAAGGAAACACACGGTTGAACTTGAACCCTCCATATGTACTAAAGCTAAGCCCCCCTACCCAAAAAAAAAAAAAGCTATTTTTTTTCTAATTTCACGCAAATCCTGCATACCCTACATTTGATGCTAGTTCAGTTGTTGTTCTATTGTGTAATCCAGAGACTCATCTTCTTATACACACACACTCCTACTTTATTTAAGAATCTTAGATATATGCCTCTGTGTTAGAATGCTTAAATAGCATTACAATTGTACAATAATTCCTACAACAGCAAATACAGATTATCAATTTCAAGTCCAATAGTTTAACCATTGTGGAGGGACACGTGATTGATCAAGAAAAACACTTGGATCAAAATTATACAAATTTTCAAGTGGTGCTAAAGAAGGAGCTTCTACTTGCTGAGTTGTGTTTAGAATTTTATATCCTTCTTGATCTCCATAGGGAAGTTCAATGCTATTGATTGTCATATTATTCTCTGGCTTCATGAGTCCTGATCTGGGTTCCAATTCCTCTTCTGAGTTGGGTTTTGCTTCATAATTGGTATTCTCATTACTTGTTGCTCTTTCTTTATTGCACTTTTCTTCAAGGGTGCCCTTGTGATCATTTAGCTTCTGCAACTGTTTCAAATGTAAAAAACATGTTTGTGGTATAGATTATTGTATGAACCGTTAGTCCGTAAGGTATAATAATCATAATTAAGAAGTTGAAGAAAGGCATCTCACCTCTAGGAGCAACGACTGTTTCTCAGTCATTAAAGATTCAAACTTGGAAGCTAAACTGTCATAATCAGATTTGAGCTTTCTGAATTCCTTTTCTATCTGTTTTGATTTCCATCTAGCTCTTCTGTTTTGAAACCATATAGCAACCTGACGAGGCTGTAAATCAAGCTCTCTAGCCAGCTGCAACTTTTTTCTTGGTTCAAGTTTTGAATCTGATTCAAAAATTGATTCCAACAATTTAATTTGTTCATCACTAAACCTCCTTTTTTTCTCCATCATCTTGTTTCTTTTCTTCTTTGAAGAAGACACTAATTCTGGGGTTGTGGGAGAGACAGAGTAATCTCTGCTTTCCATATAACTTACTCTTCAGTTTGTTGTCAGTAAGGAAGGGAAGAAAATTTTATACTGATGGAAATGAAATCGGTGTTGAAATATTGATTAAAAGATTGAGTTGTATAATATATAGAGGGCTAAAAAGAAAGTATCTACAAGCTGTTGCTTTCGGGTAATTGGAAGTATTGATCGATTTCATTTGATATAAATAAAATATGAAGTTAGATAACGTATGACGCTTGCTCTCCCATGCCTTGTGGACATGTCTCGTTATCTAAAGTTACAACTTTATCTCAAGTTAGTTTTGTCTGAGTCCCATTATTGCAATATGAACAGAGGAAAATGCAAAAATATCACAAATATGCATGAGATTATCTGAAATGAAACTGAGATTATCAAAAATAACTACAGTTTATTAGATATAATTATATTCATGTCAAATTATCACGTAAATTAGTATTATAATAAAATTATAATATATCGTATACAAATATTATTTATTATAAATTTATGACCATCATAAATAAAACATAAATATTTAATTGGCTGAAATAAAGTTATATGAAATTTATTATAAAAATTTAATAGGGTTGATAAATTAGATAGTATAATTCATTCGTTTTTAAATAATATATTCCAAGTAATAAGTTTAAAAGGTAGAGTACATTAGGAATTTTTAAAGAACTCCATCGTTATATTTTCAAATCTAATAAACATTTAATATACAATTAATAGTATAATACTGATCTATTAAATTTTAAAATTTAGATAATATATGTACATCTAGACTTTTAGTGTCATTAAACTTAATTAAATGAATTTTTAAAGCAATACCTAAAATTTAATACATAAAAATTTACAACTTGTCAATCTAAAGCTTGCAAGCTTGTAGTCCATATCAGAATACAATTTATGTCTCCCTCTTTCTCATGAAAAGACTTGCACTTGACTGTTGTCTGTTGCTGAGTTGGTCATTGTTTTATGTTTTTTTATTCATTGATATTTTAAAAATTGCAGACTGTCTCAGGAATTATGAAGTGTGGTGGTGAGACCCTAGTGGTTTAAACAAGAAGTTCAAAAATTGAATAAGGTAAAAATATTGTCAAAATTGGACTCAATCCATGTCTTTTTTTTTTTTTGGGTACATATTTGTTGATTTATGATTATTACTGGCAATTATAATAATACACCAAAATAATAAAATTGGAGCAGTCAAAATTTTAGTTTTAGCATTAGTCTATGCATTATTTGAAGAAAGTATGTATGAATTTGGATAAAAATAAAATCATCATAAATTATTTGTTGGCAAACATTGAACAGTTTACCAATCATTTCGGTTGTTGTTATATGAAATCTATCAATGGTTCTCATTAATTTTTATACTGTATCTGAATTTTAATTGATTGGAAAAAACAAATGAGCATGCTCTCACAATAAAAAAAATAAATAAATTAGTATTCCCAAGAGAAAAGATACAATTAACTTAAAATAAAATATATTAAAAATATAAATATATAGATTTTATAAGAAATAAAAGAACCTAATATTATATGTATTGTTTCATATTATTTAGACATGTTATTAACGTGATGTTTACGAATAAATACGAGAATAGTTATTATTGTGATTAATCTTTTGAGATTAAAAATCTAATAATTTTTAAGTATAATAGTTATTATAATGGACTTTTATATGATGAATCTGTTTTAATAACGATAAATAATTAAATTTTAAAAAAATTAAACGTATATAAGAGTCCATCAAAGTCTATTATTTTGTATAAGATTATTATATATAATTTACAAATTTCTGTTATAACAGCTGTAGAATCAATGATTCATTTTCGTTGTTGGGTCAGCCAATTTCAGTTTTCCATGACCATATCAGCAGAATCCTATACTCATGCCATAAAGGATAGAACTTAGAAGACATATTATATTTGCTGAAGGAAATACTATCTTAATTTGTGGCTTTATTCTCTGTTTTATTTTTTCAACAGAGTAAAATTTTCTTTTGCATTATTTAAGCGGATTTTAATTTTAATTTTAAAACTTTCTAAATTTTAATTTTTTTAAAATACATATGTTTTATAACTTGTTTTCAATTTTTATTTTTCAAATTTTAAAATTTAGTAAAAAATTAAAATTTAAAATTCAAAGAAAATAAATTAATATTAGATAAATATGTAAATTTGAATGGAATAAGCTAAACCAAGCTCAAAACTTTGGGTTGGGGACATGTATAGGACACACTTAGTTGGAGCATGCATGTTTTGAGTCAGATTAGATTGGATTGGGTTTTTAAAACTAAATATAAGCTCAAAACTTGACCCTAAAATATTTGGAGAAGTTTGTGCTTGATTTTTTTATTTATTTTGAATTGACTTAAATAGAATCATAGGTTGAAAGAAACTATAAAATAATACCATAAAAGATTTAAAACTAGGTATATTTTATACCATTTAAATTTTATTCACATTTTTAAGTTAATTTCGTGCCAAGATTCTTATATAAATGTTTGATCTTAAATTTGATCCTAAATTATTCAAGTAAGACCGATCACACTAATTTAAGTTTAATCGGGTTTTGAACCGGATCAAATCAAGCCGAATAATTCAAGCTATAATCGAACCTAGCTAATATATACATGCGTAGTGTTTGAATTGAATTTCTATTTTTTTTATTTCTTCACACTAAAAATTAATAATTCAATTATATTTAATCTTATTTAAAATTATTAATAAAAAATACATTTAACAAAATTTATTAAAAATAAATTTGGTATTAAATTTTAAAGATTAAAAAGTTAAAAAATACAAGTTTAAATTATTATGGATCACTACCTAAATTAATAATGATGTATCTCATGAGATTACTTCTTTAAGGAGTGATTTTAATTAACATGAATGAATGCATGTTTAATTAAAAATAATAATTAATGAATTGATATTTAAAGAGAGAAAAAAATTAATATTATAACAATTAAATATTTTATTTTATGATTTAACACTCTATATTTTTTTAAAATTAATATTTTGCAGACATTAACAAAATCTACTCAATAGGGGGTTACATATTAAATAACACGTAATATTTGCAAAGAAATTGTGATTTCTCTGTATAATCGTGAATTTTTAGCTTTGTGGCATAAGATTAGATATTAGTTATTGGTTGAGTTGCCTGATAGAGAAAAATAAAATTAAGGTGAATTTAAAAAGGAAGCAAGCTTTGCATATAAATTAAAAAGGCCAATCAAATCAGTTGGCCAAAGTTAATGTAATATTATTGTTCACTGATTTGCTTTCCAGTATTAGAAAATGGACACGAGCCATTACTAGTAAATGGATTCAAAGGTTATGTTTTGTTTGGCTTGGCCGACTTAATGGCTAGATAAAGTAGCGTGTGCGTGTCTTGGTTGGTGTAGCGTCGTTTGAAAATCTAAACACATGTATAGGAGGAGATACCTTTTGGAAAAGGCCACGCGCAGGCTTACACGCCACGGTAGCCCTCATATTTTATATAAATATTAATAATATCTTTCTTAAAATTATCCAAACAACTTATTCGTGAACTTCTTTTGTACAGAAGTTTTTCCTATAAAGATTGACTTAGACAATATATCTAGCAACATAGAAAACTCATAATTGCAGCTATGTTTCTTTTGTGTGAGACTTGACACATTGAAATGAAAATGCATATCATTAAAATACACTATTAATTTTGAGTTCATATATATATATATAGTATATTTTTACTATATATTAAAATTTTAACTCAAATATTTTATAGAAATAATTATTAATTAATTGTCTTTTAATTTAAATTATAATTAATTAAACATTTAATATTAAAACTAACCAAATGCTATATATTTTTATCTTTATAAAATTTTAATACTAATTTATTAGATATTTTCAACACGTCGAAAAAAATGGTTCAAAATTTCAAATTGGGCTCATGTTGTTATGATACATAGCATGGTGGGACAAATGAGAAAAAGAGAGGTGTGTGTCATAGGTTCAGGATGTTAGGTAGCCTCATGTTTCAAACTCTTAAGACGAATTTTAAAGGGAACATGAGGTGTTGCACAGTCGTGCACTCTATTGCACACTATATTGAAGGGTCATCATTCATGGTTGGAAACTCATACCAGACACTTTCGCATGAATGTTTGAAAACTTCACCCAAACATTAGCATTCGCATTCGTTTAAAATAAATTTATAATCTAAGTAATATAATTCTTCAACCTATTATAATGAATCTAAAATTCAAATCTTATGGTATCATTTTTTTTATTTAAAAAAATATACTTAATTATCCCTTAAAAAATCAAATCAAATAAACTTATTATATATTATTGTGATGTTATTACTTCATAATTCTTTTAGTAAGAGTTGTTATAAGTTTTAACTTTAATTAAAAAAAAGGGTAAATTGTGCTAATAATCATTTGTTTAAGTTTTGGATGTGGTTTACTTCATTTGTTTTTAATAAGTATCATTTAATTTGTTTTATTATTAAAAATATGTTGATTAAGGATAAATTTTAATATTTTATAATTTTTAATGATTTTCATCGATAAAGTAGCAAAAATGATAAAAAAAAAATAGTATAATTTGTATTAATTTTTTAACTTCAAAAATGATTAGAATGAAATGAATGAAATGCTAAATTGGTTGTGTTCCAAATTACTTATTTTATGAATCCCACCGACTTCTAAAACATACAAAATATTAAAATAATCATGTTTTTAATTTAACGATGTGTTCGTCATTTTATAACCATTTTTTTACTAGTAAAATGAATAAATAATACTTATTATTATAATAGGAAGTACTAATTAACCCAAATTTATAAGCAAAGAAAATAAAATTTCACAACACATTTTAAAAAAATATTGAGCAATTATAAAAGATAATACTCTTTAAATACTGAAGGAGATTTAATTAAACGAATTTTAACATTAAATAGATATAAATAGATGTAACTTTTTGAATTTCATTCAACTTGAAATTATGTGTTGAATTTTTTTACTAGAAAAAATATACGAATTGAATATAAATTATTATATTTCTATAATTACAAGTTTTAAATATATATATTTTTTATTTTTTCAAAATTTTTCCCCTAAAAATATAGAAAAAACAACAAAATACGCATATTTAAAATTTATATTAATAAAAATAATACATATAACATTCAACTTAAACATTTACGTTATTAAAAAAACTAAGATGCATTATATCATATTAAACATCGTAATCTTATTTTAAAGTGTTTTATATTAAATATTATTTAATATTATTAGAGTATTATTTTTAATATTATAGGTTTAAAATATGTTATTTTTTTTATAATTTATTAAAAATATATTATTTTTATAATTATAAATTATAAATAATATTATTTTTTTAAAAATATTTCCCTTAAAAACGACTCTTCAAGGACCAAATGGACTCAATGAAAATGACAGTGTTGTTTGTCTTAAACGGCCATGATTAGCTCTTCTTTTCGTTTAGGTAAAGATTAAGTGACCCCACAACTTCCATATATATCCATTCCATTCCATTCATATCTCTGTAGTTAAAGCTTTGGTGCTTTGAGAAGACGCGTATCTGCAGGGCATTTGTTGAATTGTGATAAAAGGCCTGTACACGACAACTAGCTAGCAAAAAGGGTGCCTCCAAGTCTAAAGTGATGCTCAAGACTTTGGCGCCAAAAGAGTTTTTAACTTTTTCGAGATATTAAAATTTATAAGTATTATATATCATAAATTTACCAATTTTTTAATTAATGAAATAGTAGTTTAATTAATACTCTAACAATAAAAATTTATTATTATTATTATTATTATATTTTAAATTTAAAGTTTAAATCATATTAAATATTATTTATTTAGAAAAATTAATATAACAATTTTCTATTTAATACATTTTTATGAGTAAAATTGTAATTATTAATAATATTATTTTATTTAAAATTAACCTTAAATTTGTTAAGGATTAACATGTGTCTTATGTGTGTTGGTTTAATATGATATTGATATTTGTTTATGTTTTCCCCTTTTAAATGTAGATCCTAGTAAGGTTATTATCAAAGCTAAAGGTTTATCCACTGAAATTTCTTTACATGCACACACAAACTAACACATTCATATTTACCAACAACAACAAAAAAATTGATGTAAAAGTCTATTATAGAAAAAAAAAATCGAGAATTTTAAAACCCTTGTACCAAAAATGTGTTATATGTGTGTTAGAAGAAAGAGTTGAATAAAATGTTAGTTTTTAATACAATTTTGTCAACTTTTTTTTTTATATTTTAATTTTAATCACAAGTATTCACATAAAATTTTGAAACTAAGAATTGTGAGGTGTCGTGCATAAACCGTTATTGCGGTTTGGGTCCATTGCAAGGTGTACCCAACACGATAACTAAAAAGAAATGGGCCATTTTGTTCTAAACTGCCCCGACTAGTAAAATTACGAACGTGGGCCACATAAAATGAAACAAGCTTTACAAGATCGATGGACACGTAATATGAATCTTTTGACCATTAATAAAAGGGTGGGTTAAGATTTTCAACCAAGTGGATGGGGTCGACGACTTTCTCTTTATCTCGATTCAATAATAAATATTTTATAATAAACAAATAAAATTTTAAATTAATAAAAAATAAATTATATTTACGTGAAAATAAAATAAAAATAAAAAATACATATTTTTTATATTAAATAATATTAATACGATTTTATTATAAATTAACTTAAAATAATAACAATAGATATTTAAATCCTTTTTTTATAAAAAAACATTATTAATGTTTTAGTAAAATAAAAATATAAATTAAAGATAAAATATCAAATATATAATACATTATTTATAATTAATTTAACTTTAAATATAATTAAATTTATAAAAAAAATATTTCTTATTTATTCATTAAAATAAGGTATATAATTTCTTGAAACGAGTTAGTTAATATAATTTACATTCTTATCTCATATCATATTATAAAATACAAATTTTCTTTATTTATTTTTCATTTTACTGTAATTATCATAACATCCAACTAAATAATTATTGTAAGGATTTACACTGCCAATAAAAATGGATAACTCATCTAGCGAGTAATTACGAGTACTTTAGTAATGTCAATAATAAATTTTTAATTGTTTAATTATTTTGTTTTGAAAGAGTGATAATAAAATGATAGATGATTAACTTTTTTATTTTTATTTTAGAGAAGATATTGTGTCAGATTTTTTTTTACTTTTGAGTTTCAGATAATTTATTTTTCATTACTTTTTTTGACGTTAATAGTTGTATTTATCTTTTCTTTTTCTAAATTTAAATCTAGACTTGTCTTTATTATTATTTGTGTTTTTTTTATTTTTAACTTGACAAATAAACCACTGTTATTATCATTGTTACTTGTAGACACTTTTTTTTAAAACTTTTTTGAATTCAAAGTTGTTTTGACATTTTTCAAAGAAATAGTATTGTGCCTATATAGCATGATATCAACAAAATATTCAAATGAATGAGTTAAATAACATAATATAACTAAGGTCTGATTCTCATCAATCTTAATACCACAATTTTTTAGATCACGAATAATTTTAGTAAATTCATTAAGGTGATCGTGTAAAGGTGTACCTTCTTACATTCTGAATGTATACAAATAGTGTTTAAAATATAACCGATTTTTCAAAGACTTGGTCATATACAAATTCTTCAATTTAAGTCATAATCCAGTAGGAGGTTCCTCATCACCAACCTCGCGTAATACCTCATCAAACAAAGATAATTAAATAGAACTGAGAGCATTTTCCATTAATGCATCTTTTTTTTCATCAATCAATTTTTCTGGTAATTTATTCTTGCTTTCAAGTGTCTTAACGAACCCTTCTTTAACTAATACAACCCGCATCTTCATACGCCAAAGATTAAAATAATTTCTACCATTGAATTTCTCAATTTCATATTTTGTCGTCATGACAAAAAACTCAATATTAAATAAATAGAAATACAACCGAGAAAATATGAAATCAATCAAATAACTATAAATTCAAAATAAATCCAAAAGAACAAACTTGATCAATTCCAATAAATACCAGAATAACCCAATGATTTGATACCAAATTGTTATAAATTAACACTTATGGAAGCGAAATTTGGGTCTAATTTTGGTTGCACAATTACCTAATAATGGGTAACAGTAAAAAAATAATAAGTAATAAAATAAACGACACAATAATTTAAGTAGTTTAATTTTTAAATGTGAAAAATTTACTCTACTAACGAAAACACACCGAGAAAAAATCTATTAATAATTAAATGTAGATACAAATACCAATATTTAGAAAGTTTTACAAAATATACCAAAAACTCAAATATATTTACAAAATATTTTTACTCTAATTTACTAATAATATATAAACTGATAAATTAATAAAATTGTTATTAAATTAAATATTAGGTACTCTAATAATATCAACCGGTATCTTCTACTTCTCAATTTCACGCAGTTGTACAGTTTTTTCTCTTTCTCCTGACGAAACAAGCCAAAAGAATAACGGTGATTTAGTCAGGAGAAAATGATGACGGTCGGTGAAGAGGAAGAGCTGCTGAAAAATCAAATATGTATATTCCCTGTACTCTGCTCTTTGTTTTCAGCTTCAATACAAACAATAGAAGCGACTGTTGGTCATCGCTATTTAGCTGTAGAGAAATCAATATATATATATATATATATAATATGAAGGGTTGAGTGGTTTGGGCCACTTGAATAACATATATAATATATATATATATATATTAAATATAAAAATCAACTCTTAAAATTTAAAACAATCACTGAAAAACAGAGAAATAAGAAGGGAATGATCTGGCCCACAAATATGTTCTTACTGTTCTTACGTTGAATGAATGAAACTATTAAAAAATATATACACACTAGTCTCCCCATCCTCTCCGCAGTTTTTTTTTTTTGAATTATTATTATTTAATAAATAAACTTAACTTTCTCGTAAAACCAAATGATGATGTTTTTCCTTAATTATAAGAAAAGAAGCTGTGACGCGTATTCAGATTTGAGAGAGCCAGATCAATGAAACGACAGATTAGGTAACTTAGAAGAAATCGTTATCGAGAAGATAAGAGAAGCTCCTTGATTGGGAGGAATGTTGTTTGGCACGAGGCCTACAAATTTTGTAATTCAATTTCTCTTTCAGTGCCCTCGGACCAGGCTTCATTCCCCTCCATCAGTGCTTCTATTTTAATTTTGCCCTTTTTTCAGAAACTAATTCTTCGATTTATATATCAGGTAATTCCCCAATATCTTTGTGTTTTTCGTTATTTTGGAGAATTTGCAGACACTCAAATAACATATTTAATTGGTGTCATGATGATGATAAGTTTTTATGTCTCTGTTTTTAATTTTGATCATGATTTCACTTTTTTAAACTACATGATTTCAGTTTTATATTTTCTGCAATAGTTAATTATGAATTTATGATTGATTGATTGATTACACTCAGATAACTTATTCCTTCATCACCTATATTCTATCTGATACTATTCGATCATTATTTAATTTCTTTGGATTTTTATCAATAAATATCGTTTTTTTTATGTAGTTTATTCTTTAACTATGTTATTTAGTTTTTTTTTTATAATTTAATTTAAGTAGTTTTGATTTTTTATTTTAAAAAAAGCAATAAATAATCCTTTTTATGTAGGTATATCATATATGATCATGTATATACAAGTTTTTTGTGTGTGGATCGAGTTGCTATCTGTATCATATATGATCATCTTCTCTATATTATTCTTGTAACTAATTTACTTCTTAATAATATAGAACTGTTAAACTAGAATAATGAAACTTGTAGTGGAAGACAAAGATTAATGACGCTGCAAAAAAAAGATTCCAAGTTGAAGGTGCGAATCAGATATGATTGAATATAATGGTAATTATTTTTACAAAAGAATCATAAATAAATAAAATGAATTATTTAATTAAAAATTAAAATCATTATCAAATAAGACTTAAATTAATAATTTTTAGTTTAAAATTTTCATTATATATAACATTTGATATATATATCTTCGGGTAATATGATTATCTTAATAAATGTACCTATTAAATTTGGGTATATTTATATAATAATCATGATTATGAGTTATTAATATTTTTTCTACGATTTAATCATATTTTTTATTTTTTAATATTTATTTAAAAATATATTTAATTTTATAAAATTAAGACTTAACACAAATCTTATCCTATTATATTATTTAAAATATTAATATCAAATTTTATTTTTTAACTATTAAACACATGTTTATAAATAATATAAAAGTAAAAATAAATATAATTTAATATAATTATTTTAAATATAATGTGTTTTATTATTAAAAATATATTTTTATATATAATTTTATGTATATAAAAAATAATATTAATATATATTTAATTTTATAATGTTTTTGGTGAGATAGTGTAGATAAATATTCTGTTAGCTAGTGTGTACTTATAATATTTAGATATACACAATTAGAGAACAATCTAATAATAATTTCTCGTATAATCTGTATGTTATGGTTTTATTTTATTTTATTTTTCTCTTTTATTAATAAACATTTGCATAATATAAGTTACCCAATTAAGCACCATAATAAATGTTTTGGATATTATTAATTAAAGAGTTCCGATTTTGTAGGCATATTAATACAAAAATTATAAATTAAATTTTTTAATGAGATTGTTATTTATTATTTTTGAAATATACTCTCAAGTAATTCAGATATTGTTTTATAACAATTTTGATTCTGAATTTTTATATTTTTTAAGTAATTTTTCAACAAGATATATGTGTTAATAAATTATGATTTTAATTTTCACTTTTTTTTAAGTAATTACTACCAAAATATAGGACCATGCATAAATTTTAAAAATAATTTTTTTTAATTAAAACATAAAATTTATAAATAATAAAAAAAAAATATTTTTTAAGTTTTCGAAATAATAAAAAAATATAAAACATTATCAAACAATTTGTAAATAATTTTTGATTTTTTTTTAAATTACTAAGTAAAACTTACTACTATATATATTATTGGTGATTACTTTTGTAAAAAAATCATAAATTATAAATTAAAATCGAGGTTTATATTTATTAATTTTTTGTAGATTTTTATTTTTGAAAAAAATTATTATAATATTTTTAAATATCATATTAATACATATTTTAAAAATAATAAATAATTTACTGAGTGAATCCCACGAGTGAAATATATATCTCAATAATTTATATATAATAAGCCACATACGTATATCATATTATACAAAGGGACATGATGTGACAAGTGCTACTAATAATTTTTTTGTTTTTTGGATAAATTACATATATTTTTTCGAGATTAGTTCAATGCTAATGGGAGAAAAAACAAAGAAAAAGAAGAAGAAAAAAATAACATCTAAGTTTATTATATATCTTCAATTTTACGAAGTTGAATTGATTTTAATATTAAATTATATATTTTAAATTTTAAATTCTTTCGCATATAAGAATTAATAAAATTATGTCACACATGATTTAAATTAAATTAGGCATTGTTATTGTATTAATTTTGACTTTTAAGTTATTTTATTAAGATATATATTATTAAAATTTTAAATTTTGTTTTTCATATTTATTGTATAATTTTTTAATAGTAAAATACCAAATAAATTTATTTTAAAAGAATTATAGTTTGTCATAAACTTTATCTTTTTCCTTTCATGAACCAAAGTTGTGTTACAATAATTTCTTCCAATCTTTCTTAATTTCTTTTATTTTGCCATGATCTGTTTTCAAGCATCTTGAATATTGAATTCATTAAAAATACTTGGTATTAAAACTTTAATAATTATGTATATGTTAAATAATACTTAATATGATTACTTCAAATGGATTAAAATAAATCTTACCTTAAAACCCTAGGTAAATCAAATGAATATATTTGGTTTTAAATTCATTCTTCTTTACCAGTATAATTTGTTTAGTAAATATATATATTTGTGATATATAATTTGTTTAGTATATATATATATATATCTTTACGTGAAATATAGTAAAATGTTTAAGAGATGAATTTTTTATTGCATTTGAATAGTGAAAATTTGTATATTATATACCATATGTAATATTAGTAAAGTATATATTAAATAACTATAAGTTAATAAAAATATTATATTGATCATAACATACAACGTGTTCCTTAATTTGGGTAAAATCTCACACTCAAATATGATATTATTAGTGAATGAATTCATAGCTAAATAACATTAATTGACTATAAACATATGTAATCTGAAATTCAAGTACTAAAAAATCATATTAAAGTTAATCATCATACATACCATATAGAAGTAGTTGTGAACTATCACCGTGTAAATAACAGAATAATACATTATTAATGCCCAAATTAAAATATTAATTACTACTGTAAAAATTAACTTTAAAACTTACAAGTAAGACCATCTTTTGTTTTAAAAAAATCTGTTTAATAATGATTGATATAATATGTAATAATTGGTTTATTTATTATATATCACATCAACTTATACAAAAATAAATACTCCTCTGCTTTTAGTATATGTCTAAAAGCAAAACTTCAGCTTTAATTAATTGTAGGTAAACAGCTAGCCTCGTAGTAATCAATACAAGTAAGTTTTGAGGTTTATATATTTAATTTGGACTAGTCATCAACTAATATTAAACCGTTAGACGAATTTTTATTATACAATTAAGGTTAATAGTTATATGATTATGTAATAGAAATTCGTTACTTTTTCGTAAAAGTTAGTTGGTAGTAAAATTCAGTTATTTTTTTTAAAATGATATCATTTTAAAAATTATGGTTAAGTTTTTGTTAACTAATTTATACTATCACTCTTAATAACTATTAAATTAATTAAAATGCAATTTTATTAAATATAAAATTCTTATGCAATATTTTATATATTTAAGTTTAAATAAGATTTTTTTTTATATAAGTAAACACATGCATCTAGGTAAAATAATGAATGATATATGTATGTAATTAAATTATGTAAAAGTTACTGCTCATTACGTGATATATATTATATATACGAAAAGTTCATTTTAGAACTACATGATTTATCATACCAGCTTATTTATAAAAGGGATCTAATTGATAGATTAACAATCATTCAGTATAAGAAATTATTAGCTGGCTGGGTTTATTAGTTTAGTTCTGTGTTGTTACGTGTTGTAATAGTAGTAAACATCAATATTTAGTACAGCAGATAATAATATTAATGAAACCATAAAATATGTTGTGATGTATGTTGTAATAGTAACAAACATCAATATTTAGTGGAGTAAAATATATAACAGACAATAATATTAATAAAGTCATAAAACATAGATGTACAACAATTAGGGTTATTGTTTTAGTTTTCGTTTTTTTGTATACATGTACCTAAACTCTTGTACAGAAACAGAATAAAGATGATATGAAATATAAATGATAATTATCAGAGAAACACAATATTTGTCATAGTATCAGAGCAAGTTATTACTGACTAATGAAATTACCTACTATGTTGATTTCTGTTTATCTGTTATGCTAATTTCTGATTTCTGGTTTACATTTTTTCCTTGAAGCTGATTTCTGTTTACTTGTTGAAACCAATCAGTTGCAATACTGAAAAAAATACCATCAAGAAAAACAACAACATCAGTGTGCTACAGAAGGGAATAAGTACAAAGAACATTGTTGTAAGGCTTAACCACAGAGGTTGGAACCTGAGGGGATAGGTAGACAGTGAAGCCTTACCAGTGCTGCGACCATCTAGTATCCAGAGTCGTACCATATTTCTATCTCAGAGAAACATGGAACGCAGCGAAGAAGAACACCGCTTCACAGAGAGACGAAGGATCAGGTGGAGGGCTGACTCCGTCTCGATGTTGTGGTCGGCTAGGAGTCAACCATCCTGATCGTTCATCAGAAGAAGGAAGGCGTTACTCTACGAAAATGAAAAAAAATTAGGGTTCTATCACACCAACTAGGGGTGTCCATGGTCCGGTCCGGTCCGGTTTTCTCTAAAAAAAAATTAACCGGACCGGACTGTTCATATTACTCGCACCGGACCGGATTGGACCGTTTGAAACGGTTTTAAGAAATAAAAACCGGACTGGACCGTTTGACTTATAAAACCGTTCGGTCCGGTTTTATTCCCGGTTTGGTTCGATTTTTTTATAATTTAATGAAGAATAATGTAAAAAATTTAATATATTATTAAACCGGTCCGGTCCGGTTTGAACGGTTTAAAATTAATACAAACCGGACCGGACCATTTGATTAGTAAAACCGTTCGATTTGGTCCGATCCGGTCCGGTTTTACGGTTTAATCTGGTCCGGTTTATGGACACCCCTAACACCAACACAAGTCTTCAGCAACTGTGGCTTCACAGCAGTTGAAAGTGATGACTGACTCGGACACAGTTGAAGAACACAGTTGAAGAACGCAGTAGAAGAAACTGTGCTGAGAAATGCAATAGAAGAAGTTACGTTGAGGAACATTGTGCTGAGGAACGCAGAAGAAGCTGTGCGAATTTGGAAAAAAACATTTAGGGTTACGAAATGTTCTATATATAGTTAGTGTGCGAAGTGTAAAAAAAAATAAAAAAAGGAAGGAAATTTTTTTTAGATTTCATGACAGAATCTAGAGATTTAACCACCAATTTCATATTGGAAGATTTGACGACAAAAATGACGAAAGTTCTAACTAGAGCTCAGATCACCTCACAACCTCCGCTAACTGAAATGTCGACTACTCTCATTAGTATCAAGTTGGGAGGATCCAACTATGCCTTGTGGTCCAAAGTGGTGGAGATGTATATCTCTGGCAAAGACAAACTGGGATATATTAATGGGGATTTTCCGCAACCTGCTTAAACCGACCCCTCATTCAGGAGATGGCGCACTGAAAATGTCATTGTCAAAGGATGGTTGATCAATTCGATGGACCCCTCATTGATTGCAATTTTTATTCGATTCCCAATTGCGAAACAGGTTTGGGAGTCTGCTGCTACCACTTACTATGATGGGACGTACATGTCTCAAGTGTATGATCTTCACCATCGTGTTACTCGTATGAAGTAGGCGGGTGGATCCATTGAAAAATACTACAATGACCTTCAAGAGTTGTGGCGAGAAATTGATTTCCGTCGTCCTAATCCAATGGAGTGTGCGACTGACATACAAAAATACAACTCCATCGTACAGGAAGATCGAGTGTATACCTTCCTCGATGGACTTGATGACAGACTAGATAAAACTCGAAGTGATGTGCTTCAAATTAAACCATTCCCTACGGTCGAACAAGCCTATGGATTCATCCGTAGGGAAGAGGTCTGGCAGACCGTGATGATCAAGGATACATATACGACACCTGAAGTAGTTATGACTTTCAAAGGGATCAAGGGACAACATAATCCATTGCCACCCAAACCAGGAACTTTTTTGGGTAGCAAGAAATCCACGGGAAATCCACCATCTATTGACATGAAATGTGGTCATTGTGGAAATTCCAAACACACCCGTGAAAACTGCTTCAAACTACATGGGTATCCAGAATGGTGGAATGATCTTCAAGCATGGAAGAAACGAGAAACCACTGGGCGAGCTGTTGTGGCTACCAATAATGCATCACTATCCCTTATTCCTCAAACCAAATCTTCCCAGGATCTAGGTATTTCAAGTCAAGCATTTCACATCTCTACTCGTAGTGATAATGAGGATTGGATTCTAGACTTTGGAGTTACAGATCATATGACATTTGACCCAAAAGATCTCTTTAATACAACCCAATCGAGACGGAGCCGTGTTGCCAATGCCAATGGGGTCATATATCCAATTACAGGGGTTGGAACAGTGACTTTATCTCCTTCATTATCATTATCTAATACATTACTTGTATCCTCTCTTTCAAACATACTAATGTTTGTAAGTCAGGTCACTTCAGATCTCAACTGTGTAGTATTGATGTATTCTACCTTTTGTCTTCTACAAGATATTGTCACCAATGAGATCATTGGGAGTGGTACTAAGAGAAAAGGGTTATATTATGTGGATGACCTCAGTTCAGGAAGAGCCAATCACATGCAACACACTGTTGGTAACAAGGAACGCCAAATTTGGTTATGTCATCGTCGATTTGGGCATCCATCATTTGGTTATTTACAACACCTACTCCTTAGTTTATTTTCAAATATCACACACTCAGATTTCAAATGTGATACTTGTATCTTAGCAAAAAGTCATAGGGCGTCTTGTCCTTTGAGCATGAATAGAAGTACGACTCCTTTTGCTTTAGTACATTCTCATGTTTGGGGACCTTCTCCGATCACTACGTCATCGGGTCATCGTTGGTTTGTAATTTTTGTTGATGATTGTACACGAATGACATGACTTTACCTTCTCAAACATAAAGATGAAGTATTTGTTACGTTTCACTTGTTTCACACCATGGTTCAGACACAATTTTCGGAAAAAATTAAGATCCTTAGGTTTGATAATGCAGAGGAGTATGTTAATCAATAATTTCTAACATACTTAGACAACCATGGTATTCTCCATGAAACATCGTGTTCACAAACCCCACAACAGAATGAGACTGTGGAGAGGAAGAATAGGCATATTTTAGAAATTGTTCGGGTCTTACTAATTGGTGCACATATGCCTAGTAGATACTGGAGTGATGCTATTACTACAACGGTGTATCTACTGAACCGTATGCCCACAAAACCTTACAATTTCAGACTCCATTAAAGGTGTTATCTGATCATGTTCCCTTGCCTACTATATTAATGCTTCTGCCCCGAATTTTTGGATGTGTTGCTTTTGTCTACCTCCATAAAAATCAACGAACTAAGTTGGATCCATGTGATGTCCGATGTGTTTTCTTGGGATATGTCATACAAAAAAGGGATACCGATGCTATGATCCTATTACTAAAAGAACCTACATTACCATGAATGTCACTTTCCTAGAATCTGAATGGTTTTTTCCATCACTAGTATCCAATTACCCTCTTCAGGGGGAGAGTTATGGTGAAGAACGAAATTGGCTTGATGTTGGAATATTAGATACTAGTAACAATCCATCATATTCGGATCATGCCAACAATATGGATGAACCAGTATCTAGACCCGAACTTGAACTTCTAAGAACCGAATCTGAACTAGTGACTAAATCTCCAGAAGATGTAGTGGTTGATGCACCCATCCACTCTCTAGTACCCAATGATCCTCCTGTTGAGAATACTCCTGAGGTAAGTTCTCCTATCACACATTTACGAACTAATGCTGTAGATACATCTGTTGGTTATGTTCTACCTTTCAGACACAATCGAGGGAAACCTCTGAATCGATACTCTCCAGACAAAGAGGAATGACAACCTAAGTATCCTATAGCCAATTATGTATCTACTCAAGGGTTATCAGAACCTATCAGGACTTTTGCACAAACACTCTCCTCATGTCAAATTCCAAGCAGCGTTGAAGAAGCCTTATCTGATCCAAATTGGGCTCAAGCTATAAAATAAGAATTTGAGACATTGTAGAAGAATAACACATGAGTGTTAAGCAAGTTTCCTCAAGGGAGGAAGATGATAGGATGCAAGTGGATTTTCTCCATTAAGTATAAAGCATATGGGTCAATTGATCGATACAAGGCGAGGCTTGTAGCAAAAGGGTATACATAGAAACATGGTATAGATTATCAAGAAACCTTCTCACCTGTGGTTAAACTAAAAACTGTGAGAGTTTTGTTATCTCTTGCAGCAAATTTAGATTGACCATTGCACCAACTTGACGTGAAGAATGTCTTCCTTCATGGTGACCTTGAAGAAAAGATTTACATGAATATTCCACTAGGATATATTGTTACATAAGGAAAAGAAATTGCATGTAGATTACAACGAGCATTGTATGGACTAAAACAATCACCTCAAGCATGGTTTTGCAGATTGAGTTCAACAATGAGAAAATATGGGTTTTAACAAAGTAACTCTGATCACACTCTTTTCCTAAAACATCGACGGAGAAAAATAATAGTTTTTATAGTATATGTAGACGACATGATTATTACAGAAGATGATAAAGAAGAAATCTCTAAGTTTTAAGAAAACTGTCAAATGAGTTTGAAAAGAAAGAATTTAGAGAGTTATTGTTTTAGTTTTAGTTTTTACTTGTATATATATAACTAAATTTTTGTATAAAAACATAATAAATTTCAATATACAGATGTTGCGTTAATTAAATAAACATATATTTATAAATAATATCAAACAGAAACTATATAATTAGCTAGCTAGTCACTACTTATGGGTGGGTATAGCTGGTTATTACATAGTTATTAAAGATCGAGTACAAGTTCCATTTCATCGTGAGCTGGAACAGGCAGTGATATTAATAGTGTCGGTTTTTTATATTAACATTATCGCATGCGATTTATCGTGATCTGGTTTACATGCATTTTTTAATATATATATATATAACCCATATTATTAATTCTTCTTAAAGTATATATTGATTATGTGTTATTATAATTATATATATATATATATATAAATCTATAATTTCGAATATCCATTATCCACACATTTCCTTCAAAACTTTATTTGAATAATATAAGTTGGATTTTGCATTTTTCATACATTAATTAAAGAAATTAAAATTAAACAATATATAACAAACAATAACCGCATATCCCCGAATGTAAAGGAAAGGAAAGGAAGCATCTCATAAGTCATAAACACACACCTCTCTCTCTCTCTCTCTCTCTCTTAGAAAAAGGTCTCCACCATCTTCATTTTTCTATTGTCCCACTCCCCCCTTCGGTTGGGAACAGGGGAGAGAAATTCACCCTTCTCTCTCCTCCCACCCTAATTCAATTCCCACCATCTCAAATGCTCTCTTCTTCTAAATATCACCATTATCATCATCAAATTTACACAATTACCCTCATTCAATATCTCCCATGCATAATCTCCAATTCCCACCTCTTGTTTTGTTACCACTTTATTCATCTTCTCAGTCTGCATTTTTATTTTCATCCTTATTAACTCCATTGTTCTTCCTTCTAGTTGATGTCAGATAGTCATCAAACAAAAACAAAACAAAAATTATTGACTTGTTCTGAGATTGAAGAACAAGAGGAGGAGAAGGATATTTATTTATTTACATATATATATATATATATATATATAAATCACAAATTCGATGATCCAAAAAATTCCACCAAAATCATTATTCATTAGAATCTCAAATATCAACAGTATTTTTGATATAACAACCACGACTTTAATCGGTATCCTTCTTCTCCTCTCTTTCTGTTCTCTTTGTTTCGTATTCCACCTCCTTATCAAATCCCACAAGTCCCCACATTTACAATGCTTTAACTCTCTTTGGACCGTCCGTTTTCTCCTAATCTCTTTTGCCGTCTTTTGGGCTCTTAACGAACTTATCCGTTTGCCTATTTACCGTCGCCGTTATCTCAACCATTATTTATTCCCAAATATCACCACTATTGACCAAATCCATATCTGTAGAATCCATTCGCTTCTGTCATTAGGCTTCTTCCAACCCGCTCTATTGGTCACGATTCTATTTCTCGTTCATGTTTCAATTAAGACAAAAACACCTCGTCGTCGTTGGGTTTGTGCTTACATTTTCGGCTTGTGTCTTCCCTTGACTTGTTCACAGGTTTTAGTGAGTTTCGCTTCCAAATTTGGGCTTCAGTTTTTCCCAAAAGTGCTTCGGCGAAATGCTTTTATTGTACACGATGATCGTGGTAATGTCACGGTTTTTTGCACGAATTCGGTGTTGAGTGTATTGATTTTTGGGGTATTTGCTGTGGGTTATTCATTTTGGTTCGTTTTCTCGTGTTGGAAGGTTATGGCACTTGTGATTAACAAGTCGTTGAGGATTCGAATTTATAGTCTCTTCTTCGTGGTTTTGATATCTTTGCCGGTTCAGGTTGTGTTCTTGGTGTTATCGACATTGTGGCAGCCTCACGAGCCCATATTCAGATACATAGTAATGGTGGTGTTTCTTAGCACGTTTTCGTGCGCAATTGCTGGTGAGGGCATTCTGGTAATTAGACCTATTGCTGATTCGTTGGCTGTTGATGGTTATCGTTGTCGGTTGAATACTTATTATAATTCTTCAGAGGGAAAATCAAATACAAGGGCGATGAGGGATTTTGAAAGTGTTTAGGAAAATTTAATGATTTGTTTGAGAACAAAATTGTAATTTCCTTCAGTTTAATTGCAATAGGAACCTTTTTGTTCTGGTCCATGTGACATGAGAATTATTTAATTAAAGCTATTGTTTATATTTGCAGGCTCCATCCTTTTTTAAATATTTCCTTTCTTTTCTGACAGATTGTGTGATGTTTTTTGAATATAGGTTTCGATGATTGAAATGGTTTTTACTTAGTTTGATTGTTATAACTTATAAATGCAAGTCAATAAGTAATATTTTTAAAAATAATCACTATATTTACGCAATTATTTTTTATTCGATCTTATTCATAAATCAAAAAAATTAATTTTATTTTAATTTAACTGTTTAAACAAATATAACAATAATAAAATATTTATATTGAATTTAATTTCTATTATTCTTCCTTTTCGTATATTTCACATTCTTATTTTTTTACGTAATAGCATGTCACGTATTAATAATAAATATAATGATATATAAAAAATAATATATGATAAAACGGTTTTTATTTTATTAATTAAAAAGAATACTCATATTTATAAGATGAAGTGAAAATAAAGCAAAAAGAAAAAAAATATTAAAAAAAATGCGTTAGTCAATTTACTTAAAAAGATAAAATATACCCGTAATTGTTTTCTTTATTTCCATTATGTATTTATTTATAAAATAAGACATGAAGGAATAAGGGTGATAAGGTATATTTTTTATTTTATTTTTATTTTTCTACGTAAGTAAGCTTTTATTTATACGGATGAACCTTGTTCTTAAAAATAAATCTTAAGGAAAAATTATAACAATTAAAAAGTAAATAAACTTATAAAATAATTAGCTTAACAAGTGATGATTTACACTACATGACATTCTTTATATATAGAATTCTATTTTTTGATCCCTAGAAAATAATATTTATTTATTTTATAATTTATTTTTTTACATCTTAAAAATATATGTCGTATGCCATATTTTTTTTCATAATGTAAATAACGCAATATTTTTTTAAAAATAAAATTATGTGATTAAGTAAGTCATATATAAATTAGAGTAAATAAAGAGTTCTAATAAAAAAGTTAGTTAACGATATTAATACAATTTTTTTTAATAATTATAACATTAAAATTTAATTAATTATATGTACATAATTAATATTATAATAAAAATAATAATTATGATAATATTATTATGCATATATTAGAATAAAAAATATTTCTTTCAAAATTAATGGACGACTTGAGTCCTTACTCTCTTGAGTTGGCAGCTCACTGGTCTTGGGCTTCGTCTCGGCACTACAAGATATATATATATATATATATTTTAAATTATTGGAAGATTTGTATTAAAGGATCATATGTAGTTATAGGTTTTGATGGATGTTGCTAGAATTTACCTTTTTAACATCCTCTCTTCATTATAACTTTTATTGTCAATACGCTTATAGGAATTAATTAGAAATTTAAAGGGGCTAGTGGCTATGAGAAATAAAAATTAGAAACTCGTGGTCTTAGTTTTTTGAATTTAGAATTTATATATCTATTGTTTATAATAAATACTAAAAATAGATAAAAAAAAATAAAATCCAATAATTAAAAGATAAAATTTAAATTAAAAAAATTATGACTTACTAATAATATCATTATATATATTGAATTATGGCGTCAATATTATAATATGGTATGATTTTTTTAATTTTTTTAATATATATAACTGTATTTTTAATTATTAAATTTATTAATTTTGTTAGTTTTAATATTAAATGTAAATATTTGTTATATTGAATCTTTTAACAGTAGGTTATAAGATAGTAAATTAAAGAATTTTTTTTAAAATTATAGTAAACTTATTTTTGAATAAACTATCAAACTAATATAAACACATATTTTATTTCTTAAATGTGGTAAGTAATATTTTAATATGTTCATTGTATAAAAAAAATAAATTTTTAATTTTTTTATAAGACATTGTAAAAGAGATTAATTTTTTTTATGGATTTAACTGAGTTAATTAGTTTTTTAATAAATAAATACAAACATAAAAGAAACTTTTGGATAATGTAAAAAATATATAAATATTTTTTTAAAATTTAACGGTAAGTGAGAAAATAAAATATATGAGAGGAAGAAAATAAATTAAGAACACTAGATTCATTTTTTAGAACTATCTTTTATTTAAATAAATTTTTATGTATTTTTTTATTAGTGTCAATTTTTATCTTTCAACCATAAAAATATAGTAAATAAGTAAACATAATTTTTGCTTTATTATTATTTTTAGAGATATTTCAATACTTTATCAAAAAAAAAATAATAGATGACAAAGAATGGATGAAAAAATTTACATTGTTACTAATGGGATGATTATTCATGACCATAGGTCTAATTTAATGTCATTAGATACATGTTTTCAAAAGTTAAAAATATTTATGAATAAAATAAAACATTAATAATATATTGTAGAATTATTTTTATTGTAGTGAAAATATACAGACAAGCCACTCAAATTAGATCTTAAGGTGTGTTTAGTCATTTAGATTATAAAAATATATTTTTTAGTTCATATAAATGGAATATAATTAAGGATAATAATGTTATTTTAATAATATTTTATTACATAATTAGGTTTTCTCAATTATTATTAAAATAAGATTAAAACTTACCATTTGACAATGATAAAGTGAGAGATAAATAAATTTTTGATAAAATATTTGTTTTAGTATTAACAGTTATTGGAATTTTTATTTTTTAAAATGAAAAATATATATTTAATAACTTTTGGTTAAAATATTATTATTGTTTATTTTTTTTAAATAATTTCATATGAAATTTTCTTTTTACATATATTAATGGCTCGTTTTTAATAAAAAAATATTAAAAAAATATAATTTATTATTAATTGACTCATTTTTTAATGATTAAAAAAATACCTTTTATAATTTAAAGATTAAACTACACATACTTTACATCTCATAGACACCTATAATCCTTATGATAAAAGTTGTTAATTTGAAATGAAATCTAATTGAATACCTGATCATTATTATAAAAAAGAACTTTAAGTTAGTTCGATAAACGACTCATAATTTAAAATTGGTTTTACGTATCAATCAATTTAAAATGCTATAACTCTTTTTAAACACATTTTATTTATTTTTATGCTAACCTTACTGTATATTTTTTATCACATTATAGCAAAAAAAATCAAAATATTTTTAAAAGAGTTTTTAAGTAAATTCTGTTAATTACAAAATTAAATATTAATTAATTACTTAATAACTAAATTTATAACAAAAAATAATCTATATACAATATCATTAAATACTATAAGATACCTATATTATTTAATATCATTATATTCTTTTTCTAATATTATAATTTCAAGCATGTGTTATGTCTACTCTTTTCGTAAATAATCAAAAAATTGAATATCATAACTCAACTTGCTCCAATCAAAGAACTATATGTATTTAAATTTAAAATAAAAATGTAATATCATGAATTCACAAAAAATAACTTATATATGTTAAAAAATTATATTAGTAAAAAAGATTAACACATCTTTAATTAATATTTGATATTTGAGATGATTTTGTTCATAAATTTTATGACAAAATAATCACATATGACTCCATTATTTTGTCGTGAAATCTACAAAAAAATATTTGTACATGGTTCATCAATTCAAACATATTTATTATTTAATAGTAAAATTTATTAAATTATTAGTAATTGCTTGTACATACCATAATTTTGTCTCATATAAACTTATGTGATTTTTTAACAGCAATGTCCTTACTTTTATTCCACAGCTTTCATGTCTTATCAAAGTTTAAAATAATTAGTTATTTATTAAATATTACAAATAATAATAAAAGAAAAATAGCTAGTTATAACTCTAACATTTTAACAACTACTTTATGGAAGTTTAATCACAATACCAAATATGATTGACATATAGATCAAGAATTATCAATATTTAATGATCTTGACATTGTTTAAACTTTAGTGACCAAGAGATTATCAACTTTTGATTTATTTGAAGTGTTAATTATCAACTTTTGATTTATTTTAAGTGTTAATGACGGATCACATAATTTTTTAACTCTAATGCTAATATTATTGATTGACAAATGTGATAGGTGATTAGCTTTACATAAATGAAACTTATTTACTGATTTACATAAATGAAACTTATTTACTGATTAAGGATGCATCTTGTTCACACTTGAATTTTACTTAAATTAATTATTTAAAATTTAAATAATTACAATATGCACTCGATAAATATATATGATTATACAATGTCTACGACAGATATTTCTCTAAGAAATGGTTCAATACATCTATAATTTATGTTATTTTTGTTCGAAACAATAATATTATTTGTGTTTATAGATAATAATTTATAAATATTTTAAATTTAAAAGAATTAACCTCATTAAATGGTGTTACTTAATATTTTTAAGATAATATTAATTATATTTAAATTAAAATAATAATATTATCATAATTATTTTTTTTACTATTACAGTAACACTAAATTCTCTCTGTTCGTTTGTCTCTACTATTAATTAACTTTAATATTATTATTATTAAATATAATAATTATTATATTAATATTACTCTCGTTAAATTGTTCATATCATCATGAATTTTTAACTTTCTCATGTCTTCCTGCGTTTTGCAATTTTGCTTTGATCCTTTTTAGTTACTCTTTTGTCGTTTCTTGCCATCTTTTTTATTATTTTGATTTCCTTGTGCTATTGAAAATTTGGAGATAATAGGATAAATATATATCCTCTTAATTAATGTCTTTCCTCAAATAAAAGCCGAGAATTCCAAATCCCATTATATATATCAGTAGTCAATCATGCATAATTTTATTACGTTTAAATCTCCATCTTTTTAGGAAAAGAAAATCAATCACGTTAAGAAACACGATCACACGTCTTTAGCGTGTTCATAAGTTATTTATTATTATTAAAATAAATAATGATGTAATATTAGTATAACTCCTTTTTTAAAAATAAATATATAATAAAAAAGAGAGAAAATAATCTTATTTATTCATGATGATTATACACAAAGACTAATTAATCAAAAAATGATTTTTTTTTGAAAAATTAAAAAAAATATATATTTAAAATTTTTAATAATAAAAATAATACCTTAATAACATAAAATACAATCAAATTGAATATTATTAAGTATAAACGTGTCTAAATAATGATCGTTCGATTTAAATGACATTTAATAAAATAATATGATAAGACTTTTTAATTATAAAAATATATGAATTAAAATTAAAAAAAAATATTTTTATGTTATAAATTTTATCTTATTATTTTTAATGATTTCCCTTCCTTATTTTATTTAAATTAATAAAATTACTCTAGTAATCAATAACTGTAAGAAAACATGCATGGAAAATGAATAAAATAAATATGACGGTGTCTCTAGAACAAACCTTTGTGTGCAAACCAAGCATACCCTAGAAACCAATCACGGAGTGGATCTACCTAGCCTTATACTCATATATAAATACCCATCTCTCCCCAACTTTATAATTCTCTCAATTGTTCATATATATGTTGTTCATCTTTGAATATATAATAACATCCCTAATATCATGAGCAATATTCCAAGATCTCTAACCGACTCTTCCTTCACCCTTTTCAAGCTTGCCATTTCTTCTTCTGATCCTTGGCCTTTCTCAACCTTTTTCTTATAGCAATTAAACCCCATAAAATTACTATTATTTAATACTACTCTTGACTCTAGAAAAAAAGCTAGATTAGGTCAATTTGGGTATTTTGTTTAAGAGAATGGGAATATTGAGTGCTACACATCATGAGCATCACAAAGAGAAAAATCATATACACATGAATTTTCATATTCATTTTCAACATCAAAATCATGAGAAGAAAGAAGTAATGAAAGATATACCAAAGGGTTGTTTTGCTGTTTTGGTTGGACAAGGTGGAGAGCAACAAAGGTTTGTGATACCTGTGATTTATATCAACCATCCACTATTCATGAAATTGCTTAAGGTAGCTGAGGAAGAGTATGACTTTCATCAAAAGGGTCCTATCACCATTCCTTGCCACGTGGAGCAATTTCGCACCGTTCAAGCCATTATTGATAAGGAAAGTTCAATCCATCGCCACCAACACCACTATGATCATCACCATGCTTGGTGTTTTAAGGCTTGATTTCAATTTTAGGACTTTGATGATATTTCTGTAAAAGGACTATATTCATTTTGGGATTCTTTAATTATCTAGAAAAATTCAGATTGCTAATGATGATGGCGATCATAACATATGTATGATTCTTTAATTTAAATGACATTTTGTTCAGTGTGGACTTATTATATATTTATTGTATGCTATTTATTTTGGTTAATTATTTAATTGTTTTGTTTTCTTTAACCAAGTTTCTATTTTTCCTTTTGATATGAAACCAAGTTTCTCAACTATTTTACTGAAAAATAAAATCATATTTTCTCTTTAATTTGGTAAATTTATGCATTTTGCCTATGCTTTAATTTATATAGTAAGAAAATATTTATAATATTATAATAATATAGAATGTGACTTAAAATATTTAATCTTAAAGATATTGAATGTGAAATATTTATGATAAGACATTTTCTTTATCATAAAAATATGAGTTTTAATACGTGTTATAAATGTTTTCCTTCACACACTTTTTATAAAAAAAAAAATTCCATCTGATTTATGGGATTAATGTATATTAAAAAAGATTGGTAGACTTTTTTGGGTCAAGTTTTGGGGAGTTTATGTGCCTCTAATGTACGCTGCCGACTGAATATATAGTTACTTCAAATCATGAAATGAACATGCATGTTGTTGGCTTTGGTGATTAAAGCTGAATTTAGAAGCTTTTGTTGGACTTGGTAATATAATATTATTTATTTAGTTTAGATTATATTATATTAATGAACCTTTGCAGTCAAGTCAACTCAAGTCAAGTCAAGGGGGGAAAAAAACCATTCACTCGGTCCGCGTTTTATTCAAATTGGATTGAGCAGGCTGTTTGCCCATGTGAGGAATTCTTGGAGAAGACTATTAAGCTTTGAAATAAAATAATCCGCGTATAAGACATATAGTTTTGACCACAAAAAATGTATAGAATTTCTATAATTGAAACGATGTATATATATATATATTTTAAAATAAATATTGCTATAACAGTTTTGTACGTACATAAATATTTTTATTAATATATAAAAAAATATCAAACGAGTTTTCTTTATGGAAAAGTATTTTTGTCCCGACTAATTAAATATAATATAACCTTGCTTTGACCAATTGTTGTTTCTTGTAAATGTTTTTTTTATTCAATTTTCAAGAAGAATTAATATTTTATTAAATTAAAAATTGGCCGGACAAATCATGACAAAACCAGCCGGGCTAAACATTTTTTTATTAAAATACTTTTTTAGATTAAAAATAAAACACATTAAATAACTAAATTTTATGAAAATTAAATAATATTTTACATTAAATATTAATAAAAAATAATATTTTCAAAACAAATATTAATAACAAAATAATTAAACATTTGATCTCACAATTCGCTTTTAAATTTTTTAAAAATAATATTATTATTGTCATTAATAAAATCAGTAATAGTGCTATAAGAAGAGAGTGAAATTTTGACAATTAAAAGGTATAATTAAGATATGAAACACTCTTTTTAATAAAATGACACAAAGAACCAATTTCTAAAATGTATACAGAATTTGCTTATCAATTAATTTTATTTCCATCTCTTCTTCCAACAAATAAATATACACGTTTTTGTCTAAAGAACCTGACTTTTCCTAATTGAAAGGCAACTTTTTTTTCTTCCCTAAAACGATTGAATTGAGTTTTAGTAATATATAATTAGTCACAATAGTCCTATTATACTTTTAAAGAATTTTACTTATTTAAATACATATAAAAAAATACAAGGTCAAACATTCATTTAACACAAACATCTGAATGAAAAAGAATCACAAATTTACATTGCGTCGAGGAATTTCAACAATTGTATGTATTTGTATGGTCATACGGTTTATTTTTACACGACTTTATAGCAACACACACTCAAGGATTTTTAGCAACTTTGATATAAAATTTCAAACAAGCTATTGCAATTGAACGCAACATAATCATACAGCTTAAATCTGTACATCTACAAGGCTCAATTAAAAAAAAGGTAAAAGATGCAAATCACTTATGGCAAAAAAAATAAAAATTATATGTATAAAAGAAAGAAATATAAGTTTTTGGTCAACCTCTACCTTCCATATCTTGTATTAGAACTACGTAATGTCACACCATGCAAAAATTTTGTATATCCAAGGAAGCTGAGTTTTCCATCAGAATTTCTGATCCAATCATTGAGTAACGGGTATGCAGTAGGACCAACATTCATTTCCTGCAAGATTTTGTTCACTTTCTTCACATTTGTTGAAATTTAGGTGTATCTTTTAGCAAAAAATAGATTTGTGCAATTGCGTACCTGTGCCAACTCCTCGATAGAAACGACCCGGTTTCCTTCACTTTCAAAATGCTCAAAAGCTAATATTGCAATCTTCTCCCAGCTTTCAAGCGCTTCTAGCTGATACACACTAATGGAAGCAGCACAGAACTCCTCAAAGTTGATCTTTTTATAAGAAAGTGGCTCCATCTTCAAATGAAAACTACAATAGTTAGCATCGAGATATTGCAAAATCATGGGAATGAATAAGAAGACACGATAATAACTTGTTTTTAAGGAGCTTTCCGGTGATAAATGCCTGGCTTTTTCAAGCGAAGCAATGCATAGTTCCATATTGTGCAAATACATTAATAACATATCATCATTTTTGTTTGGAGGAATACATGTTACCTCAAATAACAAATCTGAAATGCTGCATTATTCTATCATATGTCCTCTAATGTGAATTATATTAAAGTCCATAAAGATGCGCCAGAGTCCTCACCAGATTTAAAATGTCAAAAACTCCTGACTCCTTCATAGCATCAGTAGCGTTTCTCGTGAGAGCCTGAACTTTCCATCAAAAGAAATTGAAACATTATGAAATTACTAAAGGACATCAATCAATGAATTTAGTTTAATATAAGTACCCAAATTGTCTCGCATAGAAATGGGAGGGTGCAGGAATAGGAAATAACTAACCGCTCTAAAATTTTCAAGGGATACGCAGCCATGCCTTGGATCCAAGAGCGTGAACTGAGCCTCGAGATACACGAGTTCGTCTTTTGTTATGGCTTTTGAGAGAGCCTGTAATTACATCAAGATGCATAAACGAATGTTCTTGCACAGAAGATCACTTCAATTGAACCAAATATTTCTGTAAATAAAACTTTGTATGCATGCAAGTTTGGAATCCAATTGATGGGAGGCGCAAAAAAATCTCTGCATAAATATGTTCATTAGAAAGGCAATACCTTCAGTGCAGCTCGTCTCAATGGTGTGGCACGAACATATGACTTAACTAGCATGTAGATTGAAATGTCTAATGGCAAAACACAATGTTCATCTCGTAACCATGGATGAGCTGCAGAGGCAGATAATGGTTACTTGGTTAGGATACATAAAAAATAGCTGCATGTACATAAAACTAGCTAGGAATACCCAGCCGTAGTCAAGAAACATTCAATATGTAATATGAACGTGTCAGAGAAAGGGAATGAGAGCACATAATTGAACTGCTCAAGCAACATACACAAAGCTTGGACAGCCGACATTCTTTTGCGGTGATCCTTGTTCAAAAGCCTTTTCACAAAATCTTTGGCTTCTGCAGAAACTGTAGGCCATGGAGAGTCATTGAAGTTGGGATCAGCTCTTAATACAGAACGAAATATCCCCGATTCAGTACGTGCCCAGAAGGGTCTGCTTCCACATAGCAATATGTATGTTATGACTCCAATACTCCATAGATCTGCTTCAAGACTATAAGACCTATGTAATACTTCAGGTGCAACATAGTAAGCACTGCCAACAATATCATTGTGACGTTGATCTGCCCAGAGACAATAACTAGTGTTTTTTTGTCAAAGAGAATAAAAGCATGAACATATACCATAGCCATAAGCTTTAAAAAAAAACTAAGAATTTTGCATAGTGCTATACATATTCACTGAGGTTTAACAAAATATCCTATCAATCTCAAAAAAAAATCTGAAAAATCCGATCGAATCCAAACAAATGGATTGATTTTGATCCGAAGTAAGATAGGATTCAGATTGAATTTTAGTAATCCAAACAGATTCAGATTTGGATTTATATTAAAAATATTCAAATCCATATAATCCGATCCGTTCCGATATATTTAATATATTATTTAAAATATATATATATATATATAATATAATTAAACATATTATATTACATTTCACTATTTCAACTCTGCCTCTCACAATATAAATTATAAAACCCTAATCTAAACTAAAAGTTTAAGTCCTATCTCTCCCTTATACTCGACTCAACGGCGCAACACTTTCTCTCAAGCCTGACGCCAACCGCTATCCCATTTCAAAGCCTGAGGCCAACCGACGTTTATCGTCCTTAACTGATGGACTCTCTACCCAATCGTTGCTCTTCATCGGTTCATCCCCTCCCACTGTTCATCATCTTCCTTGCCAAACTCGCAAACTCTCGGTTACTGTTCCTCACTGTTCTTTAACGGAAGGTTAGATTTATTTGATGATTTTTTTTTTCTAAATTTTGATTTTAGATTTCATTTTCTCCGATGTTCAAATGCTTTATTTTTGGATTCTTGTGAGTGGCCAAGTGAAATGGTATCACTATTTTTTTGGTCATGTACAGAGTTTTTCATTGAAGAGTAATCACCAAGGAATTGTGAGATCTAGTAATTACTGCAAATGTTAGGATTGTCTAGCATACAGATATAATTGATTTTGTTTGGAAAAGTTATTTTGTTAAGGTCAAGAATTTCTAAAACTGAACATTGTATAATATCAATTTTTTCCTAACATTTTAATGAATTATAGATTTTTTTTTATACTTCAGGATCATTTGACGAAAAATTTGTAACGATCGAAGAGTTAGCATAAACAAAACGGATTCTTCATCAGTTGCATCTAATTCAACATGTTTTTTACCCTATATTTTATTATTCATTTCAATGACTATTATTTATTACTAATGTTTAATATTTTTTTCTATAACTATACAAATGGTTTTAGATAAAGATAAGGACACACTTAATGTGATTAAGGAAGCAAATAAAGATGAAAATACAACCCAACCAACTCAAGTAGAAGATTCTGTCCAATTCTTGACCTTTGCATTGCTTCTAAAGAAGTAAAAAAAATTCCTTTAGATCTAATAGTGAAGCATGGACTCATTTTACCATAGGAGTCGAACAACATCGCAAAACTATATACAAATATTGTAAAAAATAATATAAGTATATGTTAAGCAAATCTAACATGTCAAATTTGCTTACACACATTTCCACTGGATGTGATAAGTTTCCCGGTAGAGCGCTTAAGAAGCAAAAAACTTTAGCTTTCCATAAGGAAGGAAGTCTTGTACCTCGCACTTTTAATGCTGACAGATGTAGGAAAAAATTAGTCAAGATGATAATAAAAGATGAATTGCCATTTATTATCGTAGAAGATGAGGGATTTAAGGAGTTTATTAAAGAATTATAATCTTTGTTTAAAATCCCTTTTCGATAGATTACTCCAAGAGATTGTTTGAATTTGTACGTTACTGAAAAAGTAAAATTGAAAGAGTTGTTCAATAAAACTAGTCAAAGAATGTCTTACCACTGATACATGAACATCTTATTAGAATTTATGTTATATGTGTATAACTGTTGATTTTGTTGATAGTGGTTGGAATTTACAAAAGCGAATCTTAAACTTTTGTCAAGTTCCAAATCATAAAGATGATACATTTGGTAGAGCTATTGAAGCATGTTTGTTAGATTAGGGCATTGATAGGACATTTTGTATTACATTTAATAATACAAGTTCTAATGATATTGCACTTATTTAAAATGTGTTAATGGCTGTGGTAATACAATTTTAGGATCAAAACACTTGCATATGCAAAGTAGTGCAAATATTCTGCATTTAATTGATGAGTAGGGTTTGAAGGAGCGTAACATATCAATAAATAGGATTCATGATGTTATAAGATATGTGAGAGGATCACCAATTAGACTTTAAAATTTTTAAGAGTGCTCCTAAGATGGAAAAACTCTTTACTCAAAAACTTGTTTGCTTAGATGTTACAATAAGGTGGAATTCAACTTATTTGATGTTGGATTCTACAACATATTTTCAAAAGGTATTTGAGAGGTTAGAGATCACTGATTTAGTATACTATCAAGAGTTTTGTCAAGGTGAAATTAAATAAACTCCGACTACAATTGATTGGAATAGTGCTAGACATTTTGTCCAATTTTTTAAAGTTTTTTATAAAGCAACTTTAATGTTTTCTGAAGCTTTGTATATGACTTCTAATTTCTTCTTTGATTGTATTTGTTTTATTCATTATCAACATGATACGTGGAATAAATGTGAGGATTACATTATGATGAAGATGGCTAATGAGATGAAGGTAAAATTTCAAAAATATTGGAGAGGAATAGCTAAAATGAATATGATGTTATTTGTGTTTGTTTTACTTGATCTTAGGCACAAAGAGTGTTCTTTAAATTTAAGTTTGCTAGAATTGTGTAATGGGGATGAAATTGAGGCATTAATGAGTTAAAAAAGGGTTAAAAAACTTTACAAGATATGTATAAGGAGTATCTCGATCTTTAGAAATGGGTATAGGTTTTGGTTTAGAAGCCGATGCATTTCAACTTTATGCTTTCTCTTACGAGAAAACATTTAAAAGAAGTTCATATTATGAAAAACAAATCTGAGGTGAAAAAAAATACTTGGTTGATATGGATGATGAGAAATTTGATCTTTTAAGTTGATGGAATGTTCATTCCTCAAGATTTAAGATTTTGCATTTGATAGCTCGAGATGTATTGGACATACTGGTATCTACTGTAGCATCTGAATCTTCATTCTCCACAAGTGGTCCTACAATTAGTCCATACATGAGTTCCTTATCTTCTAAAATTGTACAATCTTTGATTTGCACTCAAAATTAGATTCGTTCTTTTCCAATCATTAATATCCAAGAATCATTTGATGAAATTGAGGGTATATTACATAAAACTTTCCAATATATAGTTTGAATTTATATAAATTTATTTGTTGTCATATTATGTGAAAATTAAAGTGTTTTACATATTATTATGTAAATTAGTTTATTACTGGCTTATTTATATTTCTAACTTTTTAATTTTTTATCATGCAAATGTTTTGGATGGTATTGGTGACTTAAATCTTGAATGATTGTCTCAAGGAGTTTGTGTTATTATTACTGTTTGAAGAGTGAAGCTTTGTAGTGAACAACACTGTAAAAGTTTTACTTTATTTTAATGTACTTTGAATTTTAATATTTTTGAACTTCATGTTAAAACTATGGATATTTTGAGTTAAATTATGTAACTCTATGGATATTTTGAGTTAAATTATGTAACTGATGTTGAATTGTTTTCTTTTGTATCATTTTTATTGAATTATTTTTAATCATGTTTTCAATTATTGTTGAATTTGTATGAAAAATATTTTTATTAAAATTTTCTTTGATTTTATGTAATTTTTCTTTTTATAGGTTGAAATTATGATTTTGATCCTATTTGATCCGATCTGATTTGAATTTGAATTTATTCGGATTGACATTTATAACGAGTCAGATTTAGATTAAATAATTCATAATTTGCTTCGGATCAGATTGGATTCGAATTGTCTTAAAATTGGTAGTTTCGAACCGACGCTCAACCCTAATATTCACAATACTTTTATATGAATGATAAAATTAATTAAAATAAATAACATTTGCGCACTAAATTTAATTCCCAAATATTATGTAAATCTCAAACAAGGAGAAAAACACAGAAGAAAACAAAATGCACCTCCTTAACTCAAAAATATAAAATACCAAGCAAAATTATAGATATGAAAGGAAGAGGAGAAAATGAAACAATGAACACTTATTTATGATCCCCCCTTTAAGTCCAGGTTCCGATCCATTGAATGACCAATACAATTTACATGGACTCACGGAGGTCCATATGATCTACAATGAGAGTCTGAGATAAACTCAACCATGTATTCTTCTCCAGTAATAACCACACATCCTTTGAACAACTCTATTTAAAAGACACATCCTTTGACCAACTCTATTTAAAAGACCTAGTTTTAGGGAGTCAATTTCTTTGGAGGAGGCAAACTTTAATCTCCATCACAATACGTCTCATATAAAAAAATAAAAGAGAGAGGAACTACAATCAGCCGAATGAGTATGACAAGGAACAGGATAAAGTAGTTCCAGTACTCAACAAATTTTCTCATGAATGTATGAAACTGGGATGAGAAGAGCTGTTACCTGGCCTGATAAAATCAGAGAGACCAAAATCAATAACCTTCATCGGAGCATCTTCATCTCTTGTGGTGAAAAGGAAATTCTGCAATGCAATTAAGTTGTCATGAACAAGTACAGGAATGAAATAAATGCTTATATAGTTATATTTCATTTACAGAGTTAATCAAAAAGAAATTAATGAATGAAAAAATAACATAATTATTTATTCAACCTTCAGAATGTTGTACCTCTGGCTTTAGGTCACGATGCACAACTCCTTGAAGATGACAGTAGGCAACTACATCGAGAATCTGCACAACTATGTTTTTAGCATCTTCTTCAGCATATTTTCCACCTCTGCAAAAAATAAAACGTGAAGTTGAAAATGAAAAGTTATAACCATATTTCTCTTTTTCATATCATTTTTCCATCTCTCGTTCTCAATCTATGTGGTCTCTTTTTTAGTCTTTTCAAAACCAAATTATCTTCTGTTTTTGTTAAATTGTATCAATCATTTAAAATATTATCTCTATAGCCAAATACGTTTAATTTAAACCCTTTTCCTTTAAAGTAAGGCAGGAGATTATATGTCAAAATCCTATGTTATATTATTATGACAGGAGAACGACATACTGAATTAAAATGCTTCATTTCTACCTTGACAATATTCTGTCCAAGAGTTCTCCACCTTCACACAGCCTGAAAAGTCAACAACATTATAATAGAAATTAACTCGCAATACTAAGATGGCTAATCAAATAAAAGGCACACCCCCGTAACAAACCAGGATATAATGAATCATACACATCTTTACAAGGCTGCAAATATGTTATTATAACATGCGGGCTAAAAGAAAGCGAAAACATACTCCGAAAGCGAAAACATACTCCATAATGATGTAAATATTATTGGCATCTTCAAATGCATCGTGAAACTTCACCAGATTTTTATGCCCAGATAACCCTTTCAGTATTTTCACCTCCCTACGAAAGTCTTCAATGGCTATTGCTGTTGTCATCTGCCAAAAGTCACTTTGGTTAGAGATTATTACCTCAGTTTAAAAAAAATAAAAAATTAAACGTTATTCACATATCACAAAACAGAAGCAAAACACTTTTTCCTCGTTTTAAGAACATGGAATTGAAATACACATGCCAGGAGGTCAATAAGTGGGGATAAAATAAAAGCTATTTGATGTGTCCACAATCTCAGAGAGGTTTGGAATGGGTAAAAATAGAGTAGAGCCATAAATGGCAGACTAAGTACTTAGGATAAATTGAAAATATTGGAGTTGTTGGGGCTTGAACCCAAAACTTACCCTCTACTACATGTTAGAAGATTGATGGAAAATATTTTTTTTAAAAAGCTCAAGTTTGTTAGGAGGTTGGCTAACAAATTTCTTATATCTTATATTTTTGGGTCTTAACAATTTATTTTTTGCAGACACATCTATGAAAGGAGCTAGGGAATTGGGTAGATCCATGGCCACCCCTATGACCAAGAAAAATCAGTATTTACCCATAGGTGACATTTGGTTCATAAAATGTAATCGGAATCAGAATCGAATGAAAAGGAAACAGTTTTGTTTGGTTTGACCACTGAAATCAAAGAAATAATCAATATTACAGTATTTGGTTTACAACTGTAATGAAATGGAATGGAAAACACTATATATTGCTTTAATACTCCTATATTCAATAAAGTTTAAATAATATCATTTAATTATTATTTTTTGTCAGACAAAATATATTATTGAGATCATTATTTTTCTAAATAATTATTACTTAAAAATATATATATTATTAAAATTATTATTTTTCTAAATAGGGTTTAGGGTTTAGGGTTTCAGGACTTGGGATTTAGAGTTATATTTGTGAGTTAAGGTTTAGGGTTAAGATTATTATTTTTCTAAATAAGGTTTATGGTTTTGGGTTTTGGGATTTAGGATTTAGGATTTGTGGTTTGGGATTTAGGGTTATATTTATGGGTTAAAATTTATGATTAAAATTATTATTTTTCTAAATATGATTTTGGGTTATATTTGTGGATTAAAGTTTTGGGTTATATTTGTGGGTTATGGTTTTGGGTTAAAATTATTATTTTTCTAAATAGGGTTTAGGGTTTTGGGATTTAGGATTGGGATAAAATTGGAAAAAAATTGAGATGGGAATGGAATCATGATTCCTTAAGAGGGGAGAAAGAATTCTGATTCCTTCTCCTTTAGGAATCGATTTCATTCCATTCCCATTTTTCAGTCCAACCAAACACAAAAATGGAAGGAATCAATTCTGATTTCATTCTATTATATTCCATCCAACCAAACATAGCACTAGTTCATAATACTATGGTGTAAGTATCACCCTCGAATTAAGATTTCTAGTTCTATTTGTGGTCACAACATGGTACAGCTAAAACTTCCTTAGGAAAATTCAGATAACCGCATTTCAGAGCAGTAGAAAAGTACAAGGAGAAGTTTTATTTTTTTGTCAAGCCAACAATGCCTTATGTAACTAAGCAATGAAAAATCAATATTTTAATTTTAATATGTAATGTCAATTCAAATTCGTTTCACGTATATCATAACAAGGTTCCAGCATGGTTTCCAGAAATAACACCATTCTCAGCTATAACCTGTAATATAATTTTTTCTTTCTAATAATATTACTTTTGTAATCCTGTTACACAAGTCAAAGTTTTATAATATAACACTTTTGAATTGGTCAAAAGCATAACATTTTCTCCTCATATGTTTGCTCAGAGATGCAGATTTGACGGTCAAACTTGTTGCTCAAGTCACCTATAATTCAAAGACCATTTCTTACCGTCAGTCATCTCCATAAGTGCAAAATGCAAGCGAATTTGTCAACTTTTATCAGCAGCCATCTAATGTGAAATTACTGTAGAGAACTTCTAGTGCTTAAAGTCTAATGCCAAAGTTATGCATCATATGCTGTGATCATATATTTTTATTATGACCATTCAAACCAAAAAATAAACCAATATCCTAACTATTGCGAACAAAATCTTTACGGTTATCTTCATCATCTTCTTTTTTAGGTAAGGACTTATCTTCATCTTTATCACACACAAAAAAGTACCAGCTAGAATTTATAATTCCTGTATATTGGGTCTTTTCTGGTGCAGAACATGTGCTTGGATTTTTTATATTTCAGCTTCCCAAAAAGCTCCATTAGACTTTAGACATTATCTTAAAATGGCATTTTATTATTTATCAATTTTTTACCAATCAAAAAAGTAAGGAGCAAAGAAATGCCTTTTGGAGTCGTCATCGTCAAACTTTTCAAGTTTCCATTAACCAGACCCATTTTGAAGCATAACACCGTGTTGACATGTTCTGATATATGACCCAAACTTCGCAAGTACAAGATTCTAACGAAGAATGATACAAACAGACAAAGAATGACAAAGACACACCACTAAATTCCAGATTCGCCATTATAGGGTAGCCAGAAATCCTAATAGCACCAATAATGCCAAAAATGCATTCTATGTCAAGCTAAATAGATTGCCAAAATTGTATACACCACCATTAATCTAATTTAGAAGCATATCCAACATTAGCAACAAAAAAAAGGAGATAGAAACATAGAAAAGTAAACATGAAAGCAAGTTAATATCTACAGTACCTTAGCTTTGGAAATGATTTTCACGGCAACAGGCTGTCCTTTTAGATTTCCTTTCTTGCCCTTAGCCCAACAAGTATGACCAAAATGCCCTCGACCCACCTCCTTTCCCAGCTCAAACTTTGCTCCAAAGTTCTTTCCGTACCCAAAACTCTTGTCCAGTGATCTCTCTTCCCCTCCCTCGTTTTGCTGCTCCTCCGGTATGGGCCCTTCCTTAGGTTTTGCATCTTTTCCCTGACGGCGCCGAAGAGCCGCCACGATCGGCTTCGCTGGAGATGGAGGAGGTAACGGCCATCGGAACTTTCTCCCCGGCGTCCTCGCGGGAGACGGAGCCACCCCTTCCGGTAGAGGGCTCGGAAATGGGCTACTTGAAAAGGAGTACGTCGAAGTATTCCTGCCTGAGTAAGATTCGCCGGCACCAGAAACTTGTGGAGTCTGCAGAGGAACAGGAGAAGGGAGTGACGGTTTTGAATGATTTCCGGCGGCGAGGCCATCGTTGTTGACTACGGAAACGGAGGCTTGCTTACTGCAGCAATGCCCCATCGCTGATCGTCAGATTTCAGGCAGTGAAGAATCAAAAATCAAAGCATCGGATGGAAGTTGGATTAGTTGAAACAATTCAATACCTCAGGCAGACGAAACACAGAGTACTGAAAACAACGGAGGAGGAAAAGTGAAAATAATGAAGAAGCAGAGGAGTGGTGTTGAATTGCAGCAGCGTTATGATTTTTAAGCTATTAACGGGAGTTTTAAGCTAATGTAACATCTAACTTTCATCATTTATGATGACAGTTCCATCTCTAGCCGTTGATATTAATCATTTATGGTGACAGTTCAATCTATGGCTGTTGATCAATAAATAGTTTTTCGTGTGGGTTCTCTCATTATATTATTATTCAGCCATCTATTATTTAAGATATTTAAAAGAAAAAAAAAGACATAAAAATAATTTACATGTCTTTTTTCTCCTTCCTAAACTGTTTAATTTTCATTAAATCTATATTTAAGATATTTAAAAGAAAAAAAGACATAAAAATTATTTACATGTCTTTTTTTGCCTTCCTAAACTGTTTATTTTTCATTATAAAATAGAATATTATATATCATTATAATTTATATTAAACAATGGATAAAATTAATTTTAAAGGATAAAAGAAAACAATTTTTAAATTAGTGATTAAAATATTAAATAATGAGTTGTAAATAAAGTTGAACATCCTATTTATTATTTTTGAAATTTTTATAAAAAAATTTAAAATATATGAATACAATTTTATCAGGGTGTTATAAGCACATACAAGTCACAAGTCAATAAGCCATGAAAATTAAATTCTTTTGAATTTAACAAAATAAATATTTGAATTGATTGGATTGTGATTTTATTATTTTAAAAACTAAAATTGATGTAATTTTTGCATAACGATGAAAATAGATATAATATTTATAAAAATTAAAATAAATAAAAAATGATAATATGTGGACTAAAAATAAATGTAATATTTGTACATAATTAAAATAAATTGAGAATAATAAGATGGATATTGTTGATGCATTTAATCATATTTTAACTATTAGTGTATAAAAAACATGAATATTAAATAAATTATACAATAATTTATAACAGTAGTAATCATTATTCTAATATATGTGAGTAATTTTGTATAAAAATTTATAAATTATAATTTAAATTTTTACATATAATATGGATATATTAAATATCTTATGCACACACTTTAATTTAAAATACAGTAATAATCTTAAAAAAAATTCATCTAAAGTATATAATTTAGTTATTTAATTAATTTTACTTTTAATCACTCATTAATATATGCTTATTTTATTACGACGTTAAAAAATATATGTTTTTAAAATAAGTTAAAAATAAAACTCTAAATTAAATTATGTTATAAAAGTAATATTTTTCCTTTTAATTTTTCAATCAAAATAAAAAATGGATTAAGTATCCTAGTAGTAATTTTATTTGTGTCACTGATATAATTTAGTTATTTTGTTTTTACAGTAGATTTTTAGGTCAATATTTCAATAAAAATAGAACATTTTAGTAAATTTTTAAATAATAAAATATTATTTTATTAACAAAAAATTAGATATAATAATAAAGTGAATTTAATGGAGATAAAAATATTATTTTATTTTAATAATTTAAAATATAACTTTTTTGGTCAAATGATTTTGTAAATTTTAAGTTTGATGTATTTTTTAGATACTTTTATGTATCATATTTTTTTGTCAGTATTGTGTTTAAATTGAAACTATAAATTTTATAATATGAAAAATATTGATATACTTCTATCCAAAATTATTAAATCAATAGCACTAGAATCACACGAAACACTAGTTATGTCATCTATGTGATTTTCTACGATAAAGAATTTCTATTCAAACTTATTCGTATAATTCAAACATGAGAGAGCTTCTCTGCAGGATTCTATAGCCACAAATCTTATATATGACTGATGTCTTATTTACGTTGTATTTCTATTCAAATATAATAATATATAAAAAAATAAATAAAAAAACACATGAATGAAAGAATGAAAAAAAACGAAGGATGTTCACGCGCCAGCGAAGTGCGTTAGTGATGAAAGATTTATCCTATAAATGGCGGGAGCCTCCCCTGACTCGAAATTTTGGAGTATTCACATTAGTCATTACACACTATTACTCAGGCCTCCGCTATTATCTCTCTCTATATACTCTTGCTAATTGCAATCAAACACTCCGAAGCCCAAATATACATATACATATACATATCTATATATATATATAAACCCTCTGCCCTCCTCACCCTCACAAACATGTGCTCCTAAGGTTAGCCTTTTCCGTCTCTTTGATTATGTTTTCGGCTCCGTAATCCTTTTTTCCTTAAGTCTCTCCCAGTTTGCAAGTTTCTACTATTCTAGAGATTTTCTTCTTGAATTCCTTGAAACCTAGGGTTTTCGTTTCACACTCAGAGAGTAAATAGAGGGAGTAGAAGTGAGTTGGAGCGGTGCTTTAGCTTTGTGAATCGATGGAGGCTACCGCCACCACACGTGGTGGTTCTATGCTGATGCCCTCACCTTCGTTGCGAAAAGAATGGCGAGCTATCTCGGACCATCTTTCCATTCGAAATATTGGGGAAGAGGTACTCACAATCCCTGAAACACACCTACATTGATTTGATTTGATGCATAGATAGTCAAAAAATTAATTGTAATAGAAAATTTAAGCTCGTTTAAAGTGTTATAATGTGAAGACCCTTTTCGTTAAAAACCCTAAGATGGTTTTTTTTTATCTGTTTTGACAAATCTTGGACTGGTGTTAGTGAGTTGCTTGATTTTTTTATTTTTATTTTTATTTTCAATGAATGCGTTTCGAAGGATCGCGGGTAAGAGAAAATATGCGACGAATAGATTTCTCTGCTGATTGACGATGCGGGTTTTTCCTACTTTGCTCAGTGAGGACTGAACTTCAAAGTTTATATCTTTCGTTTCATCCGCTATTTCGTTTCATCTTCTTTAAGTTCTGTGCATTTTATAATGGCTAAAATTGGGGAAATAACAATCTCCGGAATTGATTATCTGATTATTATTTTTCACTTTTAACTGGACGAGTTCAGGAGTTGGAACGGATAAAGCTAGGACAATCAGATGAGAGGACCATAAATGAGGTAGGAACTACTGAACTATGGTTGTAAAAATAACTTGTAACTCAAGGAATAACTGAAAGCATAGATGGCATCTTTTATCAAGGTTCAGCAGGGAAGAGAGCCACTTGATGTGGACTTTTGTTCGATCACCATTGATGGGAGCTTGGACAATGACCGTTTGCAGCAGCGGCTTCATGATGTATCTAGGCAAAGAGAGGAACTGCAACATATGGAGTTTGAGCTGCGTGCTCAGATGATTGCAAGATCAGAAATAATGGAAATGCAAAATAGATTTGGTTCTCAACTCAAAGAGCATGCTAATTCTGCAACTAAGTTTCAGGTTTTCTTCAATATTGGAATATTTAAGATGTCCATCTTTATAACTTTATAAGAATGGTTTTACTGCTGCATGTGGAACAAATTTTGATTTTTACTGGTATGAGAGTTACAGGATTGACCCTCAGGGGGTTTTCTATTCTGCTCCTAAAACGACCTTATTCCCACCATTTTTATTTGACTAAATAACATGACTGGAAATCCTATTTCGTGTGTAAACTCCAAATGTCCTGCATCAGAATCTTGTATGGGTTTCAGATGCCTGTAATCCTCCATTAACTGATACTGAGTTATTTTATGACGAGTTTACACTACCTGGTAGGAGCAACTCCATGAAAGGGATCAGACCATACGCGAGCTTGAGAGGAAATTGGAAGATAAGGACCAAGAGCTTCATATTATCAAGTTGGATAATGAAACGGTTTGTTTTATTCTTTCCCATCCCATCAATATATAAAGTGCGATTCAGAAATTCTTAGCTAATTAGTTATTATTGATTTTCTTACTATTCTGGCAGGCATGGGCTAAAGGAGACCTTTTAAGAGAGCAGGATAAGGAATTAGCTAACATCAGGTATTAAAATTGTTACACACCTGCTTTTTGACATTTCAATCTCAATCTTTTTAACAACTATTTACATTGTTTGGCTATAAATTTTTTGCATTTGGTATGTAACACATAGAAAGTATCTATCCTTTGTCATTCTTTGTTGGTCATGTTCAGCACTTGTAGTTTTAACCTTCTGAATGAATTAACACGAAGTATTTATAATTTGGTAGAAGGGAGCGTGATCACTCTGAAGCTGAGAGAGCTCAGCATATAAAACAACTACATGACCTTCAAGCACATATTCAAGAGAAAGAGAGACAGCTTATGGAGTTGCAGGAACAGGTATGAGTTTGTCATGGTTAAGTGCTGCATGTGTTATACTAATAAGTGGAAATTGATATGACATTTAGCTTTTTTCTTTATTAAATCTTTGGTGATAGTTTTAGACTCTGTATGATTTCTTTTTCTTCATTGAATTCATCATTATTTGATGATAGATAGTATACCTTCTGGAAAATTATAATTTTTCTTCCTGCTTGTAATAACATATTAAGCAGAGGACTAATTATTAACCCTATTTTTCAGCATAGGGTTGCTCAAGAAAGCATTATCTATAAGGATGAACAATTGAGGGAGGCTCAAGCATGGATCACTCGAGTACAAGAAATGGATGCCCTGCAGTCATCCCCTATACAAGCCGAACTGAGAGAACGTACAGAACAATATAATCAGCTCTGGATTGGTTGCCAACGACAGGTTTTCATTTTACAATTTCTTTGCACAATTGCACTGTATCACACTTGTGATAAGATGTATGAGGACTGATGAACACAGATGCATGTGCGTATGCACTTTTATCTGTTAATCTATGAATTTTTCTATTAGGATGCAATATTTCCTCTGTTATTATTTCCAGAAATTGTATTCTCTGATTACTCCAACAACTTTGACTTCAAACATTTTTTGATTCATTCATGATAAAATTTTAGTTGGACTATATGAGACAAAATTCTCTTTGTTATATTCAGATATTTTTAACTTTTACTTATATAAATTATTAATTTATATTTTTAATATTGGATTAATTGTTTTTTGACTATAACAAACACAGAGTGGCCCAAGGCATATTTTCTGCTTCCTTAGAGATATAGGTTTGATCTTACGTATCTATTTCTGGATTTCTTATTGTAGTTTGCAGAAATGGAGAGGCTTCATATGCACACAGTTCAACAGCTTCAACTTGAGCTGGCTGATTCTAGAGAGAGGAACAGAAATTTGATTGATGAGTCTCATACCCAAGAAAATTCAAAAGATGTATCTCATTTTGTTCATAACAATGGAAACCGACTAGATATAAGTGGAGGTGATTCTTCAGGTGATAATATTGTTACAATTCCAAATGGGAATTCAGACATTGTTTCACCTTTTGCTTCTACTGGAAGTGCATCTATGCAGGTAAATGTATTATGTGGTTGCTAATGTTGTTTATTAGTAAGATCCGTCTACTTTTTTCATATTATCATTGCAGAGGGTGCTTTACTAGAGAGTTGCAATTTTACAATGGAACGGATTATGATGGAAAATTAAAAATAATGCAAAACTTTCTTTAGATAGTAATTTGTGGCTTTTGCTAAGCAATTTGTATTTTGATTGGGATCCACCATGAATATTTGAGTCTTTTTGCTGGGGAGCAAGCTGTGTATTGAATCCAGTATCTGATAACTTCCAAAGCTTAATTGCTTCATTTTCTCTGATAACTTCCAAATCTTAATTGCTTCATTTTCCCTGATAACTTCCAAATCTTAATTGCTTCATATTCTCTGATAACCAGCTTAATTGTTTCTTTTTTCTCTGATAACCTCCAGCTTAATTGCTTCGTTTTCTCTGATAACTTCCAAAGCTTAATTGCTTCATTTTCTTTGATAACCGCCAAAGCTTATTTGCTTCATTTTCACTGATAACCACAGATTTGTAGTCTTTGTTGATTGGATTGTATCTAAGTCAGTGGATGTTTTCTTGTAATCATTAGGTTGATCATGTTGCTGGTGTTCAACTAGCTTCATCTATAATGGGGATGCCTTCCTACCTTCCGCCCGGGCAGATGACTGCTTTGCATCCATTTCTCATGCATCAACAGGGAGTCCCCCATTCCATGTCTTCGCATGTTGCTCAATCTCATGTTGGTCATTTTCAATCAATGTCATCACTACAACAGTGGCATAACCAACAGGTGAATACAGATAAAAATATATTCTATTTGTAATATTATGATGTTTTGATATGTATTTTTAATATTTTGTCTAGGGTGGATCAGAGGATGTACAAATATCCACACAAAATGAACATGCACCTCCTCAAGTAGATCCAAACTGTCTGGGATCAGATCAGAATTACAACTATGAACTATGTGTTAATGGGCAAGCTTTTTGTCCTGATTTTCCGGATGTTCATACTGGCCAAATGGTGGAACTCAAAGCTGTGATTTCATCTACTGGGGAAGTACAGGTCTTGCAACTAAGCTTTGGCATTTATTGTTAACTTATTATCAAATGTATCCACTTTATTCTGACTGTACATATTTTGTTTCAGGTTCTTGACTCAATCAATGGAAGTTGCCTGGCTACCTCACAAGCTGAGAATGACTTGCAACAAATTTCATCCCAATTTCATGATTCTCTGAGGCTGGAGTCCCTTCAACAGGATAGTGAAACTACGGTGTGGCTTTTTCTCTGTATTTGTGTTGTTGATGTTGTCATCAGTTTCTGGCTTAAGGAAGCTTGTTAGTAGTACTGGTTTTTAACTTATATTTCGACAGGAACAGAAAGAAAGCTTTATTACTACAGCAGATGGTGACATAGAGGCCCAAGTTTTAACAGAAGAACGAGCAAGTTCTGTTTCCAATTCGTTACCATCTGAGCGATCTAGCCATCAAATGAATTTTGGCCAGAATGGAATTAAAAATGCAACTGGTGAAGTGTTACCTGAAGTATTTGTTCCAACCGGGCATACGAACGTGGCTACTGTAGGAAGGGCTTCAGAGACCGTGCTTCTAGATGAAAGATCATTATTGGCTTGCATTGTTCGCACTATTCCTCCTGGTGGTAGAATTCACATAAGCTCAACAGTGAGTCAAGTTATAAATTAAATGTTTGCTGGGTTGACATCTTTCTCATACTGTTTTACTATAAGTTTTCATTCCTTCTCAGCTACCAAATAGACTTGGTAAAATGCTTGCTCCCTTACACTGGCATGATTACAAGAAAAAATATGGTAAACTTGATGATTTTGTGGCCAGCCACCCTGATGTAAGTTGACCGTGAGCTCTGCATGTGTGCATGCTTGTCTCCTTTCCTTTTCTTGGGTTTAATGTATATCTCTTCTTGAAAATCTTGATTTTCTCTTTGCAGTTATTTATGATTAAAGACGATTGTATCCAACTTAGGGAAGGAGCGCAGGAAATGATAGCGGCTGCTGCGGCTGCTGCTAAAGTAGCTGCAGCAGCTGCGGCTTCATCTCCATATTCTTCATCTTTGCCTACTGTGGCTGTTACCCCAATGGCACAATATCAGAGATTGAAACAGGTTCGATCAGTTTGTTTTAAAATCTTAATAATGGACAGTCTTGTCTCCATTAGGTGCAACTAATAATCCTTGTTCTCTTTGAAGCAGAATCAGCAACCAAACGGTGCATGTATTGGTGTTTCTGGTGCTCATGCAAATGTACAGATTTTGAGAAAATCCAAGGATTCACAGGATGTTAGTGGGCTTGAAGCTAGATCTGCCCAGTCATCCACACTTTTAACAGTTGGGAATGGAGCAAATCTTAATAGATCAAATAGGAGCAGCAGCCAAAGATCGGGATCAACCAATCGCAAATCTAGCTCAGATTATGATGCTAAGCAGCAGGGCGGGTATGGGCTATTAAGCCTCAAGTTTGGAAATAATTTTTAAGCATTCCTAAAGGCCATGTATAAATGCTGAGTTGTGTCATTTGGTGACAGGTTGGCTGGTGCTGCTTTTTCTTCCAGAAGATAGTAAGTATGCTAACTGGAACAGTATAATGAATATGGATTTGTTATGATGCATGAGTTATTGTTTGAGAAGTTTTGATCCAGATGTTTGGAGTTGTTATTTGAACTTTTTGGCCCAAAATGCTCTTTCTTCTAATTTTTCTCTTGTATCTACATTGCTTTTGACTTGCATCACATAAGGCTACACTGCTGCACCATCAACAAGTTGTACGATATTGATTGAGAAAATTTTATATACCTTGGACTAAATTAAATGTTTGCACTAGTACCATTGTGTCCCCAGATTAAACTGACCTAATGGCATTTTGATGTATATTTAATTACAGGACAAAATCCTCTTTGGCAGGACAAAGCAGGGAATGACATGGACGTGTTGTGCAGATTGTGTTTATCTGAGGTTGATGGCATGATTGACCCTGACTAAAACGAATTTTCAGACTGCAATCTTCCGCTTATTTTTGCCTTTTTTCAAATTGAAAAAAGGGTCTTTAGTTTTGTTGCTTGTTTTGTCAAACTCAAGACTGCACACTCTGCAATCCTTCCACCTAGTGTTATTTTTGCCCTTAATTACCTCTGTTCATTCCATGATGGTTTACACAATTCATTGCTAAACTAGAACTTTGGAAGGAATGTTTGTTTTATTTGGCTTGGCATTGGGAGTTTTGTCACGTTTTGTTTTACCACTGTAGTCTGTAGTCCATTGCTTGGTTGTGGGAGGCATCGGTCACCACAATCTGAAATCGTGAACAGTTGGGTCGCATGCTTGGATTTGATGAAAAAAAATCTTTTTGTAAGCTTCCTTAATTCTGGTGTTTGGATTGAAATTTTGGGGTTTATAGAAAATGTCTAAATATCAGTGCGAGAGGCTCGTTACTTTGTGCAAAATTGCTTTTCATGCCTTGTTGAGAAATGGTTACTGCATTAAGTCTTGTGACCCCAAAAAAGATAAAAAGAAAAGAAAAATGAAATTCACAATGATAACATCCCTAAAAATAGTATACCTTATGTTTAACATATATTTTAATTAGTATATTATTTTTGTAAATTTTAAATTGAAAAAAATCACATTATTATTGTGAAAAAGGAATATAAATAGGTGCAAGTGTGGTAATATTTAAGTGGTGTGAGGGAAAATTTATATTATTAAATTTCTTTAGACAATATTGGAATCATTCACACTGATTTATTCCCTCTGTTATTGGTTTTATTTCCTACGGAAAGTATGTGCTATTTTAAAATTTATTCTGTAGTTCTAACATTTTATTTTATATATTAATATTATTGCTTCTTCTTTTCTTTTTCTGGATCAAACAAGTTTGGTTTTAACTAGTAACTTAAAAGTTCTTGAAACTTATTATAAAAAAGTGTATGCTCGTGTTAAAAGAAAAATTCAAAATCAAGCATCAGTTTTTATCATATTCAATTGAGTAAAAATTTATAATTAATTTGGTATTATTTACTGAATTATCATTATATCAAATAAGTTTCAAATATATTTATAAAAATAAAAATATATATAATAATTCACGTAGAAAAATACATACACAAATATATATATATATATATATATTAACTAATAAATCTAAAGATGATAATATCCATTATTTTTGGAAAGCAGTGTGTTTAGTGATTTTCGTCACTTCACAATTGTAAAAAAAGAAAGATAATAATAACAAATTGCATTTATCACATCACTTGGGAAATAAACGCAATGGAAAAGGACAAGTTTCCCATTCCATAGTTTTTTTCCAACCCAAAAAGACAACGTGGTCCCTCGAAATAAAAAAGCCCCATCCCTTGACAAATGCTTGTGCAGAGGATTAAATTCACAAAAATATAAACAATATAATTATAAATGTAATTATCCTCCCTTCTGCTTCTTCTTCTTCTTTTTATTTATTTATTTATTATTAAAAAATAGATGTAATTATAATTAAATAATAATGAAGATAATGTGTGTTTCCTTGGCGGTGGTAGCCTTGAAAATGAACAATCACTATGCAGTAACCAACAAAAACCAGGCAGTCCATGCTTTGTCGTTATTCAATAAATAGTTTGCTACTTCTACTTATTTTGGAAACAGGACCTCTCTCCCTTATTTACAATCACATTTAATAACTTAATTTTATTATTACAAAAAATAACGTGTAATAATAAATAATTTATTTCTTTGAATTATTTTTAGCTGTAATTTATTTAAATTATAACATGTTTTATTTAATTCAATTGAAAAATTGAAAACTAAAATAAAAAATATATTTTTATTTTCAATTTTTCGTAACAATAAAATTAAATCATTATAAAAATATAAATACAACTTAAATATTATTTTTATAATAAAAAAAATGACAATAATTTTTTTATATTTTTATAGTCACTTTGTCTTACTTCATTTTTAGATATATTACTGTATATATAAAATTTTTAAAAATAATAATTTACTATTAACTTATATGTTGAAATTGAAATCTAAATCAGATAATTATTACCACTCTTAAATCAATAAATATATTAGTTTACTACACATGCCAGCCATTTAACAACTATTTTACTGTTTGAAAATTTACATGCAATTTGGATTTTTATTTTGCCGGAACAATTGCTATATCGATTGATCTTGTAGTAAATAATTTAAAACATTATTAAATCTGTATTTAGTATCACAAATGTATTGATCGAAAAAAAAAACGATTTAATATAATTAAAGTAAAATACAAAAATTCATATTGAATCCATTATTTGAAATATATCTCATATGAATGTTGCTATTTAACCCAATTCTAAAATAAACAGGCGTTACACAGGCATTTATAGACTCACGACTCTTCGCGACAAAATAGTTAAGAATCATCCATGCCAAATAATATATTTATTCATTTTTTTTATTATATATATACACCCACGTACATATATTATATTTTGTTTTCGTCTAAAATTTATTATTCAATTTACTCAATCAAAAAATTAGAATGTGATTTATTCATAGTTCATATACATGTTTCTATATACATATGAATTAAAATTAATTATTAATTATTAAATCAATGATATGCATATAACAAAGAAATAAATAAAAAAATAGATATAAAAGAGAAAACAATAAGATCAATTTTTTTACTAATTGTGTTATATCTTCTTATTTTACTTTGATATTATCTAATTAATTGGTTTTTAGTGTATAAAATAAATGAGTTAATAAATTTTTTATTGATGCCTTTTTAAAATAATGAATAAAATTAATTGTGTTAAAATTGAACTTCCAATTTTATTTTCATCTTATGAACATGTGAGAAAATAAGTACTAAAAATAATTTTCATTACATATAACGAAAAATTGATCTTTTAACTTCTTTAATTGATATTTTAATATTTTAAGGACTAAATAGATGTAATATTTTATCTTTTGATGGAAATAGATTAAGAATGATAATGTAAAAATAATTAATGCATTTATTCCTCATTTAAATAGTGTAATCTACCTTTACTTGCACTTTTTTTTCTTCTAGTTATGCTAGGATGAAGGTCAAATTTTGAAATGGGTGTATGTTAATTGGTAAGTGTTTTTTATTTTCTTTTTTAAGAAAAATAAATTTTTATTTACTCCTTAAAAATACATGAATAATTTAAATATATAATTAAATATAATATATAAATATATTATAAGATAAGCATATTTGTGGATAATTACGACGTTAGCACTAAAAACATTTGTTTTTATTAATAAATGTTTCTTTGACTTGATATCTTGTTAATCAACTCTATTAATTCTATATAATTTTTCACCTTAGTTCACTATCTTCATTGAATTAACTAATAGATTTATTAGATAAAAAAAAGTGCCAAAATAAAAATAAAAGCATGCATAAGTTGTACTAGATTAACTTTACCAGAAAATATGTCATTTTAAATAAAAAAATCTAGATAAAAAAATTGTAATTGTAACTATTTTTATCAAACTATATTAAAAATAAAATAAACGATTACTTGGATACTAGAAGTCAATTTGAATTGTTAAAAGATATCTTCTTTTTCCAAAAAAAAATAAAGAATATGTGAAGCTATAGATGGGATACCAAAATAACCTTCATACTTGGATCTGAACAAATGTAATGGTTAGATGATTTAAATTTAATAGATGTATAATAATATTAATTAATTAATAATAATAATAATTATTTTTAAAAAATTATGTAAAAATATATTTAATTATGATAAGATAAAAAGTTAATGTTGAAATTTTATATAAATGTGTAAAAAATATTATTAATTTATTTATTTATTACTTTAGTTAGAGTAAATATATAGTAAAATTTAATTTATTTATGAATAATCTTAAATATAATAGGATGATCTATGAATAATCTCAAATATAATAAGATAATGCATATTATTTATCCATATAATAATTACTTATTAAATATGTTATCATTAATTTTACGAATTATCACTCTTAATATAATAAAAATAATTAAATTATACAAAATAACTATAAAAATATATATTTATTATATATACATTTTGGTCAAATGAGATTGTTGATCAAATATGAAATTTTATATATAAATATATTATAAATTATTTTATCGAACACTTATTAATAATATGAATTATCATTCTTAATATAATAAAAATAAATGCATTGTATAAAATAACTATCGATGAAAAACGTATTTATTATATATACATTTTGATATTCATTGGTAGGGGTGTTTATCGGATCGAAATCGTTGATTTTATGCTCATCCGATCCGATCCGATTGAAACATCATAATCTGCAATTGATCCGATCAACTTTCACATCTGATCAATCCGATCAATCCGACCAATAAACTTAATTAATTATATTTTTGAATTAAAAATTTAAATTTTCACATAAATCATAGCATAAAATTATTGGAGTTAAAAGATACCTTAAAAACTAAATAAAAAGATTAAAATAAGATTAAAATGTTCAAACCTATATAAAACAAAAAATAATACAATACGTCAATAACGATTACAATAGTTATTTTAATAAATTTAAAAATTCATTCAAATAATAATAAAAAGATAGTTCACAATAATCTAACCTAAATTAAGTTGTCTTGAATCTTGAGAGCAATAGCAAAAATCTTCAGTATGTCATCACCTATTAACCATAATTTAAAAAATATTAGTAAATTAATAACTAAATATATATAAAATAATATATGAAATACATATGAAATAAAATAATAATATATCATACTCAATCAAGGGTTATATCCTTAATACCTTCCAACATATCTACAAAATAGAAGATAATAGAAAGTGATGAGAATATTAAATCATAAATCATAAGAAAATGATATAATTAATAATGAAAATTAAAATAATATTACATGTTTCAATTGCTTCAATGTCATCAAAAGACTCACGAATGCTAATTATTGGTGATGATCGAATCCAATTCTGAGTACAAATAAGTGTTTGGACAATTTTTGGGGACAATGAGCTTCTAAAAAAATCAATAACCTTCCCCCCTAAGAAAATGTAGACTTAGAAGCTACAATTGATATAGACGTAGCTAAAACATCTTTGGCAATCTTGGAAAGAACCTTGTATCTAAATGCGTTTACCTTCCACCAACCTAAAAGATTAAAAGACTCATCATCCACATCCTTACATGTCTCACCCAAATATTTATCTACTTCAGTTTGGTTGTTTGTCTTTTTTGCATCTTTGATATGCTTTTTATAACGATCCATCCACAGTGAAAATGAATCAATGTTACAACTATCCATTTATTCTATGTCTAAAGGTTGTAAGCATGTAGTTAGGGGTGTTCATCGAATCAAGCAATCTCGTGCAATAGTGATACGAGAAGGAACTTGAAACCTTGGTTCCAAAACTCTACTATACTTCTTAAATCCTTTATTCCCAACAAGACTAAATGGAAACTCATCAACTATAATTATTTCTGTAAGTGCAAGCCTACAAGCCCCAATACTAAATGTGTGTGCAACAAGTACACCTTCTTTATTATTTGTGATATTTTCAAAAGCTAAAGTTTTTTACTTCTTCTCATATCTACCAGGAAATAATTTACATTGCATAGAAATATGAGCATTTAAGTTTGATGTACCTGACTTGCTGGATACATGCATATACTCCCTTGAATAATATTTACATCTTGTCTTGCGATTTAAGCCTTCACCCATTATATCAAAATATTTCCAAGCAGAAGAGAGAGGTTTAGAAAACTTTCACTTACCTTTTCCATCATAACTATCTATGGAAGGTTCAGGTTTGTCATTCAATGGTAGGAGATGTTTGCAAGTGAGCTATCTATGGATTCTTATCTTGATTTTTAACATCATGGGAAGCGCTTGCACTTCCGGTGGTTGCAAGTGGACTATTCGTAGTAGAGGTGTTTTTTCCCATCTAAAATAAAGTGAGACACAATCAACTTAATGCAATAAACACACTGTGTAGAAAAACAACTGTTATAAAAATACTATTAGATAAATTAAATAACAAAAACATCAGATATTAACAATCAAATGAATTGGGTCAAAATGACCTCTTTAGTCTTTCCTAAAATGTTTGCTTCAATTCACCAACTGTAACAATCCTCATCTCTCCCAAAAACCTTAGAACTTGAATCTAAGCTCTCACCCTACAACTTCTGTTAAAATCTATATAGCACCAGAACCCACTGACAAAAAAAATAGTAAATAGAACAAACTTTCAAGACCTCATCAAATTAAATTATCAGAATGTGAATTTTCTAACCAAAAAAATATAGCTTAGATAGAAGCAGATTTGCAAATTTTCATAATGTAAAGAAATAGATTTACAGATTTACAGATTTCCAGAATGTAAAGAAGTAGATTTACAGCCAAAGTAATACAATTTCCCATATCTCATAGAAGAACAAAAGTAGAACTACATATTCTACAGGAAACCAGATTGGAGAGTGGAGAGCTACGCAATGAAAATGGAAAACCTAATCAAGATGCGCGAACGAAAACATATGAGAAGAACAAAATAAATAATGAAAATAAAAAATAGAACCAAATATTACACAGGAAATAAGAGTTATAACTCATAGAGAACCAGATTGATGTAGAACGAAGAACGAAGAAGGGAGAACAGAGCGAGAGTCAACGACGATGAAAGCGGCAGAGGGGAGTAGACTAGAGAGTTGTGCGACGAAAATGAAAAACCTAATCAAGCTGAGAAAAGCCGCGAACGAAAACATATAGGATATTGGATATGGGATGGCGACGAAAACCTAAATAAATATATATTATTTATATATATATATACATATATATATAATTTAATAAATATAATTAATTTTGATCGGATTGGATGAAATTGGATGAATCGTAGTGAAATCCACCATCCGATCTGCACTTAACAGATGAAAAATCAACGGATTAGATCGGATGATCATATTTTTAGCACACCCCTATTCATTGGTTTACTAAATAACAAAAAAACTATAAAATATGTATCTATCATATATATATATATATATATATATATATATATATATTAATATTTAATGGTGTAAAAAACTAATAAAAAAGGAAGAAAAAAAATAAACCTTGATTAAAGATTGAGACTTAAGATATCATAACTAAATCGATTAAATATTTATTAAATGTATAATCAATAAATTTATAAATTATTACGTTTAATATAATAAAAATGATCGCCAAAAAACTAACACAAAGGAAAAAAAAACTATCGTCAACCAAAAGTTGAGATTTAAGATATCATAAATGAATTTATCGAGAACTTATTAAATGTGTAATATTAATTGTATAAATTATTACTCTTAATATAATAAAAATAATTATATTATACAAATTAACTATTCTTAAAAATATATTTATTATATATATTTTTTGATAATTATTAGTATTAAAGTAATAAAATATATATTTATATATAAGTATTTTAATATAATAAAAAAAATAAAAAAAGTAAAAAATAGTTAAAAGAGAATGAGAGAACGACAAAAGTAAAAATAAAAAGGATCGTCTACTGTTTTAATTGATATGCACATGTCCTCGTAATGTTTGGTTGGAGGCAATAGAAAAGAATCAGAATTGATTCCTCTTATTTTGTGTATTTGGTTGGGCGGAATGTGAGTACGAAATGAAATCGATTACTAAAGGAGAAGAAATCAAAATTCCTTCTTCCCCTTTAGTAATCATGATTTCATTCCCATTTTTTTTTCCAATTTTACCCTCAACCTAAATATAACCTTAAATTCAAATCTTAAATCCCAAAACCCAAAACCCTAAATTCAAATCCTAAAATCCTAAACCTTAAACCTAAAATCCCAAATCCCTAACTCCTAAACCCCAAATCCCTAAACCCTAAACCCCAAAAATCCTAAACCCTAAACCCCAAAAATCCTAAACCCTAAACCCTAAACCTCAAATCCCTAAACCCCAAACCCAAAATCCTAAACCCTAAACAGTAAAACCTAAATCCTAAAACCCAAAACCTTAAACCCAAAACCCTAAACCCAAAATCCCTAAACCCATAAACCTCAAATCCCTAAACCTTAAACCCTAAACCCTAAATTCCAAATCCTAAAACCCTAAATCCAAAATTCCAAATTCTAAAACCCTAAACCCTTTTTAGAAAAATAATAATTTTAACCCTAAACCTTAATCCACAAATATAACCCGAAATACTAAATCCCTAAACCCTAAATCCCAAATCCCAAACCTCAAAACCCTAAACCCTATTTAAAAAAAATAATTTTAACAATATATTTCTTTTTAATTAAGTAATAATTATTTAGAAAAATAATGATTCTAATAATGTATTTTGTGTGACGAAAAAATAGTAATTAAATGACATTATTTGAACTTTACTAAATGTAGGGGTATTAAGGTGATTTACAGTCTTTTCCATTCCATTCTAGTGGTAAACCAAACACTATAATCCTGATTCCGAGCTTGATTTCAATGATCAAACCAAACAACATTATTTCCTTTCCATTCTATTCTGATTCTGATTCTGATTTTAATTCCATTCTACGAACCAAACGCCACTTTAGTTTCATAGAGTTTTTTCTTTCTTTCAAAATGATATTAGTTTTATATAATTTCACGTGCGATTATATGGTAATTTAGAAGTCATTATTCTTTATTTTATTTTAGATGTGGTTTTATTTTTTGAATGAATTTAAAATTATTTTAATATCAAATAACAAATAATTCATTAAATATATGTTATTTTTATCATTTAATTTTCAAAAATTATTTAAAAATATAAAATATTAAAATTTATCAATAATTCAACATTTTTTTAATATGAAAAAGATTAAAGGAAATTAATTAAGTGATACTTAAAACCTAATAAAAGAGTCTTATAGGATATTTTACCTTCTTTTTATTTAAGATAATAATATTATTATAATATAAATTATTGATATTATAATAATATTTTTTTAATGAAGTTTTATTGAATAAAAATAAAAATAAAATATAATTAATAATAAAAATAAATATTTTATATAAATTTAATGTGATAATAAAAAAATGTAATAATAATAATTATTACTGTATTAATACCAATTAGCCTTATATGAAAGCTTGGTACTTTATAAGTATCTAATTGATGTATTGATGTATTGATATTTTAAATATTTTATATTATTAAAAAATATTATGAATATGTTAATTTAAGTTTTAATACATCTTTTATCATTTTAAATAACTATTTTTTTGGCTTAAAATATCTTTTTATAAAGGATATCTTTTTTGAAAATTAATTATAACTAAAAAAGATACATGTTAAAGTAGTAAAAGTTATAAAAAAAAAACCATTAACTTTCTTCTTTAAAAAAATAAATAATATAAATAAGTAATAACAAATTATAATATTTTAATAACTTTATTGAGTCATTATAAAAATATTTTTTTTACTCAATAATGTGAATAATTAAAAAATACATAAACGTTATAACTTTTACTTATTAATTTTTTTATTTTATAAAAAAATATATCATATAAAATACATTAATTTTTTAGTAAGAAGTTTTGAAATACACTCTTAAAAAAAGGTCTAACTGTTATTTATAAAATTAAACTATATCTGTAATATATATGGATAAAATGGTTAATTTGTATTAATAATAGTGTGAACAAAAATGTTTTAAAAGTTAAAAAATTCAGTTAATTTCAAAAAAGAAAATTTCACTAAAAGATCATTTTAGATAAAAAAAATTATTATAAAAATGTATTTATTTTTTAAAAAATTAAAAGATATTAATATTTAAATTAAATATTAATATAAATATTTTAATAATATAAAATATTTTAAATACTAATATATTAACCTGCTATATGTAAGTTACCGGATTTGTGGCAGCATTCAAATAATTTTTGAGTGTACTGCTGTTTAGATTCATGGTATGTTGGGAGAAAAACAAATAGGTGTACGCATTATTTATTATTTTAAAAAAAATATATTGTTAATTAATTATACTATTATTATATTAAAAATAAAATATTTATTTTTTAAAAAATTTAAATTATCATATATATTCTAATAAGAATAATGAAGAATTTATCCAAATAGGTGTGGCGTTTTAATAGCCAGATGAATGAGGTGTCCTTGTCACGTACAAACCGACAAATAAATATTACATTAAATATTATATAATATGCAGTATGCCTGTATGCGTTAGATTTGATAGGATATTTTAACTGGATAGTCATACTATTCTATTTAATAGAAAGTAAAAAAAAATTAAAAAAATTAAAAAAATTTATATTTTTTATTACATATAATAAATAAAAATTATTAAATATAATCATAGTTAAAAATATAATAAACTTAAACAACGATTTATTAATACCATAAATACATCTTTTAAAATTATTAATATATTAAATATTTTTTAAATGAATACAATAGTTTAAAAAATTAATGCTCATTGATATATATTTTTAATTATGTTTTTTAATTAATCATAAATTTCAATTTATTTAATAAATATAATATTTTAATTAATAGATTTTTATTTTTTTAAAGAATGTAATTTTTAAATTTATTTTTATTAATTAATTAATAATAATAATATATAATTAATTATTTTAATATAATAATCATTAAATAATTAATTAAAAAATATTATATTTTGTAAATAAATATTTTTTGTGTAATATTTTGTATTTTAGGTCGGAGAAAAAAATAGTGTTATTATCGTACACTTTTTTTTTACACAATATATTTAATATTATTATTATAAATTAATAAATATATTTTTATTTCTAATATATTTATACTGTCATTAAAATTACTTTTAAAGATACTGGTTAATTTTTAAAATTAAAGTAGAATCAATGCAAACATTCCGCGCGCACACATATATTTCTTACACTCATTATATCATGGTGCATGTAAAAATATTTTTTAAAATTAAAAAGAGTAGCATATTGTTCGTGAAATTTAGACTATTATCAAATCAATTTTTATTTATTTTTATAGAAATGCTTTACTGATATAATGATTTTTCTTATTAGTATTTTAAGAAAAATATTAATTCTCTTAAAAAATTATTCATTTAAAGAAAAATATAATATTTATATTCGTTTAATTTTATAATTAATATAAATATAAATAAATATGCATATAAATTTATAAATTCATTTTTTTTTGGTTATGTTTCTTTACCCATTAAAAGCTAAAGCTAAAATATTATGTGCATGTTTGATTAATAGACTTAAAATCTATTTTTGGTTTTAAAAAATAAAATATAAGTTTCAAAAACAAATCTCATTAGAATAGTGAATGGATCAAAAATAACAACAACCCTTTGAAGAGCTCATCTAATACGATTTATTTTTTTATTTTTCAATAAACATATTTTGATTGAAAATAAAACTAATTAAATAAATAAATATGTATGAAACGAAAAGAAATGTAAAAGATTTTTATTGAAAATAAAAAATATAACATCTAGCAATATGTAGTTCAATAAGTGATAGATGAGTACGAAATGAGCACGTGACTTATTATAAAGCAAGTATTGTGACTTTCTTTATTCGTATTAAATAGTTGAGTCACAGTACAATCAAATAAATAAAAGCTAAAAGAAACACAAAAAAACAAGCCTAATTTTGTGGGCACATTTGAAATGATGAGATTTTATATCGGTAAGATTATTAAGATGTAACAATTTTGTTTAAGACTCAAAATTATTTTACTTTTAATAAGTTATCAACTTTTATTATTTTGTATATGCTGGTATGTATAATTCTATGTAGTAAAACAAATTGTGTAAGAAAAAAAAAGTTATAATAAATTAATAATTTGAAATGGATATTGTTTGAGAAGAAATATTTTGGATCTTGAAATGAAAATAAAGCTCTTAATTGCTTATGAACATAAAAATCTATTAATGATTTGTTTTCTCTAAACAGTACAAGTGATGTTCTCTTTTCAAAGTATTCAATAATTTCAAAGAACAACTTACTGGATAAGGTTAAATTAAGCTATTAATACTATGAATTTAGTCATTGAGTATAATAAAAATAAATATGTAATAAAAATTTATTAATTTATTAGTTATTTATTACATATTTTTAAGTAAAATAAAAAATAAAAAATAAAAAAATTAAGAATAAATAAAATTTAATATAATTAGTATAAATATTGTGTGTATTATTCTTAAAAATATACTTTTTTATTTAATTACATATATATAAAAAAATAATATTAATATATATTCCATTTTAATATTACAATAACTATAGTAACTAATGCATTATATATTATTATTGGTTTCTAAAAAAAAGTGAAATTTTTACAAATGATCATATTTTAATAAATAATAAAAATTAAAATTAAAAAAATTACAAAAAATAATACTTTTAAAATTTATAACAATATTAAATAATATTTAATTAAATGATATTAAATATTAAATATATCTAAATGATAGTAATTTTAAACTACTTTCAACGTAAAATGACATATTATAATTATTTTAAAAAATAAAAATGTACAAAATTATTATAAAAAATAATTTTTCTGTCATTATAAATTTTAGAATTTATATTTTTTTTATCTAAAAAAAATAAAAAAGAAACAAACTATAGATCCAAGTGGTTTTGTTTCGCCAGATGCTATATAAAATCACTTGCAAAAAGAATGAGAAGAGTGTGAATCGTGATTTGGCTTAACAGTAAACAGTAACTAGTAAGTAATGGGGTGAGAAGTGGATCAATAGTGTATTTATTATACAGATGATAAATCAAGTCTATTAAAATAAAATTTAAAGATTTTTAATTCAATTTCATCCGTTGGCGTAATTAATTTAAATTTAAATACATCGAATTTTTTATATCATTAAATTAATATCATATAAAAATATATATATCATTTAAATTTTAAATTTATATATTTTTAATAAAATTTATTATTTATAATTATGATTAATAAAATAAAAAATATATTTAAATAATTATTAAATTATAATAAAGATTTAACTTTTATATTTATTTTTAATTTAAAATAATTATATTATATTTATTATTAAATATAATATGTTATAAAATAAAATAATAAATTTATTTAAAATTTAATCCGTAACAGATTATAAATACTATAAATTTAAATCTAATTCAAATAAAATTGTATATATTTTAATTTCAATCAGAATATAAAATTTATTAACTTAGATGTAAATTTAATAAATTAAATTAAAATTTTTAATTTAAACGAATTCATTAAATTATTTATTGCTAGATTGTTCCATCCTTTCCCCCCCGAGAAATTAAATATAGAAATACAAATGATTCAGTACAGTTTTTAGCTTTACGTGTAGAAAATGATAGATACGACAATAATTAAAGAGAGAGACAAATAAAAAAGAAGGGAGGGTACGTTGCTTTTATTAGCTTGTCTACTAGTATCATGGTGCGAATGTTGGAATCATGGAAGCATATCAAAGGTCGATAGTGGCGGCAACCCATTTCGATTTCGATCGTAAATTTCAAATCAACCCCACATGTACTCCTGTACGTTATCTTATCAATTTCCAACTAAAAAGATCTGTAATTTATTTATATATAAAATTTCTTTTTAGATTAATATGAGATATGGGTTTTAGGCTTTTAGCGTGGTCTATATGAAAAACCCATAAGCATAAGGTTCTGAAATTTCAATATTTACTGTTTCTTTAAACTTTTTTCATAAATTTGCTATACCTTTTATTTTAAGGAGAAAGGAGTGGTTTCCCAAATAAGGAGTGGTCATATCATTACGATGGATGGGTTTGGCGTTTCAAACAAGTTATGTATTAAAGAAGATAAAAGTAATGTTCTTGGGTTGGGTGTGAAGCAGCTACAGAGTATTTCAGAACCACAGCTGCCAAGTAAGTCGACGGTAAGGATGATGATGATGTCTCAACATGACAATCACAACCATCAATTTTCATCACATGGAAGGAGTGAGGGTGATGACCCCCCCACATGTAAAAGACCTCCTCATATAACGAATAATATATACGACGATGTTTTAACGAATGTAAATCCTGCTTCAGGGGTTTTAAGAACTGTTGTGCAGCCTTTTGATTATACTAGTCACACCGCCTTCAGGTTCCCTGCAGGTTTGTGTTATCTTTCTTTTAACTAGATGGAAAAGATTGAGACTTTAGAGGAATGATGGGGTAAATTACTCATTTATGTTTGAAAGGCACTAACAAACAAATCAAAGGGCGATTAATTAATGACTTGTGTTTGATTAAAGAATAATTAAAACTACAAGTCAAAAAAGCCTGTCCTAGGAAAGGAGCAAATATTTAGTCTCTGGTTGATAGACAGTGAGAGTAAAGGTTTTATTTTTTTATTTTTGTCTGAGACAGTCAGCGAATGAGTTTTTTCTTTTTTTTTTGGTGTGTGTAGCAGGAGGCATGGCGGGATTTCCTTTCACAGATGCTCAGTGGAAGGAACTTGAAAGACAAGCTATGATTTACAAGTACATGGTGGCCTCTGTTCCTGTGCCCTCTGATCTTCTTCTACCTGTCACTAGAAATCTCCCTGCTTCAGCTGTTTTTCAGGCTCCCAGTAATGTCCTCCTTTTTAGTTCTTAATATCTCTTTAATACTTGTTTTATTCGATCTGGGTTTTGTTAATCTGTTTGGGGCTTTAGTAAGACCAAATTTTAGTCACTGAAAATTTACCAACTTTTTGGTTTATGTCGGTTTTGTTTTGGTGGGCATAATAAAGTCGGTAGCGAATTCAAACTGAGATTGTCAAATAGTTCAGATCCAGATCCTGGAAGGTGTAAGAGAACAGATGGTAAGAAATGGAGGTGCTCAAAAGAGGTGGCACCTGAACAAAAGTACTGTGAGCGTCACATGCATAGAGGTCGTCCCCGTTCAAGAAAGCATGTGGAAAATCGTGCCAATAACCCAAACAAGAAGCCTCGTCTTGAAAATCAAGCTACTTTTCCAGTTATATCTCCTCCTCCTGCTTTAACATTTTCTAGTCCTCCGATTAATAACAATGGCTCTCAGCCTCAGTTTCTCGGATACTCTTCTCTGCCGTATCAACACTCCCCTGTTTTTCTTGATAAAACCAGTGTTAAAGCTACAAATTTAGAGTCCTTGGCTTCTCTTTCTTCCACAGACAAGAATGCTAGGTTGGTTTTCTCTGTTTTTTTTTTATGCTATTCTATTTGGGTTTTTTACTTTTTAGTTTCATCTTTAATCAAGAACTTTGTTTTGGACTGAAAAGTAAAAATAAAAAAAAGGCCAATGGGTATTTCTTCAATTTTTATTTTCTGATTTGGTCTGTATTTGAAGAAGCTTGGATTGGATGGAGAAAGGAGAAGCTATTCCAATGGCCAATTCTGACCCGAAGTGGCAACATTTGATGCAGAGCAAAATGGAATTGACTTCCAACACCTCACTCTGTGACACTTATTCCTGTGTCTTAGGTCAACGTTCTATGCAAGAGCCATTCTTAAATGTGAATTCTTATTCAAACTTCGATACAAATAAACAAGATGGCGAGTGTGTTAATTTATTTCTGGACCCAGGTGTAGTTTCTTTGGGAAGTCCATGTCTGGCCGAGAACCCAAGAAGTTTCATTGACGCATGGTCGAAAACAGTGGTGGACAAGAACGTTTCCAACTATGTAAATAACAAGGAGCGCTCTGTTTCTTCAATTGGAAAGCTCTCACCTCCTTCACTTAATCTATCAATGGGCGGCTTAGGCTATAATTCCATAAATGATGAAATGGGTTCTTCAGGTTACCATGAAAAGACCAGCAATATTTTCAATAGCTGTCACATGCCTGCTTATTGGGTTGGTTCCTCACCAGGTGGACCATTGGCTGAAGTTTTAAGACCGAGCTCTCTCACTGCCACTCCTAGCGCAGTCTCTAACCAATCGTCTCCAGTAACAGGTAGTGGTGATATAGAGAGTTTGTTGGCAACTACTAGATCATCATCCCCATCGATGGTTCTTCAGAAAACGCTTACTTCATTGTCGGCTGATAGTAGTGATAGTAGTAGCAGCCATACTACCTTTGGAAGTTCCAAGGCCAAAGCATAAATTACTTTGTTTTAGTTGAACGAAAACATTATTAATGCATGTTGTTTGATGTTTTTGATCAAGGGTTTATTGTAATTAACTTAAAGATTTGATCTTTAAATTAGTTAATTGCATCGTTGTTTATTTCTTTAGTTTATTTTATATCTGTTTCTTTAACCTCATTTGTGCTGGTATTGTTGGAACAGTGTATGTGTTTGTATCCTGATATTCATACAATTGATTGTCATGGTCCCGGTATTGTTGTTGTAGGGAGACCTGATATGCTTTGAATTTAAAAATGAGCTTTGTCTGTGTTAAAAGGTTCATACAAAGAACGTCAGTCACAGCGTCCCATTATTTAGAGCCAATAATTGTGTTGGATTTAAGCGGCTTGAAATTATTTATTGTTTATTTAATATGTGATAATGTATTATTTTTTATTTTAATTAAATAAAATTTAAGAATAATTTTTTCTTTTAAAAGAAACAAATACATATAATTGATAAAAGAGAAAACAAGATCATTAATTAAAAACATGTTTCAAAAATAATAAATAATACCCACTCTTGTTATATAGATGATGTTAATGTGCTTAAATTAGCGCATGTAAAAATTGGTTGTTTCCCTCAAATTTTGAGAGTCAAATTATTTTTTAAACGAATTTTACATATTGAATTTATTCTAGTCGGTAATTTATCAAGTTAGATCAATTTTAACCGGTTAATGCTAGTAAAAGTAAGTCTTAACCTGAAACAAACATAAATAAATTGGCTTAAAGTTACCTAAATTAGTTTAAATTCTTAATTTTATATTTTTTTATAAATTTAAAAATATATTTAATGAATAAAGTTAATTAAATCAAATAATATTATATGAAACATAAAAAATAAGAACAATAATATTACAATTAGTCTTTTGAATAAATAAAAATTAATTATAAATACACAACTCACACAAACAACAAAATCCATAGAGATAATACAACTTCTCACGTATATATTATGTTACAATAACTAGTTAATTATGAAACAAAAATATTACTAATTTTTATAGCAAGTAGTTAAAATCTAAATAAATATTACAAGGATAAATGCAATCAAACCCCTCACATGCAAAAATTAGAAGTTGTTATGTTTTCATAGAAACTCATAGTTTGAATAAAGAATTTCAAATCTCAATAACATTTCTCCCGATTACTAAGCAAGAATTATGAATAAAATTAGATTAAAAAAATTCCCTCAAAACTAATCACACATATATAAATCTCTTCTAGTGCATTCAAGTAGACCATACAATGATTATATAAAGGAAAGCCATCCTTTTTAAGGTGACGAAAATTACTTTAATAAACATAGGGTTATTGTTAGAGAAATGTGAAACAATACTAAAGGTACGGTTGTTGTTGGTTGTTAGAGAAACGACTATTATGGTTTGTTAAAGAAGTAGAGAATTGAGGGAATGAGATCGAGTCGATTGAGAATTAAGAAGAAATGTATTTATCTAATTTTAAGTTTTCAACAAAATGAGTAAGTTGTAACGTATACGTGTTATAACTAATCCATATGTAGTTTTGTATGTAATATGTTACATACATCGGAGCATGGGTGGGTAGTTGGAGTTTCGATAAGGTCACATTAGTCTAATTTTATTAGAGTTATAAAATAAAGGGGTATTTTTAACATTTATTGAGTATTTTGATTTAGAATTATGAGTTTTTTAAAAAAATATTATTAGTTACTAAAAATTAATAAATTTATATAAATACATGCTATTTTGTTAGTTTGGGAGATGATTTAGAAGCTAAAATGCCCATTTAAAATAATAGCATCATTTTGTCTATTGAAAAATGCTAAAAAGGTTAGGCCCGATCAGGCCCATTTTCTTCGTCTATAGGCTATTATCAGCTTCTGGCCTTATGCCGAATTCGCAATGTATTAATCTTCCGTGGTAACTTTTATTAGATCATAACGATTACACGCGTTGGCTTGTAGTTTCGGTTTGTCGGATGCTTGTGCCTAGTGAAATACTGAAATTTGATCGATCGAATCATAAACATTTTAACTTTCAAATGGTCCAATTTCAAGGTTTCTTTAGTGAATAATTTCAAAAAAAATCACATTGATTAAGAATCATGGTAGGTGTTATATTTTGGGCTATAAATAAAGTTTTATCCTACACTTTAAAATCATCTTAAAAATTGTATCTCTTCCTCTCTTTTGTATGAGTAATTGATTAACTTAATTTTGTCTAATTAGTGATAATTTTTAGAGTTAATCCAATTTAAAGATATACTTTAGTTTTTTTAACATTATATTTTCAATAACATTATTTTATCGGGTTAGTTTTAGTTCTATTCAATTAAATTATAGTATTTATGAATAATAATTATTTAGAATATAAAAAATATACCTGATTTTCTCAACAATTAGTATCAAAGTAGAAGGTTTCTACCTAGGCATTTGTTTGTATTCCATTTTTTTGTTATTAGAATATAGTTAGTAGTTGTTGTAATTTGAAAAAATGACGAAACAGTCAGAACAACTATGATGAATGCAAGGTTTGAGGTGGAAAAATTTGATGGAAACGATCATTTCAGCATATGGTAAAGTGAATTTCTAGATGTTATGTTTCAACAAGGTCTAAACATCATCATTAAAGAAACGAAACCAGATGAAGTAGATGAAGCCAAGTGGAGTAATATCAACCGATTAACATATGATATAATTCATTCGTGTCTCTTAAGAGAATATAAGTATGTGTTTATGAATGAGACATCTACAAGTAAGTTATGAAAAACATTGGAGAATAAGTTCATGAAGAAAAGCAGTTAGAACTTAGAATTGACTCTATTTGAAGAAAAAGTTGTTCCGTTTTGATTATCTCCCAGGTACCACAATAAATAACCATATTACTGTTTTTAATCCATTAGTAGTAGATTTGTTAAATATTGATGAAACTTTTAAAGATGAAGATTTAGCTTTGATGTTGTTAGTCACTATTCTTGATGAGTTTGATCACCTTATTACGAACTTACTCATTGGGAAGGTTAAACTGCTTTATATAGTTATGAAATTAGAAAAAAAGATAAAAAAAAATAAAGTCGTAAAGAAACTGTAGAGGCATTATTTGTAAGAGGGCATCCGCAAACACAATAGAAATGAAGGAACGGCAGATCTCATTCAAAATGAAGTCTTAGTAAACATGAATGTGCCTTTTGTTACAAAAAAAGGCCATTGGAAGAAAAACTGTCTAAAGTTGCAGAAGAAAGGAAAAATTGTGTCACCTGATGCATGTGTAGTTGAAAGAAACTCATATTCAAATTTTGCATTGATTAATCAAGATGGTTCAATCAAAGTCTTGACAAATGTTCATTATGTCCTAGATATGAAGAATAATCTCATTATTGTGGGAGTCTTATAATCAAAAGGCTTCATTGTAACCATGCAAAATGAGAGATTAAAGATTACTTCTACAGAACTTGTGGCAATTAAAGGTGTTCGGAAGTATGGCTTATACTACTACCTTGGTAATACGGTTATTGGGAAAACATCAATAATAGTCTCAAAGGAAGAAAAAGATTCAGAAACTACCAAACTATGACATATGCTTTTGGGACATACTGATTAAAAAGCTTTATAGATTCTGGTAAAATAAGGCGTGTCGAAAAGCGCGAGAACTAACAAGTTAGATTTCTGTGAGCATTGAGTATTGAGGAAGCAGAAAAGAGTTAGGTTTGGCACTGCACTTCATAATACAATAGTCATCTTGGATTACATCCATACTGATGTATGTTAGCTAACAAGAATTTCATCCATGAGTGGCAAACATTATTATGTCACTTTCGTCGATTACTTCTCAAGAAATTTTTGGGTGTATCTCATGAAGAATGAGGATGAAGTGCTGACAATTTTTTCTTAAGTGGAAGAAGATGATCGAGACTCAGAATGGTAGAAAGATCAAGAATACGAGGTCTGATAATGGCACTGAGTACACAAATGATCCATTTAATAAAGTTTGTGAAGAAGAAGACATTGTGCAACACTCCACTATTCAAAAAACACCTCAATAAAACATAGTTATAGAATGTATGAATCAAACTTTACTAGAGAAAGTTCGGTGTATGTTTTCAAATGCTAGGTTAGGTAAACAGTATTGGGCTGAGGTTGTGACGTATATGTGTTATATTGTCAACCGTTTTCCATCCTTTGCTCTTGAAGGTAAAATGCCTATGGAGGTATGGTCCGAAAAACCTGCTAGAGATTACAATTTCTTACATGTGTTTAGTTATACTGTATACTAATATATCACGAAATCGAAGTTGGGTCCAAGAGCTAACAAAGCTAATTTTCTAGGGATTGGCTCTGGTTCTAAGGGATATCATCTATGGTGTCTTAAAATGAAAAAAAATTGTCTTCAGTAGAGATATTACCTTTGATGAATCTATCTTGCTGAGAAAGGTAACTGAGAAGATCGATGGTACTTTGTAGTAAATGGAACAAATTCTGATGCAAGTAGAGTTTGAAAGCATAATCGTTGATCCAGTTGGTGAAGATAAGATAGAAGTTGATCCCCCGTTGGTAGAAGATGAATCAGATAAAAAAAGGTTTTAACTCAAGAATCTTCACAACAATAAGGGAAAACTACAGTTCATAAACCATGAAGAAAAAATATCAAAGTGTATGCACAATACAAGGATATGTAATATCTACCCGCTTAGTTTAATGATACAATGGCATGTGCACTTTCAGCTGTGCATGATGATGTTCCTTCCACATATAAAGAAGCAATCATAAGCCTTGAAGTTGAAAGATGAAATGAAGCCATGGATGAAGAACTGTTGTCCTTTCAGAAGAATAAGACATGAAAATTAACACAATACCTAAGGATAAGAATAAAATTGGTTGCAAATGGGTGTATGTAAATAAAGAAGGATTTTCAAACAAAGATGGTGGTCACAACAAGGCAAGATTGGTGGCTAAAGGCTACATTCAGAAGAAGGGTATCAATTATAATAAGGTATTTTTCTAGTTGTAAAGTATTTCTCAATTAGAATTTTGTTAGCCTTGGTGGCACATTTGGATTTAGAACTAATTCAACTTGATGTAAAGACCATGTTTTTGCACAGTGACTTAAAAAAGAAAATCTATGTGTCTCAGCCAAAAGGGTTTATTGTAGCTGGTAAAGAAAAGTGATTTTGTAAGCTAAAAAAATTGTTGTATGGATTAAAACAATCTTTGAGGAAATGGTACAAGCGATTTGATCAGTTTATGTTGCAGCAAAAGTACACTAAAATCACACATGATCATTGTGTGCATTTTTGCAAGCTACAAGATGAGTCTTTCATCTATATTGATTGAATCAAAGAGCCAAGTAGAAATCGAGAGGTTGAAGGCTCAATTAAGTTAGGAGTTTGCGATGAAAGATTTGGGAGAAGCCAAAAAGATTCTTGGCATGGAGAAAAGTAGAGATTGGAAAAAAGGGAAGGTTTGTTTGACCTAGAGTCAATATTTGAAGAAGGTGCTACAATGTTGTGATTTGAATGAATAGGCAAAACTTGTAGGTACTCCGCGTGTTTCTCATTTCAAGCGGAGCCAAGTAGAAATCGAGAGGTTGAAGGCTCAATTAAGTTAGGAGTTTGCGATGAAAGATTTGGGAGAAGCCAAAAAGATTCTTGGCATGGAGAAAAGTAGAGATTGGAAAAAAGGAAAGGTTTGTTTGACCTAGAGTCAATATTTGAAGAAGGTGCTACAATGTTGTGATTTGAATGAATAGACAAAACTTGTAGGTACTCCACGTGTTTCTCATTTCAAGCTTAGTGCTCAATTGTCTCCTAAGAATGATGCATAATGAGAATACATGGAAAATGTACCATATGCTAATGCGATTGGTATCTTGATGTATAGAATGGTGTGTACGATACATGACATTCACATGTGGTTGGGGTTATATGCAAGTACATGCATGATCATAGTAAAAGACATTGGTTGGTTGTGAAATGGATTATACGATATATTCTAAATACTATAGATGTTGCTTTAGTATTTGAGCAGGATAATACTATTGGTCAATGTGTAGTCAGATATTGTGATTTTAACTATATAGGAGATTTAGATAAACGTCGATCAATTACTAGCTATGTGTTTACTATTTGTAGAGCACACATCAGTTATAATTCTACCTTGTAGTCTACAGTTGTTTTTTCTACTACAGAGGCAGAGTATATGGTAGTTACAAAGGTTGTGAAAGGAGCTATTTGGTTACAAGGTTTTGCTTTAAGACTTGAAAGTTGGTCAAAAACATATTAAAGTGTTTTGTGACAGTTAGAGTACTATTCATTGACGGTCATTACTATTTTATGCGAAAAATTATTGAAGAAGGTAGAGAACTAAGGTGGTGACAACAATCAAGTTCAAATATTATTTGTACTTGGTTAACATCTGCAAATTTTAGTTAGCACTGGCGTCGTTAATCTAAAGATTGAAGAAATCGTTTGAGAACCACTAAGTCGCTAAGGTGTAGATTTGTTGTATAACTTCTTAGTGAGCATTTTGAAAAAGTTTCACATAGATTAGGAACCATGGTGTGTGTTGTATTTTGGATTATAAATAAAGCTTAGTCTTTCACTTTAAAATCATTCCAAAATTTGTATCTATTTCTCTATTTTGTATAGGTATTAGCTCAATCTTACAATCAATTGTAATTGTTAGAGTTAATCCAATTTGAAGATAGTGAAAATGGTTAACGACGTATGATGACATAGATAACATTTATATCAAATCTCGTTAAATTTTTGTTGTTTTTTATTTTTTAGCTTTAATATTTTATTTAATATCTGCTTTAGTTTCTTTTAACATTATATTTTCAATAATACTATTTTATTTGAATAGTTTAAATTTTATTAATTTAAATTATAATATTTATAAATAATAACTATTTAAAATATAAAAAAATATTTGATTTTTTCAACTTTATATTTCCTCGTGAATCAAAAGAATAAAAACACAATAAAGTATAGTAAACTATCATTGGATTCTTGTCTTACAATTATACATTACTTAGCCCTAAATGCTTGGATATTTGGGATGTTTGGACCTTTGGTTTTTACCTGTGCTTGATTAATGGTATTATAGGAGATCATTAAAGATATTATGTTCCTATATTTGTATAATATCATAAGCATTATAAATTAAGAGAAATATTTAGGTGCAATAGGTCAGTAGGAAGAATAAATTTTTAGTCAAAAAATTTACAAAGTAATTTATATTTTCTTAATAACTATTACTATATTATTCGATTCCAGTTATATAAAATTCAAATAGTTTAATTTTAATTGATGTGCCATATTTTTATTAATGATTATATTTTGATGCGTTTGATCGTATTTATGAATAATATTTTTTCTTATAAAAACATTATACTCGAGAGCAACGTAATTAATCTTTAGTTGTGTTAAAAACAGTTCTTAGGAAGCCTCGGTTTATCCTTCATCCCTGTGCTATAAAGTGAGAAACACAACGGGCAAATGTGCTTTATTACTTTCTAAGCTGGGCATTACATTAATAATATTGGCAGGAAATTGAAAGTGTTTGAGAAATGTTTGTCTTTTTAATCAGATTCTTCATATATGACGAGATTGTGTTGGTTGCTAGTAAAGTTTAATGGGATTGTGTACGTTCAACTAATAACATGATTTGTTGGATGACATTTTATTAGAAGGAACATTTTCGGGACAATTGTTTTTTTTTCTGTTCTTTTTTGTGGTGTTGTTAAATTTATACGACAAATCTTGCATGTACAACACGTGTTATTGGTCCGAGTAAACACACCAACTTAAGAGAGTTAAAAAAACACACCAACTTACTATGACCAATCAGTACCATCTTATATATAACTCACGAAATTACAAAAGATTCCCACTTGTAACCTTAAGGTTATGTTTGGATATCAAATTTACCCCTCATATTATTATCACCATTTTTTTTCCAATATCCACAGCTATCCTAATTGTTTCTTCTTCTTTGGATCTATACGAGGAAACTCCTTTATTTCACCGAAAACTACCTTTAACAAGGTTAGGAACTTAGGATGCTTCACGGCTTTATTTTGCAGTTTAGTAGTGGTTGTATGTGTTATTATCTCTCCTCTTTAATGTTATATGGAAAAACATATGTAACTCTGCTGTGTACATTCGTGCATTATCTGACTGCGTTAATTATGAGAATTCTTGTTTTATGGAAAAAATGTAGTACTTAACTAAAAAGCTCATTGATGACAACAATATTTGTTTTATAAATCAAAGTAGCACTTCACTTCATTGATGTTAAGAAGTAGCAACTAACCCTACTTGTTATATAAATGTCTCCTATAACACATTCCCAATTAACTTCATTAATGATGATCAAAATGATATTACAATATTGTGATCGCTTAATTTTAGAATGCTCTGCCTCCTCTTTATCACATGCTTACTTAACTCTTCCTGATTACCTTAACCACCGTCTAAGATCCTTGTTTACTAATGAAGTGGTGTCACTTTCCCTCCACTCCCTTCCATTTAGACGTCCTCCATTGAAGTTTCTTCGAATTGGGCTCCTCCCTTCTGAATCTGAAGTGACATGCATATTGACACCTCCACCACAACCGTATCCATATAAGTCATCTGGAACTGGGAATGACAAACGTTTTCTTGCTGAAGTAATCTTTTCTCTTTCTGGATTTGAACATGAAGGCTTCTGCATTGGTGCACTTCGTGGCTGAGTCCGAGCCATGGCTGATGCAGTGGCAGCCATGTAGCTTGGTGGTGCAGTGCTGTAGTGGCTACAATGTTGCATTCGTGGCATTGGGGTTGGGGTTGGGTTTTTTTCTGGTTTAATGCAGCCAGGGCTAGTCGAATGCATTTGAATATCTCTTGGTTTTGATGGGGATGGTGTACGTGGTGATTGGTAGGACAAATAGTTTCTGGCTTCATGGTATTGATAATGCCGTGATTTTTGGGATGCTGGGGTTGAGTAGTAATTAGAGTTGTCATTATAAGGTCTATAGGTGTCAATTTCAACTGTCTTTATTGGGTCTCTAATGTGATCAAATGACGCTCTCCCTATGCTCTCAAATGCCTTGTTTCTCCTACTACTCCACCCATCAAACAGTTTGGATTTCTCTTCTGGCTCTGGCTCACTTACCACTTGGTCAAATTCGTCGGTCTTCCATATCTTTCAATGAGTCCATTTATGCACTTGTTGTTGTTAGCAACATGATAAATCATGAATTGAAACATTAAACTAAAGGGAAATGAAGGACAAGTTATTAAAAATTAAAAAGCGAGTAAATATGGTAGGATAAATAAAACCTGCTGAGAGAAGGCATAAGCCAGAGAACTTTCCCGTTTCAAGGAAGCTTCTTTAGCTTTCTTTAACCTGGATTCTATGTCCTTCAGCGTTTTTGTATGGTCGTCCAAACGGTTCCAATCTTCTGTAGTGTTACTTTCTTCTCTAGACTGCATAACCCATTAGAAATTAATGTACATACGATTCACAATTCATAGCATTTAAGAGACTAGCTTGAATAGATTTCTTACAAGGGACTTTCTGTTTGAAATTAGATTTAATCCTTTTAAGCTATTGTGATCACTTAACATAGCATTAGATGAGTTTCTTTCATGGGTAAGCCTCTTAGTACGTCGGTTCAACGCTTGAGCTTGAACCCGAAGCAAAGCTTGCATGCACTGAAGAGTCATCTTTGTTCTCTTTCTAACATTGTGTCCTCTTGCTAAAGCTTGCAGCTTTACCAAGGCTTTGAGTGCCCTAAGTGCTCTTCTTGCCTTCAATTTCAAAACCAAAGTTATTTTATCGCAAGGGAGGTTCTTTTTTGGATAATACATTGCAAAAGAAATGTGTCTTTTTGCCTATACTTGTGTTAAAAGTGGTTTTAAGATGAACTGCTTGCACATAATATGTGTTAAAAGACCCATAGATAATCTGAGAAATAATTACCAGGTATCCTCTGAAGGCAGTTTGAATCAAAATTGCAGCATAGTGTTGTCCAGCTAAAATTGAAGGTGTGGTTAGACGAAAAACTTCTACAGCAGCTTGTGCTGATGCCACTGCAGCCTGAGCAGCTGCTGTTGTGGCTTTGGCCACTGCAAGTGCATGGCTTTGTTCTTCATCAGCTCTGTTATGAACAGAAACATGTTTGTTGCTCGGTATGATCACATAAGAGGTATTTTCTGTTACTTTAGCAGTAGAGCTTATTGTCTTGTTAGCTTCACAGTGGTATATGATTGTTTCCTGATTCTTCAAATTTGGCTTCCCGAAAATCCATCTGCGTTTTCTTCTTCTCTACAAAATTTGTATAATACCACATTAAAGAAGTTTCTAGTAACTAGTAGTAGCATATATAAGTGAAAATTAATTATAGTTCTAGACTTGTAGTGTGGTACCTTTTCTTCTTCTTGGTCTTGGTTTTGTTCATGTTCTTCTCTCCTTCTGCTGCTTCTTTTTTCATGATCCTTAGTAGGAGATCTGAAAGCCCTTTTAACTGCAGTCAACCAAGAGCTTCCTCCGATCTTCCCCATGAAAATGTGGCCAAACCAAATAATCTGGAACTAAAAAGGTGAGAATTTTCTCTATTTTATTAAGGAGTTGGTGGTATCATTGAATTGGAATGCTACTAAAGACAGAGATACAAATAAGTAAAAAAGAGAACAAATTAATGCTAGTCTGCAAGTGGGTACTGATAGTCCATGCATTTGGGAACAGACGTTTAATTGTAAAGGCTTGATTCTTCTTCTTTCAGTATATAATGCTAAAAGAAATGCTGTTTTTTAGTGGCATGGGAAGACATAAATGGAGCTTTGTGTCAGAGTTAAGACACTACATGAAACAGTACTCCAGTAAGTAATAAGTTCCCTCGAGAAAGATGAAAGCTGATACTTAAAAAGAAGTGAGTAGCTTTAACTTTTATGTGTTTCTGTTAAAAAGAAATAATTAAAATTAGACACTGTAAATCTCAACTCTCAAGCTCTTTTTTTTTTTTGTCACGGGTTTAGAGGTTGCTATTGAGAGAGTTGCTTTAGACAATGATGTTATTTTGGGGATTTGGATTTGTGGGTGAGAAGAATTAGGATAATGTTGGGTGCTTTGAGATACTCCAATGGATTAGGAACACGTAGGATTCATGGGTTAGTTTAGTAAAACGAGGTAATATGGGTTTTAGCTATAAAGAGATTGGACAGTGTTGGAGTCTGAGGTTTTAATAGAAAGTTAAATTCAACCTCCTACATTGTTCATTGTTGAACCAGTCAAACCTTTATAGGATTCCCTGAGTTCATTTTGAGCCTCTGATTGCTTCTGTTTACCTTCCCAGCTTTTATTTAATTCCTTTAACTTTATCTGTTACTTTTAATACTTTAATGAGGTTTTCTTTTGCGGTGATGGTTTTATGTTTTAATGATATTTCAACATATGTACTGTGTGAGCAGGTGATCCAATTGTCTTAATTGAATTTAACACTTATTTAAAAAAAAAAAATTCTTTTAGAATTGATATTTGTAAACCAGAAATTACTAATATCAAAATAATTAAATATTTTATATCATAATTTAATACTATATAATTTGTAAAAATAAAAATATTACTTTAACAATAGTAAATCTTCTTTTACAATATAACTACTTTTTTTTTTCATCATCTCATGTTTTTGTACAATAATTAATGTATAAGATAATTGTAAGATAAGAAAAAGTGTTTTCCACTGTCTTCACTATTAATTGTGTATCGGTGTCACTGGGCTAAATAATGAGGGGTGGAGTTGAAAGCTCTGATAGTATCATCATTATCTTTTACTTAATTTGAAGAGGCTGGTGACTTGGTAACAAAATTACCCTTAAATTTTAAATTGTTTTAAAATTATCATTATACTTTGGATGTTATAAAAGTACAATGATTGTTAAATTTGTTTAATAAGTAACGAAAATTTTAACAATGTTATATATTTTTTATTAGTTTTTTATGAATTTTAATACAACAGTTAAAAATTTGATAATTCTTGATAAAAAATTATTTACCTTTATATATATATATACACCCATTTTCCGAGAAGAAGATTTGTAAAAGTAGTCATTTTAAGTATATTTGACCTTTATGTAGTTATAGGTATGCTGTTAGAAACTTGATTAGTAATCTTAAAAGGTGTGATATTATTCTTAATTTTGAAGAGGAAAGAGGGGTGGTTTCAAAATATAAGGGATTACAGGGGTCAAATAAAAAAAAATACACCTGATTTGCCCATGGTACGATACAAAAATTGAAGGTTTCTGGGAAAAATGATAAAGCTGTAATAAAAAGAGAGAACATTACGAGTGTTAGGTCCAGAAATTTCACTCTCAAAGTTTCAAGACCCATCTCCAATGTTCCAACCCATTAATCTCCATTATTACCTATAAATATTCAAAGTAACACCATTTGCTAGCAGCAAGCAACACTACTAGTACAAACTCCCTCTTATAAGCCTCTTATCTAAACTAATTCAGTCTCAATAATTCCCTTAATTCTTGTTATTCGTAATATTATGACAACTTTAGCACCATCTTTGTCATCTTCATCACTTGGTACTTTTAAACGAAGTCGGACGTTCAAGTAAAGCTAGCACTTATGGTCCTACATTCGCTACCTTTCCTTCAAGACAATATTGGAGGCTTCCAGTTGTGAGAGGTGAGGCTGGTGGTGGAGATTCATCTTCTGTGGACGTGCATGTGAAACAGGGTGACCAACCAACTTCATTTCAGAGACGGCCTCGCAGACTTGCTATCGACGTCTCTCCAACTTGTATAGTAAACAATTATGTTTTCAAAATTTATTTTGTTTGTAATGAACATTTATCTTGGATGTTAAATAACATGAGATACAACTGGTGACAACTAATATGGAAGGTTGTTTAAGAATATGTTTCTTCATAATTATGTTTATTTTTAATTATTATAATTTTGTTTTTTTTTGTATAAATAGTTTGTAAACATTCGTTTATTCATTATCAATAAATCTATTTCTTACATGGTATCAGAGCTTAGAAAACAATTCCAGAAAAATCAACTCATAAATTTTTTTTCCCATTTTTCCTCGATCTGTTTTTTTTCAAAACCAATTTCGATTCACAAAATAATTTCAATTTCATCCCATCATATTATTCAGAAGAATCCGAGCAATCTGCAATTAAAATCAAGCCAAAATACCTCTCCACGCGCTCACATGCGCCTTGTCTAAACTCATCAGCGTTCCACGTGCCTCGCCGGAGCCACACGCGCCAGCTGTTGAGGAAGATGACTCCAACGACACATCGTTCGCTCGCTCGCTGAAACAAACAACATGTCGTTCGCTCGGCGCTGAAACAAACGACGCGTCGTTCACCCGGTTTGGTCCTCGGTCCAGTTCGGTCTTCATCCGGTTCAGTGCTTCACCGTTGCAGCCGTCGTTCCAGCCACTCCAGACGCCGGTTCACCCACTTTCCGATCGGTTCTGCGGCTGAAATTTCCGATTCTGTAATCCTTGACTCATTTTCTATAAGATAAAGTATATTTCAGTCCATTATTTATTTCATAAATAGTCATTATTGTCTAAAACACACTTAAACCTATCCCGTTCTTTCAAATTTATTCAACAAAAAATGTCTATAACTACCAATACCAACCCTACTTTACCAAAATGGTATGATGACTATAGCCATTCATTATATCTACACCATTCAGACCAACCAGGCATGGTTCTCGTAGCTCAATCCTTAAACCAAGAAAACTATCACATTTGGAGTCATGCAATGCTCATGGCTCTAATAACCAAAAACAAAGAAAGATTCATTGACGGTACAATCAAAAGGCCATCAACAAACCTTGAAGCAAAAATCAAACAATGGACTCACTGCAACATTCTTGTCAAAGGATGGATCCTCAACACCATATCACCCAAAATTACAGAAAGTGTCATGTATAGTGATACTGCATATGAGCTATGGGAAGAATTAAAGGAACGTTTTTCGCACACCAACAACGTGCACCTATTCCACATTGAGCAAGAGATCCATGATTGCATGCAAGAAGGTTTAAGCATTGGAGAATACTATACCAAATTGAAAAGTTTATGAGATAGTCGTGATGCACTATGTCCTCTTCCACATTGTGGAGGAAATGCCAGAAGGTAATTACAAGAATATCAACAAAAGTAGCGAATCATAAAGTTTCTCATGGGCCTTAACACGGTTTACACATCAGCACGCGGACAAATCTTGCTCATAGAATCATTACCTACAGTAAATAAGGTGTATTCACTTATTGTTCAAGATGAAAAGCAAAGAGTTGTCTCCACTCAAAGCATAGGAAGGATGCCAGAAGCTGCCGTAGTTGTTGCCAGAGATAGTCGTCCATAATATCCTCACAAAAATTACCCACCAAGGAACCCACATCTCAAGTGCAATAGATGCAACAATATAGGTCATAATTCTGAGAATTACCGAAGTCACCTCAAATGTGATTTTTGTGGTCTCAATGGACACAATTTTGAAAACTGTCGAAAGCGTCTCAAATGTAATTTCTGTGGTTTGAATGGACATGACATCAACATGTGTCGGAAGAAAGAAGCAATTCAAGATAAGAGAAACACAAGTTATGGCTTCCCTTCCAAAGTTCATCATACTGACTTTCAGGAAAGCTGCTCCGACACAAAGACACCATCCCACAATCTTATATCTGCCCAATATCAAGATCTTCTTACACTTCTCAATCAATCCAAATCAGGTAGCATGACAAGTCAAGTGACTACTTCTTCAGGTAACACATTATGTGCAACTGTTTTCCATTCAGAAACTCATTGGATTTTTGATACAGGGGCAACTGATCACATGGTCTGTTCCCAAAACCTTATGAGCTCCAGCATTCTAGTCACTAATCGGCATGTGCATTTACCTGATCATTCTCTTGCTCGTGTCACACATATTGGCACTGTACATTTCTCAAATAATTTCATACTTCATAATGTCTTGTGTGTTCCCTCCTTCAAATTAAACTTAGTTTCAGTAGCCAAACTAACTCAAACCTCATTTTTCCATGTCACCTTCACTAATAGTATATGCTTTGTTCAGGACAAATGCTCAAGGAAGACGATTGGGATGGGAACTGAGAAAGCAGGACTATACTACCTGACTATTTCTGAAAAAGGTTGGATGTTTCTCCGTTTCAAACACTACTTTCACCAACTCTCATCTATGGCATCAACGACTTGGTCATTTATCTAATAACAGTTTGCGTGTAATTTCTCTTTCCATCAACACACTTTTTTGTTCCATTAGTGATTGTTCTATTTTTCCATTAGCTAAGCAAACACGTAATCCATTTCCTTTAAGTTCCATCATTACAAAATCACCTTTTGAAATGATTCATGTTGATATTTGGGGTGGTTATCACATTCCAGCACTTAATGGAGCACGTTATTTTCTCATTATTGTTGATGACTACTCAAGATGGACATGGGTCTATCTCTTACATACTAAATTTGATACACGCACATTTCTTACCACCTTCATCAATCTTGTTGAAACACAATTTTCATCCAGAGTTAAAATCATTTGTAGTGACAATTGACCAGAATTCTCTATGACCGAGTTGTTTTCTACCAAAGGAATCCTTCATCAAACTAGTTGTGTCTCTACCCCTAAACAAAATGGTGTTGCTGAACGCAAACACCGTCATCTTCTCAATATCGCTCGTTCATTGCTCTTCCAAGCCAATCTTCCTAAAAAATTCTGAGGAGATTCCATTCTTACAGCCACATACCTCATAAATCGTACTCCAACACCTTTTCTCAAGGGTAAAACACCATTTGAAGTCCTTTTTCACAAAACTCTTAGGTATGAACATCTTCATGTTTTTGGTTCCCTTTGTTTTGTGTTTACACATCATGATCGACTCACCAAGTTTGATGCTAGGTCACATAAATGCATATTCATTGGGTATCCATCTAGGATCAAAGGTTATCGTGTCTACAATCTGGAAACAAACAAGACTTTAGTGTCTCGTGATGTTATCTTTCATGAACATGTATTTCCTTATTTCACTTCCGTTGTCAACACTCCAACTCTATTTCCTCCATCAGAAGATACTATTTATGATGATATACCCAACATTTTTCAATCAACCAATCCAAATATATCACTTGATCATACATCAGCTGTCCTTCCAACAATCAACTCAGACACTCTTCATCTTCAAAATTCATCTCCAGAAACATCATCGTCAACTTATCCACCACACATAACTCCTCCAACACAAGTCACACATAGGCTTCGTCGATCCACCAATATTCCTAGCTATCTTCAAAAATATCATGTAGAAGCTTCTTTGCCTTCTCGGTCCTTCCCTTCGTCTCACTCAGCATCGTCCAAAGACAAAGATACTTTTCATTCTTTATCTCATATACTTACCTATGACCAATTATCACCTGCACATCGTATTTTTGCTACTTCTATTTCCATTCTCAGGGAACCAACCACCTTTGCTGAAGCTTTCAATGATCCAAAATGGCGGCTTGCCATAAAACAAGAACTGGATGCTCTTGAAACTAATGGCACTTGGACGCTTCAAAAACTTCCTCCAAACAAGAAACCAGTTGGTTGTAAATGGGTCTACAAAATCAAGTATAATCCTGATGGCTCTGTGGAACGATACAAGGCTCGGTTAGTGGCCAAAGGATACAGTCAGATTGAAGGTTTTGACTACCAAGAAACTTTTGCACCAGTAGCCAAACTTGTCACTGTTTGGCTTCTCCTTTCCGTTGCTGCTATTCAAAATTGGCATCTTCGAAAACTCGATGTCAACAATGCTTTTCTCTATGGTGATCTTCATGAAGATGTCTACATGTCCCCTCCACCTGGATTCAGACGAAAGGGGGAAACATGAGTATGTAAGCTACATAAATCTTTGTATGGACTTAAACAAGCCTCACGATAGTGGTTCATCAAGCTATCAATAACACTTAAGCTAGCTGGTTTTAACCAATCCAAGTATGATCACTCACTGTTCGTCCGAACCCGTGATAATTCCTTCTTTGCTCTTCTTGTCTATGTAGATGATATAATCATAACAGGAAACAATATACAAGACATTGAAGAAACTAAGAATCATCCCATGAGACAATTCAAGCTTAAAGATCTTGGTGAATTAAAGTATTTTTTGGGCATAGAAGTTTCACGTTCCAGGAAGGGATTTGTTCTGTCACAACGCAAGTACGCACTTGAAATATTGGAGGACATGGGTTATCTTGGTGCCAAATCTGTCAATTCACCTATGAAACAAAATTTATCCCTCAGCAAGGTTGAAGGAGAATTCATCAGTAATCCCACATCCTATCGAAGACTTGTTGGGAGATTAATATACTTGACCATCACAAGGCCCGACTTAGTGTATGTCGTGTACATTCTCAGTCAATATATGGATAAACCACTACAACCACATTTGGAAGCAGCTCAACGAGTGCTACGATATGTCAAGAACACACCAGGGAAATGTCTCTTTTTCTCAGCAACTAGTTCATTACAACTAAATGCTTTTTGTGATGTAGATTGGGCAAAATGCACAGATACACGACGATCAACCACAGGATATTGTATGTTTCTTGGAAACTCGCTAATTTCTTGGAAGACTAAGAAACAAAATACAGTCTCACGATCAAGTGTAGAAGCAGAATACCGCTCTATGGCAGCAGCATGTTGCGAAGTAACCTGGTTACGATATATTTTGGATGATTTGGGTATCAAACACTCCCAACCAACCAAGTTATATTGTGACAATCGAGTAGCTCTTCACATTGCATCAAATCCAGTGTTTCATGAGCGAACCAAACACATAGAGATCGATTGCCATCTAGTAAGAGAAAAGATTCAAGCTGGAATGATCAAAACTTATCATATCTCTACATTAGAGCAACCAGCAGATATATTTACCAAATCCCTGACTTTTCCACAGTTCTCAAGCTTACTTAACAAGTTAGGAATAATTAACATATATATTCTAACTTGAGGGAAAATGTTAAAGAACATGAGATCCAGCCGGTGACAACCAACATACCAGTTAGAAGCAGCCACCAACAGCTTTTGTGGGGAAGGATAGGCTGTCCAAGAAAATGTCTATTCATAATTGTGTTTATTTTTAATTATTACAGTTTTGTTTTTCTTTTGTATAAATAGGTTATAAACATTCGTTTATTCATCATCAATAAATCCATTTCTTACATTCGATGTAATTAATGCTACGGACCTCTGTTTTTCAAGGCATTTTGGATAGAAATTGTTGTGTTTATTTTTACTGAGAATACAAAATTTTAGGTTTGTTGGATCCAAAGTCGCCAAAGAGGACAATGAGTCAATTGCTGGACACAATGGACATGATATTCGAAGACACAATGGTATTTCCAGGAAGGAACAGTAACAGAACAGGAGGAGAGATACGTGCACCTTGGGATATCAAAGACGAGGAACGGGAAATCAAAATGAGATTTGATATGCCTGGTTTGTCTAAAGATGATGTCAAAGTTTCGGTTGAAGATAATGTACTTATTATTAAAGGAGAACAGCTAGCATAAGAAAGAAGAAGGTGGTGATGATTCTTGGTGGACCAAGACCTCCTATCACACTCGTCTTCAACTTCCTGATAAGTGATAACGTACTGTGATAAATATAAGGTTAAGGCTGAGCTGAAGAATGGTGTTCTCTACATTTCCATTCCTAAGACCAAAGTTGAACGCAAGGTTATCGATGTTCAAATTCAGTGATATTCAACGAGTTTTCATGTGTGTGCAGTTGTCAAAATCCTTTTCCCATAACTTGTTTTATACAATGTTTTAACTGGGTAATTGTATATTTTGGATAAATGATTGTCAACTACTTCTCATGTTATAAGCTTTATTATTATTTGGTAATGATAACTATATATATATATATATATATATATATATATATATATATATTAACTATTATTATTTAGAAATGATAATTATATATAAAATTATATTTATATATTATACGTATTAATATTAATATTATTCTAAAGTTTTGGTACGTAACCTGATAAAAAATGCTAGAGTATGAAAATGAGTGAAAACTATGTTGTATTAACTTTTAAATAATAAATAAATAAATTTGTTAAATTTGGGCCTAACTCCATCTCAAAACTCAGGTTATAAAATGGAGGACTGCCCTTGTTTATATGTGCACCGTGGGCGCGATCCCCAGTCGATGTGGGACTTTAACACTCCCCCTCACATCGGTAAGGGTCTGTCCCATTGAGACCGACGAGAATGTTGAACTTATGGAATCCAAGTGTCGGAATGCATCACTCACTAGTGGCGAAACAACTGCACCGACCGAGTAACCTTGCTTTGATACCATGTTAAATTTGGGTCTAACTCCATCTCAAAACCCAGGTTGTGAGATGGAGGATTGTCCTTGTTTATATATGTGTTTGATATTGTATTTCCAATCGATGTGAGACTTTAACAAAATTATATAATAAAATATTTTTTCGTTAAAAAAAAATATAAATATTACGTTTTCATTTTCATGCTAGGATGTAGAAAAAAATTATTGCAATAATATTAGTAATATTATCTATATTTTTATCCTTATTGACGATGGCATAGTTTCAACGTCAACGACAATGAGTTCTGGAATCTTACGTCCGTAAACTGCATCAACATTTTCATTTGAACTGTTGAAGCCAATTTGACAAAGATTCCAATTCTGTGCACTAACATTTGCCTCTTAACGCCGAGGTTTTTTTTTTTTTTTGACATTTTTGTCCAGTTGAGAGCCTTAATAAGCTGTTTTTTTGCAAATTGAGGCAACTGATGAAATCTTTATGCTTTACCGGCCATTACAATAATTTATGTTATAAAAAACTCTAAATTACTATCATTATTCCCTTTGCATGTAGCTAGTATGTATTACATCAAAATAAAGATTTTGATGGGGAGGTTGATTTTTAAGTAAAATGTCAAGGTTTATTTGGGCTGCAGATCTAATATGTAAATTAAAATAACTGATCACGTACCAAAACATGTTAATCAAAATAAAAACAAACTTTCCAAGTGAACCAAGTGCATGGGTTGGATGTGATTCTAAACGTATTGATTTAGTAAAAAAGGGTTTTATTATAAGTGATTTTGAGTGAAATTTTAATAAATTATTTTAGGATAATAACATACATGCATCTAAAATGTATACCTAGCTAATTACAACTTGAGGAAGCTGCAGATCCCGATAATTTAAAGCAACATGCAGTTTGCGTTTCACTTAAACTAACAAAATGATAAAAATAAACACACACTGATTTCAGTTCTCTATAATTTATACGCGCGTGTTCATTAATATTTTCTATAGGAGAGAAAATTAACTACACTGAAACCATGAAGTACTCCATTTGTTTTCCTAGCTAGCTACTTCATTTTTTTATACATTAACTGAAGTTTCAGTTAGCAAAACCCACGTACGAAGCCTTACCAATTTTCTATTCTGGAATTGATTCCAGCTTCGGTTTCCGGTTTGTTGAAGAATTAGCTGAATAAAACTTTACTCTCTCAAGTCCTAGCTAGCTAGAAGCACTTCCTCCACTGATATTTGCTTACTGAATAATAACTCGTGAAGCTGTTGCTTCGTTATTACAATTTTGACCCTTTTAATACCACCACCAGTCTCTTCTTTCTCAGTAGGAATTAATACATGTAATTTCACCTGCAGTCCCATTTAGAGAATTACAAGGAAGCATATAATAAACGTTCCCAATCTTTAACACATAATTAGGTGGTAGATGCTGAGCAGCTTGCTTCGAAATCACAACAGAACAGCACGAGAAATTTACTAAAATATCTTTAACAACCATATATAGGTTTTCTGAATTTTAAAACCTTTCCATCCATCTTTAGAATCCTTAAAACACTACTACAAAAAGGGGTATATAAATCGCTATGTAAAGTCGGTTTTTTTCAAAAAATCGACTTATAATGAATTTAAAGTCGGTTATCCACGTCAACCGACGCTATCCACGTGACGTAGCGTCGGTTGACGTGGATAACCAACACTATCCACCTAATATATTCCCTCTCTGCTCATTTTGTACGCAGATTTCAGTTTTCTTCCTCTCTCCTTTCCCCACTCAGAACCATTTTCTCCCAAAATCTTAACTGTGTGGCACCTTCGTTTTACATTTCCGACCACCATTTGAACGTCGGTTTGTAAGTTATATTTTCTCTTCTCACATTATCTGTCAGTTCTTCTTTTTTTTTAGAAAAATATTAAAATCTGTTTATGGGTATTTTCTGTTATTGCTTAGCCAAAATCAATCTCAATCTATGCTAATTTTATCAGCGTGTAATTGTAATTCGTTAATTAGGAATAGCCTCTCAAATTGCGAATTTTTATTATCTTTTAAAAACCTAAGATCTCGTCAACTAAATATTTGCAACATGCCCAATATTAGGCAGTTTCTTTGTGAAAATGTATGGACTGGCCAAAAACGGACAACACCTAAAAAATATGTTTGACTTAGTTTATGCAGAATGCAGCTAGCTTATTATTCGATCAATTTGCTTTATATTTTGTATAAATTTTTGATTTAGTTATGTTTTTTTGTTTGCTTGTAATAATAATGTTTGACTTATTAATTGTATGTATTCAATAATATCTGAAATGTTGTGTGAGTTTGCGTGGATAAATTTATTTATACGTATAATTAATATTACTTTTTAATTATGATATAGTAACATGCTTAGAAATTAGAATCAACCGCGTGATTGGTTTTTATATATATATTCATGAAACATGTTGCTTATTTTTTAATTTGTATATAAATGGTTTTGTAAAATGATTAAAATGATAACTGTTTTGCATTATGTATGTTTTGATATATATTCTAATAATTAGGAAATTTATATATAATAATACATAATTAAGTAATATGTTTAATTAATGTCATTAATAGAAAATGGACAAATCTTGGATGTCAAAGTGTAGAATTGAGCAAGACTATATTTCTGGAGTTGAAAGTTTCATGAAATTTGCTTGTAGAACTAGTAATACTGGAAGTAGTATGATTCGATGCCCATGCGTTAAATGTAAATATGAGCGATTTTATGAATTTGATGAGGTTAAGTATCACCTTATCCATAATGGTATTCTATTGAGCTATAAATGTTGGTATTATCATGGAGAAAATATTGATAATACTCATGGGGGAAAGTATAATAAGAATGTGAGTGGATTACATACATCATATCATAATGTACAGACATAAAATATGTTTCGTGGTGTTGAAGATGAATTACGCGAGGATGATCCCGAAACCTTTAATAAACTTATAGAAGATGCTGAAAAACCGTTGTATCCAAAATGCAAAAAATGCACTAAAATGTCAGGATTGGTTCATTTGTACAATGTCAAGGCAAAACATGGTTTTTCTAACAAGGGATTCACAGAATTACTAAATCTACTAGTCGATATGTTTCCTGAGGGTATTGAATTGCCATCTTCAATATATGAAGTGAAGAAATCTCTTAGTCGATTTGGCATGGAATATCATAAAATTCACGCTTTTCCTAATGATTGCATTCTTTATATAAAAGAATATGAGACATTACATGATTGTCCTATGTGTAAAGAATCGAGATGGAAGCATGGTACAAATGAGAGTACAAAACATAAGAAAGGCGTGCCTGTAAAGGTTCTTTGGTACTTTCCTCTGATTCCTCGCTTTCAAAGGTTGTTCAATAGTAAATATACATCAAAAATGTTGACTTGGCATTCAGATAATCGATCTGATGATGGGGTGCTACGTCATCCTTGTGATTCTCCAAATTGGAAAGTAGTAGATAATTTATCTCCTCAATTTTCATCTGATCCGCGCAATCTGCGTCTTGCCATTGCTGCTGATGGAATTAATCCACATAGTTCCCTCAGTAGTAGATATAGTTGTTGGTCAGTAATTATGGTAACATACAACTTTCCTCCCTGGTTGTGTATGAAAAGAAAATTCATGATGTTAACATTATTGATCTCAGGATCGAAACAACTCGGTGTTGATATTGATGTATATTTGTAGCCTCTGATAGATGATTTAAATACGTTTTGGAATGATGGTGTAAATGTTTACGATGCATATAAAGAAGAATACTTTAACTTGAAGAGGGTCCTTTTATGGACAATTAATGATTTTCCTGCCTATGGAAACTTATCAGGACATGCAACAAAAGGTTACAAGGGATGTCCTATATGTAGTGATGGAACTTCTGCAAAGTATCTTGTTCACGGATGAAAGATGTCTTATAAAAGACATATGAGATTTTTGTCATCTGGACACAAGTTTAGATACCAAAAGAAACTGTTCGATGGTGAAGAAGATCATGATCATGCAACTCAACCTTTGCGAGGTATTGAGATATTAAGGCAATTGAATGGGATGACATTCAAACGATATGAAAAGATGAAAAAAAAACTCACCAAGGTAGGGAAACGAAAGAGGTTAACTAATGAAATTGGTGAAAATGAAAAAGAGTTTGAACCGAATTACCATGGTTGTTGGAAAAAAAATCAATATTTTGGGAATTACCTTATTGGAAAGACCTACACATTCGTCACATCTTAGATGTCATGCACATTGAGAAGAATGTATGTGAAAGCTTGATTGGCACTTTACTTAATATACCTAGAAAAACAAAGAATGGCATTAAAGCAAGATTGGATTTAAAGAAACTAGGCATACGACCTGAATTGGAACCAAGGGTGGAAAATGATAAGAATCGAACATACTTGCCACCAACATCATATACAATGTCAACAAAAGAGAAGGATGTGTTTTGTAAATGTTTGGAAGGTGTGAAAGTTCCTGATGATTACTCATCCAACTTAAGAAATTTTGTGTCTATCACCGATAAGAGACTATATGGATTGAAATCACATGACTGTCATATCTTAATGCAACAGTTATTACCAGTTGCTATTAGATCAATTCTTCCAAAACATGTTCGAATATCAATAATTCGGCTTTGTTCATTCTTCAAAACAATATGCAAGAAATCTATATCAATTGGCGAGTTAAATTCTTTACAGAAAGAAATTGTAGAAACTTTGTGTCTAATTGAAAAATATTTTCCTCCTTCTTTCTTCGATATAATGATTCACTTATGTGTTCATTTAGTTCGAGAGGTTCAATTATGTGGTCCTACTTACTTAAGATGGATGTATCCTTTTGAGAGATATATGCAAGTCCTTAAAGGATATGTAAATAATAGATATCGTCCTGAAGGATGCATGGTGGAATGCTACAGTGCTGAAGAGGCCATTGAGTTTTTTTATGAATACTTTAGTGGTTGCACTGAAATTGGGAATCCTACGCACAAGTTGTTCTTAGAACGTCACATGATCCAAGTAGGTAACTCTATGCTTGGTGGAAGTAAGAAATTATTTATTGATCGCACTCGATGGGAAAAAGCACACCGAATCATTTTGGTAAATAATAATGAGGCACAATCGTACATAGAGTAAGTGATGTTCATTGTTTCATCTTTTATTTAACTATTAATGATGATATATAACTTAATATATATTTAATAACATTACAGGATGCATTTAAACTTATTGAAGATCGATCCTCGTTATAAAAAAAGGAGAAAAATGGTTGTATGATGAACATAAGCAAGAGCTTATTAATTGGTTTCGCAACCACGTAAGTGTCACAAACAAAAAATCATGCATGTATCTTCCTAGATCTATTCAATGTTTTAAAACTTTGCTCTAAACACATTTCGTGTTTTTGTATACATAGATTCGAGATGAACTCAAGAAACCCAATCATAAAATATCAGAAAGTTTACAATGGCTTGCACATGGCCCAAAATTCGATGTCAAATCATTTCATAGTTTCACAATAAATGGATCGAGGTTTACGACTCAAGCTAGGGACAAAGTCCGAGTAAATCAAAATAGTGGGGTGAAGATGGTTGCACAAACTATGCAATTTGCGAGTTCAAAAGATGCTAATCCTGTACTTTCTGATATAACATATTATGGTATAATACAAGAGATTTGGGAATTGGATTATGAGGTCTTCCATGAAACAATATTCTTGTGTGATTGGGTCGAAGATGTTATCAATGTTGGATATAAAATAGATGATTTTGGATTTACCCTTGTAAATTTATCCAGGATAAGTCACACAAATGATCCTTTCACGTTAGCACTTCATGCAAAACAAGTATTTTACGTGAGCGATCAAATTGATCCAATATGGTATGTTGTGTTAACGCCTTCACAAAAAGAGTTTTACCATTGTGATGTTGTATAATATGATGACTCTATGCTTGATACATTAACCAATATTAGTAATTTCTCAAATAAATTTCCTAATGTACGTGATGATCTAATTGATGATGATGATTCTTCAACATGGACTCGAAGTGATTGTGAAGGAATATATGTATACGATCAACAACCTAATTAAACATAATGTATGTTCTATATTGTTGTAATAACTCTTATATATATATGTGTGTTCCTAAAATTGTCAATTAATTTATATTTCTCCACTGTTTGTAGATATTTCATGGATATTCAACTTGTAGATCCAAATGATCCATTGGGGTATTTGAAAAGAAGGGGTTGGGCGAATATACTTGATGCTCCACTTAACCCAGATGATAGAATATCCGTTATATTTGATGCTACTGGTAATCCAATAGGGGAAAATGGTCAACAATTGAAATCTTCTATTGGTCGATTGGCAAAGTCCAGTATACCAATCAATATAAATCATTGGTCTGAGGTTGCCGATGCAGAAAAGTTCAAAATATGGATAACCATTTATGTAAGTCTCTTATATTTTATAATCAATATATATATTATATTAGATGTATTATATCTAATCTTTTGTGCTGTGTTTTTACAGAATCGTTACAAAGTCGATGACAGTTGGCAGGGCAAGTGTTATAAGATTGCAAATAAGGCGTGGAAGGAATACAAGACTTGCAGATTGGCGAAAAATGATGTGTTTCCATATTTGGAAACACTTGATGAGAATGTGATTTACAAAATCCCTGAAGGACACCCCTGGATTACACCTCAAGTTTGGAAAGACTTTGTGGATTATAGACGTTCAGAAGAATTTCAAATTATTAGAGAAGATCATCAGAATGTCCAAATGCATAACATTCTTCCTAACCGTACTGGGAGGTCTTCAAATTCTGAAGTTAGATATAGAATGGTATTATTAATTTGTCTTAATTTAATAAATATTTTTATATTAATTTTTCTCAATTTAATTTCATGTCATTGTTAATAAAATTTTCCTAATTTATGTAGGAAGCTGAATTGGGTAGACCTGTTACCCGAATTGAATTGTACATTGAAACAAAGACTCCCAAAACGAAGAATGCAAGACCGATGAGTCAACGAGGAGAAGAACAATTAAAAAAGTTGGTTAGTAATTTTGGTTGATAAAAAGTCTGACTGATATTTAATAATTGATGTAAAATTGAATGATATGTTTGTGTGCTTTATTATTTGTAGAGAGCTGTTCAAGAAAAAATATCCAGGGGTGAAATAATCGAAGAGCCTGTGAGAGATTCTTTATATCTTGTATTCGGACGCGAGCATCCTGGTCGTGTTAGGGGAGGTAGCCAATATGATGGTTCTATGGAGTATTTTAAAATTCCAAAACATAAGCCTCAGACGGTAAGTAAGGAGAAATACACTAAAATTGAAGAAGAATTCAACTCATTTAAGGCCTCCGTGATGAGTGAGATTGCCACTCTAAAATAACATCAATCACAACAACTATCAGCCATGGCATCATGCTACAACCAGGGCATGCCATATTGGCCAAGCATGCAACCATCCATGCCAGGCATACCACCTTCCATGCCAGGCATGCCACAATCCATGCCAAGCATGCCACCATCCATGCCAGGCATGCCATCCACACAATCTCATTGTGCTCAAACTACATCCAGTATGAGATATAGTCATCCTATTGGTCCTCATTATATGCCAGGAATGCATATGCAATCAAGTAGTGGTTCATTTTTTCCAATGCAATTTGCACATTCTTACCATAAATCAAGCCAAGATGAACATATTGGTGAGAATGTACATCCAATAGCTACCCCACATGAGAGTCCTCCTCTATTTGATGAATCATATGTGGTAAGATTTTAATTTTTGGTGTATATAATCTATTATTTTTAAATTCTTATTATATGTTTTATTTTTTATATATAACACTTAAATTTTTTACAGAATATGAAATGTTTGTTGAAACATCCTTCGTCAACGGACTATGTTGCTATTGGAACGGTACAACAATTGAGCGATGATCGGATGATTCATAATCAATATTTTCCTAATCATTGGCGAATAGTAATTGATCAATCATTGTTTCATGATTGTCCACTACCTGTGCCTTCTGATGCTACCATAGTCCAAGAGGCGGTTGGATAGTATGTGGCTTGGCCGTCGATTCAAGTTGTTCTAAATTTTGACATGGTACTATTTTTTAACTTAAAAAATAACACTTGTTTACTACTATTATTTAATGTGATCTTATATTGTTACTAAAAATACATATATGATACTTTTTTGGTAGTCTATTATACCAGAACTCTTAAATGCGTCACATTTAAGAGATACCAAGCAAGTATCTCGTGCTAAATCTATGACTAGTGGCCAATCATCGTGCACCAAGTCATTCAAGAAGAAGCCTTGGAAAAAGTATAGTCATACTTATGCGTTACAGTTCAGTAGAAATCTTGGCACTTTGATTACTATTGTTGGGAGGGCATCTAGCATAAATGATGGATGGACTGTGCCACTTCCTATTGAAATTTTTGGTGTAGACCTCGGCCAAACTTATATATCGATCGAGTGCTTGTTGCAAATATTTGAATATCAAATGATCGATTTAAGTATAATTCAAGTGTGGACAAGGTGAGTCCTCAATCTAGTTAGTTTTCTTTTATTTATGCAGAACATATATAATTATATTTATATTATCTAATTATATATATATAGGGATTGCTATTATCGACTTCAACATAATCATTCATCATATTTAGCAATGTTCTATGATTCTTCATATGTCAATCAATATCAAGAGAAGGATGTTAGCATCAGAGCTAAACAATTATGTGATAGAGCATTAACGCTTAGCAGAAATCAAAAGTTGATAATCCCTTGGCCATTAAGGTTTGAACAAGGCCAAGATCATTGGATGTTGGTAATCATTGATATGTTCAATAATCATGCTTGGTACTGTGACTCAGCTTCCATAGAACTGAGTAAAGATACAAAAGCAGTTGTTGAAATGTAAGAGTTATATATAGTTACATATTAGTTTTTTCTATTATTTTTTGTAATATTTAATAAAAACTAATCGTTTTATACCTTGACAGGGCATGGAAGTTATGGAACAAGTTTAGGGGCATTGTCCTTAAAAAATCTCATAAACTTATATGGACAAAAGTTATCGTATGTACAATTCAATATTAATAATTTTATTAATTTTACAATTAAATAATAAGGATGTTCGAATATGAAAATTCATGTATACATGCACTTTTTTGTGTAGGTTCCACAACAAAATAATGGAGTCATGTGTGGTTATTATGTCATGAAGTTTATGAGCGAAATCATCACAAATATCAAAATTCCAATTAATGATATGGTAATATATTTTACCCATATACATACAAGTTTTTAACATATTTGAGTTTGTTTTTGTAAATAAATGAAATCATATTCTTATTTTGATTTTGAATACATGTTGTTCTTTGGTTGGAACAAGACGGGTTACGACCAGCAAATATTTGATGATTTACGAGAGGAATGGACAGAACACATGGTTCAAATTATATCATCACAAGAAGAATCAGGAGAAGATTCTGATGATCTTGAATAACATATGACAACATAAGAGTAAATTTTCTAATGATTTGGCCTTCTCTATCTATTCCTGTGTCTGAAATCACTTGTTTGATGATGATTAATCATATAAAATGCTCATGTATTTAAGGGAATGCATTGTTTTATCGACCTATTTTTGGCCCAAACTACATCTCATCTCTCTTTCCTACTTGTATTTGACGAACTCATATTAACACTTTATTAATCATTTGTTTATAAATATGAATTTATCTGAAATCTTTGCTAGTATTTTTAATGATATAATGAGCTCTAAATGTACAAATCAGGTGTACGTAGGTTCGATTTGTTTCTTGGTTTGTATGAGTTTTGGTGCCCATGAACGTGTTCCATATGTTTAAGGGCACCAAAACTCACACAAGCCAAGTAAGAAATCAAAGTTACAATTGATTTCATATTTAAAGTTAATTATATATAGCATTAAAAAATAGTAGTAGAGATTCCAGATAACTTCATATATATAGACAAATGATTAATAATGTCGTTGTACGTGGTAATCTCTTTTTTATGGTAATATTTATAATGATTTAATTTCTTCATTCGTACGTCTGAAGTTTAGACTACTTTTTTATGGATGTTTTACGTGTTCATGTATGTAGGAGAATATTTGTTATATGGATTAGCTGTTTTTTTGTCATAATGCTTGTGAAGGTCAATCAAGATTCTAAGCCAACCAAGTTTACTCGATCGCATAATAATTATACTTTGACGACATTATTTTATTTGTAATTTAAGTTAACTATATGTATTATTTATGCATTATTTGTTTTTGTAATAAATTTAATTATCAAGTAATTAAATATATTTAAATTTTTAATTATTTGTATTATTATTTATATTTTAATTTTTTTTATGTTATATATATACTGAATAATATGAAAAATTAAAATTAAAATAAAAACAAATACGTGTAAAGTCGGTTCAGGCCGTAAAACGACTTTACATTTTAAGTCTCTAAATTTAAAGTCAGTTTAAAGAACCGACTTTAAATTTATTTAAATTTGATTAAAAACTAACTTTAATACCTATTTAAGTGAAAATTTACCTTGCTATTCTTCCACTACATCTGGAATAGAAGAACCTAATAATATTGGCTTGCAATTAGCAAAACAATTGCACATATCAAACTGTTTAGTTTAGTACGTAGAAGGAAAAAAGAAGGCAAGAAGCCCATTTGACGTTACTTTATTTTATTGGTTATTATTTAAAATAAAAAAGATTATACTAATTTTAGATTTTATTCACCTATATATTAAATCGTATATTTCAAAATTTATGAATAATTTCTACTATTTATAATACAACATCATGTTTAGAAGATAGTAATATAAATAATAATAAGAATAATTTTGAAAACATATAATAGAATTTAAATCATTTTAACAAATAATATTTATTAAATAATTTTATGAATTATATATGACTCGTAAGATTCAACGTGACCCAAAAAACATTACTGTACAAGTTTTAAGTGGCATACTATAGTACTCAAGTAGGATGCATGGTTAACACAGATTTTTTAAGATATTAGGAAAAATTAGTCAAATAAAAATTGGAGTTATATTTAATAATGTGTTAGAGTAATAACATTATATCTAATAAAAAATTGATAATAGAAATTTAATAGACGTAAATACTATTTATATTAACTTTTAAAACAGAATTAGGTAGCATTTTACCATAATAAAAAAAAGGTAAATTAATAAATTTATTATAAAGTTTTTATTTTTATCAAAATTTATCATTTAAGTTTTAGACATAACAAATGTAACATTAATATTTTAATAAATGTTAAAAAATAATATCATCATCGTTATCAGTTTGAAAACAAAAAATTAATATATTTGTTGTAAATTATAAAATTCAGTTATAATTTATCTAAATCTATCATTTAAATTTATCATATTCATGTGATTAAATTTCTTTACTTAAATGATAATTTTTATAACATATAAGCAGGTTGATTGTAAACTTGTTAAGACTATCTAAAATTAAAGTGGTAAATTTTAGTTACAATTTTGTTTGTTTACCCTAAAAATAAATGAGGCTATTTTGTATATAGCATAAACCCTCCATGGCTCCATTAATATTGATGCTTTAACTAAACTACCACTGCTCAAATAAGTAAATTTACCGTCCAATTGATCACAGCTTACACACATAAATCATAGCATAGGACACACTTCAATTGGTTTAGACATGTTAATTAGAGAGATGAATACTTATAAAATAATTGAATTTTGGTTAAAGTGGATGTCAAAAACACATAGCAGGAGTAGGGATGTTCAAAAAAACTGCGGGTTCGGTTATCCGCGGTTATCTGAACCGGTGGTTCGGTTTTTAACCGGTAATTTTCGGGGACGGGGACGGTTTCGGTTAAAAACCGAATATAAAATAACGGTTACGGTTCGGTTACGGTTATACTAAAAACTGTACCCGCCCGTACCCGAAATTAATTATATTTAATTAATTAAATTATATATTAAATTATAAATAAAAAATTAATTATATATATTTAATAAATTAAATTATATATATATTTCGGTTTTTTTCGGGGGTTTTTTCATAATCGTCTCGAACCGTTACCCGCGGGTAAAAAACCGGCCCCGAACCGTAACGGTTTTCGGGCGATTTCGGTTATAGGTTTTATAATTCGGTTCGGGGACGGTTATATCAAAAACCGTCTCCGTCCGTCCCCGCCCGTCCCGTGCCCATTCCTAACCAGGAGAGAAGAAAGTAGTGAAATGAACTCCCACTTAAACAGAAAAGGACACCCTTAATTATGAGGTTTATTCAATCAGTTGACTAACCAATAACCAATCTAGTTAACTTCACCTAATCTCAAATCGTTACACACCTCTAATGTGTCGTTAGTGGTTAAATTGCATCATAATTAAGGTCATCTTACCAATGCGCAGTTGATGCAGAGGCAGAGGATATTCAAGTATTGCTTTTGAACCAAAACTTTATATGCGTTGTGATATCATTCATAAATATAATTAAAATTATATAATTATATTTGATGAAAAATTATTATATTAATCTTAATTATGATATAATTGTGTTACTAATTTCTCAAAGGATATAGAGCTTTCCTTTACGAGGAATAACTCGGTATGTCTCTTCAGCCGCTTTGCTCTCTCTTTATTATATAGACACGAAAGCAAGAGGTGTTTATATTAATTTTTTTAATAATAAAAATATATTTTTATTATTAAAAAAGTTTAATATTATTTAAATTAACGTTAAAATTTTAAAAAATATATTAAAACATAATATTTATTCACTTGTAATATCCTTATTTTAATACACTTCATCACTTAAAAAATTTAGTTTAATATTATTAAAATATTATTTTTGTTATAAAGTTTTTAGGTTAATTTAATTAAAAAATTATATAATATAAATTTTTTAACATATATAAATAACATGAATAATATAATTTAAAATAAATTAAGTTTAATATTATATTAATATATTTTTAATGAATATATATATATATATAAATGGATAAAGATATGCATCCACACCCTCCAATTTGGCTATATATATAAAGCATTATCTTGGAAGAGAAGAAACAAAATAACAATACCAACCGTGGGCCATGTCCATGGCATTGGTAGGCCACTTTGTGTATAAATTATTAAGCATATTTGGGAAACCTTGGAGATCAAAGTAGAAGCACACTCTCTCTCTCTCTACATTTTGTCATTTCTATATATATATATATATATATTTAGCCAAATAATTATAAAATAATAAAATGTTATTTCATTTATATTAAATGTAAAAAGTTGGTTTTTTTTCTATAAGAACCAACTTTTAGACAATAGTTTAAAAATAATCATAAGTAGTATTTTTAAAAAAAAAATAAACAAGATCTTACCTTAAACTTTAAAAATCGTCAATTTTATATTTAAAAAAGATATATTAGTTCTATTATACAAAAAATAATTATTATAAACATAAAAAAAATTAACATCTTATAAATTTATAATTAATTTTAAATACATAAATATTTTTTATCATATCATATATTAAAAAATTATTTTAAAAAATAAAAAATAAGTTATTTTACAATAAAATAAATATAAATTTATACATATATTGAAAATCATACAATAAATATTTTGATAATTCATAAATAATTATAATATTAATTATAATTATGATATAAAAAATAATATTCATAAAAATAATTAAATTATTAAAAAAAATTGTGAAACCTTTCTATCTAACTTTTTATAATATACAATACAAACATAAAACATTATATCGTAAAATTTGTGTGAAAATATTATCTAATATAATATTATTATAATTATTATTAATTTTGTAATTATTTTATAATTTATTATTATTATTTTAAGTTAATTTATAATAAAATTTTGATAAGTTATTTGTTATAACAAAATATATATTTATTATTAAATATATTTTGTATTTTATAAATATAAATTATTTTTATTATTTTTTATTCACTCAAAAATTTATTTATTAAAAATTTATAATTTTTGTATTCGGCACTTTAACAAAAAAGAGCCTTTTTTTTAAACTAAATTAACAAAAAACCTATTTTTAAACTTTTGAATAGGATATTTCCATTATAGACAAAAATCCTAAAAAAATTTGTAAAAGTTATATAGTTTAGTCTCAAATGATTATTTAAAATAAAAAAATTACATTAATTTTAAATTTCATTAATATGAATTACTTCACCATCGTGTAATTTAAGAGTAATGAATAATTTTATTTCATCATATAAGGATCAAGTTAATTAATAAATCTGATTTATTTAATGTTCTTATGATAAGACTCATTTTTTCTCTATTTCAAATCACAATTTGAATCACACAAAAAGTATCATTTGATAAAAAAAAATTAATAAATATTATAAGGATATAAATTTGAGTGAGTTAAGATGGCCCAAACTTCAAGTTCGAGCCGAACTCAAGTCAATTATTATCTATGTATATTTTTATGTCTAAATAAATTGAATTTTTTAAATTAAATGCAAGTCTAAAGTCTAGCCCTAAAACATTCACTTAGATTTAGGTCTAGTTTTTTTTTAACTTTTACATATACTTAAGTTAATACATAAGTTTAAATTATACAAAAAAATTATAAAATAATAACATATAATATTTAAAAATATAAATATTTTATAAAATTTAAACTTAATTTATAATTTGTGTTGAATTTAAGCCACTCTTGTACTATATGTTTGGCCTAAGCCTAATTCTAAAATTATTAAGATAAAATCGGGTCAAA